>JAPVLO010000038.1:825000-2075000 GCA_027257055.1 Cephalopachus bancanus | reverse complement strand
TGTTAAATTTTGTGTTGAGTATGTATATATGATGCATGTATATTGTACTCTATATATTTAAACATGAAGGGTTCTAGTTATGTTGGTTTGGACAATTCTAAAATGTGGGCCAATCAGAAAATGAAAAAAACCTTCATAGAAATAAATACTATTTTCCTGTCTTTAATTGCAGGTATTTCCTTTCTTTCACCTACTCACAGCCTCACTCTGAATGTTTGTTGTCTGCATTTCATTTTAGCCAGTCTCAACTAGAAACCAGAAAACCACATATACCCATTATATATGTTTATTGTATTGGCCAGGAGTCTTTTAGTTGCCAACCTTAGAAGCCCAACTCAAGCTAGTCTATGCTAAGAGAAGAAAGTGACTGTAAGATAAATTTACCTAAAGATATGTATGTTTAGAGGTCAATTGTTTCAAGCATGGCTTCCTCCAAGCCCTAAAGAATCCTATCAGCTGTCCTATTTTCTCACTCTCTCTCCCGCTTTCTACCTCTATATACATCTTCATTTTTATCTCCATCTATTTATTGATTCTGCTTTTTTTCTTTTGGTTTTAGTCTCAGACTCCTTCTGTGAACTAACAAAACCCCAGGTTGGAGCAGGCTTGTATATTCTTCGAGACCCATGATTTCCTAGAGGGAGAAAGCACATACTTCTCAATGATCGTGGCAAACATAGTTTAAAATGCCTGTAGTGTGTGTTTGGGAACTAATGGAAGACAAGGTAGACAGTCTGATGGGAGCCAGACTGAAGGCTTTACATTTAGTCCATCACGGTGAGCTTTATAAAGTCTTAAAGCAGTAAAATGAAATGACCAAAGCATTATGTTATTCGGATAGCAATATGGTAGATGAATTGGAATGAAAAAAACCTAGATTCTTGAGGGATGCAAGCAACAGAAGCTGAGGGTTACTGGCAGAAGGCTAAGGAGGCAGATCCAAAGCCTCTGAGGAATAGAACTAAAATAATTTAGCAACCAACTGATGGCGGCCAAATTAAAAAAAAAATAAGGAAAAATGAAAGCACCAAAGTTTCCAGTTTGGCGATTGAGTGGATCTGAAGGTCTTTCACTGATATACTGAGACATGGCAAAGTACTGAATTTGAATGCATTTTTCTTTGTAGATATTTTAAAGTAATTTTTCTACCAATTAGGAGAAATGCTACCAAATCTGGTACCTCTAGCATTCCATCCCAGCAGAGAAATTGTTGGACAGATGTTAGACAGTATTCAAGATTGGAACTAATTGAATGTTTTTATCACTGGGGCCATTCTATTTTTCAGGATAATTCCATTAAAAGACACTCTAAGTTTAAATGTTTCTTCTCAACTTTTAATAATTTAGAGTACTGATGTTAAACCACTTGATTTTTTCCTTCAACTATTATGTAGTGTGATTTCAATATTTTTTTTAAAAGTTCGTTTACTAAAAGCAGCATCTAACAATTACCTGGAAGAGGACATATAGGAGATGTCTGATATAGCCCCAGGAGCTTCCAAGTGCAGTGCCCAACAGGTAAGGCCAAGAAGAATTGAAACCAATAAAGCTTTATTAACAAAAATAGGCAACAAGCCATAGTGTGTCAGTTTAATTGTTTAAAATATTGAATTATAATATGATTATCTGTTTGATAACTGAGTTTTTTGGCATCCCCTTAAATTTTTTGTCTAAGGATAGTGCTGCACCCTAGTTTTGTTGGCACTAAGCTACAAGGTGTTTGTCACCAAAATATAGTCTCAGGACACTGCATTAGGAGGCAAACTATGAGCAGGATGATTGAGAGCCTAAAGAATTTATCCATCAGGTCATGTGGAAGCCCAGATTTTGGAGGGAGTCAGACTTACTTCCAGAGGGCTAGAAGAAGCCCAAACCTGTTTTGAACACAGTCTTTCAAACAAAGCCAGTCTAACCATAGCAATATGTATGTAAGTGGTTTGGAGGGTTTCTTGGGCCAAGACTGTGCTCTTACATTTTTATTATTTTTTTATTATTATTTTTTTTATTTGCCCATAATTATTTTATTGATACTTTTTTATGGTTACAAAGGGAAAGTAAGATGCCAAGGATGTGGAAAGGAAGGCCACGCATATGAGGGGACACCACATCACTTTAGATCTTAGGACGCAAGCCTGGTTCAGTGACTCAGCCTGTATCCCGCGCCTTTGGGAGGCTGAGGTGAGTGGATTGCCTGAGCCCAAGGGTTCGAGACCTGCCTGGGCAGCGAGACCTCATCTCTACAATAAATCAAAAAATCAGCCGGGCGTGGTAGCGCATGCCTGTAATTCCGGCTACTCGGAAGGCTGAGGCGGAAGGATCGCCGGAGCCCAGCAGGCGAGGCTGTGGTGGCCGGGAGCGGCCACTGCACTTCAGTCTGGGCGACCGAGTGAGACTCCAACTCAAAAAAAAAGATCTTAGGAAGCGATGGGCAACTGATGGGTCTTTGGGAAAAGAGGAAAATCCAATAAAGACCAGCATAAGAGAAACAAAAAGAGGGGCTACAACATGAAGTATCTACCTGGAACTATAACAGAGGGACTATGTGAGATCATCATTTTATCTTTTCAGGGATTATAAGATCTCTGGGAAAAGAGATTGGGGAAGAACCAATTCTTCAGAGAATTACTAGGGGCAAAGAATGAATAAGTGGAATTAGAGAGCCATGGACGGAAGTTAGGAAACAGCTATATAGATTTTGGCCAATGAGCGTGGAGTAGTAATAATATCACAGGGTTTCCCTTTATTGAATCACAGCTACTACATTGTAGGAACCATGCTAGGCTCTTTACAAAATGATTCCTAATCATTACAGCAACTCACAAGGCAGGCATTATTATTATTTCAATTTCACAGAAGAGGACATTGAGGCTACCATGCTAAGTAGCTTGTCCTGGTTGCACAGCCAGCAAGTGGCAGGGTCAGGAAAGGGACCAAAATCTGCCACCCTCTGAAATCAAGGTGTCTTCTACATCCCTACTTCCCCATGTTACAAAATTCACAGAAGGATTGGGTGAGAATGACATGGGAGTTTAGAAGGTCCTAGTGAGGCTTCAAGAACAACAAAGAGATTCAGGTTTGAGCAGGATATTTATGTTTCATAGGACAATTATTGGATCCTGTCTCCCAGTATTTCCAGGGACTAAAAAGGAGAAAAGGATTATAGTGGGAGGTGATTTTGGCTGAAGGGTTTCTTTGAGGAAGGGAACCGGCAGGAGTCAGGCCCTACAGTGGGTCCTAGGCAGCAATCCAGTAGTTGGGGTGAACCTTGGGCCTGACGTCACAAACCATGCCAAGAAGCTGGGCCAGGATGCGCTCTCGGTTTCTCTGTTGGGAGCTCTGCATACCCTGCACCTGGCACCTTGTAACCTGCTCCACCTCAGCTGACAGGTTCCCCTGGGAGCCCATGGCCACCTGCTGCTTGCTCTGGAATTCCTGCTCTCGCTCTTTGCGTTATTACTCTACCTCCATCTGTGTCTCCTTTTTTGCCTGCTTCAGTCATCAGTACTTCCTTTTTCTGGCATCTGCCACCGTCTCAGCCGCCCACTTCTCAGCTTGCAGAAGCTGCTGGATACCCTGGGACTGACTGGCCATCTCTCTTATTATGGCCGATGCTATTTCGAATCTACATTTTTAAAATGTAGTAATAAGGAGGACATAATTTCTGAAATTTGATGTTTGATTCTTAGTCTTGCTGCTAAAAATGTGATCTATGGACCAGCATCATCAGCATCACTTGTTTGCTTGCTAAAAACACAAAATCTCAGGCCACACCTCTTACCTACTGATCAAAATCTGTATTTTAGCAACATCCCCAAACAGCGTTCATGCCCATTGAAGTTTGAAAAAAGACCCCAAAGGGGACTACAGAGTTTAAAAATAAAATGTTTGTTATTTTTTATCTCATACTTTTACCATTTATATATTATATGTAAATAAATTTTACAATATATTATATTATTACAATAGTGCATTTCTATTATTTTGGGGAATATATTTACACATTTTTCCTTAATCATCAGAAATACATAACCAAAACCTTTTGGAGACCACTGCTTAGAAAGTTGCAAACCTTTGGGGTGGGCATGATGTCATCATGCCTATAATCCCAGCATTTTGGGAGGCCAAGGAGGAATAATTGCTTGAGGCAAGAAGTTCATGGCCAGCTTGGGCAACATAGCAAGACCACCATCTCCACAAGAAAAAAAAAAAAAAAAAGACCAGACTTGGTGTCTCAGCCTGTAATCCCAGCACTTTGGGAGGCCAAGGTGAGTGGACTGCCTGAGTTCATGGGTTCGAGATCAGCCCAGGAAAATTGGTGAGATCTCATCTCTACAATAAATCAAAAAAACTAGCCAGCCGTGGTAGCACGCATCTGTAGTTCCAGCTACTTGGAAGGCTAAGGTGGAAGGATTGCTGGCACCCAGCAGGTCCACGCTGGTGTGGCAGTGTGTTTGGGTGACAGAGTAAGACTCCAACTCAAAAAAAAAAAAAAAGGAAATAATTAGCTGGCATGGTGGCACATATCTGAGGTTGAGGCAGGAGGATTGCTTGAGCCCAGGAATTTGAGGCTGCAGTGAGCTATGAGAGCATCACTGTACTCTAGCCTAGATAACAGATCAAAACCTTGTCACTAAAAAAATGAGGATTACAACTCTGGCATGCGGGTCATTGGACAGAGGAATAAAAGAGGAAATAATAAAATGTAGAATATTCTAATCTTCTCGAGCAAGCTTCAAAGTGAGTCAGTTATTTAAAAATCATGACTAATTATCCATCCATGATTCAATCCAAATTCTCATAGAGCTATCCAGGAATGTTCTCTAACTAAGTTGTCCCCAGAAGCTTTATAATTTTCATTTAATATCTGATCTTGGAGCATACAAGCAAGTTGGAGTCAGAATTTTGCATAATCCTTTCTTAAGCTGACAAATGGAGTCATAGTTATCCATTTAAAATTCCTCATATGGCACTATTTTTTTCCTAGGAAAAAATAAAATGCAAATACCATGGGTCATTAGTAAACTGATGCATTTTTCATCCTTCAGGACAGGGAAATTCATGCTAATGTAGATCCCATTTTTTCTGAGATATAATCTCCTATTTAATTGGTGATACTTTAATTCAACCAAGTCAAACAAAGGTCAATTTCTTGCTTCCTATATCACTATCAGATTATAGGTGACTCACGTTAACAGAAAAGAAATAAAGAAAAATCAGTCAATGGCACTTGAGAAGGTCTTAATCATAGCATTTAGCTTGAGAACTACCTGAGGATTTGACAAGAAGACACTGTAAAGTAATATTGAAATTTATTACTTTCATATATCTAAATGTGGCCTTTGGAGAAAATTCAAATGACTAGTCCTAGTCCAAACAATTTTCTTTTCAGCCTTTGTACTCAAGCTGCTCAAGAATGCACACTTATAGCACAAAGAAACCACATTTAGCAGATTACCTCTGTTTTCCCATCCAATTTACCGTTTTGAGCTTTGCTCTGACAGGAGTCCATCTGGGTCCACACATGAATCTTGTTTATGAATGTTTCATTTTGGCTTTTCAATCACTGTTAGTAAATCCCTTTGGCAGGCATCCAGGATTGCCCTAACTCATATTAAAATACAATTTTTAGTGAGTTATGGTATAGTGATTGTTGTTAGCACTTGAGTGCCGCAATTATGGAAAATTCCTTTTTCCATAATATGAAAATGAGCAAAAAAAGTGATTGGTCCTTTGGAAGTTAAAATATGAGAGGCAGAGTAACATACAGGAAGAACACACGATTTGGAGTCAACATTGGTTGTCCAATAACCTTGGACAAGTTGCTTAATCTCTTTCAACCTCATCTGTAAAATGGAAACACATTTGTTTGCTTTATAAGGTTGTAGTGATTCTTAAATGAGACCAATATAAAAAATTCTTAGGGTGCCAAGAACATAGAAGTTACTGTAGGAAAGGTAAAACTTCTCCTCTGTCTTCTTAAGGTCTCTGATTAGGCCTAAGAACTAAACCAATATAAGAAAATTTAACAGAAAAAAAGGACATATATTTTATTTTGTAATTTTTACATGTACATGGGAGACTTTACAAGAAAAATAAAGACTCAAAGAAGCAGTTAGGACTGAAAGTGTATATACTAGACTGGACAAAAATTAGTAAATTGTGAAAATGGGACAAGACAAAGGACTTTGGATGAAGGCAGTTAATTGTGGGAAAATACTAGGAAGCTAAGGATTCATTTAACAAGATTTTGTTTATACAGCTTTGTTTAAGCCTTGATTTCCCATTTCTGGTAACAAGAATGTCTTTCTTCCTCCTGGTACAGGGCAGAGTACCTTTCTCATGCTTTCAGGAAAAAAAAGGAAGATCAGAATACCCTTTTTGCATTCGCTGTTTTTTCAAGTGCTTTAATTCAAAATAATATGCCAAACTGGCATATTTGGGGGTGGCATGTTGTGAACTCCTACACTACCCCTATGAGAACTATTGATATTTTCATTGAAATCAACACATTGGTGCTGAGTCAAATATATAAAGTCTCTCTGTATGGCCTGGACCATTATAACTTGATGAAATGAATCAGCAATGCCTGAGAAAAGAATGTGTCTGGTAGAAGGATGGTCATCAGTTATGTAATGACTGTATCCAAAAAACAAAACAACAATGAAAACAATGGCAGTGAATTTCCATCTGCTGTTGAAGATAAAAGGAGGAGAGGCTTTAACCAAACTCAGTTATTTCTGATCCCCAAAATGAGTTGGATGCATTAAGGTATCATAAACTAACGCCAGTGAGCATTTCAACATTTGAGCCATCTCAGCCTTGGTGGATCATTATCATTATGATCACCTGAGAAGTTTGTTTGTTTGTTTGTTTGTTTTTAATAAAATGCTTATCCTGGGCCCATCCCCCAGAGATTTTGAACTGATTGTTCTGGGATAAGCCTAGGCTTTGGAATCTTATACAATAGTCCCAGGGTAGCTAAGATTGAGATCCACTGATCTAAAGACTCTTGTTCTAATTTGATGTTTGCCAACCTTCCTTTTTGATTCCTGTGTAGACCTTGTCTATTTCAACAGAATGAGATGACAGAGAACATTTTAAATATTTCAGACCTGTGGCTGATATTTTTCATGATGAATCACTAATGACATTTGATCATGACCTGGCTTTCCGTGAAGGCTGATAGCTGAATATGAGCCAATAATGCCAGAATAAATGTTACTGATCCCTGTACTTATTATCTTTCTTACTATAAGAATTTTTTGTTTGTTTTAGCTCTAGCTTAGTTTCCCATCTCCAATTTCATGAGTCAATTTCTTGGAGTCTGATCATTTCTAATAATAAAAAATCTTTTCCCCTTTTTCCTTCCAGTGCCTTTGTCCCCCCTTTCTATTTTGTTCCTTCCTGAATAATTTAGTCTAAATCTATCACCTGTTAGAAACAAACAAACAAGGTAGGCAAACAAACAAGCAAAGGAGAAGCCACAGGTGCCCAGAGCAAGGTGTAGGGAGAAGCCACAAGTGCCCAGAGCACGGTGTTGGAATCTAAGAACGGTATAAAGACTATCTACACAGAGCAGGGAGTAGACAGGAGCCTAGTGAAGGTGTCAGAATTCGAGCAGAATGAGGAGGACATCCACATACACAGGAGGAGGGAGGTTACAGCCAGAGCATGAAATGGTAGCATCCAAGTGGGATCAGGAGAGTGTCCCCTGGATGGATGGACTGGTGTATGGTGTCACAGCCCAAGTGGGATAAAAAGGATGTTAATATTGTTGGAACCCAGCAAGCAGTTTCCTAACCTGAGCAGGATGAGGAGAACAGCTGAGATGGAGGTGGGAGGATGGTGGTAAAGAGAGTTTGTTGGTTTCCTACAGGGGACTGATCAAATAAGTAAATATGTTGAGAATAAGAGGAGCCAGGCTGGTCACTGTCAGAGAAGAAAGTTACAAATATGGAAGGGGAAAAGCCATCATGATACTTGTGACACTGACTAGGAATTGGAGGCATCAGAGTACATGATGGTTTATAACATAAACATAATAAATAAACAGGTAGGCAGATACATGTGTGTACTTATTCTGTGGTTTGAATGTATCCTCTTAAAAGTTCATGTGTTGTCAATGTGATAGTAATCATATTAAGAGATGGGACTTTCTTTCTTTTCTTCTTTTTTGAGTGGGAGTCTCACTCTGTCGACCAGGCCGGAGTGCAGTGGCATGCTCATGACCACTGCAGCCTCAACCTGCTGGAATCAGGTGATCCTTCCACCTCAGACTTCCAAGTAGCTGGTCTCAAACCTGTGAACTCAGGCAATCCTTTCACCTCCCAAAGTACCTGGATTATAGACGTGAACCACCATGCCTGGCCTAGAGGAGGGACTTTCAAGAGGTGGTTAGGCCACGAAGGATCTTTCCTCATGAATGAGAACAAGATACTGTAGAAAAAGATGGTTCACACAGTGTTTGGTTAGCTCTCTCTTCTGCCTTCTGCTGTGTGAGAACACAAAAATGCCTTTACTAGACCAGATGTCAGGATGGCGGGTGACTCTAGAACTCTGAGAAGTACATTTCTGTTCTTTTTAAATTATGCTGTCTGTTGTATTCTGTTATAGCAGCACAAAACAGCCTAGAAAAATGCACACAAACACATATCTGTACATTGCACATTCGCACACACACAGTCTTTAGTTATGTTCTCTAAAGAGCAACAACACCCCAGTGGTAATAAGGACAATTAGCACCCAGATCTTGGTTCCTAATATTGTTCTGCATTAAAAGAAAACAGGGCTCCTTACAGCAGGGCTCTGATTCCAGAGATGGCACATGGAAAATACAGGAATTTAGAACACCTTGTGACAGGAAGTAAGGAAGTCCCCCCCAAAATGATGTATTAAGTCAAGAAGACACAAAACCAGATTGCAAGGGTTTCCATAGCCAATTCTGAAAAAAACCTATTTTTCTGTGAATAAAAGGAACCATGAGTTTATAAAATGTAAATAAACAAACAAATTAAAAATTTGGTGAGGTACAGGACATTCACATTGTCTCAATTGTACTTCCTCTCGAAATCTTTATTGATTTCAAAAATAAAATAAGCAACTTTCCAATGAGAAACCTGGTGGATACTACCTTAATTAGATGATCACAGTTAACCTCATCAATAGGAGGACAAAAAAAAAAAATTATGTACCAGTTGACAGGATGCAATAAAAACACAGCAACTCAGTTGTGATAGTCCTGTCAAAGAGGCATAATCTGAATCTGATCATGAAGAGATATCAGATAAAGTCACACCAAAAAATATTTTATGAAATAGCTGGACTATAAATCATAAAAATTATCAAGCAAAGAATGAAGAGCTATTCCTGAATGGAGAATTCAAACAAACAAACAAACATGGCAAATAAAGGCAATGCTTGGTTCTGAACTGAATCCTTTGCCATAAAGGTCTTAATGGGACAATTGACAAAACTTGAATGTGGTCTGCAGATTAGAAGGGAACGGTGTATCAGTAATAACTTCCCTGATTTTGATGGTTGCAGCATGGTTATAGAGAAGAATATTCTTGTTTGATTACTGGTGGTGGGGTGGGAGGAGATAGAGCATCCTGTTGGCAACTTGCCTTAAATGGTTTAGAACCAAGCAATCCTGGTAATGTCTTTGCAAAATTTCTATAGCTTGAGATTGTTTAAAAATAAAACAGGAGACTAATGCTGGTCCTTCAAAGGAGAGAACCAGATTCTGCAGGTGAATCCCAATGGAGAGCCCCATTTTTAGCCACTTTTCCTTTAAAGACAAAATGATCATGACATTCTTGGTCTTTTTCTGTCTTTCCCTCTTGCCATAACTCTCCCTATTAATCTCCTTCCACTAAGTTAGACAACAAAATCCTAGCGTATCTATATTCTAGATACTCTGTTCCATGACTCTCTATATTCAGAAATGCCTCTTCCTTGCAAACTGAAAATGTGAAAACAACATATTTCACTAGTAAACTGCAAGTGAGATGACTATGTTATGTAGCCAAGTACACATTATGGTGTTTACTGTTTGTTTAAAATCCAAATATTTGAGAGGCAAAGCATGGTGACAAAATCTTAAAGGTTGAATAAGATCCTCTTTTGACTATAAGATAAGCTTCCTGAAAGCTTTGTTTACCTTTCAATCATCATGCATACAATAGTGGTTGGCACAAAATATGGGCACTCAAATGTTTGTTGATGGAATGAATCAATGAATAAATTCACTTAGGCTTTCTGAATGTCAGCTTTTATAACACTGGTAGACTGGAATAGATTGTCTCTAATATAAGTCCTGCTTCTAAAACTTGATTATTTATGACAACTGATATTGCAGTTAGTATTTATATATCTGACCAAGCATTAAGAAGCTTGTTCATCTCAATTCAATCTCATGCCCTTCGCTATGACTGAGAGTCTAATAAACATAGTTCATAAACTCAACACACTATATTGAAAGAGACCCTAAATTGGTTTTTAGAAAACTGAAATCTAGTTCTGCTTTCTCCCACTAACTAGCTGTATTTTTTAACAAGTTGTTTTGAACTCTCTAAACTACATTTTACTCAATATGTAGAGAAGCTTGGCTTAGATTTGTAAGGGTTTTCTTTTTTCTGTCATGAAATGTTGACTCTACAATACTTTACAGATGTCCAGTAACAGCCACGGAAATTGTGAATTTGGAACAAAATTCCTCATTGTTAAACCTATTCCAAGGAAGAACCTAAGAATACAGAAAGTAGCAGGGTAATTCAATTTTGCTAAGTGAACAGATTAACGTGTATCTCCTTGGGATTACTGTGGAATTCACAAAGCTTATTTATTATAAGTAGAATTACAAAGTATAAGAGGTACACAACAATTATCCCATTGGTAGTAATAATGGTTGTGTTAGAATAAGATGACAACCAAGTCGGAGTCAAATTATATGAACTATGATACGACTTTCTAAACAATTTGAGGACTGGTTCAACAACTCTTGAAGAACTTTGAGCTTATGGATAAAAGAAGATACTAAAATGATGCCAATATGAGTTCAGTTTTTCAGATCTAAAATTAGCTACTTTGCTAATGTTTTCTTTGTATGACTATTCCAATCCATGAAATGAGAGTAACCATTTATATAATTAGTTTTTATTAAGCAATAATTAGACATAGCCACTTTATTAGACTCCGGCTATAGAACATAAATACTTAATTCCTTTTATCTGGGTTTTCCCTGAAGCGTTCTGTAAGGCAAGGACTTGAGTGCAGACAATATTTGGAAAGTGGTCCCAGGAAGCACAAATGGAGGAGTGGGGAGGGAGACATAAATCAGTTAGAAAAGTCAGTCGTGTATATTTGTAAGTGGGCTATTTCTGCAGACAGCAGAAACTCAGTTCTACTGGGGATACTTGGAAGAATCATGTAGAACATACCTCAGAATTATCCCATCAAGGAACAAAAGAGACGAGTCTGATAAATCTTCCTTTTTAAACATGACCCAAACAATATTTCTCATCCTAGATACTCTTCTTCTTATCATGTGACCTTAAGACTCATCTACTCAAGAACTTGTGTCTATATTCTCTCCCCTGAAATATGAGTAAATTTATGACTTTAGTGGAAATGGTGCCATACGACTTCAAAGACTGAAACATAGAGGGCAACACAGTTTCTTTCAGGATGCTTACTCTTAGAATCTAGCCTCCATGTTGCGAGATAAGCCCAACCTACATGGGAATGAGACATGCAGACATTCCAGTCGTTAGACTCAGATGAGCTACCTACAGTCAACACTGATGGCCAGAAATGTGAGTGAGCAAGCCTTCGGATGACTGCCATTTCAGTCATCAAGTCATCCCAAGACTTTGCATTTTATCAAATGAAACCTAAACAAAAGAAGTAAAGGCTAGCTGTCTTACTTTACTCTTTTCAAATTCCTGACTCCTAAAATTCATGAGCTCTCTGGTAAATCGACGTTTTTGAATGGCACTAATTTGGGGGTACTTCATAATGCTGCAGTAGATAAACAGACAGTGGGGCAACATTTATTCACCAACATCCAGCCCCCAATGGTTGTGAAGCATTAAGTCTCTAGGACATTCAGGCTACTCTGCATGGCTGAGTAAGTTCCTACAGGTAGAGAATTATAGAGATTTAAACACTGGAAGTGGGAAGCTGTCAGGGTGTACAGTACTGTCCCCCTGCAGCAGCAGGTGATTGCTGAGGTAGACTGAGGACATGGGGGCACAGCAACCCAGCATCTATTTCACCTGTGGTCAAATTGCATGCATTTCAGTGTGGAAGATAAATGTGTAAATTGGCAAGCTGGAATATGCTGAATCTAATGACAGAGTTAGCCCTGGACTCTCTGGCAACTTAAAGGAGAGCCTCTTATCCCAGATCTCAAGGTGTAAGGAAGATTTCCCAGAAGAAGAACTGAGTGAGTGTTTCAGGACATGGGAGGAGAAATTGGTAACTTCTCCAAGATGCCTAACTCCTTTGTAGAAAAGCATTTTATAAAGGCATATGTTTTTTACAATAGCATTATGTTGTTCTGCAAATGAAACCTTGGTAGGTTACATTTAGGCATATAGTGACTACTGGCTTCCTCTTCTCAGAGAACAATGTCTCAGCATGCACAAAATTGACTTAGTGACCTGACTATTCTTAAAATGGGGAGTGATACTTTTGATTTTTTTTTTTTTTTTTGGTAAGTGGAGATAATATGATCTCTCATAATAATAATCTATAGATTTATTCTTAATTCAAAAAGTTTCATTTTCTTTTTAAAAAATTGAAGATAAAGAAGGAGGAATAGAAAAATATTATATCCTCTGACTCTCTATCTGAATATAATGACTATTAAACATAACTTTCTTTAACTAAAATTCTAATGACCTCTTTACCATTTTTTTCTGGTAACTTCTATGTTGCTGAACAAATTTTTGTGTGTATATCTTCCTGTGAATACATTTTTTAGATTTTTAGATTTCTTGATTTTTTTAAGTAAATTTTTAATGGAAGTATAACATATAGAGAAATACATAAATCATTGCAGCTCAATGGCTTTTCACAAATTGTACGCACTCACGTAAACAACGTCAGATCAAGAAACAGAAGATGACCAGCACCCCCAATATCTCCTCTTGCATTCACTTCTAGGCACCACTTGCCCAAGGTTAACTCTAATCCTGATGTCGAGCCATGAATTTGCATTCCCTGCTTTGAGCACTGTCCTGATGGCATTGTACCTTGTATACTTCATTCAACATAGCTTCCATGAGATTTATCTGTCTTGTGTAGAGTTGTTGTATCTTGTGTAGAACTGTAGATTTGATGGTTTGATTTTAACCGCCATGTGTTAAATTTTTTTCCACTGGAAAAATCAGGAGGTCCATGGTTATCATTTGACATCCTGACATTCTGATTCCAACTGAGGAAAGCTTTTACTAGGAAAAAAAAAAAAGAACTCTCCAAGACATATAGTGTAGCAATTAGTGCTTCCTCCAGAAGTGTGGCAAGGTTGTAGAAAGGTAAGCATATGAGCCATTCAGAGGACTTTGTCCTCAGATGCCCTAATTTTGTTGGATGAACAATTCTCATTGTAAGGTAGAGTTAATGTTGTTATATGGTTTCTGTGTATGACACCATGTTAGAAATGTAAACACTTGAATTTAAATTCAGAGTACCACCAATAATGTTTACTTGCTTGCATTATTATAGCTTAGGCTTGTCATCTCTGTTAGGGCTGGGAATTTGGGGTCAAGAATGAGGGGGAACATTCTTGCTGGTATAAAACATGTCAGTGCCTATTTTAAAATTGGTGCAGAAAGATAACCTTAATTTGGTGATATTATTAGTAAGTGCTACCACACTATACTAAAACTGCAGAATCTTCATCTTTTTTTGCTCTGAAAGTAGTAACATGCTGAGTTGAGTCTGCTTCAACAGGGGAAATAAACTATTGTAAAATGTGCAGACAATTGAAAAATCAATTCCTCCAGGAAGTTGACTGCCTTGGGAGAATGTGGGCAACCATTTCCCAAAGATGTGTAAGCAAGACCTTAGTTTATTAACAAATTGGGTAAGAGGACAGGCCTCTTTTCTCTGGCCAAGTTTCATTATCTCAGTGTTTTGCTAAATTCTTTGCAAGGAACCCCAGCTAACTATAGCCTCTGTGTGTACCCAAAGTATGGTATGATGTTCTGAAAGCTGGAATGTACCTGGACTGGTTTACTAGAGAGAGCTAGAAGGTAAGAAAGGGATTCAATTTCTCCTTTTTATTATGTTGTTCAAACTGTCATATTTGATAATTTTTGCCCTATTTTTAAGCTATTATTAACAAAATCAGGTAGTTTATGAATAATCAACCATCATAGTCAGAGGCCTTGAGATGCTCAATAATGATCACTGACATTTATTGTGCACTTATGGCATTCCAGACCTTCTCCAATGATGATTGCACTTAAATCTACCAACAAACCACAAGGTGGTTACTATGCTATGCTTATGTTTTCATGCACAAGAAATTGAGACTTAAAGAGATTAACTTGCCAAGGGTCACACAGTTGACAGAACTGACTTTGAATCAAAAGTGGTCTGACTCCAAAGCTACTGCTGTGAATACCATGTGCCACATGGCCTGTAGTTAGACACCATGACTATAAAATGTGGGGACTTTTGTACCTGCCTCGCAGGGTTCTTGAGATATTTAAATAAGATGATTTATTTAAACAAATGGCCAGAGATCTTAACGATAATAAAGTCCTCAATAAATGTTGGCAACTATTGCTATTGAGAGAATAATGGTAAGAGAATGACTAACCTGAAAAAGTTAGTGGGTACACGACAATGGTGTTATTAGAAATAACATTTCTGTAGGTGGTTACGTGCAAGATGGCAGACAGCATGATATCATGGGATGGGCATTGCATTAGAACCAGGGTACTAGGTTTCTTCTTACAAGCGACTTTTGGTAAATTGCCTAACCTCCTTGAGTCTCTTTCTGTGTCTCTATGATGGAAACAATAATCTCTCCCTTTCAGAATGTATATGAAGCAACGTAAAAAAATGCTCCCCAAATATCTGGCACATAATGGAAATATTGCAGAGGTTAATTTTCTACCCAACAACCTCTGTGACTCTGGACTAGAGGATGGAATTGTGATCAACCAAAGGAAGCTTAAATTTGGTCCAAAAATTATTATCTGTAATGAACTTCCTCAAGAGAAAGTGCTGGTTCATTGTGGAAGTTGACGAAGTGCAGTATTTCAGAGGGAGAATGAGTTACATGAACTATTTGACCCTTTCTCCTTTACCTAACAAGGAATCAGGAAAATATTCATACATACTTACAGAAAGTTCCTCAGAATCGCTCAATCCACAAGCAGTTTCTAATCAATTCCAATACCCATTAACCCTTGTCCATAGTAAGCACTAGTGACCAGAAGATGCCCCACAGACACTAGATTTCATCGTCAGTTTCTGGCTATTTTTTTGCCTGAGCTTTGTTTTCTCTGTCATTTAAGAAGGTGATGGTCTGTGTTGGTTTTCCTAGTGATAGGATGTGGGATGATGTCTCATTAAAATATTTTTAACCCATTTTGTTCATTCTGTTATTTTCCTTTTTTTTTTTTTTTTTTAAACCAGGATCCAGGGCCTCTATATTTTCTCAAAAAAAAAAAACAAAAAACTTTTGCTGAGCAAAAAGTATGAAGCAGGAAGAAAAACAGTGGAATGGCTTTGAAGAATATGTTAATAAAAATTATTTGTGATACTTGTACAATTTGATAAGAAAGACTGTACTCAAGAGGGGTTATTACAGTGGTGTTTGTAGTAGGTTAGAGTGAGTCTAGTTCAACTCCAAATACAACAAAGACAAGTGAAGATTTACAAGCAAGAAGGGTCAGTGGATAGATGGAAAATTACTAGGAGGATACATCAGGGGTAAAGTCATTCTGGCTAAACCTACTTAATAGGATTATTGTTGAAGGCAGGCCAGAGTGACAAGACATTGAGGATGGACATAAGGAATGTTTTTTGTTTCTGTTTTTGTTTTTAAGTACATGATCTCACTCTGTTGTCCAGGCTGCAGTACAGTCGCGTAATCCACAGCCTCAACCTACTGACCCAAGCAATCCTTCTGCCTCAACCTCCTGAGTAGCTGGAACTGCAGACATGCGCCACCACACCTGGCTAATTTTTCTATTTTTTTGTGGAGAAGAAGTCTCCCTATGTTGTCCATGCTGGTCTCGAACTCCTGAGCCCAAATAAATCTCCCACCTCAACCTCCCAAAGTGCTGGGATTATAGGCGTGAGCTATCGCACCCAGCCTTGAAATGTGATCAGATTTCAAGGATGGAAGATTTTCACTATACTGACCCAGCAGGATTCTTGCACAAACTGAATTAAACAAGAAAAGGACAGAGCCCAAAGTTGAGTCTGGCCAAAAAGGGAGCTCAGAGGAGCCTGACTCAAGTTTGGTCAAAGGAGAGCATCTTTGTCAATAGTAAAGGGAAGAAGATTTCTTCCAATCAATTTCCTCTTGCCTTCTTCCAGGCATCCGTCCTGTGGACAGGAAGTACACACTCTTCCTCTGCTGAGACAGCACTGGGGAAACAACGAGACCACAGAGGAAAGCTGCCTGGTAGACATAAAACAGAAAACCTGAGGAACGGAGGCTTCCAAAATTAGCTGACCTTTCCATGAACAAAAGAAGCAGTCAGCCAACCTGCAGAACTGGAGCTCTGCTGATGGGCCTCTCCTCCTGAGTCACTGGCCCAGGCCCCTGAGGATTCCTCAAGTCTGGGGGGGGGAGGCGGTGTCTATGAGTCTGCAAACAGTTCTGCCATCAGCCTAGGGAGATGAAGGCTGACGTCTGATTTAGGTTGATGGTTTAAAAATAAGGAGTTGTGATTATTTCTGCCACAACTGATTTTGTAGCTGCAAGTTCCTACCCTCCACAAATATTGGACTCTCCATTGGAGAGTCTGCAGTCTAAGGTCATAGTCTCAGGGTCTCTCATAATGATGAGAAAATGTTTCCACATTAACCCAGTCAAAGGTGAAGACGGAGAGACCCTGAGAGGTATGGAGCAATTGATCTACTGCGAAACCATTGGTGGAGTCCAGGTGAGGAAAAACCATAATTCTAGATTTCCCAGCTTGTAATTGCTCCCTCTCCAGGTTTGAGCAATGCTGTCTCAATATGATATCCATTATTTCAAGCAATATTTTATTTCTGTTCATGTTATTTATGGAAACCTGGCGGAGGATGAAAATGCAACTCGGCTCCCCTGGTGCCTTCCGGAGTCCTGTTTCCTGCCCTGCTTCACACAGCCTGCACATCGTTCCTGCCTGGTGCTGAGGCTTAGAGAAAGCGGTTCATGATTGAAAAGGACTTTCGAATCCTGAGATGAAAGTGTTTGATGAGCCTGAAGTGCCGCTCCTTGAAAGTTTACCTCTTTTCGTGCCTTGGCTGCCACTTGGTCATGTTTACGGGATATGCTGATTTCAGAAATTGATCCCTTTCCCCTTTGAACAAGACAGAGTGGGCAAAATTGAAAAGGGATTTGAGACTGCCGCCAGCAGCTTTGTTGTGGAGGCCAGATCGCCCCCACATGGGGACAGTCTCTCTCGGGCTTGGCTGGCCTCGGAACAGTTAATGAAGACTCCTGTAGGGTCACCTTAGTCCCTTTGCTGCGACTTGTCCTCTTGAAATAGGTGAGAGAGAGGAACGCCCAAGAGAGAAGAAAAGGAGCAGTTGTCTAATTACATGCTGCCAGGCCCTTCCGCCCTGTCTCTGGCCGGGCTTCTCCCAAGCATTATGACAGCCAGGTAGTGGTGACTCATCCATGGGTCTCTGATGAGAATGTGACAGGCCTGGTTTGGAACAGAATGGGAGAGAGGCTATGGGAGGGAAAAATGGACTCTGGGAGATGCCCATGACCTCTGCCCCCTGCAGGGTGAGGGGCCTGTGTGTCCTCCTCATAAGCCACGATGCCCTGAAGGCTGCATCTACCTGCCTTTCTCCTGTTTTATCATGTTCCTCTTCTCACATCTACTTCCTTGACTTTGTCAGCCTTTCTCATTACAGGCATGTGCTGCGTGATGACATTTTAGCCAACAATGGACCACATATATGATGATGATCCCATATGATTATAATGGAGGTAAAAAATTCCTATTGGCTGGGCTCGGTGGCCCAGCCTGTAATCCCAGCACTTCGGGAGGCCAAGGTGAGAGGATTCCTTGAGCCCACAGGTTCGAGACCAGCCTGGACAACTTGACGAGACCTCGTCTCTACAATAAATCAAAAAATTAGGTGGGTGTGGTAGTGCACGCCTGTAGTTCTGGCTAGTTGGAAGGCTGAGGCAGAAGGATCGCCAGAGCCCAGAAGGTCGACGCTGGGGTGCCTGTGAGAGTGCCACTGCACTCCAGCCTGGGTGACAATGTGAGACTCAGGTTAAAAAAAAAAAATTCCTATCACCAACAACAATAAAGGTACCTAATCTCAAACCAGGCAAAGTGGAGGCTAAAGGGAAGCCCAAACTTTACCTGTATGATGACCACTTGTACACCTAATCCTGATTTGTACCCTAATCTTTAAAATTAAAAATTCCTATTACCTGGTGACATTGTAGTCATCGTGCAATGCCTTACTCACATATTTGTAGTGATGCCCATGTCAACAACAAGCCTACCATGCTGCCTGTTATATAAACATATAGCCCACACAATTAGGTACAGTCCATAATATTTGATAATGATAATAAATGACTATGTTACTGGCTTACATATTTATTTTATCATGCTTTACAATGTTATTTTAGCATATACCTCTTTTACATATGCATGTTAACAGCAAAACAGCCTCAGGCAGGTCTTTCAGGAGGTATTTCAGAAGATTCCATTGTTATCACAGGAGATGTCAGCTCCATGCATGTTATTGCCCTGAATACCTTCCAGTGGAACAAGATATGGAGGTAGAAGACAGTGATTCTGATGATCCTGACCTTGGGTAGGCCTAGGCTAGTATGTGTGCCTGTGTCTTAGCTTTTAACAATAAAGTTTAAAAAAATTAAAACCTTAGAAATAGAAGAGAACTACTAAAATACGGATATAAAGAAATAATATTTTTGTACAGCTATACAATGTGTTTGTGTTTTAAGCTAAGCATCATTATGAGTCAAAGAGTTAAACAATTTAAAAAGTTTATAAAGTAAAAAAGTTACAGTAAGCTAAGGTGAATTTACAATTGAAGAAAGACAAATTTTAAAAATAAGTTGTGTATATTTTATGTGTATAATGTTTATAAAGTCTACAGTACTATACAGTGAGGTCCTAGGCCATCACATTCACCTACCACTCACTCAGCCAAAGAAATTTCCAGTTTTGCAAGCTCCATTCATAATAAGTTTCCCATACAATTTTTAAAAATCTTTTATACTGTATTTTTACTGCATCTTTTCTACATTTAGATATATTTAGATACACAAATACCATTGTGTTACAATGGTCTCTATATTCAGTAGAGTAACATGCTATACACATTTGTAGCCTAGGATCAATAAGTTATACCATCTACTCTAGGTGTACAGTCTACTATACACTTAGGGATGTAAGTAAGTTCATTTCTAGGGATGTGTAAGTTCATGCTATGATATTCACACAACGATGAAATTACCTAATGATACATTGTACACGTGTTTTCCCATCATTAAATGATGTATGGCTCTATTTTGACTTCTTTGTCCTAATGTCTCTTATTAGAAGGTTGTTGGTGCTTGAAAGAATCTCAGTAATGACTCAAACTTCTCACTTTATAGAAGGGGAAAATGAGGAGTGTGATTAGCCAAGCTGATAATAGAGTCAACAATATGAGTTTGGATGTTCTCATTCCTCTCCAGGGCTCTGCATAGGGTGTTCCCCTACCTGTCTTCTCTTCTATTCTCTTTTTTTCCATCTTATTCCTCCTTCTTTCTCCCCTTCTCTCCCATTCTCTTTCTCCCTGCCCCCCCCCACACAAGGGTGTTAAGGTAGGAAATCAGAATTCTTGTCCTGACTCTGCCCACAAACAGCCATGTGACTTACTGAAAATCACCTAGTCCCAGCAATTCAGTTTAACCAAATGTAAAACGAAGAATCTGATTAAAAGGTCTCAGTGACAATTCCATGTGTTCACCAAACTCAGGACTTTTTCTTCTGGGTATATGGGAAGACTACATCTTCCAGCCTTTTCTCTATCATTTGAGACCAGATGATTGAGTTTGGGCTAGTGGAATGGGGTAGAAGTGATACAGTTTAATCCAAGACTTGATCATAATACACCCTGCCAGGTCCTTCTCAGTCTTCTTCCCTTTTAGGGTGACCTTGGGGACAATACGTAGAGAAGTCGGTAGTATTACAAGGTGAAGAAGAGCTGTGTGAAGCATTATGCCCCACCATATGCCCTTTTCTCATCTCTACTACATTAGACTATGACATGAAATCTTTGTTAAGTTACTTTGAATTAGGGGACCGTATGTTACAGCAGTTAGCACATCTTGACCAAGAAAATCTCAACAATTGCTTTCAGCCAGTGTCCCAAGATTTTACTAATTATTGTTACTTTATTTTATGGTCCTTCATTCCACATTTATTAAACACCTACAGTGTACCAGACATTGTGTTAAGACATAGTTCCTCACTTCTATCAAGGACCTTCTAGCCCTAAATCTAATTCAAGCGTGATTGGAGGGAAATTCAGTATATGAGCCATAGCTTGCCTTTGATTTCTGCCCTTTTGTCTAAGTACAGTGGCAAAGAGGAAGCTGAGAAGAACAGCTTCCAATTGCCATTATCCAGCACCATTCTAAGAAAGTCTCAAAGTAATTATCAAGTACCAAGGTGCCAGTTATAAAAGAATGAAAGGCAGAAGGGTTTCTAATTGCGGAGCTGGTGGGACTTAGTGGAAGTGATTCAATACTATCTACTCCAGGGAACTGGACTATATGACTCTATTTAGAAATACCTGTATTGAGCCTTTTTGGGTTCTTTGGAGAACATCTTTAAATCAGGCCCATGGACAAGTACTATCTGTCCTCATTAGAACTGTGAGGCCCCTCTTGGCTGTGATGTCCACTCCTAGTCTTAAATTCTTTGGGAACATTTTTCTTCTCAACAGTGCAGCTCAGCACATCCATCTGGCTGGTGGAAGAATATAATAGGGCATATTTTCAGCGTGACCAATTAGATGTGCTACTCCCATTAACAATAACAGGACTCACACTCCAGATTCTTCCTCAATAAATCTACACTTTCCCCTCATGATCAACAGATGGGTTTTGCACAATGGCTCATTAGCTTCTGGCTCAGTTCTGCAGCCAGCAGTGAAATCTAAAGTTATTTATGGATGGAGAAAGATGCATAAGTCACTGTGGATTATTTCCTGCCATCCTTTTTCATTTATTTAGTTAGAGTTTTCTATTCCCCGAGATGAACAAGTTAGAGAAGATGGTGGTGTCCCCACTGGGAATGGAGATGGATGTCCTTTCAGTTTGGTTATTTTTCCTGATGGCCACAGATCTCTGGGGTGAGGCTGCATTTCCCGCAAGAAATAGTAATTGGGGTATTTCCATAGAGAAGACACCCATTCCTCAAAAGATTCTCTATTTTCTGACAGGCCATCTCTATGAAATTTGGTCAATGGGGTCACAAGTCAGTGCCACTTAACTGCACGTGATAGGTGTGTGAGAAAAAAACAAATTGCTTCTTTAAGGAATGCCAATATTTTTCAGCCCTTGACATCTCATCCAGATAGAGATTATTCCTCTGTCAATTGGGGGAGAAAGACTGGGAACCAGCCAAAAAGACAGTCATGCTAGTTGTTATATGAGCAAGTACACAGTAAAAAGCTAAAACTCCATGAAGAAAAGAAGAGAGATTGGGAAAATGATCTAGGAAATAGCACTGAGGGTAACATTCTCAGACTTTCTAAATGCCAAACAGCTTGTGTTCTATGAATAGACTCCAATTCCATTCATTTCTGCATTGGGCAGTGCCTTAAATACTCTGTGCCTCAGTTTCCCCACTTATAAAAGAAAATAGTAGTAATAGAGATCTCATAGGATTAGTATAAAAATAAAATGAATTAAGATTAGCAAAGCACTTATAATAGTGCCTACCATCGAGTCAGTGCTATGGCTGTGTGTCATAGAGAGAAAGTCAAGCCAGCAGAGAACATTAGTTGCCTAATCTTCCCATGTGGTTCAATGCGGCAGCAAGATTTAGAAACTTTCTTACCCCTCTGACCACAAGAGTGGATACATGATCCGACTGAAGTCCTGTCTTAGGATTTTTTGAATGGTATAAAGGAAAGATGGTCAGTCCTCTATTAGGGGCCAGTTAAAAATATAGATGCTTTGGCCGTGTGCGGTGGCTCACGCCTGTAATCCCAGCACTTTGGGAGGCAGAGGTGAAAGGATTGCCCAAGCCCAGGGGTTTGAGATCAGCCTGGGCAACTTGGCTGGACCTCATCTCTACAATAGATAGACAGATAGATAGATAGATAATTAGCCAGGTGTGGTGGGCACACTTGTGGTTCCAGCTACTTGGAAGGCTGAGGCAGAAGGATTACCTGAGCCCAGCAGGTCGAGGCTACAGTGGCTGTGAGCATGCCACTGCACTCCAACGTGGGTGACAGAGTGAGACCCCAACTAAAAAAAAAATACAAACACACGCACTTCCAGATAAGATACCATGTACCATGAGACCTGGAAAAGGCTGACTGGTAGGTAATACAAGAGATGAATTCAGTGCAGAGGAAAGCAGAGACAAGAGATGAAGAGAAAGATCCCTAACCAGTGTCCTGGTTGTTGGCTTCATTGATTTCTTTTTTTTTTTTTTTTTTTGGTCCCTCCCGGCCACTGCAGCCTCGACCTGCTGGGCTCCGGTGATCCTTCTGCCTCAGCCTTCCAAGTAGCTGGAACTCAGGCGCGCACTACCACGCCCGGCTAATTTTTGACTTATTGTAGAGATGAGGTCTTTCAAGTTGCCCAGGTGGATCTCGAACCCATGGACTCAGGCAATCCACTCACCTCAGCCTCCCAAAGCGCTGGGATTACAGGCTGAGCCACCGAGCCCGGTGGCTTCATTGATTTCTAAGGTAGCTCTACCCATATCTTTCTTGCTTACATGAACCAAAGTATTTCCTTTTCTGGATGAGAGGAAGAGCATAGTAAGTCCAAATTAGGCTTTTGTCACTCACCACAAAAGAACAAAATTTCCTGGGAAGCAATCCCCAAAGTTGAAAATTTACTGCAAAATACAGTTCCCTGTGTTCCACCCTCTCCCCTCAACATGTAGATAATGCTAAAAAATGAGGATAGGTTTGAGGGGTGAGGGAGAGAGAGAAGGAGAGAGAGAGAAACCATGGGATATGGGGATGGTGGAGGGTCATTTTTATAACCATATCCAGCAAAGAAGTAATTCTAGGCTTATTTCTATAGCCAAAGCATGAGAATCACAGAACCACAGAATCTCAGAACTGAGAATTATCTCACAGATTTCATTCCAATGATGTGATTTCAAACTTTGCCTGGGTGTCACTGAGCACAGAGAGACCGTTTTTTCTGGGGTGGTCAGTAACTCTGATGGTGAAAACAGTTATTCCTCACGTGAAAGCAAATCTGACTTCACTTCATCAATCCCAGTCTTTTCCTCTGGAAAACAGTAAGTTTCTTTATTCATAAACATGAGAAAATTGCAACATTTGAACACAGTTTTTATTTCTAAGTTTTTTCTTTCTTGGAATAAACATCCCTACTAGAACATTTTGTTAAATATTCATGGGATATGAACTTTAGGATACCTCAAACATGGAAAGAATGTTTTCTTGAAACCTGGCCAATACTGTATTAGAGTGTGGCAAGGCTTATTGGAGCCTATCACCTTAAAAAAAAAAATAGTCTTAGGCCTAGGATAGTCTTTCAACAGAAAGAATAGATCATGGCACAGTTGCCATTACAGGTACTGGTGACACAGACCACAGAACCAGGAATGAATTAGTAATGCATCATTCTACTTTCATTTTTTTCTACGTTAATTTCCTTTAGAAATGACAATAATTAAGATAGATATTATGCCAAATGACATCTTGTATTTGGAAAATAGAATTTTCATCTAGAAGACTTCATTTTGTAAGAAATTTGTTGAAATCCTACCTCCTTTACTTTTGAAACAGTTTTAAATGAAAAACACACATTTTTTGAAATTTTATTTTTCAAAATGAGAAATTAAACTCCAGAACATAGGAGAGTTCTCTTCTCTCCATGCCTCCAGTCCTGGGGGTCTGATTTTAGCTGAGATTTTATTTCTGCTTAGAAAGTAGAAGTAATAAAAACAACTCAGGCTGGTCTTAAACAATAATAATGATTTTAGCCAATGAAACAGATGGGCCTCAGTTATAGCTATTAAAATAAAATGAGGGGGGGAGAGGAGAAGAACAACTGTCTACAGCAGTTAATGTATAGAACTGATACATTGTCATTGTGACATTGGAGGCAATAGGAAGTACCACTGGAAATTCTAGAAATTCTAACAGATTTTCAGATCTTTCTGAAAGACTGTATCTAGAACAATGAAAACCTATGCTAATTTTTGCCATTTTCTATTTAAACAAAAATAAACTGGGAAGTTTAGAACACCAGGAAACATTGGATCTGAATCACACTGGCTTGAATCTTGTGTAATATTTAAGCATACCACAACAACGCTGCTCAAATTACAATTAGATACCATCGCACAAATCTGTTCATGGCTAAAATTGCATAGTCTGAAAATATGAAGTTCTGGTGAGAACGTGGAGCTACTAGAACTCTCATACAATGCTGGAGGTAATGCCAAATGGTATAGCCACTTTGGGAAACAGTCTGGCAGTTTCTTATATACTTTCATATGACCCCATGATTCTACTCCTAGGTCTTTACTCCAAGTTAAAGAAAAATGTATGTCCATATCAAAAGTTGTATATGAGTATTTTATATAAGTGTCTGTTAACATCATCCCAAGCTAGAAACAACCCAGCCTCCATAAGCTTGGAACACAAAATCAACACACACAAATCAGTAGCACTGCTGTACATCGATAGCAACCAAGCTAAGAATAAAGTTTAAGAATTTAATTCCATTTAGAATGACAGCCAAAAAACTAAAATACCTAGGAATACATTTAACCTGGGAGGTGAAAGACCTCTACAAGGAGAACTGCAAAACTCTGATGAAAGAAATTGCAGAGGACACAATAACATGGAGAAACAGCCCAAGCTCATGTATAACATATAATTTGAAGATGGGTAATGTGATGCCTCCATCTTTGTTCTTTTTGATTAGAATTGTTTTGACTACTCCAGCTCTTTTTTGTTTCCATGTGAATTTTAGGATTGTTTTTTCCTAATTTTGTGAAAAATGACATTAGTAGTTTGCTAGGGATTGCATTGAATCTATATATTACTTTGAGTAATATGGTCATTTTAATAATATTGATTCTTTTAATCCATGAGCACGGGCTGTTTCTCCATTTTTTGTGTGTGTCCTCTGCTCTTATACCAGTATCATGCTTTTTTTACTTACTAAAATTAATTATACATTACCTGACTCCAAAGTATAATACAAGACTGTAGTAATCAAAACAGCATGGTACTGGTACAAGAGCAGACATATGGACCAATGGAACAGAATAGAGGATCTAGAAATAAACCCCAATATCTACAAACAACTGATCTTTGACAAAGCATACAAAGACATACAAATGGGGAAGGACACCCTATTCAGTAAATGGTGCTGAGAAAATTGGATAGCTACATGCAGAAAAATAAAATTTGATACCATCCCTCCCCATATACAAAAATTAACTCAAGATGGATTAAATGTCATAAAAATTCTAGAAGAAACCCTAGGAAAAAATCTTATGGACATTGGCCTAGGCAAATAATTTATGGCTAAAACTCCACAAGCAAATGCAACTAAAACAAAAATTAAAAAGTGGGATTTAATTAAACTTAAAAGCTTCTGCACAGCGAAAGAACTAATCAACAGAGCAAATAGACAACCTGCAGAATGGGAGAAGATATTGGCAAACTATATATCTAACGAAGGATTAAAAACCATAATCTACAAAGAACTCAAACAAATCAGCAAGAAAAAAGCAAATAATACCATTAAAAAGTGTGCAAATAGCCGGGCTCAGTGGCTCAGCCTGTAATCCCGTGCCTTTGGGAGGCTGAGGTGAGTGGACTGCCTGAGCCCGCAGGTTCGAGAACCGCCTGGGCAACTTGGCGAGACCTCATCTCTACAATAAATAAAAAAATCAGCCGAGTGTGGTAGCGCACGCCTGTAATTCCAGCTACTTGGAAGGCTGAGGCGGAAGGATGGCCGGAGCCCAGCAGGTCGAGGTTGCGGTGGCCGGGAGCGGCCACTGCACTCCAGTCTGGGTGACAGAGTGAGATTCCAACTCAAAACAACAACAACAACAACAAAAGTGTGCAAATGACATGACTGAATGTTTTTTCAAAAGAAGAGATACAAGTGACCAATAAACACATGGAAAAATGCTCAACATCACTCATCATTAGGGAAATACAAAATAAAACTACAATGAGATACCTCCTTCCACAAGTCGGACTGGCCATTATTAAAAGTAAAAAAAAAAAAAAATAGATGTTAGCATGGACATAGAGAAAAGGGAACATTTATACATTGTTGGTAGGAGGCTAAATTAGTGCAACCTCTATGGAAGCCTATGGAGATAAATAAAAGAACAAAAAGTAGATCTACCATCTGATTCAGTAATCCTACCACTAGGTATCTACCCTAAAGAACAGAGGCCATTGTATAAAAAGTACACTTGCACCTGCATTCATCGGAGCACAATTCACAATTGCAAACATCTGGAATCAATCTAAATACCCATCAACCAATCAGTGGATAATGAAATGTGATATATATACATCACGGAATACCTCACAGTCATAAAAGAAAATGAAATCATATCCTTTGCAGCAACATGGATGAAACTGGAGATCATCATCCTAAGTAAACTGACTCAGAAACAGAAAACCAAACACTGTATGTTCTCACTCACATGTGGAAGCTAAATGGTCACAAAGATGGAAATAAAAGACACTGGGGACACCAATAAGAGGGGAGGGGGAGAGGGAACAGGGTTCAGAAACTACCTACGGGCACAGTGTTCACTATCAGGGAATGGGCCACCTGAGACCCAATCCCCACCACTACACAGTATGTCCATGTGGCAAATACACGTGCACCCCCTGAATCTAAATTAAAATTTTAAAAATTTCTGATAAGTGCAACAACACAAATTGATCTCAAATGGATTCTTCTATGGAAAGGCACAAAAGGCTACACATCGAATGATTCTATTTATATGACAATCTAGCAAAGGCAAAAGTGTAGAGACAGAACAGATCAGTGATTAACAGAGACTGGGTGTGGTGGAGGGAAATAACTGCCAAGAATGAAGGAACTTCGGGGAAGGATGAAAATGTTTTAGGTCTTGTTTGTGGCAGTGGTGAGATGCCTGTATGCATTTTTCAGAATTCACAATATGACATACCTAAAATGAATTGTCTTGCCTGTAAATTAAATCTAAATAAACTTTACTTTCTTTTTTTTTTTTTGAGTTGGAGTCTCACTCTGTCGCCCAGACTGCAGTGCAGTGGCCGCTCCTGGCCACCGCAGCCTCGACCTGCTGGGCTCCAGCGATCCTTCCGCCTCAGCCTTCTAAGTAGCTGAAACTACAGGTGCACGCTACCACACTCGGCTCATTTTTTATTTATTGTAGAGATGAGGTCTCGCCAAGTTGCCCAGGCGGGTCATGAACCTGCGGGCTTAGGCAATACACTCACCTCAGCCTCCCAAAGGCGCAGGATTACAGGCTGAGCCACCAAGCCCGGCTAAACTTTACTTTCTAAAAGGCTGCACATCCTTGTCTTGTCACCCACTATTACCCCTCCTGTTCAACATAGTGCTAGAAGTCTTAACCAGAGCAATTAGGCAAAAGAAGGAAATCAAGGATATCCAAATGGGAAAAGGAGACGTTAAGCTATCCCTCTTTGCAGATGATATGATTCTATATCTTGAAAATCCTAGAGAGTCTGTCAAAAGCCTCCTCACACTGATAATCGACTTGGGTAAAGTCTCAAGGTACAAAATCAACATGCAAAAGACAGTTGTATTTCTATTCACCCGCAACAAGCAGGAAGAGAACCAAATAAAAAAAACACAATTCCATTCACAATAGCCACAAAAAAAGAAAGAAATACCTTGGCATTTACCTAACCAGAGAAGTGAAGTATCGTTACGAGGAGAACTACAAAATGCTGCTTAAAGAAATAAAGGATGACACAAACAAATGGAAAAACATTCCATGCTCATGGATCAGAAGAATCAATATTGTCAAGATGTCCATCCTATCCAAGGTGATATACAGATTCAATGCAATACCCATCAGATTACCAACATTGTTTTTCTCAGACCTGGAAACAACAATACAGAAATTAATGTGGAAACAAAAAAGAGCATGAATAGCCAAAATAATCTACAACAAGAGGAACAAAGCCAAAGATATCACACTTTCAGACTTTAAATTTTGCCACAAGTTTACAGTAACTAAAACAGCCAGGTATTGGTACAAGAATAGGTACATAGAACAATGGAACAGAACAAAGATTCTGGAAGCAAAAACTCGATCTCTCAACCAACTCATCTTCAACAACCATCAATAACAACCACTAGTGAAAGGAGAGCATATTTAGCAAATGGTTCTGGGAAAACTGGCTGACCACATGCAGAAGAATGAAACTGGACCCCTCTCTATCACCATATACAAAAATCAACTCCAAAAGACCTAAATGTAAAACCTGAAATGATAAGAATCTTAGAAGAAAACACAGGAAACATTATGCACATTGGAATAGGCAAGAAATACTTGACCAAGTCCACACAAGCAAATACCGTACAAGCTAAGGTAGGCTAGTGGGACCCTTGTCAAACTGAAAAGATTTTACACAGCAAAAGAAACCATCAAAAGAGTAAAGAGACAACCCACAGAATGGGAAAAAAATTGCAAATTATGTTTCTGACAAGGGTCTGACATCTAGTATCTACAAGGAACTCAAACAAAGTGAAAGAAAAACAATAACAACCCTATGAAAAAGTGGGCAAAGCACATGAATAGACACTTTTCAAAAGAAGATATACAAGCAGCCTACAGATGCATGAAAAAATTCTTGACTTCACTAATCATCCGAGAAATGCAAATCAAAAGTGCAATGAGATACCACCTTACTCCAGTAAGTATGGCTATCATTAATGTCAGAAAACAATAAAGGCTGGGGTGGGTGTGACAAAAAGGGAAGCATTCCACACTTTTGGTGGGAGTGCAAGTTAGTTTAACCACTATGGAAAGCAGTATGATGATTCCTAAAAGAATTAAAAATTGACCTTCTATATGATCCAGCAATCTTTCTTCTGAGAATATACCTGGAGAAACATAAATTCAGGGGTATCGAAATATGAAAAGGAGAAGTTAAGCTATCCCTCTTTGCAGATGATATGCTTTTGTATCTTGAAAGCCCTAAGAATCTGTCAAAAGCTCCCCCCCCACTGATAATCAACTTTGGTAAAATCTCAGGATACATAATCTATAAAAATTATACCTGCACACGCATGTTTACTGCCACACTGTTCGCAATAGCAAAAACGCGGAACCAACCCTACTGCCCATCAAAAGTGGACTAAATAAAGAAAATGTGGCACATATACACAATGGAGTATTATATAGCCATAAAGAAGAACAAAATCATGGATCTTGCAGCAAATTGAATGGAGTTGGAGACCATCCTACTAAGTGATCTATCACAGAACCAAAGAACTGAATACCACATGTTCTCACTCACAAGTGAGACCTGAACATCAGTCACATTAGAACAAGGGAGGAATCGGCAGTCACTGGGCATTGCTAGGAAAGGATGGGAGGGAGGGGAGCACATAACAACACAAAGGGTATCTTGCCCTACATCGAGAAGAGTAAGGGCCAGTTGGAGAACCAAACTTCACCTGCATACAGCCTACTTATGTAGTTAATCCTTACTTGGACTCCACATCTCTATAATAAATTACAAGTTAATAAAAATAAATAAAATACCTAAAGAAGAAAACAAAAAATAAATTAAATGTCTAAAAAGGGACTGCAAAACAAACCACTCCAAAATGTAGTGGCTTAAAATGCCACTTATTGTCTAGGATCCATGGGGTGGCACTGGGTGTGGAAGTTGAGTTGGCTGGACACAGCGGCGGAAGCTCTGTTTCTTGCTACAGGTATGAAGGTCTGGGTCTGATTTACAAGTCTCATCTTTCTTGGACCTTCAGGTCACCCAGGACATGTTTTTCTCATGCTGATGGCAGAGGTACAACAGGGTAGATCTAACCACAGGAGAATATTTAAAATATTTACTTGCATTCTTTCTGCTAAAATCCTTTGGCAAAAGAAAGTCACTTGACTTAGGCCAAATTCAGGAAGTAGGAAAGTGAAGTTCAGCGCGAGCAGGAAGACTTTACAACAAATGTGGAAATAACCCAATCTTATAGAAGGTTCTTTAACACATTACAATTTATACTGTGTCCTTATGTTTAAGGATGTCAAGAAATCATTATATGATGATCATTTTTGCTTTTTCTGCATTATCACCGTTAAAGATTTGTTCTTTAGAATTTAGACCGGACATTCATATTCTGTTTTCTTAAAAACAATCACACAGTTGCTTTTACTAGACAATTAAAAGTCTGTGATTCCTTTTGGTAACCAGGAAGCTCAAGGCCAATTGCATTGCTTACTTGAGACAACTGTTAACATTCCATGTTCTTTCCATGTTTCTCCTTGCTCTGCAGGATCCATAAGTTTCTTAAAAATCTTTACTATGAATTTACTTTTTCCTGTGCATGTTTTACTGCAAGTTTCTCAAATATATTTTGAAAATGGGCAAAAATGAAAGAGAATCATAAATAATGCAGAGCATATTGGATGAGGAAGGCAGAATATTTTCACTCTCTAATCATTTTCTTGGAATAGGTATACTATGCAAACTTTACAAATCTCTTGATCTTTCTATGTCTTGATTTGTTAGGAATTTTATAAGGCTAATTATGTCTCTCTCGGCTTACTTTTTAACATAATGGAGAAAACATGTGCAATTACAATGCATTTTTTTGGCACAATGGACTCTTTGATGATAAGCCGTTTTCATTAAGTGAATACACAGGTGTGACTTTGGCCCTAAAGGAAGCCCATATTGTTCTATAAATGAAACAAAAGCCTACTCTTGATTTCTTGCAGTGACTTTGCCTGCTGAGTGATTCAGGAGATTAGTCATAAGCAGAAAGAAGCTCAACTTAGCTCACTCGTGCTTTCCAACCTATGCAGAAGGATGACAGTTCTTCAGTTTCTGACAGTTGTGAAATGAGCTGGTGGTCTCAGACCGACTTTAAGTAGAAAGCTTGCCACAGTCCCAGCAAGATCCTGAGGGATTTACTGTGTCAAAGCCAAGGTTGAGTGAAGTGCAAGGATAAAGGAGATTGGTTGGGCACAGAGGGGCAGTTTCTAGGTCAGCGGGTGTATTCAACAATCCTTTGGTGAGAAGGTAGTGAGGGAACTCCAAGATGAGTATAATTATTTCTGTGACCTATTCCTACTCTCCTTTTGACCCACAATGTAACACTGGGCAAATGTCCCAAGTTTTGGGGTCACTTAAAAAAAGTCATAAGAAGAAAGTGACTTAAATGGACAATTATTCAGAATACGTAGAGCCATTTGAGCTGTAAGACTTGTAATCTCCATGAGCACAGAAGGCATGTTTGATTCTATCAAAGTTTTAACAACTTCATGTTTCTGGAAGCCTTGGGTCGCACAAAATTACTAAAACTTTCATGTCAAGTCACACCTTGGAGCTCTGTTTCTCAAAGAGCGCAACATTTAGAAAACTATCATTCTACAGCTAGTAATCTGAGTGTTAATCAATCAGAATTACTTTTTGCAAAATCTATCAAAACATAAATTTGCACCCGAATCACCTGAATTGTATATCAAAAGTACTATTTAGGGGGCCCCCCTCCAGACATTCTGAATTAGAATTTTGAAGGTGGAGCCTTGCATGGAATTTTACTTGTAAACAGGTTTCTAAGCTGACACTGACAGATGATATTATGAGAACCACACTATTTAAACAGGGTCTACCTCAAGTACATGCATCACAAACCTGGGTGCTTGCCTCCCCAGGTGCACTCAACCACAGAATAAACATCAACCCATTTCTTCTGCACTTTTAAAGATGATTTAGCTTGGCCCCATTATGGCTTTTTACTTTATACATATTGAATAAAATGCAAAAGTAGTATGACTTTTTTCAGAAAAAAGCAAGAACCTATTAACATCTTTGTTTTTTTAGGTATGCTCCCTAGTTTCTTTTGCACTCTTCACAACCTTTAAAAGGATTTAGTTGAAAAGGTTGAAAGACACAGGGAAGAATTCTGAAGGAGAAAAGGGTGTCTGGGTTATAAGAATTCACTGTACATCTATTTATTCATTCTACAAACATTTATGGAGCACCCACTACATAGGAGGCACCTAGGAAAAACATAAGATTCTTGCCTGAAAGAACACCTGAAAAACATCTCTAATGCACAGTGAACAGTACACCCTGGGAGCAAACAGTAGACAAGAGACTGACTCTGGCTGCCAGAAGAGGACCCGGGAAGTGGGGATTTGGGTAGCTGTGTTGAGGGTTAGTGGCAGTTCCACCGAAGGAGTGGCATTCATGCTGGGCTTTCAGAGATGGACAGATTTGGAGCAGCAGAGATGGGAAGGATGTCTTGGATTGAAAAAACAGACAGAAGAAATGGAAGTAAAACAACAGTTATTAAGGCATTCCATCCACGTTTCAAATACCTCATTTATTCTTTTGTACTGTATAGTGATGTTTAGTCATTTAAAACTCAGTTTAAGCGGTGCCTAAAAATGCTTCCTCCTACCCTTTCTGTCCTTCAGCTTTGTTATATTACCTGTGTTACATTTTAAATACTAATCATAACTGGGGCAATATTTATTTGTTAATTAGCTTAATCTAACTAGGTGTGGTTATTTATCATTGGAGGTAATCTATTCAGGAAATCACACTCAAGGGTGTGGTGGTTAGCATTTAAAAGGTGGATTCAAAAACCCACTTTTCAGGGGCTGCTGCCACCCACTATTTTTCTCAGATCAATATCGGGGTTGGATGTTATAAATTTATTTAATGAATATAAGATATTATTTTCCACAGTGGAAAAGAAATGGTGCTCTAGTTACGTGAATTGATTTCAAATATTATACAGGCACTTATGACCTTGTGTGGATCTAGCAAATTATACACAGCTAGGTCTACAGTCATGATCATATATATGTCATTATTTTCAAGAAATCTTGTTAACCTAGCAGACCTAGGTTAGTTGATTCTCATTATTAGAATGTTGTTGAGTGATTCTTTCGCACAAAGTTGCTTGTCATAGGACCTGAAAGGATGGAGCACTGCAACTTCCTAGAACTTATAGCATATCTGGATGACCTATTTGTGGAGGCTTTCTAATAAATGTTCCAGTGTTTGATAGGACTTGCAGTCCTTTTTAACACATCCACTTGATAATAAGATTGAAGGCTAAGAAACCTAAAACCTTCATCTACTCTATTGATGGCTACAAATATTAACTAAAAAAATTAATAATTGTGAATAACCAGATGGGTTTGGATTGGTTTATACCAAAACCTTTCTTTGATTCAAATACACCTTCTCTATGCTCTCATATCTCCCTGTATATGTGCTTCCAACACTTCACCATAGTTATTGGTTCACTTTCCTGAGTCCTTCTCCTGGCAGTTAGTCTAGTGATAATACAAAATGATCCAGTCAATTTCATTGGTGCTCATGTTTTAGGTGCTTTTTGGTAAATAAATGTGGACATTTAAAATTCTGAAATGGGTAATATTTAGCTGCATTATCTTCCCCCTTCTTCACTCACAAAATTGTAAAGGACAGATATTTATTAACTAGATATCTATTAATAAATAAGCAATCACAAAAAACAGTCCACATAAACTGCTTTAAAAACTCAATCAAATTCCATCTTTTTGGGTGTTCTAGCCATCACCTCTCACAGGGAAGGCTCAGTTGAGGCAGCCCTGTTAATGGGCAGAGGCAGAATGTTGCTATTCTTTCAGCAGGCAATTAGAGACTAGAATCCTCCAATTTCACAGAGCCATTTAGAGGTCACCCTTGGCTTCATCCCTCAGGGAAAAAGTCACACTGTTGTCCTATGTTCTGTTAATTCAAGAATGGGGAATAGCTCTAAATTCTTAGCTAATCCATAAATTTCACCAGCGCAAACCTATTTCTAACATTCATCGTACCACCAAGATGTTAATTGCACAAACAAAATCTAATTTTCAATATGCACCAGGCTGATTTAAAACCCTTTGGGATTGGTTGAGGTAAGAATAACAGATGTACTTTGTAATCGTGTTTCTGGAATACAGGCTTCTGGAGTACAGACAACAAACCTGGAGTAAACAACTTTGATTAGAATGTTGTTTGCATCTGGGTTGTAGCTTACCCAACCAACATTCAGAGGATATCACTTTCTCTATGCTAAAATGTTTTTTTTACATATTCATATCTTGAACCTGACTACAGGGACCTTGACATTGGATTTTGAAACTCCAGGGCCTTGCACAACTATCTGTTAAATTGACGAAAAAATAACCACATGAGAAAACAAATGAATCAATCAGTGACACCGTTTATCCTCATCACGACCTGGGTGATATAATCTCCCGTTTGTAGTTAAGAAACTGACTCCTAAAGAGGTTAAGCAAGACCTGTTCACTTACACATAGAGGAACTAATGTCCTGACCAAAGTCTGTCTGCTTCCAAAGTTCATATGCATAGGCTCATTTCCCACATACACAGAGGTATGGAAGCTCGTGGTATTTTTGAAAAACATAATAAGTTCACTTTGGTACGATGGTAGACCATGAGAATGATGAATAGAAGATAATCTTGGAGCTAAATAGGATTTATGAGAACCATAGGTTTTACTTTACAGGTAAGGATTTGTCAAAAAATTTTTTAGTGGAATAGTGACCTGATTCCACTGATGTTTTTAAAAGATGGATCTAGGAGTAGTTATTGAAATAATTTGAAGGTTGAAAGAGGCAGGAGAAAGGAAGTCCAAGCTCAATGAAAAAGGCATAGAGAGGAGGAAAATAATGAAACCTAAAAGGACAGAGTGCAGTGATTTGTTGAATGTGAGAAAATAGGGAAGGGGAGGAGATAAAGATAAGTCAAAGTTGAGTGTCTGAGTTACTGCAAAAATTAAAAATATAAATAGTGTTTAACATGTGTGAAAACCTGTTGGCTACCTGCTAGAAAAATGATTTCCAAATTCTATGCCAAGATGGCATTTTCTTTAATTTACGTTATCCTGTTCAGACAAAGCCATGTGTGTCCTGTGTTGAATGACCAGGATGCCAACTTTCACAGCTCTTGAGTTGAGTAGCCACCAAGAGGGGTGTACACCTGCTGTGGACTCTCAAAAGCTTAATTTAAAAATGTTTAAAAAACACACAATTATACGAATAGATAGTGAGCATATGTCAAAATTTTACTTTAGCTCATTAATGGGAATCAGTAGGATGATAAAGCTAGTTCAAAGGTAGATAAGATGAAATGAATATATATTCATATATTACTTCAAGCTAGGCTCGGTGGCTTAGCCTGTAATCCCGCGCCTTTGGGAGGCTGAGGTGAGTGGATTGCCTGAGCCCGCGGGTTCAAGACCCACCTGGACAGAGAGACCTCATCTCTACAATAAATCAAAAAATCAGCCAGGCGTGGTAGCATGCACCTGTAATTCTGGCTACTCGGAAGGCTGAGGTGGAAGGATCGCCGGAGCCCAGCAGGTCGAGGCTGCGGTGGCCGGGAGCGGCCACTGCACTCCAGTCTGGGCGACTGAGTGAGACTCCAACTCAAAAAAAAAAAAAAACGTATATTACTTCAAAAGAGAAAGTAAATGTATAGTCAATGAATGAAAATTATCAAGTAATATTTGTAAGTTAAAGACAATATCAATTAATGTCCCAGAGTACAATGAAACATAGCCTCTGTGTCTAATAGACAAAAGTCATTTGCATTGCTATCAGGGAAAAAACTGTTTTGTATATCTATGAGAAAGAAATAATTTGCATCCATTTTCTAAAATTAGTATCTTTGCAGAATTGTAACTTTATCAAGATGCCATATATATGGCATATATATATATATATATATATATATATATATTTACACACACACACACATATATACCACCTAATTAATAGTAATAGTAATCTACATTCCGCTGGAGACTCAATCAAGTGACCCTCAAGCAACTTTGATGCAACAGCCTTATATCAAAGGTGATAATAAACTTTTTATTTTATTTTCAAACTTTAGATGAATTTTCTTCAAGACACATACATTTTGACTGCCTACCTGTCAAAATCTTCTGGGGACTGCATCTTGCCCCTGATTCCATCCTCTGCTTTTTCTTTTCTTTTTTTTTTTTTTTTTGAGTTGCATCCTCTGCTTTTTTTAAACATATCACTTTGCCCGTGAAATGTAGTCCTATCCCCAGAATGGTCCTTATTCCAAGGCTGAAGAAATGGCTCAGGAGAGGGCTAAAGGCTTGAAGGTAACTGTTTTTCACCTTCTCTCACTTCACCCAGAATTTGTCAAGTTGAGTGAAATCATATGTGGCATCTTGCTTTCAATTTTGTTAATTTGCAATGTGTGAAACTAGACTTCTGGTAGTGATTACAATAAAAACAAAATGAGAATAAGTTGGATAGTCAAACTCCACTTTATTTTGCACTGTCAGGTATGTACATATTGAGAGCTTTGTATCAAAAAGGATTCTATATAATGCCATATCACACAACAAATTTTTATTTTGAAATTTTTGTCTTCAAGTTTTATTAATATATCTTTGCTTCTGTTTTTTTAATACATCGATGCATGGATCCTGGAATTTCAAGGGATGTGGAAGACCATTTAGCCTGGCAGAAGATACACATTGTATTTCTTCTAGATGCCGCTTAAGAAGTTATGAATAGAAAGAGATATTGAAGAGGAACCAAGTCAGTTCTGGATGGGTACAAATGGTCTCTTTGCCTATAATTTTAATGTACTAGCTTTTGTGCTTTATAGCATGCAAAGAAAGAACTGGGCTATTCCAGAAACAGGAGCATGAAACAATTGCCAGATAAAATCCCATCTAAAAATTCACCTTCTCTGTTCTGAAGCACAAAGGCCTTAGGTTTCAAGGACAGCTGCTAGTCTATTTTGATTTTCATAGTTTTTTTAGGTGTTTATAGTCCTTAGACAAGAAAAAAAAAAGGATTGTAAGAGTAAATGAGGGCGCTGTGAGCTGTAAAATAGCAGATATCTTAAAAAAGATAAATGATGTTATAGGGAAAAATTGACAAGGTGCTCAAAATGCAAGTTCTTAGTTACTTATTTCTTCTCTGAGTATGCAATCCAATTATTGCAGGAGTCAGGAACAGAAAATTCTTAATGGTATACTTAATACTATCAATACATGGAATATTTAAGAAGAGTACAGCAGTATTTATACTGCTAATGTATTGCTCACAGGTGGCTCACTAAAGTAAGAAGCGCCCATCAAATGCTCTCTCAGACTGAGCATTGTACATTTTTTATTTTGAGGAAGAATTATCTACTACCATGTTTCTTATGACGTCTCAATCTTCTGGTTATTTTTCTCTTTTGGAAATGAGGCCAAAATTTCGTTTGTCTTGATGCCAAAGTATTATGTGATCCTGGCATAGGCCTGAATTAAAAACACAAATGAGAACACTGACACAGAAATCCTGTAAAAAAGTTTCATTATAAGCAGATCATATACATAATCTGGAAAACGTTTGTGAATTTTTTGATGATTATTCAAATAAAAAAATAAAGTTTAAAAAGTTCTAATAAAGAACTCCCCAAGCTCTAAGATTATGTCTAAGGATCCTGAGGAATTCATTTGAAAAGATTTGATAGGAAATATATTTTTCTCAAAGGCATTGGACTTTAAAATTGTATATTTGTAAAGCCTCCAGTAAAAACAAACTTTGGGAAATACTGAATTCATGGGAGAGCAAAATTTTGTTCATTGTATTTTTTCCCTGTAATAGAATAGCCACCTAGAGAAACAGCCTAACCTAGGGTTTGTTTTCTCAAGATACTGGGGAAAAGCCAGTTCAGTATAACATTGAACCATCACCTTCACACAACCCAAAACATTTTTAAGTTTAAAAAATGAGAAATAGATCACTGTACTTTCTGAGTCCTGAGGGGACCAAAAGCTAAAGTGCCAACCAATTGTAAAAGGAGCTCTTGGTATTCTCTGACGTGATTGGAAATTGACAGTTGAGGATACTCTCAGGAGAGAGCCTGTTCTTAAGAAACCTTGAGACCAATTTTGCAGTCTGGGTAAGTATGGATAAAGTCAAGTCCCTTTCAGACTCTTCAGGGCTTTATCATGATTATATCTTTACACTTATGGAGCATCTTTTCTCAAAAGGCCGTCAGGCATTTTTTTTAGCTATGAGAGAGAGAGAGAGAGAGAGAGAGAGAGAGAGAGAGAGAGAGGCAGAGAGAGAGTTAGAATGAGCTTTTATAAAAATAATGAATGAACAATATGGCTATCATAAAAAAATTCCACAGATGATTTAACCAACAGAAATTTATTTTCTCATATCTCTAGAGGGGGGATGTTTAAGATCAAGGTATCAGTAGATTTGGTTTCTCTTGAGGTCTCTCTCCTTGGCTTGCAGAGGTTATTTTCTCTCTGTGTCCTCATATGTCCTTTCCTCTGTGAGCATGGACTCCTGGTGTTTCTATCTCTTTGTTTCTGTAAGGACACCAACCCTATTCAATTAGGGTCCTATTCTTTTGACCTCATTTAACCTTAATTCCCCCTTTAAAAACCCTACCTCCAAATATAATCACCGAGGATTTAGGGTTTCAATGTGCATTTTGAGGGAGGGAAGACATAATTCGATCTATACTAATTCATGATCATCACAATATATCTTAACAAGAGTACTTTTGTTCTCTAGCTGCTGCTGCAGAGTTGCACAGAGACAGAGGTCCAGGTATGTTCAAGGTTTGACTTCACCCATAATCCACTGCTATGGCCAAGGAAGGCATTGCTACTGAAGGCATATGAATACTATACTGCTTTACATGAAGAGCTGAAGACTGCCCTCATCCATGATGGCCCAGCCCATGCTATTGGCGAAGATTCCAAAGTCTCAGACAAGCCCCACATCCATCTTTGTGATGACCCTAGTATGTTCGGCTAGCAGCTGTCTGTCCAGTTGAACACTAAATTAACCTAGTTAAGGTTGATAACTACAAAAAACTAGGAAATGGGTAGACCCCTTAAAACAGACAGAGGGAAAACCCCATAAAGTGGTCAGGTGCAGTTGTATAGTAGATAGATAGGGACTATGAAGCACTATGGCAAAGAGTCTCAGGCCAAGGATGTCATTGAAGAGCACTTGAAAAGCAAGAAATGAACAAATACAACGTGGTCGGACTCGATGGCTCAGCCTGTAATCCCAACACTTTGGGAGGCTGAGGTGAGTGGATTGCCTTAGCTCGCGGGTCTGAGACCCATTCGGGCAACTTGGCAAGACCTCGTCTCTACAGTAAGCCAAAAATTAGCCGGGCGTGGTAGCGTGCACCTGTAGTTCCGGCTACTTGGAAGACTGAGGGGGAAGGATCGCTGAGCCCAGCAGGTGGAGGATGCGGTGACCAGGAGTGTGCCACTGCACTCCAGTCTGGGCGACAGAGTGAGACTCCAACTCAAAAAACAAACAAACGAAAAAACAACTTTAGCTCACATTTCTAATGAAGTAAATCATTTAGTTTTCTTCCACTCCGAATTAACAATTTTAGATTTAGCTGCATGCTATTACATCTCTCCCACCTTTTGGATGAATCTCTAGTTTGATAGAGAACAAGATGGATAGATTTGTCTATAAAAATGGAATCATAGCACATGGCTTACTTTTTAAATTAAGTAATTTGATTTTTTAGTAATGGAATACTTTACCCATGCTTAGTTGATTCTAAAACCAGTGCATAAAGGTACTACTTTTTTCTAGAAAATTTTAAATCGCCTGTATGGTAGAGTATACTTGTTTTCATGTATAAATGCTGTTCACTAATTCTTATGAACATTACATTTGAGACCTTCTAAGCCAGATCAAAGAAATGGAAAAAAAAAAAGAGAGAAAAGCTTGTGTGTGTATGTCTAGTCATTTATACCATTCCATAAGTATAAGAGAAAGGGTGGGAAATTATGAAGTGCTTCTAGTTGCTCACCCAAGGGTTTTTTAAAAATATCTTTTTAAATAGTCTCTATAGGGTGGTTTATTGTTTTGTTTAACTCCATAAGACATAGGACAACACCTAGCATAGAATCTTAATAGCTGTTGATTGTTTATGTTCAATAATTACTTGTTGAATTAGAATGTAAATCTTGCTTAATCAGAGTCACATGTATTCTGTTCTTTGAAAAATTATAGAAAAGAATGGCCAACTTGGCATCTTGTGTTGGAATCTTATTAAATAATTGTCACCTTTAGACCTGTAGGTACTGGTCTAAAAGACAAATTCTATGGTAATTCATAAGTCAAATGATATGATTTGATTATACATAATGTAACAGAAAAAAACTTAAATGCAATAAAATTTATGTAAAACCTAGGCTCAGTGTTTCTTAACCACAATATATTACTTCCTAAAAGAGTCCTCAAACTTTATTTTAAAAGGCTACTAAAATAATTATGATTTTGGAATCATTTTTGTATTTTCATAATGTGAGTTGCTGTTTTCAATTACTTGCTATAGGAGACAAAATTAGCATCCTATAATTCCTTCTGATTCCTCTTCTTGGCATTTAATTTTTGTTATGTACATGGGTGTGTGTGTGTGTGTGTGTGTGTGTGTGTGTATAAGAATTACACTTGTACTCTATTCTGTGATCATAATTCCCACCATTAGTTCATTTTTTATAAATTCAGTGTTCACCAACAGTCTTTTTATTTCATCACCTGCGTTTCCAAGTTCATTAAAAAAAATTCTTCATTATCAGAAACTTATCAAGTACTTTTATGCCATAAAGAATCCATGAGTATGTATGACTATAGTTCTTGTATGTTGAAAATGTCTATGATCTTTATTCTGGAACGACAACTAGATTGGACATGGTATTCATGGATCACATTTTTTCTCTCAGAATTTTATAGATTTTGCTTTTGAATTCTAGCTTTGAATGCCAATGTAGAAAAGTTTGAGGCCAGACTAGGATCTCCTCCATCTTTTGTTGTCTGAATGCCTGAAACTTTTCTTGTTTTCAGAAATTTTTAAAAGCTTAGTTAGAATATGCTTGAGTATCACTCTGAACCAATTTTTTTCCTTCTAAAATGTCTTTTTCTTCCAACTTGTAAATCAAGTTCTGCTCACTTTTCCAGGGAATTTTAAAAATATCTTTCTGGTTTTATATTTCCTACCTTAGCAGGAGCACTCAGAAATAGAATTTTCCTTATGTTGGATTAGTTTCTCCATCCTATACAATATTTTCTTTCCAGATTATTTTAATCATTATGTCATTTCCCTTTTAATTATCTCAAGAATTTTCTTATGTTAGTAGTTCTATTGACAACCATGTTTACTGTGTTTCTGATATGTTCAATTAATTAGTTGTGCCTTTAACAGAATCATTTTTCTTCTCAATTTATTGTCTTAATTCTGCAATCTCAACTTCTATTTTATTCCATTGTTTTGTCATCTAGATCTTTGTTGAAGTCATGTTCTTTTATCCTAAAGCATGAGAAATTAATGAAAAATACACTTTTATTATTTGGTTTATTTCTTTATTTAGAATAGTCTTTTTATTTATTTGTTTGTTTGTTTGTTTATCATCTTTTTTATTTTGAGTTGGGGTATCACTCTGCCACCCAGGCTGGAATGCAATGGCATGATCATGGCTCACTGCAGACTCAACCTCCTGAGCTCAGGTGATCCTTCCACCTTAGCTTCCTGAGTAACTGGGACTATATGCGTGTACCACCATGCCCGGCTAATTTTTTGATTCATTGTAGAGATGACGTCTCGCTATGTTGCCCAGGCTGGTCTCGAATTCCTGGATGCAAGCAACTCTCCCATTTTAGCCTCCCAAAGTGCTGGGATTACAGGCATGAGACTCCATGCCTGGCCTCTTCATTCCTTTATTTCTTCCTGGTTGGTGAACACATCCACATGCCAGGAGGGTAGTGCACCCTAATTTCATCGAACAGAAGGGCTTGCACTCAGAAATTTTTTTGACCTGGTCTTGTAACCCCTTCATCTGGTTGTTTCTTTCATTTCTTATAACATATTTTGAAATAAACCAGTAAACATATGTAAAATATTTCCAAGTTTTGTCAGCCGCCATAGCAAGTTATCAAAACCAAAGAAGCGACTTTGGGAATCTCTGTTATGCAGTCCAGTCAGACAGAAGTGTGAGTGATCTGGGGACCCATTAATTGCAACAGTGTCTGAAGTAGGAAGCAGTCGTGTAACCAGAATAAGTTCATTGCATAATACACAGTGAGTCAATATAGCAAGACACCGGGGGTTGCAGCAGAGAAAGAGTTTAATAATCAGAGGGCAGCAGAATAAGAAGACGGGAGGAAACCTCAAATCTTCCTCCCTGAGAGGTTTGGGGATGGGATTTTTACAGGGTCTGGATGGGGAGGAGCTAAAGTGTGTGGATCACTGATCAGTTGAGAAGTAGGGGGACAGAGAAGTCATAGGATAGAGAGATGAAGAAACAAAATTCCTGTGTTGAGTTGGTTCCTTGGTGGGTATCTTCAGACAGGTTGGTATCAGCTGTTCTGCTGGAATTCAGAATCTGAAAAACACCTTAAGCAATTCTTGTGTAAAAACACTCAGTGTCAGAGATTCTACCTATAGGAACCACAGGGGAGCAGACAGTCAGCATGTAAAGCGACAGTAGCTTAGTTGTGGCTGCAGGAACGTGAATTGAATTGCACCAACACATCCTGGTCGATGCCTAACTATAATTTTTCCTGAAGCAGAATTATAATTGTAATTCTCGTTAACCCTGTGGGGGCAGTTTCAGGCTTGTGCGACTGAGCCCTTAACCTGTGGTATTGCACTGTAAGATACCCAGTTGGTTCCACAGAGAATTGGTTGTTGGTGGGGAAAAAAATGTACAAACTTGGTGTTAGAAATTCTGTGAGTAAGCGAACAGTTTTCCTTTCTCTTGCCAAAACCTTTTAATATTTAGGATATTAGGCTATGCCTCTTTGTTGCTCAATGTTTGCTTTTTAAAAACTTAATTTTACTTGACAAATTTTGGAGGATGTGGGAGTCTTCAATCTGACCTCATTCTGACATAATTACTTATAGGCCATCATCAATTAGATTTTAATTCCTCCAGTGCTGCTGAGATATGTCTTTGTCATCTGTGAGACATGATTTTCAGAGGTACTGGGTTTCACTAGGTAAAACTAACTATAAAAACCAATTGTTTGCTGATATTTGTTGTTGTAACCTCTGAGACAGAATTTTGGGACTCTCACATGATTCTATTTATTTCGGAAATAACAAGTATATTAGCAACTGAAGTGTAAGAGTATCAAAAGCCTCCAGGGGACAGTCGGGGACATTGCACTTTTATACAAATAGGAAACAGGTACATAATTGCAATATCTTGTTCAAGTTCAAACAACTGTGAAGGCAGCATTTGAACTCCTGTTAGACCTAAATTGTGCCTTATAAATGTTCCTTAGACAAAATATATATATACTTTGAATATATACAAATTCAATTGTATATATTCAATATATATTATTTACTTTAATGCATCCCCATCCAGACCCTATATAAATACTTTAGTGTGTGTGTGTGTGTGTGTGTGTGTGTGTGTGTGTATACATAAAGCAACAATCACCACACTTGCTTCCTGACTATACAGTTCCTGAGGCGAGGAACCACGTGGAGAGGCATCGCAGAGACCCACCACTGACTCTGGCTGGAACTTTCCAACATCCAGTAATCATCTCCCTTCAATGATCAGACACTAGTGTCCACAGAGGTGTGGCGCTTTTCTCCCACTTCTGTTGGTTAATACATTTCCTTCTTTCACTGTGGAATCATACTGGCTAAGAAACTGCCAGTTTGTGTCTATTAAAAATTCTGCACATTCTTTCGGTCAGAAAAGCAGAAACCCAACTGATTCTTGCCCTAATGTATTTTAAGAGCTGATTGAAAATATCCAAAGCTCTAAATGTTCAACTTTATTGCATGGGAATGAAGAAGCCAAGGAGGTATGTCAGGGCCCTCCAAGAGGAGAGGAAGATAGAGGAATCTCTTCCCTAAACTCGTTCTGAGCTAAGAAAACCAATAATAGCATCAATGCCTCTAGACCTCTTTCCACTATACCATGTCCTCAAAAAAATGACTCCAAACCAACTACTAAGTTGCACAATAAATTTTCTTAGTCACATGGGTTGTTTTATTGATGATGATTTAGATCATCTTAGACCAATATCAAGGTAGAGTAGGCACTTAGAAAAAAAAATGTGGTATTCACATCCTAATCCCCAGGACCTGTGAATATGTCACATAATATGGCAAAAGAAACTTTGCAGATGTAATTTAATTAAGATTCTTGAGATGAGGAGATTATCCTGAATTATCCAGGTGGACCTGATGTAATCACAAGGGAACTTCTAAGGGAAAGTATGAGTCACTGAGACAAGGAAAGTGATGGCCGAAGCGAAAGCCAAAGAGATTTTTAAGATGCTGCTCTGCCAGCTTTAAAAACAGAAGAAGGAGCCATGAGCCAAGGAATGTAGACAGCCTCAAGAAGCTGAAAAAGAAAAGGAAATTGATCCTTTCCCAGAACCTCTGAAAGGAATAAAGCCCTCCTGCCCCATTTAGAATTCTGACTTCCTGAAATGTAAGATAATAAATGGGCATTATTTTAAGCCATTATATTTGTATAGTGCAACAACAGCAATAGGAAACTAATACACATACATACATTCATGATTAAATAATTAGCATGCTGATTTCAGAGTAACAAAACATGGCTACTGCAGGGACTCTGAAGTAAATAGATCTGGCACCATACAATAAAATCCAAGATTGCATAGACATTCCAGGAAGAAGATCCTCTCCTACTATTAATTATGAAAGAAGCATTTCTGAAGGAGTAAGGACTTCTTTTATTTCAAGTGCTTCCATTATTTTCCAGGAGCTGATAGAAGAAAACGTTGAGGGACGTGGGGATTATTAATAGCTACTTCCTGCTGGACTGTATTGAACGAGCATGCTTCATCTTAAACCACTGCTGTTTCCATTTCTGCATGTGCATGCGCCCACTGAGCTTTTAAAGCTTCTGACTGAAGCATGACCCCAACAGAATGCTTCTGTTTATGCTTGTGTTTTTCTCCTCTCCAAAGGAAGGACTGTCTTTTTTTTTTTAATACAGAAGTTACAATCCATAAGCTAGAGAAAAAGTGATTTTTATCAAGCCATAGACAGACAAATGAAGGGTCTTTATTTATTCAAGGAGAGCTCGAATGACCTTTTTGAAGAATCCTAGAGCATTCCATTACATTCATCTTCCTTCCTTCCCCTATAAACAGCAGCGAGGTTATCAGTCACTGTTCAGGTGCTGATCATTCTGATCTAGCTTCTCTGTCCAGCTAAGTCTTCATGGGTCTGTTCATCTATCTAACTGGCCCATAATATGACTCTCATTCTATACTTTCATCATCAGACACTTCAATGACTCCTTCTTCCCTCCTGCACCAGACTCCTCTGCCTGGCCTAGAAGATCCTTCATAAATGGCTCCTTTTTGGGCAACCTCATCCCCTACAGCAGAAAGTCCCTTACTTAAGGAATTGTGATTCAGTCAACATAGACACTATTTGTACAGTGTTCTGAGATGCCAGGACCTTCCTTCCAGATGCCAATTAACCTATAATGTATTAACAGTATTTATTTTTTGTTTGTTTGTTTGTTCTTTTGAGTTGGAGTCTCACTCGGTAGCCCAGACTGGAGTGCAGTGGCCGTTCCCGGCCACCACAGCCTCGTCTGCTGGGCTCCGGCGATCCTTCCGTCTCAGCCTTCCGAGTAGCCAGAATTATAGGTGTGCACTACCACGCCCGGCTGATTCTTTTGATTTATTGTAGAGATGAGGTCTCGCTGCCCAGGCGGGTCTCGAACCCGCGGACTCAGGCAATCCACTCACCTCAGCCTCCCAAAGGCACGGGATTACAGGCTGAGCCACTGAGCCCGGCTAACAGTATTTATAATATTTCCACATGTCTTCCTCTTCCTCTGCCCACCCAGTGAGCAAGAGTTCTCACTTGGGTTGCTAAATGAATTTCTTACTCACTAGGATTGCTTCCTGGGGATGGAGATCAGATTAAAAGCAATGCCATGAATCAATGCAGAATCTTCTAACTAAAAAGGAAATTGCAAAGAATACATCCCTCCTGCTTAGTTAACACCGTCCAGGTGGCCACAGTACTCACGGTAACTGTAAACTGTCAACTGGATTCTACTGGAGGTTAGCAGGTTGAACAAGGGCCTCTCCTGGGCAAGGGTAATATATGTTTATCCCAAAATACGCCAACAAAAACACTTTTCTATAACTTTATGGTTGCATGGAAGGCTGTCACTCAAGTCTAATCATTTGCTATGTGATTAAGAAATTGCGAACTGTTGATTTTAACACCTTCCACCCTCTATCAGTGAGTATGTGTGATTGTCTTTACACAAAGGAGTTAGTAATGAGTGACAGATGGTACTTTCCAATGGGAACTTTTTACTTCTCTCAGACCTCTCTCCCTGGGTTCCATCCTTCTTCCTTTGGTCGTAGTTATTTTTTATTCTTCTGGGTCACACAGCATATGATTTTTGGAGCTGCCAGATAGCCCCTTTTCTGTATGTGTTCCAATTCTATGCATCCTTCCCCAAGCCATTCCCTCTCTCTTCTCTAGCTGTGGTAGACAAGTATAATAATATTATTATTATGGTCAGGGTCTCACTCGGTCACCCAGGCTGAAATGCAGTGGCATAGTCATACCTTAGTGTAGCCTCCAACTACTGGGCTCAAGCATTCCTACTGCCTCAGCCTGCTGAGTAGCCGAGATTACCCACATGCACCACCACACCTAGGTAATTTTCTTTTTTTTTTTTTTGTAGAAAAAATGTCTCACTCTGTTGCCCAAGCTAGTCTTGATCTCCTAGGCTCAAGCAATTCTCCTGCCTATGCTTCCCAAAGTGCTGGGATTAGATGAGCCACCACAGCCAGCTGACAATTATTCTATAAACCTATCACATTTCTCTTTTTACGGGAATAGCACTCTCTTCCTTTTGAGGAATTCCTCCTTTTTTAATCTTCTGCTTTCCACCACTCTGTTCTCAGCATAAGTCTCTTTAGGTCAGCTTGATCCACACACTCTAACTAGTTATCAGTGGTAACTAGTAAGATTCCATCTGATGACCGCAGTGAATGACGCCTGTTTCAGCTGGAACCCTCTAGCACTTCGACTCAAGTCCTCATCACAATGATCAGCATGCAGGGCAAGCTCTTCCCTAAGAACTACTGAGAACTCTGCACTTCTGGGTCGCAAACTGTATAACCAAACAGTTTCTGGCAAACTGGTCCAGCTGCCAGAGAAAAATCAATCAGCTTTGTCTAGAGAGTCAATCTGTAGTAGAAGAGAACGGAACTGAGAAGCAAAGAAAACAAGAGGCAAGATAGATGAGATACAAAGTCATTCCTGAGGACAGCTTTACGCCATTCTTTTCTGCAGTTTGACTAAAGGAGTTATTTTTCTTATGCTAGTTAGGTTGAGTGTCACTTACAAACAAGAGTCCTGCACTATCCCATTGTAAAAGATAGACTCCTTTGGCATAGACTTTGTTCTCTAATTGGATTGTGTGACTTAAGGGCAGGTAGTCTCATTTGAATTTAGTGGAGTACTTGTCATCATCCAGGGAGAAACCTCAGGAAATACTTGGTGGCTCATTAATAGAAGAATTTCCTGAGTAGATAAATTACATGTTTTATCATATATTACCAGATATTATTAGCTCAGTTGGGTACATGTAAAAATAACACAAGAGTCAGTAAATTCAAGTCTTATCTCTTTCTCTGTCTTTGTGACATTTTAAATTACTTCACCTTTCTGACCTCCAGTTTTTTAAATGTTCTGGATAGGGAATGATAATGTATTAGTCATACTTTTGATTGCAAGGCATAAAAATTCAGTTTAATTTAGATTGAGCAGAAAAGAAATGCTTAGTTTTATCTAGCTTAAAGACTACAGCAGAATAGACTTTCAGGTAGAGTTAGGTATGGGTAATTAAATGAGGTAAATATCTCCATCTCTTGGTTCTAATTTTCTCCCTGAGATGTCTTATTTTAAGGTAGGGATCCCCTAGCTGGCAACAAATACAGCCACTAAAAGTTCTAGGCTTTCATTCAATTTATTATACAACCCAAGTAAAAATAAATTTCTTCCCTCCCAACAGTTCTAGCATAAGTCTCATTAGGTCAGTTCGATCCACACACTCTAACTTGATCTGATCCCTGTGGTCAGAGTAAAATAGTTTACTCTGATTGTCCGAGACAGAATCGTGTCCTACCATTTAACCCCTGGATGGGAGTACTTGCCAATGGAACCACATATACTGTAAATAGGATAGTATAATATGTTGAATAATGGCTCTCCAAAATGCCCACATATTTAGACCTGAAATCTATGAATGTTGTCACATAAGACAAAAAAGACCTTAAAATTGTGATTAAGTTAAAGATCTTGAGAGGTGGAGATTATATTGTATTGTCTAAGAGGGTCCGATGTAATTAAAAGAATTCTTATAAAACATAGGCAGAGAATCAGAGAGAAGAAGGCAATGTGATCAGCCACTGATTGGTGTGGTGCACTTCATAGAGAAAGAAAAAACTTTTCCACTACTATCCTATGTTCTGAATTGGAAGATTTGCAAATTAAACTGATAAAAGGTTAGCATGAGAAAAGGAAAAAATTCTTTTAATTTTACACGTATAGAGCCTTCACAGAAAAGAAGTGAAAAATCCAAAGAAGCAACTAGACTCGGGGACTTGTATACCCTTTTAACAATGGGTAATAATTGTGGAGACATGGTTAGACAAAGAGAAAGTTTTGGGCTTCCAGGTTTTGCCAATCCTAATTGACTGGGCAAGTAACAGCAGGGCAGCAAGATCAACATAATTAGATAATATCACACAGACCATCAGAGTCAGGGCAGAACAAGGATTACAGGAGCCCTGCTCTTTTCTTTCTCCGAAATATCACTATTCTGCCACTATGATCCATTTACCTACAGAACTTTTGTGAAATATTCCACCATCCAGATAATTTCTGGAATTCCAAATGTCAAAAACTTTCCCATCTCAGTTGCCCCGGATGCCAGAATCCAAACAGGTCTCAGAGATTTTTCACCAGGATGAAAAACTGGCATAAATTAGTTTATACTTTGGTGAAAAGAAATATTCTTCTATTGATTTGAATTTGAAGTAATCTTACAAATGTCTATGATAAATAAAATGCTTGTTTTAAAATTTTGAACACTAGAAATTCTTCGCAAGTGCAGTACCAAAAATTCTTTGCGAGGTTTTTCCAGGTCACTTCTTATCGGATCCATCGTAGTTTTCCTTGGTAATAATAGGCATACAAATTCACAATGATATTAATAGCACCATTGAAAGTAATCCCCGGTACTGAGCATGCATCTGCCTTCTTAACCTTGCCCATAACAATGGACATCAAAATCACTGTCAGTAACAGTGCCTTCTTACACAAAGAAACACCACCAAAAGCACTTATCTTTTTCATTTATTTGTTATGTATTTCAATTCTTCCATTAGTGCTTTCTGTCAGACTAATTGTAAGGCTTTCTTTCCATTTTTGCCCCGATCTAGGATTGATCTCTGAATCCACAGATAATTCTGTCTTCCTAATTGTACCCTTTTCTGTTGGAGACATCGGCCAGATGCTCCTAAGTCTGCCCAGGGAGTGACTATTTCTACTAAGAGAAGACTGGAACTCTGTCAAAACTTGTCCTTGCATAAGTGTGTCACAGCTCTCCAGCCTGGGTAATGGTATGAGACTCCAACTCAAAAAAACAAAAAACAAAAAAACTTGTACTTGCTCAGTACTTTGGTGTTGGTCATATGTCCACAAACACAGGTAGACCCATGGTGAGGGCCTTGATTTTTTCTAAAGCAGTGTTTCTTATTCCAGATGGACTATTATAATCACCTTGGAATCTAAAATCAAAAAAGCCAGCAAGAGCAACAAAAACGTAAGAATAGCAAAACCCTGCCTGGATGACACCACATCAGTTAAGCCAGAATCTTGGAGGCCAAGTCCATGACTGCAAACCACCCTTCTAGAGTTTTAAACAGTCACAATGCACAGGACTTGCTGCATTTTCAAATGCTATATTATAATCTATTGAGACTAATCGATGGAAAAAGTCCACAAAAATCTCAATATGACACACTAAGCATTGGTTCTCCACCAGGACAATTTTACCCCAGACATGTGGTGATGTCTGAAGACATTTTTGGTGGTCACAGTAGAGAATGGGGATGCTACTGGCACCTAGTGGGTAGAGGCCAGAAATGCTAAAATCCTAGAATGCACAGGACATTGTTTCAGAAAGAAACAATTATCTAGCCCCAATTGTCAATAGTCCCGATGTTGAGAAACCTTGCCTAAAGGAAGGCGACTTTCTTCCCTTGCCAGTAACCAACCTGCAAGAGCCACTGAACAGAAATTCAAGCTCCCAAAAGGTTCGAAGGAGGCTCAGCACAGTTTTCTTTAGGATGGTTAGTAAAAAACAGTGCTGATTTCTTTGAATCATCTTTATATTCTCCTTCACTCTAAGAAAAGAGGTTCTAAGTGAAAATGGGGATTATCTAGATCTCTTTATATTTATTCTTCAGGTGACTGATGGACAATTGGTCACTTCTCCAACATCAAAGACATCTGAGGGTTTGTAGGCTTGCAGTAGAGTTCCAGTTTTAACATTTACACTCCCACTAGCTTCAATGTCATCCTTATTGACAACCTTTCCCTAAATAAATATTCTCTTTTTATAAAAGGAAAATAAACCAAATGAGCAAGATACTCAGTCACCAACATATGTAAGTCACATGATTTTATACTTGATCTTAGCCAAAGGGCTGAGAATTGATAGTCCCATAATTTTGGAGTAAAAGAAAACACGTTATCAAACTGTTGTTCAGAGAGGTTAATATTGCCCAAAGTTTTACAGATGATGGCAGTGTTGGGACTGATGTTTGTGTCATTTGATTATTTATTCACTTCCTTTATCACGAGTCCATGTACTTTTTAAATGTGAGGATTATGGCTAAAGATCCAATTTAATAATGTCAAATTCAGTCATTTAAAAACTAATGATGTTTAGGGGTTTTCTCCCAAATGGGGTTAAGAATATCACCTGTTTTCTCAAGTTATATCTTAATTGTGGAGAGGTAGATATATTAGACTCACAGTCTGATAGAGCAGATGCTACTTTCCAAAGATGTCTGTCACAAATATCCCATCCTATATGTTCTTTTCACAAGGTGACTGTGGTGCTACTCCCAACGAGTGATGAGGTCTATTTTCCCTGACTTTGAACCCAGATAGACCTTCTCAAGTTCTTTGTCCAACAGAGTATGATGTAAGTGATGTGTGTGACCTTCAAGGTTACTTTATAAAATGTCCATGCCTTTATGCCTTTTTACTTTTGAATGTTCACTCTTGAAAGCCAGCTGCCATGCCGTGAGAAAGCCAAGCCACCTATAGGTGTCCAAGCCAAAAGTTCCAGCTGTTGTCACAATAGCCTGCCAGCATCAGCTGTCAGACATGCAAGTGAGGGAACTTTCAGACAATTCCACCCCCGGCGTCCAGTCACCTCAAGCACTCAGGCTATTCCAGCTAATGGCATATAGAACACAGATACACGGTCTCTGCTGAGTCCTTCCAAAATTGCAGATCTGTGAGCAAAATAAATGATTGAGGATGTTTTAAAACACCAAGTTTGGGGTGCTTTGTTAACAGTAGTAAAAAACGGAAACACCTAGTATTGCACAGTGGGCAGGTCTATGCAAATCTACCCTCAAAGCCCGAGGAAACTGAGACATCAAAGAAAGAGACTGGCATGTCTACTTTCTTGAAAGAAACATTTAATAAAGAATTACAGACAGGAGCCATGTCTGTGTCTCTGGCAGCAGTGAGACAAGATGGTGGTTCTCCACACTACTAGACCAGGGCTTATAAATCACAAGGGCGATTGAAGTATCAATATCAAGGTTGTTTGATCTAAGCATGTTCTCTTCCACAAGGAACAGTACATAAACTGGAAATCTTACAGGCCTTCCCAGAGGTGGGGTTCATAAAAAAAACAGTATGGTGGATTAGCATCCAAGATGGAGTTGCTTTGGCATCGAAACGTGGCATTATTAAGATTTTGAGTCATTCAACAAACCCAACCTTTTGTGATCATGCTTGATTTGCAGATTTCAAAATAATTTTTCTATTCCATAATTAATTGATTCCATTTCATGCTCACACAAAAGTTCCAGATCTGGTTTGTCAAATATTATAAACCCTGTGATGATTGCCAGTTAATAAATTGGGATTCTGTGTAACACATCAGTTTTTGTGAGCATGTTAAATGTGAGTCTACCCCTTAACAATAGATCTACTGTTTATTTCTGAACATACTGAATGGGCTTCTAAGTCTCAAAGAGCCAGAAATCAAAGTATGATAAATTCATCACCATATAGGATCCTATTCTTTTAGCACTTGGTAGACAACAACAGCCTTTCCTCTGACACATGAACTTTATGGAACAACTTAAATCTCAACTTCATTTATAATTTTCTTCTCATCTGAATATTTTATACTTGATGAATCAGTATAAATGAAGAAGGAAAAAGTTAAGTAACTTTTGATATGCCTTTAAATATCATCCTTGGATGTAGCGTTATCATAAACACTATTTTCCAGGCCCTAGTTCTGTCTATGAGTCAACCAAATCTCTTTATAATCAGGCATATGTTTTTGTGAGAAGAAGCACTTTTTTTTTCAGTGTTGGCTATCCTCCATGTAAACAGAATATGTGTCACATAAACTCACCAAGGAACTCCAGGCCAAGTGTTTTCAATTTATGGAGTCTTAGATGTGGTTTACAATGAGTTAAATACTCTTGGGAACAAAATGCTATCTTATAGATCAAAGCAGTATTTAAGATTTATTTGTACTAGTGAAATAACTCACAATAATGTAAGATAATTTCTTCTAAGGCTATAGTCTATGAGTTGAAAAATAATCCCTTTTTGTGGGAGCCAAGGATATAAATTGAGGACTATTTTCTTGAAAAATAAAGTTTCTTGAAGCAAGAACTATTTTGAAGTATAAAAGCAGGCTGAAAAATAGAATGAGAGGGAAAAAAGAATGTGGGATGACTAATCCAATCAGGACTAAAAACTTAATCTAAATTAAGATAGCTTGTTATTGGTGCAAGGATAGAAAAATAGACCAAAGAAACAGAAAACCCCCACATAGACTAAAGCATTTAAGTAAACTTAATGCATGACAGAACTTGTGTCATGGATCGCTGTAGAAAGGATAAAATGTTAGTTAAATATATTAAAACAATAGGATATCCAAAACAAATAAAGAAAAAATTGGGTGCATGTATCATACAATTAATACTCAAAAACCAATTCCAAAAGGGTTAGCCACTTAAAAGTGAAAGGCAAACTTTAAACATTTAGACAAAAATATAGGTGAAAAAGTTTATGACCTCACAGCAAAGAAGAATTTCTAACAAGAATACAAAAAGCACAGAGTGTAAAGGAAAAGATTGATTCAGCTATAAAGATGCGATAAACAAAACACAAGCCACAAATGGGAGCACATATTTGTACGAAAGGTAACTGACAAAGATTTATTATTACAAATACAGTAAAAAGGACGTCTTAAAATCAGTTAAAAAGGACAAATAATATAAAATGCAGAAAAGTTAGAATCAAGTATTTATTTTTGATTCTTCAGCTAAGACAGCAGAAAAGATGATTTATTGTATACTCATTACACTCAGCCATAACTAGTCCAGAATGTCACAGGTCCAGGACAAAGGACCAACAGGGACTGTTTTGGTATGATGAGCAAGGTGTATCTCTCGGAGCAGGTCTTGGAGATCGGATGGCATGGAATTCTAGATTCCTAGACAGATATATTAGATAGCATGCAGTCCGACAACCTGTACCAGGGTCCTGAGCCTCTGGCATTACATGTTTCTGCTTCTGTGGTCTCCACGGGTGCACAAGCTAGAGGCGCACTAGGACCTCTGCCTCATCTTCTTTTGCATTGCAGTCCTTGTATTTTTACGTCTTCCTTCACTTGGCTCTCATGGTACGGAGGTTTCTTTCTCTCTTTTCTTTTCTTTTTTTTTGAGTTGGAGTTTCACTCCATTGCCCAGGCTGGAGTGCAGTGGCACCTACGCTCACAACCAGCCCAGCGACGACCTGCTGGGCTCCAGAGGTCCTTCTGCCTCAACCTCCCAAGTAGCCGGAACAACAGACATGCGCTACTGTGTCAGCTAATTTTTTATTTTATTGTAGAGACAAGTTCTCGCCAAGTTGCTCGGGCTGGTCTCGAACCCAAGGGCTCAGGCAATCCATTCATCTCGGCCTCCTGGGATTACAGGCTAAGCCACCGAGCCCAGCTAGTGCAGAGGTTTCTAAAACGATAGCTCTAAGCCAGAAACAAGCATTTCAAAGAAAAGGTAGCACACATAGTCGATAAAAATAAGAAGGCGCTCAACTTTATCAATAAGTAGAAAATGCACAATTAAAATGAAAACTACTCCCCAAATCAAACCACTAGGTTTACCAAGAGGAAAGGCTGATTTTAACAAGTATTGACAAGACAGTGAATCAATGGGCAATACTGTTAATTGATGATGGGAGTGTAAATGGGAAAACCACTTTGGAAAACAATTTAGCATAATCTAGAAAACTTGAATGTATGCAGATCCTATAATACCAACTATTCCTCCTATGATATATCCTTGGCACAGTTTACAAAGAGAGATACAAATACATACAAATGTATTATTTATAATAACAGGACATGGAACCGGCCGAAATCTCTATAGACTTCAGTTTGAATAAATTTATTGTCATTTATTCCATAATAGATTATTATAAAGCAGTGGACACTAACGGACTATAGCTATTCAAATCAATACAAATGGATAGTTATATATATCAGTACATAATGCTGCATGAACAGAAGTTATAGAAGAATACAGCCACTGTGATTTAATAATTTTTAAAATGTATTATAAAATATGTAAGTAGAAAAGCATGTACACTAAAATGAGATACAGTTTACAGGTACTTACATAAATAGAAAACTATGAGGAAAAACATAAGAATGATGAACGATATTCTGGATATTAGTTATCTCTAGGAGATAGGAGGAAACATTCGGGCACAGACTCCCAGGGAGTTTTAGAGTTATGTTCTATAAAGCTGGATGATTGGTTCATGGTATTTTTATCATTATCCTTTAAATTATACAAATGTGGGATATGTACTCTTATCTAAAAGTTATATTTCAAAATACCAAAAAAGAAACCTACAAGGAAAGTAGATATCATGCTATCTGATGGCAAGTTTCACATCCGAACTTACTGATATCTTTGTAAGTGAGGAAACTGGACTAGGTTGATTAAATTTTGTTTCCAAATGGCATTCATAATTAACCATCTGTGTTAACATAAGATGAACTTGGTTCCTGTTATCCAAGCTATAAATAGGCAAGCAAAGGTTATTTTGAGAGAAAAACAATGCCCGAGACTTGAAATGTTTATTTTAAAAAGTGTTCCCTTGGCCTTTGCCTTTTTAGCATAACCCTGACTTAAACATTACCCAGAAAGTAAAGCCCCTATTAAAGCCTTTTCCACTTAGGTCTACATGTTGGTCAATATCAGCCTTTAATCCCGGCGGGCATCATGACCCTTCTAGTTTCTCATGACTGGCCTTCAACTTATAGTTCAGTTGTCATTATACTATTCTTAGCTTCTTTTCCTTCATTAGACAGAATCAAAATTGTAAGATGGTTTCACATTTTTTTTCAATCAATAAAGACTTTCTGAAGCAAAACCCAGAATCCTACCTTAAATACATTTAGAGCTCAAGAATTACACTAAATCTTTGCTCTCAAGAAACTCATTTGATGAGACTACAGTCAGTCATAGTGTTCCATAGGCCAGCTTTCCAGCAGAGTTGAAGCACTGGAAATCTAAAGATATTCACACTGAATGAAATTTTTATTGTAAGTGGAAAAGTAGCATACTCTGCTCCAAAAATTCTAAACCTAAATTGCTGAACTGTATGTTTGTCTACCTAGTCTCCATCTGTCAGCCCATACAACTCATTCTATGTCCTCTTTGCACCAACAACTATATCCTTTCAAGTCTACAACTTGTTAGCACCATGTCTTGTGACATAGAAAACCAATTTTGTCTCCTCTTCTGAGGATGTATGTCTCAGTAGGTCTGTCTCAGTTCTATCTAAGATGCGTCAAGATGATATTTCTTATCTCTCACTTTCATACTCTATAGGAATATGAACAGACTTCTGGGATAATGTTGTTTTCTAGTCTCTTCTCTGCTCTCAAATCTCTCAGTTGACTGGAAGTATCATTCCCTTATGAAAAAAAGTCTAAGGAATGAATTTTCAGAGGCCCATAAATTCTTCACAGAGACTTGGAATTATTCTTCCCTGCTGATGACGGTTTCCTTACCATGTACCCGTGTTATGCAAAACTCATGTTTCTCTTATAAATTCTAAGAGAAAGCACTTTGCTTCTCGTGAACATGTGCTGGTGGTATACAGCCCTTCCCAGGTTGTCAGATATACTAAGATATATTCAGTTCCAGTGTTGAATTCTTCAGAATATCACAAGAAACCTGTTAAAAAAGCAAACTTAAGTTAACTGAAACTTATTACAGGTGGAGAAAACATCACCTTGATAGGGTTTTAGAAGCAACTCAGAAAGGCAAGTCAGAAGTGGGATATTTATAGCACTTTGAGATCTAAGTCTAAGCAACTTATGATGATTAGGCCTTTAAAGTAGGTAACTGACTAGAACTGGAGAAAATTCACATTATAATAGTTTAGCATCAGTCATCAGTAAGGCAAGGGTTTTGAACTATGTCTTGATATATACATTTGTGTTTGCTAAGCAAGCTGTTTTCTCAGGTGAAAAGACTATTGTCTTTGATAAATTGATTCATAGGGATTTCTTCAACAAACAGTGAAGTTATTATTATTATCTTTCATGGTCAAAGTTTTTCTGGGGAAAACCACTAAGTCATGTTGACACAGGTGATCAAGTCTTATGCATGCCACATTGACATAGACGGTCTCCGTTCTCACTTGCTTAGACCGAAACTTGGACTCACACTAAATAAAAACTTATTCTTTGCAAGCTATAAACCTCAAGTCTTTCAGAATTTTAGAAGATGAATTATGTCATAGGTCATCAGAGAATGATTTTCAGAGGAGATGATATCTCAAAGTGAATCTTGAAAAATGTGGAGGATATAGAAAAATAAAAAACAACAGGAAGGCAATGAGGAAGAAAGTATATGAGTGGATGCATAGGTGGTGACATTTGCAAAGGACAATGAGAACATTTGAATATTTTGACTGCAGAAAGAAGTCTATTTTTGAGGAAATCTGTTTAAAAAAAGTTTTTGGTGAATGCATTAAAACCAGATTGTGATGGACTCTACATACATACTTAAGGAGTCATTATATTTCTATTTAATTATTTATAATTAGGACTTTCCAAGAACCTATAAGTTCATTGAATTTTATGACTTGTATTCTTTTAAATATATCCAGAGTACAAGGAGAAGGTGCCTTGTTTGTGGAATAGTAGGGAGTGGGGCATTGGAAATGGTTCTAGTTGTACAAGTAAGAAAAGCAGTAAATACGAGACACAGTACTTGCATATAGCAAGCCTTCAACATATAGAAATTGATATTATTATTGCTTGATTGTGTTAAACCTTAAGAAGAGATGGTGGTGGTATTGTAGTCAGGCATATAGGAATGGTTGGATTCTGTGGGCATTAAAGGGCACAGTGAAATGAGAATTACAATTCTGTTAATAGACGCATGTACACTTGATGTACCAATACAAGGTTTTAGATTTAAAGGTACGTTTGGCCGGGCTCGGTGGCTCAGCCTGTCATCCCGCACCTTTGGGAGGCTGAGGTGAGTGGATTGCCTGAGCCCGCGGGTTCAAGACCCGCCTGGGCAGCGAGACCTCATCTCTACAATAAATCAAAAAATCAGCTGGGTGTGGTAGAGCATGCCTGTAATTCCGGCTACTTGGAAGACTGAGGTGGAAGGATCGCTGGAGCCCAGCAGGTCGAGGCTGCGGTGGCCGGGAGCGGCCATTGCACTCCAGTCTGGGTGACAGAGTGAGACTCCAACTCAAAATAAATAAATAAATAAATAAATAAATAAATAAATAAATAAATAAAGGTACATTTGGACCAGGAAGTGTGGGCCACTCTTTGACAAGAAAAAAATAAATAGGTGAGTAAGAAAAATTAAGGTTATTTACCCACTTACATACACAGTATCACAGAGAGAATTAGAGTTTGCAAGATTCCTAAGGTGTATTTTCACTGACATTCTTATCTGCTTATCCTGCAACAGGAAGAAATCAGCCAAAAACAGCATGGAGTCTGTGTGACTGGGGTTTTTGCTGTTGTTCTTATCTGTCTGTCTGTTTGTTTAGAGTACAGTGACCGTGCCCACTGCAATTGTGATCCAATCAATGTCCTAAAACTGACCAGTCAGACTAACTGCTCATATGCTTTGGGGCAAAGATAAAAAAGTGGTAGATAGAGATAATGAAAGGGGACAGGGCACGGCTACATTTCCTGACCCCCTACATTCTTGTGTTCTTGCCCTCTATACAAATTCACTTGGATTAACAATATTTTCCAAGAGACCTAGAAACTCCTAATCCTGCACTGTGTATCAATCTTCTCCAGGATATTCCCAAAGGATCTATATCCATAATAAAATAATAAGAGAAAGGGAATCAGGCCTACTTTATTAACAGCTGTGTGAGAATCTAATATACATAGTGGAAAAATCTATATTAAAAAGCAAGTTTGGGTCTCTTGTGGCCTTGAACTGAGCTTGTCTCCACTGTTTCATCTTTTGCTCTTCAGAAAATCCAAATGGCTCTGCCACAGCATTTGTCTCCCTGTGACCTTCAGGTACTGGGAGATCTGTAGGGAGGATGCTGGAACACCTTAGTAGCCAGGAAATAAAAAATTCATTCAGAGTATTGAGGATGGCCACCATGACGCAGCAGGTTGATGCCTCCCTCACGGAGCAAGACAGAGAATAGCGACCTAGCTGTCAATAGACAGAGATATCCTGAACACTTTTGGATGAGTGAAGCACCCTACAACCAGCAAAGGTCTCTTTGAACACTAGAAGGCAATGGCAGATGCAGGAATCCAGGTGCCCCATCCTCTGCCGTGCACCAGGCTCTCACAGGAACTGAAGACTGCCCCCTGAATAACAGTGGAAGAGTGATCCTAAGATGCTTTACCCTTCCAAGCTGTGCATGAGCCACACAGAAGAAGTCCTGGTCAGGGCATAGAAGTGAGCAACTAGAGCCCAAATGGAATGGGGAATAAAACCTAATCTAGGTCAGCTGCTATGAATGAAGCTTCTGACAGCAGAGCCTGGTAGCTGACGCCTAAGTCAGGGAAAGCCTGTGCAGGGAAAGCCTGTCTGCAGAGTGCACCTGACTGGTGTCTGCTGTCATTAGCTAGTGGCCATCTTCCCAACCAGATGAGAAAGAATCACTTCCAAGTTCTATGTGCCTACAGGGCAGAACCCCTTCCCCTATGGCAGGGAACTAGCTCTTTTTCAAGAGCAGAGTATGGACTTGAACAGGGAGGGAGCAAAACAAAAGACATCCAAAGGCTTTCTTGGTGGAAAGGCTTCTGGGCCGAAAACTGCAGACAGCAGACAGAGGGCCCATCCTTCCATTTCCGCATCCTCAGAGCAGGATGGACTGAAAACTAACCTGACTAGATTAAAAGAGAAAACAAATTACAACAGAGAAACCTGCCACAGGGTAGAGCAGTGAGCACAGGTGAATGCCGCTCTATCTATCACTAAGTGACCTATGTTGAACCACAGTAAGGAGCCTAGAACAAAGGGTCATTGACTACCCTCAGAGCAACAAAACCAAAGTGGAATTATAGAGAGGGAAAAGAGGCCTGTCAAAAATGAAAACAACAAAAACAAAAACAAATAGGCAACCCTCAGAGTCCTAAAGAGACAGTACCCCCAAAAAATCAGAGCACAAACAATGGAAACCCAGATGACAGTCACAGAAATCAGAGTGAATGGCTAAAATGAACAGAGAGAACCAAGAGAAACTAAAAGCCAAACTTACCAAAGTTGTACAGGAAGTAAAAATGGAGTTAGCCAATTTCAGAAAAGCCCATTCTGAAATAATGAAAATGAAGAACTTTATCCTAGAAATTGAAAATAATAGGTAGTAAGTAATAAACATAGGGAACAGGATAAACCAGGCAGAGGAAAGACTCTCAGAGCTTGAAGACCAAACATGGAATTAACCCAGTCTCTTAAAAACACAGAAAAAAAGTTCAGAAAGAAGGAGCAAAACTTCCAAGAGACATGAGACTATGCCAAGAAGCCAAATCTAAACCTGATTGATATCCCTGAGGCAGAAAGGGAAACTGAGAGCACCATGAAACAAGCATTCCATGAGGTTACCCAAGAAAACTTCCCACTAGAGACGTAACCATCCAAGCATAAGAGATTCAGATAACCCCACATGTGTCTTGAGAAGACCATCCCAGGACACATAGCAATCTGCCTCCACAATGTAAGCATGAAAGAAAAAAATTCTAAAGACAGCAAGAGAAAAAGGTCAGGCTACCTACCAGGGAAGACCAATCAGAATGACTCCAGACTTATCTTCAGAAACACTACAAGCCAAAGGGACTGCTGTCCCATCTTTAACATTCTCAAAGATAAGCAATTCCAGCCAAGAATTTCCTACCCTGCAAAGTTAGGCTTCATCAGCAATGGATAATTAAAATTCTTCCCAAACATCCAGTCCTCAAGAGAATATGCCACCACCAGACCAGCCCTTCAGGAGATGCTTAGGAAGGTGTTGAACACACAGACACACACATGCACACACACACACACATGCATACACACAAAAAGAATTGTCATACCATCACAAAAATACAAGCAAGCACACAGTTAACGGAGCATATAGAGCAATCACAAAATGAAAATACACACATGTATAAATACAAAAATAAAGAGGAAACAAAGCACCCCCAAGAGCCCTATGACAGGGATAAAGTCTCATATTTCAATAATCAATTTAAGTGAAAATGGACTGAATGTTCCACTGAAGAGACATAGAGTGGCAAACTGGATAAGGAAGCATGATCCAACAATCTGCTGCCTCCAGCAAACTCATCTCACTGCAAAGGACACCCATGGGCTCAAAGTTGAGGGCTAGAAAATGGTCTTTCAGGCAAATGGAAGATAGAAGAGAGCAGATATAGCTATTCCAATATCAGATAAAGGAGACTTCAAACCAGCAGAAGTTGAAAAGGAGATGAAAGAGGCGGGCTCGGTGGCTCAGCCTGTAATCCCGCGCCTTTGGGAGGCGGAGGTGAGTGGATTGCCTGAGCCCGCGGGTTCGAGACCCGCCTGGGCAGCGAGACCTCATCTCTACAATAAATCAAAAAATCAGCCGAGCGTGGTAGCGCATGCCTGTAATTCCGGCTACTCGGAAGGCTGAGGCGGAAGGATCGCTGGAGCCCAGCTGGTCAAGGCTGCGGTGGCCAGGAGCGGCCACTGCACTCCAGTCTGGGCGACAGAGTGAGACTCCAGCTTAAAAAAAAAAAAGGAAAAGAAAAGGAGATGAAAGGACACTATATAATATAAAAGGGTCAATCCACCAGCAAGAAATATTCATCCTAAGTATATATGACAGAAGCACCAGGTTTTATAAAATAACTAATAAGTAAACTGAGAAAGGACATTAACCTTTACACAATCATTGCTGGAGACCTAAATATTCCACTAACAGCTTTAGATAGACCATCAAGGCAAAAAAACAACAAGAAGATATGGAACCTTAACTTGACAATCAAATGGACTTAATAGACATCTAGAAATATATCACCCAACAGCTACAGAGTATACATTCTACTCATCAGCACATGGAACATAGTCCAAGATTGATCACATTCTAAGACATAAATCAAGTGTAAACAAATTTCAAAAGATTGAAATAATACCATGCATCTTCTCAGATCATAGTGGAATAAAAATAAATATCACCACTAACAATATGTCCCCAAAACTCACAAAGACACGCACACTAAACAACATGCCACTGAACATGGAAATTAAGAAAGAAATAAAAGACTCCTGGAAACAAACAAAAACAGAGACACAACTTATTACAGCCTCTAGAATGCCATGAAAGTAGTGTTAAGAGGAAAATTCATAACATTGCACACACATCAAGAAAACAGAAAGATCACAAATAAACAGTCTAATCTCATACCTAAAGAAGCTGGAAATTCAAGATCATCTAAATTCTAACTTCAGCAGAAGAATCCAGATCACCAAGATAAAAGCACAATTGCAGGATACAGAAGACAAAAATATCATAAAAAGAATCAACATGACAAAAAACTTGTTCTTTAAAAGGATAAGATTGACAGACCCCTGGTCAGACTGATTTTTAAAAAGCGAGAATATCCAAACAAACACAATTAGAAATGCAAAAAGCAAAATTACAATTGACCCTGAAGAAATCCAAAAGATTGCCAGAGATTACTGTGAACATCTGGATGCAAATAAACTTGAAAACCAAAAGGAAATGCAGGACTGTCTGACACCACATAACCTCCTAATGTTGAAAGAAGCAATTGAAACTCTAAACGTACAAATTACAATCCAGGAAATTCACTCAGTCATAAGAAATCTCTCCACCATGAAAAGCCCCAGACCAGACAGCCTCCCAGCTGAATTCTACAAGATATACATGGAGGAGCTGATACCAATCTTATTAAGAGTATTCCAGGCAATCCACAATGAGGGAATTCTCCTCAACTCTTTTTATGAAGCTAGCATTATACTGATACCCAAATCTAGCAAAAACCCAACAAGAAAAGAGAATTACACGCCAATCTCCTTGATGAACCTAGATGCAAACATTCTCAACAAGATTCTAGCAAATCAGATCCAACAACACATCTCAAGAATCATCCAACATTACCAGGTTGACTTCATTCCTGGGATTCAAGGTTGGTTCAACATTTGCAAGAACAAAAAAGTAAGTGAGCACATTAACAGATTTAAAACAAAGTACCACATGATTATATCATTAGATGCAGAAAAAGCTTTTGACAAACTTCTTGATTAAAAAAACCCTTGAGCACCTAGGCACAGAAGGAATATTCCTCAAATCTATGATAAACACACAGCCAACATTCTGCTCAGTGGGCAGAAGTTGGAAGTATTCCCCCTCAGAACGGGAATATGACAAGGATGTCCACTCTTACCCCCTCCAGTTCAACATAGTGCTGTAAGTCCTAGCCAGAGCAATCAGGCAAGAGAAGGAAACCAGGGATATCCAAATAGGAAAAGAGGAAGTTAAGCTATCTCTCTTTGTGGATGATATGATTCTATGCCTTGAAAACCCTAGGAGGTCTGTTAAAAGCCCTCCTTGCACTGATAAACAACTTTGGTTAACTCTCTGGGTACAAAATCAACATGCAGAAGTTAGTTTATTTCTATACACTGGTAACAAGCAGGCAGAGAACCAAATAAAAAGCATAATAACATTCACAATAGCCACAAAAATAATGAAATATCTCAGCATCCACCTAACCAGAGAAGTGAAAGACCTTTACAACGAGAACTAAAAATCACTGCTCAAAGAAATCAAAGATGAGCCGGGCTCTGTCGCTCAGCCTGTAATCCCACGCTTTGGGAGGCTGAGGTAAGTAGATTGCCTGAGCCTGCGGGTTCAAGACCCTCCTGGGCAACTTGGCGAGACCTCATCTCTACAATAAATCAAAAACTAGCCGGATGTGGTAGCACGATCCTGTAGTTCCAGCTCCTTGAAAGGCTGAGGCGGAAGGATATCCAGAGTGCCGCAGGTAGAGGCTGTGGTGGCCGGGAGCGGTCACTGCACTCCAGTCTGGGTGACAGAGTGAGACTCCAACTCAAAAAAAAAAAAAAGAAAGAAATCAAGGATGACACAAACAATTGGAGAAACACTTCATGCTCATGGATGGAAACAAATCAATATTGTCAAGATGTTCATTTTACTCAAGGTAATCTTCAGATTCAATGCAATATCCATCAAATTGCCAACATTTTTCTCAGATTTGGAAATTATAATACAGAAATTCATATGGTAACAAAAAAGAGCACAAATAGCCAAAATAATCCCCAGCAAAAGATGCAAAACAGGAGATATCACATTTCCAGATTTTAAACTTTATTACAAGTTTACAGAAACCAAAATAGCTTGCTGCTGGTACAGGAATAAGCACATAGACCAATGGAACAGGACAGAGATTCTGAAAGCAAGAACATGGACTCTCAACCAATTCATCTTCAACAAAGCCACCAACAACAATTACTGGGGAAAGGAGATCATAGTTAGCAAATGATGCTAGGAAACCTGAATGACCACATACAGAAGAATGAAACTGAACCCCTCCTATCACCATGCTCCAAAATCAATTCAAAATGGATCAAAAACCTAAATGTAAAACTTCAAACTATAAAAATCCTAGAAGAAAATGTAGGAAACACCCTTATGCACATTGGAGTAGGCAACAAATTCTTGACCAAGTCCCCAAAAGCAAATGCCACAAAAGCTAAGATAGACAAGTGGGATCTCATCAAACTGAAATGCTTCTGCACAGCAAAATAAACCATCAATAAAGAGACAACCCACAGAATACAAAAAAAATTGGCAAATTATGCATCTGACAAAACCCTAACTTCCAGGATCTACAAAAAACTCAAACAAAGTAAAAAAAACAAACAAAAAACATTAAAAAGTAGGCAAAGGACATGAACAGACACTTCTCAAAAAATAACATACAAGCAGCCAACAGACTTGTGAAAAACTGCTGAGCCTCACTAAGCATCAGAGAAATGCAAATTAAAACTACAAGGAAATATCACCTAACTCCAGTAAGGATGGCTATCATTAATAAGTCAAAAAATAACAGATGCTGGTGCAGATGCAGAGAAAAGGAAACACTTCTACACCATCAGTGGGAGTGCAAGCTAGTTCAGCCGCTATGGCAAGCAGTGTGGCGATTCCTAAAAGAACTAAAAATTGACCTTCCATATGATCCAGCAATCCCTCTCCTGGGAATATACCCAGAGAAACATAAATCGATCTACAAAAAAGACACCTGCACATGCATTTTTATTGTCTTTCTACTCACAATAGCAGAAACATTAAACCAACCCTACTGCCCATTGAAAGTGGACTGGATAGGCCGGGTTGGGTGGCTCAGCCTATAATCCCAGCACTTTGGGAGGCCGAGGTGAGTGGATTGCCTGAGCCTGCGGGTCTGAGACCCACCCGGGCAACTTGGCGAGACCTCGTCTCTACAATAAATAAAAAAATTAGCCGGGCATGGTAGCGCAGGCCTGGAGTTCCGGCTACGTGGAAGGCTAAGGCGAAAGGATCTCTGGAGCCCAGCAGGTTGAAGCTGCAGTGGCACGCTCCTGGCCACGGGCAACAGAGTAAGACTGGGTGACAGAGTAAGACTTCAACTCAAAAAAAATAAAGTGGACTGGATATAGAAAAAGTGGCACATATACATGATGGAGTATTACACAGCTGTAAGAAGAACAAAATCACAGACTTCACAGCAAATTGGATGGAGTTGGAGACCATCATACTAAGTGAACTATCACAGAAACAAAGAACTGAATACCGCATGTTCTCACTCATAAGTGGGCCTTGAATATTAGTCACATTAGCACAAGGGAGGAATCAGCAGTCCCTGGGCACTGCCCAGGGGTGGAAGGTGTGTAACAATATAAAGGGTACCTGGTCCTTTACCGGGGGGTGAGGGGCAGTTAAAAGCCCAAACTTCGCCTGCATGTGGCCTAACATATGTAGTTAATCCTCACTTGTACTACATATCTCTATTATAAAATAAAACTTAAAAGTAAAATAAAAGCTGAGTTTCCACATGCAGAGTAGGATAAAGATTTGCTATCTTTTTCTATACATACATCTTGGGATTCTATACTATTTGGCTGGTCCTACAGGGACCATTAAATATACAAGAAGAACAATATGACTGTGTCTACACAAAGTATCTGGCTTAAAATTTCCTATGCAGCCATACACACCAGGTGGGCAGAAAAGAGGAATCTGTGCTTGGTTTTCAGAACCTAATAAAGGATATTTTCCTTTCCCACTAGAAATCATAAACCCTAATATTCCAACTTCTGAACAATTATGCTCGCATTACTTTCTGCCATTGTGAGGAAGTGAGAAAGAAGGGAGCAGAAAGCCAAGGAGGGAGTTGACATTTTTTGTCTCCCTACCAGCATCCAGGTATTTGTTTTAGAAAAGGAGTTAGTTAGCCGGGCTCGGTGGCTCAGCCTGTAATCCCGCGCCTTTGGGAGGCTGAGGTGAGTGGATTGCCTGAGCCCGCGGGTTCGAGACCCGCCTGGGCAGTGAGACCTCATCTCTACAATAAATTCAAAAATGAGCCGGGCGTGGTAGCGCACGCCTGTAGTTCCAGCTACTTGGAAGGCTGAGGTGGAAGGATCGCCGGAGCCCAGCGGATCAAGGCTGCGGTGGCCAGGAGCGGCCACTGCACTCCAGTCTGGGTGACAGAGTGAGACTCCAACTCAAAAAACAAAAAAAAGAAAGAAAAGGAGTAGTATGAGAGGGAGGGTACTGAGATGCATGCTTCCTGCATCACTACATAAACACCATTCTTCCCTGTAGTCGCTTGGCCTGGCCAGCTGTAGGCTACTGATGCCATTACACCAAGCAGTTAAGGCTGGGTGGAGGGATATTACTAGTGAGAGAGTTTAACCTCTATGTGGACAGACTGCATGAGTAGTTTTTAGAGTATAACACAGTGCTCTATAAGTGTTGGTTGAATTCAGTGCATGACTGCAAGCCTGCAAGAGTTGTCCTTTCTTGGCGAGCTTCTGAGCAGGGGGTTACAGGTACCTGCCCTCAAGAGTGGACCTATGCCACCTGGGTCATTCTCCCACATAGTGCAAAGTGTGAACTTTCTAACACATCCCTTCTTTCTGGCCCTTTCCCTCAGATGCCCTGAACACTAAAATCAAACCTTTCTAAGCTACCTCGTTGCTAGGGGTATCTGTGAGTCTCAGTTACGGCCAATGAGAAGTGAGCAGAAGTCTTCTTTCATGTTTCTGAGAAGCTTTTGCTCTGCTAATTAATAGGACAGACTAATAAAAGGACAAAAGTGATACTATCTTTCTCTCTTCTTTCTGTCTCAAATGCAGACAGTTGTCTAATATTTGGGCAGCCATCCAACACCCAGCTCTGAGAGTGAGGCTGTGAGAGTCTCAAATGTCAGTCCTGCCACCTTCAAGCCACTGAACAAATACCAGCAACTGGCTACATCTAACCTCGTTGCCATGTCTGAAACATAAACTCCTATTAGCTGAAGATAATGGGATTTTTCTATTGCATGTAGCCATTAACATCCTTGACTGTTACAGAACTTATCTGGGAAGAAGACAGAAAAAAGATCATAAATCTAAATCACCCAAATGGATCACATCTGAGCTGAAAAATGATCACCTTTTTCTTTTTGCCATATAAACATTTTCAATCTGCATCTGTGTAATACTTTTCCCAGGTGCACGGCAAAGGGAAGATGGAAAGTGAGGTGTCTCTGGTTTTTTACTTGTGAGTTCAGGAACAAATATAGAAAAATGATTCTCTGGAAAGAAGAAAAATGAATTGGGATTCAAATTTCAAGTGTCTGACTTTCCTTGGTACCTAGTGCCTGATTCTCTAAGCTGGACTTTCTGTTCGTGTGTCACAGGTAGACATGTCTAATTTGGAAAAGCTGTTTTGTATTGCAACAGTGAGACTATACTCTGAATCTTTTGCACATTTATGTTGTTATATGTTTCTTAATTAAGAACATAATGTATTTATCAAAAAAAGAGAAATGTATTAATGAAATAATACATCTTAAGGAATTAAGGTTTAGCTTTAGATTTGGGTTTAGTATTTTAAAATAACAAATTTTTCTAGAATATTATACTTCCAGGTAATGGTTATTTGAGTCAGCTCACTACCAGAAAAACAAAAAAACAAAAAAGCCACCAGCAATGGAGTCAGACACACTTGAAATCTAGTTCTGGTTCAACTGTTGTGGTATGAGTTACTTTCAGCTAGAATACTGGTTACTTGTTAAGACTGAGACCTGAACAAATAATTAAACCTCTCTGAATCTCAGTTTTCTCAGCTGGAAAAAGAATTACTAAAACCTGTCATTAATATAGTAGCAGGAAGTAAAGAAATATGCCTAATATGTCGTATTAGCTATTATTATTATTTATTAGCACTTGGCAGACAAATAGCCACTCTTTCTGCATTACATTTTGTAGGAACTTCCCATAGGGACACTTCTTTCTGGGATGACACAGCAGAAGGGTGAGAATTGACTGGATCATTGCTCCAGATCTTCCGCCTAGGCTCCTCAACATTCCTGGGAAACTGCTGCAGCCGTTTTGACCAAGAACAGTTTAGAAAACAGACAGATGATTCTGAGTGAGGATGGTCTCAGTTACTCTCATTTCAGAATCCCAGGGGTTGGCAAGAATGGAAGTCAGAGGTGAAGGGGAGGTTAGAATCAGTCCCTTTTGGAAGTCAGAGCTACAGTTGGAGCAAGCAAAAGCCCGGGAGTTTCCCTAAAGAGACCCTTTTTCTGATGATGAAGAGAGAAAAAGCAGATGTTGACACACACGCCTCTTTCACGGCTGGCTCCTCAGGGCCTCTGTAGATTAAAGGCTTAAACAGCTGCACTCTCTGTTAGTTTATTGATCTCGAATAAAGAAATTCTAGACAAATACTTTATTTGGTACGACTTGTCCAAGTATAGAATATGTCTTAAAAAGGTGTCCGCCAGATTGCTTCACTGAATTATAAACCAAGCCGATTTTCTGATACTGACAACCCCCACAGTCACAGTTTCCAGTGCTTGGAACCTATTCTAGTGACTATGAAAAGCAAATAGGGTAAAATCACAAAGCTAGAGGTATTTATTTCCTTCAGCGAATGAGAAAATCGAGGCTTGGGGATTCGCCGCAGTCTGGGTCTTACTCTCAGTGAGCTAATGTTCCACCGAGACAGGGTGGGAATAGGACAGAGCTCAGTTATAATTTGGGATCTGCTAGCAAATCCCTGTGGTGTCCCAAGATCATACAGCATGTCTGGGTCTCTGTTACACCCTCTGTGTAATGGGCGTGCTTGTATTCAGTTATTACCAAGGGTACGACTCGATTTAATATCATGATTCTTTTATTACAAATGGCAGCATTGCAAATATGGCTGATAAATGCTGACATCGAAATAGTTTTCACACCTTTCCTTGTCTTCACCCTGGCATGTATTGCTGTATAGGCACGTATAGGCTGTATGTTTCTGGGCTAGAATATGCCTTTGAGTGTATACAGATCGCCTCTCTTGATAAACATAAGCAATTATGTGTCAAACTTTCCTGGTAGTGCATTTCTTCCACTGTCAGATTCATTTGCAAGCAACAAGCATATATTAATGATCCTTGGTGTTTAATACTTACTGAAGGATGACCATTTAACTGGACACTGTTATTTCGGGTTGAAGAAATGTAGATACAGATATTCTACTGCTATAAAAAAGCAGACAGCAAAGCCACTGTAGAGTCAAGTTGACATAGGCCTGCAGCGCCACCTCTTGGCTGCTTTGCTAATAACTATCACAGAGTCCTAAGCTTTTGGAAAAGAAAGCTAGGCTTATTCCCCTCGGAAAATAAAGGAAGCAGGGCATGTGAAGGTTAAAGTTAAACTCACTTGTATTTGAAAAGAAAAAAAAAATGCATCCCTAGGATATGGGTGGGACTACTTAATTCTGAATGGCCATGAGGTGACGGCTGACTTACATTCACTTTCAAAAAATAAAATACTAGAGGAAACAGTTGAGAAAGAATGATAGAACTTCAGAGCTGGGTTAGTCTTTGTAGAGATGAGACATAAACAAGACACTAGGACGTTACATATCCCAGAGCTACAGAACTTGGTAGTGAGGCTGCCAAAACTAAAACTAACTACTTCAGATATCTAGTTTAAGATTCTTTTGGGATGACTTTCTTTAAAAAGATGTATTTTAAGATAACTTAATTTTCTTTATTATTAGTAGAATAATATTGAGGTATCAGTAGCAGTTCTCACAATGTTCCTTATTTAAATTTGTATTATTTCAGAAGCAGTAACTTAATTAATAACACCTCTTTCTATCTGCCTATTTAAAACTTTCAACAACTTATTAAGAAGCTTACAGAACCTAAACTTGCCAAGGAATAACTTTTCTTTCCCTCCTTCCTCATTCTTCTCAGCAATTCATTCATGTTCTCCCACGAGGCTTTTTGTGCCATGTACAGACATGCTGATGAGGGACTGCAGTCCCCTGAAAATGCTAATTGCTCACTTGAGACAACCAAGAGCCAATGAAAAAAAAACAACTTCCAACCTGCTCTCCTCTCCTGACCACATCTCCAGGCCTGTCTGAAAAGACCTGGAAACTTACTTGAGAAATGGTCATCCTTGCCCAAAACCGGACACAGGGAAAAAAGTTAGTGAATGCCACCCTTAGTAATAAAAGATGACAGGAGTCCAGTAGGACTCATCAGCACCACCTTGAACAGAAGTCAGGAAACATCTACCAGATGTATTTAGAACTTGGTGAGTTTTGTCCACATTCAGCACGCTCACCATGATTCTTTACATTTTATTTTAAAAATGCGTGATTAGGAACATATTTCCTAAAAAGAAATAACACATGCACACACATTGTGGAAGCAGTAGAGAGAATGAGATGATTGATAGAAGCCAGGTCTTGTTTCCGAATCAGTCTTGAGGGTAGGGGGGAGTGAATGGTGGAGACTTGGGAGTAGAAAGGAAAGAAAGTTGCATCAAATGGGATCAGCTGACTGCTGAGGGCCTGCAGAGTGGTCTTGGAGACTTAGAATTGGAAATGTGTGTGGCCCCCAGCACAACTCCCCATTCAGCCCACGGCCCCAACAAGGAGACAAAGGTTTGTCCGTAATCCTCCACCTCCTTTAACCTCTGTCAATTGTACCACTTCCAAAATATCCCTGCCCTTCCCTTTCCATTCCCACCATCACCACTTAGCTCAAGTGACCTTTTAAACTGCAACTGCCCTCTAGTTAACCTCCTTCCCTGGAAATATAATTTTCCACATGGTCAGTTTTATCTTTCAAAACGCAAACCGGATCATATCATTTCCTGGCTTAAAACCACCGAGCAGGGAAAAAAATCCAAGCTTCTTAGCATGCCACTGAAGACTTTCCAGTTTGGTTCCTATTTTGTCTTCAGCCTCACTTCCGGGATCAACACCTCCAGTCTCCCACAATTCAGGATTCCTTTTGCCACATCCGTGTCTGCCTCTCTGTCGATTTTTCTAGTCAATTCCCACAGTCTACTGTGTTCTTCCATCACCGGACAAATTCCTCTTCATCCTTCGAGGTCCGTTTCCATTCCCTCTGCCCTAAGGAACCTTCTCTAAAGTGTTCAGTCAAGGAACTTCTGTTATGTATACTTGCAGTCTGCTTTTAAAAAAAAATTGCTTATCCTTATTATAGCATGAAGTTTATTGTATTGTAACTCCACTAACATGTGGGTCTTCTTTACATAGAATATGAGTTTAATGTAAAGTTCCTGATAGATCTTGAAGCAGTTAAATTCTTATCATGGGGCGGGCTTGGTGGCTCAGCCTATAATCCCAGCACTTTGGGAGGCCGAGGCGAGTGGACTGCCTGAGCCCACGGGTTCGAGACCAACCCGGGCAACTTGGTGAGATATTGTCTCTACAATAAATCAAAAATTAGCTGGGCAAGGTAACGTGCACCTGTAGTTCCAGCTAATTGAAAGGCTTAGGCGGAAGGATCACGGAGCCCAGCAGTCAATGCTGGAGCGGCCGTGAGCGTGCATGCCACTGCACTCCAGCCTGGGCGAAGAAGTGAGACTCCACCTCAAAAAAAAAAAAAATTCTTATCATGCACTGTTCCACATTATTTACTGGTGATTAAACATGGATCTATCACTGTGCTGAATACTGGAAATACAAAGGTAAGCCATGAATGACGCCCACAGCAATTCACTCAAAGCCTGTCTCTTCTGTATTCCAAGTATGCAAATAGTTGGCACTATGGTTTGAATACTTGTGCCCTCCAAAACTCTAGTCCCCAATGTGACAGTGTTGGGAGATGAGGTCTTTGAGAGGTGACCGAGCCACAGAGCTCCGCCAATGTGAAAGGATTAATCTATTCACAGATTAGTGGATTAATGGGTTAATGGGTTAATTAGTTGTCATGAGAGTAGGACTGGTGGCTTTATAAGAAAAGAAAGAGCAATCCAAGGTAGAATGCTTAGCCCCCTTCTCATGTGATGCCCCATGATGCCTCAGGACTCTGCAAAGGACCCCCATCAGCAAGAAGACCCTCTCCAGACATGACCTCTTGACCTCAGATGTGTCAACCTCTTTAACCCTAAGAAACACATTTCTTTTATTGATAAATTACCCAGTTTCAGATATGCTATAATAAGCAATAAAAACAGACTATGATCGTTGAAGAACAGAGAATTTTGTTTTGTTGTGTGTATTTTGTTTGTTTTCTACACCGGCTAAACTTAGTTGCGATGTGGTAATTCCCAGTGGCGATTCACCAAAACCAGTGGTGAAACACAGACAGGAGATCCTTGAACAGCACGGTTTAAACTGCATAGGTCCACTGATACACAGATTTTTTTTCTTCAGTAAGTACACTTGGCCTTCAAAGAGGTGGTTTTCAAATCTATAACCAAATATGAACAAAAAATGCAGTATTCAGGGAATATGAAACTCATCTATGTATGCAGGGTCAATTTTGGTACCATGGGTTTTGTAGACAGATGAGTATGTGCAGATTTTGAGATGTGGAGAGTCCTGGAATCAATCCCCTGTGGATACTGAGGGACAAGTGTACATATAACATGTGCAATTTTAGCTCTTACCTGAGCATATAACAGATGACATCATCTGTTCATCATCTTGATTGTCACATGGATGGCTTTTTTAAAATGTTTAAAATCATTGTCTAATGCCCTGTCTGTGTATTGTACATTGATAAGCCCAAAATTCTCTTTCAAATGTTTGTGAAATGAATAAACATATGGATGAATGGATGGATGGATGAATTAATGAACTACTGGAAGAATGAACGGATAGATAAATTTGAGTTCCTGATTCTTTTTCCATGAAAATCCATTGTACTTGGTGTTGAAGCCATGGACTTTAAGATGGATGTTCTTTATTGATACTTAAAACCATTATCACTTTTCTGAGCTCTTCCCTGTTCAGTATAGGTATAAGGATGGGAAGCTACACTTCTCAGTTGTCCTTGACAACCTGCGTCTAGTTAAATTCCACCAGGGAGAGGCATGTACGAGTTCTGACAATTAAGTTTGTGAATTTGCCACTGTGTGCTTACATTGGCAGCTTTGTACAAACAACTCAGTAAGGTTTCATAACCTTGGCATATCAGTATTTCACAGCTGTGTTCATGTGAACATGTGGCAGTCTTGCTGAGTGGCATTCATTATTGTTGCATGTCTTTCTGTGCTATCTTGAGAATGTCATAGCTTGAATTAGAGCAAATAATAAACATTAAATTTCTTGTTAAACTTAGCACTAGTGGAAGTAAAATTAGGGACATATGAGTCCAAATATATGGGAATAATGCCATAAAAAAACGGCCGTGTACAATTGGATTAAATGTTTTTCTGAAGGGAGAGAAAGTGTCACTGATAAGGAGAGGTCAGAATGATCAATAACGAGCAGAACTGACGAAAACATTGCAAAAATTCTTTGAATTGTGCGTCAAAATTGTTGGCTGACTGTGAGAAGCATTACAAACCAAATAAACATCAATAGGAATATCGTTTTTTTTTTTATTTTTATTTTTTAGTTGGAGTCTCACTCTGTTACCCAGGCTGGAGTGAAGGGCACGCATGCTCACAGCCACCCCAGCACCTTCTGGGCTCCAGCAATCCTTTTGCCTCAGCCTTCCTAGTAGCCCGGAACTACAGACACGTGCTACCACACCTGACTATTTTGTATTTTTTTTTATTGTAGAGACGAAGTCTCACCAAGTTGCCCGGGGCTGGTCTCCAACTGGCGGACTCAGGAAATCCACTGGCCTCAGCCTCCCAAAGTGCTGGGATTACAGGCTGAGATAGGAAAATATTAACTGAAAATCTTGGCATGAGAAAGGAGTATGCAAAAATGGTCCCCAAAAAACTCTTGCCTCACAACAATGTACCAGTTCACATAGCACTGTCTGTGAACGAGTTTTTAGCCAGTAAACAAAATAACTGTATTGGAACACCCTTTCTACTCACCAGATCTGGCCCCTGATGATTTTTTTCTTTACCCAAAGATAAAGTAACTATTGAAAGGAAGAAATGTTGATGACATTCGGACACCAAGAGTAATATAACACCAGCTCTGGTGGCCATTCCAGAAAAAGAGTTCCAAAATTGCATGGATGGGTTGAATAGGTGCTAACATCAGTGTATAACTTCCCAAGAAGAGTACTTCAAAGGTGATTGTAGTGATACTCAGCAATAAAGTATTTAGCACTTTTTCTAGAATCAGTTTGTGAACTTAATTGTCAGACCACGTATATGTGTCATATAAACAGAAGAGAAGAAGTCATTATTTTCTGGTGTTAGCCATTGACATTGACAGACAGCTCAGACATCTTACCAGAAATTACCCATGTAGGTGTTATAGATAACTGAGAGCTGGAAATGACTTTGCTAAAATTTCTCAACTTTCATATTTGAACTTTTCTGTTGATCTTGATTCATCCAGCTTTCCAGTAATTGTATTTTTCCTATGGTAAATGTCTTATTAAAAATACCTAGAATTGACTGGGCATGGTGACTCAATCTGTAATCCCAGCACTTTGTGGGGCCAAGGGGAGGGGATTGCCTGAGCCCATGGGTTCGAGAACAGCATGGGCAACCTGGTGAGACCTCATCTCTACAATAAATAAATTTTAAAAAATTAACTAGGCATGGTAGTACGTGCCTGTAGTTCCAGCTACTTGGAAGGCTAAGGTGAAAGGATCATTGGAGCCCAGCAGGTCCATGCTGGGGTGGCCGTGAGTGTTCCAATGCACTCCAAGCCTCAGCAAAAGAATGAGACTCCAACTCAAAAAAAAAAAAAAAAAAAAAAAAACTAGAATAAATTCTGAGCAGTACAGAGTCTTGTTGGAAACTAAAATAAAATAGCAACTTATCCTAATGAAAACTCTATGCAAAGAACTTTGTAGATATCACACACACACACACACACACACACACACGCACACACACACACACACACTGAACTCTGAGTTAAATACTTTCAGAGATGAAAAACTCATTGCTTCACAAAGTAGCTTATTCCCATTGGTGGCAGTTTCTAATTAGGAAAAAATGAAAATGTAACTTTCAATTTTTACTTTGAAATGATTAGTCCTCATTCTTCATTTATTTTCTAATTCTGTAGCTCCTTCACTTGTAGAAAGTTCTCAGACTCTGGGAACAATACCCTTGGATGCTCTTGTGAGGATGAATAGGAAAGGAGCATGGCAAAATAGTTCTGCATGTTTTCTTGGGGTGACAAATTTCGAAGTTGAGATCAGACAATATAAATATGTCTGACCACTGGAATATAAGCTTACTAATGGTTATAACAAAATCTTCAAATCCTTTTCATCTTCATTACCTTTAAATTTTCAGTAACAGCCTCGTGCTTCTTTGTTGCTGAACTGTTTGATCAAAGTAAAGTGACTGTTTTGAAAACCTGTAAATCTAGCATCAGAGGAGATAAGACTGTTTCTTAGCTCCCTAAGTCTTCATATTGCTTCACTACTAAGGAAATAGCACAACTTCTTTTACATTTCAGACTCTGGATCAGAAAAGAGTATTTTATTATGGTAGAAGATGACAACAACAACAAAATAGAATTACAATCACTCCTTTAGGACATGAGAAAATAGAAATATTTCAAACCAATAAATAGCAGAGAACTGCTTCAGTTTTTTAAACTAAAACTTAACTATGTTTGAATAACTTTTGCTAAAATTCATCAGCTATTTATAATAGACCCCTTTTCCTTAAACACATTCAGAGATAGCACATACTTTTTTTTTTTTTTTTTTTTAGTGGGAGTCTCATTCTGTCTCCCAGACTGGAATGCAGTGGCACGCTCCTGGCCACCGCAGCCTCGACCTGCTGGGCTCTGGCGATCCTTCCGCCTCAGTCTTCCAAGTAGCTGGAACTACAGGTGTGCGCTACCACGTCCGGGTAATTTTTGATTTATTGTAGAGATGAGGTCTCGCCAAGTTGCCCTGACTGGTCTCGAACCCGCAGGCTCAGGCAATCCACTCACCTCAGCCTCCCAAAGCGCGGGATTACAGGCTGAGCCACCGAGCCCGGCAGCACGTACACTTTTTAAGAAAATCAACAAAATGAACAAAAAACTAATACATTACAATTCTGTGTCTTAGAGCATATTCACATGTCAAAGCAATATTTCATTTTTATTATTATTAAAACCTGAAGTTCTGGCAAAGATAGAGTAACAGAGACTGAATTTATTCCACGTAAAATGACCCCCAAAAAGTGGAAAAATACATGCCAAAATGGTTCTTAAAAGTTTTGACATCAAGCATTTAAAAAAAAACAAAACTCAGAGACAAGGGTCTGAAGGTCCAGCATGTGACTCAGAAAGAGAAACCCTGGTGAAACCCAGTAGTACTTGTAGGGTAAGAGACAGAACTAGATGCACAGGAAGGACAAGATGTCTAGAATTTGCATGGAAGAATATCAATAGGAAAAAACTACACAGAAGGAGATCTCCAGAAATTTGCAGAGGGGCCCCGCTTGAGTCTTCAGTTAACTATTGATGAGTACATTTTTGTGAAGAAATCACCAAGGCTGGGAATATAGCCACTCTAAAAAATTAGAGGAAACAATCCCCAGAGTTCAGAAAGAAACATCAGTACTGCCTGTTCCACCAATCAGAATGCAGCATCTCACAGTACATGAGGCACTAGATAGGATATTCAGAAGACTTTTACCTGCTCTCACCTTACCTAGCAAAGCTTGAAAGCAAGACCTAAATAGATCAAACTGCTTCTAAGCAACTTATCTACATCTTAGAACACATCTGGAATGCATATAGAAATATAAAAATATTCAGTTCCCAAAAAGGTAATATGTACAGTGTCTGACATTCGATCAAAGCTTACAACATTTGTAAAGAAACAAGACAATGTAACCATAATAAGGAGAAAAATAAATTACAACTGACCCAGATTGACACAGGTGATGATCAATAAAAACAGTAAAACAGTTATTGTACATGCAAAAAGCTAGAGGAAAGATTTAGCATGTTAAGTAGAAACATGAAAATAGTTTTCTAAAATATCTAAATCAAAACAATTAAAGATAAAATGTACATTAAGGGAAAATGAGAAATTGCAGAAGGAAAATTGCAAAAGACAGTCACATTTTTATATACAAACAACAAACAGGCAGAGAACCATATAAAAAGCACAATCCAGCCAGGCTCGGTGGCTCAGCCTGTAATCCCATGCCTTTGGGAGACTGAGGTGAGTGGATTGCCTGAGCCTGTGGGTTCGAGACTGGCCTAGGCAGCGAGACCTCATCTCTACAATAAATCAAAAAATCAGCCGGGCGTAGTAGAGCATGCCTGTAATTCCGGCTACTTGGAAGGCTGAGGCGGAAGGATCGCCAGAGCCCAGCAGGTCAAGGCTGCAGTGGCCGGGAGCGGCCACTGCACTCCAGTCTAGGCAACAGAGTGAGACTCCTACTCAAAAAAAAAAGCACAATCCCATTCACAATAACCACCAAAAAAAAAAAAAAAGAAATATCTTGGCATCTTCCTAACCAGAGACATGAGAGACCTTTACAACAAAATCTACAGAAAAACTGTTCAAAGAAATCAAAGAAGACACAAACAAATGGAAAAATATTCAATGCTCATAGACTGGAAGAATCAACATTGCTAAGATGTTCATCCTACCCAAAGCAATCTATAGATTCAACGCAATACCCATTAAATTCATCAGCAAATTCACCAACATCATTCTCCTCAGAACTGGAAATGATAGTACAGAAATACATATGGAAACAAAATGACCACAAATAGCCAAAACAATCCTCAGCAAAAGAAACAAAGTGGGAGGTATCACACTTTCAGAAGTTAAACTTTATTATAAGGCTATAGCAATCAAAACAGCCTGGTATTGGTACAAGTATAAGCATATGGACCGATGGAACATGACAGAGATTCCAGAAGCAAAACCTCAATTTCTCAGCCAACACGTCTTCAATAAAGCCTCCAACAACAACCACTGGGGAGAGGAGAACCTATTCGGTAAATGGTGCTGGGAAAACTGGCTGACTGCATGCGGAAGAATGAAACAGAACCCCTATCTATCATCATACACAAAAATCAACTCTAAATGGAACAAAGACCTAAGTGTAAAACCAGCACTATTCACAACAGCAAAAAAATGGAACCAACTGTGCTGCCCATCAAAAAGTGGACTGGATAAAATGTGGTACATACACATGATAGAATATGACACAGTCAACTTGGGTGGATTTAGAGTTGATCATACTCAGTGATCTATCACAGAAACAAAGAACTGAATACCACATGTTCTCACTCATAAGTAAACCCTGAACATTTATCATAATACTACAGGAAAGATTGGCAGTAGCTGTACACTGCCAGGGGAGGGAGGGGGAGGGTATATAACATCTCTAAGGATACCTGACCCTAAACCAGGTGAAGTGAGGACCAGTGGGAGACCCAAACTTTCCTTGTACATAGATCACTTATGTACCTAATCCTGACTTGCTCCCCACATCTTTAAAATAAAATATTTTTAAAAAACTTTCTAAATTTGATAAACTGTTAAAGGTCAACATAACTGAGAAGATCAATGAACTGAAATGACAAGATACATAAAGAAAATTGCAGTCAGGCATATTCTAATTGATTTGCCTAAAACTAGTGCTAAAGAGAAAATCTTAAAAGTACTCACAGAACAAAGAAACATTACACAGAGAGGGAAAAAAAGATAAGGCTGACAGCAGATTTCTTGTTGGAGATTATGCAATACAAAAGATAAATCTTGTGTTTTAGAAATATTTTTAAACTACCAAAATGGGGGAGGAGGAACCTTGAATTTTTTTACTAACAAAAATACATTTAAAAATGAAAGTGAAATAAAAACTTTTTCATGAATATCACAGCTGAAAGAATTAAGCTCCAACAAATCTGAACTATTAAAAGTGTTCAAGGAAATGCTTCAAGTAGAAGGAAAATAGATGGAAAATCTTGATCTATACAAATGAATAAAGAGCACCATAGAACATAACTATGTGGGTAAACATACATTTTGGTTGTTCATTAAATCACTGTAAAAGATAATCAGCCAAATAATAAAAATGTACTGTGAGGTTTGTAATGTTTGTAAAAGTAAGATATCTGAATACGATAGCAAAAAAAAAAAAAAATCGGGATAAATGCATATATATTCTTGTGAAGTGCTAATACAAAAGGAAAAGTTATAATATTACCTCAAATAGACCCTTATAAGTTAAGGTTGAATATTACAAACCCCAAGACAAACACTAAAATAGCAAAAACTAACATTAACAAGCCACAGATAAAATAGAATCACATGAAATACTCAATTAATTCAAAAGAAGACAGAGAAAAATAATAACAAAGTAGAAATTGGAAAAAAAAGTAAAATTTTTCTTGTTTTGCAAGATAGCGTGATTATCTGCGTAGAAATTTTAATAGACTCTGCAAATCACTATGAGAACTAGCAAATGAGTTCAGCAAGGTTGCAGTATACAAGTTCAATATAAAGAATCAATTGCATCTCCATATACTAACAACAAACAATTGAACATTAAATACAAATTAATGAAATTAATTTTAAAATATTAATTTAAATTAAACATTAAAGTACAAAATTGCCATTTATAATAACATCAAAATATGAAATATTTGGGAATAGGTCTGACAAAATGTATAATACGTATATACTAAAAGCTACAAACGATTGCCAAGAGAAATTAAGGAAGACTAAAATAAATAGAGATATACCATACTTATGAATCAGGAGACTTTTTAATATGTCAATTCTCCTCTAAATTGATCTATGGATCCAAGACATTTGCAGTCATAATCATAACAGGCATTTCTTTTGGTAAAAATTGAAAAGCTGATTCTGAAAATCATGTGAAAATGTAAAGAATTTAGAGTAGCAAAGTAATAATAATAAAGAATAACCTTAAAAAATAACAATAAAAATACATTTGAAGACCTTATACAACCTGACTCTAAGACTTACTGGATAGGTAGATATTATAATAATCAATATAATACTATGCTGGTATCTAACTGGACAAATTAATGAATAGAACAGAATATAAAGTTCAGAAATAGAACTACTTATATATGGTCAATTGATATTTATGAAAATTACAAAGGCAATTCATGGTGAAAGGATAGTCTTTTCAACAAAGGATTTTAAAATGATTAGATATCCATATGCCAAAAAATAAAAACAAAAACAAACCCTTTGATTGAAACTTTTCACCATATACAGAAATTAACTTAAAATGGACTTACAGGTGCAAGGGTCCACTGAGGGGAGGTGGACCGGTTCTGGTGCCAAGGCCACGGGAATAATGCAATATTGCAACAAGGAAAGTAGAAAGAAGTAAAGTTTATTATTCACTTTTCTCAGATTGGAAAGGGGGCCGACACTTAGAGGCAAGCATGGCCTTGAAAGGCCAAGAACTGGGTATATTTAAGGGCCTTTGGGGCAAGAGGGTTTGGGTCCTGTGTCCATGACTGTGGGTCTTTGATGCTGATTGTAGCCACATGAGTCCTAGATCTTGAGGTCCCCCAAAATTGACATCTCATACCTTCAGGTGGCAGGCTAGATGGGAGGAGACAAGGGGAGGCGGTCTTCCAACTGTTTGCAATCCACAAACTCCTTACCAAAAGGCGGTCTACTATCATTTCTATGGCTCTGTCCTTGTCTTGCATCTGATGGAGATTTGTTGAGGGGGTGGGGTAGCTGCCAGTCTGGCTTGTAGTAGACTGTCTAAACGCTTCCTAAATTCTGCCTATTGGGAATTTATCTATGTCTAACCTGTGCTAGATTCAAAGCGTGTCAGGGGTAAAGTCTAAGCAAAAAATGGCTATGCTGAGACAAAAAGGCTATGCTAAACTAAGTTTATTCTAGGTTTCTACAGGTACCTCCTTTCAACAGGTATCACATTCTCCAAGATGGTGGATTAGAAGCTTGGTTAGAATGTCCCACCCACTTAGAAATCGCAAAATAGTGTGAAGAGATTTACACTGTGAACTTTTATCCAAGAAGGAACATGGAAGTTTAACATAAAAATAAACAAACACGCACCAAACCAAACACTGAAAAATTTGGTGTGCAGCAGCCTGCACTGCAGGTCTGGTAGAAAATTGTGAGCCATGGTGTGTGAGAAGGAGAGGGTCTCCACGATATGCATTCCCACTGGGGAGACAGGAAATCTAAGTCAGTGGGGAGCTCCATGACCCTCCCAAGCTCCGGTCTGAGTGAAGTGGGGAGACTGGGAAAGTCAGCAGCAGCAGGAAATGCTTTGAGCATCTCCCAGACTCTGGTGCCAATAGAGGGCGTTCATTGCAGATCCTGACTCACAGGGGCCTGTGTGATCTTCCAGGCAGCAGGCAAGTTACTGGTCTGGACGCTGCTTAGATGAGATTTGCAAACTAGTCTCCAGTAGGGAAGGATCTCCCATGGCCAGAACTAAGAGGCAAGTGAGAAACCAGCCATGGGCGGGGAGGTGGGTGCCCCAACTTCCAGGACCAGACAAGGAAGGACGAAGCCTGAGAGCCACAATTTATTTGTTTATTTATTATTTTAAAGATGTGGGGTACAATTCAGAATAGGTATACAAATGTTCATTATGCAGGTTTTCCACTACTACCAATCCCTTTCTTATAGTACTATGATAATTGTTCAGGGTCTGCTTATGAGTGAGTATGGTACTCTATTTTTTGTTTCTGTGATAGATCACTGAGTATGATAGGCTCTAAATCCATCCAAGTTGCTGCAAAGTTCATGTTTGTCCTTCTTTACGGACGCATAATATTCCATTGTGTCTATGTGGCAATTTTTTAAATTCAGTCCAGCTTCGATGGACAGCGTGGTTGATTCCGTGTTTTTGGTGTTGGGAATAGAATTGTGACAAACCTGCATGTGCAGGTATCTTTATGACAGAATGACTTGAGTTCCTCCAGAGCCACTGTTTTTATCCAGGCAGCTCCAAAATCTGAATACAGACTGCTTGTGAATTGCTGATTTCTTCAGTTTGCTGACAGTAAGGGTTGTGGTAAGGAGCCAGGGAGTGAGGTGGATCCCACTGCTGCCTGCTAATTCCGTGGGGCTCAAACCACCCTTCTTTCCTGCTTCCTTGGTGTGGCAAAGTTTGTTCAGCTCCTCCCTGGACCATTGCCCCAACAGCCTGAGAACTGCCTTCCCACCCCCATCAGAGTCTGTGCATGAGCTTGCCTAGTCTAATGCCATTCAACTGCCCTGAGGCATAGCACGGTACCAGAAACCCTGGGATTCCCATGGCCCAGCTTATCCCCTGAGACATCTGAGTACTTCTGGCTAACAAAGGTCAAGTTTACTGCCATCGCTGTAGCAGGCTTTCACCTGCAAGTGCCACCTACTGAGAGGTCAATCTACACAACCCATTATATCACCCGCTGACACAATTACACAGTGCTCAAGGAGACATGCTTTGCTGATCCCTGCTACCAGGATCCCCCACACCACCTGGGCTAATCAGGAGGCCTTCCCACTCACCTGTGTGGTACATTGATACTACAACTGGCATTTGAAAAAACTATCACACTGAAGCTATTCATGGCCAAGAAAATCATACAGCGTGTACACTACTCCTCTCAATCCCCACCAGAGCTGGGGCTTGCACTTGCCACTGGGGAACCTAAGCGTGTGGTCCAGTTCCACCCAATTTCACACCCTTTCTCAGGCTGAGTGCATAACTCTGGCCACTGTGTGTTCCACAGACCATTGTCTGAGGCCCCAGAGAGCCTTTCTCAGTAAACAAAGGTCAAGCACAAACCCTACTACTACTGCTACTGCTGACTAATTTTGCAAGTGCCGCGTACTTGCCTCATGGTCAAACTGTGCAACCTAACACAAAATTTGCTGGCACAAGTGTGTAGCTCGTGGAAACAAGGTAAGCTTCTTGAGACCTCTGCCACCCTGGCTCTGTAGGGGGGCTGCTAGCCTGCTCATATGCCCAGTACACAGCTATTACAACTGGTGTTTGACAAAGCTATCATATTGAGGTTATGAATTTATAACCAATGAATTCATACAGAGTCATTGCCACTGAAAGTACCCAGAAGCAAAGCCAAAAGACACGACTCAACATACATTAAAATCGTGCCCTTAAGAAGAAAAAAAAGTCCTGTCCAAACGAAAGTAAATTCAAAAATAAGAGGTGATAGTTCCTCTAGATGAGGAGGAACCAGCATAGCTATTCAAAAAATATGAGGAAATATGGTCAGGTTCAGTGCCTTCGCCTGTCATCCCAGCACTTTGGGAGGCCAAGGCAAGTGGATTGCCTGAGCCTGCAGGTTCGAGACCAGCCCGGGCAACCTGGCAAGACCTTGTCTCTACAATAAATTTAAAAAATTAGCCAGGCATGGTAGTACACACCTGTAGTTCCCACTACTTGGAAGGCTGAGGCGGGAGGATCACAGAGCCTAGCAGGTCGACGCTGACATGGCCAGGAGTGTGTCACTGCATCCCAGCCTGGGTGATGGAATGAGACACTCACTCAAATATATATATATGTATATGAAAACAGGATGTTCTGACACCCCAGTGATCACACTAACTTGCTAGCAATGGATTCTAACCAAAATGAAATCTTTTAAATACCAAAGAAAGAATTCAAAAAAACAATGTTTCCTACATATGAACCTTCAAGTTACAAATGTTAACAATGTACACTTGCCTTTTTAAAAATGTATTATTACTCTTCACCAGGTGTCAGTATAGTCTGTTAAGACGCATACAGTACTATATGCCGATTGTATTAGTTGGGTAGCTTGGCTAATTTTGTTGGACTTAAAAGAAATTGGGTTTACAAATGTGCTCTCAGAATGGAACTCAATTGTATGTTGGGGACTTCCTGTATTGATTTTAAAGAAGCTCAGTAAGATCCAAGTGAAAAATGGAAACACACACTCACACACACACATAAAATCAGAAAATAAATTCAGGATGTGAACAAGAAATTTATCAAAGAAATAGATTTAAAAAAAACAAACAGAGGTTCTAGAAATGAAAAATAAATTGACGAATTTACAAAACATAGTTAAAGTCTTCAATAATAGACTAAACCAAGCAGAAGAATCTCAGAACTTGAAGACAGTTCTTTCTAAATAATCCTATCAGACAAACATAAGGAAAGAAAGGTGAACAAAACCTTTGAGAAGTGTGGGACAATGTAAAATGTCTTAATCTGCAAATTATAGGTATTTACAAGGTAGAGAAAAAAGTTAAAAATTTGAAAAATCTATTTGAGAAAATAATGGAGAAAAACTTTCCTAATCTAGAAAGAAACCTGGACATCTAGAAATAAGAGAAAGAACTTCAGGAAAACACATCGCAAAAAGAACCTTACCTTGATATGTAGTCATCAGATTGTGTAAGATCAATGAGAAGAAAACAAAATCTTAAAATCAGCAAAAGAAAGCATCTAGTTACCTACAAAGCAAACACTATCAGATTAATAGCAGACTTCTCAGCAGAAATCTTATAAACCAAGAGAAATTAGGGTTCCATCTTCAAAGTGCTTAAAGAAAAAAAAGCTGTCAACCCTGAATTTTGTATCCTGATAGAAGTTTCATAAATGAAGAAGAAATAAAGTCTTCCTTAGATAAGCAAATCCTGAAGGACTTTATCACCACTAGATTGGCCTACAAGAAATACTCAAAGAAGTTCTAAACATGGAAACGAAAGGCTGTGACTCACTATTAAAAGTTTCATGAAATTATAAAACTCAGGATTCAAATAATTTACAAAGCTACTAGATAATAATTTACAAAATGACAGAAACAAAAATCTCACATATCAACATTAACTTTGAATGTAAATAAATTAAATGTTCCACTTAAAATATATAGATTGGTGTAATGATTTAAAAAATATGATTCAACTGTGTGTTGTTTAACAAGAAGCACATCTTACTTATAAAGACATTTATAGGCATTTATAGTTAAAGGGGGTGGAAAAAGGTATTCCATGCAAATGAAAATCAAAAGCCAGCAGGAGTAGCTGAGCTTACATAAGATAAAACAGATTTTGAATCAAAGACAGTAAAAAAAGTCAGGGTCACTTATAATGATAAAGGGATAAATTCAACAAGATATGACAGCCATAATCAGTTATATTTGTTATATATAACACTAGAGCACCTGGATTCATAAAATAAATGTTACTAGACTTAAAATAGATAGCCAGCAATACAATAATAGTGGGAGGCTTCACATCCCACTGAAAGCACCAGACAGATTGAGACAGAAAGTTAACAACAAAAAATTGAACTTATACTGGACTTTAAACCAAATGGACATAACATATTTACATATCATTTTACCTGGCAACCACACAATATACAATTTTCGCATTAGCACATAGACCATTCTTCAACATAGGTCACATTAGGCCACAAAACAAGACTCAATGAATTTTAAAAAGTCAAAATCATATCAAGTATCTTCTTAGACCACTGTAGAATAAAACCAGTAATCAATTTCAAAAGGATTTTTCAAAACTATACAAACACATGGAAATTAAACAACATGCTCCTGAATAATTTGGGGGTCAACAAAACAATTAAGAAAACATTAAAAAAAAAATGAAATCAATGAAAATGGAAACAAAAACATACCAAAACCTCTAGGATACAGCAAAAACAGTACTAAGAGGAAAGTAGCATAATACCTACATCAAAAAAATAGAAAGATTATAAATTAATCTAATCATTCACCTGAAATAACTAGAAAAAAAGAATAAACAAAATGCACAGCTAGTAGAAGAAAAAAACTAACAAAGATCAGAACAGAACTAAATTAAATTGAAACCAAAAACAAAACAAAAGATCAACAAAATGAAGAGTTTGCTCTTTGAAAAGATAAACAGAATTGATAAGACTGCTAGGTAGACCAACCAAGAAAAGAAGAGCGAAGATTCAAATAAACATAGAATGCAAAGGAGACATTACATTTGATACCACATAAATATAAAAGATCATCAGACATTATTATGAACAACTCTATGAACAAAGATTAGAAAATCTAGAAGAAATGGATAAATTCCTGGAAACATGAAACTTCCAAAGATGGAATCAGGAATAAATAGAAATTCTGAGCAGACCAATAATGAGTAGTGAGATTGAATCGGTAAAAAAAAAAAACAAAAAGCAACTTCCCAGCAGAAAAAATTTCAGGGCCAGATTGCTTCACAGTTAAATTCTACCAAACATATAAGGAAAAACAAAGGGAGAGGCAGAGAGAATTCTCACCAATTATCCTATGAAGCCAGTATCCCCCTAACATCAAAACTAGATAAGAACACACAGGCAAAATAATAAAACTGTGGACCAATGTCCCTGATGAACATAGATGCACAAATCCTTAACAATCCAGTGAGATTTATTTCAGGGATGCAAGAATGGTTCAACAAATGTAAATCAATAAATTGCAATTAACTGCATAAAAAGAATTAAAAACAAAAACAATCAGTTGCAATAGATGCTGTAAAAGCACTTGATAAAATTCAGCATCCTTTATGACAAAAACCCTCAACAAACCAGTCATGGAAGGAATGTACCTCAAAAGGATAAAAACTACATATGATGAACATGTAGCCAACTTCATACTGCATTCCCCTTAAGATCTAGAATAAGACAAGGATGCTCTTTTTTCACCATTCCCATTCAACATGATACCGGAAGTCCTAGCCAGAGCAATAAGTCAAGAGAGAAAAATAAAAGGCGTCCAAATTGGAAAAGAGGAAGTCAAAATAACTGTTTGATGATGATACAATTTTATACCTAGAAAACTCTAATGACTCCTCCAAATGACTCCTAGATTTAATAAAGGAATTCAGTAAAGTCTTAGAATGTAAAATGAACATGCAAAAATTAGTAGCATTTCAGTCGGACTTGGTGGCTCAGCCTGTACTCCCACGTCTTGGGAGGCTGAGGTGAGCGGATTGCCTGAGCCCGTGGGTTTGAGACCCTCCTAGGCAACTTGGTGAGACCTCATCTCTACAATAAATCAAAAAATTAGCCGGACGTGGTAGCACGCGCCTGTAGTTCTAGCTACTTGGAAGGCTGAGGCGGAATGATCACCAGAGCCCAGCAGGTCGACAGAGTGAGACAGAGTGAGACTTCAACTCCAGTCTGGGTGACAGAGTGAGACTTCAACTCAAAAAAAAAAAAAAATTAGTAGCATTTCTATACACAAATAATGATCAAGCTGAGAACCAAGTTAAGAAGTCAATCCCATTTATAATAGTTACAAAATCATACAAAATTTCCAGGAATTTATTTAAGAATGAAGAAAATCTCTACAAGGAAAATTACAAATCATTGATGAAAGAAATGATAGATGACATAAACAAATGGAAAAGATCCCATGCTTATGGGACTCCAACTCTATAACTAAAAAAAAAAAAAAAAAGTCCATCAATGGATGATTGGATAAAAAAATTGCACACACACAATGAAATACTATTCAGTCATCAAAAATAATAAAATTATGTCTTTTGCAGCAGCATGGATGGAACTGGAGGCCATTATTTTGAAGTGCAAGAACTCAGAAACAGAAAGTCAAATACCACATGTTCTCACTTATAAGTGGGAGATAAATCATGCATATTCATAGACTCAAAGAATGAAATAATAAACCTTGGAGACTTGCAAAGTGAGAGGGTTAGAGAAAGATGGGGAATGTGAATTTACTTAAGGGTATGAGGTACACTATATTGGGTGATGACTACACCAAAAACCCAGACCTTACCACTATGCAAGATTACATAACAAAACAACACTTGTACCCCCTAAATCTATAAAAATAAAAAACAAGACAAAAAAAAAAAAAGGAAGAAACTCAAAGTGGATTATAGGCAAAGTTGTAAAACTTAAAACTACAAAATTTCTAGAAGGAAAACAGGAGAACACTTTGTGACCTTGGATTAGACAAATATTTATTAAACACAACACTGAAAGTATGATCCATTTATTTTAAAATTGGACTTTATCAAAATTAAAAATATCTGCTTTTCAAAAGACACTATCATAGCTATGAAAGAGAAACTGCATACAGAGATTACATATTCAAAAATCACCCCTAATATGGACTTTTACCAAGAATGTATGTGTTACTCTCAAAAATTACCAATGGGCAAACACGGTGGCTCATGCCTATAATCCAGCACTTTGTGAGGCCAAAGTGAGAGGATTGCTTGAGCCCACGGGTTCGAGACCAGCCTGGGCAACTTGACAAGACCTTATCTCCACAATAAAGAAAAAATTAGCCAGGCGTGGTGGTGTGTGCCTGTATTTCTATCTACTTGTAAGGCTGAGGCAGAAGGATCATCTGAGCCCAGCAGGTTGTGGCTGTGGTTGCTGTGAGCATGCTACTACACTCCGGCCTGAGTAACAGAGTGAGACTCCAATGCAAAAAATAAAAATAAAAAATTATGGATGAGAAAACACATCCATAAGAAAATGAACAATTTCAACAGGCACTTCACCAACATATAAACATACAGTATACAAAAATAAAAATATGCCCAACGCTACTGATCATTAGAAAAATGCAAATTAAACCATATGAGATACTACTACACATCTGTTAAAATTTAAAAGAACGATCATACCAAGGGTTAGAGAGGATGTAGAACAACTGAAACGCTCATACCCGACTGGTAGGAATGTAAAATTGCAGAATCATTTTGTAAAACCGCTTGAAATTTTCTTAAAAAGTTAACACACATCTGCCATATATCCCAGGCATTGCCCTCTCAAATATTTACACACAAGGAATGAAGGAAGGCCTACTTCTGCACTTTCACAAAAATGTTCATAGCAGCTTTTTTTGTTATAGTTCTAAACTGGAAACTAACCATATGCCTACTGACGTGAATAGATAAACAAACTTTGGTATATCTCTGTGGTATACCATAGGTAAGAACTCATCAGTAAAAAGGAAAGAACTACTGATACTTAAAGATATGACCAATTATATGGAATGAAAATAGCCAGACCAAAAAAGAGTACATATGGTAGGTTGCCATTTATATAAAATTCTAGTAAATGCCAACTAATCTGTACTAAAAGAAAGCAAACCAGAGGTTGTCTGAAGATGAGGAAATGGCAAGAAGGGTCAGAAAAGAAGGATTTCAAAGAGGAATGAGAAAACTTGTGCTTTGTCTTGATGGTGTTTGTTTCATTGGTGTGTACATATGTCATTCAGATTATACATTTTAAACATGTGCAGTTTAAATCTCCACAAAGCTGTTAAGGCTTTTCTGTTTCGCATAAAGTCCAAAATGTTAATACTTTGGAAAAACTATGAAGCAAGTAATTGTCCATTGAAACAATCATAATAATAAAGTTTCTGCCTCACACCAAAAAGAAAGCTTTGGTTATCAACTGTAACTATGGTATGAACACTAAAATTAACTACTCTAAACAACCCAAACACTTCCTGCTGCAGGACTTGCGGTGAACACAAAAGGACTGAATTTCACATGTCTGTGTGTCTCATCTTCTCAGTTTACAAATAACTACAGGGTAAGGTAGAACACTTAGTATGCTGTGCTAAAGTCAACATACGGTAGAACCAATAACCAAGATGCGTTTCCCACTGTGATGCTCCTTCATGAGTCCATGTTGTTTGGTTCCCTCGACATGCGTGTCATGTGCTTGTCCTGGGCTACCTTACTAGGAAATGCTCACGTCCCTTCCATTTAAGATTACAAACACTAGACCTCATGACCTGTAGTCACTTTATTTGATTTTCATTCTATCATGTCCTCTTTGCTTGGGGAGCAGTTTTGGTTCCTTCTCTCTTCTCCCTCCCTCTTTCCTTTGAACTTTCACCTTCAGATATACTGTGGGTTCTTTGATCTCTTTCTTTTCTCCTGAATTAATAGCCCGTGTATGTCTCAATGGCCTCAACCTCTACTCTCCCTTCATCAGAATGTTACTGCCTTCTTCCTTTAGAGTCAAGTATTTTTTTGTTATTTTCCTTTCTTTCTTTAAACTCATATCAACAGTAGAAATAAAAGCACTCCTATTATAATATATGGAAATATATATATTTTATGTATTATATATAGAAAAATATATTTTATATACTATATGTAGGAATATATCTTATAGGTAGGAATACATATTTTACATATTATATATAAAACAAATATTATATATATTCTGTACTTACAATATAAATATAAAATAAAAATGAAGTTTAATACAAAGCAATATTCACAAATTAGTCTATAAACTTGATGCAATCCATCCAAAATCCACATGTGAGTTATGTCTGTGTAGTCATACTACATATTATCTAAGAGGTTTTTTTCACATATTTCTGGTGGGGGTGAAAGTTGGTAGAACAACTTCGGAAAAATAACTCCCAGAATTTAGTAAATTTGTTGATCATGCACATATGCAACGTAATCTAGAATAGATATGAAAACTGTAGTCTTTTCACACTATATATACATAATTCACACTGTTTATATACTATGTATACATACATATACATAATGTATATAATGTATAAATAGATATAGTTATATATGTGTGTGTATATATATATAGCATTTTATTTCAACTACGACTACCAACAAGCATGGATAAACCCTATAAACATAATGTTAAGCAAAGGAAGCCAAGCATACAAAAATACAGTATGGCCGGGCTCGGTGGCTCAGCCTGTAATCCCGCGCCTTTGGGAGGCTGAGGTGAGTGGATTGCCTGAGCCCGCGGGTTCGAGACCCGCCTGGGCAGCGAGACCTCATCTCTACAATAAATCAAAACATCAGCCGGGCATGGTAGCGCATGCCTGTAATTCTGGCTACTTGGAAGGCTGAGGCGGAAGGATCGCCGAGCCCAGCAGGTCGAGGCTGTGGTGGCCGGGAGCGGCCACTGCACTCCAGTCTGGGCGACAGTGAGACTCCAACTCAAAAAAAAAAAAAAAAATCCAAAAATACAGTATGATTAGATTCATACAAAGTTCAAAATAGACAAAATTAAGCTATATTGTTTTGGGATACATCTTAGGTGGCAAATTATCATGAAAAGCAAAAAACAATTATGGCAAAATTCAAAATGATGTTCGCTTCTAGGAGAAAGGGAGAGAGGGTTGAGTTGTGCTGTGACGCAGGTGATTCTGTCAGGTGATGACACAGACACTCACTTTAGAAATTTTTGTTAAATTCTCCATTTAACAGAAATTTATGTTTTATTTACTTTGTTTTTAACACAGAAACAAAGAACCGAGTATCACATGTTCTCACTCATAAGCGGACCTTGGACCTTATAATACTATAAGAAAGGGATTGATAGTAGTGGGAAACTGCCAGGGGAGAGGGGACACATCTCATCAACAAGGGTACCTGTATAATTAACGTTTGTATATCTAACCCTGAATTGACTCCACATATTTAAAATTAAAAATTTTTTTTAATTCTCCATTTATGTTTTATTTACTTTTTAGTGTGAGGGTTATATTTCACAAAAACAGTAAAAAAAACCCTGCATATAATAACCTGCTTATATTTTAGCTTAGCAATTAGCGATTATTTTTCCTTGCAGTTAAAAAGGCTTTTTAAACGATGGATCATAGAGAGTACAAAGATGAAGTTATCTTGAATGAATAAGTCTAGAAGGCTGAAGTGCATCAAAAGAACTATAGATAATAATATTGTATTGTATACTTGAAATTTGCTAAGACAGTAGATTTTTGGTACTATTACCACTCACCCACCACCCCCAAAAGAAAAATGTAACTATGTGAGATGATGGATACATTAATTTGCTAGACTGTAGTAATTACTTCACTATGTATATAAAAACATCATGTTACGCACCTTAAATATATATAATAAAATTGAGAAAAAATAAACACAAGTCGATCTCAAAAGATGTGCTTCAATCTATCGTACCATGATTTATTTAAACAATCACCAAGTTTGGGACATTTTGACTTTGCTGTGTCTATTTATCTTTGTTTTTGTTGTTGTTGTTGTTGTTGTTGAGTCGTAGTCTCACTCTGTTGCCCAGACTGGAATGCAGTGGCCGCTCCCGGCCACCGCAGCCTCGACCTGCTGGGCTCTGGAGATCCTTCCGCCTCAGCCTTCCGAGCAGCCGGAATTACAGGCATGAGCTACCACGCCCAGGCTGATTTTTGGATTTATTGTAGAGACGAGGTCTCGCTGCCCAGGCGGGACTCGAACCCTCGGGCTCAGGCAACCCTCTCACCTCAGCCTCCCAAAGGCGCAGGATTACAGGCTGAGCCACGGAGCCCAGCTCTCTTTATCTTATAAAATAGATCATAACAAACCTACAGGTGTGTAAATCTTTATTTCACCTCTGTTTCCTTAAGATAACATTTTAGAGGTGTAATATTTAAGTCAAATAGCATGCATTTTACAACTGAGTATATATACTCTTGCCAAGTTTTCCTCCAGAAATTTTCCATCAAGTGACATTTCTACCAGTCTTTTATGAGAATGCTCATTTTCATTCACACTCACCAGCATGGCTATTAAATACCTTTGCTAATTTGATAATTAACTAATTTAAGTTTCATGAGAGTAGAGACCTTTATATTTTTCACTAATATGACATCTTGCCCATACTAGGTGCTCAATAAATATTTCTTAACTAAAATTATATATATCTAACTTATTTGAATTAGCATCTGTCACTAATGGTTCGCGTCAATATTACTGTAAATCGATACCCTCACAGATTGTTTTTTTTTCTCTCCTGTATATTTTGTCAAATGACCTCATTTATTACGTATTCAGGGGAATTGTTTTTATATATAATTAGATCTCTATGTATTTGTTTTGTATTGGTCAACTTTTTTTGAACTGTTCACTGAAAGGTAAGAGCATATTTCCTTTTCTTGAATGAGAATAGTTACTTTCTAATTGAACCTTAAACTGATTAATTAGTTCTTGTGTTAGAGCACTAAGAATTCCACCAGTAGTGGTCACTATGAGGTAGTGCTGCACGATCATATTACGAAAAAATGTTTGTAAGCATACATGTGTGTCCACACCCATAGGTATACTTGCATCTTTAATAAGGACACCAGAGTCTATTGATTGTGGAAGAGATTTATGGTTGTTTTACATACAGCTATATATATTTCTTACCCTCACTGACTTAGCAAATAATATTACATATTCATCTATTTAAGTGGAAAAGAGGTAAAATGATGAAAATCATGTATTTGATGAAAACTACCTCTTCAAGTCACCTATTATCTCTCCCCAAACATATTAACTCATGAACACTTGGACAGTATCTACTTTATTAATTTGTTTGAATTATTAAAAAATTGAGTTTATTTAGCATTCATTTTCAGTGTTGTGTTTGTAATTGCTTTAAGTTTGTCACAAGGAAAATAAAAAAAAAAGTCAGATGGCGTTGCCCAATGGATGTGATAGTGTTTCTAATCTGATGAATTAGAAAGTAAAAATATAATAGTGTGATCTAGTTTCAGAGTTGATGTGGTTTTAGCTACATGACAAGATTTATCTTCTATCTAATGCCTAAAAACACAGTGATGTTCGCAGGCATGAACAAAATGTATGTTTTTCTGCTAATAGGATCTTAGAACATAAAGCAACCTAGCTTTTAACACTCCACTCCCAGTCATTTAAACACAGTTCACCAAAATTTTCTTACTTTGTATTAAATATTTGGTTAACAAACATTTGATTTAAAATGATTCACTTTTAATCCTATTTGAGTTCTGTCTGACCTTTAGTGCTGTTGACAACTTCCTTTGAGACTCTGACCTTCAATTTCATGGCATGCATTTTTTTCTAGAAATTTTTTCAGTAACTCTGACCATTCTTTCTCTTCCTTTGTTTTTTTCAAGACATTGATTTTTCAAGTTGTTGTGTTTTGTTTTCTTGCCATTTTTCTTTCAACCAGATTCCCACCCATTCACTGCTATGGTTTTAACTACCACCTACAATATCACAACTCTTAAATCTTTTCTTTTTCCAACCTAGAGCTCTCTAGTGACTCATCACCACCTCAAAAACCACTCTTTCTTCTGTTTCCCTTATCTTAATAAGCAATACCAACATCTACCAGTCATCTGAGTCAGGATAATGAAAATTATACTCATTCTTGTCTGTAGTCCCTAAATCCAATTAATCTGTGAATTCTTTTAATTCCAGGAACAAATAATTTCTCAACTTCTCTGACTTTCTACCTTTCTACCACTGCCTTTGAGCAGCTTCTCATCATTCCTTCACAAACTGTTGGAATTTTTGCTTTGTTTTATTTTGTTTTTTAACCAGGCTCTTTGTCTCTAGTCTCATACTACTCTAAGACATCTTTTCTTTAAATTTTTTTTTACTTTAAAGATGTGGGGTACAATTCAGGGTTAGGTATACAAATGTTTGTTATCCAGGTACCCTTGTTGATGGGGTATGCCCTCCCCCTCCCCTGTCAATTTCCTACTACTATTTATCTGACAAAGACCTAACATCTAGGATATATCAGCCATCTTTTCAATTACACACAGAGTACTCTATAGCATAAGTCCGGTAATATGTCTCCTTTACCTGAAAATACTTAGTGGACCTTTATCTCTTACAAGTTTACTTAGCTTAGCATACAAAGCCCTTCATGATCTACATGTCCAACTTCATCTTCTAACTCACTAAATATATATGCTCTCTCTTTCTTTCTTTCTTTTTTTATATGTCACATTCCATTGAGTTATTTCTATATCTTTAGCATCTCCCCCGCCTGTTTCATGTTTCCATGTTTTTCATGAGTTTTATCTTTCTGCTTAAAATGACCCTTTCTCATTCATAACTAAAAAGCTTCCCTTAAGATCATTCTCCAGCCCTTAGATAAAGTTAATCACTCGTTCTATGTTATAGTAGTACCTGAAACATGTTGCGTAGAGCGTGCTATATTGTGATTTCTTTGTTTCATATCTAATATTCCTAAAACAAACCACTTTTCTTTCTGTCTTCCTTATCTACCCATTCATCAATTTATTAAAAATGTTAGATGCCTGGCCCACTATTTCATAATGTTGCTATGAGAATTTAGAAAGAAAATGTATACAATAATTTAAAACAGTGTCTGGTACATAGTAAGCCCTCTATAAATAATATCTATTATTATTTTTATAGTAAAGTAAACTGAGATTCAAGAAGTGCTTGTTAGTCATCCCTAGTGCTCAGCTCATGGGCTCTGCTTAATTATCTTTAACAAATAGATAAATGGATAGATGAGTTAATACATTTACAAAGTATAGATAAGAAAGACAGTAAGCAAAATGGTTTATTGATATTACTTTGTTACAACTAACATTCAAGGTATTGTTAGAAGGGTGCTACAAATAAGTTAGAAACATGAGAGTCAAACTGACTAATGCACAGCTAGGTTGGAAATCACTTGTCAGCTGTGTAACATGAGGCAAGTCACCTAACTACATTTTACCCCAGGTCCCTCATCTGTAAAATGGGGATGATAATATTCACCTACACTAACTAGAAAAAAGGCTAAATTTCTATAAAAATATATTCTAAAATAACACTTAAAGAAGATATACACCCACTTTCCTATCATGCACTCTTGACATGGGAAATCCTCACTAGTCTTCATATAGTCACCCACAGACATGTTCCTCCCAGCTTGTTATTCTACCATTTATTGACTATTGCCTATATCCATTTGGTGGAAGTGGGTCACTGCTATATTGATGGAAACACAAAGCCAACAATTACCTTTGAAGGAAGTGATGCCAAGTTCGCATCTGTCATGTTAGCTCTCATTTCTCATATGATCATGTATTCCTACAAAGGATGTTAGGAAATACAGCCCTGTCTGGGTGACTATAGGCCATTGAAAACTTTCTTTCTGCGAGAAAAGGCAGGAGAGGTATTGGATGGGCAGATGGATATCTGCCCCACTATTTCATAATGCTGTTGTGAAAATTTAGAAGGAACATGTGTAAAATCACTTAAAACAGTGTCTGTCACATAGTGAACACTCTATAAATATTATCTATGATCATGTTTACAGCAAAGTAAACTGAAAATCAAGAAGGTTGAAAAACTTGCCTTGGAGACTCATACTGAGTAAGTGAAAGAGTAAGAATCTGAACACTAGTCAGCCTGAGTGTAAAGTTTTCCAGACTTCCCACTGCCTAAAATATGCTGTACACTTAATAGAAACTGTAAAGAAGAAAATCAGTCCTGTTCCTTGCACTGTAATGGCATTTAATTTAGTGAATGAACCCTCTGTGTTCTTTAAACAGCTTTTTAATGTCAATGAGGCTCATGGAGACTTGAGGTTTCTATACTTCCAATTATTCCAGAAAGCATTTGAACTACAGTCTTGATTTTGACAACATCTCCAGATAATATCATCAAAGAAGTAGGGTAAAGGAGAATCCACATTCATTAAAAGAAAGTTAGGAATTTTCTGCCATATTTATGGTCAGATAATTTTTATGTAATATATACAATAGGAGAGTTGACAGGCTTATCTTAGTTTTGAAAAACTATAATGCATTTTTGAGTTCTTTGTCTAATGTAGTGAGTTGAATGATGAACCCAAAAACAATATGGCCATGTCCTAATCCCTATAACCTGGAATGTGACCTGTGACAAAAGATCTTTGAAAATATAATCAAGTCAAGGATTTGGAGATAAGATTATCCTGGATTACCAAGTGGGCCCAAAAACCAATGATAAGTATCTAGATAAGAGCCAGAAGTGAAGAGGAGACACAGAGAAAAAGCATGTGAAGACAGATGCAGAACTTAGAGCTATGCAGTCACAGACCAAGGAATGCATGGAATCACCAGAAGCAGCAAGAAGCAAAGGAGTATCCCTCAGATCTTCCAGAAGGAGCACATCCCTGTCAACACCTTGATTTTGTACTTCTAGCCTCTAGAACTGTAAAACAAAATAAATGTCTGTTGTTTCAAGTTACCTAGTTTGTGGCAATTTGTTATGGAAATGAGAGGAAGTAAGTGAAAGTAACAGCATGAGAGAGGCTCTTAAGCTGATGGGGGTGGGTTCTCCCAGACCACAGGAGAACCGAGGCTCAGTGGCAGGTGAGCAGTCACAGAGAACTCATCTCACAGCTTCAGGGTCAATTTTCAAAGATACTTCGTCTGTCCTGTGAAGCTGTCTTCCCTCTGTGACCTATCTACCCTCTGGGCCACATATGGTATTTGTGTATCGCTATGGATAATTCTTCCAGGAATATTTTTAGCTTTCAACTTTTAAAATACAGCAACACATATATTGAAGATTTACTCCCATGGTTATCTAGTTATCCCTAGTGGGTTTCACTGGGGTAGTCATGGCAAAAAAAGTCATAGCTATGGAGTAGCCCCAATGAAAGAGATAGTCTCTACTTGTTACTTCCACAAGTCTGACAAGAATCCATTTTTGTTAATAATTGCTAAAAGTATTAGTTTGTATGACATTTATATAGTATGTTGTTAGTGTAAACTCTCATTTGATTTTTACAATAGTTCAGAATAGTTCAGTATAGTAGATAAGAGCGGACATCATGAGGCTGTTGTTTTATCTCTACTCACTGAATGAAGAATCTGGGCATTTGGTGCCATCCTCCAGGTCATAAAGAAAATTATGAATGGAGCTGGAATTAAAATGGAGGATTACTGATTCCTTTCCCCAGTGTTAATCTTATGTTGCCCATTGATCAACTCATTCAACCAAAAATTATTGAGCCTCTGCTATATTCAATACTAGGCATTGGAAAGAAAGGGGTATGAGAGATGCAAGATAGAGCTTCTGACTTCAGAAGCTTTGTAGTGAGTGTTCACAGAAAGATAAGTATACTAAGGCCTGCCTAACTTTTAAAGATATACATATATATCTTATCTAATATATATAATATATATTGATATATATATAGCAATGCCCTGTGATCACACCTTATAGCAAGATTTTGATATACTATAATTGGTGATTGGCTCCTTTTCTTCAATTAGCACCTATTATTCAAGAGAGTGGGCAAAAGTGGACATAGGGAGATAGGAAAGTCAGGAGGGGAAATGTTTTGGCAAATGTGAAAGTGCAGGGGGATCCTGGCATCACAAATATTCTTCCAGATAGGAAATGAGAACCACTAAATAGGGAATTTGTGGTTTTGCTGTTGCTCTCCTGGATGTGTCAGCCAACTGTGAGACCCAGAATAATCTCCATTGATATTTAAGCCAGAGTAGACAACCATCACTCACTGGCACCCAGGACTAGGATGGATTTGGGGTTTGTGTTTAGATTCTTGTTCCAACTCAACTTAAATCAAGGCAAATTCTGTCCTCTATATGACTTTAAAAAAATCATTATATAGTCCAAATTTGGCAAGTGAAATAAAATTAAATTAAAATGCAAATAAAAGCTGTTGGATGGTTGAAATGCCCTTTATTAAAATAGTTTTTAAATTGCTTCCCAGTTAATCAATTTTCTAGTTAAAATGATGTAAAAATATTTCCCTTGAATTATTCATCTTGAAATTTGATTTCAAGCCAGGTTTTCTTCATCTACATCCTAGAGGCAGATGTTTCTTACAGAGATGGTGGAACATAATTGTTTTCTTCTCTAATCAGATTTGTATCTAGACATCAGAAAGCCAAAGTAGATTCCATAAATAAGACACATGAGGGACAATTTTAACTTCCGAGATATTGCAGGCTTGGCTCCAGATCACCGCAATAAAGTAAGTCACACAGTTTTTTTGGTTTTCAGGGCATATAAAGATTACATTTAAACTGTAGTCCATTGAGTATGCAATAGCAGAATGTCTTTTAAAATGAACATATCTTAATTAAAAAATAATTCATTGCTAAAAAATATGCTAGCAATTATCCGAGCCTTCAGCAACTCATAATCTTTTTTGCTGGTGGAGGGTCCTGACTCAATGTTGATGGTTGCTGACTATTCAGGGTTAGGATGTTCATGGCAGTTTATTAAAATAAGACAATGAAGTTTGCTACATCAATTATCTTTTCCTTTCATGAAAGATTTCTCTGTATTATTTGATGCTCATTGATAGCATTTTACCTACTGTGGAACTTCTTTCAAAATTTGAGTCAATATTCTCAAGTCACGCTGCTGCTTTATCAAATAAGTTTATGCAATATTCTAAATCCTTTGCTATAATTTCAGCAACGTTCACAGAATCCTCACCAGGAGTAGATTCTATCTCAAGAAACCACTCTCTTTGCTCATCTGTAAGAAGCAACTCTTCATTTGTTCAAATTTTGCCATGAGATAGTAGCAATTTAGTCATGTGTTCAGGCTTCACTTGTAATTCTAGATCTCTTGCTATGGCCACCACATCTGCATGAAAACTTCCTTCACTAATATCTTGAACTGTCCAAACTCATTCATGAGGGTTGGAAACACTTCTTCCAAACTCTTGTTGATATTTTCTCCCATGAATCACAAATATTCTTAATGGCATCCAGAATGAGTAATCATTTTCTGGAAAATTTTTAATCTACTTTGTCCAGATCCATGAGAAGAATTACTATTTGTGATAGTTATTGTCTCATGAAATGTATTTCTGAAATAATAAGACTTGAAAGTTGAAATTACTTCTTAATCCATGAACTACAGAATAGATGTTGTGTTAATAGGCATGAAAACAGAATGAGTCTCCTTGTACATTTCCATCAGAGCTGCTGGGTGACCAGGTACATTATCAATGAGCAGTAATATTTTGAAAGGAATCTGTTTTTCTGAGCAGAAGATCTCAACAGTGGTTTAAAATATTTAGTGATTAATGCTGTAATCAGAGGTGCTGCCATCTAGGCTTTGCTGTTTGCACAGGCAGAGTAGATTTAGAATAATTCTAAAGTCCTTGGGATGTTTGAGATGGCAAATAAGCATTGGCTTTAATTTAAAGTCACCAGCTATATAAGCTCCTAAAAAGAGAGTCAGCCTGTCCTTTGAATCTTTAAAGTCAGGCTTTGACTTCTTTGCTCTAGATGTAAAAGTCCTAGATGGCATCTTCCTCCAATAGGAGGCTGTTTCATCGACATTATTGTTTAGTGTAGCCACCTTCATCAATTATCTTAACTAGACCATCTGAATAATGATGCAACTTCTGTTTCAGCACTTGCTGCTTCGTCTTGCACCCTCATGTTATGGAAATGACTTCTTTCCTTAAACCTCATAAACTAAGCTCTGTTCGCTTTAAACTTTTCTTCCGCAGCTTCCTCATCTCTCTCAGCCTTTGCAGAATTGAAGAGTTAAGGCTTTGCTCTGGACTAAGCTTTGGCTTAAGGGAATATTGTGGCTACTTTGATCTTCTATCCAAACCGCTACCATATTCTCCATTTCATCAATAAGGCTGTTTTGCTTTTTTATCATTCATGGGTTCACTGGAGTGAAGCATTTAATTTCCTTCAATAATTTTTCCTTTGCATCACAACTTGGCTAGCTGTTTGGTGCAAGGGGCCTAGCTTTCAGTCTGTCTTGGCTTTTGGCATGCCTTTCTTGCTAATTTCAATCAACCTAGCTTTTGATTTGAAGGGAAACACATACAGCTCTTCTTTTTACTTGAATACTTCACAGCCATTGTAGGGTTATTAATTGCCCTAACTTCAATATGGTTGTATCTCAGGAAATAGGGAGAAATATTATGAGAATCACCAAAATGTGACACAGAAACACAAAGTGAGCACATACTATTGAAAAACATCGTGTTGGTAGTGACAGAGTTGCCACAAATCCTCTATTTGCAAAAACTCAATGCCTGCAAAGCCCCACAAACTGAAGCACAATAAAATAAAGTATGCCTGTATCTTATTGGCTGAAAAGTTAACAACCCTCTCTTGTTATTCTCATAACAAGCTGTTTTTGTGTCCATCTGTACTCTTTTCACTCTATTGTAATTATTGTGAATGTACATGAGCATTTTCACTGATCAACGGAGGAAACTGATCCCCAGAGATGATATGTGGCAAGTACAAGGTCATATATTTATCAGTGATTGAAACTGATTTGTTTTGGACTCCAAGTTCTCATGCATTCACTTTGCTACATCAGAGTACCTTTTCTTGACTCAGTTAAAATGCCAAATACAACCTGACAGTGAAATAGAAAAGTGTGATTCTTTAGCTGAGTGTCAATATTTTATTTCATGGCCAAAGTACTAATGGCACAAAAGACTACATTGGAAACCTATTTGCCTGGCTATTGGACTGGGTTCAGTATTTTCAGCCCTACAATGACAATGATGTAGGAGATTTGAGGTGTGAGTACAGTACTGCTTACTAGATGTAGTCTGGATATCAGAATGTGCTCCGGTACACATTGATAACACCACATCATTAATACTGAAAATTCATACTTTCCATCTCCTTTTCTTTCAGCTCCTAAATATGCCTTGGCAAATTATCAGTGCTCAAAAGAAGCATTTGAGAGCCAAAGTGAAGCTTTGAGAGCAAACAATGAGGATTTAAGGAATCTGAAGTGGCAACCACAAAGAAATGCTTCTAACAGTTTTTAAGCTCCTTATTTCTTTAGCCAAACATCCTTCTTGTAGCCTTTGTGAGACTTAAATATGTATTAAAATAAAAGAGGCTTTCTTTATGTTTGATAGAAACTTATCATATTAAATGTGTTTTAGAATGGCAATGATAGATTTTTCGAATTACTCAGAGGAAAGGAGACATTCCAATGTCAAATAGAAAGCTAGAAGAAGAAGTTGGGTCTGGCAGCAAACTTTACTCTGTCTTTATAGGCCTGCCTGGTGTAAAGCTAGAAAACAAAAAGGGATGGAAGAAACACCAGCAGGGCATATCGGGGCCTTTGATTATCTTATATTTTCAAGATATTCCAAGAGGTGGTTAGGTCTCAGGCTGACTCAGTAGTGAGTACATTATAGCTTGGTTGAGAAGAACTTGGACTTTGGACATGGCTCAGCTGCTTATGAGCTCTGTGATCTAGGACAAGGTTTTTTCTCTGTTCCTCCCACATATAAAATGGTTGTCACTGATCTCATGGCCTTTCCTATCTTGCATCTTAGTTGGGAAAGCCTTGCTCCCACACAACAGATTTAAAAAGCTGTTATTCACCTTCCCAGCTTTCCTTGCAATGTAACCCAATCCAATGAATCCACTGAGATCTCAGGAAAAATCTGCGTAGGGGCCTCTGAGGTGCAAATGAGAAAACTTTCCATTTCTTTGCCATTCATTGTAATTGCATGATGATGCTAGAACTGCAGCCGCCTTGCAACTATTGCAGAAAAGGCTAAGAAAGAAGCAAATGTACAAAGGATTGACACAGTGGAGAGAGGCAAAGACCCTGGATTCTTAGTGATATTTATAAATTAGTGCACCAGCTGTAGCCCTTTCCTGCCTCAAGTCTTCTTATTATGAGACAATAACGATCCTTAATTTGTGCTAATTTTACCAGTCTTCTGTAATTATAATTCAAAGGATCATAACAGATACAATAGTCATTACTTACAGGGTTATTGTGAGGGTTAAAGAAGAGACTATATCTAAAATACAATTCATTCAGATACATAGCTTGACATAAATAGATAAATAGTGGATGATACTTATAATAAAGAAGTTATTCTCAAGTCAGATCAATACTCTCCCACATGGATATTGGCTCTGTTGTGTTTCTGACTCTACTGGTCAGGATCACCTGTATCTTAAAATTTCATGGGGTTGGCATTACTAGACTTTGTTTTTCTTTCTATAAAGCAATGTTTCTTCAGCCACAATCTCCCAGTGCACAGCTGGAATAAACTAAACTTCTTTCACTTCCATCCCTTCTAGTGATAAGACTGACAATTTTCTGATGATTTTATGACACCTTCCAGAGTGTGTCACATGTGCTCTCCCAGAAGTCTTGACCCTTCTCTACATTGGCTGCTGAGACCTCAGCTGCCTGATGAACATACAGGAAATGATTGACACTGCGGTCACCTCCTTCTTGACAATGCCACCTCTGTTGGGGGGCTTCCCTCCACCTGACACCTCTGATGTCATGAAGACACTGGAATCCTCAACATGCCAAAGTGGTACATGCTGGTACATACAAAGTAGTACATACTCAAGATGCTAAAACCATGAGTGTTTCATGTGAAAATAGGGACTACATGTTTCTCCCTGTGTTGTGTCACATTTAGACATGTAGTTCTCAAGGTGGTTTTACAGAGAGTCCAAAATTTTAAAGGAATTGTAATTAAAATAAATTTTTAGGTCTTTATTTTTGGCCTCTCTCTGCCTGCTAACCTCATACATATTATCTCACTTTTCTAGACTTAGGTAATTCCTTTGGGGTCTGTGCCTAGAGACGATTAGGAGAGTAAACTGCTTAACCTTATATGGAGTCTTCTCTTCATATCTGTTGACTAATGTTTGACTGGTAGGCCAACTTTGTCTGCCTTTCTTTTTGTCTCTCTCCTCTAATTTCCCAGAAGCAAATATAATTTGGGCAACCCTTCCAAAGAAACTTCTAGACATTTCCAGAGTCATGGGAAACCCAATGATGCCCACAGTTTGGGATTAATTTGGGACTCTTCCTTCTACTTTTACCAATTACCTAGACTCACAGGCAGAAAAAAAAAACTGTCATATCTTCTTTCCCCACTTCTTGCCGTTGAGAACACATTTCTTCAATTCAGGGCACACTATTTTTCCCTCAAACTTCAGAGTGTTTTACTGAAAATGGTAGTAAACTCTAAAGACATGCTTAACCCAATGCTTAAAATCTTTAGGGTTCCAAAGTGATCTTAAAAGTTGACCTAAATTCCTCACGCTAAGCACAAAATGAGATTCTTCTCTTTCAATCCTTTGTGAAAATAGACCCACTGATCTAGCATTCCTCTCTTAGTGCCACTCTTAAAGCAAATGAAAAATTATCTATCAGACTTCTGTTTTGCTTCAGAGCTGAAGATTCCAGAGACCTTAACTATTTTCTCCCCTCATTATTTTGGCTTTCTAAGAAGTCTGTTTAGCTATTTCTTTGACAGGTCTTCATGGTTTTCCATGTCTCCTGGCCAGATAAGGGGACTCCAGTTGCTTTGATCTTCATTTATAAGTCTTACCTTCTTGTGCTGTTATAGTCATCATTGCCTCTCTCCTCCTGTACTTTCTCTGGTATTTCTGTTCTGAATAAAACTGATTGCTAAAATTTCACGTTGGTCTTTCTTATGGAGGATCAGCTAATGCTAATAAAAGCAAACACTGCCTTTATAAGAATATGACTGATAACTACATAGCTACCTCCTGTTCTTCAACCAGACAATATTTCAATCCTCAGGAGAAAGCATGGTGAGGAAGAAAAATAAAAAAAACTTTAGGGCATTTGCAAAATCACTCCCAGATAAAACAATCCTTAGAATAGTTGACTTTATGTATAACATATTTCTCTTACCGTATGGGTGTCTTTTTATTATTGCCACGGAGTGATTTGATTGTGATAATTAAGTGACATGCTCTACAGAACTGATTTGAGAATCAAATAAATAGGAGCAGAGAGAGCAATAAATAGCAATACCAGAAAAGCCAAGAAAATTGCATGTGTAGAGATGAACTGAGTGTGAGTTAAACAACTACGTGAAGTCCAGGTGTTTTGGGACTAGTCAATAGGTTGAGTTTTCATGTCAAAATACTCATAAAATGTCAGCTTTCTTGCTGAGTTGAAGATGCAATAGGAAGGGACACTCTGTACTCAAGTTCTTTTTCTTCTTTCCGTGAATTCTGGTTTAACAAATGTGGAGACATTAAAAAAGAAATGAAAAAAAGAAAAACAAACAAGCAATGAGCTCTAGGAATAATGAGGGGCCTTAAATATGGAAATTCCGTGAGCTGTCTCCAGAGAAAAGCTATTTTGCATAAAATGATAATTTGTGACAAATACAGGATACTGTAAATTCAGAGTGGATGACTCTTGTTTTTTTAATAGTAGAACAAAAAGCTATCTACAAAAATCAATCATTCAAATTAAATAAAATTATATTCATTTAAATTTATTTATGGGGATAGAGAATGAAGTATGGTATTATATATAACTTTTATGTAAACTAAAAAGAACAAGCCTATCTATTATCATCAAATGGTATTCCACCATCATAACCTTGGAAAATAGGTCTAGCAGCTATTACGTTTTTGTGTTACTATTTTAAATAATACATGAATCTGATCAAGTTTTGTAGGTCAACTTTTTTCATTCCTTGGAGCTAGTTGCTTTCTATGAATTAGAGAAAGTCCCACATTGTTAACCACGTTTAAAACCGGGAACACCAAACTATAGATATTAAGTAGTTGGCTACTTTTTAAGTCAGCAAAGTCAACTGAAGCTAATTCCAGATGTACCAGTTATTTAGTTGAAAATAAAACTCAAACCAAGCCCAGTTAAAATCTGTCTTATCATTTGATAAAAGTTCACTTTATCAATAAAAGGATTATTATCATAAAATTTATTTTCTGATGTTTTGTTTTTATTTAGGCCAACAATAGTCTACCCACTCAAATACATTCCCCTTCCAGCAGATCATCTGGTGTGTGGACCTTGTCCACAGACCAATTAAACTTGAAAAGATAGAGAGAAAAAAGCATAATAAGAAAACTACATTTTATCAATATTTTTTAACCACTAAGGAATGACTTAAATTGCTAAAAGAATAGAAAATAATAAATGACCACAGAGACTAAATAAGAACAGATGCTATGTTTATTGTTTAAGGGAAACAGAAAACAAAAGGATTTCTTTGCCTTAAGTAAGTCAGTCTCTCATTGATGGAACTCTTATCTGTGACGACAAAGAAAAATAATAAGTAAACCATCCAAGTAACAATAATCTAATCATATTTCCTCTCCAAAATTCTTCATGCCTATCTTCACACATGGAGCCCAGCCATCTTTGGAGAGAACAAATAATGCTTGAAGATCAAGTGAAATTGCTCTAGCTAGTAATGTCAAGCAGAGAATAAAAAATCACTGCTAAGATATTCCTTTACAAACATTCTCGCTTCTTTTCATAATGCTGACAATGACCCAAATATTTATTTCAAAGATCTGTGGACATGCCAACATTGTTGTATTCTATGAGCTGTTTCTTTTTCAGTTAGTTCCCCAAAAAAGAGTGAAAATACATCAGTTGAATAATCAATTTAACTGACAATGATAAAGTGCCTCCTATGTGACAGGCACTGTGCTAGAATCAGAAATAAGAGGTATAAAACCAAACCCTGATATTCCAGTGGCTAAAAGTTTAGCAGAGTACCCCATAGACAGGAAAAGAACCATGTAGCACTATGGTAAGTGTCACGGTGATATAATGAACAAAGACATAAGCAGGAGGATAAAAACCCTTTTTCTTTTTTTGCAAAGTGAACAAAGGCTTTTCACCAAAAACTCCTTAACACAGAGAATCAGATTTTTTTTTTTTTTAAGGCAGATAAGGAGACAGGAAACATTCCAGGCAAAGGAAACAACTTGACCACATGAATAAATGATTATACAAATATGGGGCATTCGTGGAACCATTAATAGTTTGGGTTGACAGGATTTGGAGGATGGAAGAAACGACAGGCAAGGGAGGAGTACAAGGGAATGAGAGGCTCCACTAAGGGAGAGGCTTGAACTTCAGGCCATGGAGGGCCATGAAAGAATCAGGGAACAAAACAGAGGACCCTGGGTCCATGTGGAGGGCGTCGGACAAGACAACTGGACTAAGCCTGTGGTAACAGAGATTTGAGTTACTAAGGATCTGGTAACCAGATCAGAGGAGGAGGTGTGTGGATGGATGACTCATTTTCATTCTTGAAAACTGCAACTCTTGCCCAGGTCATCCTTAAATTTCTGGTTTAATTCCCTCTTGTTTTTAATTCTGAATCTGTCTTATATTCTGTGGTTGAGACAAGTTTCTTTCACTTATGCGACTGGGCTATGGAGTGAGTTGGGCACAAACCACATGAGCCACCAGAAAAATAGGACCTCCAGAACTGGCCAAAAGTGGAGCCTTGGGGCCCTCTCTTTAAAAGACTGCTGCATGAATGAATGATCAGCTGAGGCTGACGGTGAGGCATGATTGTGAATGCAGCATGAGAAGGTCGGGTGGGATAGACCAGATGTTTACCAATCAGCTTTGGGAAAGCAAACGCCCAGAGAAGGGTTTGGAAAAAGCCACCAGGGACTAATAACCTGTGACAATGGCCAATTGCCTTGATAACCATCGTTCCTCTACACAGATGTTTCCAATGATAGGAAATGCTGACACATAAAACCATTTGCCTAATCAAGCCCACACTCAGCTAAGCTGGGAACAAAGCACAGTACTTCCTTACAGCCTCTATTGTGATCCTTTGCTTCCCAAGGGGGCAGGGAATGTGGATATTCGGTTTGATTTTAAAATCTCTCCACTGAATAACACCAGCCTTATATTCTTATTGAACTCCTGCATCAGAAAACCCATCAGACCCCCTTGATAAAAAGAGGGTGCTAACAGGGTAATTTTTCAAGCTTCTTAGAGTAATTTGTTCTTCTGATGATGACACAACACATAACTTGGCCAGCCAACCAAAAATACCATCTCTAAAACTTGTGACATAAATTTGCATCAACTTTTACAAATTCTATCTGTAGTATAGTACTTGATAGGTGAAAGAAAAAAAAGGCAAACATTTTGAAAGATAAGAGGCTATAAATTGGTAAGGCAGGCAACCCTGCTAGTCAGTATGATCCATGGACAAGCAGATCAGTTTCACTCTGGAGATTAGAAATGCAAATTCATGGGCATCACCCCAGACTTGCTGACTCAAACTCAGTGTTTTTAACAAGATTTTCCAGGTGACTCCTATATAGTCCATTTGAGGACCATGTAGATGGTTGCATAGGGTAGGCATTTGAGGCAAAAAGCCAAGTAGTCTGTTCCTTTTATCATGTTTTTGGTTATTTGGTATTTGTCTCCATTTTTTTTTTCACGGCAGCCTCAACCTCTTGGGCTCAGGTGATCTTTCCCCCTCAAACTCCCAAGTAGCTGAGACTACAGACATATGCTACCACACTGGGATAATTTTTTTGATATTTTTTAGAGACGAGATCTCACTATGTTGCCTAGGCTGGTCTCGAACTCTTGGACTCAAATAATCCTCCTGTCGCCCTCCAAAAGTGTTAAGATTACAGGCATGAGCCACTGTGCCTAGCCTATGTGTTTGTCTAAGCTAGAAAGCCTTATTATTATTGCTTTTTTTAAGCATGCATAGACCTAATTAATAGTCCAGTAAAGCCTATGAACCAACCCTTCTACAGGATAGTTTCTAAAGGGTAAATAAAATACTACTATAAAGGAAACCAATGGTAGGGAGATCACAGTTGCCAAAAACAGTAAGAGAGGAAAATGTGAAATATAATTGTTGTATATGACCTTTGATATTCAGGCATAGAATGACAATCTCTAGAAGCCAGGCTAACCACTTCTATAATTTTGAAGCAGTGGTAAGTGTCAACTGTATTTGGAGATACCTGCACAACTTTATTTATTTATTTTTCTAAAATTTTTATTATAAAGGGGTGGGGTACATTTCAGGGTTAGGTATATAAACATGGATCACGCAGGTACCCTTGTTGATGAGGCATGCCTCTCCCTCCCCTAGCAGTTTCCCTCAACTGCCAATCCCACCCCCCTCCCCTGCCAGTTTCCCACTACTGCCAATCGCTTTCTGATAGCATTGTAAGTGTTCAAGGTCAGTTATGAGTGAGAACATATGGAACTCAGTTCTTCATTTCTGTGATAAACCAGTGAGTATGATCGACTCCAAATCCATCCAAGTTGCTGCAAAATCCATATATTTGTCCTTCTTTATGGCTGCATAATATTCCATTGTGTATAAATACCACATTTTTTTATCCAGCCCAGCTTCGATGGGCAACAGGGTTGGTTCCATGTTTTTGCTATTGTGAATAGAGCTGCAACAAATATACACCTGCACAACTTTAGTGTGATATAAAAATATCATTGGCAAAATCATAGATTCTGATAATACCTCTATAGCTTGTTAACTACATCCGTAATCTTAAAAAGTACTAAGTATCAGTTTAAAGTTAGTAAAAATGAGATGTCATTTTCTTCCCAACCAAAGGAAACACCACTGAATTCTATCCAAGGGCTCTAGGTTGAGAACATCTGTTCTAAGTGGTTAATGTAACAGACAGCAGGATGTGTCTTAACTTAGTCTTGCTAGAAGATGGTTGAGGGCACCTTGAGCATCCAGTCTCTCCTCAAGTACTTGGTGAAGGGAAGGCTAAGGGGGCTAGTGTCCTTTCATGCCTAGTAGCCTTCTTAAGTGTCCAAGTTTCTTTCCCTCTTTGGGTATTTGGTGTTCTGAATTACTAAAAGGGTAGGCCTGAGTCAGGTGGAGATTTTGGAAATCCTTAATTTTCTTCACTAGATTTGTTCTCTCAAACATTGCATTATATCACAGGAATATTTACAGAAAGGATTTGTTTGTAGTTATCTACATTTCACATTTATTTACTTAGAATTTTTAAAATCTCATTTTGATTTTGTATTCTCCTTCAATTAATGGTGTTGCTTGAGCAGAAAAATAGACTAAAATAAGATGTTTGTATATTAAAATCATCATAAATAAACAGCACAATAATGGCCTCATGAAAAAGATGAAGCAACTTGAGTTGGGGCAAACATTTCACCTTCTCACCTGATTAATTTTAAATAAAACAGGCAAAACAAACAAACAAACAGAACCTGATGTGTGGTAAGTATACAAGTTGATAAATGAATCAAAATATCACAAGGAAAAATATTCAAAAGAACTTTCTCTAATAGCCACTACTCATTTTCTTAATGGCTACACCCAACTGCCCTGCAATATTCTTGTTACAGGAAGGAATTCAAATGAGTAAGTGAGTTGAATTGAACATTCCTTCAAGTTTCTTTACATTGTAAGAGTCAATAACTCTAGTATAAATGGATGGACCCAGGGTCAGGAATGATCTGTTGTTATGTTCAGGAAGTGGCTTTGGCACTGTCAAGCAGAAGATAATTTAAAACCACCAAAGCATTCTCATTGTTAATATTTAAGGAGTTCTGGGAAATGTCCATTTATTTCACAATGTAAAATAAACAAGTATTAATAGCAACCTTTGAATATCTCTGAACAAAATTATCACCAAGCACCATTAGAAATAGCTTTATATTGCCTGTGAATCTCTGAACTCATTCTGCAATATCAGTCCTTCAGTCACTTCTGAGACCTAATTATATTCATGATCAATGCTGGAAATGAACCAAAAGGAGATAGAGGATGCAAGCTGCCACAACCTCGTCTTCAAATAAAACTCAAGAAGTTCAAGGCTGTGTTGTTTTATTTCTTTGTGGTATTATAAAAGTACATTGCTCTGGAGTAATTTTTATTGTCCTTTTATTCTAGTTGATCCGTAGCATACAGCCAGAACTCATGAACCTCTTTTCTGAAGTGAATAAGGTTCTCTATTTCCAAGAAATTAAATTCTAAAAGGTTCTTTCTTAAGGCTGTTTGTTTAAATGCCCAGTGAGACCCACTACATACAATTTCTAAGCCCGTATCTTGGTAGAGGGCAGACTAGATGTAATGCTCTAGTCTGTGGCATTATTTGTCACCAGTAAATTTTAGAAGAGATTCATTATTCAAACCAGTATTTCTTAAAACATATGGTTCCAGGTACCACTCCCTTAACATGTCCCTTGGAAAACAAGAGTTCTGCAATCAATCACAGTTGAGAAACTCAACACGCTATGGCTTTGCCTAAGAAATTCACAATTACACTATGATATTAAAGATTTAAAAAGTATTACAGTAGATTATTGATGGCGATATATACTGAGCTGACACAGAAGTGACTCAAAGCCCTCTTTTTTTATTTTTTCCAAACATTTGACCATAGTTTTATTTACTACATATACTATAAACATATACAATACATGCTATAAAAAACTTTTTAAAAAATTTAACTGTCAATAAAGTATATGGTATTATAATACAATGGCACATGTTCTAAGCCCTCTCTTAGCCCAAAAATGTTAGAATAAGTACTTAATCAGATTCCCCCACCACCAAAAAAGAGAATATTTCCAAGTGACAAAATCAGATGGGAGAACTTACAGAATCTCCACCAGCTCATAAATCATCTTGTGGAAATTAGAATGAACTGCTCCTTTCTCCAGATACTTTACTCTGTTAAAGATGATGTCAAAATGTATTGATTTTATTTTTTTAAAGCACTTAACTGGCACCTATCAGATCATTGCAGTAATAGTTATATACATTTTTGATGTCTTAAATGTAAATGGCCCCTCTTGGGTTTGTGCTGTGTACAGCTGTGCATGGGAACCTGGAAAATTCTAAGTTAGAGTGGTAAGAAAACCGGGGAGTGATGGCCACTGCTGAATATAGCCTTAGGTTCTTTTCCAGGCATGATTATAGATAACACCTCAGCTGCTCTCAAAAGTTTACTTGTTTGGATAAATAAATTATATGAATAGCTACCTAGAAGATATAAATATATAGAAGGTTAGACTTCAATTTTGCCAAACTTTTCAAAGAGCCAACTTTTGATTTTTACTGTTTTCTCTTTCTTTTCTCTTCTCTGCTTCATTGATGTCTGCTCTAATTTATTATTATTTTTCTGAGCCTTGTCCTGATAATTTTTTTGATACTTTGTAGCAATGAGGCCTTGCTATGTTGCCCAGGCAGATCTCAAACTTCTGGGATCAAATGATCCTCCTGCCTCAGCCTCTCAAAGGGCTGGAATTACAGTCGTGAGCAACCATTCCCAACCTATTTTGTGCTCTAATCCCTACTTCCTTTCTTTTGCTTATTTGGTTTTAGTTTGTTCTTCCTTTTCTATTGCCTTTAGTTTGTTCTTCTTTTTCTATTGCCTTGATTTGAGATCTTACAGGAATATATTTCCTTCTTAGGACTTCTTTAGCTGCATGCCAGAATTGTTGCTATGCTGTGTTTTTATTTTCATTCATCTTAACATATTTTCTAATTAAACTTGTGATTTCTTCTTTTATTCATTAGTCATTTAGAAGTGTGTTTTGAAATTTTCTTTGTACTTATGAATTTCTCAATTTCCCTTCTGTTATTAATTTGTAATTTTATTGCACCGTGATCAGAGAGCATACTTCACATGACTTAAGTACTTTTTGGTTTATTAAGACTTATTTTATCACCTAACATATAGTCTATTCTGAAAAATGTTCTGTGTGTACTTGAAAAGAATGTGTGTTCTATTGTTTTTCAGTGTAATTTTCTACACTGAAAATGACACTGAAAAGCCTGTTAAGTCTAGTTGTTTTATTATGAGTTCATGTATTATCTTTCTTGTTGATCTTTTGTATAGGTTTTCTTTTCACTATTTTTTTCTATTCACTATTAAAATAGTGCAATCTTGAAGTCTCTGTTATTGTTGAATTATGTTTGTCCCTTCAATTCAGTTCAGTTTTCTTCCTAAATTTTCTTCCTAAATTGTTGTTAGGTGCATATATGTGTATTTAATATTATTAAATCTTCCTGATTGTCCCTTTAAACATTTTTAAAAATGTCTTTCTAGTCTACTAGAAATGTCTACTAATGTCTAATGTCTACTAATGTCTAGCAACAATTTTTGTCTTAAGTTATTTTTCTGACTAACTTACATGTATTGCTTGCCTGGTATAACTGTTTCCATCCCTTTACATTTCAATATGTTTATGTCTTTTAGTCTAAAGTGTGTCTCTTGCATAGAGCATTTATTTGAATCTTTTTGAAAAATAGACTTTTCAAGTCTTTGCCTTTTGATTGGAGTGTTTATTCCATTTACATTCAATGTAATTACTGATAAGGTAACATTTATGTTTGCCATTCTATTTTGTTTTTCTGTTGCCTTGTGAACTTTTTCCTCTATTCCCCTGTACTACCCTGCTTTTGTTAAATAGATATTTTCCAGTATATCATTTAATTACTTTTTTGTTTTATATATATATTTGTTTTATACATATATTATACATATACATATATATACACACACACACATATATATATAACAAAAAAGGTAATTAAATGACAAACTGAAAAAATATATATAGTTATTATATATAGTTATTTTCTTAGTGGTTGCTCTGGTGAGTGCAATTAACATCTCAAAATGATCTTAGTTTTTTTTTTTGTTTTTTGTTTTTGTACTTAGCCACTTGTTACCTCTGACATATTCCTGGGACTATCCCTCCTTAGGCACTTTTAATATGAAACAATTATCACTGGTTATTTTTGACAAGTGCCCCGTGGATAGTGCTGTTTGTAAATTGTAAAACACTTGTAAAACAAGTTCTGAATCATGTCAAATAAAACAAAGGCTGATAATTGAGATTTCAATGAGATGCCAGAAAGGTGAAATAGCAACAATTCTTTGGCAATACATATCCAGTGACTGATATGTGGCTGATACATGACTGGTCCTCATACCTACTAAAGTTTTGAGAATAGTGATTTCCAAGTCTACCATGGAGCTGGGGAAAGAGTGATGGAATCACAGAAAGTCAAAGTACCACAAAGTTCACAGTTCTTACTGAGATTCAGTCATTTTCCTAAATAAACACATCTTGGAATATTAAAATGTTTAGTCAATTTTCAGGGTTCTGAAAAAGTTGATTTTATCAGTCTTTCTGGTGTTTTTATTTTTTTCATGGAGAAACAATTTTCAAAGTTCTTTCCTCTACCATTCTAGAATTCAAAAACTGAGAACGATATATTTTTGAATCATGTAATTTTTGATGTATGTCCCTTTTTTTACTTATAAAAAGGTGCTTTTATATGCTTTGATGTAGGGTATGCTATTATGCTTTAATCAGAGCCTAACTGTAGGCAATAATTTGGGAATCCAGTAGTCTTGAGTTTAATATGATTGTCTACTTGCTTCTTGATAAGTACAGTGAGAATAAAGGTGAGAGTCTCTGTTCTAGTCCAAAGCAGCATCTTCCTTCTTCATGTGCTGCTTTCTAAATATATTCTGCATTGTTTTCATCTTATTCTATCTCATCTAGAATTTATTAGATCTTAATCTGGGCATCGTTTTTGAATGTATGTAGCAACCTATGGTTTACATTTGTACCTGCTCAAAGTTAATTTTAAATGCATACTTTTTATCTAGCAATGATCTTACAGATAAGGTTTCTTCTCCAGTTCTCTTTGCAAAAGGCAGATGATGTTCTTGAAATGTTCACTCTTATTTCACATTCTGTCTGCTTAATGCTTGTGCAAGTTTTTTGCTACATTGAGTTATCTGCCTTGCGTCTCTATTATCAGCAGTACAGAGCACTTTCTGCCAAGCAGTAGAGGTTGGAAGGGTTATATATGCTCACTGGCAGGAAAAGTCACTTCCTGACCAGAAAATAAATTTCTCCCTGCATAGCATTTCCTGTGTACCATGATTAACTATTCCTTCTTCAGCTGAAACACAGGAAAAAGATTTGCCATTTCTTTGCTGTGTGCCCTGCAGTATAGCAGGTTTTAATCACCCAGCTTGAAAGCAAATTCTCCTCTGGCTCTCTGATAGCTCCTGAATTAAGTGCAAACACTTCATCCTGGGATTTTTCCATTACTATTTTTTTCAGTGACTAGAAAACTGCCTGGAACTTAGTAGGTGTTCAGTAAAATACTTTCTGAATGAATTAATTCAAGGACCTTTTAAAAATTTCTGCTGTGTTCCAATATTTCTTCTGCCTCAAATGCCCTGCCCATGGGCCCCTTCTACTTGTAAAAACAACATGCCTTTTTCCAGACATTTCCTTGACTCTTGACAGTGCTTATTGATCCCATGACGCATCATATATGCCCCGATCACTATAAGCTACGTTGTATTTAATCAATTGTAAAAATTATTCCATGTTGTGAATCAAGCATCTCTTATGAGGTATTTCAGATCCTGTCAGCCTCACTTGTGCCCTGGTCTGGCCACTGCTGTGTAAGCCAGGTTAGTGTGGGCCCAGGCACATTCCGGCAAGTGTAGTACTCTACTGAGGCCTGGGTTAGCCCCTTTCTCCTTCTGCATTGGGTCTTCCCTGTGGATGCTGAGGCATTAAAGACTGTAGAAATCCATTTGGCTTATGAGTAAGGACATGTGATACTCGGTTCCTTGTTTCTGTGATAGATCATTCAGTATTATAGACTCTAAGCTCATCCAAGTTGCAAGTATCACATGTTCTCACTCATAAGTGGACCTTGAACAATTATCTCAATACTATAAGAAAGGGTTTGGCAGTAGTGAGAAACTGCCAGGGGATTGGCAGTAGTGGGAAACTGTTAGGGGATGGGGGTACACTTCATCAACAAGGGTACCTACATAATGAACATTTGTATACCTAACCCTGAATTGCACCCCACTTATTTAAAATAAAATAAAAAATTTTTAAAATAGACAAATAAAAGGTGATATTAAAAAAGAAAAAGAAATCCATTTGGCTCCATACATGTAAAATCCAGAAGTATGAGCCACTACAGGTCATATGAGGCAAAACTCGCCAACAAAAGACAGAAAGTGGTGGATAAATTCTTCCTTCCTTTTTCTCAATGATAGACTGTCCTAAAGGTTTAGATGACCTTCAAAAAGATTACCTTGAGACAGTAGTGGGAAACTGCCAGGGGAAGGGGGCACACCTCATCAGCAAGGGTACCTGCATAATGAACATTTGTATACCTAACCGTGAATTGTACTCCACATCTTCAAAATAAAAATTAATATACATCCAGTAGCAGAATTTAATGTCATTCCATCTCTGCTCTCCTAGTACTTTGTTCATAGTTCAGTTATTGCAGAGGGTACTTTCTTTTTTTTTCTTTTTTGTTTTGAGTAGGAGTCTCACTCTGTCACATAGGCTGGAGTACAGTGGCACACTCACAGCCACCCCAGCCTTGACCTGCTGGACTCAGGTAATCCTCTGCCTCAGCCTTCCAAGTAGTTGGAACTACAGGCACACACCACCATTCCCAGCTAATTTTTTTATTTTTATTAAAGAGATGAGGTCTCACCATGTTGCCCAGGCTGTTCTCGAACCCGTGGGCTCAGGCAGTCCTCTCACCTCGGCCTCCCAAAGTGCTGGGATTATAGGCATGAGCCACCGGGCCCAGCCGATAAGCTCTTTCAAGAGAAGGAACGAATATTTTGCAACTTGGTAAGATATATTCTCTCTTTCATTCACTTAGTAAAACCTTGCAGAAGTTCCCACTCAGTCAGTGAGTGTTGTTCAGGGCCGAGTTCTTAACTAGCTTTTACCAACTGAAGAGCAATGTGAGTGCCTAAGTATTATTGGTTATCCAAGACCAAATAAGAATCCATTGCTTTTTTATTTAGACAGGGTTTTGGTTTTGAGAGTGAATAAAACAAGCTGTATCCAGATTACATCTGTGGAAGTCAGCCTCACAAGGGTTGCTGGGAACATTTGTGTGAGCAAGCATTCTCAAGCAGTCCTTCTGTAGATTCTCAGGCTTAGAGGAATGGTTGCAAGGATATGGAAGATTTCAGGGACTGGGAAATGTGTCGAGACACAGAAATGTTTTTGTGCTCACTTCTCACTACATTGGAGCTCTTGTAACTTTGTGGCTATATTTTACTTACCATTCTATGAAAATAAGACCTATTTTTTAGATCTACTTCTTAAAACATTTTCTGGTCACCTAGCATTTGCCAGAATTGTGGTAAATGATAGGACAGAAAAAGCAAGTTTTCTTCTCCTTTGCCAACAGAGTGATTAGTGGTGGCTGTCATGAACACAGGGACGAGGGTTTTTAAGTCAAATCCAGGATCAGACTAAGAGAACTCTGTGATCTATAAGCAATGCCTGTCCCTGCTGAGGAAAGGGGTGCATTTGCCTTGTATGTGCTTTGTCATTACCTCCAGAGTACTGGATGAATAAAGACACGTGTCTTCTTACAGCTTATATGCTAATGATGATACCAGTGGATAACTAACATGGCTGAACAAAGTGGCACTGGAGCCAGAAGGGGGAATGCCTCAATCTTTCATACTTTGAAGGACAAGTTGAAGATATTTTGCATAGAGCCAACTTTATCTATTTTATATCTAGTGCTTTTCTACATAATTATATTTGAAAAACAGTATTACAGAATTAAAAGTATGTGAAAAAACACTGACATGATCCACTGTTCTAAAACTTATTTCCCAAATTGTCTATTTGTTCTCACCACGGACAGACTTTGTAATGCTGGTTCTCTTTCTGGGTGTGTGCATTTAACCTGTCCAGGAGAATATGAGCTCCCAGAGACAAGGGTCAGAGCATCTGCTTCAGGTCACCCCTCACCACACCAACAAGAGTGTTTTTCAGTGAATCAGTGAAGAACCAAGGAAATTAAACCATATTTGCCCCTCATATATGTCAGCTTCAGAAAAGTATGCAAGAAGTATGAAAGTTCTGAGACCAGTGGTGGTAAAAACAACAACAACAAAAAACCCAATAGTTAATTCTGTTTCAAGGAAATCTCCTGTTAGCATCCAGCAATACCTTTAGCTGACGTTCACTTGAACAGCCGTATTTTTTGCCAAAGGGCCGTTGGAGAACAGAGAGAGTCAAATTCATTAAATTCCAACTGCAGGGTCAATAAAATCATGGAATTCCGTGGTTATACAGAGACAGTGAAAGGCATGGACGTTTTGAAACAACAACACAAAGCTTATTTATCTTGACAGCAGACAGACAAATCATCTAGCCTGGCGGTTGAGCGTTCAGGTTCACTTTGCTGGGATACTCAGGTGGCTTTCTGGGTGGACAGACAGAATGCTTTCAGTTTAACCCATGGAGCTCGCCTCTCAAGAAAAAGCAAAAATTTGGAAAAGCCCAGCAGACAGATGATTGCCTCTGGTTTAGTTCCAAATGAGAATCAGTGCAGCATGGCTACTGATGGAAAGAGATTGCACAAGGTAGAGATAAATTGATTAGATAACTACATAATTTTGCAGTCAGTGGCACTTGACCAGGCCAGCAGGAGCCCCACAATAAATCATGATGGTGAGACTGTGACTGCTGGAAAGGCATGTAAAAATTAGCATCTTCACTCAAGCTAAATGAAGCCTCTCCCCCTGCCCCACCTCTTCCCTCCTGATCCCTTCCCATCCCTTCCCCTCCCATCCCTTTCCTTCCTTCTCTTTTTCCTCCTCTTTTGCTGCTTCCTTACCACGTGCAACATGGCATTTTTCACAAATATCTAGAAAAACCTGTGTAAATAGACTTGCATTTTACAATTTGAAATGTTTTTCACAGCAACCTTCACTAGAGAGAAGCATAGCATATACCCTTTGAATTCCCAAAGCTTGGACCAAATGGGAATAAAGAAAAAACTGTGTAAGGTTTTTAAGGTTCTGACTTGAAAAATGAGTCAAGAAAAATTTAAATCCACCACTTTCCTTTTGCAAACTTATTGTTACTGGGTTTATATCTATCTATCTATCTATCTATCTATCTATCTATCTATCTATTATTTGTTTGTTTGTTGTTGTTTTAGTCAGAGTCTTACTCTGTCACCCAGGTTGGCGTACAGTGGCATGATCATGACCCACCCCAGTCACCCCATCCTCAAGCATCTGGGCTCAGGCAATCCTTTCACCTCAACCTCTTCAGTAGCTAGGACTACAGGTACAAGACTCCACACTCAGCTTATTTTTTAAATTTTTGGTAGAGACAAGGTCTCACTATATTGTCCAGACTAGTCTTGAACTCCTGGGCTCAAGCAATTTTTCTGCTTCAGCCTCCCAAAGTGCTGTGATTACTGGCATGAGCCAGCCTGAGTTTATAAGTTCTTACTGTATAATCAGAGATTCATTCTCACCATCCATTTAGGAGAGCTAAGTGAAAATACTTGTTTTCCAATGAACAAGTAGATTATTTCTCACAAATTATATCCTTAGTAGGAGAGATGGAGAGGTAGACAGGCAAGGTTAGACTTATCCAGCAGTAAGAGGTTTTGGAGGGCCGGGCTCGGTGGCTCAGCCTGTAATCCCAGCACTTCAGGAGACCGAGGTGAGAGGATTGCCTGAGCCCTGCGGGTCTGAGACCTGCCTGGGCAGCTTGGTGAGACCTCATCTCAAAAATTAGCCGGACATGGTAGTGTGCACCTGTAGTTCCAGCTACTGGAAAGCTGAGGCGGAAGGATCGCTGGAGCCCGGCAGGTAGAGGCTGTGGTGGCCGGGAGCATGCCACTGCACTCCAGTCTGGGTGATGGAGTGAGACTCCAACTCAGAAAAAAAAAAAAAAGAGGTTTTGGAGGAGAGAGCTGGGCAAAGAATAAACCCATGGATCTCATCAGCAAACAGGTTGTGGTAGACTGATCAATTGAATTAATTATTCCATGTATTCTTCCCTCCAAATATCCAGGCCTTTGTAATATAATTTTGCAGCTTCTCCCATTTCCTCATTACTGTTTGACTTTCAGCTCAACAACCAAACTTGCTTTGGCTGCTAAAATGTTAGCAGACTCCCTGCAAGCAAAGGCTTGGAGTAGGTTTATGCAGTGGGACTCTCTTTCTTCTGCTTTTGCCATCATCATGAAAACAACCTGTCCTTGGAAGCCTGCTGGTTTAAGGATCCAGGCCTAACTTGCAACTTGAACCCAAGCCCAGAATGGATTAACTAACTGACGCATGACCCTCATATATATGAGTGATAATAAATGAAAAGTGTTTTAAACCACTAAGTTTTGGGTATTTTGTTACAGAGCAGTGGCTGGCCCATACATAGGGCAGTAGCTGAACACTGGAAGAAAATTAGTCCAGCCAGGCTGGAAACATGAAAAGCTGAACAAGGATCAGGAAAAGTACAGGATAAAGTCAATGTCATTAAGTTATAAGTCAAGAAGTCTACCTGGTTGACAGCTTCTTTAACCTCATTCTATGTAAAAATAAGGGCAAAATGTAGAAAAAAAGACATAGTGGAAGGCATTTGTTGGGAAGTTTACATAAATATGAATTATGATTCACCAGCCTCTCCCTATTTGTTGCCACCATGAAGATCACCCCTGCCTGCACATTAATCAGTAGTAACAATAGCTACCACTGACTGTGGGGTAGCTGCGTATCAAACATTTAAGTTGATAGTAGACACTTTATATAAATTATTTTATTTAATCTTATCATAATCTGGTGTTATCTTCATTTTACAGATTAAAAATTGAAGTTCTGAAAAGTCATGTAAATAGAAGATGCCAGAGACTATAATTTTTATGTTTTTTTGTTTGTTTCTATTCTGGCCTTCATCTATTTATTTATTTATTTATTTATTTATTTATTTATTTATTTAGAGTTGAAGTCTCACTCTGTTGCCCAGACTGGAGTGCAGTGGCACACTCCCGGCCACCGCAGCCTCGACCTGCTGGGCTACGGCGATCCTTCCGCCTCAGCCTTCCAAGTAGCTGGAACTACAGGTGTGCGCTACCACGCCGGCTCATTTTTTGATTTATTGTAGAGACAAGGTCTCGCCAAGTTGGCTGAGTGGGTCATGAACCCGCAGGCTCAGGCAATCACCTCGGCCTCCCAAAGCGTGGGATTACAGGCTGAGCTACCAAGCCCAGCTATTTATTTATTTTTAATTTTGCTTCACTGTTCTATGTTCTACACCAATCCATGCCATCTCACACTGGTCTAAATTCTAATCTTATTGACACTGTTCTTAAATTTTGTAATTTTAAGCTTAATTTTTTTTGCATTATAACCAGAAACTCTTCGTATTTAGCTATTTTATATACATATAATGTATATTTAGCTAGATGATTGGGTCTTGTGTATATATTACATATTATATATATATATAGTTTATGTATATTTAGCTAGATGATTGGGTCTTGTGTAGGCATGGCATGAGAAAAGAAGATAGAACATCTCTTCTGTCAGTCACCTGGTTACCTCCTTTAACCATATTTGAATTAAAAATTACATGTGGATATTCTTCTACCTACTACACTGATAAATAGGGTAATTTATCTAAGGTGATAATGAGAACTTCTGGAGTCCAGATAGATTCATTTAATTAAAATATGTGTTTAAGATGACAAAGTCTACTATGAGGCAATGCTTAAAAATACATTTTGAGGTTTATAATGAAATTTCTCTACTTCTTATCAAAACACCAGTGAAGATATGTGCACACATTCACACACAAAAGGAAAAAATATACAATTTCTATCTAATTGCTAAAATATCTAAAGATTACCAGAGATCTCAACTGCGTTTAGACACAGAAGAATGCCACTGACAAGAAGAACAGAAGAGGAAATAACTGGTCTTTCAGGGCAGTCTCTCTCTTGCACTCCCTCTTGTTTTCATTTTCTCTTTCCCTCGAACTGAAATACAGACGGTCTGTACCAAAAAGAACATTAAGCAAATTCCCCAAGATGGGCTGTGATGTTTTCCCAAGGGACCCAGATTCTTGTCTTATCCTTTTCTCCCAGCACTTGTGAGCAAAAGAGAAATAAAGGGAGTATGTCATCTTAAAAGGTACCATTCTTTACTTGCAAGTGCTATTAACGTCATAGAGAAGTATGTGTGGGAGATATATGTACCTCTGGTTAAGAAGAAATACTGACAACGTCATATTAGTGACACTAGCATATTAATTGTCATTATCAGATAGAATCAGGCAAGAGTACTATTAGCTGAGAGTCTTCAGCTATGGTATGTTCTGGATCCATCGCAGTTTTTGAGCCAAGGCTAGGCTATTCCCTAAGCAACGCCAGTCAATGACTGAGGGAGGACTAGGTCTTGATCATTTCTGCCTGATGTGGGGATCCTCTATAGGCAATCTGTGCACCAGAGCTTGCTCTGGCTGGGACTTTCTCTGAGTTTCACAGCAGTCTGAAGCTTTTTCTAGCCAATCTTACTCCCCTACCCCATAACCATCCCCGCCATCCACAGGTCTCAGACTGATGGACTGAAGGTTCTTTCTGCATAATCTTGCTTCTATTTGTCTTCACATGTCATCGCCTTTATCTTAATAAATCTCTTGCATTTCTAACTCCATTTCCCAGAAAGATCAACTAACACAAGGAAGATCTATGAATTTAGAACTGAGGAAAGAGGTCTAGACTAGAGATCTAGACTTAACATTCATCAACCCTTAGAACTGAGTTGTAGTCGTGACTGTGAATGAGATCCATGGATTGTGTATGGGGTCTTTCTTTCAAATGTGCCTATCGCTCATTTAAATTAAAGGTCTAAGCCGGGCTCGGTGGCTCAGCCTATAATCCCACGACTTGGGAGGCTGAGGTGAGTGGATTGCCTGAGCCCGTGGGTTCGAGACCCACCTGGGCAACTTGGCGAGACCTCATCTCTACAATAAATCAAAAACTAGCAGGGCGTGGTAGAGCGTGCCTGTAGTTCCAGCTACTTGGGAGGCTGAGGCGGAAGGATCGCCGGAGCCCAGCGGGTTGAGGCTGCGGTGGCCGGGAGCGGCCACTGCACTCCAGTCTGGGTGACAGAGTGAGACTCCAACTCAAAAAATAATAATAATAAAAAATAACTAAATTAAAGGTTTAAGACTGTACAAATGCATACTATGGGTAGATCTATCTAGCTAGTCTCACTTCACCCTTCCTAATGTTACTTTTAATCCTCGAGTAAAAGGCTTCCTTTAAATTTTATAAACAAATGGACCTCAGTAGACTCTAGGGTCAGTAATTTTATATATTCAGTATAAGAAAACAAAATAGGCAGCCACTTCTCAGAGAATGGTATCTAATTTAAGGTTGTTTCTTAGATGTTGATACAGCATGTTATTCACATTGTGAGTTATGTGGAGAAAACGTGAAAATTGGGAAATGGGCTTTGCCACCTGCTATGGTAGGATCAAAACCAATAATTAGTCCAACTCTCTGTGTCACTGACTGAGTGGACCCTTCTCTCAGTTGGAGGGCTCAGAGACTCTTCCATCCATACTTTTCACTAAATGAACCATTGGTAGGGGAGCTAGGCTCACTGCAACCCTTAGTGCTCTATTTCTCCATTTGTCACTCTTGTCTCTTTCCAGCCTCCCTTGGTGGGTCCCACATCCTTAATATTGTTTCCATTTCCAGAATTCAAGTTAGAATAGTGTCCCCATTTTTGCTCAGGAGTTCATAACAAGACTTGATTGTGTCATCTCATTTCTTTAACTTTTTAGGTCTAGAACAACATTTGGGGACATTTTGTCACATTTTTTAACGTACATTGTAAAATACAGGCCTTAATGTTGAAGTAAAATTGCTCTAAAGAAGGCTGATCAGCTGTGCTCGGTGGCTCAGCCTGTAATCCCGCGCTTTGGGAGGCTGAGGTGAGTGGATTGCCTGAGCCCACGGGTTCGGGACCCGCCTGGCCAACTTGGTGAGACCTCATCTCTACAATCAATAAAAAAATTAGCCAGGCGTGGTAGCGCACACCTGTAGTTCCAGTTACTTGGAAGGCTGAGGCGGAAGGATCGCCGGAGCGCAGCAAGTCGAGGCTGCGGTGGCCAGGAGGGGCCACTGCACTCCAGTCTGGGCGACGGAGTGAGACTCCAACTCAAAAAAAAAAAGAAAAAAGAAGAAGACTGGGTCCTGCAACAGATTTGCAGATTTGCAGGGTCTAAAGCAGGGCTTGCCAAATTTTTTTTCTAAAGGGCCAGACAGCACAAATTTTAGGGTTTGTAGGCCCTATGGCCTCCGATGCAGCTACCAGTTCTGCCATTGTAGAGCAAAAGTGGTCATAGAAAAGTCATAAATGAACTTTATTTTTAAAAGCAGGTGGTAGAAAAGATTTGGCCCACGGACTGTAGCTTGCCAACTCATGGTCTAAGGCACAACCCACTGTTTTAAAAATTCTTTAAAATCTAAAGTGAAATATTTACATTGTAAATGTATATGTTAAAAGTTCTGTAATGGGGGGCACATAACATCAATAAGGGTACCCACACTTTACTTGTATGATGACCACGTATGTACCTAACTCTCATTTGTACCCCACATTTTAAAAATAAAATAATTTTAAAAATAAAAAAGTTCTGCCGGGCTCTGTGGCTCAGCCTGTAATCCCGCGCCTTTGGGAGGCTGAGGTGAGTGGATTGCCTAAGCCCGCGGGTTCGAGACCTGCCTGGGCAGGCGAGACCTCATCTCTACAATAAAATCAAAAAATTAGCCGGGCGTGGTAGCGTGTGCCTGTAGTTTCAGCTACTCGAAAGGCTGAGGCGGAAGGATCGCCAGAGCCCAGCAGGTCGAGGCTGCGGTGGCCGGGAGTGGCCACTGCACTCCAGTCTGGGCGACAGAGTAAGACTCCAACTCAAAAAATAAAAAAAAAAATAAATTAAATTAAATTAAAAAGTTCTGCAATAAACAATGCATTTTCTAGCAACTATTTGGTCATTTCAAGTTTTTATTCATCTGATTGTAAGTTAACTTATGCATCATATTTTTACAGTTTTTCTTTTAATAAATTAAAATTGTCATTGTTGCCAAGCACAGTGACTCACACCTGTAATGCCAGCACTTTGAGAGGCTGAGGCAGGAGGATTACTTGAGCTCAGGAGTTCAAGATCAGCCTGGGCAACATGGCGAGAACTCATGGCTACAAAAATTTTTTTTTTTAATTAGCCAGGCATGCGTGGTGGTGTGTACCTGTAGTCCCAGCTACTCAGGATGTGATACTGCCTGAACCCAGAAGGTCGAGGTTACAATGAACTGTGATTGTTCCACTGCACTCCAGCCTGAGCAACAGAGCAAGACTCAAAAAAAAAAAAAAAAAAGAATGAATGAATGAAAGCATTAATTAATTAATTAATTTAATTGTCATTGCTGAGTGGAGGTTGCTGTAAAAGAAAACTTAGGATTCTTGAGTTTTATAAAGTAATTCATTAGTTCTTGTCATGATGGTCTCACAGAAATAGCAAATATTTTGAAAACCATTCAGTTTCAGGCCTATATTTACATACATATTTTTTGCATTGTATGAATATTTGTCTTATTTTGTTTTTAATTGGTTTGAAAGCAAAGCCTATTTAATGCTGGTTTTCTCAGGAATTTCACAGTCCTCATTCTGTGAGGAAGGTGGTAACAAGTTGCCATGGAGATGATTACCAAAGTTGCATTGAGGTTTGTGACTTCTGGCGGGAAATGAGCAAGAAGAACAGATGAATTTTTTATAGCACTTTTAAATTACAGAGCTAAACTTTAAACTGACCCTGTCATATTATCAGTGGGATTATCTGGTTATAATTACTTCTGCTGGCAATGATAAGTTGTTGGATATTAATACTAATACTGAACTGCATGGAACACAGAATTAGACATGCCCATAGGCCATATCCTGTATTCTAACCACAACTCTCTCTGGGGAGAAACATCTAGAAGAATGACTTCTCAAGGTTTGTGAATGTTGTTAGGTTTCTTTGTAAATAGAAGATAGAAAACGTAAATTTAAGAGTTTTTGCCTCCTGACATGTTTGCGCGAGCAATTTTTTGGGTAGACTAATGGGAAGGAGGTTAGATTGGTAATTAAGCTTTGGTTCAAGTCTTAGCTCTGTGGCAAAGTCCTCTTTAACTAAGGTTGCCAGTTTTAACAAATGAAAATACAGGAGGCATGGCTACATTTTTATTTCACATCGCGAACACTTTTTTCGTATATGTATGTCCTGTGCGATATTGTACTAAAAATCATTCATTGTTCATCCCAAATTAAAATCAAATGGAGCAAACTGTATTTTATCTAGCAGCCATTCCTTAGGGAAATCACATACATAATCATTCTCAGTCTTTCAGTATTTTCACATTAGATTAGTTTAAATCTAAATACTTTTTAGCTTTAATAGGATTTTCAAAATTGGGAAAGGCTGACTACTGTAACAAGTGATTCCTAATTCTTAGTAGCTTTATACAACATGAGGTATTTTTCTTGCTCAGATCACAGTCAATAGGGTCCGGTGGGCTGTCTTCCACATGGTGACACACAGACATAGGCTTCGTTGTTTTCCAGCTTTATCACTTTTAAAATACAGTTTCAGTAAAATTAAACAGCAAAATATACCCCTCCCATTGGTAAAAACCAGTTATGTTTGCTACCTAATTCAGGGTGCTGGTAAAAGTTAAATTAATCATAGTCCCACAAAGAGGGAGTCGGTTTACATGTCTGTAGCCAATTTTTACCACGTGTTGTTTTAGCTCATCTATTCATACTCACTTGTCTGGCACTACTTTAGGCACTGGAGATAGAATAGTGAACAAAGTGAATAAAGTCACTTCCCTTGGAAATTTATGTTGTAGTTGGGAGAGAGAGAAAAAATAAACATACACCAGGTACACTGAGGAAGAATAAAGCAATATAGAGGGACAGAAATTTCATGAGGGGATGTATTAAATAGAGTTGTTAGGCTATCTCGGATAATGTGATGTTTGAGCAGAAACCTAAAGGAAGTGAGAATGCTTAAGGAAAGAACATTCAAGACAGAAAAGACAAGTCCAAGTTCTAAGACAAGAATGCTCTTGGTGTAAAGAACAGCAAGAGGGCTGGGGTGTCCAGAGCAGGTGAGTAAGGTCAGGAGTGGTAGAACAGTAGGTCAGGTACATGCCATTTCAGGGACCACAGCTTTTACTGTAAGAAGTAAAGGCATTGGAGTGTTTTGAGCAGAAGCATGATATAATAATAAATTTTAAAAGTCAGGCATTTAGCCGGGCTCGGTGGCTCAGCCTGTAATCCTGCGCCTTTGGGAGGCTGAGGTGAGTGGATTGCCTGAGCCCACGGGTTCGAGAACCGCCTGGGCAGCGAGACCTCATCTCTACCATAAATCAAAAAAAAAATCAGCTGGGCGTGGTAGCACATGCACGTAATTCTGGCTACTCGAAAGGCTGAGGCGGAAGGATTGCTGGAGCCCAGCAGGTCGAGGCTGCGGTGGCCAGGAGGGGCCACTGCACTCCGGTCTGGGCGACAGAGTGAGACTCCAACTCAAAAAAAAAAAAAAAAAAAAAGTCAGGCATTTAAAACGTGCTACTTTGGTGAGAATATGAAGGGGACCCCCCCCAAAAAAAACCCAGAAATACCTTTTGGCAGACAAGCCCCTTGTAGTATTCTCAGAATTTGTTTCTCCATATCAAACCATCTACCAAAGTTTTTATCTGGAAGTTTTGAGGTCTTGTCCCAAGTTGTGGAAAATAGGTAACTGGTTCTTCCACCACGACAAGTCACTTGCCCACACCACACAGAGTACTCAGTAGTTTTTATTTTATTTTAAAGGTGTTGGGTACAATTCAGGGGCAGGGACATAAGTAGTCATTGTTCAGGTGAAGTTTGGGCCTCACATTGGTCCTTACTTTGCCTGGTTTGGGTACTAGTTACCCTTATTAATGTTATGTGCCCACCCCTTTTCTGGCAGTGACCTTCTACTGCCAGTCCCTTTCATGAAGTATTATAATAAATGCTCAGGGTCCACTTATTATTCAGCAGTTTTTGAACAAAAATGGCATGATTCCTATTACCCACTGTCCCTATTCACCCTATCCTGCCCCAACTTCAATTTTTTGTTTTTGTTTCCCTAGGTGAATAAGTCCTCAAAAGGAGATGTGGAAGAGATGACACCAACAATGGCAGAAGCACTAAAAGGCATCACAATTGTCACGTTCAAAGATATTTTCGAGCAGTGGAAAAAGCACCTCAGCAGGTATATTGCATCAAATGGAGAGTACCTTGAAGATGACTGAGGTTTAAGCATGTAAGAATAAACACACAATTGCTTATCAATAAATTCCATTTTGTGGGTTCCCCTCATACTATAGTTTATACTCAATTTCATAGAGGAAGTCTGTAGCAAGAGGCCAGTCATCAGGCTATTATAATATTCAGGTGAGAGATGATAGACCTGAGTAGACAGAGTGATGTTGGTGGGAAGTATTAATAGATGTATTTTGAGTATATTCCAAAGATGGAGAATGAGTTTGCTGAAGGTGTCAAGTAACAAAAAGTGAAGGAGCAAAGATGCCTCTGAAATTCCTGGTCTGCTCTGTTGGTAGAATAGACTGACATACTGATATAGGAAATAGATTGGAGGAACAGTATAGGGGTAGTAGAGATCAGGAGGGTTCAATTTTGATAAGGTTAAAATGAATATATCTCAAATATGTTAAATTAGTCATTGAATGGGTTAAATTTGTCATCCAGGTGGAGAAATATATGCGATATTCAGTAGAGAGGTTGAGACTAGAAATGAAATGGACTCATCAAGCCATGAGACTGGAGGCAGTCACCAAGAGAATAAACATAGAGAGAAAAAGGAAAAGGTCCAAGGACAGAGCCTCGGGACAGCCCAACATTAATGAATCAAAGACATGAAGAAAAATCAGCAAAAAATATTTAAGAATGTATAGCCAAAGAGCAAAAAATGATTAGAAATGTGTGTCCAGAGAAGTAATTCAAAGAAAGATTCAATTAAAGGCCAATGGAATCAAAATTTCAAACGTTGTTGATTAAATGGAAATTTCATTAAGGAACATTGGATTAAATAATATGGACATCTTTGGTGACATTCCAAGAGGGAGAAATAGAGATGAACACTTAAATGAAGTCAGGCTATACACCAACTGCTTAAACTAACAGAAGACAGTTCAATATAGAATGGGAGGAAAGTAGAAACATAAGTAAAGGTGACTCTGAAAAATTTTGCAGTAAGGTACAGTAGATAAGTGATTAGTTATTTTAAGTAAATTTACATTACTTATTTGCTTTCACTGATTGCATGTCAATTACATAAGAGGTTTGACACTAGGTGCTATGGAAGCAAAGATAACTATGACATGCTCTGAGTTTACTGCACTCATGGTTTGGGAGAAAGGTCAAACAAGAGATCACAGGTCAATGTGAAATGTGTTAATGAAGGTCCAATTAAAGTGCTATGGGAGCTTGCTGAAAAGTGGCAGTGACTTGGCCTTAGCTGGTCAGAGCCAATTCACAGAGGTTATGGTAGTACAAACATTTAAAAGATGACTGGGCTTCAGTTGACTTAAAACCTAGGGACATTCCTGGTGAAGGTTGTAACATCCACAAAGTCTGGAAAGCAGGGTTTCCACCTCTAATTCTGTTGGATTTATAAATCTACCTCTTTACTAAAGTCTAGCTCTAGATACATCTCTTGGTGTTTGGAATCCCTCCTCCTGTTTCCACATGACCCCTCTCTCCCCTACCTTCATATACACCCTCAAAACATCTTTCAACATTGTCATTCAAAGTATGCAGCCACATCACCTGGGTCCATTTTAGAAATACAGATTTCATGGCCCCCATTCCAAACTTACGGAATCAGAATCTCTGAGGATCATATCTAGGAACATGTATTTTAACAAGCCCTTCAGGAAATTCTCATGTAGCTAAAGTTTGAAAAGTGATTTCTCTGGGTGTCGTCCATAAAGTGGTGGCTGCAGATTTTTTCTTTCTTTTTTTTTTTTCCTTTTCTTTCCTTCTTTTTCCTTTTCTTTCTTTTTTTAATTTTTATTTTTTTGTCCCTCTTAGCACCCACTGCTGCCAACACTCAGCATTAGAGTTATGTGTTCTCTAACTTAGTGTCTCCCTACCTATTAATCAGAAGTAACTTTTTTTTTTGCATTCCAACACCATTAGCAGATCCTTCTATGAAAATAACTAAGAATGACCTAGAGTGTTGTTCTTCAGGGAGCACTTGCCTTTTAATCAAGTTTTTAACCAAGTAACAAGACATTTCTACTGCAAAAAAAGCTCAGGTGAGAGTTATTCTTCTGTCTATATACCTGGGAAAGGGACACTATAATAGGTCTCAGACATGCCAACATTTAGGACTCCACATCATTAATCATTGAGTAAAACCTTGAGACAACCATCAGTATTTCATTAATGAACCTATACTAAGTACCTCATTTACTGAACCTTTATTAGGAAACTACTGAGTATCATGGGTTATAGAGAAGAGTAGCACAATTACTCTTTCAAGTTATAGGAAACTCTTGATCATCTTACCATCTTTTCTAAGGCCCACTCACTCTATTTTTCTTTAAAATCATCTAGATTTAAAACAAGTCTTCTTATTTTTTGTATTTCTGAAAAATGTCCATTCAAAAGTTGATCAAGGTGGACTTTCACTCTATTTAAACAGGTTGGTATCCCCAGTCATTTAGAGAAGCTCATTAAGGGGAATTGAGTCTGCCCACTCAGAAAACACCTTCAAAGTCAAAGATCATACACTGTGGGGCTCACCATGAGTATCCCTGGAAGGTGAACTACTTTCAGAAGCCTGTCTCTCCTTACTGTTATTCTTCTCTTCACTTGCTATCCTCCCCACCCTCAGATCATCTCATTTATCTCATGAGTGTCCGGAGGCCTTATGTTTTATTCCAAATTACTCTCTGGAAAGTAACTAGCAATAACAATAGCTACTGCTCTTGCATTTACTATATTCCAACTGCTGAGTTAAGTGCTTTAGAAATGTTTTCTCATTTGATCTTTGCAATGGTCCATGAGGTAATTTTTATTAGACTTATTTTGAAGAGGCTTAGGGAAGTTGAAAGAAACTTGCTTACTCAGATTGCAAATTCAGGTCTATTGAACTCAAAAGCCACAATTTTTTTTTTTTTAATTTCATAAATGCTGCCTCTTTGATATGTTATTTGGCTGCTTTTTCCAGGGGTATTTGTGTTTAACATAATTTATGATAACAGAATGGTTTTGCACTTCCTTGAAGCATTTTAGACACTGATGACCAGGTGGAGATGATCTATTTGGGTGGCCAGAAGACTTCTGAGATCACACTATGGATATTTGCCCCAATAAATGAAATTAAGACTTACAGATAAATGTCTGAGGATGACAGAGTCTCCCCTATTACAGTTAAACCTTCCTGTGAATCTTTCTCCTTACAAATTAAAGCATGTCTGAGAGACCATTAGAAAACTCCCTTTAGGAAAGGAGGAATTATTTGCATAAATGCAAGTATTGTAACCTCCCCCAATTCTCTTTTTTTTTTTTTGGAAAAAACATGTGCCTCCTCCAGAAAGTGCCCAAATACAGAGGGTGCCAAAAAAGTAAACACATTTTAAGAAAGGAAAAAACTGTATTAAAATTGTAATACTCAATATATACTGATAACAAAAGATGAATACAAGTCATGTTTGACTTCTGAAACTTCAAGAAGTGCTCAGAGTAGTTACCATCAGTGTTCAGACACTTCTGATTATGGTAAACTAAAAGTAATACATAGATAACATCTCTTAAAATGTGTATACATTTTTTGGCACCCTTGGTATTTCAGCAGTGTACAAGTGTTGGGTACGAGTAAGCCTAAGCAGGTGTGAGCCATCTGGGATATAGAATGCATGCGAATTAGCATGTCAGATTGTGGTGTATAAAGGTTAGACATCCAGGAGTTCAGGTGCTGACTCTACCAGCTATGTTTCTGTCTTAGTCCATTTTGGGGTTGCTATAACAGGATACCTGATGCTGGGTAATCTCTCGAGCAAACAGGTTTATTTAATTCATGGTTCTGCAGGCTGTCCAAGAAGCACGGGACAGGCATCTGCTTATCTTCTGGTGAGAGTTTCATGCTGACTCCTCATGGTAGAAAGTAAAAAGGAAGTAGGCATGTGCAAAGAGGTCACATGACAAGGAGGAACTAGGAAGAAACTGAAGAAGTCAGACACTTTTTAACAACCCGCTCTCATTCATTCCCACAGGCAGGCATTACGTTAATCTACTCATGAGGGATATGCACCCACAACCCAAACACTTCCCACTAGTCCCCTTTTCCTGACGCTGTTACACTGAGGATCACATTTTTTTTTTTAATTAAATTTTATTTGTTAATTATATCTATTTCTCATTTTTAAATTGTGGTGTACAGTTAAGGGTTAAGTATACAAATATTCATTGTGTAGTTACCCTTGTTGATGAGGTATGAGGATCACATTTCTTTTTCTCTCTCTTTTTTTTTTTTTTGAGTTGAATTCTCACTCTGTCGCCCAGACTGGAGTGCAGTGGCCGCTCCCGGCCACCGCAGCCTCGACCTGCTGGGCTCCGGCGATACTTCCGCCTCAGCCTTCCGAGTAGCTGGAACTACAGGCGTGCGCTACCACACCCGGCTAATTTTTTGATTTCGTATAGAGATGAGGTCTCGCCAAGTTGGCCAGGCGGGTCTCGAACCCGAGGGCTTAGGCAATCCACTCACCTCGGCCTCCCAAAGCTCGGGATTATAGGCTGAGCTACCGAGCCTGGCGAGGATCACATTTCAACATGCATTTTGGTGGGGACAAATCATCCTCAAATCATAGCAGTCTATAAATCTTAGTTTCTTCATTTGCATATAAAGATAAAATATCTTAGGGTTGCCCGAGAATTGACACATGTATAACACATAACTTTGACTTCCTCAGTGAATAGTGGCTGCTATTGTAACCACAATAGATGCATCTACCTGATGTGCAGCAAGCCAGTATACCAAGACACCAGGTTGCAGCAGAGAAAGAGTCTAATAATCTTATAGCCGCCAAGTGAGGAGGTGGTAGAAAGCCTCAACTCCATCTTCCTAAGGAATCTGGGGCAAGGAATTTTATGGAATTTGGAGTGGGCTGAGGTGTGGAGGTCATTGATTGGGCAAGGAATACAGGGTGAAGTCATGGGATAGGAGGATGAAGAAATTGCATTCTCATGCTGATTGGGGTCTTCAAGCTGATGATCATCAGCCTTGTGATGGAATTTAGGATCTGAACATCTTCAGCAATTCTTAAACAAAAGTCTTATGTTTCTAAGAAAATCCTATCTGTAGGAACAAAGGGGATGCAAATGGTCAGTATCTAGTGCTACCTTGATTTCTGGTTATAAGAAGATGGGCCAAAGTGCAGCCTGATTAATGCTGAATTATAATTATATTTCTCCCCAGAACCCAACACATAATTTTTATTAATCCTGTGAGGATAGTTTCACTGTCATTATGGATTTCAATATCAATTGAATCCAGATATCTACAAGACCCTAGATATTGTCTCTATAAACTCCTGGCCCCAGAAAATGTGTGCTACCAGTTTGCAGGTAATACTATAATGTCAGTAGGTTAGCATGGAGGAATACTAGTAAGAATAATTAGTATTTTTGAGCTTTTACTATGTACCAGTCCTGTGCTAAACATTACACATAAAATATCTTATTTAAGCCTCCCTGTGACTCCATGCCTGCTAGTGTTACCCCATTTTACAGATGAAGAGACTGAAATGTAAGAAGCTAAGTAAGCCAGGCTGGGTGGCTCAGCCTGTAATCCCGCGCCTTTGGGAGGCTGAGGTGAGTGGATTGCCTGAGCCCGCGGGTTCGAGACCCGCCTGGGCAGCAAGACCTCATCTCCACAATAAATCAAAAATTAGCCAGGCGTGGTAGCGCGCGTCTGTAGTTCCAGCTACTTGGAAGGCTGAGGCGGAAGGATCACCAGAGCCCAGCAGGTTGAGGCTGCGGTGGCCGGGAACGGCCACTGCACTCCAGTCTGTGCAACAGAGTGAGACTTCAACTCAAAAAAAAAAAAAGAAGCTAAGTAAATGATCCAAGATCACACAATTAGAAAGGGGTGAAACTGGGATTTGAACCAAGGTCTGACTTCTCCGCTGCCCTCTTCACCATTGTTATAAGAAGAAAAATGTGTAAAGTACTTGCTAGAGGTATTTTCTTCTTTATGAATTCAAGAGAGATTATTACTCTTGTTTGTTGTGTTAAGATAGTCATAAAATAAACATGATCATTAGCCTGCATGGCTGAGATATTGTCCTGTAAGTGAAAAAATTATCACCTGGGCACTGAGAATAAAGTGTAGCACCATTTTCATTAGTTACATGGATTGTTGAAAGCTGCTATTGTGCCCCACTCCATTAAAATAGGACAGACTAAAAATTGGAGTAGAGCAGTGGGGGGGGGGAAGAAAAGGGAGACAAGGCCATAGGGTAGCTGATAAATCTATCCCTTACATTAGCTTGCATTGGAAACTTAAAATGCTCCAAGAAGGCCACTTGTGATGTAAATCGGGAAGGTGTGCACAGAGGGATTTTACAAATTTGCTATTTACCTAAGAGAGGCATCCTGTAGGTTATCCCAAAGGAATTCACTTTCCTGCTTGGTTTACCATGGAAGGGAAAGAAGGCCTAACAAATAGCCCTTTGGTTTGCTCAGCTGTGAGATATCCATTAACCAAGCAGAAGTTTGCCTGCACACACTGCCCTGTGTGTTTGCACAGCTTGCAGTGACATCATTTCAAGACCCACCATTGTCTGGAAAGCACTCCAAAGTCCTAAGTCTGTAACAAAGCAAATCGTTTGCGCAGTCATTATTGTGGGGCTCACTTTTTATCGTGCAGCCTGCGAATGTCATCGGTTGAATTAAATCTCCACAAGACCAAAACAGAGTGTGTGAAGGTCAAATGTGTCCCTGTGTTTGTCAGCACAATAGCCACAAAGCCACTTCCTCTTGAAAGTGTTCTTCAAGACACTTTCTCCTCACTCAACTGTTGGAAATTTGGTTATAAAGCCCAGATAAGAGAAAAAATCAGTCTTATGGAGAAGCTTTTACTTAACAAGTAATTATAAAGCATTTTCTCTTCAGAGTACAGATTGAGTATAAAGTAGGTGATATTCATCACTAGCAGTTATGTAGGTGGCCTGTCTTTTCAAAACCACCTGCCCATGTATTTTCTCATTTGCTTGGAATGATATCATAATTATTACTTAATTTTACTCAAGGAAACCTAAGGCTCAAAGTGGTTCAAGGATTCTCCTAAGATTATTCTTCTAGTGAGTAGTGGAAATTAGACTTGGGTGCCTGTAGTTCTGCCTCCAGGGTCTATAATCTTCCTACTATTCATATTCAAATACACATTCACTGGATCTTGCTACTGAAAGTGTGGTCTTAGCAGTGGCATCAACCGTATCACCTGGACACTTATCACAAAGGAAGAATCTCAGACCCACTGAATCTGGATATGCATTTTTAACAAAAGCCCCAGTTGACATTAAAGTTTGAGAAGAGCTCTAGTAAAGACCTCATTCACAAGTATAGCATCTTTATTCTCCAGCTGGATAATATGTCAACACACGTTGGCATTTGAAATCTTGAGTGTCAAATACCAACAGGGCAGCTAAAATTATTCTTAAGATATTACATGGGTTTGAAAATCTGTGATTTCATCTTTCCTTCTTGAAAATTCCACTTTTGGTACAACTGTGTCCACAATTGCACATATACCCACCTGAACAAAAAATGATGCTGAGCCGGGCTTGATGGCTCAGCCTGTAATCCCAGCACTTTGGGAGGCTGAGGTGAGTGGATTGCCTGAGCCCGTGGGTTCAAGACCCACCTGGGCAACTTGGCGAGACTCATCTCTAAAATAAATCAAAAATTAGCTGGGCGTGGTAGCGCACGCCTGTAGTTCCAGCTACTTGGAAGGCTGAGGCGGAAGGATCACCAGAGCCCAGCAGGTCGAGGCTGCAGTGACTGGGAGCGGCCACTGCACTCCAGTCTGGGTGACAGAGTGAGATTCCAACTAAAAAAAAAAAAAAAAAAAATGATGCTGTATGTCTCTACCTGTTAGGGTAATGATGTTCCTTTTCATTAGCATGGTGGACTGTTGGGGGGTCAGTAAGCATTGGGAGCTTGAGTCAGATATTCCATTAGGGGCTTTCTAGTTGATGCAAACTTTTAAATTAAATGTCCGATGCCAAGTAAATGCTTGTGAAATTGCAATTCGCCTGCCATGTGGTGTGCTGCTTAACAATGGATTATATTTGCTGTTCCTCAAAATGAACTATCTATTGGAAATCGATGCTATGCCCAATCGCTTTGCTGATAACCAGTTAAATGAGCTCAGATAAGTCATTTAAATGCCTTGATTCTTCTTTTTCTTGCCTGCAACATTAGACCAGGTCATCTCTGTGTATTGTATCCAAGTTACAGCAAAAAAATGAAATTTTAAAAGTTTCTGCAGATGTGTAGCATCTGGAAGGACACAGTGAATTCACAACCAAACACTGTCTCCCTCGCCCCTGCATTTTTTTTGTAAATGGAATCCTCTAGGCCCTTTATAAGTTGCACTTAATTTTAAGGTAGTTGTTTTTTTTATTATCCTTAGAATAAAATAACTTCTAAAAATCCCAGCAATGTAGTTCAGCTCAGCCTCAAAATGAAGTATGCATGATTGAATGTCAAGGAGTCACTGAAGCACTCCAAAGAATTCACTGTATAATTACAGGACCAGATGCTGGTAAGTTTGGGTAGGTAGCTAAGGGAATAAGCTTGTTGGTGAAAAATTATACAATAGTAGAAACCTGGTTCCTGAGAAAATACGTTTGCCATTATCTTTTCACACTAGGAGTATTCTTTTAAAATAAGCATCTAAAGAATGGCCTGCTCTCAGTTTTTAGGATAGTCTAGGCCCTTTAATTCTTAATTAGATCTGACACTTCCATGAGTTTCCTGTGAAAACTTTGCCAGTCTGTGAACAAATATTTTAGATAAGACACAGACTTTTTTTTTTTTCTATTCTAGAATCATGGGGTACATGTGAGGATTTGTTACGTAATGATATTGTGTGAAGATGAGGTTTAAACCTCTGATAAGCCCTCCCCTCCCAGTCGTGAGCCTGTTACCTGATGGGTGGTTTTATATCCTGTTAAGTTAAAAAAAAAATCCCAGCGGGGTCTCCAAAATGTTAGGTCAGACCCGCAGGGGGTTTTATGATCCTGTGCTACCTGAAAGATGCAAAGAATTGCACATAAGTTAGATTGGAAAATATAGCTTATTTTGAAAGAAAATTAGAGAAAGAGAGGATATTCACCTCCCCAAGGTAGGGAAGAAGGTCAGAGCTATGAAACATGACCTGTCCAATGCTTAGCAAGGAAATGGCGAATGGCTGCTTGAAGTCGAATTGTTTTAAATTTCCCCTTTGATAGGAGAAGGTCGCTAAGGTGATTGGGTGGTGGTCTGTTCCATGTCATCACGGAGGGCAGATAAGCACAGGTACTGATGTCAGGGGATGAATGGCAGGCTGACGGCTGGGTTAGTCACATGACTGGTGCCATGGTGATGGGGTCAGTCTGTGTCGTGAAGATCAGCAAGAGCTGATTAGACTAACTTGGGTCTTAGGGGTGGAGGCAAATATTTGACATAGAAAAGCTAATTAGTAAAAAAATACTGGGGAGGGAGTTGTAAAGCAATTATCAATAGCTACCTCTGAGAAACCAATTGGTTTTGTCTTTGGCTAGTGATTAGATGGCAAATTAGTGTGAACTGCTAGAGAAACATAACAAAGCTAAGCAATGTTAAGCATAACAACGCTCATTGGATATATTGACTCCGTCTTACAAGCTTTCATATCCCTTATCCTCTCTCCCTCTCTTCCCTTCTTTAGCAGTGCCCAGTGTCTGTTGTTCCCACCCTTGCGTCCATGTGTACCCAATATTTAGTGCCCACTTATGAGAGAGAACATGCAGTATTCAGTCTTTTGTTTCTGTGATAGACTGCTTAGAGTGATGAAGACCCAGAATTCTGAGGTGAGGTGCTGTCCCCACAGATGGGATCTTTGAGGAGATACCAGTTTTCTAAACACAGATACCTGTTACTTGGGATTATAATAAAAGAGAGGGGATTATAATAAAAGGGAAGGGATGTGTGTGTGTTTAGTAGGGATTGGAAGAGTTTTAGAAAGATAAAACTCATCCCAGAAGCCAGAAAGAGTCCAGTAATCCTTATCACAGGGTCTAAAACATTTCAAATGCCATGCTTCTAACTTGAAAAACTGATGTAATTTTACTTCATTGGAGGATGTAGAGTCTGGCCTTCCACTTATGTTAGTAAGGAAAGGAGGCACGTGTGCATGATGATTTTAAGAAAACAAGGGCTGGGCTCAGTGTCTCAGCCTGTAATCCCAGCACTTTGAGAGACCAAGGCGAGTAGATTGCCTGAGCCTGCTGCTTCAAGACCAGCCCACACAACTTGGTGAGACCTCATCTCTACAGTAAATCAAAAATTAGCCGGACGAGGTAGCGCGTACCTGTATTTCTAACTCCTTGGAAGGCTGAGGTAGGAGGATTGCTGGAGCCCAGCGGGTCGATGCTGGGGTGGCCATGAGCATGCCACTGCACTCTAGCCTGGGCGACAGAGTGAGACTCCACCTCAAAATAAAATAAAATAAAATAAAACAAAACAAGAATGGGAAGAAAGCAGCAAAGCTAGGGCTGGTGCAATAGTTCCCTGAGAAATGACAGGCACAATGTCCTCCATGCGTCCTTGGGCTCTCCTGGGCCCTCCCCATTTGTCAAGTTTGGGGGAGGTCCAGGAATTTCTTACTGAAAGCATTTTAGGTGACCGAAGAGCCCCCAAGACTTGTTAAAAGAATAACTTAGAAAAATTAAATTGAACAAAGTGTAATTGAACAAAGAATGATTTGAAAATCAGGTAGTCCCCTGAACTAGAATAGGTTCAGAGTGACTAGGGTGGTGCTCTGGAATTGGAGATGATTTATGAACAGGAAAAGAAATGAACCCTGCAGAAAACAGTAGTGAGATACAGACACAGCTGGATTGGTTACGGCTCAGCCTTTGCCTTATTTGAACCCTGTTTGAACAGTTGGCCATCTGAGATTGACAAAAACTCAGTGATTGGCACAAGAGAAGGCTACAGGCTGTGTATACATGTAGGCAGGTTGTAGAGTACTAGGTACAGAGAAAACTTCAGGCTGAACATAAAATATGTAAGGAGACAGCTTTGGGCTAAACTTAATTTAAGAGACTGAATGACTGTGCAGACTTTTCCCGGGTCAAATTTCCTGAAATTTAAAACAAAAAAACACAGAAGTCTCATGATTTCACATGGATCCCAAGTGCCAGTCACCGACTCTTACTCCCTTTTCTTTTCTTTCCAAGCTTAAAATTTTAAAAAGCATTTTGCATAAGATATCAATATATACATGCAAATGTTTATATAAAATAGAAACAAGCCGGGCTCGATGGCTCAGCCTGTAATCCTGCGCCTTTGGGAGGCTGAGGTGAGTGGATTGCCTGCGCCCACGGGTTCGAGACCCGCCTGGGCAGCGAGACCTCATCTCTACAATAAATCAAAAAATCAGCCGGGCGTGGTAGCGCATGCCTGTAATTCTAGCTACTCGGAAGGCTGAGGTGGAAGGATTGCTGGAGCCCAGCAGGCGAGGCTGCAGTGGCCGGGAGCGGCCACTGCACTCCAGTCTGGGCAACAGAGTGAGACTCCAACTCAAAAAAATATATAAACAATAAAATAGAAACAAAAGACTCATATGATATCTTTATTATATGTGATGTATTCTGATCCTTTTTTTCTTTATCTGATTAGACTATTTTGTTATGAAGAGAACAGAAGCTAACCCTTAGTTACTGTTCATTTCCAATTGAGAAGAGGCAGATTGCTAAGACCCTTCATAGATCACTAAATTGCAGTCTAGGAGGTGACAGAGGTTGGTGCAAGACTTTTAGAAAAGTAATTGTGAGATGTGGACAAGCAAATGAGAGCAATCAGTTCCCATGCCTCATCATGCCACGCAGAGCATATCCAGTCCTTCATCCACCCCACAGGAAAAGTACTGGGCTTCATAAAGTGACCCAACTTCCTTTTTGACAAAAAAACTTTAGCAAACCTTGCATAATAAACACTGGTGTTACCTAGTACTAATGCTTCAGCACATGGTAAAGTTGTAGGAAGCAAGATTTCACTAAAGTGCTTGGAAGTTTGGTTGCAAAAGCAAATTAAAATGACTAAAGGCTGTCAATTAACAGAATTCCTTGATCAACATGTGATCCCTTTTGTCTCTGTCTAAGAGCTAATAGTACCAGTTTGAGTCATCCCCTGAAATAGTTGTCATACTGGAGTGGGGGACAGGGAAGAAGGGGTAACAGTTTGACTGTCTATGATTTAAGTCATCGGCCTACTCTCAGGCTTTAGCAAAACTTCGACTGTGTTCCTCTGCAGTAAGAATAACATGGACATTCCTCCAGGACAAATCATAAGACAGAGAAAAAAGTATTCTAATTACTTAGAAAACTTAGAAGGATTGGTAGAGAAAGAGCCCAGTTTAGATTCAATTTGAGAGAGAGCTATCATAGAAAAGGGAACAAGAACTCTAATAATATCCTCCATCCTGGCCACTTCTCAAAGCAGGGGTGGCTGGTGAACAGGGTCAGGAGATTTAAAGGGGCATCCAGAGTATGTATGAGCAGGTGAAGGGAGGGATAGAGCAAGAATGGGAGATTGAGTATCTGGTTGGGGGTCTTGTGGAGGTGGATAGGGAGGAGGCTGAGGGTGAGAAAAGAGGGATTGGTTGACTAGGTCTGAATCTTCCAAGAGTGAATAAGAGAAAGACAATTAGTTTGAGTAGGAGTTACAAGGAGCATGTGACCAGAAGAGCAAAGGTCTAGGCAATAAGCCAACTTAAAAAAAGCTTGTATACAAGGAACCTCAGACCACTGGCCTTGATGGTAGCAATAGAAATCAAGGTGAAGGAGGATATTAGAGGATAAAGACCCATTCTTGGGCCATACTTTCTGGTCACCAAACTGTATTGGGACCAAGCCATATTATAGAAAAAAGCATTGGGGCCAAGCCATATTACCGAAAAAAGGTGAGATGTTTAGGAGATATCCTTCTCTAATGAAAAGATTTTGAGATTTCTGAGAAGGCACTCCAAAGGGGAATCTTTGGCAGCAATGGGGTGGATATTTCCAATAAGGAATCCTGAGAATAGAGATTCTGAGAGAAGTCTCAAGGATCCAGGAGAGAGAGAAAGGAAAGCCCATATACTCCCCATTGGCATCCCAAGAGAGGGCTGTGGAATCTGCCCTTCCACACTCTCACTTGACATCCTGAGAGGGGGCTGTGAAATCTGCCTTTGAGGAATCAAGAGAAAAAGTGTGTCCCTTTATTGGCCTTGATGATGTGAAGCAGAAATCCCCAGAGCAATTGTCCTTGACAATATTCAGGAGACGTAGCACTAAGATTTCTGAGGCCAAGAGAAACTAGGAGCTCTCATATATGATAATAGCTACCCTGGAATCTGCCTTCAGAACCAAATAAAGATGGGGCTTAGATTAAGGGCTTACTAATTGATGTTGATGCCAACAAGGAGGCAGAGCTGGAACAGGTTGCTGAAGATGGAAGAAGAGGAGATGTGAGTGAGAAAGCAAGAGCAGGAGAGAGGTCTGGGTTTCCCTAAGTCTGGAGTTAGGGACCTCTAACAAGGAGAGATAGAAAAGGGCTTTCTGCCCTTCCAGTTAAATTTGTTCACCCAGCCGGGCTCGGTGGCTCAGCCTGTAATCCTGCGCCTTTGGGAGGCTGAGGTGAGCGGATTGCCTGAGCCCGCGGGTTCGAGACCCGCCTGGGCAGCGAGACCTCATCTCTACAATAAATCAAAAAAAAAATCAGCAGGGCGTGGTAGCGCGCGCCTGTAATTCCGGCTATTCGGAAGGCTGAGGCGGAAGGATCGCCGGAGCCCAGCAGGTCGAGGCTGCGGTGGCCGCGAGCGGCCACTGCACTCCAGTCTGGGCGACTGAGTGAGACTCCAACTCAAAAAAAAAAAAATTTGTTCACCCTCTGGCCTTCAGGCTATATCAGGGAATGCCCTGGCCAGAAACCATCAGTTGCCAGAGAGTCTTCTGCTGGAAGACTGAAAAAGGAAAGAAGCCTCTTGTCTCTCACCTGATTGGGCAATGGCAGTTTGACACTTTTCCCTGGGACCTTTTGGCTCACTGGAGAGTAGCCCTGACCAGAGCTGTCAGTTGTCTCTTAGTTCCAGCACTGTCCACCAAGAATCTTGAATAGGAAGAGGAAAGAGAATGGGACAAAGGTTCTCTTAGGAGAGTTCCCTGTACAGGCCACCAAATTGTTAGATCAGTGATGTGGGTAAATACAAGATTTGCAAGAAATAAGCAAGTAAAAGAGTTTATTCTCTTTCCAAGGTTAGAAAGAGGCCAGACACTAAGGAAAGTATAGCCCCAAATGCTTGAGGCTGAGAGCTTATAACGTTTTTTCTTCAGGAGGTCAGGCAAACATTCTTGGGTGAGATAACACAGGGACTGGTCTCATGGTGATGGTCTGTTTTTTTGTATCTCTGATAGCAGACAGATAGATGGTCCATCACTGGTGGTCAGTCACATGAACAAAGGGCTGGGCCAGTAGCTGGAAGGCAAATTCTTGGAACAAAGTTGTTAATCTTAATTTCTTGTGACCAAGTAGAATGAGACTCATCCAGGCTTCTGGGAACAAACTGGTTGTTCTTCTGGTAAAGGCTTGTTTTCATGTATATGCTTGACTAAGCCTACTCAGGGTGACCAGAGAGACTTTATTTTGGCTTTGTCCTTTTAGTTACCCTTACATCTGGGATAAGAGGACCCTTTTCTCATGATGCTGCCTGTCTGTCCACTTAGCAGGTACATTAAAAACTCCTTCTCTGAAGTCATTTGTTGACTTTGCTGCTGGTTGTGCAGGAAACACCAGGAGTCACTGAATGTCTTCAAGGCAGAACTGCTGTCACTCTGCTGGCCCCATCAAAAAGATGATGTACACAAATCTTTATTTTCATAATGTCCAGTCAGTAAAACAGAAATCTTTCCAGTAATGTTAACAGGAAATTTAATGTAAGGATTGGGTTAAATATATATTAGAGGATTCACAACCTGAAAGAGAACCATGAGGTAACAAAGATCTAGCAACTTTAGATTGCAGCCACCACCCTTAGAGGGGATAACAAAAGGAGCTGGGTCATTAGAACCTTGGGGTTCCAGACCAGGACTCAGGCGTCTGAAGAGAGGATGCACAGTTGGTCGGCACCAATGCCTTAGGAGCTTGGAAGAGGCCCCCACAGAATCAAAACACAGACCTCTAACTTAGCAGCAAAGAGCTGGCACTGATATCTCTCTGAGGAGTGGGGATTGCACCATGAGGAATAAAAAGCACTGGGAGCTGGAACCAACTGCTGCTATATAAGCTATTACTGAGGCTGGGCTCGGTGGCTCAGCCTGTAATCTCAGCACTTTGGAAGGCTGAGGTGAGTGAATTGCCTGAGCCCGTGGGTTTGAGACCCGCCTGAACAACTTGGTGAGACCTCATCTCTACAAAAAATAAAAAAAATTAGCTGGCCGTGGTAGTGCACGCCTGTAGTTCCAGCTACTTGGAAGGCTGAGGCGGAAGGATCACGGGATCCCAGCAGGTCGAGGCTGTGGTGGCCGGGAGTATACCACTGCACTCCAGTCTGGGCGACACAGTGAGACTCCAACTTAAAAAAAAAAAGCTATCACTGACAGTGTGGATTATTGCTCAGTGACTCTAAAAGGAGAGAAAGCAAACAAGGAGAAGCAGGTCCTTCCTTCCTCCTGCAGCTGGAAAAGAAGAAATGTAACTGTCCCAGCCCAGTGTCATGAAGAGTGAGGAAAGGGACATATAGCACTGAGTGATAATTGCTAATTGACCTGCACAGCCATTCCTTAATTCCCCATAATACCACCAAACAGTCCACATAAGGGTAAGAGAGCTAACAAATTGGGGTAACCAAAAAGAATTCAAGTATCAAAAAAAAGTACACTTTGCATTAAATTTGATGATTTCCAGAGTCTGAAGAGAAATAATTCAGCAACAAGTAAAGTAAAATTCTTCACTAGAGCCTCAGTTCCTATACCTGGTCCTCGAATGAGATTTAACATTCAACTTTGTCCTCATGGAAAGTTTCCTTTTAAAAACTTCTATGCTGTGAATCTTACTTTAGAGAACACCATTTCCTGCCGCCAGGAATAATCTGGCCCTGATATCTACTTCTTTCCTTCTTCCACTCTCACCATCTAGTCTATAGATCACAAAGTTCCCCCACTGCAATGTGGTTCTGAATGTCTGAGTTAAGTCCAGATTAATACATTAGGTAAAGGGGGGCACTGGAGAAGACAAAACAAAGTTACCTTTGACACTGTATCTCAACTAGTTTCTTTGGAGGTCTCTCAACCATGTGAGGTAAAGATAAGTTTCTTCATTTTCCTGATCAATAAGGAGGTAGCTATTATATCACACACACACATGCCACATGCATCCACACAATAATTTTTAGAGACAATGGAGTCTAGACTAATGTTTCTGCTGTTGTTTAGATATTTGTCCCTCCAACATCATGTTGAAATTTGATCCTAATTTTGGAGGTGGCTTAACGGGAGATGCCTGGGTCATGGGGCTGAATACCTCATGAATAGACTAATGTCTTCCCTGGGGAGCGGTGAATGGGTTCTTATTCTATTAGTCCCCATGAGAGCTGGTTGTTAAAAAGTCTAGCACTTCTTCTCTCTCTCTTGCTCTCTCTCTCTCTTTTTTTTTTTTTTGAGTTGGAGTCTCACTCTGTCGCCCAGACTGGAGTACAGTGGCCGCTCCTGGCCACTGCACCCTCGACCTGCTGGGCTCTGGCGATCCTTCCACCTCAGCCTTCCAAGTAGCTGGAACTACAGGTGCGTGCTACCACGCTCAGCTCATTTTTTATTTATTGTAGAGATGAGGTCTTGCGAAGTTGCCCAGGCGAGTCTCAAACCCGCGGACTCAGGCAATCCACTAATCTCAGCCTCCCAAAGAGTGGGATTACAGGCTGAGCCACTGAGCACAGCTTGCTTTCTCTCTTGCCATGTGATCTCTGCACAACTCTCTCCTCTTCCCTCTCTGCCATGAGTGGAAGCTTCCAGAGGTCCTCATCAGAAACAGAGACCGATGCCATGCTTTTTGTACATCCTGCAGAATCATGAGCCAAATAAACTTTTTTCTTTATAAATTTCGCAGTCTCAGACATTCCTTTATAGCAACAAAACCAGAATGAGACAGCTTCTCTTCCAGGGGTGATTTTGTTCACCAGGGGACACGAACAACGTACAGAGACATTTTCGATTGTGACAACTGAGGCTGGGGGTGCTATTAGCATCCAGCAGGTGGAGGAGAGTGATGCCACTAAACATCCTGCAATGTGCAACAACCCCCTACAACAAATAATTATTCAGCCCAAAATGTCACTAGTGCTGAAGTTCAGAAACCGTGGTCTAATTACTCTACAAAGAGTTTCTCTCCTCATCCATAATGACACTAACATTGTATACTAATTTACTGAGGGAGGGAGGACTTATAGCATATCCACACCGATTCTCTTCAAAGAAAAGCTGTCTATCATTCGGATCTCATTCTTGGCATCTCTGATTCCATCTTAGGGTGAGAAGGGTGGTCTGCTAAGAATCTCAAGTTGGTTCCAAAGTGACTTCTCTGCAGTCCTGCTTTGGTGGTCTAACACCATACTTGGGAATGTAGGAGTATCTGACATGTTCACACCCTGATGTTTTCTGCTTTTCCAGGGAGCCACAAAGTAATGTGTGGCCCATCTCTAGAAGTATTCGAGAGACTACAAGAGCTTATGCTAGGGAAAAAGGTGAGAGGAGTTTTTTATGGCCTACAGTGTTTCCTCCAAACACCAGGAGTATCTGATTAGGTTCACACTGAGTCTGTGAAACAAAATATGCATGAGTCAATGTGTTAGACAATGGGTGGCCATTGTCACTGTGTTTTTCCTGAGACTGTAGTGTTGGTTGATGCTTACTGGAAGGAGAAGGGCACACTCTTCCTCAGCCCTGTTCCTGTAGCATAGAATGATCTCCCAGAGGAGCAAGACTTCCAGGCTCTTGGTTCTAAATCAGCTGCTCTGTACACCAGTGAGCATTTTGAAGACTTAGCAAGATTCAGAGAAGGGTTTTCTGCTAGCCTTGCCTGCCTGCCTGAGCATCAACTCTCTGGGTATTAAATCACAAACACTTTGAAAAATTGCTTTGAAATCAGCCCTGCAGAAATCCAAAGTAAAGCTAGGGTTCCTCTGAGTGTGGCATTTACCTGAAGGAAAAACTATGCCAAAGATGTCCACATGCTGCCAGACCAGGGGCTAGTAGAATAAGAGCTTTCTGACAGTTAGAAATCAGAGCAGTCTAGAAGGTGGGAGGAGCATGTGGCTTAATTTTAGCCCTATGCAGCTCTATTTTTCTGGAAAATGGTTGAGGTTGGGATGTGTTTTGTATAGTTCATGTGGAATTCAACAAAGAAGGGAAAAAAAACAGCCCCTTAATAAGTTCCTTACATGAAGAAATAAATTCTGCTTCTCTGTTTATGGGGTGGGCAACCTGTTAACATGCCGCTGGCTGAATTACCTTTGACTTAAAACATCTGAAAGCAATAAATTCAAGTTTCATCAGGTGACTCATTGGAAAGGCACTTTCTCCTTTTCTTTATTTTCACTGGTTCTTGAGTGTGCAGCGTAGTCACCTGGAGGGCTTATTAAAAACAGAGATCACTGTGCTTTCTGTTTCAGTAGGGCTGGGGTACAGCCTGGGAATCTGCATTTCAGACAATTTCCTGGGCAATGCTGATGCTACTGATCTGGAATCTCTCTTTGAACCATTATCCTGATCAATATAATCAGAATTTTTTTTTTTTTTGAGTTGGAGTCTCACTCTGACGCCCATACTGGAGTGCAGTGGCACGCTCCCGGCCACCGCAGCCTCGACCTGCTTCGCTCCAGCAATCCTTCCGCCTCAGCCTTCCAAGTAGCTGAACTACAGGTGCGCACTACCATGCCTGGCTAATTTTTTGATTTATTGTAGAGATGAGGTCTCGCCAACTCACCAGGCGGGTCTCGAACCCACGGGCTCAGGCAATCCACTCACCTCAGCCTCCCAAAGCGCGGGATTACAGACTGAGCCACCGAGCCTGGCCAATTTTTTTTTTTTTTTTTTGAGTTGGAGTCTCACTCTGTCGCCCAGGCTGGAGTGCAGTGGCATGCTCATGGCCACCACAGCCTCAACCTGCTGAGCTCTAGCGATCCTTCCACCTCAGCCTTCCAAGTAGTCAGAACTACAGGGGCGTGCTACCATGCCCAGCTAATTTTTTTTTTTTTTGTAGAGGCATGGTCTACCAAGTTGCCGAGGCTGGTCTCGAATCCATGGGCTCAGGCAATCCATTCACCTCGGCCTTCCAAAGTGCTGGGATTACAGGCTGAGCCACTGAGCCCAGCCGATCATATTTATTTTAAACCAAAGATTATTCATGTGACACTTTCCTTAGGAACCTCGCATGGGCCCCAGTTACCTATTAGATACAGTTCATAATCTTAGCCTAACTTTCAAGATCCTTCAAGATCCACCCATTTCCTACCACTCCTTCTTAAGCTCGATTTACATTCACTTAAAGTATTCTATTTCCCAGAATGCTGTGACCTTCTAGTGTTGTGACTTTTCTCATGCAGGGACTTCTTCCACCATCTTTGCCTGGGCTGATTCTTATGAATATTCTGAGAAGCAGATCATTACCTCTTGTACCCTACCAAGCAGAAAATCTTGGTTCTATCACATACTACACTTTACTTTCTTAGCAGTTGGCTCATACCAACAGCAAAGCTTAAGTCCTTTCAAAGAAATCCACAATCTGCGATGACACATAAAGGGCAATATGTCATGAAATATGCAGTCTACAAAGAAGTACAGGAAAAAGAGAAAAGAGTGTGCTCTTGAATTGGCAAGGTTGTTGATTAAATAATTTGGGTATGCAAGAACTATCGCATTTCTGTATTTTTATAGTCTTTTTAAAGATTAATTTTACTATCAAGCCCTTAGTCATTTGAGTCTTCTTCTCTTAGACTCACATCAGAATTCAGGAGGTTTATGTGGTGGTGACTGGAAAATGACAGAAAAGCTTCTAATAGCTAGCTCTCGGATGCACTGACATTCTCATTACCCAAACCCACAATGGTGGATCGCTGCTTCCATGATGTGTCTGGAGTATGAGAAATATGTTAAAACTGAGGACTTCATGGTCAGGGTGCTGCCTTCCTGAGGTCGGACGACCTTCTTGAATAACTGTCACACTGGGGTTCACAGGTCACTGTTGATATTTCAACCCCTAAACATCCTTCTCTTGCAGAAATAAGTACGGACATAAAGACTCTCAATCTACAGTCTCTGCTTTCCTGTGTGTTTACTTTATTCTCTACAGACCCTCCCCAAGCAGTGGCAAAGATCATCACCAATAGCTCCAGACTTAATGTCTACCAGATTTGCAACTTGAGTGAAGAGATACTTTTTCCCATGCAGAGCTCTTATTGGCTGACTTGGGTCCCATACCAACCCCTGAACAAATCATTGTGATCAAAGGAATCTGGTATTCTGATTGGCCAGATCTGGTAGACATGCTCAACTCTGGAACCAGAGGTGGGGGTCATCCCCACACAAGCTGCATGGTTGACAATATGGAAAGTGTGATTCTCTAAAAGGGGGTGATTGGTTATGTTATCAGAAAAAAAGAGAGCTGAGCAGAGAAACTAGACATGTCCAGACAAAGTGCCCAAACCTTGATTAGTCAACTTACTGTCTTAGCAAGTTGATCCTAGGAAAGACCCAGGCTTCTCTTGTTACTAATGGATGATACTAATGCTTAGACAGCCTAAGACGTTAGCCCAGATTTGCAAAGTTAGAAGAATGGTTTCATCTTTTTTTTTTTTATGGTTTCTAACTGTTCTAGGGCCTCCACTATTGGAGAGCTGCCTGAGCCTGTCTTACTGAGACAAGATCCAAAATTCAGAACAAGTTTGTTTTACCCCTCTACAGTCCTGCTAAGAGGATTGCAGCATGTTTGGATTGCACATTCTGATGGATAGATACATTAGAAAGTTAATTTCTTTTTTGGATAATATTTGCATAGACATCCTTGGATATTCTCCTTCTCCAAAAATGTAGCAACTAAAAATAATAAATATGATGATGGGTATTTCAGATGCTGTTGGCAGGAGATGCTATTTCAAAGCAGGAAGTATATTCAATCAGATCATCCATTCATCCTCTGCACAGTTTCAATTCTAGCCAAGAAAGATGTTGACACTTCGAATAAGAGGAAGTAACATAGAAAATGTTCACGAAGCATTATCATGCGAATATAGTAGCTTATAAAACAACATATAATATATTATCTTATTTATACCAATAAATATGAGTATCAACACAGAAAAAAGATGTTAGAAGCCTATTAAAATGTTAATAGAATTTATATTTGAGCATTGAGATTATGGTTGATTTTTTTTTATACTTGATACTTTTTTTTCCAAAGAAACTTTATAATGTTGATATATTGCTAGTAAAATGTATATGTGCATATGTTTAATTTTAAGAAACCATTGATTATAAGAGCACAATAGAAATAGCCACTTCTCTGTTCTTGGATTTTTTTTTTTTTAACAAAAATACTATTATTTTATTACCATTTTAAAAATTTCAACCAAATGACTTATTCTTGGAAGGAAATAATAAAAACTTAGATTTTTTTAATTAAAAGGAGAAGTAATAATATGAGATCATACCTTGGTTGTGAAGTTAATGATCATATTCTACACAATGTAGATGTGTCAACGTTTTTAAATGTCCATATTAAAAGACATCTGCCATTAAAAATAAACACAAAGCACTTGCCAAAGTTGTAAATTCACAGACATTGAAATAAATAACCAAAAATGAGTATGTTTTGAGTACTAAAGTCTCTTGACAATGTCTAAATGCCAAGTACAAATAACACAGAAAAAAAAATGACATCAGCTAATTTCTGCTTTACTTCTTTATAACATGTCTGTCTGGTATTGCACATGGGTACTACAAAGTAATGAAAAATCACTTTTAGCAGCCAACATCATCAACCAAAAATCTTTTTTTTTTTTTTTTTTTTTTAAGTTGGAGTCTCACTCTGTTGCCCAGACTCTGGCCACTGCAGCCTCGACCTGCTGGGCTCCGGCGATCCTTCCGCCTCAGCCTTCCTAGTAGCCGGAATTACAGGCATACGCTACCACACCCAGCTGATTTTTTGATTTACTGTAGAGATGAGGTCTTGCTGCCCAGGCGGGTCTCAAACCCGTGGGCTCAGGCAATCCACTCACCTCAGCCTCCTGAAGGCGCAGGATTACAGGCTGAGCCACCGAGCCTGGCTAACCAAAAATCTTAATGTTAACATTCATCTGTTTCCAAAAGAATATCCCATGTATAGACACCAAAACATTTCAAAGTCTGATGGTGGGTGCCTGGTTTGGTGCCCAGAAGCAGATCCCAGACATGACTTATCTGGGCACTGCAAGGAACACTAGCAGATGACTGAGAAAATGAGAGGGAAGAAAAACTTGTCAGTAGAGGGTGGTTATCCAGCTGCCTACCACATGGGCAACTAGAGATTAATTCCACGAGAAACTTCTGGGGAGTGGAGGAAAACATGTATTTTTAAATGATCACATCTAAGAGATAAGAGAACTGGGGTGCTTGATGTCAGCACAAACACATTGACAAGTCCGAGGGATGTGGATGGAGCTTTGACAATGTCCGCTACATTGGGTCCATGAAGTCAGCCTATTCACCTTTGACGCACAGAATATAGCAAATGTCCTTCTTGTCATTTATAGACATCCCCTGCAGCATTAATCGTTTTTCCATCTCCTTAATACTGATGATCACATCGTGACTCATTTTCTGTGTTACAATTAGTATCATTAGTTATCTGGTAGCCACTTCTGGCAATAATGATTCAAATCTTTTTTTGCCACAACTCTAGATGTGTTTGAATTGCACATACCATTTTGGCTTTATCAAAATGAGTTTTTGCGCTGTTAATTTCTGGTTGTTCTACAGAAGCTTCACTGCCCTGAAGTTCATTCACATAATGACTGTCATCTCAGAAACTACCACACTGAGGTGAGCATCATAGCCTACATTATTAGGTAGCTGAACCTTTGACCCTACAGTCTAAGGGGGCCCATATTCTCAACAAGCCACAGGACTTGAGCTTATATGCGTAGATGTAGTGGCCATACAGGAACATTCAGAAGTGAAGTCCCCACAGTTGACAAGATTGGGCTTATCAGCCTTCTAAAATATGAAGTCATTATCCTCCTGGGAAAGAGGAAACCAGCCTGCCTCTTTTATAAAGAACAGTAGTCATTTCAGGCAGAAGGGACAAAAGCAAACCTATTTTTCCTTTGAAAAGTGTTATTTAAGTCATCGTCACCACCTTTCAACTGCCCTAGACCCAGCTTCCCGTGACCATCAAAATATCTTGCTATGACTATGTATGTACAGTCATCTGGATTTCAGAAATGCTAAACTTTGGGGAAGAATTTTGCATCTTAGAATAAAGAGGAGAAACTATGCAGAGAGATTAAAAAAAAAATTTAACAGCATACAACAGAAGTCTCTTGAGAGAACTACCTTTATCTGAGAAAATGCTTTAATAAGCCTGAGAGAAATAAGACACTGCACTGGTGTAGTTGTGGCCAGATAACAAGACCACAGAGGTGGAATGGGAATGGAGTTATTATGCATAACAGTAGATAAAGTTTTAACTCCTGAACGACACAGGAAAGAAAGATTAAGAAGCTAGGCAAAGAGGAGCAGAAGAGTCAAACAGATGGAGAGAGGTGGGGATTGCACATGGCCAGTACAATTCAAGTGGGAAAGAGGGATGCCTACTCATTCCCTGAGAATCGTTTTTGTTGCTGAAAAGTAAATCCCCACTCTTTTGTTCTGAACTCTGTTCTCCTCCCTCCGTTTAAGAAAGTCCATTATTCTCATAATTAGTTTGGTGCGCATTATTCTATTTTGAGATGGAAAGAAATGAAATGAACTGGGCTTCAAGTCCAGAGGGATGTGGAGAGGGACAGAGACAGCAGATGAGACTCAAAGACTGGGGATCTGTAGTGGCCCTAAAAGTAAAATCTCCTCCCAGCCATGCAGTGAAGACTTTACTCCTACATCCGGGGAACCAGAGGGGGTTTGAGCCTCCTGTATTCATTTCCTTCAGAAGTCATCTCTTTTCCATTTCCTTAGTACTGGTGCTCACATTGTGACTCATTTTCTGTGTTACAGTTAGTATCATTAGTTGTCTGGTAGCCACTTCTGGCAATAATGATTCAAATCTTTTTTTTTTTTTTTTGCAGCAACTCTAGATGTGTTTGAATTGCACATTCTATTTTGGCTTTATCAAAATGAGTTTCTGTACCATTAATTTCTGGTTGTTCCTGTGTATTAAAGGTTTAGGTGACCTTCAAGTGAAATTTGGCATATATATATGCTACTTACCAGTCATCTTACAACATTATGGTAAAACTTTTTTTTCTTTAAGAAAAGTCTTGCCAGGTGTAATGGCTCAGGCCTGTAATCCCAGCACTTTGGAGGGTCGAGGTGAGAAGATTGCTTGAGTCCAGTGGTTCGAGATCATCCATGATGAGACCTTATCTGTACAATAAATGAATAAATAAAATCAATCAGCTGTGGTGACACATGCCTGTGGTTCCAGCCACTTGGCAGGTTGAGGTGGAAGGATCACCTGAGCCCAGCAAGTTGAGGCTGTGGTGACTGTGAGTGTGCCACTCCACTCCAGCCTGAGCGACAGAGTGAGACTCTGACTCAAAATAAATAAATGAATAAAAGTCTTATAAAAACACATACTATGTATATACTGATCACAGTTAAAAAATAAATACACATTTTGTATACTTCTACACTGTAGAGTTGCACTTTTACCACTTTTCTAGAATTGCCACATACCTTTGGCCTTTATTATGTGATGGGAGACAAAGCTATTTGTCAATCAACACAATGAGGAGATGCTGAATGAGACGAGAAACAGAGATGGCAAGGGACCTGTTTTAATTTTTGAAACAATTATTGCTTCTGTTTTACAAAATAAGTTGATTCTGGTAAAGAATGATGATGTTGTGACCCTGTCAACATGGAGAGTGTAGAGAGAAATGTAGTTGCCAATTATGAGGAAGATATTGTGTTTCTTACAGGTAACATGTATCTGTTTCATTTCATGGTAAAAATACGAGTGTTGTGATAATACATTTCATAGCTTCTATATATAAAACCCCATTGCATATATGTATTAAATATCATTGCTTATTGAACTACTAACTCAACGGGTTTTAAAAATTAAGTGGGTTACATATGATAAAGACTTAGTCTTATGTTAATGAGGCACAGATAAATCATTGGTATGCATTTTATGGTATAGTTCATATTAATTAATTATATGCTTTTTTTTTTTTACAAAAGTATGCTGCCTACATATAAGTATCAAAAAATTTCTGATGTGATCTGTGACACATTTTTAACTGTAGCTAGCTTAGGGTGGAGAATTTATGAATGATAATTCTCTTTTCATTTTCCTAACTTCTTCCAGTTTACTATAATTGACAATTACCTATTTGGGTTTAAACTTGGTTGTGTTTATCTTATTTAAGTATGGAGTATGAGAAAATGCTCTGGTATGTGATTCAGAAGAACTGGAAGAGCTGTGATCTAGTCAATGCTCAGCATTTTAGGAGCAAGTCATCTGAATTTCTGTGCTGGAGTTTAATCATATTCAAAATGGGAGAATGATCTTTTTTCGACGATTCACATTTTTTTATTTGTACAAATCTGTATATGTATATAATTGTGTTACATGCATAGATTGCATAGTGGTCAAGTCAGAACTTTAAGGGTATCCATCACCTGAATAATGTCCATTGTATCCTTTAACCAATTTCTCATCAATCTTCCTTCTTCCCACCCTCTCACCCTTTTGAGTTTCCATTATTTATCATTCCACCCTCTATGTCCATGTGAAACCTTTTTTGAGTGAGAAGATGTGGCATTTGTCTCTTTGTGACTGGTTTGTTTCATTTAAGATAATAACCTCCGATTGCATCTACGTTGTGGCAAAGACATGATTTCATTCCTCTTTATTGCTGAATAGTATTCCGATGTGTAGATGTACCACTCTTTCTTTATCCAATCATCTACAGATGGACATTTAGGTTGATTCTATCCCATTTCTATTGCAAATAGTGCTCCAATAAATATATGACTACAGTATCTTTGATAGAGAATAATTTCTTTTCCTTTTTCTTTACCCAGTAGTGGGATTGCTGAATTGAATGATAGTTCTATTTTCAGTTCTTTGACGAATCTCCACAGTGTTTTCCATAGAGGCTGTACTAATTTTCATAGAGGTTTTACTAATTTAAATGAGGTCAGGTCAGCTAGATCCCTGTAACTTTAATTTTTCATCTAATATGTCATGAGCATCTTTCCGTGTCAGCCCATTTATTGCTACCACATTATTCTTAATGACCACCCTATTTGGAAATATCTCATTATCACACTTTGTTTAACCAATTATTTTAAATAGATATTTAGTTTATTTCTTGTTTCTTGCTATTAGAACAATATGAGTTGAAACTCCTTGCACATCCATCTGGGCCTTGGATTAATCATCAGACTCTTAGATCCCTTCTTTGTACATATTTCTGTCCTCAGTCAGAGACTGTTGCCTGGCACTTACTGGCAAGCAGGGAATCCAACAGGCCTCCTGGCAGATGGTCTTCTATGTTTCCACACTTGGGGTCAACTGATATTTGACTAGACTCAATGGCCAATTAAATCTAGAATTAGCTTGGCTTTTTCCTCTCATCTATTTGATTTGCTATTAATTCATATGGACTGAACAATTGGTTCTCTTATTTTAAGCTTTGTTAATATTTTTCCTCTTTTTTTACATAAAAATCCTATAAGATAAGGATACATGTAAAAAATATAGCAAACACAAATTATAGATCTATTGAATTATGAATATATGGAGTATATAATACATTATAAATAGGTTAAATTATAAGTATTTTATTTCAATTTTGAAGGCTCATGAGCATTCTCTACCATTGACAGAGCCAGTCATTTTGCAGACATAATCTCTAGTAACTTTCTCCAAGGTCACATGGCTAATGGTTGCAGAGCAGAAAATTGAACTCACATTTCTAGTTTATGTTTGTTATATTCAAAGATAATACTGCTTGAGAAAAGAGAAAATGATGAATCATATTGTACTTAGCTTCAGAACTGAGCTCAGTTCTTATTCCATTAGATGAAAGTCCACTAGTTGCCTTACAACAAGACCTTACTTAATTGCAAGTAGACTTTGATGTCTGCTGTATGTGCACAAATTCCCTTTGTCGAGGAAAAAGAATGTAAAACCATAAAAGCTTGTGCAGGCTGACACAGAGGGACTTAACCATTTAACATGGGTTCACATCCAGATTGGCTTCGGGATGATTCCTTAGGCAACAGCTGAACATGCAGACCCAGAGACAACCTTGCTGCCAGGAGGGATTAAATAATTTGTGAGTCACTTCTTGTATTCTAGAATGGGTGACAAAGGAATCATGTTGTGATCTGGGGGTTGATAGCCGTAGATGAATGGAATCCCTGGTGGGAAGTGGGAGTGATTGGTGGCTTGTACTCTTCCACTCTCTTTTAAAAAAAAGAACTGCACAAGTCTGGGATGAGATCACCTTTTTAAATTTTTTCTCTCATTAAAAATATTCCCATTTCCTTCTTCTATCTTTAAAGTACCAACTAATAAATTTCAATAGTGTTTGGAACATAGAAAGTACTCAATAAACGTTTTTTTAACCTGAAAGATGAGTGAATAAAAGACTTTATTGAGCACCAAGCGTATGTTATACTTTGCTTTAAGGACTGAGAATACAGCAGTGAAGAAAATTCAGAAGCGCATGTGTTATTAAACTTATGTTTTAGTAAAGAAAATAAGGCAATTAATAGAAAGCAAAATGTATAGCTTGTGAAATATTGATAAGACCTTTCAAAAAAATAAATCTGGGAAGAGGAAGATGCATGTATGGGGGGTGGGGGTGATGTTGAAATTTTACAGTGAAGTTCTCAGGAAAGATACACCTACCCCTAATATTTACAGGACTTGAAGCAAGACTACTAAAGGGGCCCATACATTATACATCTAAATATTTTAAAATTATAAATTGAATAAACTCTTAAATTATATTACATTCTTTTACCTTGAAATATATCTTTATAATGGCAAACTTGAAAATTATGTATAAGGTTATGACTTTTATATGACAGAAAATATCAAACATCACTGAATTTAATTATTCATGAGTTCTTCTAGGTGTGGTATTGATGCACCAGTTCTGGTTAAGTAAATAATCAAATAGATATACATAACTCACAACATTTTACTTGTTTATTTCCTAAAATTTATTCTGTTTTTCTTCATTTCAGGAAAATCTCTAAGTAAATAATCACATTTTGATATAATTTTGTTCTAATCATCTCAAGGACCAAGACTAAAACGTAATTGTATTCCAAGCAAACAAATTTAATATTTTTTTCATAAAAAATGGAAATTAAACTAATGTAAACAATTTTTAAAATAAAATTATTTTATATATGCTTTAAAAGGATATTTTATTCTAAAATATGTAAAATTACATCACTTTTAAAAAAGCAAAATAAAATGATAATTCATAACTGTCAATATTTTACATTGAAATTTATTTAAAGCTAAGTTTTAAAAATTTGATTGAAGATGTAACTGAATCTTTTAAAATAATTTAAAAAATAAAACTACCCATAAAGTTAGCTAGTTTTCAATAAAAAACTTATATATTTCTTTTAGAATTATATACATAGAAATTTTGGAATAATATGAATTCTTTATTATTATAAGTTGTTTGTCAACCATTAAGGGCAACCGTTGTGAATATTATGCTAATTCAGGAGTATTTCTAAAACCAAATAATGGAACATAAAGATAAATAAGGAAATGAATTTTCAACATTATTAGAAAATGTTATTTGTCTAAGCAAGATAATACTGCTTTCATGTTTCCTGAGAGAAAAGATTTAACAAGTTGATTAAATTATCTCTTTGGCTCTCCATATATTAATTATATATTGATATAGAACAAACTACTCTAAAACTTAGTTACTCAAAACAACAAACATCTCTTATCTCAGTTTCTGTAAAGCAGCAATCCAGGTGTGTTTTACCTGGGTGTCTGTGGCTTGAGACCCTCCCAAGTCTTCCATGAAGAAGGTATGAGTTAGGTTATATCTCAAGTTTCTACTGGGGGAAGGATTTCTGGAAGCCATACTTAACAATGGGACAACTATCAGTATATACGTACAACTGTGTCAGCAACTATATAAATGTTTTGCTAAGCTTCCTCTTAGCTGGAATCTGAAAATGTCTGTGGCTATTCCAGGGACGCATGATATGAGGGACAGTATAATGAAAAGGGTGTCAGGGTAAAAAGAGACAGTGGTCTATCTATAGTTAAAACATAGTATTTTTGAAATTTTACAGAAACATGACCATAAAGACATAGCTAGAAATTATCCTATGATTTTGCAAACATTTAAACTTCATTAATTTTTTTTTCATAAATCCATTCTTGTTCTAAATAAAAACAAACCAAGTGGGGGAAAAACCTGCATGAAAAATATGATACACTACAGAGCAGATCTCTTGATTTTCAGAATTTAACAGATTTTAAATTCCTTCTTTCTTTCCTTCCTTCGAGTTGGAGTCTCACTTCGTTGTCCAGGCCAGAGTACAATGGCATGCTCACAGCCATCCCAGTGTTGACCTGCTGGGCTCTGGCAATCCTTCCACCTCAGTCTTCCAAGTAGCCAGAACTACAGGCACGCACGACCATGCCCAGCTAATTTTTTGATTTACTGTGGAGATGAGGGCTCACCATGTTGCCCAGGCTGGTCTCGAACCCGCAGGCTCAGGCAATCCTCTTGCTTCAGCCTCCCAAAGTGCTGGGATTACAAACTTGAGCCACCATGCCTGGCCTATTATTTATTTTAAAATGTAGTAAATACGTGACTTAATCTTTCCTGAGGGAAAGAACTGAGACATGGACCAGCCTAGCCCTCCATTCCCCTCTATTCCCATGATTCTGTAATTCTCTTTTTAAAATATCCTTAGTGTGTTTGTTGTCTCAGGCAGGCTGAAGAAGGCTCAAAGTTGTTCACCTGACCCTGAACTGAATGGATGTTTCCTGTTGTCAAATGAGCATTGACAGTGAAGAGGACAACAGCTATGGTGCTGATCCCCAAGAAGGGTGGTGATGGCTACAGGAGAGGGTGCCTGTATTGAGAGGACTGCAGCACCCCTCTCCTCTGACTGGGGACTCCTACACAGGGAAACTTCTGCTTTACAAATTAGGTTGGGCTTAGTGTCACCTGTGATTCACAGCTAGGCTCAGTTCTTTCTGTTTAACTTTATTTTTAATTGTTTGCTTCCGTTTAACATGGTACTAAGATGGTATCGTGGCATCCTGCTCTGAAAATAATGACTTAACTCAAAGGACAAATAATTCCACAATGACATCTAACATTCTTTAATTAATTAGAGTGCCCCTAATAAGACTCAGAGGGGATGCATATTCCATCTGAGCACAATTATATTATGTCTGCATAAGGGCCTGCATTTAACTGTTCTGGGCTTCCTGTTTTTCCATATGTTACAAAAATATGGTCAATGTCAGCATAATACAAATCTAATCTGGGTTGGGTTATAGGAACCAAACCTAAAGACAGGCATTGGGATTTAGTTTTGCAAATATTCAGTAGAAGGATTTTTGCTGTTTGCTGAAGTTAAAATGTCTCAGTGGAAATTGAAATAAAGTAATTAGAGTGGGAAAATTATTTCAATATTTTGTAACATAATTGCTTTTACTAAGTCCAATATTTGCCTAAAATTTGATGACTTTATGTTTAACATTTTTTGGAACAATCCGGGTTCCAAATGTACTGTCTTATTTCCCACCCTCAGGGAGGCTCATATTAGACACATCACGGTGACCAAATTTTTTATTTAAAAATATGAACACACCAAAAATTTGGCAAGAGAGAATGTATGCTTTACTTCATGGCACCATTTTTGTACTTGCTAAAGGTGAAAATAGAAGAGTTGACATAAATACTGCAAACTGACAGGCAACTCAAATCTCTCTCTCTCTGTGGTATAGGCTTTCTTGATAATAGTCAATTTGGAAAGACTCTTTAAATCCGCTTCTAAGAAATTCACCATTGGTTGAGCCAAATGCATGAGTAATATTCAGTACAGGTTGATTTCTGCTGCTACTTTTACTGGCAAACAATGGCCAACTGCCAAAGCATGTTCAACCCACACAGCTGTTTTCAGTGATTCATTTCCCTTGATTTCCCAACTGACCCATTCAAAAGGAGAATAGCAGTTTTCAAACCCCAGTTGCTAGCCTCACTGCTACAAAGAGCCCTCCCCTTCAATTGTGGGAGCATTTTGAAGGCTAAAGTGAGAGACAGTTGTCCTCAGAAGCAAAACTGTTGCCATGACTAGAATGTAAGCAGGCAAGAAAGGCCGAGAGAAAGCTGCAATGTTGATTTTATGGTGAGGTGTTCACCATGGATCTGATTCTTGCCATGATTACCTCTCTTTCTCTCACACCACACCCTGACTTTAGCCTGACACTCCAACCACTCTGGTCATTACCAAAGTACAGAAGAGTCTTTCATTCATTGGTACCACAGCTATTCCCATTGGTTAGAAGGCACTTCCTTAGTCTTTGAGAAATTCCTGCTACCTCCAAGGCATAACCCAAGTATTACAGTCTCCAGAAACTTCTCTTGAACCCTCCAAGGTTGGCTAGATCATGCATTATTAGTGGGGCAATAATGGGGTGAAAATTGGCTTTTGGAAGGAAAAAAATTCTTTTTTAATATATAAAGCACGGATATACATATAGTACAAAAACAGATATACAATTTTTCTGAGGTATGAAAATTTCATTTTGAAGGAAAGGGTGAATAGAAGAAAATGTCTAAAAAAGGCTTCTTAAGGGGGCATTAATGAACAGAAGATTGCAAAACCCTAACTCCTTTGTCACCCCTGTGCATTCTACGTAGCTTGTTTCAAGTCACAGATTTTGGAAGATTTGCTTCCCAGTGTTATTCAAGCAAAAGCCTACTGATTCCTTCTTTTGAAAGACCTCCCTCTTCCCACCCCAGTCACAATTCTAAGTTTCCTGGGGGCTGGGACATTGTCTTGTGCCCCACTGCTTCCACAGGACCAGACACAGTGTCGGAATGTAGCAGATCCTCAAGAAATGCTGGTTCAATGACTTGATATTATGTCTCTCAGTCTTACTCAAGACCATGCATATTCTATAAAAAAAGCTTTAATCCCTCCCAAGTTTTTCAATATCCTATGATTTAATAAAAATGGTGTTTTTATGAACTTTTACTCCACCTTCCGTAGCTAAAGGAGCAGTGACACAAAGGTAAGTTTACAGTGAGGACGCGTCCTCTTCAAATATCCAGTGGGTACTTTGGCTCAGCTGTTAAGTGTGTCTGACATGCTCTGTTTCCAAAGGCCTGATGCACCCACTAGGTAACCATGTAACAGTCAAGGACAGCATTTTCACTGTAACATCAGTCAGGTCACAGTTTGCAGCCACATTTGAAGCTTTGATCCCCGTGACTGTTTTAAATTACTAGAAAAGTCAATATTAGAACTCTTCTTAGAATGTTTTGTACATGCAACGGTTTGAATGTTGTCTCCTCTCTAAGTTGAAACTTAATCACCGATGTGATCCTATTAAGAGGTGGGGGCTTCAGAAGGTGATTAAGTCATGGGGGATATAGTGTCTTGAATGGAATCAACACCTTGTAAAAGAAGCTTCACTAGCATTCACTCCTTTTCTGCCATTCCACCTTCTACCATGTTGGGAACACAGTATTCATTCCTTCCCTCCTGAGAAGGCAGCAACAAGGCACTATCTTGAAGCAGAGAGCAACCCTCTTCAGACATCAAACTGCTTGTGCCCTGATCTTGGACTTCCTAGCCTCAAAAACTGTGAGAAATAAATTTCTGTTGTTTATAAATTACCCAATCACAGGTATTTTTTATAGCAGCACAAATGGACTAAGACAGTATATATCATTTTTTAATATGTCTCTTTTATGAATATCTGTTAGGTCGTTGAGTTACGTTGGTGCCACAGGTAAAGTAAAGATTTGCACAGAAGGTAGACTATAAAAAAGAGTTTATTCAAAAGTAGATCAGAAAGAGTTTATCCATTTCCCCAGGGAAGCAGAAGGGGGACAGATGCTAAGAGAACAGTGCAGGCCCAGATGTTCAGGGCTGGGGACTTATGAGACTTCCTTTAGGAGGACAGACAAGCATCCTTGAGTGAGAGAACACAGGAGCTGTTGCCATGGCAATGAGGTGGTGGTCTGTTTCTTTGACAGAAGATGGATAGATGGGTCAGTCACAGGTGGTTAATCACATCGACAAAAGGTGGGTTGGTAGCTGGAAGACAAATTCTTGGGACAAAGATGTTAATCTTAATGTCTTGTGACCAAGTAGGATGAAATTCGCCAGGGTGCTGGGAAAACTTTTCTTGTCTAGTTAACAATTACTGCTGTGTGTGCCTCATTGACCTAAGCACATGACCAGGTCTGCTCAAGGTGACCAAAGAAACTCCATTTGGAACTCAGTCCTTTCATTCCCTCCTCTGGTTGTTTTAAAATATTCTTTTTTTTTTTTTTTTTTTGAGTTGGCATCTCATTCTGTCGTTCAGACTGGAGTGCAGTGGCCGCTCCCGGCCACCGCAGCCTCGACCTGCTGGGCTCCTTCAATCCTTCCATCTCAGCCTTCCAGGTAGCTGGAACTACAGGCATGCACTACCATGCCCGGCTAATTTTTTGATTTATTATAGAGATGAGGTCTCACCAAGTTGCCTAGGCGGGTCTCAAACCCGCGGGCACAGACAGTCCACTCACCTTGGCCTCCCAAAGCGCGGGATTACAGACCGAGCCACGGAGCCCGGCAAATATTCTTATATAATACTGGGGAATGTGGACGGTGGTCTGTCTTCTGTAGCTACTTCCTGCTGAATTGGGGTACAGAGATGTCCCTACCTACTTAAAGTAAGAGGAGGGGATGAGGAGACAGGAACCAATGGAGTTATTAGAATATTCTTATTGTCTACATGCAAAACACTGTTAGAATTAATAATATAGCCAGGCATGGTGGCTCAGCCTATAATCTGAGTACTTTAAGAGGCTGAGGCTAGAGGATTGCCTGAGCCCTGGGGGTTCAAGACCAGCCTGAGCAACTTGGTGAGACCTCGTCTCTACAATTAAAAAAAAAAAAAAAGTAGCTGGGTGATGTGCATCTGTAGTTCCAGTTACTTGGAACACTGAGGCAGAAGGATCGCCCAAGCCCAGCATGTCAAGGCTGCGGTGCCCATGAGCATGCCACTGCACTCCAGCCTGAGCAGCAAGAATGAGACTCCCACTCAAAAAAAAAGAATAATACTATAATAAAGGCCACTATAGCCTCTGTCACAACACATTAAGACTTTGATGTCTGCTTAAATATATTTATAAATAATTACCTCAGTGAGCTTGGCACCCACTATAGGAATCCAGGCAGTTCCAACTACTGCACCAGCAAACTCATTAGTCCATATTTGGATGTCCCCACAGTTTGCCTTCAAGTCTCCTTGAGTTCTACAATGGAATTGTACCTAAGGTCCTGAATGTAAAAGTCCTACCAATAATCCAGCTCCTCTACAGCCAGTGTGGTAGTTGTGAGGGACTGTGAAGCTGGGATGTTAAAGTTTGCTTTGGGGTATGTTTTCTCAGAATAGATAGAAGCATTGAGGGTTTAGAATTGTCCAAGATCTTGAGTTGTTGAGTGTGAGAATTTATAGGCAATTATGAGAGGTACCAAGAAGAGAAAGAGTCAGGAAAGCTAGAACTATTTTGTTGTTGTTTTATACATACAGAGGATACCATAAATGTTGCAAAGCAGAAGAAAATAAATCTGAGCAAAAGAAAAAATACATGGTAAATATTAAGATAATGACTTTAATAGGAAATACAATTACTTTGAGAAAATCTGAAGTAAAAAAATTGAAGACATTAGTTTGGAGATGTAGTAGGAAGGACTTTAGGATGCAGTATAAATTGCAAAAAAAAAATAAACAACAGAATTTTAAATAGGTGTACTATATTCTTGAAACATATTTTTTTTCTCCAGTCCTCCATTTTTATTAAAGCTAAATTATAGTAGGACCAATGTATTTGTAAAATAAGTTTTAGACTTATTTGCATGAAGTGCAGCAAGAATAATTATTTGTCATTGGCTCTTCTTGAATTGGCTTTGTTGGACTTCTTTCATAAGGAACTTTATAGTAGATATTCCAGTAGCCTTTGAGTTAGCGAAGGATTTGCTGTATAGACCTGTATAGATCAGGCCAGCACTTTCAAGAGCTTCTCATTGGTTCTTTATAGATCTTAATCTTAGTTCCTTAAAGCAGTTTGTTCTTAAACAGTATTCCAGTCAAAGACTTGGTAAAACAAGTATTTCCAATCCCATTTTTTTTAACAAAAGAAAATAGGTTCATATTGAACTTATGCAAATAACCATACTGTTATAAATTAATGGCTTCCAAATTCTGGAGAAATTAGGTAGAGAGAAAGATATATGCTTCAAATTTAGCTTATAAGAGCATATTTTACTTATTTGTGGAACTGTCAGTAATTCCAAGAAAAAGGTTTTTTTTCTTTTGACTCTGAAAAAATAACAAAAATAATTAGCAATACTTTAAACCAGAAAGTTTATAAAATTATTTTATTTCTATTAATTTAGTTTATACAATTAACTCTAATTTTATTAGTAACTTAGCACTGAAGAGCATTTGTCAGAGTCCTATAGCTGATTATAAACCACTGTGGGTGACTGAGGCCTGGGTTTGAAAAAGTTTGAAAAAGGCAAAGTTTGAAAAAGATTTCAGATACCGTTTTTTGTTTGTTTATTTGTTTTACAATAGATGTTGTTTACAAAACAATTTCCTAATTAGCAGGCACTACCCACTGGCCCTAGTCTTTATGGAGTCAGTCTAGGAGAAAGGTTTGGGGGAGGTGCAGTCTCTAGAAACTGAAGCCGCTTTTTGTCTTTTCCCACTTCAGAAATATCGAATTGAGAACCCAAAAACTTTTATGCTGAAGTTTATTGAATGTTAAAGTTTTTAAAAGCATGATGTTATAACACAGGATTACAGGCCGTTGTAAAAGTTACTCATTTAGTTAAAGTGATAATTTAAAGATTTTGAGAAGTAAAAAAACTTTGCTCTTTGATGGAGGAGGTTTATTTTTAAACAACAAAACCCAACAAAGACAGCAGGGGGTCAACTGAATTTGTATCTCCCTACCCCCCACCCCTGTTCTATGTAGAAGAAAATTCTTTTGGAGGTTTTAAAGAACCAGGGCTGGGGCTTGGGTAAGGATGTTGAAGGTGGTATATATTGGAGATTGTCAATTAAGTAGCTCATGCTTTGGGCCTGAGTAGCTTTGTAGAGAGGTTTAGCAATGAGACTGTAGCTTGGGATCCAGATTTTAAAATATCCAGTGAGGTCCAAAAAGGCATGGAGTTCCTTTTTTCTTTTTAACCTTTTTTTATAGATAACTTTCTATATCTATAATTTGAATTAACCTTCCAGTAACTTCTGATTAAGACAAGACTATATGATTCCAACATGGAAGGCCAGGACAAAACAGTTGGCACCTGTGTTCATTAAGAAATTAATTTGGGGTCGGGCTCAGTGGTGGCTCAGCCTGTAATCCCAGCACTTTAGGAAGCTGAAGAGAGTGGATTACCTGAGCCTGCGGGTTTGAGCCCCACCCAGGTAACTTGGTGAGACCTTGTTTCTACAATAAACCAAAAAAATTAGCAGGGCATGGTAGCACATGCCTGTAATTCCAGCTACTTGAAAGGCTGAGGTGGAAGGATCACCAGAGCCCAGCAGGTCGAGTCTGCGGTAGTCGGGAGCATGCCATTACACTCCAGTCTAGGCGCCTTAATATTCACACAGGAGTTGTTGGGGTGATGGTACTAAGCTGATGCTGAGCACTTTAGCAGATTTCCAGGCCTCAGTGGCTACCACTTTCTGAGCCAGGTGTTCCCCCTTTCCTTTGGAAAATAGTGCCCCTTCTCCCCAGTGGCTTTCTGGCCTGCACAGTGGACAAGGTCCTGGAGGTCCAGGTTTCTTTGGGGCAACTACGCTTCAAGTGACCCCACTGATCGTACCCATAGTGACAGACACCATCCCCTTTAGCAGATTTGTTCTTACCTAGTGTCTGTCAGGCAGATGGAGTTCTGTCGCTAATGGTGACTGTCAGCTGGGATACCTATTATTTTGGCCCTCTGGTCTTGCTCCCTTCTACGTTGGCACCCTTTTGCTTTTTCAGTTTTGGTTGTTTAAAAAAACCTCAAAGGTTTTCTGTAATTGGAAATTTGGTACTTGTAGTCCCAAGTCCAGCCTCTGGAGTCGGGCATCTAATACCCCATAGAATATAATCTTGTTTGCAAAGTAATGAAATAATTTTTAAAATGCCTGTACATATGAAACTTTTGACCATTTCTATTCTTGCTTACAAAATGAATCTAATTGTCATATAGTATTAAAATGCCATTCAAAATGATCTGATGCATAAGCTTTTTTTTGTAGAGTGAGCAGACCACGTGGATGGAAAACTATCTGTCTCCATCTACTTTTAATTGTGAATAGGCCAGGCTCGGTGACTCAGCCTGTAATCCCAGCACTTTGGGAGGCCGAAGTAAGTGGATTGCCTGAGTCCACGGGTTCGAGACCCACCCAGGCAACTTGGCAAGACCTTGTCTCTACAATAAATCAAAAAAAATTAGCCAGGCATCGTAGGCGCGTGCCTGTAGTTCCAGCTATTTGGAAGGCTGAGGCGGAAGGATCACCAGAGCCCAGCAGGTCAAGGCTGCGGTGGCCAGGAGCATGCCACTGCACTCCAGTCTCTGGGCGACAGAGTGAGACTCCAACTCAAAAAAACAAAGCTGTGAACAGGCAGATTTGCTAAGATTCTTCATACATCACTAAATTGCAGTTTAAGAGGGGCCAGAGGTTAGCGCAAGGCTTTTGGAAAAATAATTGTGAGGTGCAGACCACCAGGTGGGAAGGGCCAGTTCCCATACCCCATTGTGCTACACAGTACCCAGTACTTAAAGCTTTACCTGTTCCTCAGCGGGGGAGCTATCAGGCACAGTAAGGTGACCTAACTCTTTTTCCAGAAACCTTTAGTGAACTTCGCATAGTAAACAGTGGTGTTATTGAGCACTCATTTTTTAAATATAAGGGATTACGCATGGTAAGGTTGTAGGAAGCAAGATTTAAGTAAGGACGTTTCCAATAGTTTTCTGCACTGCCTAGTTTTTAGAGTGCTTGCAAATTAGGTTGGAAGAGCAAATTAGAATGACAATAGGTTCTCTTTTCTTGTGAGTTAGCTGGGTTCCTTAACCAACATGTGGTCTCTTTTTTCTCTCTGTGTGTGTGGGGGAGTAGGGTTGATAGTCTCAATTTAGATTTACTTTGAGAGAGATCTATCATAGAAAGGGAACGTGAACTCTAATAATACCTTCCACCCAGGCCACTTTTCTCAGGGGAAGTTGGTGAACAGGGTCTAGAGATTTAACAGGGTACCCAAAGCAGGGATGGGCAGGTGAGGGGAACAGGGAGGGAGAAGGTAGGAGGGAGTGACACACATGGCCTGATGTCTACTGCAGCTGCTGCTGACATATTATCGGGTAGCAAAGGAAGGGATTTAGGATAAGAACACTGGATAGCTGGTCAGGTTTTTTGTGGAGGTAGATAGGAAGAAGGCTGAAGGTGGGGAAAAGAGGGAGATTGACCAGCAGGGTTCTGGTCTTCCAAGAGTGAACAAGAGGAAGGCAAATTAGTTGAGAAGGAGTTAGAAGGAGCAGGCAACAGAAAGAGCAAAGGTCCAGGTGACTTGCCAATTCGAGAAAAGCTAGCAGGGCTCTATGACTCAGCCTGTAATCCCAGTGCTTTGGGAGGCCGAGGTGAGTGGATTGCCTGAGCGCGTGGGTTTGAGGCCTGCCCGAGCAACTTGGCGAGACCTCATCTCTACAATAAATCAAAAATTAGCCGGGCGTGGTAGCGCGTGCCTGTAGTTCCAGCTACTTGGAAGGCTGAGGTGGAAGCTTCACCGGAGCCCAGCGGGTCGAGACTGCGGTGGCTGGGAGCATGCCACTGCACCCCAGTCTGGGCAACTGAGTGAGACTCCAACTCAAAAAAAGAAAAGAAAAGAAAAGCTAGAACAAAAGGAACTCCAAACCATTTGCCTTGATGGCAACAATCAAGGTCAAGTTGAAGGAGGGTATTAGGGGCAAGTGATCCATCCTTGGTCCATATCTCCTGGTTGCCTAACTGGTATTGAGGCCAAATTGTGTTACAGAAAAAAAATGAGATGCTTAGGGCAGATGTCCTTCTCTAGTAAGAGGGCCTTAAGATTTCTGAGAAGGCATTCCAATGGGGAATCCTTGGTAAAATTTCCCATGAGAGATCTTAGAGAAGAATAGGAGAAGTTCTGATGACAGTCCCAGGAGAGAGAAAATACCTATCCTCACCCTAGTTAGTGTCCCGGGTCACGTAAGGGATCTGGCCAGTGTCCTGAGTCAGGAGTGGAATCAGGTTGGGTAGGAATCAAGAGAAGAATGATATCCCCCTGACTGCCTCGTTCCTAAAGGTGGGACAAGGAATTCTCCTCCTTGGGGAGCAAATCCTTGGTGGTGTCCCAACAGAGACATCACCCCCAGTGTCCAGGGGACTTGGCTTGCCAAGATTTTTGGAGACTCAGAGGCTAAGAGACTCCCAAAGTCAATGACAACTTTCAGGCATCTGTTTTCAGAACCATGAGACTAAAAAGTGGAGTGTGATTGGGGACTTACCAGTTGAAGCTTTTCCACTTGATGCTAAGGAGGCACAACTGGACGGGTTGTCACAAATAGAAAAGAGTTCTGAGAGAGTGAAAGTGAGAGAGAGAGTTCTGGATTTTCCTAAGCAGATTAGGAACCTCTGACCAGGAGAGATAGGAAAGAGTCTTCCTCCATTCTGGGCAAGACAGTCAAACTCATTCACTCTCTGACCTTCGGGAGTGCCCTGTCCAGAAACCCTTAGTTGCCAGAGAGTTACTAAAGATCATTCACTGGAAGACTGAAAAGGCCTCTCTCACCCAATTGGGTGATGACAGTCTGATACCTTTCCTTGGGGCCTTTGGTCTCACTAGAGAGTACCCCTGGCCAGAGTTGTCACTTACCTCTGAGTTCTACCACAGTCCACTGAGAGTCTCGAGTTGGAAGAGGAAGGAGAGTGTCACATAGTTCCTCTTAGGAGAGTCCCCATATAGGCTACCAAAATGTTAGGTCGGTGAGTCAGATCAATGCTGCATGTAAAGCAAAGATTTGTACAGAAGGTAGACTACAAAAAAGAGTTTATTCAGAAAGTAGATCAGAAAAAGAGCTGATCCACTTCCGCAAGAGAGCAGAAGGGGACCAGACACTAAGAGAACAGTGCAACCCCGAATGTTCAGGGCTAGGAGCTTATGAGGCTTTTTTTAAGAGCAGCAGGCAAACATTCTTGAGTGAGATAACACAGGGACTGTTGCCATGGTGATGAGGTGGTGGTCTGTTTCTCCATATCTTTGACAGAAGATGAATAGGTGTGTCAGTCATGGGTGGTTAATCACAGGCAAAAGGTGGCCTTGGGTAGCTGGATGACAAGTTCTTGGGACAAAGATGTTAATCTTAATGTCTTGTGGATCAAGTAGAGTGAAACTCACCCAGGGGCGGGGAAAACTGGTTTTTATTGCTGTGCATGCAGTGTTGACCTAAGCATATGGCCAGGTCTGCTCAAGGTGACCAGAGAAACTCCATTTTGGGCTCTGTCATTTTAATGACACATCCCACATTATAACATGCTACATTATAATGATGATGAAAAGAAGATAATGATGGAGATAGCTAACTCTATTAAGCACATACTATGTTCTAGCCTTTTTGCTAAGCATTTTCTATTCATAGCCTCGTATAACTTTCCCAAAAGTTCTATGACATCAATATTATTATTTTCCTGATTTACAGATGGGAAACCAACGATCAAGGCAATTAAATAATTAGCCCAAGGACTCATGACTGGAAGTGGGAAAGTTAACATTTAAGCCCAGAAAAATCTGACTCCAGAGCCTAAGCTTTTAAAGCATGATGGCCAATTAACAACCAAAAAAGATACTTCAAAATTGTGTAAATAAAATGCTGCATTCTAATTAGTAATGATTGTGATTGCTGCTATTAAGATTAAATAAATGGGCAGATCATTTCAACTTGAAAAGTAAGATGAAATTTTGGCTTGGAATAAAATGCATGACAGTCTAGTTACAATTCTGTTATATGAAAACATAACTATTCTCAAACAGTAAAAAGTTGAAAACTAGATTCCCAGGAAAATATTGAGATCTGTTAGAGACTTTGCATAGCCAAACTTGTTAGTTGTTGATAGAAAAAAATGTGAACATGGGTAGGGGGGTAAGGGAGTTGGTAAGAAGAGAGAGAGACAGAGGAAGGGGAAAGAAAAAGAGAGAAAAGAGAAAGGGACTGTAAGACGAAATTTGAGTTCTTTGCTTTTAAAAAGCTCCACTGCCCCCACTCCCATTCCAATTGCTAGCATGAATAAATTCTTCAACAGGTATTTGTGGTACAATAGGACACCAATGAGTTTTTTTTTTTTTAAAGCTAAATTGGAGAGTGACTACATGCCTCAGAAAGAGTGAAATTAGAGCAGACCTTTCCCATTTCTAGAAGGCATTACATTTTCCATGTGGCAACATTTCATTTGGCTCCTTTGAAAGATTCAGCCACAATTCTGTAGCCTTTAAGAGCAACATGAAAAGAGTGGTGTTCCTTAAACTTAACTAGAATGTATTTTGTAAAACTATGGCGTTTAAACAGAGGGAAAGGGTGATGAAAGCATAATTTAACTGTTTTAGCTAAGAAATCGATCCCAAATGCAATTTCAAGTTTCATTTTTATCTCTAAAACTCTTTGATTCTCAGGAAGCCCTTTTGTCAGCACAATTTCTTTTTCTAAGACTTCTCAGAAATGCTGATTTTCTCCTGCTTGTCAGTTGCTGTGTTACTGGGGAAAAGCACAGTTGATGGTGGAAGGGGATGGTTTCTGGAAAAGAAACACTGCCACGTCTTACATTTAGTAACCATGTGTTCTTGGGCAGATGACTTAACTTCTGTGATTCTCAGTTTCCTCACCTATCAAATATGGAGATCATATTTACTTCTATAGATAATTATGAATTGACTAAGGAAATAAAGTTTCAGCTCAATATTTTTTTCCATTCCCTCTCGTCCTTTCTTCTTTTAGCTTTACAATAATTTTGTTGCCAATATTTTTCTCTAAGTCTTCTTCTCATTTTATATGCTGTTGCCGTTAATCCCTATTGTCAGAAATATTTTATTTATTCTTAGTTTGCATTTCTGGTGGAGTTCACTATAAAATGTTTATGGGTCATCAGAGAATAGAGGCCAGTAGGAAAGACAAAGAAGAAATATGCTCTAGTTTCAGGTGTACAACTGACCACTACTGCTTATGGTTTGAATTAAGGAAAGCTGCACAGTCACCAGTAAGAACAGAAACTTCTAAAGTCATTCAGTAAGCGCTGGCTGAATAGCTGCTTCTCAAGATGCCAGCTGGAAAGAATGATGGAAAGGTACAAGTAACACACACACACAAAAAAAAAAAAGAAGAAAAGAAAAGACATCAAGGGTTGTAAAGAAGGAAAAAGATCACTTTTTAAATTCCTTTTCTATTTTAATCACTGGGTACTTAATCAAATATATCATAGTATTATATTGTATAATTCTTTTAACACTGCAGGACAGAACCACTTTAACACTATTTTACAAATGAAAGAACTGAAATTCCAAGAAGTTCAGTGACTTCTCCAAGTTTATCAACTAGTAAGCATCTAAGTTGGGATTCAAAGCCTGTCTTAGGGGCTCCACTAGCTGTCCATTTTACATGCTGACTTCCTGTGGTATATGAACCAGGTGTGCAATTTAAATTAGCTTCAGCAAAAATAGGAAATGTATTAATTTCCATAAGCAAATCATGGGAAGGAGTAGAAAGAACTAGTCCCACAAACAACTGGCTCTAATGGATATGAATACTCAGGGCTGATAATGTTTTTCCCACTCACTCACCCCTCTCTACCCTCTTCCCTCCCATCCCCATGTCCTTGTTTTTTTTTTTTTTTTTTGAGTTGGACCCCGCCGCCTCACCTGCTGGGCTCCGGCGATCCTTCCGCTCAGCCTTCCGAGTAGACGGAATTACAGGCATGTGCCACCACGCCCGGCTGGTTTTTTGATTTATTGTAGAGATGAGGTCTCGCTGCCCAGGCAGGTCTCGAACCCGCGGGCTCAGGCAATTCACTCATCTCAGACTCCCAAGGCCTGGGATTACAGGCTGAACCACCGAGCCGGCTTCTTTGTTTCTCACAGCATGTGGGTCTCATGCACTCTACCATCTTTGCCTGTCATTCTAAATCCACTGCCATAGACAGCTTTGGTGTCACATCTTACAACTACAGGACTAGGAAAACAAAACTCTTCCCTGTCTTCTACTCAGACAAATTACTTAGGAGAGGGCTACTTTTGTTCTGGCCTAGTTGCGTATCCACTTCTGGACCAATAAGAGAGCACATGGGGATAGTTACGATAACCAGTTGAGGCTAGGTCACTGATGACCTACACTTGTGACCAGGGTTGGAATTGAAACCCTCTTCAGAACCACAACTCTGGTAGGAAAGAAGCTACCTAAGAAGAAGTTGGATAGTTGGTTGGGACCAGATAATATGACAAATAACCACTCTCCGAGTAAGAAAAAAAAACATGGACTTTGATGGTGGATAGGAATAAGTTTTTTTTTGTTTTTTGTTTTGTTTTGTTTTGTTTTTTTGAGTTGGAGTCTCACTCTGTCGCCCAGACTGGAGTGCAGTGGCCGCTCCCGGCTACCGCAACCTCGATCTGCTGGGCTCCGGCGATCCTTCCACCTCAGCCTTCCAAGTAGCCGGAATTACAGGCATGCCCTACCACGCTCGGCTGATTTTTTTTTTGATTTATTGTAGAGATGAGGTCTTGCTGCCCAGGCGGGTCTCGAACCCGCGGGCTCAGGAAATCCACTCACCTCAGCCTCCCAAAGGCGCAGGATTACAGGCTGACCCACTGAGCCCGGCTAGGAATAAGTTTTAAACCCATTCTGCCGCTTTCAAGGTATGTGACATTGAATTTCAGTCACTGTAGTGAGATGTGAAGTAATACATTTAAGAGTTGTCAGTCTTCAATAATCATTTGCTCAATGGAAGTATGACAAAGTACTAGGTAAATTCAGAGTTCTTATATTATTAATATAGCTTTAGTCTTTAAATTAAAATTTTCCAGATCATGGTTTTGATGGGATATGATTTCATTTTTTTTTCTCATACTGTGGCCACTATTCCCAAGCCATGTGTTCAAATAGATAGTAAGCTTCTAGACAGCAAAGACAATATTTTCTGTAACTTTTCTGTTCCCTGAGCACCTAGCAAAGGCCTGGGTATAGTCCTGTGTTAACAGTGTTTGTTTAAAAAAATTTGTTAACTTGAATCATTGAAAAGATTTACAGGCTAGTCACATTGGGGGGGTACATGCCCGAACGTAGCAATGCTTGTACCAGTATTCTAGGTAAATAAGCATTTCTGAGAATAGGTATTCAGAATGTTAATATTCGCTTTTGCAAAAAATGTGCAAATGGTTGACTTTTATCAATTTTTTTGACCTAAAGTTGCAAAGTTATGTTAAATCGTTTTTATGTTTAATAATATTATTGCCTTGAAAATGAGGAATGTTATGAACGTTAAGCCCTTACAACCCCTTGCATTATGAGCTCCCGTTATTTGATTCCTGTTCTCATCATTTTAATACATTTCCATATATTAATTACATCCACACTGATGGCCTGAAATAACCTCAGCCAAGTTCATTATATATTTTGATGGAAAAGCACTTAAATCTAAATGACAATTTACATTCGCTTTTTAAAAATTAGACTTGGAGTGACCACTAAAGAACTTTCCCTAAATATACTAGGATTTTGAAATTCTAATTACATTTCTTTTTTGGTCCATAAAAAATAAACACATCATTATTTTGGATGAAATTACTGAATATCTCACCCAACTACGCACAGCTTAGAGACATGAATTGCTGTTTCCTGTCATTTTGTCAGTGGGTGGAAAAGCCTCCTCCAGGAATGCCAGGAATTGTGGATGAGTATTAAAGAGATATCGGTGATTTGAGGACACTGAAGTTCATCTCAACTGTGTGTGAAGGACGTTTAACTACTGAAGATGTTAGATCGTGAATTTGGATTCCCGTTTCTTTTGCATGAACATGGGAGGCATGAATCTCCTGCTTTGCTGTCACTGGCTTGAGTTCTTTTTCTTCTGATCACTTTTTAATAAAAACGGAGGCATTTCTCATTACTGTAAAGTCCAACTGCTTCAGATTGGCCTCCAGGGCCTGTAGATTCCAGCCTCTGCCTGACTCCTAGGGCCTCATCTCCTGTGGTGCTCCAGCAACATTCTCCTTCTACAATGGAAGAGGTTCATATATCTGCTCCCTCTGCCTGGAATGTTTTATCCTCCTCTCCCTTCACCTGGCTTATTCTCACTGACTGTAAAGTTTCTGCTTAAACAGCATTTCATCCTGACCTCCCAGACCACAGGAGGCGTATTTTCACAGGGCTGTGTGTTTCAGGTTTGATTTTCTAAAAGTCTAGTTAAGGCTGCTAGTTGGGGTTTCCCGAGTAATGAATAATTTTGTTCCGAAGACATTAGGGAATAAGAAAAAAAGAACAGGAACACTTGTCTTTTTTAAATGCTTCTTTTTCTTTCTTCTCAAACTCTGGTTCTCCAGAGAACAAAGTCAAAGACACAGGAAATTTAAAAACGCAAAGTTTCCAAGAATGCAGTCAGCCACCAATGAGCCAACAAATCCAGCAGCTTCCAAGGCTCGCCTGAATAGGATGTGTAAGGCATTCTTCATGAACCCACAACAAGGAAGTTATCCTGAAACCTCCATCTGGGTAACAGTCAGTCTCTGCTGTCTGCGGGGTCGTCCTCCATAGCTCTGGGCTCCAGTCTCCCTGCTTTTAGTATTGATACTCTGGGCACAATCTTGGTCCCAACCTATGCTTAATTTTCGTGACCAATGCCCTCCTCTGTCTTTATTTTACACAGTTTACCTAGATGAAGAGTGTATTCAGATGAATACAGATGTATTTCGACCTTATAATATTCATGTGCAAGTTTCTATACTCACAATAATATTTTCACACCATTTCTGAAACTTAACTGGCAATATTTCAAAATCTTATGAATAGAAAAGAGGGAAGAAATCATCTGCTGAGTCGGGGACTGACCTCAATCTATACCTCCCAAACTTGTCGCACATCTCATACTTCCTTCTTAGTCCGAAATAACTAAAAATTATCTATTTTTAAATTATGTGTTCAGTGTTTGTTTCCTTCCCAGTAGTCTGAATACGTCGTGAGGTTTGGTACTGTTTTTCTTGCTCATTGCTTTATCCCTCTGGATAAACCATAATAGATGCTCAGTGAATATTTAGCAAATGAATGAATGAATGAATGATAGAAAAAAAAGATGGAGAAAGTGGAATGAAAGAGAAAATTTTTTAAAATCCTAATTTTGTACTGAATTTCCCACTAGTTCTGGGTCACAACATGATGTGCTCACAAAATTCTGCTTTTTTTTTTTTTTTTGAATTGGCGTCTCACTCCATCACTCAGACTGGAGTGCAGTGGCACACTCACAGCCCCCCTAGCATCAACCTGCTGGGCTCAGGCGATCCTTCCACCTCGGTCTTCCAAGTAACCAGAACTACGGGCATGCGCTACAACACCTGGCTAATATTTTTGTGATTTACTGTAGAGATGAGATCTCACCAAGTTGCCCAGGCTGATCTCGAACCCCTGGACTTAGGCAATTCTCTCACCTTGTCCTCCCAAAGTGCTGGGATTAAAGGCTTGAGCCACCACACATGGCCTTTTTAAAATTTAATTAAATTAATTAATTATTTATTTATTTTTGAGTTGGAGTCTCACTCTGTCACCCAGACTGGAGGGCAGTGGCACGCTCCTGGCCACCACAGCCTCAACCTGCTGGGCTCCGGAGATCCTTCCGCCTCAGCCTTCCAAGTAGCTGGAACTACAGGCACGCGCTACCACACCCGGTTAATTCTTTTGATTTATTGTAGAGATGAGGTCTTGCCAAGTTGCCCAGGTCTCAAATCCGCGGGTTCAGGCAATTCTTTCACCTCGGCCTCCCAAAGCATGGGATTACAGGCTGAGCCACTGATCCCGGATTTTTTTAATTTTTAATTTTAAAGATGTGGGGTCCAAATCAGGGTTAGGTATACAAACACGAAATTCTGCTTCTAACTAGTTGCTCTTGCTGTTCTTGTCCATGTGTAAATTTTTATTTTCCTGTAATGGACTTGTTTAAGTGCTCTACAACTGAAGGAAATAAGTCACTCATTTTTGTGCCTGTGGAGAAAACATTTTAAATACTGGTTTTCAAATTTGCTTTTTATTTAAGTATATAGGGATACAAGATCTTTTAGAATAAGTTTTAAGTTTTGTGTTTTATTTTGTTCTTATTTTTGCTTTAAATCCAAGGCCAAAAAATGTAGGCTGTGAGTATTCATTATTTGCAGATACTGAAAGAGTTCAATATGCATTTCATACTGTATTTTCAAATTACGTTCTCAAATGCCATTTGAATTTGCATTCAAATGCATTTAGTGCATTTCAAATAAAACAAGAGGCCAGTGGATAGATTGTGAATGTTTTCTTGAAATGCAGAGTAAAAAAAAAAATATATATATATATATCATGTGTGGCTTAGAAAAAAGGAATAATTGTAGTGGTACCTATGATCATGGAAATTCACCCATAGGATTGCAGCCTTCGTGTTTGGACTTCCTTTTGAGGTCAGGATGGAGAATAAAAACATAGATTGAACAAACAGTAAGTTCCAGCAGTACTTCTGATTAGCTGAAGACAGAATACCGTTATCACTGGGTTTCCTTTTTAAGCATTTCTGACAGCAAGTTAGTCTGAAACCCAGAAAAGATAGCTTGTCAATTTAAAACTGTAAATTGAGTTGTAAGAGGTATTCTAATAGAGGTCTAAAAATAAGAGAAAGAATCGGGTGAACTGTGTGGATGCTTCTGTTCATTCCAGTCAATGACTTGGCCTTAGAAAAATCCATCCCTCGTGAACAGAGAAGGAAGGATTCAGACAGGAGCTCAGCAAGGGCTGTGGGTCAGCTCTCACTCACTCCCTGGGTCACCCATGTACTGCACAAATCATACAAGCATAAACTACTGCTCTGCTTCTGGTTTTTGCAAGATATGAAATGAATGGATAAAGTTTAGTAAGAAAGGTTCCCGGTATGGGAAGGTTGGTGTTTCTTATTGCTGGACTCGGTGGCTCAGCCTGTAATCGGCTGAGGTGAGTGGATTGCCTGAGCCCGCGGGTTCGAGACCCACCTGGGCAGGGAGACCTCATCTCTACAATAAATCAAAAAATCAGCCAGGCGTGGTAGCGCATGCCTGTATGTCCAGCCACTTGGAAGGCTGAGGCGGAAGGATCGCCGGAGCCCAGCAGGTCGAGGCTGCGGTGGCCGGGAGCGGCCACTGCAGTCCAGTCTAGGCGATAGTGAGACTCCAACTCAAAAAAAAAAAAAAAAAAAAGAAAGAAAGGTTCTTGCTGTGCCTTGATACTTTCCTTCATATTTATTCTCTCTTAATGAGCCTGAGAGGCAATTTTACAAAATTATTAAAGACATTAGCTCTGACATGAGAGGTAACTTTGTTTAAACTCGGAATTTGTCACCCTCTAGTACAGTGAACTCTAGGAGCCCTCTTTGAGCCTTGGTCACTTCAATGACCATATTGAAATGATAATGTCTTTATTAGCAATTTGTGGTGAGGATGAGATAAAATATGTATTATGCCTAGCATATTCTTTGGTGCATAGTAGGTGCTCAATAAATGTCAGTTTTCTTTATGTTGTTTTTTTAATGGTAGTTTTTAATGGTAGGCTTTTTATTTATTTATTTATTTTGAGTTGGTGTCTCATTCTGTCGTTCAGACTGGAGTGCAGTGCCGCTCCCGGCCACCGCAGCCTCAACCTGCTGGGCTCCAGTGATCCTTCCGCCTCAGCCTTCCAAGTAGCTCGAACTACAGGCGCGCCCTTCCATGCCTGGCTGATTTTTGATTTATTGTAGAGACGAGGTCTCGCCAAGTTGCCCCGGTGGGTCTTGAACCCGTGGGCTCAGACAATCCACTCACTTCGGCCTCCCAAAGTGCTGGGATTACAGGCAGAGCCACTGAGCCCAGCCTACAAGGAGGATTTTCAAATAAAAAGATACTTATCTTGATATAAGTAAAGCCACACAGATTAAGCCATGCCTCACACAGCTCTAATAATTGGTGGAAATATATCCGAAGATCAAATTAATTTAGTTAAAATATTTTCTTGAGTACTTAATTCTATGAACAAATAATGATGACAATTAAAAGAATGGAAGCATTTCACTGGTCTTTGACAATACCCAAAAAATAACAAGTTGCCCATATTGATGAAGTGACCTGTAAGTCCACTGGCTATAAAAGTGCAAAATATACTCATCTAAGAAGGAATATAGCTATACACATAGAAATGTCCACTTATCACACATCAGCAAATACTACAACCACTCTTATTTAAAAATATATTTCATCACATCCTGGTTTTTCCATATAATGAAGAAGTTTATTTCATACACACACACACACACACACACACACACACACACACACACACGCACACACACACACACACACACACTGCTTGTGTGAGAACATTTGAGGTGGTCGGGTGTGGGGCTGGTACTTTAGGTATCAGTCCTAACTTCACAGGCAGTTACTTTGCAAGTAGATTTTAAAAATAATCACATTAATCAAAACTCTATTTAGTTTTCTATATCAGTATTGATTTCAGCTACACTTATCACATTTAGATTCTGCCTCTTTAATTATCTACCTCCTCCTGGCCCTCACTTTTCTGGACTAAGAGAATATATATATTTGCATGATGCAAATATGCTCAGGGTTTTTCCTTTGAAGTAAGATGTCTCTGAAACTAAATCCAAAGTCACAGGAATTAAGTTCATGCTGTTCTACCTCTGTTTCTCATTAGACTTGCTTCTAAAATTCCTTGGTTTAACCTCATTTTTTTAATTAAGTCATCTACATTTGCTGTATAAGCAAATGATAGCTACATTATGTAGCTATTTGCAAACTGATCAATTACCTTACTCTTGGCATGGTATTTTGTTTTGTTTTGTTTTGTTTTTGTTTTGGGGTTTTTTTTTTTTTTTAGTTGGAGTCTCACTCTGTCACCTAGGCTGGAGAGCAGTGGCATGCTCCCGGCCACCATAGCCTCGACCTGCTAGGCTCAGGTGATCCTTCCACCTCAGCCTTCCAAGTAGCTGGAACTACAGACACCATGCCTGGCTAATTTTTTGATTTATTGTAGAGATGAGGTCTCACCAAGTTGCCCGGATTGGTCTTGAACCCCTGGACTCAGGCAATCCTCTCACCTCAGCCTCCCAAAGTGCTGCAGGCTTGAGCCACCATGCCCAGCTGGCATGGTATTTTAAACCAGAAAAATTAAATGGCAAATAAGATTTTTAGAAGCAGCTTAATAAACTTACATCAAAGTGGTCTGAGGTATCAATGGAGAATGCCTGTAATTCAATGCAAGAGAGAGAATAATATGCAAGGTAAAAGTATAAAGGTTAAGATTTGGGGTAACCTGAGTATAGCATCATCAGTAATTTTTTGTATTATTGCAATTTTATTGTGAGTCTGAAATTGTTTTAAAATAAAAAATATTTTTAAAAGATAAGATTTTACATGACGATGACTCGTGCTCATTTAAGATGGTGACTAGTGTGATTTTGAGAAATATGGCTTGCCTGATGAGACTCACAGGTAAAGTATCCAGTAGGAACCAATCAAATACCACATCAAAGCTCAGCCAGTCATTTTAAAAGCACATTCATCTCTGCTTAGTAAAGCAGAGATTAGGGTGTTAATATCCAACACTAGACTTCCAGTCAACACAAGCAAAATAAAATAATAAAATATAAAGGATTTAAAATAAATTTTGATTCCAACACAGTTCCGGCCACTATCAAATATCCTGGCTTCGCATTACCAAAAGAATATATCAAGGGAAAGGAACCCAATTTGCAAACCACACACTGGCAATATCAACTGTGTCATACTCATAAGCTTTTTTTTTTTTTTCCTATTTACTGGGCATTTTAATCACCTCAAATGTCTCTAGGAAACCCATCAGGCATTCACAACTCACAACCCTGCCATCAAAACTCTACCATGGGAACAGCAGCCATCTGCAACTGAAACATGGCATTATACAATAATGTTCAGGGGAAATGAATGTGTCCTCCGCAGTGTTTCTTAATCCTGTGTTTATTTCAGTACCCTGGCATTTTATGGCTTCTTTCATGAGACAACTCCCATTCTTCTCACAGCTTATCTAGATTTTTGGAAAACTCTGTTGGAATGTTGCCTTCCGACCTCATTTCCTCTGACAATAGTTTTATTGAGGAATACGTTTTACCTTTGCATTTTTATTTCTGAGGAAAAACTGCTCACTAGACATTTGCTTTCCCCATGGTTCCCTAAGAAAGAAACACAAACTGAGAAACTAAAAATAAATTGGGACACTAAGATAATCGTGCAGTTTGATTCTGATGTCTTGACCTATTTTTAAAAACTAAGGAAAGAATGAGTTCTCTTTCCCTCCTAAGTAAATCCATGGGAGTTTTCTCAGTGCAGTAGAGTAGCTCTCTTTATGCAAGGGAGGGAATTTCAGCTTTTTTTTTTTTTTTTTTTTTTTTTGAGTAGAAGTCTCACTCTGTTGCGCAGGCTGGAGGGCAGTGGCACGCTCCCAACCACCACAGCCTCAACTTGCTGGGCTCAGGCGATCCTTCCACCTCTGCCTTCCAAGTCGCTGGAACTACAGGCACACACCACCATGTCCGGCTAATTTTTTAAAATTTATTTATTGTAGAGATGAGGTCTCACCAAGTTGCCCAGACTGGTCTCGAACCCGTGGGCTCAGGCAATCCCAAAGTGCTGGGATTACAGGCGTGAGCCACCGTGCCCAGTCGAATTTCAGCTTTTTAACTTTTCAAAAGAAGTGACTGCTATTGTTCTTTATTCCCTTAACAATCTTCTCTTTTGGTAACTGCTGGAATACCCTGGACTCAAGTACCGTAGGAAAGATAACAATCATTTTCAAGATCCATTAATCTTCTGAAAGTTTTCAATGAAGAATGTTTTGGGGAAAAAAATGCGGTATTTGGTCTTTCAAATCAAGCAAATAATTGCCTGATTATGTGGAACAGTCCCATTTTGAGGAGAGAAACTGGGAATAGTTTGGAACACAATGTGGGCATCGTGAAGAGAATGCAAGGTTTAGTCCTGCTCACTAGTTGTGTGACAAGTTGTCAGACAAGTTATCCTTGTAAGGTCTCAGTTTTCTCAACTGAAAAATAGGGATGATAGGGTATGGAGATCCTATACCTATCTCATAGGTTGTTTTGATGGTTAAATGAGAAAATACATGTAAAATACTTGGAAGAACTCTGCATTTAGTAGGTAGGTTTGCTCTTCTTAGCAATGCTACAGGAGTTAATATGAGTACACAATTAACTCTGTCTCTAGACTTTTCAGAAAACCTAACATTAGAATTGCATTTTTTAAGGCACGCTAGTGCAGAGAGCATAGACTTCATTTTCAAACATCTTGAGAACACCAGAAGGTACGCCCAGATTGCAAATAACCAACTCAAGACAACTGTGCAAGTTCTAAGTTTCAACCCAATACTCTACCACAAATTCTTCTCCTTCTACATTAAAAAAAAAGTGTTACCTCCAGTTTTAATGCTATGAAATCATCTCAGAGTTCCCCCATGAATGATACTAGTTTTGAAAAAATTATTCTCAACCAATATTTGTTGGTTATTTTAGTGTAAAGTTATCTAGAACACCTACCTGTCCTGAATTTCCCCAGACTGCACCTAGGCTTCCAAATTATGGGAGGTGGTGATCTCACTGTGCACAAAATATTCCAAAATAGCCCACATTCTCAAATTATTTTAATACAATTGGAGAGTGAAATGTGTCTGGCTATATTTATTCACTAGCAATTACTCTTTGTGTATATCCAAGGATTTCAGATCATCAGTGACTTATTATAAGTGATTTCTGGTCAGAGCCAACCAACAAAAGGTCTTCCTTTATCAAAAGGAAAGCAAACCTCAAATTGGTGAGTTTTCTTTTCCTGAATGGATTCTGTGCAGTGTGATACCTGGAAGAATAAAATGAGAATATATTGAAGATTAAATCTACCTTATAACTTTGTAAACTACAAATATAAAAAGTAAACTAAAAATTACATATCTTTAAAATCTTAATTCTACACTGGAACTGAAAGGATTCAAAATTGTCTGCATAGAAGGCAGCCTTGGTAAGAAAGAGAGAAAGATACAAAGTGATCAGGCCCAGGATGATAGAATAAATATGAATGAAATTTATTTCCTTGTAGAAGTGTTCAAAATTCAAGCAATACCATACCCTTTTTATTTTCTCATAAGCTTATAGCATTTGAAATTATTTCTGTACATTTATAAATTATCTCGGGTGTCACCTAAAATGTTTAAAAAGAAAAATTAAAGCGTGGCTTTTGGAAAGATCAGTATAGAGGTTCATTAATTGTTTTATGATGAAGAAAAAGAATTTTGAGTAAATGTATGAATTAAGGCTTTAGACAAGATAGAAAGTGGTTATTCCAAAGTGCATTCATTATTTTTTCACTAACTTATTCAGGGTCCACCATGTTGCGTGGATTTTATACACACAATAGATTTATTTTAATCTTCAGGGAATGTGCCAGGAAACAGATGATTAAATAGATGAATATGGGAAGCTTAGGAAATGCCAAGAGAGAATCATATATCAGGTGCGTTGGGAACTTAGATGGGTCTACCTCAACTCAGGCAGAGAAGAAAGGCAGTCAATAAAAATCTCAGAGAAGGCAGTGCTAAGCTCTCCCTCATCTTGAAGGATGAATTAGTGTTGGCAGATAGAGGGTGCTGGGAAGGGTTTCCAGACATGAGGAAAAGTGGGAGCAAGATCCCAGAGCAGTGAATCCATGACACATTCAGGGAAGAACCACAGGTAGACAACAGGGTAGATCAAGATCTTTCTGTCTACAATGAGGAAAAATGTTGGAGAGAAGGACATAGAGACAAGAACAGGAAGATTCCCATGGAGGCTGTTGTAATAGCCCGAGTTAATGTTTTGAAAAAACCTTTTATTTCGAAGTAATTACAGATTCACAAGGAATGGCAAAAGTAATATAATGAGATCTGATGCATCTTTAACCCAGTTACCTTTGATGGTAACAACTTACATAACTATCATACAATATCAAAACTAGGAAACTGACATTGACACAATACTGTTAACTAGACCAAAGATCTTCTGCAGATTTTATCAGTATTGGCACATATATGCTTATGAAATTTTATGGTGTGTGAAAGCCATGTAACAATCATCACAATAAAGATGCAACACCAGTGAGATTCAATTGGACTTGAACAAAGACAAATGGAGAAAACAGGAGAGATTCAATAAATACTTGGGACAGGAACTCTAATAGTCAAAAGCATGAATTCTGGAGCCAGAGCTCCCCAGGTTGCATCCCAGCTATAACACTTATTAGCTTTGTGACCTAGGATGCTGCATAAGATTTCTGTGCCTCAGTTCTTTTGTCAGCAAAATGGAGACGATAACAGTACTTCCTAGAGATGTAGTGAGAAATAAATTAGTTTATGACAAGCATAGAACAGTTGCTAGCATATGGTAAATGCTATGAATGTGTTAGCTATTCATCTTAAGTAGAATCTGGAGATTGACAGAATGTGGAAGAAAAGATCAAACCTTGGGTTATGTTACTTAGTAGATTACACTGATATTCACTGATGTAGAAGGATGGGTTTGGTGGAAAAGGGAGAACAGTATAATTTGAGGTGCTTTTTTAATTCAAGCAATGGAATACAAAAGAAAGTTGAGTATTCATCATGGAGATGAGGTTCAGAATAATTTGGGGGTCAAATTTGCATCCCCTAAAAAGTCTAGCATAAAGTTCATCTAGAAAAGAATATGATTTTTATGGCACAATTCTGGAAGAGGTGTTTTTTCTCTGGTCTACATGGTTTATTCAGTATATAACATAAGCATGATCACAAACATACTACACAGAATATGGCATGTAGTTTAGAAAATCCTTGACAGATGTGACTCTGGGAAATTTTGGTCACTTTCCTTGAACCTTCAAGTTCCACATTATTGTTGATATTTTCAAAAGTTTTGATGTCATTCTGCATCTTTTCAACACAGAAGTAACTTTTCAGTACCACTCCTTCTACAGATTTAGCTTTTGTTGCTATTAATTTGGTCTTGTAATAGACTGCTTCAAGGTTGTACATAAAGTAGTCTGCATCTCTCAGATGGCCTGTCTTTGATGTGCAAGTTATGGAGACTATTTTCTCTTTGGGTGGACTGGGGTGAGAAATGGCCAATCAAAATACAGCACTGCATTGCCTGGAAGGCAATGATTGGTCCAGGGAGAGGGCCCTTGTGGGAAGCTCTGCCAATCCAGTTTTGTCTTCTGGGGATTTAAATAACAATGAGATAGAAGGATGATAGGTCAGCATCACTTTCTGGAAGGGTCTCTAGAGAGAAGCACTGTAAGAACCCTAGCCCTGCCTTGGCATTTAGTCCTTTCTTTGTAAGCTATTTTAGTACCCTTTTAACACATCTCTTTTTCCTTTAGCTAACACTCTTTTCTGTTGCATGAAAGCACAGAACCTTAACTCTTAAATCACTATTGGAAAAACTATACTGTTTTTTGGAGTATTAAGTGCCGCAAACTTTGAAATGTCAATCTGGCAGTATGTGTCTGTATTACAAATGTTTTTACATTTGCCTTAGCAATTTTACTTCTAGAAATTTATACTAGAAAAAAATATCCAGACAAGTTCAGAAAGATATATACATAGGATAATTATCAAAATAGAATCTGGAAACTAAATGTCCAAGAAAATGCTCATTAGTTGAATAAGTTAGAGTATAGAATGCAATAGAATATTATGAAGCCATTAAAAAGGATGATATATACATATTTACTAACTAGAAGATAATGCTATGAAATATTAAGGAGAAAAACCAGAGTATAAAATATCCAATTTGCATAATATAGCATAGGTGAGCAGCATGCATGTATGTGGGTATGAATGCAGCCAGAGAAAGAAGTTTGCAGGATATATGTCAAATTCTAAAAAGAGATTATTTCTAAGTGATGGGTCTTATTTTTATTTTTATCTTTAATTTATATTGTCTATATAACTTTCTACATTGTATGATTTATTAGAAATTAGCATATATTTTATTTGTAATCAGAAATTTTTGAAAAATAAAATATCACCTCTTATGCAGAAGTCCGTATATATTTTTCTCTGCTGTATGAGCATACTCTGCCCACAGCCAAGTAGACTGAGATTGATGCTTTATGGTGAAGAGAGACATATGCATATAGAATACACTCATATATCCTTTATGTGGGTAAAGAACATTGAGTCCAAGTCCTTAAATGTGTCAGAGTTACAAGTAGGGTGCATGTATTAGTTTCCCATGGTTGCCATAACAAATTACCATAAATTCGATGGCTTAAAACAACAGAAATGTATTCTGTCACATTTCTGGAAGCCAGAAATTCAAAATCATTGGGCTGAATGCAGGTTATTTGTAAGACCACACTGCCTTCTGAAGTTCTAGAGGAGAATTCATTTCTTGCTTCTTCCAGCTTCTGGTGACTGCTGGCATTCCTTGGCTTGTGGCTACATCATTCCAATTTCTGCCTCTGAGGTCATATTATCTTCTCTTCTGTCTGTAGTCAAAATCTCTCTCCTCTACCCTCTCATAAGGACATTTGTGATTGTATTTAGGGCCCACCAGGATAATCTCCTCAAATCAAAATCCTTAATTTAATCACATCTGTGAAAAACCTTTATTCATATAAAGTAACACTTACAAATTTCAGGACTTAGAAATTGATATTTAAGGGAGACTCTTTTTAGTGTATCATAGTATATCATTCTGAAAATAAGAATTCCGTTCTACATTTGCCAAGATAATTGATTTGCGTTTGTATCTAATGGAGCCACAGACTTTATCATGTTGATTAAAACATCACCAGACGGTAAATGTAATAATACATTTCAAGTTTTGAAATGAAGCATGCATCATTTTACAATTCTAAGAAGATAGCAAAAGTATGATTTGAAAGTGTCATATTCACAAAGCTCAGGGATCTAAAGAGACAAGAGATGTTCATAGTTCTAGGAGAAAACAAAGGGTACAATCCAAAGGGGGTAATTAGGTAGATTAATGAAAGAAAGTAGTTTAGGAAAAGCAACAGTGGATGGTGTGATAGCAGGAGTGGTGGAAATATGCCAGCCCTAGGTTTGACAAGGACGAGGGAAGAGAGAGGTGATCACAGAGTAGAGGGAACTGAGGCTGTGACCACAGCTTCAGGAGAGGACAACTGGACAGGAGCCATGAAAGTTCTAAGAGTCCTGGTCTCCTGTCTGTAATCTTAACCTTGAATTACTGTCTTAAGCAATTAAAAATGCAAACCACACCTGAAGAATTAAGAAGAAAGGATGAAACAACTATCTCCAGCATTTTGCTGAGTGGACAGAGGATCATCTTAGCAATGGGTTTTATCACATAATTAAAGAGGGATCCCCTGATTAATTAAATGGAGAGGCAAACTCATTTAAACTGGTGATGCTAGGAAGTGATTACTGCAATATATTTCTTCAGCCAAAAGAAAGTAAATGGATACAGCTATGCTACTTGAGTTTTTGTTATCCGCACTGTAGTCCATTTACTGACAATTTTTCAATACTTAACAGATTTATTCAGGCCTATTAAAAGCCTCAAAGCAAGCAGAAAGTGTTATAAATATTTGAACAGAGAGCTGGATGTTTCGAATGCTAAATAAATCATTAGAATCTGAGCTAGTGCGCCAGCTGTGTTAATGACATGCGACTGCCCTTGGTCCTGTGCTTACTCTAGTGACACTTGGCTTTTACTAATCCAGTCATGGCATATCCTTCACTAGTTTGAGCGAAGCTCTATTTTTATTTTAAAGAGCTGTTTCTCATCCAGAGAAGAAATAACAAGGCAAAACATTTATGAGAGCACTAAATCAATTTGTTTCCTAATAATCAGAGTTCCACAATCATATAATCAGTCAGCTTCACAGCACTGGTGGAATGTTTTAGTCATCGGGAGGGCAATAAACCCTTGATTCTAAGAGCCTCTCTTCTAAGGGTCCCAAGGTATTGAAGTCCCCTTATAAGTCACTGAGAACTTGACCTTTTCCACAGCTAGCTCCCTTTTTCATTTCTCACATGCTGGAATGTTCAGATTTGTGTACTTCTGTATAGTCGGGACATGGACAATATCCTATTCGTTGGCTATTAACTTACATTCAGAAACAGGTTTATCCCAGCATTCAGTTTCTAGATGTTGCTAGTAACCTAACCTAACTTTTTGGATCATAAGTGACCACTGAAATTTGACATTTTTATTTTCCATGCTTTGGGATTCTAGCTCCCAACTCTTGACCTGCCCTTAAAGAGAGTGTATTATTTTCCTATGACTGCTGTAATAAATTGCCACAAACTAGGTGGCTTAAAATAACAAATGTATTCTCTCACAGTTTTGAAGTCTAGAGACTTCCTTTGTGGACAAGGACATGATTGATCTCCCCGAAGGCTCTTGAGGAGAAAATATCCATCTCTTCCTTGTTTCTAGTGGTTGCCAACAATCTTTGTTGTTCCTTGACTTGTAGATGTATCACTCTAGTCTCTGTTTTTGTTATCACATGATATTCTTTCTCTGTGTCTCTATTTTCTCATAAGGGTACCAGTAATTGAATTAGGGCCTATCCCAATCCACTATGATCCCATCTTAACTAATTAAATGTGCAAAGAACCTATTTTCAAATGAGAATCAAATAAGTTCTAAAGTTCAAGATGGATGTGGATTTTTAAGTGACACGATTCAGCCTAGTGTAGATAAATACCATGATTTCCATTGGCTCTGCTTTGGCTGAACTTTGGTTTTCCCAGTTTTAGCAGCCAGAGGAAGTCAATAGACTAGCTTTCTGGGCACTTGGTCCTGTCTAGCCCCTTTCTCTCCTATTATGAACCAAAACAAGATGCTGTTGCCGCCATCATGATGATATGCTGTGTGGATTGTAAGATAGCCTGAATGTTCAGTGCAGGAGGATGAATCTGTTATGCAACTTGCAAACTCAGGCTAAGGCCAAAATCAAGAGAGGCCCCAGCTTCTTTTTTTTTTCTTCTGAAGATTTTAACATATTAATAAATGAAGAAATACCAAATGGGGTTAGGAAAATTGGCAGGTCACATACCTCACAGGCCCCATAAGAGATCTGCCAGGAGACTTGTAATTTCAGAATTTACCATCTAGCTTTGGGTTGGATTTACCATCCATCTTCTACTCACAACTCTGCAATGACCATGTTTGTTTTGTCCAATTATATTCACCCATAGTAAAGCCACAATGTCAACATATCAAACCATAACCAACCTGAGTCTTGTACATCTGCTAGATGCTGGAATTTGAGAGTTGAAGCCATAAGCAGGTGGAACTGTGTCTAAGGGATTCCAAGTAGAGAGTTAAATGAGGACAACTGGTGGGGTGCTTGGAAACTGAGGTAGGACAAACAGGTAGGACAGATGAATGGTCAGCCTATAGGGCATAGGCTGAGGGGTACAAAGCATCAGAATCCGAGACACTAGAATAGAGCTATCAGATAAGGCCACAAGGTTAAGAGCCAGAGTCTGGAGAAATTCCCTGAAGCTGGCATTACTGAATGCAACGTACCTTGCCTTGGTCACTACGGCTTGGTGCCTTACATCATTAAATCGTCCAACCTTCAACAACCTGTGAGATAAGCATCATGACCTTGTGTTACAGATGCTAAACTGAGGCTTAGAGAGGTATAGTGAAAAACTTTTCAAAATTATTTTGGGCAGAGTCTGACTCATGAGTGCAGAGGGAGATTTTAAGGGGTGTCAAGTTGGTTCAGACAATTAGAACATTATTTGTTCCTTTTCATAGATCTCCCTAACTTTATGTTCCAATTACTATCTAGTCATGCCAAATGGGAAATAATTGACCATCCCATGGTTGGGAGAAAAGAAAAGAAATAAAAAATCAGTTAATTTTGTGTCTAAGAGTAAAAATAGGCACTAATTGTGAGCAGTCTGGGTTTGATATGACTGTCTCTATGAATACCAACTAATTTTCGACTCTTAACCCAAAGCAATCCTATGTACCAATGGTTTTCATTTCTCCTGCCAGTAAAGGTATAGAGACAATGGTGTGTACTCTACTCTGGTTATTACTATTTGACCTGCCAGTGGCTTTGCTCTCTTTCATCTTTCTCAAGTCTCTGACTTGAAATGGCTTTCTCAGCCAGTCAGTACTGAATCCCCAGCTAGGAGTCTACATCTCCCCCTGGGCTTCAGGAGTCCGTCCTCAGTTCTAGTCTGTTGTGATAACTCCAGAACCAGTGTGCTCAGTCCTCTCTCAGGGAGGAAAGACTATCTTGAACTACGAGGGGAGAAAATAAACTCCCACCTTTCTTCTGGAGCAAGTGGGAATCTCTTGTGCTTAGTTAGGCTCTTCCCTCTGACATCTCAGAATCATAGTCTGGCTAAGCAATTGGAAGGAGCCAATGCTCATCTGGAGGGTATAGATAAAAAGAAAACTAATTTCTACAACCTGGCTGACAGACAGCAAAAGCAAGGGAGAACCAAAAGATCAAGAATAAACATATAAGGTAGAATCCCCTTAAATGGAATTTCTTTATAAAAATTCTATATTTATCCTTGTATGTTTAAACTTCAGTCACCCTCAAAGTACTCTCTGTTTGATGCAATATACCTACTGACATGCTTTTCCCACTGCTAAAAACAGTTTTTGAACATGTCAATTTTGATGCCTTTTGGTGCTTCTACTGTTTTTTTGTTTCACCTCTTCCACATGGGCAAAATGTTTCCCTTTGAGGATTTTTTTTTTTTTTAATCTGGGGAAACAAACAAACAAAAAAAGTTGCTTGGGGCAAGATCGGGTGAATAGGGAGGGTGGGGCATGGGGGGGTCACACCATTTTTGATCAGAACTCTCAGCATGGTGTGGGCAAGTGTAAATCATCCATTATAAAATGGGCAAACGAGTTGAATCACTCCCCAAAAAAATTATCACTGAAGCTGAATGTAGCCTCTCAATGTTAGCTGGCACACTGATGCCGATGGGTTCCTAGAACACTTGCCTAGTGAAGAAAGCCTGTACTACAACAAGGGTTCCACCCTTCAAAAAGATAATCCTAGCCGGTTTGGTGGCTCAACCTGTAATCTCGTGCTTTGGGAGGCTGAGGTGAGTGGATTGCCTGAGCCCGCGGGTTCGAGACCCGCCTGGGCAACTTTGAGACTTCATCTCTACAATAAATCAAAAAATCAGCCGGCCGTGGTAGTGCATGCCTGTAATTCCGGCTACTTGGAAGGCAGAGGCGGAAGGATTGCCGGAGCCCAGCAGGTTGAGGCTGCGGTGGCCGGGAGCGGCCACTGCACTCCAGTCTGGGCGACAGAGTGAGACTCCAACTAAAAAAAAAAAAAAAAAAAAAAAAGGAAAAGATAATCCTGGTTTTCTGGGGGGAGTCCCCTTTCATACAGACAAAGAACAAAAATTATTACAAACGCCAAAATCAATAACACAGGACAAGCAAGAAATGACAAGTGGGGTCTGGAGGCACCATGTCGGATACAAAGAGAAAAGGATTTCTGTATGGTGTTTGAAGGCAAGCCTGTAGGTAAGATGAGGGTCCTCAAGGTCACTGCTGATTTGGACAAAAAGAACTCCAAGGTCACGTGTGATCCAATCTTCTTTTGTGACTTCATCTTGAGGTTTGTGGTCTGAGTCATAGGGTAGCCTTTCTGCACATTTACTGCTGCTCATTTCTTCATGGAAGTGAATGCAGTAAGGTTACAGAAATTCTTTATTTACAAGCAGAATCACTGCTACAGCCAAATGTATAATGAGGTATCACTTCCAGGAGGTGTACACGCAGGCTTTTTGCCAAGCCATGCAGTATTTCAACTATAGAACTTTCATTGGAGCCAAAATAATTTGTCTTCCTAAAGACCATTAAAATACTAAAGGACTTAGAACACCCACGAATCTATTTTGCAGACTGAGAGGCCTTATTGGGAGAAGAGTGGACCCATTCCAGAGACTGATTAATGGCTACAAAGATACAGGTAGATAGAAGAAATAGGACCCAGTGTTCTATAAATCAGTAGATTGACTACTGAATAATAATCTATTGTATATTTCGAAATAGCTGCTAAAGAACAATTCAAATGTTCTCAGAACAAAGAAAAGAGAATTAAGATGATGACTACTTCAACTACCCTGATTTGCTTATTATACATTATATAAACATATCAAAATATCACGGGTAATCTGGACATATACATATTATGTATCAATAATTAAATAAAAGTCAAATCTTTTTTTTTTTTAAAGGCATTTTTGGAAAATCTGTTTGCAGTTCCCTTGGTCCCAGTTCAGCCAATGGATGCCATTATGTCTTACTTTTTATGTTTGTTGGCTTACCAAAAGCATGCCAGCTCACTGACTACATGTCTACGAGGTATGATTTTTACTAACCTGTTTTCTTTCTTTCTTAACACAAACCTGAAGGCTGACTTCCTGCCTTTTTAAGCCTTAACATTTTTTAAGATGCCGTCATGGCCGCTTCAGGTTATCCAGAGAAAACAGTCCCCCAGAGGAAGTTTGGATGTCCTTTCATTCAGTGAGCTGAAGCTGTCTTATTGGAGCATTTTCCCATTTTGATCAGCTGAGGACTTCTCTGCTGTCAGACACAGAGGGCATTGGTCTGAGACTGTGGGGCCATCTCTGTTTCTTAAATGGCTTCCTAATGAGGATTTAGCTGAGATGCTTCAATACAAGTCAGGTCAATGGCCTCTACTTCTTTATTCTCTAAATGCCTTCCTTCTTAATTCCCTTTTCTTAATAGAAGACAAAGAACTATCTTATGCTTTGCTTATAATTTCCAATTTAAAAGAAGAATGCCTGGCCCGTCTGCTGAGGTTGATTCAGACATCTGGTATAGCCATCAATAAATGGCACCAGTGGCGGGCAGGATTCCAGCTCTTGCTTCCTTCTCAGCTTACTCCACATTTTCCTAGGTTTATCAGAGCATCCTATGAATGAAGAACAGTATGCAGTTTCTTTTCCCTTGTGAAGTGCTTGCTAATGACTTTATAATTGGAGAAATAAGAAGGTAGTACTTTAAAAAGCGTTTTGTGTTTATAAATTGCTTGGGCCAAAATCTCAAGTAAGGTAATATTGTGAGATCTCTGTGGATGGCTTGTGGCTGACATTTGCTGCAGTTGCGTTCGCCTGCTTAAATCTCATAAGGCAAAGTCATAATTTTTGATAGATACTTCTAGTCCTAGGTTTTGTCATTTAAGCATAGTCTGTAAGCATTGGAAGAAATTTTGTTTGGAAATACTTCTTAGTTCATTTTACTTCCTGTTCTTCTAAGGTGACAAATCACCAGAAATTATGGGGTGGGGGGGATGAGCATCTCAGTACCAATCTAAGGTGAAAATGTTGGTTACCTGCCAGAGAGAATATACTTTTGAGATGAGCAGATTGGTGTGTGTCAGTTTTTCCAGAAGGTTTGAAAGATGGAATACACTCTCCAGGACAATTCTCATTTTCTCACATTTTAAAAAAGAAGAGTTAATTACAGAGCTCCTCACACCAAGTTGTATTGTTACCTGTGTTTTTATCTCTATTTCCTCCTGGACAAGGAGATCCCAGAAGGAAAGGTTATTGATTACTTACTGAGTGAGGACAAAATGTTACACAGAGCCTAAGACAGGGTAGTTGGCCAGTAAAATTGTGGAATAAGCAAAAATGAAGTTGAAGAAAAGATGTTTGGAAATGTTTTAAATGTACATACTCTGTGGTGAGATGAAACTAATTGAAATAACTTATATCAGAAGTCAGAAAACTGTAGCTTGAAGACCAAAGCCAGTGGTTACTTACCTTATTTTAAATAAAGTTTAATTAAAACCCAGTCATGCTTTGTTCTAATTATGTTTTCATAATGTTTAAGACTGCTCTCACACTACAATATCAATTGAGTGGTTGTGGCAGAGACTTTTTGGGCCACAAAATGTTTTCTGCCTACCTGATTCTTTACAGAAGAAAATGCTGACTCCCCCTCCGCCGACTTATGTGAAAAATAAATGTAACACACAAATAAGTAGGCAACAGGCAATTACTGAATGTTCGCCATGTACTTAATACTAGCGCAGGATTTGCATTAGACACAAGATCTTATCTCTCTGAGTAACAGGTCTTTTAACCACATGAAGGCACTGACTTTAACAGTTGTGCCAACAAAGGGAAGACAGCATAATCTGTTTCTTGGAATAACATGGATCGCACTGAGATGAAGTAGCTAGTAGAATCAAACAGATGAACAGGGGAGACAAAGGCAGGTGCAAAAGTAGTATTTTGGAGAGACCAATGACAAATATCAACCAGGAGAATGTAATTATTCTCCAAAGTCTCTCATTCCTATTTTCCTGAAGGATTATGGGGGAAGACATTGCATTCTGCATTCACTATAGAATAAAAACTAGAACTATTATACTTGAATAAACTATTGTATTGAATGAAGGGGTGACCTCAGAAGGTTGAAAAGCTTGGTGACAGTAACATTACAGATATTTGGCCTCTGCTGTATATAGTTATTTATACATACGTGTGTGTGTGTGTGTGTGTGTGTGTGTGTGTGTGTGTGTGTGTACACATACATATATATATATTTTAGGACATACTTTAAAGGTACATACAAAGTGATTTATAAACATTACTTAATTTTACTACAGTGTTGTGTGCTAAATCTCTTTATTTCTATACTATAGCTACATTATCATCCTAGTACCTTCTTAATCCATGTAGTATATGAGTCAGTCAGGGTAGGCTAGGTTATACTTCAGTAACAAAAAATCCCTACATCTCAGTGGCTAACACTGCACCAGTTTACTCCTTGTTTGTGTTACATGTTCACTGTGGGTCAGCAGGAGTCTCTGCCCATTGTAGTCACTCATGGAACCAAGTCGGCAAGGGGTCCATCCTGACTCATGCTTGGACCACTATGCATTGAGAAAAGGTATTGCAGCATCTCCTACTGCCCATGACATGTTTCATTCAGAAGTGACACAAATCATATTCACTCACATTTTCATACCAAGATTGGAACCCAATTTGTCTAATTCTTTCTATGCATTTTCATAGTTATATAATACATTCATATTAATATTATAGTGTACCTTATGGGTGTTTTACACTGAAACTCCAAATATACACACAGGTGTGCTGACATTTACTAGTTTAAAAGATACTTATCAAATGTCTCTATGAGCATACACTGTCCTAGACACTAGAAATATAACAAAAAACAAAATAGAAATAGTAACCTTCATTGGGCTTTCATTCTAGCAGGGATAAAAACATAAACACATAATTAGTAAATAAAACTTAGAAAATATGGATAAAAGCTGGTGATAAGTGCAGTGGAAAAATAAGACATGGAAGGTGATAGAAAATGCTGGGTCTTGGAAGCTGATGCATCTCAACCCATAGAACCCATAAACATTTGGGCCAGCACGTAACAAGAGACCTAGGGGTCCTGGACATTTTGTGCTGCCCAAAGGAAACTAGCATTAAAGACAGATTTATATTATTTCTGATGGTCTCGAGTTCCATAAGGGTACTGAGGCTGTGATTAGTGGAGAATTGAAAGGAATAGAAATCTTGTCAGGATCATCCAGTTTTCTAACGCCCCTTCTAGATGGAGGGTAACTAGGGGCAGGTGTGCAATAACATTCAGAACTTGAACTCTTCTATACCTCCTTAAATATAATTGTGGGCAAGAAAACAAAGGTCCATAAGCCTTAAAGGGTTATGATGAGAGAGGAAGTGGCTTATTTGGCATTTTTTAAAGAGTCTGGGGCAACCCCCTGGGGTCCCCTCCTACTGTGGAAGCTTTTCTGTCCTTTCAATAAATGCTGCTTTAAAAAAAAATAATGATAATAACGATTCTGGTCATGTGCCTTACATGTGTGTGAACAGAGCTTAAGATAAGCTTCTGGGCTTTATAGGTAGAGGACTAAAATGCTTCTCTTCATTTATAGTGAGAGACATATTTGTAATGAATTTTCCTAGCCCAAATTTTGGTCTTTATTTCTGTCTTCCTGAAATAACTCTCTTTCATTTGTACATGTCTACTCCAAAGCCCTCTGGCCCTTTCGGTAGCTCCCATTCATAGCTCATGGAGTGTTTTAAAACCAAATTATACTTCTTACGTTCAGTAATGCCTTTCTCTTTTCCTCTGCAATTTTTCCAACCTGCTATCAATCTTTATGCTAAATCTCCAGCTAAGTGTACAGAAAAAAAAAATATCCCCTTTGTAAGTGGTTTTTTCTATTAACCTGGCTCATCCCACCTTGTCAAAACACTTAGTCATGAGATAGCAACTCCCTCAAAATCTTGGCTCAAATTCCAATTTACTAGTGACCTTGGGTGGATGAATCACTTTGCCATTGTGACAATGAAGGTTCCTCTGGGAATACAATATTATTCATTTTCTGCTCAGTTGTGAAGTAAGAATTTGAGGATTTCTTAATATTTGAGCAGTGTTGTGGAGTTGAAAAGAAGGATGCAAACATTCCAATCCAGTGACCTTGATCAGTTAGAAACAGGGGAAACTGGTATCCAGCATATCCTCAGAGCACAGTTATGGTTCTTCAATTCACCCTCATTCCTAAATTAGCATCATACCCTGCTGGACTACCTCTCCTCTAAGCCACTCAACCTCCTCCACAATGAGAATATAAGAGTGCTCTTTTATTGAATGCTTATGTGCCAACCATGGTGCTATGCACTGTGGTAGGTTTCATAAACAGCCACAGTTGTTCAAACCTCCAGATTTCCATGGTTTCCATAACCCTTGCCATGTGACTTCACATTCCTTTCATGGAGGTAGAATGCACTTCTTCATTCAGGCTGGGTTTGGTCATGTGATTTGGCTTGGCCAATAGAATTCAAGTAGCAATCTACCACTTCAAGAGGTTTCCAGTGTGTTCACTCTTTCTCTTAGACTTCTCTCTCTGCTATGAGAACCTGAGCTAAGCACCTGGAGGATGAGAAATAACAGGGAGGTGATTCCCAATTTCCTGAATCACCTTAACTACCAGCCAACATCTGGTAAATCTCCAGTCATGTGAGTGAGGCTATAGACCAGCCATCTTCCAGTAAGCATCCCCCTGCTGGCAGATGTATGAATGAGCTCAAGTGACATTAGTCAAAGCTTGTCCCAGATTAGCAGCAGTGTCGAGCTCACCCACAGACACAAGGTAAACAGTTAGTGATTTTTATTTCAGCCATAAGTTTTGGGGTACTTGTCATATAATGATAGCTAGCTGGTAAATATTATATAAATATTAGTTTAGTTCTTAAAATAATGCTATACAGTAGACTTTAAAAATTTATATTTTATAGAAGAGAAAATTGAGGTGTAGAAAGTTTAAAAATTACACAGTTGTGACGTGGCAGAACTAGGATTCTAAACCCAAATGTCTAATAATTCAAAATCTAACCTATGTTTTTACCATATGTCGTTGTGGACTCCTCTTTTTGTTTTTCTATTCTTATTCGTTTTGAAAGGGAAGAGTTCTGTTGTAATCGATTAAAAATTGAGGCCAGGCGCGGTGGCTCAAGCCTGTAATACCAGCAATTTGGGAGTCCAAGGCATGAGGGTTGCCTGAGCCCAGGGGTTCAAGACCAGCCTGGGCAACTTGGAGAGACCTCATCTCTACAATAAATCAAAAAATTTAGCTAGGCATGTAGAACACGCCTGTAGTTCCAGCTACTTGGAAGTCTGAGGCAGAAGGATCGTCTGAGTCCAGCAAGTTGAGGCTGCGGTGTCAGTGAGTATGCCACTGTACTCCAGGCTGGGTAATAGAGTGAGACTCCAAGTCAAAAAAAAGAAAAAAGAAAACCGATTGTGCTAAAGTGAAAATTGTGCTAAAATTTAGGCTTTTCTCTTCCAGATAAGAGATCCTTTATATTTAATTCAGAATTAGAATTTCAGGTAATTCTGACTTTTCTTTTTTGTTTGTTTTTGTCATTCAATGAAGCTTGTGTAAAGCAATTGCCAATGAAGAAATAGGCACCGGGCATTTCTTAACACTTAAAGAAATATATTTTACAGTAATAATTTGTTTATGCAAATAACACTGTTCTCTACTCTAAAATGTCCCAGTGTCCCTTCCTAATGAGTGAACATAATTAATGAATCCTGTCATTCAGCCAGAAACAAGTTTTCTTTCCTTTACTGAATAACTAATTGGACAGGTCATTACACACATGGCTTTGAGAATGGAGAAATGAAGCCTATCTGAAAAAGCCTGCTGTAATTTCATGGAAATAATGGCATGAACCTTGTCATACTGCTTGGGACTGACTACACTGGTTTCCCATGAAGTTGCCCTCAATCCATGCATCTTTACTGGAATAGAATAATGAAATTATTATTCTTTATTTTTGTATGATATACATAAGAAATACTTTCACTCACAAGAAACATTCGTTGGTTTTATTCTTTAGATGCCAATAAACTAACTATATTTTCCTGAAGCAGTCATCTGTTATTAACTTGGTTTTCCTATTAGCAAAATTAAATATTAAGACTTTCTTTAATTCAAGCAGTTTTTGTTTTAAATATGCAATAGTTGCTGTTTCATTTGGTTGAACATTTTGTAAATGGGCAGATAAGAAGTCTCAGCATTTCTAGAATGCCATGAAGCTTGTCTATGGCTTGAGGAGATGAGGAAACAACTACTGTTTTTCTGCTTATAGCCAGCAAATTTGTGATATTACAGATTCCTATAATTACTTTCCAAACACACAACTGAGTTTCTGGGGAAAAAAAATGCTTGTGATGTCTGAATCATTCAGAGGACTTTATGTTTGTTCCGTTGTTAGTGACAATTGAATGACATTTTTCTGATTTTCCATTCTATAAAAAGTTGGGAAAGTTGACATTCTTCTTTTGACTCATTTTCACAGAAAAGGGAACAATTCCTCAATAAGACTTCTTGACAGACTCATGACCTAAGTATAATTAAGTAAAGATTAAATTCAGTCTTTAAAATGCTGTCTTGTTTCATGTTGTAAATGCTAACACAACAAATAATCTTATAAGTATTATATAATTTCAACTTGATTTTTCTGCCTTGTGTTATTATTTAACATTATGAGTATATTTTGGTCAAAGAATTTAAGATTCTTCCTAAATTATCTAGCTAACATACTCTCATAGATTAGTATTTTCTGTCAATCATTTACCCATTCATCTAATTTTTTAAAAGTTCTTAATAGTTAGTATGCAACATTAATGATTTTCAAAATCACGACTTATTATCATATCATGTTATGCTTGAAATAATAAGTGTGCATTTATATTCAAAGGCCTGCTACAGTTTTATCATATGTAAGTGCATGTATAAAGATTTTTCATTTCATGGTACATCTAAAATATGTACTTACCTTTGCAAGATGATATTCATATATCAACAATGAGTCAGAATAAAACATTTTGCTTATTTTTGAATCTGGTTATGCTCTTTCCTTATGATGATAACTTATATGATCACATGATTGTACCCAAACACATTTAAGGATACTGGACACAGTATGAAATTGCACATGAATCTTCAGCCTGAATCTTTCAGAGGCCAATGCTAAGGCTAAAGTAAAAGAGCACATTTTGGCCAAATATCTAGACTAGAACTAAATATTGATTCATCCCTGAATAAGTTCTGTTGGGAGATAAATTTTAAGACATATACATATATCTTTTCCCACAATTTTTGAATTTCCATTTTATCCAAATAAATACATCAGAATATTTTCCTACTTATTCCCCCAAATTAAAACAACAGTAATTAGCATATGCCTACCATGGTTCAGTCTAGTAAGTCAAGCATGTTTGCCTATGGGTAAAATAACTGATGCTTAGAGAAAAACAAAATGGATGATACAGAAAAGAGCATGAAAAATACCCAGGGGAAGATAAAGATATCAAAAAACAGATGAAATGGGTAGGCAAAGACCAATTTCCTCCTCAAGGAACTCAAGTTTGGACAAATTTGGGTAAACAGGCATTTTCTATATTAAGATATTGTCAGGGCAGCCACTGCCTTATGACATGGATGTCCATCTGTGCCTAGGTTTGGCCAGTGGCGGCAGACTGGATTTAATCTCAACTCTATCTCCTTGGACCTGTGTTCTTACACAGTGCTAGGTCTGGATAAAAGACATCATATGATACCAAACAATATGCAAACACAAAGAAGAGGCAAGCAATGCCATTTGAGGGGCCAGAAGGGTTCTGAAGAGAACTTCTTTGTTGTAGCCTGACTTCATTGTCTAAAGCCAGAACCAGTGACTAGGTCTTGATACAAACACTGAGTAAAACAAAACTATTTTGCAGTTCAATATTCTCCTTTTAACTTTAAAAATGAACTTTCTGAATATCTGAAAATCTGAGCATTATAATGACACATTTGTACACTGACTCCAATTGAAACCCCTGTTTGTGTCACTTAAACTGTCACTGAAATAATATACATCCTATATTGTTAATCTAGATGATTAAAACAGACAGCTTTGGGGTCAAACAGAAGTTTGCACCTATAATTCACTAGCTGTGTGATGTTGTCCAAATTATCTACATTCCTATAATCTCAGTACTATCTGTTTTAAAATGAGAATAATAATAGGGTTTTTGAAATGATTAAATGAGACAATATATGAAGAGTAGAGTCAAAATTTAGTGCACCACAACCCGGGGTATACCTATAGAATTTAGTTTCTCTGTTTCTATAACAAATACTTTTTCTGCCTGTTTCTATTGCCACTGATGACAGAGCTGTTGCCAATTACAAATAATAAAGTCTCTCCTCTTTAAACAATCTCATTTGGGGTAGAATGAGGTTTGAGGTTTGCTTTGCTATCCTATTTTTTTTTTTTTAAAGATGTGGGTTACACTTCAAGGTTAGATATACAAATGGTCATTGTGTAGGTAAGTTTGGGCCTCACTTTGGTCCCCACTTCACCTGGCTTGAGATCAGGAACCCTTATTGATGAGATGTGCCCTCCCCTCCCCTAGCAGTTTCCCACTACTGCCAATCCCTTTCTTATAGTATAATGATAATTATTCAGGGTCTGCTTATGAGCGAGAACATGAGGTACTCAGTTCCTTGTTTCTGTGATAGATCACTGAGTATTATGGATTCGAAGTCCATCCAAGCTGCTGCCATAATATTGTCCTTCTTTATGGCTGTGTAATATTCCATTGTGTATATGTATCACATTTTTAAATCCAGTCCTCTTGATGGGCAGCACAGCTTTCTCTCCCCTACCATCTTCCCGAGATGGCATTTGGACAGATGAGGAAGCTCACATGGCTACCTGTCTTCATGCTACCTTCCTCCATGGCTTCACTGACCCATAAGTGAAGTGTAGCTCATTTTGCCAGGCATTGGGCCCTGCCCACATTGCATCCCCTTCTGAAGTGTTCACAGTTGCTGTTGTTATTCATGGGCTGGCCTCTTGGCACAGTCAAGGATTCATTTCCCCATACGGGTGTTTTGGCACTAATTTAGATCTTTTTCACGTTTAGACCGGTAGGGCTCAGAAGTCACCTCAGTTCTCGCCACCCACCCCCTCTCAGTCACTGCCATCTTGTTCTTGGCTTTTCTCTCACTGTGGTGTTCCACAAACAGGAGGATGGGTTATGGAGGTCTCAGGCTTTATCTTCACACCAGTATTGGTCCTTTCAAATCTTTTTTCTCCTGCTGTATGAGAAGTTGTTACCTGTCTTTTCTGTTTGGTAGAATCTTTCCCAATATGATGAACTTTGGAACTTCTCCTTGGAACTTCTTATTCTAGTGCAAACCCTCTTCTCTTTTCTTGGCATGATAGTATTCATAACTTAAGTGTGCATTTTGAAAGAACTATAAGGGAATACAATAAAAGGGATTACTAAAAATCCACTGGGAATGGTTGACCTCAAAATCTTTTTTTGTAGAAAGCAGGATTTATTAAGAGGACAGAAAAGCTCCCACAGTGGGAGGAGACCTGAGAGGGTTGCCCCAAATATTCCTATTTTATAACCTAAGGGGAAAAAGCAAGCAAACAAACAGCTAAAATAGACTAGTAGCAATCATGAGAATATAGAAAGGGCTTGTTATCAGTAAGAAAGACTGAAAACATGAACAGTTGGCAAGGCTGAGTGTGGTAGGAAGAATTCTAGACGGGATCCAAAATTCCCACCCGTGTGCATCATGCATGCTTTTTAATCCTCTACCCCCACTCCACCGTGACTGTGGGTAGAATCGGTGAATATAATGGGATGTCACTCTGTGATTAGGCTACTAATCAGTTGACCCGGAGTTAATCAAAAAAGAGATTATCTTGGATGGGTCTGGCAAGTAAATGGGATAAGGTAAAGAATCGAAAAGCGTTTCTGTTGGCCTGGAAAAAAATCAAACAGCCATGTTGTAAATGACCCATGGGGTCCAATAAACAAGGACCCTGAAGGTGGCATCCAGCTGCTGAGAAGGGTCCATGAATGGCAGCTAGTAACAGAAGGGGGACCTCAGTCATGCAACCGTAGGAAATTCAATGTGCCAATTTGTCAACAATGTAAGCAACTTGTTCCTAGCTCATCAGCGGTGAGCAGAACTTCCAGCAGAGCTAGGCCCTGACTCCTGACCCATGGACACAGTAAGATAATACATGTGTCTGTTGATTTGAGGGACTAAGTTTGTAGCAACATGTAACTTGGCAATAAAAAACTAATATACTGGTCTTGGCAGGCATCCAAGCAGTTTCAAACCCTGCCTTCCACAGAGATATATAAGGGACAATGGAAAGGAAATGGAAAGTAAACTCCCCTCCACTATACACACACACAAACACATACACACTTACACAACTTTTACAATAGATGTCCAACTAGGAAAGAGGTGAAAGGACAGCTGTGGTGGCCAGTTTCAAAAGGAGGGATATCAATTTCCATAAAAATCTGAGTTCATGACCATGACCACCACTAAGTTCAGGCAGAGCCAAGGAAAACTTGCAGATGTCTTAATTAGGATGAAAAAGAGAAAAATAAAGAGGAGAAAAAAAAGAGGAGTATCAGTTTCCCAATCTAGTCGTCTTGGCACTAAGAAGGAATTTAGCTGAAGAGATGAAGACATAGAATAAATACAAGCTAAAATTTTTTAGATGAAACAGGATGTAGGTGGAAGAGACATTCATGAATATCTTCCCAAATTATGGAGACAACAGGCCAAAGCGAGAAAGCAGTGATAATTACTGGAAACAGTAAGTTAAAGGGTAATAAAGGAAACCCTGGCTGACTCACTAACTGAATGGAAAGCTACAGTGCCTCAATGTAAGTTGGAAAAAATTATTATTTTGTTGTTGTTATTATTTTTGATTTGAGGTCTTACTCTGACCTTTAGGCTGGAGTGCAGTGATAAAGTCATGGCTCAACCTCTTGGGATCAGGTGATTCTTTCATCTCAGCCTACAAATTAGTTGGGACTACAGGCGTGTCTACTACACCTGACTAACCTTTTAAAATTTTTTTTTTTGAGAGATGAAGTCTCACTATGTTGCTCAGGCTGGTCTTGAACTCCTGGGTTCAAGCAGTTCTCCCACCTTAGCCTCTCAAAGTGCTGGGATTGCAGGTGTGAGTCACTGTACCCAGCCCCCAATTTTTTTTTTGAGTCCCCAGAATCTCTTTTTATGGGACCAAGCTACTATGGTTAATATCCAATGGTTCTGTCTTGATTGTTGAGTGCCTGTCTTGCAGTTTATTATGTTTTTTGACCAGTACCCCTGGATACGCTCCAACATGGAAGAATAAACTTGGCCATAAAAGAATGGAGCAATGGTCAGATTCACTAATAAAAGTGCATCCAACTTCATCCAACCTTTCCCACCAGTGAGATGTTGGTAAATATTTAACAGTCTGTGTCTGGGCAGGGGTGGGATGGAATGTACCCATATATATAGGTTTATAAAATTTGTACTGATATGAAGGATGCATAGCATACAAACAAAAAATAATAAATTTACAATTATCATTTAAAAGTAATAATAAAGCACACAGTACATTCTATTGAGCCAAATGATTCTCATAGTATATTTTTGCTGATTTTTGCTGAACTCATATATTCAAGGTCAAACTATGGTTGCAATCAGTAAATGAGCATAGTTCTAACATAAATGTTTATCAATATTTTCCTTTATTTATCAAGTAATTGTAAAGTGAAATCACAAAGATGTTTGTCATTTGTCAATAAATTGAGCAACGTCTTTCTAAATTGGGCAGTAGTGTCCAAAAAATAAAAAAAATTTTCTCAGATTTCTGTTATATCACATTACAATGGCAATATACACAACATATGTTTATGCTTAACCTGTAGTATTAATATTCTAATGATCATACTTAAGTTTAGGTCATCAACAAAGCTATAACCCAAGTCCTAGTATGTAGTTATTTACCAATTCCCATGATGTATAACCTCCCATCATAACTGATTTCAAGCAAAATGTGAAAACACAATGCACAAAAAAATGACTTTAAATAACCTCATTAGGATGGGTAATAGTAAAATGTAGTAATCAGGATAAGAGAGTTTTGAGGATGTATTACCTTTGTTTTTAATATAATGTATTTATTTGTAAATTAATGTAATTTTTTTTTCGTTTTTTTTTTTAAATTGGAATCTCACTCTGTCGCCCAGACTGGAGTGCAGTGGCCGCTCCCAGCCACCGCAGCCTCAACCTGCTGGGCTCCGGTGATCCTTCCGTCTCAGCCTTCCGAGTAGCTGGAATTACAGGCATGCGCTACCACGCCCGGTTGATTTTTTGATTTATTGTAGAGATGAGGTCTCACCAAGTTGCCCAGGCGAGTGTCAAACCTGCGGGCTCAGGCAATCCACTCACCTCAGCCTCCCAAAGCACGGGATTACAGGCTGAGCCACAGAGCCTGGCTAATATAATTTTTTTTAGTTGAACTCTCACTCTCTTGCCCAGGCTGGAGTGCAGTGGCATGATCACGGCTCTCCACAGCCTTGACCTCCTGGGCTAAGGCGATCCTTCTACCTCAGTCTCCCGAGAAGCTGTGACTATAGGAATGCGCCACCATACCCTACTCACTTTTTGATTTTTTTTTGTAGAGACAAGATCTCACTATGCTCCCTAGGCTAGTCTCCAACTCCTGCACTCAAGCAATCCTCCCACCTCAGCCTCCCAAAATGGTGGGATTACAGACATGAGCCACCATGCTTGAATAATTCACATAATTTAATTTTTTAATAATATTTACATATTTTTAACTACCAACTAACAAAAATGTAATAACATGCTCTCATGAGCTGGTATGAGCAGGCTTCCGTGTACCGTTGCTTCCAACTCTATGCTACCCCTCAGGCTACATAAACACTACCTTCAAGTTTTAAATTAGAAAATAAAAACAAAAGCAAAAAGCAAAACAAAACAGTTCACAGCTGGATTGGAAAGGGAGTCAGTGAGCATCTACCCACTATATTTCAGATCTGGAAGCCACTGCCCAGTTAAGGGTATCCAGCATAAAAGAGAAACAAAAAGAGAGGGAGATATGCAATACATCTCTCCTAGAAAATGCAGTAAAACAATGGGGTAAAGAACTGTGGTATACCAAAAATACATGAATAATCTATTCTGAAAGAAAACGTAAGCAATGAACAAGTGGAATTTGAAATTTTTAAAAAGTCACATTAACACCCTAAAATAAAATACTTGGTATAAATCTAACAAAATATGTACACAATCTATGTGAAAAACTACAAAATTATGCTGAAATAAATCAAAGGACTAAACAAATGGGGAGGTATTTTATGCTTATGGATAAGAAGTCTCAAAATTGTCAAAATATCAGTTCTGCCCAACTTGATCTACGGATTCAACACAATTCCAATCAAAATTCCAGTAAGTTATTTTGTGAATATAGACATATTGATCCTAAAGTTAATATGGAAAGAACATAGACATAGAACATTGCTAATGCAATATTAAAGAAAAACAAAGTTGGAGGGGCTGGCACTACCTGACTTCAGGAGTTACTGTAAAGCTGTAGTAATCAACCATATAGTACTGGTGAAGAAGTAGATAAACAGATTAATGGAATAGGATAGAAAGCCCAGAAATAGACCCACATAAATATAGTCAACTGATCTTTGACAAAGGAACAAAGGCAATGTTATGAAGAAAAGATAATCTTTTGAACAAATGGTGCTGGTACAGCTGAACATCCATATACAAAAGACAAAAACAACATCAACAACAAACCCAGAATCTAGTCACAGATACTACAAGAATCATAAAAAATAACGCAAAATGAATCACAGACTTAAATTTAAAGTGCAAAACCATAAAACTCCTAGAGGATATAGGAGACCTTGGGTATGGTGATGACTTTTTGATAGCGCACAGAGGCATGATCCAAAAACAAAAACAACAAAACAATTGGTAAGCTGAACTTCATTAAAATTTAAAACTTCTGTTCTGTGAGAGACAATATCAAGAGAATAAGATAAGCCTCACACTGGGAGAAAATATTTTCAAAAGACATAGCTGATAAAGGATCATTCTCCAAAATACACACACAAAGATTTCTTAAAACTAAGCAATGAGAAAATAAACAATTATTTAAAAAATGAGCCACAGATCTTAACAGACACCCTATCAGAGATACTATGCAAATTTCAAAGAAGCATATGAAAAGATACCCATCATCATGTATCATTAGGGAACTGATCGTTAATACACTGAGATACTATTACTCACCTACTAGAATTGCCAAAATCCAAAACACAACACCAAACGCTAATGTGGATGTGGAGACACTGGTACTCACAGTCACTGTTGGTGGGTGTGCAAAATGTTATAGTTAAATTTGGCAATTTGTCAGCTTTTTACAAAACGGCACATAGTTTTATCGTATGATCTAACAATTACATTCCTTGGTAATGACCCAAGTGAGCTGAGAAATTATGTCCACATAAAAACCTGCATATGGCTGGGCTTGGTGGCTCAGCCTGTTATCCCAGCACTTTGGGAGGCCAAGGTAAGTGAATTGCCTGAACCCACGGGTTCGAGACCCACCTGGGCAACTTGGCGAGACCTCATCTCTACAATAAATCAAAAATTAGCCGGGCGTGGTAGCGCGTGCCTGTAGTTCCAGCTACTTGGAAGGCTGAGGTGGAAGGATCGCCGGAGCCCAGCAGGTCGAGGCTGCAGTGGCCGGGAGCGGCCACTCCACTCCTGCCTGGGCGACAGAGTGAGACTCCAACTCAAAAAAAAAAAAAAAAAATCTGCATATGAATGTTCGTAGTAGCTTGATTCATAATTGCTGAAACTTGAGAGCCACCAAGATATTCCTTGGTAAGTGAATGGAGAAAAGTTCTGTGGTACATCCACACAATGGGGTATTATATACAGTGAAAAAAGGAAATGCGCCATCAAGCCATGAAAAGACCCCCTTCCAAAATGAAGGACTTCGGAGGTAGAATGGAAATTCCCTCAGTCTCACTGCTTTAGACCCTCTAGCACAGACTTGAAAATAATTCGTGAACCAAGATAGCAGTGACATTTTCCCTTCTACTAGCAAAGATCTTCGGAGGCAATAATTTACCTTTCCTCAGGAACATCCGAATCTTCAATTCAATCATGATGGGTTTGAAAAACACTAGTCTGAAACAGATCAGTTTCTTGAAACCTGTAATCCCATTTTACTGTTAGAAAGTGAAAGAGCTGTAAGAGCAAGGAAACCATTGCCTGCCATCCTAAGACTCCCTCCTCCTAATGACAACTACTAGAGCTGAAAGTCAGGGCTCTGTTCAAACACAGGGGACTTCTCTGTCCATCAACTCCCTTTTGCTTTCTTGACTCCAGTGGCAAATATGTCCTATGTTCCTCCTTGCCAGTGGCCTCTGCCCTAGAATGTTTGAAAAACACTTTCTCTTTTATATGAGACACCATATGTCGGACAGAGCTGTCCATTTATTAACTTTGCTTTATTTGATAATTATAAGAACAATCTAAATTCAAGTTCACTGTATGTGGCCTGACAATTAAGTTCACAAGCTTATTCCAGACAAAGTGCCACATATCTCATTGCTGAATGTCACCATGGTCACCTTCAAAGCACTCCCCTTGGGAAGCTATGCATTGACGCCAGCACTTAGTCCACCTGTCAAAGCAAGTTTGGACACTTTTTCTGGAATGGCCACCAGAGCTGTCATCATATACCTTTGATGTCCTGAATGCCATCAAATGTCTTCCTTTCAATATTTATCTTCGGGTAAAGAGAAATTATCTGGGGGCCAGATCAGGTGAGTAGGGATGGTGTTCCAATACAGTTATTTGTTTACTGGCTACAAACTTCCTCACAGACAGTGCATCGTCATGATGCAAGAGATCCTTCAGAACCATTCTTGCACACACCTTTTTCATGCCAAGATTTGCAGTTAAGATTTTCCTGTTTCCTTTACTGATTTTTTATTTTTATTTTTTGGTCTGCTCTGCTTCTCACAGTCAGTCAATGATTCTGACACACAATTCGATGAATTTTTGCAATGTTTTCATCAGTTCTGCTTGTTACTGGCCATCCTGACATCTCTTCAGCAGTGATGTTTTCTCTTCTCAGAAAAATGTTTAATCCATTTGTACACTGCAATTTTCTTCATGGCCTTATCCCCCATAAACTTGGACCAACATGTCCTAATTTTGCTTCCACTCTTGCCAAGTTTAACAAGAAATTTAATGTTTGTTCGTTGCTCTAATTCAAACTCCAACATCCTTACGGTGACAGTTTTGAAGGCCCATCCAGAAAAAGAGTTCCAGAATTGCTTTGATGGGTAGACCAGACACTGGCATTGGTGCATAGCTTCCTACAGAGAGTACTCTGAAGGTGAACGTAAGCAGCAATGATGCATGTAGCACTTTTTCTAGGATGAGTTCGTAAACTTAATTGTCAGATCTCAAAGAAAATTTGAAAACATGGACAAAAGCACAGAGGTTAAAAAAATTGCCCATATGAAAAGAGTCCGAAGACTATCACGGCAGAAAAGTAGAGAGGTGTAGGGGCTGGTATTGACTGAGAAAAGGCACAAGGGAGACTTCCAGATTACTCAATGTGTTTTATATCTTCATCCTGGTGAAAGTGATACAGAATCACATATTTTACAAGTGAATTAAGTGATACATTTTATATAATTTACTCTATATATATAACATACATATAACATACATATATAACTCTATATACATATACGTACATGTATATAACATACATACATATAACATACATATATATAACTCTACATATATAACTACAAAGGGATGTATTTAAAATCACCAATCACTCCAAAACTCAAAGCTTCCTTCACATCCTGGAATATTCCCTTTTTTTTTTTTTTTTTTTGAGTTCGAGTCTCACTCTGTCGCCCAGGCTAGAGTGCAGTGGCACACTCACAGCCACCACAGCCTTGACCTGCTGGACTTAGGCAATCCTACTTCTCAGCCTTCCAAGTAGCTGGAACTACAGGCACGCGCTACCATGCCCAGTTTGTTTTTTGATTTATAGTAGAGATGAGGTCTCACCAAGTTGCCCAGGTTGGTCTCAAACCCCCAGGCCCAGGCAATCATCTCACCTCAGCCTCCCAAAGTGCTGGGATTACAGGCTGAGTCACCGCACCTGGCTACATTTCCTTTCTATCTGTGTGCATGTATATGTAAACTTGTATAATTATATCATATATGCATGTCTGAGGACATATATAATCTACACAGTCAGTCAATGATTCTGACTGTGTATGCACAGGTTGGGTAGTCTTTTATCTTCCATAAAATTATTCTTCTACATAATAACTTTCAATTTACCAACATTCATAAATAAAACAAAATAAAAAGAGACAGAACAAAATAATGCCAGTTTTTCTTCCTACCAACAGATGCTGTTAGCTCTCTTGTTTCTTGATTCTATGCTAGGCTGCTGTCCTGTTTTTAAAATTAGCCTGCAAGTTTTTTTGCCTGGGTTGTGCTTAATTTTGAGGTAGTCCACAAAGTTTATTACTTCATTTTCTCCACTACCTCTAGAATCACTGCCAGTGTAGAAACTGCCAACAGGAAAAGGCACCTGATGAGGAGAGAGCTAATGTAGAGAAGCCTGTCAGAGGGAAGCCGGCTGCACGCAGAGACAGCAGCAGGCTTTGCTGTCACAAGACTTGGAATTGGGGCTCAAGCCAAGTTTAACCTAATTTCCCAGTGCAGCCGGACTCCAGGTGGCATCTGGATTGCACAAGCAATTAACTTTTCTTGGACTCTTGTGCAAGTAGTTTATTAAGGAAGTTCCCTAGAGAAACCAGTAAGAACGGGAGGAAGCAGGACAGAGAAGGGGAGGAGTCCAAGGAAGAGTGTATTTCATTAAAGCCTCAATCTCCACCTGATCCCCCAAGAGCCCTGGAGTCTAAATTCCACCTCAGAGTTGTCTAGCCTTCAGGAAGAGAGCTGGGTTTTCTCACTTCTGCAGGAGTTCATCCTGGAGTGAGGTCTTCCCCAGAGATCATCCTCTCCCAGGCATTTCCAGATCTCTATGGAAAGTAGGAAAAACAGCCCCAGTAGCCTGAGGGCAGTCCTCCAAAGAAAGTTGTAGTAGCAACCCAGTGGAAGCAAGAGCACACAAAACCTGCTGTAAACAGGATCCCAGGGGGTCTGGATGGAGGGGCCCCGCTACCCTCCTGTCTTAACTCTGGTCATGCTAGCTTCAGATGACTGGGAACCTACCCTTGCTTCAGTGATCACAACTACCTCTTTTGAGATCGCATTTCCAATTATCAAATAAACATCACCATTCCCATCAATGAGTTTTCCTCCAAGTTGAGGGCATTTTCCTGTTCTTAGCCTCTCATGGAAAAACCTAGAAAAACCTTGAGAGATACATTTTATTTTCCCCCCATTTTAAAGCTGAAAGAAACTAAAATTCACATATGATGATCCAGGTCTCTACAAAGTCCATGCTATTTCCTTTACTGTGTTCCCAAATTGTGTGTTGAAGAGTCCTCTAAAATGACCTCTGTGGTGCCAGTTCTGTCCTGTAGTACCCCTGGACGCACTGCTCCCCAAGACTAGGACATATGCAGCTCCCTGGAAGTGTGTTAATGTCACATGTTTGTACTCAATTCACAGACTGCCAACATCAAAACAGTTTCCTTAGGGAGAAGGATGAACTGTTGGTTCTTGGGCATTTCAAAATTTTCCATTTTGAAATCACAACAATCTTGATCAATACTTTCACTATCTTGACCTATTTCTCAATTAAACAAAGAAACAAACAAACAGTCAGTCCTCTTTCTGTTCAAATATTTTGGCATGGTCTCCTCCTAAAGGTACTGTGTTTTTTTCCCAAAATTATTGTATCTTCTCTGATTCTCTAGCAAGAAGATATTTTGGTATTTTACATTATGTATTTTGTGAAAGCATTTTAAGACTTTGCTTATTTTTTTAAATATATTTTTGAATGTATATTTTAAAACTACAAACTATTGCCTTTAAAATATTAATAAATCTCCTTTCCCAATGTCTAATAATTTGTGAAACAGCTAGAACCCGTTTTCTGTGTCACATCTCAGCCCCTATCTCTGAGAGTTCATTTAGTAACAGCTTTCTTTTCATCATGGTGACAGTATGGTAATGCGTTTATCTATTAATCAAAATCAATCTGAGAATTTTGGAGATGTCTTAAGAAAGTGTGTTTACACGCTGCTGGGTGCTCATAGCTCCATTACTTTAACACAGAAGAGGCCCTTTCAAGTCCATCTCTGCCATAGTGTGTGACAACTTTGACAGTAATTTAAGTTTCTACATTTCAGTTTCCTTAACTGACAACTAGGGAAAGAACGCCTACTTTACATTTTTCTTGGAAAAGCCAAATGTGATAATGTTCATGAAAGCACTTTGTTAAACATTCAGTGACTGCCCACATTTGATAGTCATGACCACGGATGCATGGATGCAGATTTTTATATGAGTACATATGTATGTATGCATAGATCAGTGCACTGGAAAGCATACTGCACCAGGAAGAGGGGAAACCGTTCTACTGCTAGCTCTACTCCTTATAAGCAACTTGTCAAGGACACGACTAGGCCCCTTTTTTTATCTGTGGATCTCAGTTTCCTCCTCTGTAAAATAAGATGGTTGGATGAGTTTAAATTCAGGTTCCTTCATGACCCCAAAACCTTTTCTAATGTTTCCCTAAACCAAGTGGTGCTTCTCTTCTAGTCCTATCTTTCATCTCAGAATAAGCAATTAGATGATGACCATGTCTAAATAAAATTTCTGCTTCTGTGTTCTATAGCCAAAATTCATCAAAAACAGACACATTCCCCTTAAATGACAAAAAGCAATCAGAGACGAGGTGATACCAATCTATTAAGATCTGGGACAGTGTTGGAAGGGTAACAGATACTGCAAAAAACTTTTTTTTTCTGTTTGAGTTGGAGTCTCACTCTGTCACCCAGGCTGGAGTGCAGTGGCATGGTCACAGCCACCGCAGCCTCGACCTGCTGGGCTTAGGTGATCCTTCTGCCTTAGCTTTCCAAGCAGCTGAAACTATAGGCACGTGCTACTATGCCTTATTTTTTTTAGTTTATTGTAGAGATGAGGTCTTTTATTTATTGTAAAGCTTATTTTATTTATTTATTGTAGAGATGAGGTCTCACTAAGTTGCCCAGGCTGGTCTCAAACCCTTGGCCTCAGGCAATCCTCTTACCTTAGCCTCCCAAGGTGCTGGGATTACAGGCTTGAACCACCGCACCTGGCCTACAAAAAACTTTAAAGCAATTCAATAGAACAGATTTGATTAAGAAGCATCATTGCCACTGGCAATATCTCATTATCAATTCAAGAAAGGAGTCTCACCTAGACATAAACACGTTTAGATCAGCTACATTAATCTGTTATTAGTTTTAGTAGGTCAGAAGATGTGCGCTTATACACGTATGCCCAAAGCAAAAAATAATTCATGGCAGGCTAGGTAAATGTTTATTGAAGATTTTTATTTACTTTATTATCTAGCCTATATTTTGAGTTCCTTGTGGACCGACACTTTCTCTTGTATCTATTAAAAATGCTATGTTTATTTAGTGCCTACTGAGGCTCTATACTACAGACATTCTGGGTAGATGTAACAGAAATAGGTTCATTTGTATAGAGCAGAAAATTCAAAGTGACTTAAACAAGACAGAACGTTCTCTCTCAGAGAAAAATATAGAGCAGGCAACTATGCTTGTTTGGGGGTTCCCTGGAATCTAAGAGCATTCTGTCTTTCTGTCTTACCCTCCTACTATGTGACTGCTATTCCTAAGATCACCTCATGGTTTAGTGTGGATTGGAACTCCAGCGATCATGTTTATATTCTAGGCTGAAAACGAGAGGGAAGGGAAAGGGAATAAACTCTAAACTGAGTCGGAAACATTAAAGAACCTTTCCAGAAATCAGAAAGATACCTATGCTAACATCTTACTGGCAAGGACTTAGTCGCAAGAAGACTGAGAAAAATATGTTTATTTCTGGAAACAATCTGAAAACTAAGAGTCTGTAACCAAAGAAGGGGAGAATGCTGTTGAGCTGGCAGCTGACGTGCATGTGATCTCCATGCAGACATTAAGTCTCCAAAGTTAATTAAACACAACTATGACAGATTATGGCAAGTAGTCTATCTCCTCTCAAAGCCAATGTACGTTTCACAGTGCAACACTGCCATCAGGGTTGTCTTGCGGAAGATTGCCATGTCTGACAAGCATTGGATATACATTTGTAAAATGAGGTAGAAAATGAGCACCCTAAACCATCAGCATAGTATGATGTGAAGAGCATGGACCCCAGCACAGCCCTTCTCAACTTTGATGCGCACACAATTCCCCTACTCACCTAGCTAAAATGACAATTATGATTCAGTAGAAATGGAATGGGGTCTAAGAACCTCTAGTTCCAATAAGCTTTCAGGTGATACCTGTGTTGGTGATCCACGGCCCGCACTTTGAGAAACAACAGTCTAGACTTTCATTGTCCAATACAATAGGCACTTACCGCCTGTGGCTACCGAACACTTGAAATGTGGCCAGTCTGAATTGGCATGTGCTGTGCTGTAAGTATAAAAATACACACTGGATTTCGAAGACTGAGTATGGAAAAAAGCAAAATAAATCATTAATTTTTAAAATAAATTTCATGTTGAAATTATATAGGGCTGACCAAGATATACTACTGAAATTAATTTGACTTATTTCTTTTGACTTTTTAAATATGGCTACCAGAAAATGTAAAACTACATATGTGACTCATATTGTATTTTTATTGAACAGTGCTGGTCTACGCTGAGTAATGATATTTATTTCAAATTCTGAATCCAGACCGGCTAGCAGAAAAACTACAAGCAATTTACTTAGCTTCACTAAGTTCACTTTTCTGTTGTAAACTGGGGTAATAATTCTGTTTGCTTCATGGAGTTATTGTGATGATTAATAAAAGAATGAAATAAAACCTTTAACACATGGTTACTCTTTGAAACTAAACTATAGCATTAGAATTTCAACAAGGACCCCTAAAAAAAAAATCATTTCATGCTTCATATTTTTAAAATGCACTAAGCATAGTAATTAGACACTTTAATAATCTTTGTTGCCAATTACTTTGAAAATTATTCTGGTCATACACATCACATAAGCTGCCAGGCTCATTCACCTTTTCTAAATTTAATAAAAATGATGGAGTTCCTAGTGAACGCAGAGATATTAAGTTGTAATAAATTATCAGTGCTGCTCACAGTTCCAGCACCTAGGCTAATAATCAGTGGAGTCATGTCACCTTTGCTTGCACAAAACTACATTTTACTATAGGTGCACAAGGAAAATTTTATACAAAAAAAGTAATCTCTCTCAAGCTCCATGTTTTCACCACTCTACCACCTCCCAGACTACGTAGGCACCAGGTGACTCCACCTGGAAGTCAATTTGTTGAGTGAGCGATTTGCCTAAAGCCAATTCGTTGAAAGTCCAATTCACCAAATGATTAATTCCTCACATTTACTTATACCTTTCACCTACTTCGTTGTAGTTCATGGGTTTTGATTTTGCCCTCATTACGGCAGTTTAAGGAGTGTTTAGTTTCTGTCACGGTCCCCACTGTTCCAGGTGGAACTACTGAAGAGAAAGAGGATACTGAAGATAGAGAACAGAGAAATGGGACTTAGGGGGAGCTCTGGGGTCAAAGAGAGAGAGACTGCAGAGGGCAAGAAAGATGTAAGACTATATCCTCAAATATGGAACATTATTTTGCATTTATTTTTTAAGAATATCCTATTATTGTGCAAGTGGACAATTGTTTTAGTTGCAATCTATTCAAGAAAAAAAATGCTGCAGAATGTATATTCATTGAATGTATGTAAAACATTCTTATCAACATAATCTTCTCATGCAAAAGAGTATATCTACAGCATTTTCCCCTATCCCCATCTATAGCATTTTTATGTTCAATAATTATTCATGTGAAATATCTTTCTGTGTCCCAAGCCTTCTGTGTCTTTGCCTCTTATCATCGCATTCTCTAGCTGCTAGCAGCAGGAAGCAGAGGTAGAAATATATGAAGAATTTTTAGCGTTTGTTATGAAGGCAAAAGTGAAATGTCATTCATCAAAAAGAATTTTTGATATGCAAGTTTGGTGAATTGGTCATTAAACACATTTGCCTTTGTCAAAATGGTCATTTAGTGAAGTGGTTTCTAGGAGTTGGCCTCCTTCTGGATTTGCAAAAATATTTCGTAACGAGTGAGTTAAGAAGAAAGCTCAAAAAACCTCGAGCCAATCGTACATAGTCTATATTCTACTCTCAAAAGAAAAGGATGTAGGCAAATGATTACCAAGTATATACATCTTAAATTTTAAGTGGCCATCCTACTGTATAGGATCTAACACAATGCCAATAAATATTTGATCCTCTGCCACGACCCCGATCCCTGCTCACATTTCCACCCACCCATAACTTAACTGTGTCACTCTTTTCTTTTCTTTTTTTTTTTCTTTTTTTGAGTTGGAGTCTCACTCTGTCGCCCAGACTGGAGTGCAGTGGCCGCTCCTGGTCACCGCAGCCCCGACCTGCTGGGCTCTGGCGATCCTTGCGCCTCAGCCTTCTGAGTAGCCGAATTACAGGCGCGCGCTACCACGCCTGGCTGATTTTTGAGTTATTGTAGAGATGAGGTCTCGCCAAGTTGCCCAGGCGGGTCTCGAACCCACGGGCTCAGGCAATCCACTCACCTCAGCCTCCCAAGGCACGGGATTACAGGCTGAGCCACCGAGCCCGGCTTGTGCTACTCTTTTCTATGTGAGTAGCTGTGGTCTGAGTCCCTTCTTATGCACTCTTCAGTCTTTGTATTTTTGATATGTGAGCAATAGAAAATATAATTGCATCTTGAATCTTCCAACTATATTAGCACATAGGTGTGAATAGAGACATTCTTCCCCAAACATGGATTGTTTGTTATATATACATAGCTATCTTAATGAAAGAACTTAATTCAAAGACCAGCCAGACATGCCTAGACCCAGACTAAAGGTCTTAGCATAACTAAAGCATGTGTCAGTGAGGAGTGCTGTGTGATCTGAAAGGAAAAACTGGTGTGATGCAGATCTCAAATCAAGGATGCCCCTCCGTTGTCTCCGTCTGCATGGTCCTGAAGGCAGGTATACTTCTCCTGGGCAAATGTGAGCATTAGGTTGCCATAACTTGGCTTATCTAGAATCTGCATATTAGGTTTGATTGCCTCTGTTCTTCTATGTTCATACAATGTCTCTTTCTGCAAATTCTACTTTATAATCATTATCAAGATAGCCACAGCTACCATTTTGTATCCATTTTACCTGGTTTATGTGTTTGTATATACAGTAGACTATTTGGTCTTTACAACTTTGTTATGAGTTGGGTATCTCATTTATAAAGGAAATAACAAAATCTCAACATATATATATATATATATATATATAAGATACTACAGTCTTCTGAGTTTGAGTATCTTGTGAGTCTCTCTTGGAAGCCAACAAGACCAGGTATCGAAGCCAGATTCTGAAATGTGGAAAATACAAACGTTGTCAAGTAGCCTTTCCTGGGCACAATGCAGCAATGATGTTATAATCACATCAACTGCATGCAGCTTTCTGGTTTTCTTAACATTTTGAAAAATAATAAGAAATATATATATATATATATATATATATATATGCACTTGATATTTTCTCATGTATATGTATAAAACTCTATAGAAGAAAAGAAACCCTTATATTTATTTTAATTCCTATAATACCAACCAACTTCTCAAAAAGTGACAGCAATCTTACCTAAACATATGAGATGAGTCACTAATAAAGTGACCTAAACTCTGCAGAAAAATTGTTTGTGTCAGGATCAGTTTCTGGCTGAGGATGAGGGGTTATGTCCTTCCCAGAAAAAATAGATAAATAAATAAAGCCAACCAAAAATGTATGAGCATGTGGGAGTCCAGCCAGTAATGAAAATCAGAAATTGTAAAGATGACAAGCAAATATCAAGATGAATGTCAAAAGCAAAAATAAAACTAAACAAAACAAGAGTCAAGGCAGAAATAGACCTGAGATTAACATATGGGAACAATCCCAACACTTTTCAATCATAAAGGTTTTCTTTTTCCTAATAATGCAAATAAGCATCATTTACAATTAATGAAAGATTGAGTAAATATCTGAACCCCTTGGGTGGGGACAGTTTAAGAGGCAGGGAGTACAGATTAAGGACTCACTTCTTTCTCAGTTTAGAGAGAATTGACGGCTTTATAATGGGAAGCTTGATAGGTACATAAGATAATTCTCAGAATATTGCGTTTATCAAAACATCCTGTTCTTTAGTAAAATAGGGCTGTCCTGACACAATATTCTTGACCTTGGGAAAGTATTTATGATTGTTATGTACAAAAGGATGTGTTTTTGTGTTTGCATCTGTGAAATGAGGGCAAAGAATGATGCTAGGAAATTGTGAGAACACAATTCACTTGTGAGAGTGCTTCCAATACTTTAAAAGGCTCGAGTTGGCATTAGAGGATAACATGAGAATTTACCTTCACACCACTTAACTCTTAACAAAAGAAGAATAACAATCCATATAGGGAAAAGAATTTTTTTTTCAGAACACAGGAAACTGAGTCAGAGAAAAATCTGGGCCTCAGCTTCCAGGTTCTCATTTGGTTACGAATGAGGTCAGATGGCAACATGAATAGCACACTTTCATTTTAAAGAAGGATGGTGGAATGGGTGAATGCAGCCCCACATGATTCGACCAACAAACTCTTAAAAAGTCAAAAGAAAAAAATTTAAACAAACATAAGCTAGTAATATATCCAACAAACAAAACCATGTAAGAGCATGGTTTGTATAATCAGTGTCGGGATGAACTGGAAAATTTTATTAATAAAGAAACCAATTGTGTTATATTCATACAATGACATACTGTACAGCCACACACCAAATTATGCTTGAATCTTACCAACATAATGTTGAGTGAAAGAAAGAAGCCAGACATGGAAGAATAAAGACTTTAAAATTCCAGCTATATGAAGTTCAAAACCAAGTAAAACTTAACTGTGTTAGAAATTAGATCATGATTCATTGGTAAATGTTCTCTGGGGGGCAAAATTGTTCCCAGTTGATAAACATCATGGTTAAAGAAAAAAATCTGGTAAGGCAGTATGCACTGTATCCCTGTACCTAAAAGTTTTCCAGGTAGATGGAAGTCAGGGGAACTAATTTCATGGAATTATACTTGTCTAATATTGTGAGCAACGTCAACAGCATGACCTCATATCTGTCAAGAGAGTTCCCAAGATCATCAAGTAAAAAGTAATTGATTTATAACCTCAGCAATTTCATATAGCTAATAAAGAAAACTTTAAAATCTCAAAAAATACTTAGATCATGGGTAATATTGGATGTTTTGATTGATAAAATATACAAACAGGATTTCTGGAGGTTTGGGTAATATTACCTTTTTAGATCTCAGTGGTAACATGAGTGTTTGCTTTGAAAAATTCATTGTGTAATTCATTGAACTGCAGAATTATATTTTGTGCACTTTTCTGTATATGTGTTACAAAAACAAATGAGAAAACCTAATTTTAAAAAAGAAACAGTTAAAAGTTTTCCAGACTTCAGTTTTTGAATCAAACTATGTTTTTTAACTAAAAACAATGCAACCAATTATCCTACTGTCTATGGAGATCAGTGTTAATTATTGAACTAGAACTTTGGACAATGTTCTACAAATACACTCCTCCTTTAAAAAAGAAACGACCAGAAGGGCAGCTACAAATATTTTCTGGGTGTTGAGTAACATGGGTTAATTGTATACTTTTATGTGTCTTTTTAATGTTATAATGGGAAACCAGTTATATTTCTCAGTCTAAAACAGTAAGAGATCCATTTTGGCCCTCTCATGAATAAAGGGGTTTTAGTTTGTTTGCTGTTATGTTTCTAGTGCCTAGAACAGTGCCTGGCATGAAATAGGTACTTTGTAAATATTTACTGATGATTGGCTGAAAGGGTAGAAGAGTGTGTGAATGTTGTGCCTCTATAAAAAAGAAAATGATGATGTTACTAGGGTGTTGCCAATATTTTACTTCATGTCTATTAAATGTGGTGTTGCAATTATAAATAAGTCTTGGTCTACTGGGTGTTTTGTCACTCCAGCTGCCTTGGGAACTGAGATGAGACAGAAAAAAATAACATGAGCAAAGGCAAGGGTGTGGGGCAATATGGTTATGTGTGGGGAAGAATGAGTAAAGTTGTTCCTTTGGCTGAAAGGTCAGGAGAGTAGGGAATTAACAAGGAACAATGGTAGAGATTGTGCTGGGGTTAGGATAACATCACATGATATTAAACGTCAAGGTACGACTCTACAACTTTCATTTCAACTCACCCATACCTGCATTTTATATATCCATTTCCCAAGTGAATCTTGACCCAGGCCAATGAAATTACCAGGTCCCAAGACACTGTCTGCACAATTTCCCCCAAACCAGCAAAATTTACTCTAAAATATGTCTGAGTATCTGGTAGATATTAAGATATTGAATAAGTAGCTGATTGCTATCATGTAATAATGCTTGAAAGTACGATTCAGTGTTGCATTTGTTAAAAATTAATCTGCTTCTCTTTGGGTAAATGTCTGAAGGTCATGGGCACCTTGGAGAGCCAGGCTTAGCCTGGGCATGAGAGGCACTTGCCTGAGTATCTCTTCAAATTTTAAAGCTTTTGAGTCAGCCTCACTGTGTTCTGGCTGGCTTGGCACAGCCTTTTCCACGAGTCTTAACAACTATTAAAAACAACATGTATCCATAGAGTGCCTCCTGGAATGCCTTGATTTTGTGTATCGTATTGGAATGAGTCATATACACTTAAGCAAAGGATTTAAAAAATGTAAAGCCAGCAGTACAAGCCCAAACGGTCCCTCTTCCATTGAGCAGCGCTGAATATGCAATTACATTTTGAACAATAGGTATTCATAAATCAGGCAGAATACTCATGAGAAAACAGTCCTTTAATTAAATAAAAGGAGAATCAGTGTTTCCTGTTGCGGGGATTGTTGGTGGGATTAAAGAATTGTTCTGGAGCCCAGCACACATAAGAGGCCTGGCTGGATGCCTTAGAGCTCTGCAGCCCCCACCTGCTGAGACAACCCAAGCTCAGAGACAAATCTGGCTTCACCAGACAGGAGAATTAAAACAGACCCTGGCCATTACTACCTACTCTGGGCCGATCTCCTTATCAGGGCCACTGTGTAGTATGGTACAGTTTGACAACATACAAAGGTGCTGGGTTGAGTGGGTGAGTAGAGGTAGGAATCCAGCTCATGTGATGGTGCCAAGCTGTGCCCTTTGGTGCAGGGCTGTGTCTGCTGGAGGAATGCATGCCTTGTTTTAATTAAAGAGCTCTGTAAGTCCATGGGCCCTGCTCATCTCTAGTCCCCAGTGTACTCTGGGATTAGGGACCCTCCTGCTGAAACATAGGCCCAATGTCATATCTTCTAACACCCAGTTCCAGGACCCTGTGAGACGGAAATCTGTACCACCTGAGGCTTGTGCCCAGACCCCATCTCTGATTAGCTCCTGACTCTCTCCTATGCTTCTTACCTACAAGGCAGAACTGGGAAGGTTCTGCCTAGTATCAGGGTCCCGGCAATCTCCACTAGGTATGCTTCTTCCAGTTACCTCCTTGTTCTGACCCGGTTAGGCTGGATGTTGGGTTCACTGTAGGTACAGTGGAATTCCAAAATGTGAGCACTTAACACAAAAATCTGACTATTAGAGGTCAGCAAAGAAAAAGAAAATGAGAAAATCAGCAATGTTTTCACTTGTCATTCCACTGAATAAGTGTAAGTGCTAAGGTGAGCATACTTCCCACAGTGTGAACATCTTGATATACTAATTATGATTCTAATTTTAAAGATAATACACATATTTATATATAGCATGACCCATAAATGCAAGCTAATGATCTCTTCCGGCATCCAACTAAAGAAACTTTAGCATGATTTCTTCTAAGTTAGGGAAGAAAAGGGTTAGGGTTGGAGCTAAGGAGGAAACATACTGGAAACTCTGAGAAAGTTGGGGTATTTCCTAGTTATTTTCACTACAAATGGCTTTTGTCTCATCATATAGAGCCTTCCCGCTGGTTATACAATATAAATTTGGCATAAATATTTTTAGGTTTTTACCGAGTCATTCTCCCCAAAGGTTCCTGTGAAGGCCTTGCCCCTACCTCTCCTAGGGACAGTGCGAGAAGAGAGTTACTCACTTCCCCCAGATTTGGAATTGTTCTTGTTGTCACCTGTTTGTGTGATGAAGGTTCCACTCAGCAGGGTATGGAATGTGTATAGGTTCTCTGCAAAACACCAGAGAATATTTTTCACAAAACATTTTCTTTGGGCTCAAGACTGGCCTTGTCTGAAGTTCTTCATCTGCTATGGGTCAGAAGCCTGACTATGGGACTACTGTATACTCCAGAGGAGTAAGGAAATCAGAGAAGCAGAAAAGAAGGGTTGAGTTCTGTCGACTATGCACAGTGTCAACTAAAAGAACAATCTAGAGTAGCCTAAATTTTTCCGGATACAAATCAATGACCATTCATAGAAGATTAGAGCTGGGTCAAATTCAGGTCAACACAACAAATTAAATTTAATAGTTGAGTGCCTGCTGTATACCAGGCACCCTACTAGCATTCAGAAATTTATAAACAGGCAATCGGCCTTCCTATCATTTCACAGTTATTGGCATTAAAGTCCACAGTAGCCCAAACATATCCAATTACACAAGATATTGGTGAACAAATGAAAGTATAGACATTGTTTTCTAGAAAGAATTTTTATGCTTCTACATAGAAATATATTTTTATACATATTCAATGTTGACAAGTGTTCTTCCTCACTTATAAATTTCTTATAATATGATAGAATGCTTTCAGTGTTTTTGAAAGATATCAAATGAAAGAATTCTTACTCCAGTTCACCCAGAAGCGCATCTCTCATGAACCTTTAAAGCAGAACTGTGTAAATAAGAAATCATGGTTAACTTGAATGATGGCCAAGAATGGTGGAAAGTAATCAGAGCATTTCTTGTGTGTTCTACCATGCCGTGCTGCCTCACACTTAAGTATAAAAAAACACTCCCTAGGATTCTCTGCTGAGAATGTTCAAGTTTATACGGAGTATTGGTAAGTGACTGTTTCAAAGAGACCCCTTCTCATGCCTAGTCAAGATAACAGGATCTCTCTTAGTCCAGTCAGATAGGAAGAACCCCTCTGCTCATAAAGTACGTGAACTCCAGCTTTCTATCTCAAGGTCTTTAAAGACTTTCAAGCAAAATCTACTTTTCAAAGTGTTAGAAGAATTCTTGGTTCTCAGAAAGTAGGTCTGCTGCTGAAGAAGCTAACTAGCCACCTCCATAACAGTGCAGAGGACGGATCCTGTGTCTTTGGGAGTCTGGCAGAGCCCTCTCTTGAAAAAATAGACCCTGGATATGCTTGGCTCTGGGCACATAGGCTGGGAGAGGTTTGCATGACTCCAACAGTTCATGCTCTCTAGCTGCTATGAAAGGTCAGGCTCGCCTTGGGAAGTGGAGCCAAGAATAGTTAGATACCGTTCCACTGGGAGCCCTGGTCCCCAAAGAGGGCTATTCTGGGAGGGAAAAAATAGTTTACAGTGTCCGGGCAATGGGGGCTGGGGTGTTGGTTGATAGAATCTGAGTGACAAGGCGGGAACTGTGTCCTATTTCAATACGTATCCTTCGCATCTCACCTAGTGCACCTAGCACATAATGGGATCTCAGCGTGTTGTTTTGGAGTGAATGAATAAACAGAACTTAGTAACTCCCAAAATAAAAGATATTGTCTAAATGTACAATATCTTTCTTTGCTCAGAGTTCTTAATATAGGCAGTCACAGAGACTGCTTCCCGGTTCTAGCTGTCAGCAAAACTGAGCCTATTATGAGCATGGCTGTGTGTCCCTCCACCTGGCAATGCACTGGCACACTGTGGACCTATAGCTCACACAAATGATAACCACAGGAAATGGTACACCTGGTGGTGCACACATCAGGGGGCTTAGGCTGTGGCTTATTCTCTGTTTGTGCATCTTTTCTTCCCCAAGTAGATTTTAAAAATTCAAAACGTGTGACTTGAATTCGTTATTTAATAAACCAATAATATTAGCTCTCTTTCCTGGCCAGTTGTATAAAAGGATAATACTCTGAACTTATTTTCATGTGGGAATAAAGTTCCAGTATTGTTATCGATGTCAAAGCCATAAAAGTTATTTTGTCTTTCTGTAGGTGATTCCATAAATAGATCATGGAACATTAACCAAGGAAGGCTTTTTGGAGGGATAAACGAGTGCAATCACATTCACAGTTATGAGGGCACATATAGGCATGAGTAAATTGTAGCTTTTAACAAAATTTTTATGTGATCCAAATTCTATTATATTTTGCTGAGAATGTTTCATTTTGTTTCTTGATCCAAATTCACTTCTTAAAACTTTCATTTTTTTTCTTTTTTTAGCCAGAGTCTCACTCTGTTGCCCAGACTGAAGTGCAGTGGCACACGTTTGGCCACCGCAGCCTGGCCTGCTGGGCTCAGGCAATCCTTCTGCCTCAGCCTTCCAAGCAGCTGGAACCACAGGCGTGTGCCACCACACCCGGCTAATTTTTTTATTTATTGTAGAGACAGGTCTCACCATGTTACTCAGGCTGTTCTTGAACTCCTGCACTCAGACAATCCTCTCACTTCCGCCTTCCTTAGTGCCAGGATTACAGGCGTGAGCCACCATGCCTGGCTATTAAGCTTTCTTAAACCAGAGGTTGGCAAACTTTTTCTGTAAAGGGCTTGATACTAAGTAATTTATGCTCTTCAGGTCATATGGTTTCTGGTCTCTTCTGGGACTACAGCTCCGTAAAGTGAAAGCAGCCACAAATGTATGAACATGGCTGTATTCCAATACAACTTTTTACGTAAACATTGATTTACTGGAATGTTGTATAATTTGTGTGTGTCATAAAATATTATTCTTCTTTAACCCTTTAGAAATGTCAAACCATTCTTAGCTCATGGGCTACACAAAACCAGGAGGCAGGCTAGATTGAACCTGAGGGCCATCGTTAACTGATCCCTACCTTAGACTTTCTCAGTAGCATTACCCCTGATTCTTATTCACTGCTTTGCCTCAGTGGCTGACTGATTCCATTTCACATCTGTCCATGGTCAGTTCTACCACCTGGAGCCAAGCACTCACTGGCACTGTTCTTATCTGCCACTATGCAGCTAACCCTACCAGTTGTATTGGGAATTTCTGTCTCCCAGTCCCACTTCTAGAACAGAGTAAATCAATTGTGTTTTAGGACATAGAATCTGGCATCAAAGGGATCAGATCACACAACCCAGAAACATAAAGAGATTAACTTCTGAATGGGGCAAACTTGAACCAGTGGGAAACAGGAGATAGGAAGGAGCCAATCTTTTCCCTTCTGCGGTCACATAGTTTCTTGTACAAACTATTCAAAGATGTCCCACCTGGCTGAGTGTTTATACCTGCTGAGTGGAGTTTTATGCCCAACAATGTTTTGCCTCTCCTAACAATTGCTTCTTAGGATTTTCTTTCTCACTTTCCTCTTTCTGTACTCTTATTGCCCTAGGTTGGCACCTCCCAAATACAGCATCAGCACTTAATCCTTGCCTCAGGCTCTCGTCTCCGGGAATCCCAGTTAAGACACTCTTAATAACAGATACACACATTTATTAAAAATTTCTCAGTCAGAAAAAGTCTGCCAGTTACCATGCTCAGAATACACAGCAGGGATTTCAAATTCAACCAGGGCCAGATAGTTAATGAAAGTGTGGGAGACACGAAGGAGTGGTAACAAACTGGAGACTCACGCTTCATTGAAAGAGAGGAGACAAAATTCAGCTCCCTGATAATCTTGCCATTTTTAAATGTTGGTTTAGGATTCCTAGCTCTTTCTATCTTTCAAGAGCAGTTAGTTGACAATCTGGAATTTTGTGTGAATTTTTCATATTCTCAAGTGTTGAAAATTTTTTTTTTTTTTTTGCCAGTTCAATAATTTTTTTTTTTTTTTTCAGTTGGAGTCTCACTCTGTTGCTCAGGCTGGAGTGTCATGGCACACTCACCACCACCCCAGCACCGACCTGCCGGGCTCCAGCGGTCCTTCTACCTCAACCTTCCAAGTAGCTGGATCTACAGGCTTGCTCTACTTTTTTATTTTATTATAGAGACAAGGTCTTGCCAAGTTGCCTGGGCTGGTCTGAAACCCACAGACTCAGACAATCCACTCGCCTTGGCCTCCCAAAGTGCTGGAATTACAGAATGAGCCACCGAGCCTGGCCAAACAATGTTTCATTAGTAGCTCTCCATGTTTCATCTATATCCCCATCTACTCTCCCTCCCCCCAATTATGTTGACGCAAACTCAGACATATTATTTCATCCATAAATATTTCCCTCTGCATCTCTGAAAGATAGACACTTAAAAATAATCACACTACTTTTATTAACCTAAATAAACTAGCAGTACTGTACTTTCATGATGTCATTACATATCCTATAGTTATTCTGTCTGATCTATTATAAATATCATAATCATAATTTTTTTTTTATTTTGAAAACCAATTTTAAAACTTTAAACTCCATGTGGAGTTAAACATACTTATTCATGGGCTGAGAGTGATTCAGGCAGCCTCTGAATTTCAGTCTAGGGAAGGAAAGCAAATCTTGGAATGATTAAAATATGTAGGGGAAGCCGGGTTTGGTGGCTCAGCCTGTAATCCCGTGTCTTTGGGAGGCTGAGGTGAGTGGATTGCCTGAGCCCGCGGGTTCGAGACCCACCTGGGCAGTGAGACCTCATCTCTACAATAAATTAAAAAATCAGCCAGGCGTGGTAGCGCATGTCTGTAATCCCAGCTACTTGGAAGGCTGAGGCGGAAGGATCGCTGGAGCCCAGCAAGTCGAGGCAGCGGTAGCCTGGGAGCGGCCACTGCACTCCAGTCTGGGCGACAGAGTGAGACTCCAACTCAAAAAAAAAAAAAAAAAAAAGTAGGGGAAACATCAAGGAGAAGTGGAAGGATGTCACTGAGTAATGGGTGTGTCTCAAATACGAGCTCTTTTTTTCTCCTCATTTCCCCAAGAAAATGAACAAAGCTCTCAAAGAATAACTACATTCAGGTTTCAGGGCTCTGTTCTGTTTCTCAGAGTTCAAGGACGTGATCTATGATTTTTGAAAAATGCAGGAACTCCCAGTCATGGAATGGTGTTTATGATACGAATCAAGACAGGAAACAACCACAGACATTATCTATTTGCAATCTCACACCCAGCATTTGACTCTTCTCTGTGACATCCTCAAAAGGAATCTTGCTTAAAGACCTTTGCTCAAAACTACCTAAAGCATTTTATTTTACATTTACATTTTATGAATATTATAAGACTTACCTTTATTTTTTTCTATTTTCAGCTGTTTGAATTTATATTTATCCCCTGGTAATACGCTTCACATTTTATATTTCTACTTAGTCTTTTAGTATTGAAGGCAATTATTCTGTCTTATAAGACCTTTCTTCTTTTAGGCTAAACATTCTCAGTTCTTTCAACCATTCTTTCCAAGACATGATTTTGCCTTTTCACTCTTTTGTTAATCTTGGCTGAACATGCTCCAGATTGCCTAAATCTGTTTGGGCCTGGAACCATAAATTGAATATGTATTATAGGTAAGATCTGATTAGTACAGAATAAAATTGAATTATCAGCTTTTGCATTCAAAATATTAGATCTTGATTAATTTAGTCTAATACTACATTAGCTTTTCAGGTCACAACCTTATACTACTGATGCCTATTACACTCAACTGTACAGGAATTAATTTTATACAGTCTTTTGAATCTGTGCTTATTTCTAAAATCATTCATACCTGCTCTGCTCTATATTTCTAGTCATATTTCCCCCTTGTTCTACTTTTATCATGTAATTATTTTATTTTGTTTTAGCATATATATTTTGCAAGCTGTCTCAAATACTTTTGGAAATCAGATGGAGTGTAAAGAATATAAAATACAGCCGGGCTCGGTGGCTCAGCCTGTAATCCCGCGCCTTTGGGAGGCTGAGGTGAGCGGATTGCCTGAGCCCGCGGGTTCGAGACCCGCCTGGGCAGCGAGACCTCATCTCTACAATAAATCAAAAAAAAATCAGCCGGGGGTGGTAGCACATGCCTGTAATTCCGGCTACTTGGAAGGCGGAGGCGGAAGGATCGCGGGAGCCCAGCAGGCGAGGCTGCGGTGGCCAGAAGTGACCACTGCACTCCAGTCTGGGCGACAGAGTGAGACTTCAACTCAAAAAAAAAAAAAAAAAAAGAATATAAAATACTATAACCAATCATTTTTCTTTCTCAAAGTTACAGGGAACAATGTTATTTTCTTCAAATCAGTCAGGATTAAAGACTTACTTTTTTCAATATTCCTTTGGCAGCCTGCCATTCAATTTGTTCACAAAAGTGAGTCCCATGGAGATATCTGCTAGGTAATATGTTGTTTGTCTAATGGAATATATCTCTGTATATATATATATGTGTGTGTGTGTGTGTGTGTGTGTGTGTGTGTGTGTGTGTGTAGTTTCCTCTCTCATATATATATGTGTGTTTGTGTATATATATGTCTACATACATAAATGAACATATTTTCATAACAATTTTATCAGAAATCTCAAGAGCTCTGTCTTGCCTATATCAATTCACTCAGCTAGGCTTATGACCTGCCAGCACCAGGAACATTGGTGGGTTCTCTTCTACAATGTGGGTGATAAAGGGCCGAGTTTGACCAGAGAAACAGAACCACCAGGAGTGTTGTAGAACAAAGTATTCGTTGCAGAGATCTGACCTTTCACAATTATGGGAGCTGTCCGTTATAGTTTACACATGGCTGTTGTTTCTGTGTCTGGCACTGAAGGCTGAAGTCCGCAGGGGAGGCGTTAAGCAGGAAAGGCAGATGTGAAGTGTGGGAGAGAAAAGATAAATTGGGAGCCATGAAGACAAACCAGAATCCGCATCAACCTCTGCCTGGAAACCTCCAACTTCAGCGATCTGAGGAAACTGCAGGAGAATATGTGCTCCTGACCCAGGAGCTGGGACACTGGAGGAAGAGATCTGGGGATCTGTTGAGAGCTGAAGGACCTGCACGCCTGGCTCCTGCACACTGTCAACATGATGAGTCAAAGAGCAGCATCACTTGTGTGAGCTGCAGTGGTGCCTGTGCCCACTGCACCAATCCTCAGAGCCTTAACAGAACATGGTTGATACTTAACCTCAGCCTCCCGAATCTCACCATGCATCTGTGTCTGCACCAATCCTCAGAGCCTTAACAGAACATGGCTGATGCTTAACCTCAGCCTCCTGAATCTCACCATGCATCTGTCACTGGCCCATGCATGTTTAATGCATGCTTCATTGGCCCATGCCAACCTGAGGTGGGATTTCCAGGAAAAACAGAGTTCCTGCATAGCTAGATGGACATGGAGAAAAATCGACCACACAAATGCATTTTTTTTCCCGTAGGGGCAGTCCCAATTCATAGTTTTATAGTTTTTCCTTCTGTTCTAAGTCCTTAGCGGGCTCCCCGGGACCACTCTCCAGTTCTGTTGAGGGGAGCAGGCACAATGGTTTATCCCTTGGTAGTGCAGACAGATTCAGAAAGAGGTAGTACTGTGGAAGATGGGAGAAAAATGCCATGCTGGAGCCACAGCCTTTCTCAGATCTGAGGTTGTTCTCTTACTTCCCCTTTCGGGCCACAGCATGGTTCTCATGGTGGTTCCCAAGTAATCCGCCCTTACTTCCGGGCTTTCTCTAATCAGGGTGGCAGGGGATGTGTCCACCTCTACGGCAGCCTTCCTGTGTTGACAACTCTGTTTGTTCTTCCCATCTCCCCAGGGAGAAGTGGCCTTATCTTTTCTGTGCAACATTTTTGGGAAAAACACATTTTTCTCTCTTAAAGGAATTGATTATTGTGCTTCTCAAGACTAAAAAGAAAGATATTCTGGACCCAAACTCTGGCCTTTAAAAAATAACCCAAATTCCTTTTACATAGCAAAAGAAAGAGCTATTTTGGTGATGATTGGTGGTTCATTTTAAATTACTCTATGCACTAAAATGTGTTTGAGGATGAGTTTGTGTGAGAGAGGCAGACAGAGATAAAGAGATAGATACAGAGAAACAGAAGGACAGGAAAAAATGATTTGAAGTATTTTTCAGGATCCTGACCTAACTGTCTTGTTTGGACAGCTTCCTTGACCCTGTAATGCCAGCAATATGAGAAAGACTGCCTGTCTATATATACATAGTTATACACATAAACAGCCTGGGAATTAGTCAGGATTAAAGAGCTCAGGATTTTGATGGTAAACTTAATAAGCACTTATATACAACTAATACTCAAAATGAAGTTGGGTCCATTGGATTACGACAGTACCTTTTGTGAGGAAAAAAATTCTTTAAAAAAATATATTTGCAACTGTAAGAAAATTTGTCCCTAATTCTGTGTTTCAACTGTCTTTGTCAAATGATTCTCATCTTTCTTTTCATTTCTAACAGACAGCAAGAAAAAGCTATCAGAATTTCCTGTTAGTTGTACAATTCCATGTGCATGACTATTGATCTCTTTTCCTTCCTTGGTTTTTTTCTGTGAGGTTAATAGAGGTGAGGGTGGGGCAAGTTCCTGATCTTTCACTGATTAGAAAACAATAACATTATTCTGTTTCCTCTCAAAAATAGCATTATAAAGTGAGACTATATGTGCATTTTCTTTCTTTTTTTTTGAGTTGGAGTCTCACTCTGTCGCCCAGACTGGAGTGCAGTGGCCGCTTCCAGCCACCGCAGCCTCGACCTGCTGGGCTCCAGCGATCCCTCCGCCTCAGCCTTCCAAGTAGCTGGAACTACAGGCGCGCACTACCACGCCCGGCTAATTTTTTTGATTTATTGTAGAGATGAGGTCTCGCCAAGTTGCCTAGGCGGGTCACGAACCCGCAGGTTCAGGCAATCCACTCACCTCAGCCTCCCAAGGTGCGGCATTACAGGCTAAGCCACCGAGCCGGGCTGTGCATTTTCACTTTTGAGATAAAGTTGGTGGACCACAATCAGTTATGTATGTGTGTGTGCAAGCATGTGTGTTTAGTATCTTATTGTTCGTGAAAATATTTTATGGTCTTAATGTTAATTAAATAGGCATGTATAGAATTATTCACTATGTTAAGAGCATTATTATGTTAAAAGAATTATTTACTATGCTAAAAGCATTTAAGAAAGGCATAAGACTTTCTCACATTAGCTGGTGAAAGAGTCCTGCAATTGACCAAAGAACCAGGCAAAAATAACTAACTATAAACATGTGCATTTTGGGAACTTAGATAAAGAAGGAATTCTCTGATTTGTGGAGCTGGAGAAAACTTTGTCAAGGCTAGATCGAGTTGAGCCTTAAAGGATAAATAGAAAGGAGATAAGTTATGAATAAACTTGTTTAAAGAACCATATTAGCATTGTCTGGATCAAGAACACTTTTTTTTAATAGTTATTTTTAAATCGTTTTTTAAAAATTATTTTTAGAATCCCTAGGCTGGGCTTGATGGCTCAGCTTATAATCCCTTACTTTGGGAGGCTGTGGTGAGTGGATTGCCTGAGCCTGTGGGTTCGAGACCCACCCGGGCAACTTGGCGAGACCTTATCTCCACAATAAATCAAAAACTAGTCAGGCGTGGTAGCACGCGCCTGTAGTTCCAGCTACTTGGAAGGCTGAGGCAGAAGGCTCGCCGGAGCCCAGCAGGTCAAGGCTGCGGTGGCCGGGAGCATGCCACTGCACTCCAGTCTGGGTGACCGAGTGAGACTCCAACTTAAAAAAAAAAAAGAGAGAACATACTAGAACACAGGTTAGGGGTGTTTTTGTCTATTGAGCTATATAGTCAGTGCACAGAATTATAGCAATGTCCAAGATCTGATACTCAGAGCTAACAAATATCAAGCACCTATTCACCACCAGTCGCTTTGCATGGATTTTCCCACTTAACTTTCACAAGCAAGTGCAAGGGAGATACTATAATTATGTCCATCTGAGGCTTCAAAAAATCAAATAACTTGCAAAAGATATAGTTAGTAGGTGATTGAACACGGATTTAAAGCCAGGTGATCTCAGTCTGGATGCTATACTATACTGCTTTTCCAGAGCACTTGATGGCCTATTATTCTAACACAGGCACACAGGCACATCTGAAATTTGCTCTGGCTTAAGCTCTGACTGCTCACTTGTCATCCAGGACACTCATGCTTCCTGGGTGTGGCTGTGTGCTAGAGTGAGTCACTTTATCCTCACTCATCCCCTCTTTGATCTTCTTCCTCACTGGACCCCTTTCTCCTGCTTGCTACTATGCCATAAGAACTTAATTCTTGCCCCAGCTTGTTTCTCCCAAACCTCCTTCTTTTTTCTTCTGATTTAATCAGGAATCACTTGAGAGTCATAGTCCGGTGATTTTTATTTCAGGCGTTATTTTCCAACGAATAGAAACATACAACTTCAGCAATTCACAAATCCTAAGGAATACCCTTTAGGTTTTGCCTAAGAATGTCGTCTCAGGGCATATGACAATTCCAGCAAGATCTTCTAAGATGCCATTTGTCACAGAATCAGAAAACTGAATATAACATGTTCTCAAGCATAAGTGGGAACTAAACACTGGGCACACCTGGATGGGAAAAACAGACACTGGCGAGTGAGATGGGAGATAAGGGTTGAAAAACCATCCGTTGGGTACCATGCTCACCACCCTAGGGGACAGGTTCAATAGAAGCTTATCCCCACCATCACACGATATTCCTATGTAACAAACCTACAAATGTATCCCTTGAATCTAAGAAATAGTATCCTGTATTTTCTAGACGGTTAAAGCTGTATTTTCTAGGAGGCTAATTATCTCACATTAAAACTTGCCAAGGCCTCAATTATTAATTTTCAATGACATAACAGTCATTTCATTTTGTGTTCTGGATCCTGTATCTATGTATGTGTGTGTATATGTATACGACTACAGAATTTTTTTGTTACAACAGTTATTCACCAATCTTTTGATAAATTGTTTTATTTATTTATTTATTTGAAAGATGTGGGGTACAATTCAGGATTAGGTATACAAGTGGTCCCAGCACAGGTAAAGTTTTAGACTCCCTTTGGTCCCCACTTCACCTGGTTTGAGATCAGGTACCCTTATTGATACTGTGTCTCTCCCACCCCCCTCACCCCAATTCCTCCCTGGCAATATCCCGCTACTGCCAATCCCTTTCTTATAGTATTATGGTAAATGTTCAAGGTCCACTTATGAGTAAGAACATGTCCTACTCAGTTCTTTGTTTCTGTGATAGATCACTGAGGATGATAGGCTCTAAATCCATCCAAGTTGCTCATAGTCTGTATGTTTGTCCTCTTTATGGCTTTGTAATATTTGTCATGCATGTGTACCACATTTTTTTAATCCAGTCCCGTTTCAATGGGCAGCATGGCTGGTTCCATGTTTTTGCTGTTGTGAATAGTGCTGCAATAAACATGTATGTTTATTATTCTTTATGGCTGCATAATACTCCAATGTGTATATGTACCACCATTTCTTTATTCGGTTCACTTTTGATGGGCAGTAGGGTTGGTTCCACATTTTTGCAATTGTGAATAACGTGGCAATAAACATGTATGTGCAGGTGTCTTTTTTATAAAATGATTTATGTCCCTCCAAGTATATTCCCAGGAGAAGGATTGCTGGATTGTATGGGAGGTCAATTATTAGCTCTTTTAGGAATCTTCACACTGCTTTCCATAGAGGTTGAACTAGCTTGCCCTCGCACCAACATTGTAGAAGTCTTTCCTTTTCTCCGTACCCATGCCAGCAACTGTTGTTTTTGACTTATTAATGCTAGCTATCCTTACTGGAGTCAGGTGGTATCTCACTGTAGTTTTGATTTTGCATTTCTCTGATAATTAGTGAGGCTGAGCAGTTTTTCAGGTGTCTGTTGACTGCTTGTATGTCATCTTTTGAGAAATGTCTGTTCATGTCCTTTGCCCACTTTTTAATGTGGTTGTTTGTTTTTGTCCATTCACTTTGCTTGACTTTATTGTAGATCCTGGATGTTAGGCCTTTGTCAGATGCATAATTTTCAAATCCCCCCCCCAATTCTGTGGGTTATCTCACCACTCTCTTGATGTTTTCTTGTGCTGCTTCATCAAGTTTTTCAGTTTGATGAAGGCCCACTTGTCTATCTTAGCATTTATGGCATTTGCTTTTGGGGACTTGGTCAAGAATTTGTTGCCTACTCTGTTGTGCATAAGGGTGTTGCCTACATTTCATTTAAAAATTCTTAGAGTTTGAGGTTTTATATTTAGATCTTTGATCCATTTTGTTTTTTGTATATGGTGATAGGTAGGGATCCAGTTTCATTATGCAGCATGTGGTCAGCGAGTTTTCCCAGCACAATTTGCTAAATATGGTCTCCTTTTCCCAATGATTGTTTTTGGTGGTTTGTTGAAGACGAGTTAGTTGAGGGACTGTGTTTTTGCTTCCAGAATCTCTGTCCTATTTCCTTGGTCTATGTGCCTATTTTTGTACCAATACCAGCTGTTTGGGTTTCTGTAGCCTTGTAATGAAGTTTAAAGTCTGGAAGTGTGATACTTCCCACTTTGTTCCTTTTGCTGAAGATTGTTTTAACTATTTGTGTTCTTTGTTTCCATATTAATTCTATATTGTCATTTCCAGATCTGAAAAAAGTATGTTGATAATTTAGTGGGTGTTGCATTGAATCTGTAGATTGCCTTGGGAAGGGTGACATCTTGACAATATTGATTCTTCCAGTCCATGAGCATGGAATGTTTTTTGGTTTGTTTGTGTCATTCTTGATTTCTTTGAGCAGTGTTTATAGTTCTCATTGTAAAGTCTCTCACTACTTCTCTGGTTAGGTGGATGCCAAGGTATTTCATTTTTTGTGTGGCTATTAAGAATGCAATTTTGCTTTTTATTTAGTTTTCTGCCTGCTTGTTGCTGGTGTATAGAACTCAAGTGTCTTTTGAACTTTGATTTTGTACTCCAAGGCTTTACCAAAGTCATTTATTTAAGCGAGGAGACTTTTAACAAACTCCCTAGGGTTTTCAAGGCATAAAATCCCCAAAGAGGGATAACTTAACTTCATCTTTTCCCATTTGGATGCCTCTGATTTTCTTCTCTTGCCTGATTGCTCTTGCTGGGAGTTCCAGCACAATGTTTAATAGGAGGGGTGAGAGTGGTCATCCTTGTCTTGTTCTCATTCTTAGGGGGAATGCTTCCAACTTCTGCCTGTTGAGCATACTGTTGGCTGTAGGTTTATCATAAATGATTCTTACTGTTTTGAAGAATGTTCCTTCTATGCCTAGGTGCTCAAGGATTTTTATAAAGAGGGAATGCTGGATTTTTTTCAAATGATTTTTCTGTATCTACGGATATAATTATGTGGTTCTTGGTTTTGCATCTGTTAATATGCTGAATCACATTTATGGTCTTGAAAATATTGAAGCATCCCTGCATCCCAGGAATGAAGTCCACCAAGTCATGGTGGATGATCATTGAGATGTATTGTTGGATCCAATTTTCTAGAATCTTGTTGAGAATTTTTGAGCCAAGGATGTTGGACTGTAATTGTCTTTCCTTGTTGGGTCTTTGTCATGTTTGGATATCAGCAAGATATTTGCTTCATAAAATGAGTTGGGGAGAATTCCATCATTTTTGATAGCCTGGAATACTTCCAATAAGATGGTATCAGTTCCTACTTGTGTGTCTTTATAGAATTCAACTGGGAAGCCATGGTCCAGGGCTTTTTTGGTGGAAAGGTTTCTTATGACTTGAATCAATTTCCTGGATTGTTAATGATCTATTTAGAGTTTCGATTTCTTCTGTTTCAACCTTGGAAGTTTGTGTGATGTCATGAATTTCTCTATTTCATTTAGGTTTTCTATTTTATTTGCATACAGGTGTTCATAGTAATCTCTGGCAATCTTTTTAATTTCTTCAGGATCAGTTGTGACTTCATCTTTTTCCTTTCTAGATGTGTTTATTGGGACTTTCTCTCTTTTTAAAGTCAATCTGGCCAGAATCTCAGCAATCTTACCTATCCTTTCAAAGAAACAGCTTTTTGTCTTGATTCTTTCTTTTTTTTTTTTTGAGTTGGAGTCTCACTCTGTAGCCCAGACTGGAGTGCAGTGGCCGCTCCCGGCCACCACAGCCTCGACCTGCTGGGCTCCAGCGATCCTTCCGCCTCAGCCTTCCAAGTAGCCAGAATTACAGGCATGCACTATCACGCCCGGCTGATTTTTTAATTTATTGTACAGATGAGGTCTGTCTGCCCAGGTGGGTCTTGAACCTGCGGGTTTAGGCAATCCACTCACCCCAGCCTCCCAAAGGTGCGGGATTACAGGCTGAGCCACTGAGCCCGGCTGTCTTGATTCTTTCTATGGTATTTTTGCGTCTAAATTCTGCAATTGTGATTTTTATCTTGGTGATCTTGATTTTTCTGCTGAAGTTAAAATTTAGGTGATCCTGCCTTTATAGCTTCTTTGCGTGTGATGTTAGGTTGTCTACTTGTGATCATTCTGTTCTCTCTCTCTCTCTCTTTTTTTTTTTAAATGTGTGTATGCAATGCTATAAATTTTCCTCTTAACACTGCTGACATGGCATCCCAGAGATTCTGATAAGATGTGTCTTTATTTTTGTTTCCAGGAATCTTTTTATTTCTGTCTTTATTTCTGTGTTGACCCAGAAGTTGTTCAGCAGAATGTTGTTTAGTGTTTATGTCTTTGTGTGTTTTGGGGGAATCTTGTTGGTGGAATTTATTTTTATTCCACCATGATATGAGAAGATGCATGTTATTATTTTGATCTTTTGAAATTTGTTCACACTTGACTTATGTCTGAGAATGTGATCAATCTTGGAGTATGTTCCATGTGCTAATGAGCAGAATGTACATTCTGTAGCTGTAGAGTGAAATGCTCTGTAGATACCTATTAAATCCATTTGATCAAGTGTCAGGCTGAGGTTCTGGATCTCCTTGTTGATCTATCTAAAACTTTTAGTGGGGTATTTAGGTCTCCAGCTGTGATTGTGTAAGAGTCAATGTCCTCTCTTAGTTTACTTAATTTTTGTTTTATAAGACCTGATGCTCCTATGTTGGGTGCATACATGTTCAGAATAGATATTGCTTGCTGGTGGATTGAGCCTCTTGTCATTATGTAGTGTCCTCCCATGTCCTTTTAAACTTTTGGCGGTTTGAAGACTGCTTTGTCTGATATCAGAATAGCTCTATCTTTCCTCTTCTGTTATCTATTTGCCTGAAAGAATGTTTTCCAGCCTCCAACTTTGAGCCTGTAGGTAACCTTCACAGTCAGATGAGCGTCCTGGAGGCAGCAGACTCTAGGATCATGCATCTTTATCCAGTTTTCTACTCTATATCTCTTCAGTGATGCATTTAGACAATTCACATTCAAATTGATTACTGAAATGTGAGAATTTATCCCTGTCATAGGGCTCTTTGGGTTCATTTTGTTTCCTTTTTACGTTTGTATTTATGTGAGTGTTTTCATTTTTGTGAGTGCTCTTTATGTTCTGTTAACTCTGTGCTTCCTATTCTTTTGTGATGATTATGACTATTCCTTTTTTTCCCCCTGTGTTTAACACCTTCATAAGTATCTCCTGAAGGGTTGATCTGGAAGCAGCATCTTCTCTTAGGGACTAGATGTCTGGAAAGGATTTTAGTACTCCACCACCGATGAAGATTAGCCTGGCAGGGTAGAAAATTTTGTCTGGAATTGCTTATCTTAAAGAACATTAAAAATTAACCTCCAGTCCCTTCTGGCTTCTAGTGTTTCTACAGATAAGTCTGGAACAATTCTGATAGATCTTCTCCAATAGGTAGTCAGACCTTTTTCTCTTGCTGCCTTTAAGATTTTTTTCTTTCATGTTTATTTTGTGGAGGTAGATTACTATGTACTTTGAGGATGGTCTTCTCATTTGATTTGTTACAGGGATTTCCTGAATCTTTGTGCTTGGATGCTTGCCCTCTAGAGAGATGTGGGGAGTTTTCTTGGATGACCTCATTAAATGTTTGTTCCATGGTGTTCTCTGTTTCCTCTTCTGTTCAGGAACACAACTCAGGTATAGATTTGCCTTCTTGACATAGTTCCATAGCTCTCAAAGCCTTTGTCTCTTATTTTTGAGCTTTTTTCCTCCCTTATGTTTTTGACATGCTGGGTTAATTCTATATTTTGGTCTTCAAGTTCTGAGATTCTTTCCTCTGCCTGGTTGACTTTGTTCCCCATGTTTGTTACTTTGTTCTTAATTTCCAGGATAAAGTTTTTCTTTTTTTTATTTTAAAAATGTGTGTATAATTCAGGGTTAGGTATACAAATATTCATTAGAAGTTTTTCATTTCCATTATTTCAGAATGGGATTTTTTGAAACTGGCCAACTTTCCTTTTACTTCCTGTGTGACTTCAGTGGCTTTTACTTCTAGTTTTTCTAGGTTCCTGTTTATTTTTGCCATTTAATCTCTGATTTCTTTAGCTGTCATCTGGGGCAGGTTGTTTGGGGGGGGTTCCATTGCTTGTATTCTGATAGCTGCTTTTTTGGGGTACTGTCTCTTTAGGATTCTGAGGGTTGCCTGTATTTTTTTTTTCCTGTTGATTTTTCCTCATTTGTAACAGGCCTCTCTTCCCTTTCTATAATTCCTCTTTTGAATTGTTGCTCTGAAGTTATACAATTACCCTCTGTTCTGGGGCCATTTGTGTGGTTCAATCTAGGCCTGTCCTTCAGGAGAAGGTAGAGGTTGAGGTATAAGCACTGCCTCATCAGGAATGGTTTGTCAAATAAGGAAGTTCAAAACTGCTCTACATCATTCAACTTGGTCCATGTGCCTAGAACCTCAGTGGGATCTCTCAAGCTTTCCTTCTCTAGCTATAAGGTGGGCTTCAGTCTCTGCTGAAGTAGGGGTGCTGGCTCACTGTCTGGACAGTGAACTGAACTGATGGGATGGGAACTGAAACACCTGAGTTGTTCAAAATGAGAGAGGAACATTCACTTCTGCTCCTTGCTCCACCTTGTGAAGGGATTCTATCACTGCAGATTTTTTTCTTCTGCTGCTAAAATAATGGGACCAGCTTCTCTGTGGCTAGCACTCTTCAGAGAGTGAAGGGGTTGGGATGAATGGGTTTCCTGTCTACTATCTGAGGTTTGCAGCCCAGGAGACTTTCCACTTAGAAAGTCTTTGGGTATCTTTTCTGTCACTTTCTTCCTCTTCAGGTCCACACTGTGCACTTGAAATAGAGCAAGTTCTCTGCTGCAGAGGAAGGAGCAGGCTCTGCCCTGAAGAAAGACAAATTTAGGAGGTAGTTCTCCCTGATCTGGCTGGGAAGATGACCACAAGCTGCTAATGGTGGATACCAGCTGGGTTCATGGCAGGTGGGCTTTCCCTGCCTATGAGTCAGCTCACAGTGACTGACCAAGTGCAAAATTTATTTCCCTGTTCCCCTTGGACTGTGGTTGCCTGTCACTGATCGCTGTCCATGACTCCTCCCATGTGGGACCGACAACCCATGTATGGCTGGGAGGGAGTAAACCTATCTCAGAACATCTTTGTCTCACCCACTTTTCTTCACTGGACAGGGCTTCAGTTCTCGTGGGAGCCTGGTACACAGCAAGGGATGGAGTACTTGGAGTCCCATGTTTGCCATCACTTTCTGGTCTCTGTGTATTCAAAGAGACCTTTGCTGGATGCAGGGTTTTTTACCTGCCCAGAAATATATGTGTCTCCATCTATCAGTGCTTGGGCCTCTCCTCTCAGTCTCTAATCTCTGCCTTGCTCTGAGAGAGAGGCACCAGTCTGCTTTTCCATTGTGGCCATCTTGAAATGCCTCCCCACTGCATAATGTTTTATTATGATGACATAAATATTTAAGACATTAAAATATTAAAATAGTAAGTTAGAATCACATTCACTCAAATGAAAAGTTGTCGGTGATATATTGCTTGGAAAAAATGTAGCATAATATAATTTCTGTTTAAATACTTTATATTTTTGAAGTTATGGAAAATATCCAAAGAGTAAACACTCCCCTGTTAAAAATAGTTCCTTCTAAGAAGGGAGCTAATTTGGAGGAAAAAAGAGCAAACGGGATACTGTACTTTATAAAGATCTATAGGATTTGACTTTTTCTTACAAAATGCATTTATCTTCTAATTTAAAAAAAGGAAAAATGAGTGTTGTAGCCGTTTGGTAGGAGAGCAGCAATGTCACGCTCATCAATATTTGTACTGTATGCTAATGAACAGCATGAACCACCATGTCCGGATCCTTCCCACTGTGAACCTGCAGGTTGAGGGGACTGGTAGGCAAGGGCAGGCCCCCATGTGAAAGGACACATGGGGACAGACCCAGTACTTGTTTGTCTCACGGGCTACAGGTACTGGTCTGAGGGGGCTATCCTTCAGGAGTAGGTTAAAGTTGAGATATAAGGACTGCCTCCTCAGCAATGATTTGTCAAACAAGGAAGTTCCAAACTGCTCCACGTCATTCAACTTGGTCCACATGCCTAGAACCTCAGTGGCATCTCTAAAGCTCTCCTCCTCCAGTTCCAATGTGGACTTCAGTCCCTACTGAAGCAGGGGTGCCAGCTTTCTGTCTGGACAGCTCATGGAAACTGAGGTAGCTGTAGAATTCAAATTACCCCCCTTTTCCCTCTGCTACCGGGATCTTAGCTGCCATCTATACTACTGGGGTGTCCTCAGATGGGGCTGAACACAACTTCCTGCCACCCGCGAGGGGAACTGTGCCTGTTCTCTACCACACTGGGTTCAGGGACTGAGTCTGGATACAAGGAGGGCTGCCGATCCTTCACAAGTTAAGAAAAACCATGAAATTACTATTCAGCAGCCTGTGTTCAAATCTCGACTCCACTATTTATCAATGGACTAATATCTTTGAGAAAGGATCCAAATGCAGTCAGTCTTATTCCAAAGCCTACGTTGTTTCCACTGAACTGCAAAACCTTACTTTGGAAAGACTATGTACTGTATTTTTCAAAACTTCCACACAGGAAATGAGTTTTCTCTTCCTCTTGAGTAAAATCCTTGTTAATGAAGCCAGAATAATCCAACTTCATCTAAACATAATGGAATCAGGCTTCAATACTTCTCTTTACTAAATAGCATTGGCTATCATGACCTCAGCACCTGGTCATATGTTTTACTTCCTCTGACTTAAGCTGTCCAAGTTTCTTGCTGGTGGAAAATTACTAGTATTAATACAGTCATGGGCCAGCTAATGAAGTACACTTGAGCCCTCCCAATGGGTGTAGAGTCTAATTGCACTTGCAAGCAGCCACCTGCAGGCATAAATTACCAGCTTCACATTACCCATGGAGGGGGACAACAGAAGCTTCTAATAATATTCAATTGTCTCTGTGGACATTGAATTTTTCAGAACATTGGAGGTGGGTGTGCAAGCACTTGATTTGTGTATAAAAAAATGGGAGTGTGGAAGAGAAGGCAAAAGGAGGCAGAAATGGGTAATATTCCTTATTCTAGCCTAACAATAATATTCAAATCATTTGAAAATATACCCCTAAAGCCACTGCAAATGTACACTCCCTCTGAAGCATCCTAGTTACTCGTATTCTCTTTCTTGAGGACATTTGGAACCGAGTTATACTCCTAAAGATTGCTATCAGCCCACACTGCACTGGACAAGCCAGGGTTGGTTTAAGGAGTTGCTTGTCTGTTTAGTTTCTTGCTCAGTCATTCAGAATGAAGCTGGTTTAGTAAATGTGAAGTGAGACAAATAAAGGAAATGGTGAAATTTTTTCTTTACTTGGAATTTTCCTATGTTGTACTCTTTAAGACGACTGATGTGCTTTGAGGGGAACAAAAAGTGAGGGGGAGGGAGAGGAATCTTCCTTGAATTTATTTTTATGAAGTGAGGGGTAATGCTAATTTAAAAATTTCAAATTTTTTTTTTTTTTTTTTTTGGTAAAACATTTTGGGACAGAGCAAAACTGGAATTACAACTAAGCAGAGTAAAATAATGGTGACCCATTTAACTGAATATGTTATAAGTGATCTATAACTTTACAAATAGAAATCCATCTTCTACCAGGATTCATTTACTTTGAAAGGATAACCAAAAACAAAAACAAAACTCTAGCTATTCAAAATTGGCAAGATAGGTAATTTGTTACAATGCAGGTGAGGGGAAGAGAATTTGATAATTTTAGTTTGAGGCTGTCAGCAATTAAATTCTTCTGGGCCCCCATGGAAGAGAATGCATTTTATAAGCTTCTGTCACAGGAAATCAATATCATTCCTTTCTACCTTTGCCCTTTACTTCATCTCCTGGTTTACTTTTTAATAACATTTCCCTGCCTAACTCTTTCTTTCTTTTGCTTTCAGCAGCATAGAAGTTAGGCAGAGCTCTCATAATGGTTTTGGGAAACAGCCTTGGCCTGAGGCTGAAGCAAGAAAACTCTAGAGTTCCAAGAGGACACTTGGGCCTGATGACCAACAATGTCACTAACTAGGCTGTGACACTGGACAAAATACACAGCTTCTCTGGCATTAATTTCATCAGTGAGAAAATCAGAATAAACTCTGGGAGACAGAAGCGAGAGGATTGCCTGAGTTCGGGGATTCGAGACCAGCCTGGGCAACTTGACAAGACCTCATCTCTATAATAAATCAAAAAATCAGCCGGGCATAGTGGCTTATGCCTGTAGTTCCAGCTACTTGGAAGGCTGAGGCAGAAGGATCACCTGAGTCCAGGTTGAGGCTGCGGTGGCAATGAACACTACTGTGCTCCAGCCTGGGTGACAGACTGAGACTCCACCTCAAAAAAATAAAAAAATTTTAAAAAGATAATTCCAACTTAATAGAGCTGTTGTTAGAATCCAGTGATTTGAATCATGTAAAGCAATTAACTAGCATAGTGCCTAACACATTGGAACTGCTTATCAGAGGACAGGAACTTTTATTATCACTTTCAAGGGTATTCAAATGAACACTATCTTTCTTAGTATCATTGTAATCTCCAAGTATCCTGAAGCTTTACTTTGGGGAGTAGGTATGTTTTAATTCACTGGTCATTTTTTTGGACACATAACTGCATATAATAAAATATGCTTAAGTGTGTGTAGAATTAGTATTCACATTAATCAAATATTTATTATATATATCCATGTAACTTATACCCTAATTAAGATATAGAGCATTGCCATCACCCTAGAAAATTTCTTTGCATCTTTTTCTAGCCTGTGCCCCTCCTTTCCAAAGTCAACCGTTACTGTGATTTTTATCTCCTAATCTAGTTTGTCTATTCTTGAACTTTCATATAGATGGAATCATACAATAAGTACTCTTTTTTCCTGACTTTTTAAAACTCAATATAATGTTTTTGATCTCCATTCATGTTGCTATAGATATCAAGTTGATTATTTCTGTTTATTTCTGAAATATTCTATTATGCAAATATATCATATTTTGTTTTTCTATTTTCTTGTTGGACAGTTAGGTTGTTTTCCTGTGCTGTTTGTAATTTACTTTAAAGAACACCAGTGGAGTTAGTATGGTAGATATAATTTTTTGTTAATTGGCTTTATTCTTCACTCTGTGAGTAGGGTACAAGAATCTAATATGAAACATTAGATATAGATTCCAAAATGGAACCACAGCTTCCTACATACTCTGTTGTCTAACTCCTATTACAAGGCTAACTCCTGCCAGTAAAGCATCATTGCGTTTGTCCTGAGTAGACCTTTCCTGTGGTGAGCAGTCAGAGAACTTAAAAGAACATAGAACTATCATTTCTTGAGTTTACTTATTTGGTTATCAACTTTTGTTATACCTGCTTGGTAATAGATATTTATATGTGTGACAGAATTTAGTCTTAGACTCATTTTTATTCCAACCTGGTCATGATACAGCAAAAAGGCCAATAATCCTTAAACACTGCCAACAAATAAAAGTTAGTGATAGTTACCAAAAAAGACATGATAATTATGAATGACACTGGCTCAGTACATATTGGTCCAATACAGAGTTGATATATTTCAGGAAATTTAACTATAAAACAAAACCATTATAAGAAAATTGCCATTTTTTCATTGACCTGACCATCTTCTAGGGCACGAGGTAAAAATTTTTTGTCAGCTCCTCAAAAGAAGATACACAGACAGCCAACAGACACATGAAAAAGTGCTCAGCCTCACTCATCTTCAAAGAAGTGCAAATCAAAACCACATTGAGATGCCACCTAACTCCAGTAAGAATAGCCATCATTAATAAAACAAACAACAGCTGCTGGTGACAACGTGGAGAAAAAGGAACGCTTCTACACTGTTGGTGCGAATGCAAACTAGTGCAAACTCTTTGGAAGACAGTGTAGCAATTTCTGAAAGAACTAGAAATTGACCCTTCATATGACCCAGCTATCCCCCTACTGGGCATATATCTGGAGGAACTCAAGTCATTCTATCAAAAAGATTCTTGCACACGCATATTTGTTGCAGCTCTGTTCACAATAGCAAACACATGGAAACAACCATGCTGCCCATCGAATTTGGACTGGATAAAAAAAATGTGGTGCATATACACAATGGAATATTATGCAGCCACAAAGAAGGACAAACATATGGATTTTGCAGCCACTTGGATGGATTTAGAGTCTGTCATTCTCAGTGATCTATCACAGAAACAAAGAACAGCGTATTATATGTACTCACTGATAAGTGGACCTTGAACAATTATCATAATCCTATAAGAAAGGGATTGGCAGTTGAGGAAAACTGCCAGGGGAGGAGGATGGCACACCTCATCAACAAGGGTACCTGCATAGTGAACATTTGCATACCTAACCCTGAACTGTACCCCACATCTTTAAAATTAAAAATAAAAAAAAAAATTTGTCTAGCAAGAGTTTGTGATTTTTTACTAACAAATACACACTAAAATTTAACTTCCCATTTCTAATTCAAAGGAATCCAGCTGGTCACAGTCAATCTGTATCCAGGAAGACTCACATCTTGCTGCTGCTCTTATAGATCTCATCTTGAAGTTACCAGAACTCACCCCTCCTGTTTAATATAGTGTTTGAAGTCCCAGCTAAAGCAATCAGCCAAGAGAAGGAAATCAGGGGCAGCCAAATAGGAAAAGAGGAAGTCAAGTTATCCCTCTTTGCTGATGATATGATTCTATACCTCGAAAATCCAAGAGAATCTGTCAAAAATCATCTTACACTGATAAAGGACTTTGGCAAAGTCTCAGGGTACAAAATCAATGTGCAAAAGACCGTGGCATTCTCATATACCAACAACAAACAGGCAGAGAACCAAATAAAAAGCACAATCCCATTCATAATAGCAACCAAAAAAGTAAAATAAATACCTCGGCATCTTCCTAACCAGAGGAGAGATAGACCTTTATAACAAAAACTATAAAACACTGCTCCAAGAAATCAAAGATGAGACAAACAAATGGAAAAATATTCCATGCTCGTGGATTGGAAGAATCAACATTGTTAAGATGTCCGTCCTACCCAAGGCAATCTACAGATTTAATTCAATGCCCATTAAATTACCAGCATCATTCTTCTCTGACCTGGCAACGAATACAGAAATTCATATGGAAAATAAACAACCACAAATAGCCAAAACAATTATCAGCAAAAGAAACAAAGGGAGGTATCACACTTCTAAACTTTAAACTTTATTATAAGGCTACAATAATCAAAACAGCCTGGTATTAGCTCCCATGCATTCATTTCTTCATTTCCTGCCCAAAGAAGGTTTTGAGGGTTATTTTGATTCTGCTATGTGTTTAATGATCAGTTTTTATTGTTCTACTCACACTGGTTTCCTGACTATTTCAATTAAAAAGAAGAGCTTCTTGACTCCGATGTGTATTGCATGCCTTCCTGCTTACAAAAGTATAGTGTGTGCATTTTACCCTAGAGAAGTTACTTTACCAACCATTTTCTTTAAGTGCAGTAACCTGTCTTCATCACATCATCAAATGTTTCTAAAAGTCTCTTCATGTGTCATAGTAAATAGTTCAGATTGGTGGAAAATATGATTCCACCTGAAAGGGCGTCCCATTTGTGGTTTCCAAATATTATCTATTCTTGTCCTCTCTCTCATAGACCTGGTTTTGTTCTGTAGCTGATCTCTAGTCTTATACATGTGCTGTCTTTTTATAAATTTACTATTTACAGATCAGTTTTTGTTCAAAGACTTTTTACCAGGTCAGCACTCAACAGAAGGTGGGAAAAAAAAAAAGTCAACCTCAACAGGCTAGTGATGAAACACACAGGATGGCTGTTAATCAGCTCTGCTTTCCAAAGGCCACCAAAAGTGGATTTGTAGTATCTATTGACAAAGAAGTTGGTGATTACCTCATGGTGTTTTCTTTATTATAAAGCACTGTAAGGAGAAATCTCTATTAAAAAACTTTGTTCCTAAATCAGCTATACTTCTCCTGTGTAATGGGTCTATTTTTAGCTTAAGAAGCTGAAAAATGTTTTTATATGGTTTTCAGAATGCTCAAAGGCAGTCTTCTGATCTCTGTATTTTTCATCTCACCCTTGTCTACCCTCAACCCTAATCTTGTTTTCTGTCTTTCTTTTGCCCTATTTTTAACCTTGAATATGTGTGACATTGTTACCCGAAACGATGTCTCAAGTGAGGTGAATATAAAGAGACTGAAAGTTGAGTTGCCTCCTATTATTGGTTTGGTTATTGAATGTAATTACAATTTAGAAAGATCATCAATTTAATCAGAATGGCCTAATGAGGGTGGAGAAGCCATACTTTATTTGCAAATGTATCATGGTCCTTTGAGTTTAAACAATGCCACAATTATTTCCCAAATTTATGATTTTTTTAGATTAAAAATTCCATTTTTCTCCTTTTAGAGATAACAAATAACTTGTAGATTACTGAAAAGCATTATTCCTAAAAACATTTTAATATTTATGCCTATCATTCCATATTATACTCTGATAATAAGGATCTTCAATATAGTCTATTTTAAAATGTAACCGTGTGTTTTTATTGCCTTGAATAAAAATACAAAATTTCTAGAAGGATACATATTTTATTGCCTTGAATAAAAACACAAAATTTCTAGAAGGATATATAAATGACTAATAACAGTGGTTATCTGTTTGTGGGTTGGTCAGTGGGTGAATGCAGAAAAGAAAAGGGAGAAAAATTTTGCTGAATTCCTTTCTTTAAATGTATTGGGTTCTGACACAGATTAACATATTACAAATTTTAAAATTTAAATAAATGAAAAAAATATACTTAGGAAGCCCTCAAAAGGAAAGAACCTCTACTACCTCAAAACCAAAATAATTATCATAAGACATTGTATTTTATACAGAAGTACTTTATATTATCTAGCCACAAATAATGAGAGTTGAAAAAATATATATTATATATAATGTTACATTATATATTACTAATATATAGTATATATGATATATAATATACATATACACATTACAAGCTTCATAAATCTTTAAAAGTTTGTTGAAGGGAACAAACTTTTGCCGCTGGTCTTAATGGAGTAAGTGGGACTAGACCTTGCTTGTCCACCACAAAGACGAGAAAACCAGAAAAAAATATATGAAGAAATTTTCAAACATTGGGAAACAAGACAAAGCAGGACATGACCCTTGAGATGAGAAAAAGAATGAAAGAAGTCTTAGAATTGTCCCAGATTTCTGCCTAGATGCACATCCCAGATCACAGTGCAGGGAGGAAAACCCAAGTACATCATAGATTTAGATCAAATAAGGAAACAAATATCAGAGTTCAGGGAAGCTGAGGCAGCTGGAATTTGTGGAACAGGATCCTGGAAAGGAGGAAGCTCTGCAGCAAAATAGCTTTAGGGACCTGCACTAGGAATCTGCTGTTGAATACTAAGCCACACATATTCGTATGAGAGCTGAAAACTGATGAGACTAGGCAAAAAAAGATTGGAAATACGCAAACTAACCAATGTTCAGACATCTTACAGAACTGGGGAGAGGTTTGAGTTCTGCTGAGTCAGTGAAGAGAGTCATTAGTTAATGCTAGGTATTCAGTAGAAACTCAAGAATGGTTATGGTATGGTAACAAGACTATATTCGTACCAGAGTATAGTTGACTCTAGGGCAGCTCTGACCAATAATACTTGGAGCAGTTATGGAAATAGCTTGCATTTGTGTTATGCAATACAGTAGCCACTAGCCACTTGTGGCTTTTGAGTACTCAAAATATGGCTAGTGTGACTGAAAAAATTAATTTTTATTGTATTTAATATTAATTCATTTAAACAGTCACATGTGACTGAAAGTACATTAGCTGTAACTCTAGACTACCAGAACATTAAAAAATTTGAAAACAAGTTTGAAAAGGATTAGGTTGATCCTAAAGCAACATAATTACCTCTAAGTATGAAGTCTAACATTCCTTTAAAAAAAGACGACAAAATTTTCTTACATGAAATCAGATTTTATATTTGTGACAAAAAGATTGGTGGAAGTGACTGTGTTTGACCTCCAAGAGTAGGTCAAAAGAGCACTGAATTTCTACCTTAGTCTTTTGACCCTCTCTCTCCAAAAGAAGCTAAGTATAATGATGTAAGAATACCCAGCTAGCCCTGTAAAAAGCACAATATGGAGAGTAACTGAAGCCTCCCACCAAAAGCCAGCCCCAACTTTCCAGCCATGTGAGGACGCTATATTAGAAACAAATCCTCCAACCCCAGTCAAGCCTTCAGATGACTGCAGCACCAGCAACTGCTGATCACAACATGAGTTAAAAAATGAACAAAAATAACCAAAAACCTGAACCATCTAGCCAAGCTACTCCTGAATTCCTGAACCACAGAAATCACTAGCGATATAAATAATATATTATTGCTTTAAGTCACTGTGTTTTGAGGTAATTTTATTTATTTATTTATTTATTTTTTTGAGTTGGAGTCTCACTCTGTCACCCAGACTGGAGTACAGTGGCCGCTCCCGGCCACCGCAGCCTCGACCTGCTGGGCTCCAGCGATCCTTCCACCTCAGCCTTCCGAGTAGCTGGAATTACAGGCATGTGCCACCACGCCCGGCTGATTTTTTGATTTATTGTAGAGATGAGGTCTTGCTGCCCAGGTGGGTCTCGAACCCGCGGGCTCAGGCAATCCACTCACCTCAGCCTCCCAAAGGCGCAGGATTACAGGCTGAGCCATCGAGCCCGGCTTGAGGTAATTTTAAGAACATAATTAGATACTAACACCGTTAGGAATTACTTTACGCCAATGAATTTGGCAAACTAATTAAAATATACAAACCCCTCAAATTATACAAATGATCACAACACACAAAAGACAAAACAATATTTGAATAGCATGATATCCATTAAAGAAACTGAATTTTCAATTAAAATACTCACACAAAGAAATTCCAGTCTCTGCTGACTTATTTCACTCGTGAATTCTGTCAAACTTTAAAAGAAAATTGTATGTTAAACCACCCACTACAAACCTTCTCAGAAAATAGAGGAAGAGAAAACACTTTCCCAGGCTAGTATTATTCAGGTACTGATATGGTTTGCATGATGGTGTCCCCTCCAAAATTCATGATGTAACTTAATTCCCAATGCAATAGTATCAAGATGTGTGGCCTGTGCACGGTGATTAAGGCTCTGCCCTCAGGAAAGGGACAAGTGCTCATTAAAAAGCTTGTGGTTTAAGGGGGCAATCTCTTGCCCTTCTATCCCCCACCACATGAAGACACAGCAACAGTTATGATATTGGAAGCAGAAAGCTGTTCTCATCAGACACCACCCCTTCTGATACTTTAATCTTGGAGTTTTCTGTCTCCAAAACTGTAAGGAAAAAAATTTCTGTTCTTTATAAATGATCCAGTCTCAGGTTTTTTGTTGTAGCAGCATAAATAGACAAAGACTTAACAAGAAATGACATTTTTGTTAAAGAGTAAAAATAAGAAAGTTGCTAATATGTTTCATGAGCATAAATTTGGATATCCTTAAGACAAATTAACAAGTTGAATCAATTTTTAAATAGAATAATGCACTGTGACCAAGTGGTTTTTTTCCTCAGAATTGTGAGGTAGGATTAACATTTAAAAACGAGCTAATGAAAAAGGTTCTGTAATTAAATAATGGTGATGGTAGTATAATCTAGTGAATAAACTCAGGACCACTAAGCATACTTTAAAATGATGAATTTTATAGTATGATAATTATATATCAAAGCTAGCAATAAAATCTCAATTATTATAAAAATTATCAATTAGTATCAGGTTAACAGAAAAAAGAAAGAAAATCCATGTGATTATCTTAAAGGATGAATGAGGAACTATTTAATGAAATTTATCTCCTATTCATGAAAAAAACACACACTAAACCACCCTTAGAAGATAATTTGCACAACCTGATCAAGAGAATCTAAGAAAAGAAACTACAGATGACATTATACTTGAAGGTAAAATGCTAAATGCTTTCTCCCTAACTAAAATCACAGATAAGTCAAGGTTATCCACTTTCACCACTTCTTTTCATTATTGTACTAGACATCATAGATAATGCAAGAAAAATGAGTGAAAGAAAAAACTAAAATGCCTATATTCACAGACAAAGTGGTGGTCTGTGTAGAAAGCCCTAAAAAAAACTACAAAAAATTACTAATGTAACGAATAAATGAGTTTAGTAATTTTGCAGGCCACAAGGTCAATTTTTTTAAAAACCTACTATGTTTTTAGATATATGTTAGTAATAAACAACTGGAAATTGAAAGTAATAAATAAAACAATTCCATTAGCAAGAGCACAGACTGCCACTTTCAGCCAAGATAAAGCAGCAGGAACCAGATTTACTCTTCTACCTAAAACAATACAAGAAAAACAACATATATTTTTTAAAGTTTTCAAAATATTAGTCAAAGGGAAACAGTAATTTCTGAGATATGAAAAACAAATGAGGAGAGCCCTACAATTGGCTTCTCTTACTGCTGTGAGAGAGTTCCAGACTATGGTGGAGGAAGGCAGAACCCAGGCAGAGCCTGATATACCCCCTGAGTTGAAAAGATGGTGTTAGGAGTCCAGAAAAACCACAGGAGAAAGAATTGGAGGACAGTGGACTAGAGAGGAGATAATTCTACAGAGTGAGGGTATGGGTTTTCTACAGAGTATTAATTTAGTATATAGATATTGGTCAGTGCATACATGTGAGGAAACTACTAGAACCCAGGGAAATAACCAAAGAAAAAATAATAGAGGTAAAAGTTCCCAGTACTCATGCAAGTCTGAGAATAGTACTAATTCACAGTCAACGGGCCAAAAAAACTTCATGATTTCAGGAGCATTGTAGTCCTTCTGCCTAGCAAAACTTGAAAGCAAGCCTGAAAAGATTATCCTGTTTCCAAATAACTTAATTGCACTGCAGGACAAAGCCTAACAATATTTATAAAATTACAAAATTATCCAGCTATAACAAGGTAAATTATACAATGTCAGAATCCCAATAAAATATGCCAGGCATAACATAATGAAGGACTATGCAGCTGTACAAATTTTCTTTTTAATGAGAAAGATCCCTTTGAACGAATGCAGAATTGTTTCCTAGGACATGCTTTCAAGTGAAAAAAATGTAAAGGCCACAGAAATTGTCCATAGTATATTATTATACTTTATGTAAAAAAGAAATATAAGATAATATGCCAGTGTCTGCACAACTGCCTAATGATGATTCTCTTGTCTTCATTACTGGAGAATGAATTCAGGAAAGATAAACTAGAAACTAAAGAGATTGTGACTTACAGGGTTTGTGGGAAAAGGTTGAGGATGAGGAGAGATGAGACTAGGATAGCAGATATGATGAGTGACACTTTCTTGAATATGAATATGATTTCTGATATAACTCAGACTCATAGAGCCATAGCAATGTTTCATATACCCTTCACACACTCCAAATTAAATAATTAAAAGCAACCAGGCTATGAGGGTAACCCAAAGCGAATATAAACACTAGCAAATGAACCTAACCAGGTTGCAAATAAATAACAACCTGAAGTGGTTTTGTTAATTCAGAAAAGAATTATCCAAAGTCATTGGAAAACTATATTTTGACTGGCTATTGCAAGGGTAAAGACAAAAATAATTTTACATAAAAGCTGTAACCTAGTTAGATATCACTGTTTAAAATTACTAACAATTCTGAAACTACTTATGCTTATACTAGAGTTGAAAAAAAATGTAGATCATAGATAATGGTAGCCAGGATTTCTCAATGTTAGAAAAATAATTTGTAAATAAGAAAGAGAGAGCTGGGCTCAGTGGCTCAGTTTGTAATCCCGCGCCTTTGGGAGGCTGAGGTGAGTGGATTGCCTGAGCCCGCGGGTTCGAGACCCGCCTGGGCAGCGAGACCTCATCTCTACAATAAATCAAAAAATCAGCCGGGTGTGGTAGCGTGTGCCTGTAGTTCCGGCTACTTGGAAGGTTGAGATGGAAGGATTGCCGGAGCCCAGCAGGTCGAGGCTGTGGTGGCCGGGAGCGGCCACTGCACTCCAGTCTGGGCAACAGAGTGAGACTCCAACTCAAAAAAAAAAAAAAAAGAAAGAAAGAGAGGCAGTCTTCAATAAACCTCACATGGTACTGGATTTATATCAGAGATAGCAGTAAAAACCAATGTATGTTTTTTGATATATGTACAGATACAAATATATATTTATGTGTATATGAATGGACTTGTAGGCATACATAAAATACAAGTACCTAGCTCTACCTACCTTTAGGGTCAGAGTACTGACATCCCAATAACGAAGAGAGTAGCTAACATCCAGATTTTGATCTCTAAACGTTATATTTAAATAAATGGTATCAGGGCTTCTTGGAGAAGTGTTTCAGTTTCAGGGTGGAAGGGGAAGGATAAATATAAAATGAACCAGGAACATCATGTGATGCAAGAAAATAATAAGATGCTCAAAAGGGGGACGGAGAGTCATAAAAGAATATAGGAGTTCACTAAAAGGAGCTCTCAATTGCTAAAAGTGAAAAAAGAAATCAACAAAATTTTAGCAACATTATAGCAACAAAATTGAATTTTTCCATCCATGCATAAATATCCATAACCTCATGTTGATATGAGTAAATAATAGAAAAAATAAATAATGGAGAAGCGGTAGTTCTTTCTTACAGCAGAATTCAAATTAATAAGTTTAGAAAGAAAAGAAGGAAATAAAGAACAATTGTTATGGAAATACCATAGAAATACATTATGCAGACAAGATCCAGAGATGGATGTTAAAATTAGTGAGTGAAAATTTGGGGAGAAACAAGATGTGCATATGCTCATAGTATCTTTACTAAGAGACTTATTAAAGGCAAAGGCAGAAATAGAAACATACAGAAGTCTGGCAGATAAAAATGAAACCAAGTAATCAATGGAATAAGGCTTTTGACATTGTGAATCCCTTATAGGTAGTACACACCATCATTTTTGTGGTGTTCTTGTCAATATGAATATCTGTACTCCACAATGAGAAAACATCAGTCAAGCCAAATTGAGAGATAGTCTGCACAGTAATTGACCATTACCCTTCAAATGGGTCTGGATCATAAAAGACAAGGAAAGATTGAGAAACTATTACAGACTAGAGACAATTAAGGAAAATTAATGTACACTGTATTTCATATATTGTATGTATATAAAAAATTAATGATTTTCAACTAGGATCTGTAATCTAGTTAAGAATATTTTCCTATTCTTTAGCATTTTACTATGGTTATGGCAAAATGCTAACATAAAGAAAATACAGGCAAGAAGTAAAAGGGAAATATTTGTACAATTTCTAAAACTTTTCTGTAAATTTAAAATTCAAAATAAAAACATTTTAACCTTGTAAAAATAAAAATTACTAGATATGCAAAGAAACAAAATTGTAACTCATAGTTGAGAGAAAGCAAATTAATCAAAGCCAACTCAGAGGTTGCCAAAGATGTTAGAATTATTGGACAAGGATATTAAAACTGTCATTACAACTGTTTACCATATGTTCAAAAGTTAAGCAGAGACATGGCAGATACAAAAAATCCAAAACTGAACTTCTCAGATGAAAACTTTAATGTGTGACATAAATAATACTCTGTGTAAAATTAATGGCAATTGGACATTGCAGGAAAAAATATCAGTAAACTTGACAACATAGCAATAGAAAGTAGACAGAGAAGAAATACAGAGGAGAAAGAACAATTTACAATAGCAACCCCTAAAATAGTGTATTTATGGACATATTTAACAAAATGTGCAAAGTGTGCACACTGAAGACTACAAAACACTTCTCAGACAGATTAAAGACTTAATTAAGTAGAAATATATTCCAATTTCATGCATTAAAAGACTCATTATTGCTTACATTTAATTCTCCAAAAACTGTTCTACAAATTCAGAGTAACCCAATCAAAATCTCCATGGGCTTTATTAGAACATGACAAGCTGATTTTAAAAGGTTTTGAGAACAAGAATAGTCAAAACAATCTTGAAGGATCTTGGGAAAAAATCTCTAAGGATGGGAAACCATGAGATGTAAAATAAATAATAATTGATAATTTAGACTTCATAAAAATGAAAACCTTTGGTCTTCAAAAGATACCATTAAGAGAATAAAAAAGCAAACTGAGAACTGAGAAAAAACATTTACAATATCTATGTCCAACAAAGATATTCTACCTAGAACATATAAGAGAGTTGTTTTTTTTTTTTTAAGACTTTGTTTTTAGAGCAGTTTTAGGTTGAGAAGGCAAAGAGATTTCCCATATATCCCTTGCTCCCACACATGCATAGTCACCCCTCTCATTAACATCCCTCATCAGAGTGGTACAGTTGTTCCAATTGACGAAACGACATTGGCACATCAGAATAACCTAAAGTGCACAGTTTACATTAGGGTTCACTCTAGTACACACAAAGTATTCTTATGATCCTAAAAGTCCTCTGTGCTCTGCTGATTTATCCTCTAACCCTAAACACCTGGGAAACACTGGAATTTTTATTGTCTCCGTAGTTATGCCTTTTCCAGAATGTCACTAATTGGAATCAAACAGTAGGCAGCATTTTCAGTTTGGCTTGTTTCATTTAGTAATAAGCATTTAAATTTCTTCCTTGTCTCTTCATGACTGAATAGTTCATTTCCTTTTGGTGCTGAATATTTCATTGTCTGAATGTACCATGGTTTGCTGATTCATTCACCTGTGGAAGGACATCTTGGTTGCTTCTAAGTTTCCAAAATGATAGAAGGAAAAGCTGTCATAAACATTCATGTGCAGGCTTTTGTGTGACCATGAGTTTCCAACTCCTTCGAGTAAACATCAAGGAGCATTGTTGCTGGATTGTATGGTAAGAATATGATCAGTCTTATAAGAACTACCAGACTTGTCTTCCACAGTGGCTATACATTTTGCATTCCCATCAGCAATGAATGAGATTTCCTGTTACTCTGCAGTTTTTAACCCATATTTGGTGTTGTTCATGTTCTGAATTTTGGCCATTTTAACAGATGTGTAGTAGTACCTTATTATTTGATTTTGTATTTTCCTGCTGACTTATTAAAAAGAACATATTTTCATATGCTTATTTGCCACTTGTATATATTTTTTGTTGAGGTATCTATAAAGGCCTTTGGCCCATTTTTAAATTGGGTTGTTTTCTTATTGTTGAGTTTTAAGAATTCTTTTCATATTTTGGATGACAGTCCTTTATCAGATATGTGTTTTGCAATTATTTTCTCTGAGTCTGTGGCTTGCATTCTCATTCTTTTGGCATTGCTTTTCACAGAAGTTTTTCATTTTAATGAAATCTATCTTATCAATCATTTCTTTCATGAGTTGTAACTTTGTGTTGTATCTAAGAAGTCATTGACATACCCAGGGTCGTGTAAATTTTCTCCCATTTTTCTAGTAGTTTTATAGTTTTGCATTTTAAAACAATAAAACTACTAGGTCTATTTATTATTTGTGAAGGATATTAAGGTCTGTATCTAGTTGTTTGTTTGTTTTTTTTTTTTTGCAAATAGTTGTCCAGTTGTTCAAGCACCATTTTTTGAAAAGACTACTTTCTTTCTTCATAGTATGACCTTTGTTCTTTTGTCAAAGATAAGTTGACTATATTTGTGTGGGCCTATTTCTCAGCTCTCTATTCTGTTCCACTGATCTATTTGTTTTTTCACCCATACCATACAGTCTTCATTACTGTAGCTTTACAGTAAGTCTTGAAGTTGGGTACTGTCAGTTCTTGAATTTTCTTCTCCTTCAACATGGTGGACTATTCTGAGTCTTTTGCCTCTCCATGTAATCTTTAGAATCAGTTTTGCTATATTCACTAAATAACTTGCTGGGTTTTTTATTGGGATTGCCTTAAACCCATGTCAAGTTGAGAAGAACTGATATCTTGACAATATTGAGTTTTCCTATCCATGAGCATAGAATATACTACCATTTATTTAGTTCTTCTTTGATTTATTTAATCAGAGTTTTGTATTTTTCCTAACATAGATTTTTATATATCTTTTGTTAGATTTATACCTATTTATTTTTGGGGGCACTAATGAAAGGATACTGTGTTTTAAATTTCAAATTCCACTTGTTCATTGCTAGCACATAAGAAAGTGTTTGTTTTTGTATATTAACCTTGACCCCTACAATCTTGCCATACTAATTAGTACAAGGAGTTTTTGTGTTGACTTTTTCAAATTGTTTACCTAGGCAATCATGTCATCTTTTATTTCTTCCTTCTCAATTCATATATCTTTTTTCCCTTGTGTTACTGTTAAAGTAGGGCTTCCAGTATAATGTTAACATAGGAAGGGTGAAATAACATTTTTGTTTCTGATCTTTGTGGGAAGGCTTCCAGTTTCACACCATTCAGTATAAAGTTAGCTGTACATTTTTTTGTACATATCCTTTACAAAGTTGAGGAAGTTCCCAATCTTCCTAGCTGACTAAGAGTTTTTATCGTAAATGAGTGTTAAATTTTGTCAATTTTTTTTCTGAATCTATAGATGTGATCATGAGATATTTCTTTTTAAGTCTCTTGATGTGATAGATTACATTAATTGATGTTTGAATGATGACCAACCTTGAAAGCCTAAGGTAAAAACTCACTTTTACACGGTGTATAATTTTTTTAAACCATTGTTGCAATCAATTTACTACTGTTTTGTTGAGAATTTTTACATCTATGGTTAAAAGAGATATTGGTCTGGGTTTTCTTTTATTGCAGCCTCTTTGTCTGGCTTAGAATTTAGGGGAGTACTGGCTTCACTGAATGAGTTATAAAGTATTCCATGTGTTGCTATCTTTAAAAGAGATTATTGAGAATTCACACAATTTATTTCTTAAATATTTGGTAGAATTCACCAGTGAGCCCATCTGTACCTGGAGCTTTCTGTTTGGAAAGATTATGAATTACTAATTTAATTTCTTTACTAGCTATAGGCCTACTCAGATTGTTTCTTCTTCTGTGTACTTTGGCAGATTGTGTCTTTCAAGAAATTGGTTCATTTTATCTAAGTTATCAAATTTGTGGGCACAGAATTGTTCATAGTATTCCTTGCTTATTTTGTTAATGTCTGTTATATTTGTTGTGATGGTCCCTCTTTTATTTTTGATGTTAGCAGTTTGTTTCCCTCTTTTTTTTTTTCTTTGTTAACCTGGCAGGAAACTTATCAATTTTATTGCTCTTTTCAAAGAACTAATTTTGGTTTAGTTGATTTTCTCTATTGATTTCCTATGTTCAATTGTATTGATTGCTGTTCTTTTTTTCTTCTGCTTTGGATTAAGTTGTTCTTGTTTTTCTAGTTTCATAGTGTGGAAGCTTATTGATTTCAGATCCTTCCTCTTTTCTAATAAGCACGTCTAATGTTGTGAATGTCCCTCTAAACACCACCTTTACTACATCCCACAAATGTGAATTAGCTGTGTTTTTAATTCCATCTAGTTCAAAATGTTTTTAAATTTATTTTAAGATTTATTCTTTTCTGACCCATGTGTTATATAGAAGTGTATTGTTTAATCTCCATGTTTTGATTTTTCAATTTTTTATTATTTATTTCCAGTTTAATTCCATTGTGGTCTAATAGCAGACACTTTTAAATTTGTTAAGGTGTGTTTTATGTTCAGAGGGTGGTCTATCTTGAATATACCATGTACACTTGGGAATACTGTATATTCTGCTATGTTGGATGACATTGTCTATAAATGTCAATTATATCCAGTAGATTGGTGGTACTCATTAATTGAGTTGATTGAGTTCAGCTACGTTCTTGCTAATTTTCTGCCTGCTGGATCTTTCTTTTTCTGAGAGCGTGGTGATGAATTCTCCAACTATGACAGTGAATTAATCTGTTTATTCTTGCAGTTTTAACAGTTTTTGCCTCATTTAGATTGATACTCTGTTGATAGGCACATCTGCCAATTGTTAAGGTTTATGTCTTTTTGAAGAATTGACATTTTATCATTATGAAATGCTCTTCTTTGTTCCTGACAATTTTCCTTGCTTTCGAATCTGTTCTGTCTGAAATTTATTCAGCTTCTCCTGCCTTCTTTTGATTAATGTTAGTATGGTATATTTTTCTCTATTTCCTTTTAATCTATATGTGTCTCTATATTTAGAGTGGGTTTCTTATATGCAGCATAGCATTGTGTCGCATTTTGATCCACTCTGTCAATCTCCATCTTTTAGCTGGTGTATTTAGACCATTCACTTTCAATAATATAGCTGGATTAATATCTGCCATATTTGTTACTATTTTTTGTTGTTGACCTTGTTCTTTGTTTCTATTCTCATCTTTCACTCTTTGTCATTTTTTGTGGCCTTAATTAAGCATTTTATTTTATATTTTTCCTTTCTTAGCATATGCCACACATACTTTTAGTGTTGCTCTAGAGTTTGCAATACATATTTACAACTAACCCAAGTCTTCCTTTAAATAACACTATACCACTTGACAGCATGAAAAATTATGAAAATAAATCATCTTAATTCCTCTCTACTATCACTTGCATTATTACTATCATCATTTCACTTATAAACATGCATAAGCAGATAAGTAGATGATATAGATATGTTAGATATAATTGTGTGCATTGTTGCTATTACTTTGAACAATTGTTATCTGTTCGATCAATTAAGAATATAAAAAATCTTTGACAAAGTATTTCTCAAAAATGATAATATACTTATTTTTAACATTAATGTGTTTTTGGAATCAGGATTGTTGACTTTTAAATTTGGGATAATCATGATTCTAGGAGATCAACATATGGACCACTCCTGAATAAGACTAAGTTTGTCTTTGACATTGTCTTAATCAGTTTATTAAATAATCTGTATCTGAATTTTAAAATAATACATGCTGCTTATGACAGAGATATTTGATGTGCCAATTAAGTGTTGACAAATCTTTGCTTTATAGAACAGAAATATATAAAAATGATACATGTTGAATGTTAGTTAACAGGTGTTTTCTCAGGTTTATCATGTTTCTTGATAAAGTTAAGATATTAGGGAATGGTTTGCTTAATGCAAATGAATGAAATAAACAACTAAATAAGACCTAAAACTGGTCTTTGATTTTACATATTTAATTTGTTCTTATGAACCTTGTCAATAAATAATAAATCTAAAAGATAATATAAAAAATAAGTTTTATTTGCCTTCTTTGGCTTTGTTTTCTTTAAGTATATCTGAGTTCTGACCTGAATCATTTTCCATTTTTCTACAGAACTTCTTTTAACATTTTTTGCAAGGCAGGTCTACTGGCAACAAATTTTCTCACTTTTTATTCCTCTAAGAAATAATTTATTTCACCTTTTAAAGGATAATTTTTCAGAGTATAGAATTCTAGGTTAGTACTTTTTATTCTCACAAAACTTTAAATATTTTACTATACTCTTTTTTTGCTTGCATGGTTTCTAAGAAGTCAGATATAATTCTTATCTTTGTTTCTCTATAGGTAAAATATTTTTTCCTATGCTTTTTTTTCCAGATTTTTAAGAAAATATATGAATTGCTAAGGTTTGAAAATGATATGCCTAGATGTAGGCTTTTTTTGGTTTGACATTAATCTTGCTTGGTGTTCTATGAGCTTTCAGGATCTGTGGTTTAGTATCTGACATTAATTTGAAAAAAATTCTCAGCCATTATTGTTTCAATATTTTTTATGTTCCTTTCTTTATCTTTTCCTTCTTGTATCCCATTACAAGTATATTATAACTTTTGTAGTTGCCCCACTGTTCTTGAATGTTCTTTTTTTGTCTGTTTTCAGTCTTTGTTCTCTCTGCTTTTCAGTTTGGGAGGTTTCTATTGATATATCATCCATATATCTATTGATATATCAGAGACTTTTTTCTCAGCCATGTCCAGTCTACCCATAAGCCCATCAAAGGTATTCTTGGGGGAGGGAGGGCAAGTAAAAAAAAAAAAAAGGTATTCTTTATTCTGTTATAGTGTTTTGATCTCTAACATTTCTTTCTGGTTCTCTCTTAGGATTTCCATCTCTCTACCTACATTGTCCATTTGTTTCTGCATGCAGTTTGCTTTATCCATTAGAACGCTTAGCATATTGATTATAGTTGTTTAAATTCCTAATCAGATAATCCCAATACCATGTTAAGTCTAATTCTGATGCTTGCTCTGTCACTTCAAATTGTGTTTTCTGCCCTTTAGTATGCCTTGCATCTCTCCCTTGATATTCAGACATAATGGACTGACTGCAAATAGGTCATTAGTAACATGGCAGCATGGTGTGGGGGAGGAGAAATGTTCTACAGGTCTATGATGATGTCTCAGTCTTTTGGTGAGGATGTGTCTCAGGACTGTGAACTTCCCAAATACTTTTCAGTATGCCTACCCCCAACCACCTGCTTTAGGTGGGACAAGATGCAAGATGCACAGAGTGCACTGGAGTTGGGTGTTGTTCTTCTTTCACAAAGAAGGCTAGAGCCAGCTGGAGTTGGGTACCTCCATTCTCCTAGGTCAATTAGGCTCTGGTTAACTAGTTTTTCTCCTGAGGACAGACCTTGTTTAGAAAAACAGAGTGGAGGTGAGGAGGGAGCAGAGCAAGCAGAGGCAGAGAGATGAGGGGCACTCTGCAGCCCTTGGGAGCACTTCACAGGAAGGGCTACATGGAACTCTGTTGTCTGCTGAGGGTGAGGAGGCAAGTGCATCCTTCAGGCTAATTAGTGTGGACTTCCCAGCTAAGTACCCTTCTCCTGAATACCAAGGGAGTCGACCACCTTCCCAATAACTACCAGGCTTTCTACTTGGTGAGTTTTGTAATGAGAGTGTGACAACCCCAGCTCAACATTCAACCAGAGTCCAGGATAAAAAAAGTCCTCAAAGGGAAATGTTTTGCAGATGTGCAATAGGTGAAACAAAAAATGCAGATACTTAAAGGCTTTCCAACTGACAAATTTAAAAATTACTTTGAGCAGTAGAATAAGTGTCTTGACAGTTGTATATCATCAAATGACAAACTAAAGTGTGAAGTTCTCAGCTAAGTATATTTCTGAATACCAAGGGAGTCGACCACCTTCATAACTTCCAGTTTCAGGTTAACTTCTTCAAGTAAGGAAGTCATACACATCTTCAAGGCAGAAATGCTTTGGGTGGCAAAGGAAGTTTTGTGATAATTGAGCATTGGAATATCACAAGTTCACTACATTGTGTTCTTTAACTCTATGGCTTTCTACTTGGTGAGTTGTAATGAAAGTCTGACAACCCAGCTCAATGTTTAACCAGAGTCCAGAAAATGCTGGGAGAGACTGTCTAAGTGGGGGCTTGAGAGCAGGTGGCCAGGTCCCTGATGCAATAGCTGGTGCTGCAGCATCTCTGCTTGGTCCCTGACTTTTCTGAGGTCACAGAAGCCTAGAGCCTTTTTTTTTTTTTTTAACAGACAGAAGTTTTCCTGTGAAAAGCAGTAGGGAGAGACTGTTGCTCTGGGCTCTTCCTCACCATTGGCAGGAGAGACTGCCAGCTCCAGGCTTTGCCTCACCACTTCAGCACCTGGCAAGGCACTGAAAGTAGGGGTTGCAGAGGGAGTCCAGAGGCAAAGTCCCACAGAAGAGGACAAGAGAGGCACCACACCACCATCTTGAAGGCAGGGCAGGAAAGTGCTCCGACTTGCTCACCATGGAGCAACAGACCTGATCTCTATGACTGATGGATCAACTACTCAGGGAATGATCATGACCCAGAGGGAATATCCTGAAAGCACAAATTCGGAGGGACCAGACAAGTGCTGAGTTCCAGGCGCCCCACCCCCTACCCTGATCCAACCATGACACAAAGGGTATGGCCAAAAAGGACAAGGAAGGAATCCAAATAGATCAGTGAACAAATCCAGAGCCCAGTTAGGGAAGCATAGAGGACTGAGCAAACATCAGAAGGGAAAGCCTCTCCCACTGACACTGAACAAAAGAAATAAAGAGAAAAACAAGAGATAAGTTACAAATGAGGAAAACCCATAGGAAGACCACAGGCAATTTCAAGTGTACCAAAGACAAAACTCCTGAAAAATCAGACCTTGGTGCCCAAAAAATGGAAGTCACCAATGACTGGTCTCAGAATATGACAGAGATTAGGGAATGGATGGAAAGAATAAATATGGCTCAAGAAAGATAAGAGGCAACCCTGAAAGAACTTATAACAGATTTTTGGCAATAAAAAATTTCGTCCAGGAAATAAATAACAAGATGACAAGCATGGAAAGCAGAATTAATCTAGCTGAAGAAAGAATCACAGAACTTGAAGACCAGAACATGGAATTAACCCAATCTGTAACAAACATAGAAAGAAGACTCAGAAAGAAAAAACAAAGCCTACAAGAGATGTGCAATTATATCAAGAGGCTGAACCTATCCCAGAAGGAGAAATGGAGAACAACTTGGAGCAAGTATTCCAGGAGGTAATCCAAGAAAACTTTCCCCATCTAACCAGAGGAGTTTCCAACCAAGCACAAAAGATACAGAGAACCCCCACAAGATATCAAAAGACCAACCCCTAGACACATAGTAATTCAACTACACAAAGTAGGCTCAAAAGAAAAAATCCTAAAGGCAGCAAGAGAGAAAGGCCAGACTACCTATCAGGGAAAACCAGTCAGAATAGCAGCAGATCGATCAGCAGAAACACTACAAGAAAGAAGGGACTGGAGCCCTATATTCAAAGTCCTCAAAGATGAATAATTTCAACCAAGAATTTCCTATCCAGCCAATCTCAGCTTCATCAGTGATGGAGAATTAAAATCCTTCCCAGACATCCAATCCCTAAGAGATTATTCAGCTTCCAGACCAGCTCTACAGGAGACACTTAAAAAGGTATTAAGCATAGAAGAAAGAAAAAAAAGAATGTTCTCTTCCCAAGAGAACAGCAGAGCACAGAATCAACAGAGAATACAGTGCAACAAGAAACTTGAAAACACACACACACACACAACCCCAAAGTCAAAAGAGAGCAAGTAAGCAAACAAAAAACTTTATAAGAACCTCATAACAGTGATAAACAATCACATTTCAATAATCAGCCTGAATGTGAATGGACTAAATACATCACTGAAAAGACACAGATTGGCAAACTGGATAAGAAACCATGACCCAATTATTTGCTGCCTCCAGGAGACTCATCTCACTACAAGGAATGCAGCACACAGACTCAAAGTTAAAGAATGGAAAATGAGTTTCCGGGCAAATGGATCACAAAAGAGACAGGAGTTGCAATCTTATTATCAGTTGAAACAACCTTTAAGCTACCAAAAATTTTAAAAAGATGCAAAAGGACACCATATAATGATGAAAGGTTCAGTCCATCAACAAGAAATATCCATCCTAAATATATATGCACCCAACACAGGAGCACCAGCATTTTAAAGCAACTACTAAGTAAACTAAAAAAGATATTGACTCCAACACTATTATAGTAGGGGATTGAATACCCCACTAACAGCCCTAGAAAGATCAATGAGAAAAAAAATCAACAAGTAGATCCAGAACCTAAACTTGACACTCAACCAAATGGACTTAATAGATACCTACAGATTATTCCGCCCAACAACCACAGAATATACATTCTACTCATCACCACATGGAACGTATGCCAAAATTGATCACATCCTTGGTCATAAATCAAGCATAAACAAATTCCATAAGGTTGAATTCTTGCCACACACATTCTCAGACCACAGTGTTATAAAAATAAACATCAACACCAACAAAATTTCCCCAAAGCCCACAAAGTCATGGACACCAAACAGCATGATGCTGAGCAACTACTGGGTCAACACTGAAATCAAAGAAGAAATTAAAAGATTCCTGCAAACAAATGAAAAGGAAGAAATATCTTACCAAAACCTCTGGGATGCCATGAAAACAGTTCTAAGAGGGGAATTTATATCTTTACAAGCACACATCAAGAAAACAGAAAGATCACAAGTGGAGAGCCTAACAAATCACCTAAGGGAGCTGGAAAGAGAAGACCACCAAAACCCCAACGTTAGCAGAAGAATCCAAATCACCAATATACGAGCCCAAATAAGGGACATAGAAGACAAAAATATCATAGAAAACATCAACAAAACAAAAAACTGTTTCTTTGAAAGAATTAACAAATTGATGGACCCCTAGACCGAATGACCAAGAAAAAGAGAGAAAAGGCCCAAATAAACACAATCAGAAATACAAAAGATCAAATCACAACTGACCCAGAAGAAATACAAAAGATTATCATAGATTACTATGTACACCTATAAGGAAAACAAACTGGTACCCTAAATGAAATGGAGAACTTTCTGACATCACACAACCTCCCCAGGTTGAAACAAGAAGACTGAGACCCTGAATAGACCAATAACAACTCAGGAAATTGACTCTGTTGTACGAAAACTAGCTACAAAAAAAAGCCTTGACCAGCTGGCTTTCCAACAGAATTCTACAAAATGTAAAAGGAGGAGCTGATACCAGTCCGCTCGGTGGCTCAGCCTGTAATCCTGTGCCTTTGGGAGGCTGAGGTGAGTGGATTGCCTGAGCCCACGGGTTCGAGACCCGCCTGGGCAACTTGGTGAGACCTCATCTCTACAATAAATCAAAAAAATCAGCCGGGCATGGCAGCGCACGCCTGTAGTTCCGGCTACTCGGAAGGCTGAGGCAGAAAGATCACCGGAACTCAGCAGGTTGAGGCTGCGGCAGCCGGGAGTGGCCGCTGCACTCCAGTCTTGGCGACAGAGTGAGACTTCAACTCAAAAAAAAAAAAGAAAGTACTCCAGGCAATTGAGAAGGATAGAATTCTCCCCAAATCATTTTACGAAGCTAACATCACACTGATAACCAAACCGGGTAAAGATCCAACCAAAATAAGAGAACGACAGACAAATATCCCTTATGAGCACAGGAACTCAAATCATTCTACAAAAAAGACACCTGCACACGTATGTTTGTTGTAGCTCTGTTCACAATAGCAAAAACATGGAACCAATCATGATGCCCATTGAAGCTGGACCAGATAAAAAAATGTGGTACCTATACCCAGTAGAATATTATGCAGCCATAAAGAAGGACAAACATACGGACTTCACAGCAACTTGGATGGATTTAGAGCCGATCATACTCAGTGATCTATTGCAAAAACAAAGAACAGGTTACCATATGTTTTCACTCATAAGTGGGCCTTAAGCAATTATTACAATACTATAAGAAAGGGATTGGCAGTAGTGAGAAACTGTCAGGGGAGGGGGGTGGGATTGGCAGTTGAGGCAAACTGCTAGGGAAGGGAGGGGCATACCTCATCAACAAGAGTACCTGCATAAGCAACCTTTGTATACTTCACCCTGAATTGTATCCCACATCTTTAAAATTAAAAAAAAGGAAAAGAACAGTAGAGTGCTCTGACATATGACCAAAATATTTCTTTTTTTTCCCTCCTCTGGCCAGAAGCATGAATGAATTGTTCTCTGGTATTGACTGCAAGAACCTGGTTGAGGTCCTAGAGGTAAAATTTACAAAAGGGTGAGGACGGGAATGGAGGTCCTCTGTGACTGGGTACACTGGAGCTTTAACTCTCAGGCTTGTTCACACTGAGCCTGTCTCTAGTAATTCATCAATTACAGTTCAGGTCTCCCAACCCTGGCACAGCTCCCACTGCAATTTCTACTTTTGTCTCTGCTCCAGTAAGCTGTGACTCCTTGTATTCATCTGTCTGTCTCTTTAATCTTGGGGGACATGGTCTGTCCTCTGTCCTCCAGATCCAAGAAGAGTTGTTGATTTTTTTTAGTCTATTTAGATTTTACTTGTGGTTAGGATGGAGTGGCAACATTCAAGTTCTTTACCTGCAGAAACTGGAACTATACAGAAGTTTTTTGTTAAATCGTCCAATGAAAGTTGGACAAGCCGGGCTCAGTGTCTCAACCTGTAATCCCGCGCCTTTGGGAGGCTGAGGTGAGTGGATTGCCTGAGCCCGCAGGTTCGAGACCCACCTGGGCAGCAAGACCTCATCTCTACAATAAATCAAAAAATCAGCCGGGCGTGGTAGCGCATGCCTGTAATTCCGGCTACTCGGAAGGCGGAGGCGGAAGGATCGCCGGAGCCCAGCAGGTCAAGGCTGCGGTGGCCGGGAGCGGCCACTGCACTCCAGTCTGGGCAACAGAGTGAGACTCCAACTCAAAAAAAAATTAAAAAATTAAATTAAAAAAAAAAAAGTTGGACAAAATATTTGAAAAAAAGTTTAGCAAAGAAGATATGTGAGGGATCATATCTACATTCTATTATATATAAATTATGCCTCGATAAAATTGATTTAAGATATATAGATCACATGTCAAAGATTTATGTTACTCTTAAAGCTTTCTGGCCTGAACTGTAACATCAATCAACAAACTTTAAACACTACAAAGGTTTTTTATTTCTTTGCTTTCTCATATTCTATCAAAACATTGAATATTTAGGTCTCAAGTTGGGCTTCATTTGGAACTAAATTCTCCCTTTGTTAGTCAGATTCTAGCCAAAAAACCCAGAACCTATGTCATATTGTTTTTTAGATGAAATTTACTATTGGGAATATCAGCTGCCACTAACCCTAGGTCAGGAAGGCCAAAAGGAGAAGACAGTGGTAGCACCCTAAATTGGAACCCAGTTCTTGGCTGCAGTTACCTGGCAAGAATTGGGACCATGCAGGAAATGCTACCCTGAAGAAGCACAGAGAGGAAGAAATTATTGGCTGCTTCTTATGTTTTCCACCCTTCACTCTCTCTCTAGGACCTCCTGTTGGCTGACCAGAGTCAGAATCCTATGGAGAAGTCCCTGAGAAATGCACCAGGCAGGATCAGCCCTGTATAATACTGAGTTAAAAAGGGAATGGCCAGGAAATAGGTCTGAAGTCAAACCCAGGAGGGACCAGCCCACGTCCATTCAGCATGAGATGTTTCTTCACCTTCAGATGTGGAAAAAAATGAGCTGTGTAGAAGATTTGTGGTTCTCAATCTCTGTTTTATCTTGACTTTCTTGAGCAAGGTGAATGGGAACAAATCGTTTTATTTCACAAAACACCTCCCAAGGTGTTTTGTGAAATAACGAAAATATACCAAGAGAGCTTATCCTAGAACTGGTGCCAAGTGAACTACAAATAATTCCTGTGCTTCAAAAACCTTACCTTGGAGGGTCATCTCACTTTGTGTAGAAAATAAAGTAAATCGCAAGTGAGAAGAGAACAAATGCTTTAACATCTGGGCATTCTTTTTTATAAAATTAAATAAAGCAGACGATAGAACCGCAGCTGAGGCGTTTATCTTTCAGAAATGCTAAAGTATCACTAAGCAAATAATAAGCCAGAAAAAGCAAACATTCGTTTTCCTGCCATTCTGGGGTGTGATCCTAATTCCTTCAATTCAGCATATTTATGAACTGCCTAGCCCTCTTTCCTGCATTCTCCCAATTCTCCCGTCCTTGCAGGATGCTGTTCTTTCACACATGTTGTTCTGGCTTAATAAAGTAATAGCCGACACAATCTGCCCTTTCTACAGAGGAATTACGTTAGCCTGTTGTTATTGATTTTGTTGCTAAGGTCTAAGAATCTGCTGAGGTCCCGCTGTGGGAGTGGTGGGAAGGGGAAAGGGAACAGCATGTTCTTATAATTTTTCCATAAACCAGATGTTTTCTTTAACTCTTACATCTTTAAAATAGTTTCTCTTGAGAAAAAAAAAGGATTAGGATGGGTTTAAGATGCCGGTTCTTATTTTCTCAGCATACCACGAGTACACACCCAAATAACTGAGTGTGGATAATTCATGTTGGTGGACGCATGTGAATTTGCTACTCATCTGATAGACTACACATAGAATTCAACTAAAACCTGTCTCTTAACTAGATTCTTTCAATTCCCCCATGGTTCTGTTTTTGTTGTTGTTGTTGTTGCTGTTGTTGTTGTTCTTGAGTTGGAGTCTCACTCTGTCACCCAGACTGGAGTGCAGTGGCATGCTCTCGGCCACCACAGCCTCAACCTGCTGGGCTCTGGCGATCCTTCTGCCTCAGCCTTCCAGGTAGCTGGAATTACAGGCGTGCTCTACCACACCCAGCTAATTTTTGATTTATTGTAGAGATGAAGTCTTGCCAAGTTGCCCAGGCGGGTCTTGAACCCGCGGGCTCAGGCAATCCACTCACCTCGGCCTCCCAAAGTGCTGGGATTACAGGCTGAGCCACCGAGCCTGGCTGGTTCTGTTTTAATTATTACTGAAAACAGTATAACCTTACAATGGAAAACATTACCACTGAAACATCATCCCAAATGTAGCGAGGTAAAACAACTATATTTTTAATCATCTCATAGATGTTATGGATTAAGAACGTGGGTTAGACTTAGCTAGGTCTGTCACCCAGGCTCAGCTGGGACTGTCACTCCGAATATGTGTACATGGTCTCCTTTGCATGGCAGTTTCAGGGTAGCTGGACTTCCACAGTAATGGTTTCTCACAGAGTGAGTGTCCCAAGAAAGGCAGGAGAATGCTGTGTGGCCTTTGAAGACCTCGCTTTCAAAGTCCTGTAACCTCACCTCCACCATTCTCTACTGCAGTGATTCTCAATCAGGGTAATTTTTTCCCCACCCTCACTTCCATTCCCAAGAATGTCTGACAATGTCTGAATACACTTTTAGTTTGCACAACTGAAGGTGGCAGGAGTTGGCATCCAGTGGGTGGAGCCCAGGGATGTTTTCAAATATTCTACAACACACAGCAAAGAATTTTGTGGTCCAAGATGTCAGTAGTGCTGAGGCTGAGAAGCCCTGCTTCGTTGACTGAGGCAGTCATCGCCTGCCAGATTTAAGGGGAGGAAAAACAGATCCTAATTCTCGATGTGTGGAGAGTCAGCAAAATTGCGAACACTTTAAAAACTACCACAAAGACCTGAAGTTACTCTTTGTCTAATTCAAAGACCAAGTCTTCTATTAATTCAACTCCTAGGAGATAAGTTTTAAAATTGAGAGAGAGGGAGGGAGGGAGGAAGGGAGAAGAAAGCAGTAATGGTTTCAAAGCCATGTCAGGGATCTCTAAAAGGGGCTTTGAAGGTACCTGGGAACACACTCCCACCCTAACCTTTCCTTAGGACTCTACGAATGTAAATGCCTAGGTCAAACCACCCAGCTAAACAGGAAAGGCCAGACCCAGGTAATAGTTCTATAATTTGAAGTACACACACCATTATTAGCTCTTGATTCTCATGTTTCTACCTTTTTTACACTCATCCCAATATTGTCCGGAACTTGATGGATACTGTTTTTAGAAGTTAGTGTGATTATATTGAAACATCATTTTCCAACTGACCTGCCTGAGATCTGGAGCACATTTTTTAAGCCTCAGAGTTCCAGGAACAGAAATTAGCATCGTGGGGATGACAAGGAGGATGACCTGGGCCCGGAGGAGGAGTTTCCTCAGAATTCAGCAAGCCAAGGAGTTGTGGAAAGTGTTTTCTTTCTGTCCCTTTGTGCTGAGGAGTGACTGGCTCAACAAGGCTAGGGTCTCGTTCCAGATTGTTCCATAGATCCGGGGGAACACGTGGGGCAACAACAATTGGAAGCAGCTGGGTGTCACTGGACAAGCCGACCGGTTTTATATTATGGAAAATACTCTTTAAATTTAGCTAATAGTGCCGATAGCTTTTCTTTTCATCGTTTTTATTTATTGTTTTCTTCAAATCTGTATTTCCATTCCTTATCTGTCCTAAAAATCTTTGTTACTGTCTTTAGATACAATATCTGCTATTTCTTGATTTCTTATTTTGTGTCTTCAGTTGATAAAAGAGGGAAATGACCTGGTTTCTTTCCCATATTTACCAGATATTTCTGGAGCAGCGCCCAGAGCCCAGGCATTGTATTAAGTATGGAAGCATGTGACTGTAGGATGAATCCAAACTCACTGGCAGAACCCATGGGGTGGGTAGCCAAGCCCTACACACTCTGGTGGAAGGTAAGGCCAACTTAACAGGCAAAAGTATGTAACTCTATGAGTTACAAAGGAGGGAAGGGTCTATCTATGCTTGGAGAGTCTAGAAGTCTTCCTGGAGCTGATGACATCTAAATGGAGAGGGGAGTCAGATGAAAATAGCTGGGGTGAAGCAAGCAGGGTAGGAGTTTTCCAAGCCAAGAGAGCGGAGAGAATGAAGGTACCCATCTCAGGTTCAACCATGTTGGGTTTTTTGTTTTTTGTTTTTCCTTTTGGTTCATTATTACATTGGCTACCTGCTTGTGTGTGGATTTACGAGGGTAGAGACAAATTATTAAATCTTGGTACAAATTGGCAAGGAATTTGGAATGAGCTGTTGTAAATCTCTTTTTTTCTGCACGTGACTATGTACTCATTCAATATGCTGTGCTTTTTAAACTTGTTTTGTACTGCATAGGCAACCCAGAAAAAACTCATTTTAGCCAAAAATGTCATTTGTTTAAGATCAACCGGATGCTTACCAAGGCTCTAAGGTGTGTCTTTAACCGAGTCTCCTGAAACAGATCCCATGTGAACAGTCTTAGTTATCTATCATTTCTAATTACTTAATATGCATTTGCAGCTAAATAGCCACAAAGCTGCTTTAATTTTCATCTCTGGGCAATCCATTGAATAGCACATTTGTTAGTGACTTGAGCAATGGCAAGTTGCTAATTGTCTTCACTTTTCAAACTCTGCCTTGTTAATTTGGGCTTTGTTTTCTTGCATACTTTAATACTTCCAGATGGAAAAATATACTCTCTAATCCTTTGCCATATTTAATAAAACTCACCAACCTGTCTTATTTCTAATTCCACTTTTACATAGCCCTCTGAACTGCGGGACACCGATGCTCTGTGGATCATCAGGAAAAAAAAAGGGAATAATTCAAGTGAGGAGGAAAAATATGATTTGATTCTAAAAGTAATAATCATGGCTTTCTAAAAGAACTGCTCTTCTCTCATCTCCCCAGCAGGCAGAGTGAAAACCAGTAACTGCCCAGATGCCCAGATAGAATCATCTTTCTCCTATAATCATAATGAAGCTCGAGACTTTTTTGGGACCATATTATCTATCCCAGTGGCATTTCTCTTTGGGCCTTTGATACGAGTGTCTTGCTACAACGTTTTCATCATATCTCACTCTGGCCCTAATTTTTATTTTTATCCTCTTGACTTCTGATCTCACTGACTTTTTGCTATTTTTGTCCTTACGTCAAGCTTTCAACTTGATATGTTATAACACTGTCAGTTATAGATGTGGCTTAACTGCTATCAAATTTGGGGTTCTTAGTTTTAAACCACATAGCCTCAGGCTAGCTATTGGACCCTCGGGACTTTGGTGCCTAAGACTGCCCTCACCAAAAGTAAAAACTTGATAAGTGTCACACAGACTCAGAGAGTTAGTAGAATGTGCTGGTTAGAATTGTAGATGCAAGAGTCAAGCACACCTGGATTCAAATGCCAGCTCAACGAATTACCAGTTATGGACAGATACAAGGTTAGTTGCAATCTATTTGTTTTAATTTCCTCATAAAATGCTGATATTGATAGGATATACTTCATTTGTTTATAAGAACTAAATAAGATAAAATAGAAGATGATTAACCAATAGACAAATAAATATTATTACAATTATCATTGGCATTATCATTACTGGTAGTACTGTATAACTAATAAGTGATAATAAAATACTTTAAAAATTGTGTGTGTGTATATTTTAAATAATCCCCATACTGGTTATCACAGACTTTCTACAGAGTGCACATTCAGCAGAAACAAGTGGATTAATTTGATGTGTTCATCATATTAGTGAGGTCATTTCAAACTGAAAAAATAATCTGAGGTGCTGACACAAACTGTGACCATTAAAGATTTTATCTGAAGTAGAAAAATAGCATTATTTAACACTTGTCTTTGTTGTAGGGGTGTCACAAATATTTCACTTATACTATAAGTAAAGAAATCATTTATAGAAAATTCAGATTTAGTTGTCTACTTTCACACTTATGCATCTTCCCCTAAACTAGCAAGTCTCAAACTTCAGTTGCATCAAGATAACCTAAGAATTTGTTAAACTACAGATTCCAGAACCTTCCCCCAGATGCACAGTTGTGTATTGGGCCAGGAATCTGAATTTTTAACAAGTCCCATATAATTCTTATGATGGTACTCCCTGTTAGGGTACAGATGGACCAGGTGAGGGTGCAGAGATGCAGGGCAGGGAGGCACGCAGCACTGCTGGGGCTGGCAAGCCAGAGGTGCACGCCGGCAACCCAGAGATCTGAGTAAATTGCAAAGAATTGCGACACACAGAGGTGAAAGAAGATTTATTTAAGAAAAGTTCACTCCCCACAGACAGGGAGTGGCCCCGCACTCCAGGTGAGTGTGGCCCGTAGCCCCCCAGAGTCCTGGCTTAAATCCTTCTCTTGGAGATGTTGCACGTGAGTGCTGTGACTGCTATGACTTCCTTATCGACTACCTGTGGATGTCTTGGAGAACCTGTGACACAGAGACCCATTAATGTTTGCCCATATGATCATAGCCCCTAGAGAAGGGTGTGACTAGGATTCTAATTCTCCTGCACCTTCCCAAACAACATTCCTTAGACCTAATGGAGGGTGTACCTCCCCTTATCTCCTAGGCATTCCCAAGAGGTAGCTTTGGGGGATCCTTGGCTTCCCTGTAGATAGGGCCCAATTTACTGGAAGATCAAATCCCCACCTGCTCTCCCTCTGAGTGGTTATAACTTTTGTAATTACAAGTTTCATGACTTTTACAGTCCTTGCCCAATGCATGATGTCTTAGGCCTTGTAAATTCCCTTTACTCTATGTGGGGGGCCAACCCCTGCAGGTTTTGGGGAGTCCCTGGAAAGATGTTGCAGTGTCAGCGAAACTGGAAGGGATAGATAATAAAAGAAAGAAAGAGACTGGACTCTGTCTAGTGCAGAAGCTGATTCTGTAGGAGGGATAGGTATTAAAAGAAAGAAAGACGGAGGGATAGATATAAAGAGAAAGAAAGAGAATGAAAGAAAATGGACAACTGTTCAATGGATTGAGCAGAAGCCGTTTAATGGGACAAACTGTAAGTATTTTATCCCAAATTTTCACAGGTTAAATCACAAGACTTTCACATGAACACAAAGCCAGGTGAATGAGGGGTGTCCCCCACCCACCAGGTGTTTCCTCAAGCATGAGGAAGGACAATCCCAATTTAATCAAAAGACTATTATGTGAACACAAAGCCAGGTGGATGAGGGGCATCCCCCACCCACCAGGGGTTTTCCCAAGCATAAGGAAAGACAATCCCAAAATTATCTCACTGTTCCTTATGCTTGGTTAATGTTCCTCAAAAGCAATACAACAATTCTAACATCACAATATTCTAATAATCAATAACTTCTAAAACTTATACATACACAACACCTAATGACTAACTTAAATCCTAATACCTTTCTATTCTGTGCTAATTCTACCTACACTATAGAAACTATTAATTACAGCTCAAACCAGTTCCTATAGAATGTGGCCCAGTCCAAAAGATCACGCTGGGCCATTTCTAGGAACAATTGATTACAATCTCTTAACAAAATGGCTATTCTAAAATCCTATATGTCAATCTTAATTTCTGTAAAAATTTCTGATTCCTAATCCTAATATATAAAGCTGATCATCAGCAATAAAGCTTCTAAAAATAAAACCCAAATATAAACTGAAAAATTGTACTAAGGCCAAAACCACAATAGTAGAAAATGGAAACAATGAAATTTCTAAAGTTAGCTGTATTCTTATTAAACCTCAAAATATCATGTTTGATCATGCTTTGAACTAACGTAATTCACTGACGTAGCATAACCTATTCTACAATACTTTCTATGAATAAAATAAATTCAATTTCTATAATAAGTAGAAAAACCCTACGCTAACTGTAGCTAAAAACCGGTTTAAAAGAATGCAACCCAGTCCAAAGTACATGCTGGGCCCTCAGGAATGTGGTCCAGTCCAAAGTTCGTGCTGGGCCATTTCTGGTAACTCTAGATAATCATCTATACCATCTAAAGCTGAAAACAGCTCTCCGTGTGTATATACTAATTCTACAAATATACTTTTTAAATCTTATAAAGAAGCTTATACCGAATAGAAGGCTCCCAAATGTGACCTGAGTTTGAGGTATTATATCTAATACCTAAGCCGAAACCGCAGTTCATGGGAAACAGGAACAATGAGTTTCTAGAGTTAGCCATGCCTGTCACAGCCACAGAGCCTTCAGCTTAGGCCAGCAGAGTTCCTTTTGGCTAAATAGAAAAAGGGAGGAGGGAATGGCATCAACAACTCCCAAACGCATCCTAGTGGTCTCAGGGTCCACAGCCCACCTTGATCCCTAATGTTCAGGTGGGCCTCCGTGGCCAGCTCCCAACAACTCTAGGCAAACTTGATTGTCACTATGAGATACCTCTGATACCTGGAAGTCTGTTTCTGAAAAGACGAAGTCGGTGAAGTTAATTATACCTAAAGCGTGTATTTCTCCAAAAGCATAGCTTCTATTTTCTCATCATTGTCAGGATTTAAGAACAAGAAAAATGGCTTCCCACTCTTTGTCTGTCCTTTCACTCCCCATATCTCAACTTAAGGACAATTATTCTGAATAAAAAGGTTAGAAAAAGATATATGAAAACCACTTCTGACCATAAGATTTTGCATCTGAATTATTATCTTATTTACTGCTGTAATACTTCTATTTTGCTCTTGTCCATGCAGACGAAAGTAGTGTGAGGGTTGGCCAATGGCGAAAAAAGTATTTTATTGTTTTCCTGACTTCTTTAATTAATTAAATGAGCCATTTTGACTTAAATAAAGCATTGCTATGACCTTCTTAGACTTGTTTCGTGTCATGGGCCAGATGGCAGTTCCTGTTGTGAACAGCCCCACATATTTCTCAATAAGGGTCATTTCTTGTTGTTCTCTTTTATGCCAATTGGTTGTCCCAATCCCATTTCCCAAACCAGGTTATTAACCATAATCTAGCACCATACTCCATGCAATTGACTTTTCTCTGTAAGAACCTGAAAACAAAAAAGGTGCCTCCACAAATTCAGAGAAAAGTTTTATGCTTGGGCAACAAATAGGCCCCAATGAGAAAAACTGAGTAAGAGGTTACTCTGTGTCAGCCCAAGTACACAGTTCATATCTTAATAACCTAATTAATTTGCTACATACTTTATCTATGATACTACATTCTCTGGAGGCCATCAACTACACATCTGGTAATTGGTCAAATCAGTGAACTAAAGGGTTTTCTAGAGCTTTACTGGGTTGTGGGAACTAATCAGAAAACTAGTCCTAGAAGGAGCAAAGATAAATTTAGGAAGAAATTTTATAGAATATATAACATGATATATGTTGCAATATATGATATATGAGATATAGATCAGTCAAAACCTGCTCTGAAAAGTAAAAGGTATCAGGTACCATGAATGGGAAAAAAAATATGGAGATTATCTCCTCAGGGGCCTTCCAAGGCCACTGAGTTTCCTAAAAGATATTCCTAAGAGTTGTGACTACATGTAGTAAGCAGTTTGGAACAAAAGACAGACCCATTTACTTTAGCCCTTGGAATTTGTTCAGGGTTAACTATATAAAGACTGTAAGAGCCATCATAACATAATTATATGTAGGTGCCTTCTTACATGCTGACTTTGTTACAAATGTAATTTTGTGCTTGTCAGGTGACATCATTGGGCAGTGGTTGGCATTATTCAAATGGCAGATATAGCCAGGCCTAGAGGGGTAACCCACATTATCCTGAGATTTACCATCAGAGTCTAGTAAAAGTTAAATTTTAATATCCAGCAAGCACTTTAGTTATTGGAGTAATGCTATCTTTTTGTTTGTTTTTGTTTTTTAATCCTTTGTAAGGTAAATCATTTGCTATGAATCTAAGATTGTCATAAGGGAAAGGTCTTTATTCAATACCACCTTTAAAAAAAATAAATGAGCTGGGCTGGGTGGCTCAGCCTGTAATCCCGCGCCTTTGGGAGGCTGAGGTAAGTGGATTGCCTGAGCCCGCGGGTTTGAGACCCACCTGGGCAGCGAGACCTCACCTCTACAATAAATCAAAAAAAAAAAATCAGCCGGGCATGGTAGTACATGCCTGTAATTCCAGCTACTTGGAAGGCTGAGGTGGAAGGATCGCCGGAGCCCAGCCGGTTGAGGCTGCGGTGGCCGGGAGCGGCCACTGCACTCCAGTCTTGGCGACAGAGTGAGACTCCAACTCAAAAAAAATAAAAAATAAAATAAAAAATAAATAAATGAGCCGGGCTCAGTGGCTCAGCCTATAATCCCGCACCTTTGGGAGGCTGAGGTGAGTGGATTGCCTGAGTCCATGGGTTCGAGACCTGCCTGGGCAGGTGAGACCTCATCTCTACAATAAATCCAGAAAAAACAAAAATTAGCTGGGCGTGGTAGTGTGTGCCTGTAGTTCCAGCTACTTGGAAGGCTGAAGCGGAAGGATCGCTAGAGCCCAGCAAGTCGAGGCTGCGGTGGCCAGGAGAGGCCACTGCACTCCAGTCTGGGTGACAGTGAGACTCCAACTAAAAAATAAAATAAATAAATAAATAAATAAATAAACGGCTTGGTCAGTAGGGTAGACTGAAAAATATGTTCCCCTTAGATGCATATATGCTAGTACCCAAAACCTGTGCATATGTTACCATGTGTGGCATAAAGACTTTGCTGCTGTAAATTAAGGATATTTAGATAAGAGACGATCCTGGATTATCCGGGTCAGTGCAGTGTAATCACAGAGGTCTTTATAAGAAGAAAACAAGAGGATTAAGGCCAGAGAGAGAAGAGGCAACGACAGAGGTAGTGGTTGGAGTAATGTGCTTTGAAGATAAAAGAAGGGGCCACAAGCCAAGGAATTCAGGTGGCCTCTAGAAGTTGGAAAGGTAAGGAAGCAGATTCTCCCCCAAGAGATTCCAAAAGGAATACAGCTCTAGTGACACCTTGCTTTTAGCCCTATAAGACCCATTTTGAACTCTGACCTCTAACTGTAACAGAAATTTGTGTAGTTTTAAGCCATTAAATCTATGGTAACATTACAGCAGCAATAGGAGATGAATACAGCCAATGTGCCTTAGCTTGAGAAGGGCATAGTATGGTGTGTTATTTTCATATTCTGTTTTGGTTTGCAAGTCTTACAAGGAATCCTTGTTATGCAGGATAATGCCAACTGATGTGCCCTAGAAAGAAACGAGGGGGAACTTAGCACTAGGTAAACAAAATAGAGGAAACATTATTAACATACAACAACCAGAAAGCTGGAGCCAAGAGAAAGGAAAGTAGGTTCGAGAAAAGAAATGTTTATTACAGGCATTAGTGAACAGAAATTCCTACACAGTCTCAATACAAATAGTGAGGCATAGAGAAGTTAAGTAACTTGCATATGACTGCACAACTGGCAAATGACAGATCAGAATTTGGAGCCAGAAAGTCTGGCTTTACAGTCTATGTTCTCAACTCCCTGTTCTTCAGTCCTCATGTGGCTATAACATGACATGATAGTTATTTTAATGGGCAAGCTATTCCAAAATGTCAAAGTCAGCACAAACACAAAGATGCTTTAACCAAGACGGCAAACAAAGACAGGAAAGTCAAGAAAGGCAAGGCAAAGAGCAGGAACTATCTAGACCCAAGAAGTATCATCAAATGCATTAAAGCCAGAAAACCATCAGAAGAGAGAGTGAGTGGTTAGATGTCAGACATCAAGACAGTGAAGAGGGACAGGACAGGTGGAGAGTCAGAAAAGCAGGAGCCTAGAGAAGATGATACTTGAAGCCCAACACAACATCTGTCTTAAATAGAATTACAAGGGTAGCCCTTCTGACTGGATTCAAGGCATCTGCGTAACTCTAAGTATTCGAGAAACCACAAAGAGTGGACCTTAATATAGGGACCCTGACAGATATGAATTCATGTGTGTACCAAAAAAAAGTACAAAAATATTTATAGAAGCATTATTTCTAATATCTTCTAGGGGAAACTGTAGAATGGATACATTGTAGATTATTTACACAATGAAATACTATTTAACAATGTAAATAGACTTATGACTCTGCTTGAAAATATGTTTGAATCTTATAAATATAATGATGTGGGAAGGAAATCACACAGAAAGGCACATGTTTTATGATTCCAGTTTTATGAAATCAAAGAACAAACAAAAACAATTGACGTATTAGAAGTACTGATAGTTGTCACCTTTGCAGGGAGTGAGTCAGTCATGTCTGGAGGAAACTGGGTGGCAGGGCTTCTGGAATACAAATAATGTGGTTGTTGATCTGGGTACTGGTTACAAGGGTGTGTTTGATTTGCAAAAATTCAGTTAAGTTGCATATTTGTGTATTTTTCTGTATAATGTTATCCTTTATTAAAAATTGAAAACAAAATAGGAATATAGATAAACCTCTGGAGTGATAAGGGAGTATTGAAAAATGTATCCTGCACCCGAGCTGAAAATCAATCAAAGTGTATTCACATCTTTAATTGGCTACTAGAGAAAATTTGGATATCTGGTGAGAAGAATCAGGACTCAACTTTTGTTAGCTGAGCTTTATCTAACACCACCTGGAGCCTACATGCTCACTTTGTCAGGGGATAAATCCCTGTTGCTTTCTACAGCTAATTACTAGCCACAACAATTGATTTATCATTTATGTCCACTTAGAGTTTTTTTTTCTGATGAATGGTTCATTCATATCTGTTAACGGTTACAAATACATGTCCAGATTTTATGTTAATTGCAAGAGACATGGTTTTATAGCACTGTGAAATAAACCAGTACCTGTGTTTACCTGTCTAGGTCCTTACATAAACATTCCATCACCTAGATACAAGTCTGTCTCTATGCCATCACATTTGTTAAGCATTTTTTAAATTATTTGTTAATGTGCACTGAATTTTGATTTGTGCTTTGCCCAATAAAATTTGTTTTAGCAAGACGTTAGTGGGGTAATCAATTAAACTTTTTTTAAATAATGGGGATTATAAGCACAAACATACACCATGCAGGATAGGTGAAGACAAAAGACAATAGTGAGGAACATGTTTAAGTCAGTTAAATCAGTTTCAGTCAGTTGTAAGTTTTCAGTGTTCAGATTTTTAAAAATCAGAAATCTGAATTGTCTAGTTTTTTAAATTTAAAATTAAATTTAATAAATTAAAATTGTCAATGAATTTTGAAATTTTGAAAACTTGTATACAACAAGCCATGTTTACAAGCAGGATTCAGCTCATATATTGCTAGTCTGAGCTTTCCCCAAGTGTGATTTTAATTACTCCACAAATGCCCTATGTGGTGGGCATTGTACGGAGAAGGAGACTGAGGTTCATAGAAAGTACAGAGTATTGGTCAAGTTTACATAGCTAATAAAAGAACAAGCCAGGGTAAAATCCAAGTCTCATTATTCAGATTACTATTCTTTTTCCCAAGGAGAAAAGTCTCATCGTGATGTGGCAGGAAGGGGGTTGGTAGCAGTTAAAGGTATTTCCTTTTGAAAGCCAAGAAGCAAGAACCGCCAGGCCGGTTTTGTTTGAGAAGGCCAAATGGCCAGAGACTGATGATGGCTCTCATGGAAATGCAAAAGAGTAACTAATTCACAGACTTATCCAGACTTATCCCCTCTTGAAGTTGATGGTTTACAACCCTGCTTGTAGACCCTGCTGCCGTGCATTTCCTGGAGACCATTTGTTCTTTGAAAAATCTGATTTTGCTGAGCACAACCTTGTAAGATTCCAAAGAGAATGTGTAATCACTCAACATGACCCCCTCCCTTACCTAAACAAGGGTATAAGACCCCTCTTCTTTCATTCTGCGGGGCTCGACCTGAAAGCGTTAGCCCCGTAGAGCCCACCGGGTCGGCAGGCATAATAAAGTGCCGCTTCCTATAGTACTCTCAGTGTCACGATCTCTCTGTCTTCCCGCTACAATTGCATACCATGATATTGATGTTACCAAATTCCTTTTTTATTTACAGGTATAATGGGAAAAGGTAAAAGAAATATTTGCATTGTTTGCTAAAAATTAGTTTTTGAAACTGGTTTAAAATATTTCTTTACAGCCGGGCTTGGTGGCTCAGCCTGCAATCCCACACTTTGGGAGGCTGAGGTGAGTGGATTGCCTGAGCCTGAGGGTTCGAGACCTACCTGGGCAACTTGGTGAGACCTCATCTCTATCATAAATCAAAAATCAGCCGGGCATGATTGCGTGTGCCCGTAGTTCCAGCTACTTGGAAGGCTGAGGTGGAAGGATCACCGGAGCCCAGCAGGTGGAGGCTGCAGTGGCCGGGAGCAGCCACTGCACTCCAGTCTGGGTGACAGAGTGAGACTCCAACTCAAAAAAATAAATTAATTAAAAAAATAAAATAATTCTTTACTACAAATATAAATACATCCCTCAATTTGGTATGCTTCTTCATTTTCCTGGTCATAACATATATATATATTTTTGAGTTGGAGTCTCACTCTGTCACCCAGACTGGAGTGCAGTGGCTGCTCCTGGCCACCGCAGCGTCTACCTGCTGGACTCCTGCAATCCTTCCTCCTCAACCTTCCAAGTAGCCAGAACTACAGGCGCATGCTACCATGCCCGGCTAATTTTTTATTTATTCCAGAGACGAGGTCTCCCCAAGTCGCCCGGCTGGGTTGCGAACCTGCGGGCTCAGGCAATCCTCTCACCTTGGCCTCCCAAAATGTTGAGATCACAGGCTGAACCATAGATCCCGGCCTCATAATATTCATTCTAAAGACACAATAAATAAGCCTGTCACCTTATCTTAGACAATCTGAAGACAACAAAGAGACATGGGTAAAACTATATCTGGATAAGAAATGACAATGTCATGTAATGAAATGGATTTGTGGAGAGTTAGGATTATACCTTTTTTGTTTTGACTGTACCAATCTTTCCAAATGTTTATTCTCAGTATACTTTCCAGACAAAAATTTTAACATAATTTCAATGAGACCATCCAGGTTTACATTCATTTTATCTGAAAACTCACTCTCATTTGAGAAATAAGGAAACATGAAAAAAATTATTTGGAGAACAAAAATGTTTATTTCTTCGTTCATAATGTCCTGAACTAATATTAAAATGCACTTTGCTTTTGAAGTGAAACCATTTGCAAATACAAAGTAAATTAAATGTGAGACAAAAACATGATCTATTTATTTAAATATTACTTTTTTAAGTTTTGCTTTCTTTCCAATGGAAGGGAGTAAGCCACACCTGAAATTTTTCCGCCTTCCAAATTACAGAGCCGGGACTAGACTTTGATCAGCTCTCAAAATCACAAGATTCTTTTTAAATGGGATGCTTGTTTACTTAACACATTGTTATGGCTTTAGCTCTTCAGTTATAACTTTGCATTTGTTAGGTTATCTGGTTAATATGTATGAAAAAACAGGATATATGTTAATATTATTCTTCATATGTTCAGTAGTCAACAAGCTGCCTGGGACTGTGTTGAATGTAAAGTAATTTTCAAACCCTTCTAGTCAGTGAAATATTGTTTTATCTTTCCTTTGGTTTTACATCTTAGTCTGTTCAACATTTCATAAGTACTATCATAAAGACCTTGCCACAAACACCATCTTTCTTCCCACGATGATGACTCAGGTCTTGACACCAAACCAAAAATGTTAATTATGCTTCCTTCAAACTGTTTATCAGGTATATTTGCTTAGACTTGAGCATAAACATATTTATTAAGAGTATTGCTTCTCCTTTTACCTTAGATATTCTATAGTTTCATTGACCGAGACTTAATCTTAAAAAAATAAAAAAATAGAAAACTTAGACTCTAAAAAGGAGCTATTACTTGAATAGTGTAACAGGAGTTAAAAAGGTGCTGTTACTTGGTTAGCTGTTACTTGGCTATTTGCCCTTGGGACAAATAGGTCAATATATTTACAAATTCTAATTTCTCTACTATTTTGGGAGCTCAGGGAGACAAAGAAGAAAAAAAATACACACACACACACACACACACAATATGTATATATTTGTACATAAACATATGTGATGTTATCTCTATTATCAGATAGCTTACAATCTATACATAAACTTAATGAAATAAAAGAAAGTTTAAAATGCTTTCAAATGCAAGTGTGACTTACTTGAATGTTTATTTAAAATAGTTTATGCCAAGATTAACGTGCTCTTACACAGCTTTGAAAATTAAATAAACAACAGCAGGTGAAGTACTATTGGATTATTTCAGAGAGGTGTTAATGCTTATTTCATGTAGCTTCTAACCTGGAATGTGTCAGTTCAAAAACATGGTGAAATAGGGCATTGTCCTACTTACAGGAAAATTGGAAAAAATATTCCTTTTGTTAATCAATGGTGCATAGTAATTATAGAGTCAAATAATATTTTGAAGGGTCTTACTACCAGACATTGCTGTTTCTCAAATGATTATTATAAGTACATACAATGTATCAAATGCTTGGCCAGGTCCTTAGAAAAATTATCATTTTTTATAAACATAAACATTCATCCCCATCCTGGAGTCTATCATCCAAATGGGAAACATACCAACAGACCCCGGTGGTAGGAAAGAGTGCTGAGTGCCAAACCACCCAATCCATGGATTCCAGACTAGACCCTTCTCTTGTGCTGGGGACTGCTTTCAAGTAGTGTCTAGGTAGCACATGTCATGGGGACGCAGCTGAAAACATTAATCATTAAAACACCTATGCACAAACTACATGTCAGTGTTTCAAGATAAATTAAATTTAGATCCTGCTATCCTAGGCTTTTGCTCCTAATGCAATGCTCTCTTCTAACACTGTATCTTTACCCAGGTTTGACCCTTTGGGCAATTGCCAATTCTCATTCTTCTCTCATATCTAATACTGGTGACTAGTGCTTCCTTTCTTTTTATTGCTGATTGCAGACATTCCTGATATGTTCTGGCTACTAATCATTTTTGCAAATATCATCTCCCAGTATTTCATCTGTCTGTCAACCTTGTTCATGGTGCCCCTCAGTAAACATAACCTTTTAATTTTGATGTAGTCTAAATTATGTTTTGCTCTATGGTTTGTGATGTGGGGAGTGAGGATTGTTTTAAAGATCCTTTCCCACCACACTGTCATAAAGACCTTAGTCAGAATAACCCTCATTTTCAGTTATTTTTCAAATGGCTAAGACTCAATTCTTCCATAGGAATTTTAAAATAACTTGTCATTTTATTTTAAAAAATCTTGCTGGGATTTTTAATTTTATAGATGAATTGTGAAAGAGATAACATCTTTATAGTGTTAAGTCACTGCAAATATAAATAATGTATAGCTCTCCATTTAATCAATTCCTCAGCAATGTCCTACAAATAGAGCTTAAATTTTCCTCTCTATGGTTTTTGTATTTCTTTTTTAATTTCTAAGTATTTTAATTTTATTAGTATTTAATGTCTAAGTTTTTGTTAATATTATATTTTGTTTATAATGTCTTGTTGATTATGACTGTGAGATGAACATTATTAATTTCTGGCTCTTTAACTTGTCTTCTGCAACCCTGCTTAACTCTCTTACTACTTTTAAGAAATTCTTGATTTGGATTCTATGCAGATGATTAAGCCAACTGCAGATAGTAATATTTTTGACTTTCCTTTTCCTATGCTTGTAGCACTTAGTTCTTGAAAAAACCATGTTGAACAGTAGGGTTCCTCATCTTTTTTTTCTGGGTTCTCAAAGAAAATACATCTAAAGTTTATCTGTTATGTTTGATGTTTGCTCTAAGTGTTTAATGTATAACTTTTATGAAGGAAAGGCAAATACCTTCTAATCATAGTTTTCTGAGAGTCTCTCACAAATAGGCGTTGAGCTGTACATTTTTTTTTATATAACAGAAGAGCTATACATGTGAATTTTTCTTCAATTCATAATGTGGTGATTGGGGCAAGGTAAGCAAAGGAACTAGGACATAAGAGTGCCCATCTCCTTAAATGTCACACCCTGGATGACTCTCTCTCCTTACCCTAGGCCCAACCCTGGTAGTATAGTTAACAAACACAAGTATTCTAATGTTAAACTTTCTTTCCATTCTTTGAATAAGCCCTAACTGATCATGCTGCATTTTTAATACTCCATAGATTCAACTAGTTAATATGTTATTTAACATTTCTGCATCTATTATCATAAGTGAAATACACAATTTTTTTTTCTTTTGCAGTCCTTATTCAATTTTGAAATTGCAATTTCTTAAAAGGAGAAGAATAATTTCCCTTGTATTCTTGTTTTCTTATTTTGGGGGGGAAGAATGTGTATGATACAGGTAATAATCTGAACATTTCTAGGTCTGGAACATATTATGGGGGAGTAATTTTGAAGAAGTTACTTTGATTTCTCTGGACCTCTGTTTTCTCCTTCTGCAAAACAGAGATAATGACATCTACCTTGTAGGTTTATGAGGATGATATGGCTTAGATATCATCCCCTTCAAATTTCATATTGAAATGTGATCCTCAGTGTTGGAGGTTAGGCCTAGTGGGAGGTGTTTGGATCAGGAGACCAGATCCCTCATGAATAACTTGGTGGTTTCCTCAAGGTAATGAGTGAGCACTTGTTCTATTAGTTTACTGAAGAGCTGGTTGCTTAAGAGCGCCTGCCATGGCCTCCTCCCCCTCTTGCTTCTGTTCTCTCTTGTGACATACCTGCTCCCTTTTTGCCTTCCACCATGATTGCAAGCTTCCTGAGACCTCACAGGAGCCCAGCAGATGCCTGCACCGTGCAAAAATGTGAGCCAAAATAAACTTCTTTTCTTTATAAATCACCTGGTCTCAGTATTTCTTTGTAGCAACACAGAATGAACTAACAGGGAAATAGAAAAGGTAATTTTTTAAATGTACATAGAACTGAACCTAACCCAAAGAGGATGCTTAATTGAGATCAGATTAACACCTGCTTGGGCTTCGCTGACTTTTTGAAACAGATGTGTTCTCCTCCACCCCCTGACTTCTCTAGGTTTATTATGCTGTTGAACATTCTCTAGAATTTACTTTTATTTCATCACTGTTATAATGCCTGTTGATTACTTCCATTTCAAGTAAAGTCTCATTCTAGCAACTTCTGGTTAATTACTTTATGTTGGAAATGAGATAAAATATTTTGGAGAATCTACCAATTGGCTTTCCATTTCCTGTCACCCCATGGTCCTTTTCCTCTTTAGACAGATGTTTAGAGAGCTCTAGGGTCATTGCTTCAAGGAAGGACTGGAAATGCTGAAAGAGAAAAAAAAAGAGAGAAGCATATTACTTTTTTCCTTTTAAAAATCTGGATTTTCAACAGAAAAAAATAGTAGCTATATATAAAGTATGTAGTAGAATTGGAAGAAAATGGATTTCCTGAGAATAACACTAAAGAAACATCACCCTCCGCAGACAAAAAACACCTTGATAAAGTGAGAAGATTGAGAATTAACAGGGGGTGAACAGGTAGTGTGGGCTCCTGAGATATAGGCTGGGCTGGAACCTGCCTCTCATCTGGGATTAGTTTGGGGTACACTGATACAGCAGAAACCTCGAATACTTTGAGAGATTCCAGTGCAGGAATAACCTATGTTCTCTTTCCCAGACAAATGGCAAATTGCCAGAGTAGAAATGACTGTGAAGTGTGTGCAGTCAGATGGGGGTTAGATAGCCTCACAGTTACTCACTGTGACACTGGAGCAATAAAAGTATACCTGCATCCAAGAAGAACATGGAAATGATGAAGGGCTATAGATGACCACACCAAGTTTTCCATTCTCTGTGTAATCCACATTTGGAAAATAATTCCAAAACCCAAGAGGGGCTAAGGAGTTAAGTGGGAGAGAGTTGGACTCGGAGTCTGACTGTTGAGTTGAAGCCTAATTATTCTGACTGACTCAAAAAAAGGACTGCCTAGATCAGTACCTAAAGATAGGTGGGAATGGGAACATCTCAGGGGATACCAGCATGGGTAGCTGGTGACCCAACCTGCATGATTTCCTTAGGTCTTTAACATTATTATGGAAGCCCACCAGATCTTAGACACCACTCCAAGAAATCAGCAAGCTAAAACTTCCACCAACTGGTCAGATGAAGGATTTATCGTGAAATTCTGTTTTGTGTGAAAACTGAAATTATTTTTCTTGCACACCTGAGTTTATGAAAGGAAGTCTTTACCCATATCTCTGAATAAGAAAATTTATCAGACATGTGGCAATGCGGTTCACTGACACCCACTAGCTGTTATGAGCCCTAGCAAGTTACTCACATTCTCTGCCTGAGTTTCCGTAACTATAGATGGAATTTGGGCTCTATCCGCGCATGTTTAATAATGAAATAATGTGTTTCATGGTGCCTGGCATCTAACTGGCATTCATTGTTTATCATTTAGTTTTCTAACTCTAACTCCAGAGATAAAATGTGGAGGGAAAAATAGTTATAGAAATTAGAAACAAAGAACTTGGGGGAGGTGTTTACCAGAAGATTATTAATGCAGTTACTGCTAATTATGAGACTTGGGTGTGCATTTCCCAGGCAGGAACTGCAATAAGCAAACTTTTCACTTAGACGCTCACTACAATTATCAAGGCCTGGCCTACTGATTAGCAGCAACTCCAAATACTTGTCAACCTTTTTGATTCTCATTTGTGGCATCTCAAGCATCAGCTGTGTGACACCATGCATCACTATTTCCTCCTGAGAATACCCACACTATTTGTCATTCATTTAAAGGAAAGGAGGAAACTGCTGATCTATCTTAGTGACGACACATATTTTCTATAAGATGTCATCACAAATCAACTCACATGAAAACAAGAGCTGGTTTTATACATTTGCTCTTTTAGTCTTTCTGAGACGCTAAACAAAAAAAAATTATGGGAAGTCAGTCTGACTTTTGTTTTTTTCACCCTACCATATGGCATTAATGATTCAATAATGTGTGTGTAATTAAATATCATGTAATTTTCCCTAAACTTGTGCTCAAAACTTTACCATCTGAGAATTTTTTTTTTCTCTAAGTTTTATATGGTATTCCAATATCAACAGTTCCCTCTGGAAACACAGTGGGAAAACTATTTACACTTACCTGCCTAACACCTTATGGGAATTTGTGAGTGACAGCATGGGAGATTGCTCTGGAACTGCTTAGCAATATCTGAGGGCTTTGCTTGCTCTCATCTATAAAAAGAAGGGTGAAGCTAAGTCATCTCTGATTACATGGAACACATATCATATATTTTCTGGAATAGACTCAATTTCAAACAGTCTATGCCTTTGGTCTCATAAGTAGATTCATTCCTTCCAGACCAAACGCTCAAAAAAGAATCTCAATTTACTTTAAAGATTATTACTGATTAAAGTTTCTATGATTCTGTTACAGACAAGAAAATGAAGTGTCCGTGTTGAGGGAGTGGAGTAAATGTGTTGGGGGTAAAAAGAAGGTTAGAAAGCAAACCATTTCAGGAGGAAAGAAATGACCTCTGAGAGGGAAACCAGAATGATACCGAAGGCAGCTTCAATTTTCGCACAATTTTACTTAGATTTTTCTGGCTACTCTGCCTGAGGTGTGACCACGTAAGTGCTTATTGATTTCAAGATCAGGGCAACAGGATCCCTTCTGTTTAATTATGTCCTTGTAAGTTAAAAACTAAACGCTCTGGTAAGTGCTTTAAATACAAAGGGAGGAGGTGGGAGGAGGGCTTATTTAGCGCTCACAGAATCAATGGTAAATCAAGCTGTGTGTGACAAAGAATTACCATTGTTTACTTATTCATTCTAGCAAAGTCTATCAACAACTCTCACAACTTAGATGCTGGACTGGTCACTGGGACAACAGAGATGAGTGAAGCCTTTGTTCTTAAGGACCTCAAAGTCTAGAAGAAATGGGCATATAAGTATAATAGAAATATAAACAAGAATCAAAGGAGGCTCAGAGGAAGTAACTCAGAAGGGAATATTAAAGAAAAGATTCTTACATAAGGGCTTATTTTAACTGAATTCTGAAGATGAATAAAAGTACTTCTGGAGACATGAAAACAGCATTTTGGCAGAAATAACAGTATGTGTGAACACATTTAAAACATAATATAGAAAGATACTGTAATAGGCTTGGTATTTTTAGATCACATTGTATAAGCAGTGAGGGGAGAGAATGGGAGGAGATAAGAAATGTAAGTCAGGTTAGGTGAATGAATAAGAACATCTCTTAAAGCATTTGAACTATGTAAATGCCCAGAAAGAGAAAGCAAAGCACTTGAAGCTGAGGAAACCAGGACTGGATTTGCCAGCAGGGTTGAGCATAGGTTGGAAGGCAAAGATGAGTGAATTATAGATACAGGGAGATGTTTTTGAGTATCTAGAAACAGTACAGGTGAGAAATAAAGAGGGTCTTATCTAACACAGCAGTAGTGGTGTAAAAACCAGCAGCATAACTTGGATAGTCAAGAAACATTCAATAAAACCTGAATGACTGATGTGAAGGGTGAGAGAGACTTCCAGTTCTCTGGCCCATGTAACTCAGTGGATCTTGGTGTCAACGACTGAGAAAGAAAGTAAGAAGGGGCATGTGGAATCTAAAGAAGCAGTCGACATACAGATAGCAGAAAATAATTGAGAGAATAGCTATAAAGAACTTAGGAGAGACAACTGGTGTCAAGACTTGGAGAGCACCAAATTCCATCACTTACTTACTTGACACCTGACTTATAGTAGTCAGTAAGCTAAACTTAGAGGACCAAATGGAAAATGCTCCTGGTCCCAGGGGTATAAAAGTTTACTGAATTGACCAAGGTAGCGCATGAAGTACAGGACACTCAATACCATGAATGTACAGCCAAACCTGGTGGTTCAAGCTATCTTAGCACTTTGGAAGACTGAGGCAAGAGGATTGCTTGAGCCCAGGAGTTTGAGACCAACCTAGGCAATACAGCGAGACCTTGTCTCTACCAAATTTTTTTTTTTTAAATTAGCCAGATATGAAGGCATGTGCTTGTACTCTCAGCTTCTCAAGAGGCTGAAGCAGGAGGGTCACCTGAGCCCAGGGGTTGGAGACTATGGTGAGCCATGCTTGTGCCACTGCATTCCAGCCTGGGCAACAGAGTGAGACTCCAACTCAAAACAATAACAACAAAAAAGGAGGAAGTTCAAGGTGTGATGCAAGCATGGAAGAGGGTTCTTAATGAAGTCTTGGTCATGAAGTGACATGGAGGGAGGGCAGTAGATTGGGAAGCAGCTTAGACAAAAAGAAGAGTGAACTGAGACTTGGAGACTGTTCTGGAGAAAAACTAGGAAAAAAAGAAAGAACTTTTGAAGCAGGGGAAGCTTCTTATGTAATGACCAGGAAGCACGAGTGAGCATGGCACTCCTGAGGAATGCAGAGAAATTCCACTAGTGGAATGTCAAGTCCAAGAGAACAAACAGCAAGAGTTGAAACTGGAGAGTTAGCTCAGGCAAGACTGTGGTATCAACTATATGATAGCATTTAAGCTGTATTCAGTGCTTAAGAAAAGGCCACTTAAGGAATTTTAGCAGAGAAGTGATAGATAAAATCAGACATATTTTAAAAACTCACTCCAGCTACCTGTGGAGAACCAGATGTTAATTAAACTAGTGAGCCTGGCTGTGATTACCTAGGGCAAAGACCACAATTCAATTCAAACTGCTAATGTGTTCTGGGCCTTCAGGGTGCCTTTTTTTTTCATCTTTTCATTGAATTCTGAGTTAGTTATGAACATTTAAAAAAAAAAACCTCACATAAAATCACAGTTACAGGCATCTTTTAAAAATTAGAAGATCAAGTTCCTCTTTCTAAGCTTTCAACAATTACTTGGGAGCTAGGTTGTCTAAAAAGTGACCCTTTATACAAGGTGGGTTCCTTTCTGCTCACCACAATCTGTTGGATGTATTTGATTTTGTTGTGTCGCCTTACTCAGAGAAAACGTAGACTGAGAGTGAAGAACTGTTGTGTGTACCCGCAAGAACCAAACTCCTCTGCCAGATAATAATTCATTTCCTATTCAAGTACTTTGTTCCATTGATTTTTCCTTTTCTCATCAGATTTTCCTTCTCTACTGGATCGTTCCTATTGATATAAAAATCTGTTGTTTCTCCCAACTTAAAAAGAATTTTTCTTGGCCATTTCCCCACCAGCTACCCCTATATCTTTGTTGTCCTTTGCTATCACTCAAATCATATTATTGGGCCACCCACTTCAGAGACACCGCTCATGTCAAAGTCACCAATGACTTACTAGCCTCAAGTCCAATATGCAATTCTCAATCCTCACCTGTCTAACCTATCTACAGTAATCAGCACAGTTAGTCATTACTTCTTATTTGAAACCATTTTTTTACTCCCTTGACTTCCAGGATACCACATTTCTTGAGGTTCTTCCTACCTTGCTGATTCTTCCTTCTCAGTCTCTCTTACAGATCTTCTCTCTTAAAGTGGAAGAGTTCCAGATCTCAGTCTTGGGATCTCTTTTTTTGTCTACATTCATTCCCTGTCACCCAGACCTGCCATCCAGTCCATTTATTTTTTTTATTTTTTTATTTTTAATTTTTATTGTAAAGATGTGGGATACAATCAGGGTTAGGTATACAAACATTCATCATGCCGGTACCCCTGTAGTTCCTTTAAATAGCAACTAGATGTTAAAAATCTTCCCAGTTTCTAGCTCCAGCACCTACCTTTCCCCTGAGTGCCATCCTTGTATATCCCCACGCTTGTTTGATTTTTGATGTCTAACTAAAAGGCATTTTAAACTCCAGGTGTCAGATACAAACACTGACCTCCCATCAGCATGCTCCCACTCAACATGCTCCTCCCATAGTGTCCCTTTCTTTTTTTTTTTTTTTTTTTTTGAGTTGGAGTCTCACTCTGTCGCCCAGACTGGAGTGCAGTGGCCGCTTCCGGCCACCGCAGCCTCGCCTGCTGGGCTCCAGCGATCCTTCCGCCTCCGCCTTCCGAGTAGCCAGAATTACAGGCATGCGCTACCACGCCCGGCTGATTTTTTGATTTATTGTAGAGATGAGGTCTCGCTGCCCAGGCGGGTCTCGAACCCGCCGGCTCAGGCAATCCACTCACCTCAGCCTCCCAAAGGCGCGGGATTACAGGCTGAGCCACCGAGCCCGGCTTAGTGTCCCTTTCTTAATAAATGACAACCCATTCGGCCAGCTGTCCATGCCAAAACTTCTGATATGACATTAACTCTTCTTTTTCTCTCACAACACACATCAAATCTACTGGCAAATTCTATTGGCTCTACCTTTGAAATATATCCAAAATTAAATCCTCTCTCACTCGTCCACTTCTTCCACTCTGGTCCTATCCACTTTGATCTTCTTCCTGGAATATTGCACCAGCCCCCTAACTGATGTCCCTGCTTTCAAGATCCCTCGCCCCAACCTCCCCACCCCCACCCCTGTGTCTACACAGACCAAGCAACCTGTACTCAGAAAGCAAGAGGGTTTTTCTATTTTCTCATGATGAGTTCGAGGTTCACATTTTTGGCAAAATATTACAGAAGTGAAGTGTGTCCTTCTTGTGCATCATGATGTTTATATTTCTGGAGATTTTAATTTTAATAACTTGTTTATAATGGTGCCTAAATATCATCTCCACTGTTTATAACTATATGCACATATATGTATGTATATGTGTGTATTATATATATATATATATACATATATATGTAAGTAGTTTCTTTGAACGTGTACAAATATCCCATGTGTCCTCAAACTTTAACCAACTAATATTATCAACCATTGCTGAATCTGGGCTGCCAGTTATAAACAAGGCATTTATCTAATGGTAATTTTTCTAACTTCTGCCACATTAATTGGAATTATGTAAGGAACAACTGGTCCCCTCTCCCCCATTTATGATTTATTTACTCATACGTTCGTTCATTCACTCAACGGCCATGTTACAAAATAACTGATCAGAAAATATTGAGGAATAGTCTCAGACTGGAAGGGACTAGATGAAAAGAGGGGTCTCGGGTTAGATCCCAAAGAAAGTGGATATAAGTGGAAAAATTGGTGAAATTCAAATAAGATCTGCAGTTTGCTTAATAGCATTACATCAGTGCTAATTTCCGGGTTTTGATAATTGTACTGTGGCTTATGTAAGATATTGACATTAGAGAAAGATGGGTGATGTGTATCCAAACTCTGTACTATTTGTGCAACATTTTTGGGAATCTAAAATTATTTCAAAATAAGAAGGTAATGTTTTTTAGAGCAAGATGGGCTGTACTCAAATCCAGCTTCCCTTAATGTTGCCAGGTGTTAGCAATTGGCCTTCTCTGTGTACTGTAAACATTAGTGACCCATGCTCAGACTGCCTGATACCTAAATAATCTGTTAATCTGCACTCCCAAGGCTGTTCTCACTCTTGCCCTATAAAAGAGAGTGCAAGAGGAGAGAGGATCCTTCTCTTAGAGCTAATCCAGCTGCTTGCAGGCCAAGCAGCACGCCCATCACAGACCTGTACACCTAATGTCCCTCTGCCACTGCCATTACTTGAGCATCACTCTGGACCCTTTCTTTTTCTGAATCCCATATATTCTCCTGGCTCCTCCTCCAAAGCATAGCTGATCATTTCTCATCACCTCCACTGCCACTGCCCTGCTGCACAATCATCTCTTACCTGGAATAAAGCAATCCATTCTATTACATATCTATTGCTGCATAACAAATTTCCCCAAAACTCAGTGGTTTAAAACAACAACGCTTATCACATCACAGTTTCTGTAGCCGGGAATCCACATGCACCTTACCAGGTTTCTCTAGCTTACGAGTTTCTCACAGGCTTCAATCAAGATATCAGTTGGGGCTGTCTGTCATGGCTCACCTGTGGAAGAATCCACTTCCAAGCTCCCTTAGGAGGCTGTTGGCAGGATTCAGTTCCTTGTGGTTTGTAGGACTGAGGGTCTTAGTCCTTCACTGGTTGTTGACTGAAGGTCACCCTCAGTTCCCCTTCACATGGGCCTCTCCATAGGGCCATGTCGTAGACCAGTGAGCTTCATCAGAGCAAAGAAGGGGGAAGAACCAGAAGGAAGGTGTGAGCAAAGAAGTCACAGTCTTTTATAACCTGATCTGGGAAATGACATCAGTTATTTTTCCATAGTCCATTCATTAGGTCCAGCCCACACTCAAGAAGATTATACAAAAATGTAAAGTCTACAATGCAGGGATCATTGTGAATTTTCTTAGAAGTCTGCCTACCACAACCTCTTACCTGGTGAATCTGCTGCCCACATTTGATCCCTCACAGTCTATTTCCAACACAGCAGCCAGAGTGATTCTTTGTAAGTCAGATCATGTCCCTCTTTTACTTAAAACCTTTCATTGACTCCCATTTCACCCTAAATAAAAGTTAAAGCCCCAGCTGAGGTGAGTGGATTGCCTGAGCCTGCGGGTTCAAGACCCGCCTGGGCAGCGAGACCTCATCTCTACAATAAATCAAAAAATCAGCTGGGCCTGGTAGTGCATGCCTGTAATTCTGGCTACTTGGAAGGCTGAGGGAGAAGGATTGCTGGAGCCCAGCAGGTCGAGGCTGCGGTGGCTGGGAGCGGCCACTGCACTCCAGTCTGGGCGACAGAGTGAGACTCCTCAAAAAAAAAAAAAAGTTAAAGCCCCTATAATGGCTTATGATGCTCTACCTGATCCAGCCCCCACTTTATCTCTGATCTTATCTCTTCTTATTTCCCCTTGGTCTCATCCTACCCCAGCTACACTGGCCTCCCAGCTGGTCTTCAAACATGCCCATCATACTGCTCCCACCTAGCTTTGCACTGGCTCTTCCCTTTGTCAGGAAAGTTCTTCCTCCAGATTCCCATGTATTACTGATTGCACTAACTTCCTTTAAGACTGTGTGCAACTATCACCCCCTTAATATTTGTCTACCTTAGAAAACTCACCCCTGTTCCTGGAATTCCTGATTTCTCTATCTTCTTTAAATTTTCTCCATAGTATTTCTAATAAACTAATTAATTTAGTTAGGCATTATACAATACTATAATGTTGAGCTCATGAGACAGAGCTCTTTGTTGGGGTTATGAATGAATCCAAAGTACTTAGAATAGTGCCTGACCCATAATGGATACTCAATATACATTTCCTAAATGAATGAATAAATGTGTGCAAGATGGCAGAGGACTAGCTTTGAGGAAACCAATATTTAAGGAACTAGTAAAAGAAAGGGAGCCAGGAAAAGAATGGAATACTAGGCTCCTCTTGTGTCCTGCTTCACATCCTACTAGCACATCTTTTTAATCCTGTCACTTTTGGAACAATTAGCTGAACTTCAAGGTAGCAGACAGCATCTTGTCACAGCTGTACTGATTCTGGGGATTTTTTTTCCATGGGGATCTGCTGGTACCAACAAGAAGGGCATTGTAGGAATCCACTCAGCTATTTTCCCACATGTGCAAATGTGGAAGAACACTATTTTTAATGGTCCTTGGAACAACCCTTTACCAGTGGGAGATGGGAACTGGTAGAGAAATAGCCTTCTCTCCTGATCCTCAGGAAGAACATTCTGAAGTGCATTTTATGAGCTCCTTAGAGGGCTCCTACCAAGGTGTAGTCAAGGGACCCTCAGTTGTGACTTGGTCAAGGGTTGTACCCTAGATTGGCTTTTTCTTCTTCCCTTTTTTACTCTCTAAGCCCCTCATTCATGTTTTTTAGAATCTCTTCTCAAAATGAACTCCCAGCACGCAACTCTTTGTTTCATCATTTGTTTATTTGAGGGAAACCATGTTAAAGTGGTTAAAATGAGACAACTAAAAATGAACCCACAGAAATTAATAAATCATAGAGAACAAGCAAGATTAGAATATCTGAAGGCCACTGTTAGTTCACTGGAGAGGTAGGTGGAGAAGCAATATCAAATGGGTTACAAAGTCAAAGGAAGGAAATTGAGACAGGAAATAGAAGCTACCCTCTTTTGAAGGAAATGGACAGAGTAGGTAACAGCTGGAGGGATATATACAGAGAACAATGGAAAAAGACAGACGTTCTAAGAAATAAATACAATCTAATGGTGTAAGTGCTACACAAAGTTGCCAGCACAGAGACAAGCATATCACATCTGCTGGAAAAAGAATACAGGAAGGCAATTTTTAAGGATAATTTTGCCAGATAGAGGGTTGCAGGCAAACTTCAGGAAACAGCTTTTGCAAATGCACTGAGCACTGAGTCTTGAAAAAGAAGAGGGTGTTTGGGGAATTTCAAGTTCAGTTGCTTAGTGGGAACACATATTGTGATCACTGATTACAGATGATGCTGGAGATACAGAGGGACTGGGCTGTGATGGGCTGAGTTCTCTGCCCTCCACTCATGTCACTTTCTTATATTAGTAGCACTTAAGTAAAGGGATGAAGAAGCAGTGTCATCATCATCCCAGTATCTCCTAATTCTAAGTCCATAATCAAATTGATCTAGCTATTTCAAAAAAATATTTTTCAGTTGGGTTGCTTGAATCAGAATTCAAACAAGATGAATATTTTTACCAATATTTTATAGTTGGTTGTTAAGTCTCTTAAGCCTTTTTAATCTCACTTGTTTTTCCCATGACATTCACTTGCTACAAAATTGAGTTCAAACATTTAAAGTTTGACGACTGAGTTGTCAGAAAATGTTGATTATGTAACTTCTGCATTTGAGGATTCGTTGAAGTTTTTCTTACTAAACATGGTCGTTCTTAGGAAGTGATTAATGGACACTTGGAAGAGAAAGAGGTGTATTTTATTAATATGTTTGGACAATAATGCTCATGCTTTTACCGTCCTGTCAACCCAACAGCTGAGAGGTGTGTTTGCAAAGGGACAGTCATCTTCAATATTGATAAAGGAATCCGTATCTGTCCGAACTCAGTCCCATCTGTGTACTGATAAGCGTCTGTTTATTTATAAGAACTTGAAGCTAATTGTCACCAAACTCTCCATGGCATGGGGTTCTGTGCTTTTTATCAAAATTCTGTAGAGGGCATTCAAAATGTGTTAGGTCACACTCCCAGCGGTGCCCCCGAAATGTTAGGTCAGACCTGCCAGGGAGTGTGGGTATCTGGGATGCAATCCAGTGCTGCGTGAAAGATGCAAAGAATTGCACAGAAGTTATATTGGAAAATATAGTTTATTTTAAAAGTACATTAGAAAGAGAGAGAGAGAGGAGATTCACCTCCCCAAGGCAGGGGAGGGGACCAAAGCTAGGAAGCACGGTGACAGTGAGACAGGAGATAGCTAGAGAAAGGCTAGGCAGACAGACAGGCCAGTCCATTGGTAACAATGTAGCCAGATGGTCAGACTATGGCTTAGCAAAGCAATGGCTAGAAAATAGATTAGGGAGAGAGAGAGGAGATTCACCTCTCCAAGAGGGAGCGGGAGCCAAAGCTTAGGAAACATGGCAGTGGCCATAGCTCAAAGAACACATGGCCACACCAAAGTTGAATAAAGCAATAGTGGCTGGCTGCTTGTAGTTGAATCCTTTTTAAACTTTCCCTTTGATGGGGGAAGGACATAGAGGTGGTTGGGTGGTGGTCATTATGGAGGGCTTGTACACAAAGGTACTGACTACTGACGTTATGTGATAGACAGCAGGCAAATGGGTGGATTAGTCACAAGATTGCTGCCATGGTGATGGAGTCTGGCTGTGTCATGAAGGGCGAATGAAGGGCTGATTAGGTTAACCTATTTATGAAACAAGCTAGGGAAGGGGGTTGGAAAGCAATTATCAGTAGCTTCCTCTGAGAAATCAGTTCTGTCCTTGACTAGTGGATTAGAGGGTAAATTAAAGTGAACTGCAAGAACTAAGCAGTGTTAAAATGGCTACTCTTTGGCTATATTAACGCTATGTTATGTCCTTTCAAGATGACTCCATTGATAGAAGACCAGAAATGATGAACATGAACTCAATAACCTTTGTTTCACATTTTGTTATGCTAATAAGAAGGATTGCTATGCAAAGAAGAACGACCCCAAATTCTGCAGGATCTCTTATATTGAATGGTAGACAGTATAAACTTCCTCTACCAGTTTTGCAAATAACCTTACTACATAACAGTGTTAGGAAAACCTAAAGACAACCAGAGGAAGTCTGAGGCCATCAACTGCTATACTGGCAGCGTATTGTTCTTGCTTCTCTTGTCAGCCCATCCACAAGCCGTGGTGAAGCATGCACAAGCATGGAGGTTCATGCTCTTCTTCTCAACCTAGTGCAGTTCCCTAACTCTAGTCCCTCCCAGGAGATTCCACATTGATCAGACCCAGACCATTTTTACTAGAGTCAAGTCAGTTCAAGTTTCCTGGAGCAAACACTCTTATCTGCTTAAATTTTCATTCAGATAAGAGAAGTGCCAGGGGTTTTAAGATGATAAAAGGTTTGTTTTTCTTCTCCATGTAAAATTATTCTGACATAGCTAGTCAGGGCTGGTAGGGCAGCTTGTACAATTGGAGGACCAGGGTCTTTCTTTCTGTCATTATAATCTAGAGGTTTTCAGTGCTGCCAGGCCTAAGATTTCCGAATTTTCTCTTTTCCCTCCACTCCTACTTGCAAACCAGTCAATTATTTTCCTGAGCTTACTTCTTAATTGTGAAATTCAGCCCACAGCACCAAGTCAGGCTAATAATACTGTTTTTCTATTTTTTGCTGAAGTCCACAAGTTCATTTGGCTTATAATCTGTCCTCCAAATTATGGCTGACAGGAATTTGGTTGACTATTTCATTCTGCATAAATTGCACATTATCTTTGTAGCCTCTATAAGTTTCCTCATCTTTCTCTGCCCAAACATAATGTCAATACCACATATTTATTTGCTTTTCTCCCTCAACAATTTACTTCTAGATACAAGGTATTTGTCAGGTGGACTAGCTATGCTTCTGTCATGAAGAACCCCGAAGATTCTGGGGCTTAGAATCACAAATGTTATTTCTTTCTCACTCTACACCATGCTGAGCCTTAGAGACATTTTTTTTCCCATCTCAGGACCCACATTAAATTAGCAGTTCCTAGCCAGAATGTTGCTGGGTACAAAGTAGAATAACAAAAAAGAAAACATGGGCTGAGAGGCAAACAGTGCTTGAACCCTGGAATTCCAGTGTATAATGCATAATGAGGAGAACTGTGAGTAGCCAATGTACTCCTGCACGATTGGCTAGTGAGAGCCCCATCTGGAAGGAGGGGAGGGAGGAAGAGTAGGAAAGAAGAAAGGAAAGAAGGAAGGAGGGAGGGAGAGAAGGAAAATGTGATGGCACTTAAAGCTTTTGGTAGAAAAAAGTCAAATACATCACTTCTACTGACACTTCATTGGCCAAGTCCTCTTGTCAACGGAGAAAAAAATAATCCTCCCACGGGGAGTGAGGCAGGGTAGCTAGCACAGGTTAGACATAGATATATACATTTCACATACGTAGGTTTGAGGAAGTATTTAGACACTTTTTAAATTACATTTTACTGCAGGCCAAGCTGGCGGCCTTTTCCACCCCCTCAGCCAATCAAAAGAAAATCCTATCCGATGTAAGAATAGGACAGCCGAAACTTTCAGCTCAAAATTGCTAAAAATCCTTCAGGTTCCCCGTTAAATGTAAAAGGCTCAACCCCACTCCTTAGCTGATCAAAACTATTAGTGAGAAGAGACGGAAAAAAGGAAGATTCATGGCAGAAAGATCTGCCAGGGGCAAGCGTCTCAAAAAGGAAAGCCATGTTTTGCTCTCAACTACCAGCAAGATATAGCTACCTGGTTATTGAGATGCTAATAAGGGTGGGGCACAGGTAACTGCTGTTCTCTTCACCTCAGATGGGAGGAAGAGTGGTCTTATCATTTTTATGGTTTTGATTAAAAAACTCTGTTTTTAAACTTTACTGGCTGCTCTAACATTCATTTTAGGGATGAGCCAGGGAATCCACAAGTTTTGTACTGCATCCTACCCAGCATCAGGGAGAAAGACTTTGAGTACTTTAGTTAAGCTTAAAGTCAATAGAGCAGGACATACAGACAACCCTGTGTGCCCTGGGTTCTACCTTCAAGACTGCAATCAACACCATATTAAAAATATTTTTTTAAATGAATAAAAAACAACACAAGAAAAACAAATTTAAAAAAATACAGTTTAAGAACTCCTTACATAGCATTTCTGTTGCATTGGGTATAAACAATCTAGAGATGATTTAAAGTATACAGGAGGATGCAAGTACATTATGTGCAAATACTAGGTCATTTTATAACAGCATCCACAGATTTGGGTATCCTGGAACAAATCCTCTACTGTTACCCAAGAGATGACCGTATAATAAGCCTTCCACAAGGAGGGTAAAGCAGATGAAGTGAGTCCACTGTGCGCATTTTCTTGGTTCTTGCTATTTCAGCATACATGCTTAGGACAGGTCCCTAATGCCAAGGAATTTATGCCTACCCCTCTACTACCATGAGCAGCCCTCAGTCAATCCCTCATCTCTTGCAAAGGATAACTCTGAGGTGCATGGTTTACACTGGGTTGAGCTCCAATTGCCCTCAAAGGTAATTTGCTTTCTAGCATGCTGTTTGTTGGTTTCCATCCTGTTTGTCTTGCTTTTTTCTCCCATATTGGCATTTGCCATGATCATTTCCCAAATAAATGATTAGCACTTGAATCCTTGCTTCAAGGTATCCTTCTAGGGAAACCTAAACTACAATAAAGGGACAGGAAACATTTAGGGCCATGATACAATCTGCCAGAGAAAAACGGCTTTTTGCAATAATTAGCTGTCTTGCCAGAAATTCCATCACAAGAACCCACCCATCTTTCCTGTGCTTCTGTCCTCAGAACTATTCATCTCTTGGTCAGAGCAGAAACATTGTCTCCCAGAAGGGATTAAGGTTCTAAAGACTATAATAGATTATTGCTTTCATTTCTGGACAACAGGAAGTATCCTGCCTTTCAAAGGGTGGCAGCCATGTTTACACACAGCTGAGAATGGGTGAAAGCAGATGCCTTAGAGTTCAGTTCTATGACTCCCTTCTGGACTTCCCTCCCATAATACCAATCTTACCCATCCATGAAGATCATTTTGCCAGAGTTATCCTGCACAAAATGAGCGTCACATATCTACAAAGCACTTTCTGTATGCACATATACAAGCTAAAGCAGAGACATATTAGTTTTATTTTTTTCTTTTTGAACAAAAAAGAAAAACACTAAAAAAAATTTTTAAAGTTCTCCACTGTTTTCTTTCTTTCACACAGACATATATACACATATTCACACCAATGAACAAGGCTGATACTCCTCATCCCACTGCTTGAAATAGATCTGAGTGTGACAGCCCACAATGTAGTAGCATGTATTTTATAAGACAGTTTAAAGACAACTAAATCCTAACTTAGACATTTTAAAGCACCCTGAATTCTTTATTCAAAGCAACTATTCAGCATCTGCGGGATTTTCAGAGAGATTAAAAAATTTAGAAAACTCATATATAAACATGTGGCATGTTCCCAGAGTTACTTTATTATTATAAATGATTTTATTATTACAGAAGATACATAGCACACATGAGTAAAGAATTCAATTCAAGAAGTTATATGAAGAACAATAAAACAAATCTAATGAAATGAAGGGAATTAATAAAGTTAAAAGCAGAAAGTAAATAAAGACATTGCGTAAATCAAAGAACAAGTTCTTGAGGAAAACAATACATTTTTCTGGCAAATGTAATCTCAAAAAAATCGGAGAACATAAATTCACAAAATTAGATTTAAAATATGATATAACCAGAGAAATGGATATTGCTTTAAAAGTACAGGAAAATAATATATATTATAAATATTACCAAATTATGCATAATAAAATATTTCACAAACAGTTGTAAAAGTAATGAAAAGGTTATCAAAGAACAAGTTTTATAAAAAAAGATCTCATCTCAGATATGGTTTTACAACTTATTATTTCAAAGTACTAAGGGACAGAAAATTCCCATAAATTTTGTTCATCACTGAAAATGAGAGAAAACTTCACAGTTCATTTTATATAATGAATCTAATCCCAAGGCTGAAATCTAACAGAAAGGACCAAACATAAAATTTTTAAATGGAGTAAAATAAGAAATACAAATCATTTTACGTTGTCACTTTACAATATATTTATGATATGTGAACTTTTCTGTATAAATGTCATACTTCAATAAAAGTTCATATATAAAGATATAAATATTATTGGTATAAATTCTAAGTTCTTAAACTATAGTCATATTTGGTAGTTTTCATTATGGTTTTTTATATTATGGTTTGATTACACCCCATACAAAAGTATGTGATCAATTGATGAATGTCAATACATTACAAACAAAACCTTGAATTAGAATCAGAAGGAACATTTAACATGGCAAAAAATGTGTAAGACACACTTAGTATAGAAGAATAGAATAACAGAAACCCTGCCATTAAAAGAAAAAAGAGACAAAAAATATCTAAGGCTTGCTCAGCATAGAAGAATAGAAGAACAGAAACACTCCCACTAAAAAGAAGAAAAGAGACAAGGATTTGAACAACTGTCACTACCTTTTCTTTAGCCTTGTTTTGGAAGATATAATCCATGGCATAAAACAGGACATGTAAGTAAGATGTTTAACACTTGCAAAGGAAGAGATATAATTGCTATTCACAGAAATGTGGTAAGCAGGACAAAAATCTCAATAAACTGTCAAAATGAGGTGATGGGAAAATAAGGCTTTACTGTATGATATGCTCTAATTTTGAAAACATTTGAAATATAATCATTGTCAATTTTTAAATTGATCACTTAAAGGAAAGACTACTAAGAAAAGGGAATTTTTGTTACATTGGGTTGGTGCAAAGAATGGTAACAGTCAAGTTACCACATTCCACTTTAAGAAGCAGGAGGGAGATATTGACATCTGGACAACTGACCCGTGTGCTATCTTTAACATACAGGTTAAATGCAAGCTTTTGATTAGAAAAGCAGTAAGAATCAACTGGAAAATTTTATTCAACTAATAAAATGCCCAGAGACAAAAAGAAATATATAAAAACCAATAGCTGCAGTGAAAAAATGATTACCAGAAATATACTAAACAGAAAAATATGTGCAAAATAATTTTATAAGAGGAATAAAAGAGTTTATATGCACAATATTCCAGGTTAAAAATAAATTCTCCTGAAGTAAATTAAAAAATTTAATACAAAGCCAATTAAAAAAAAAACTCAAGGTGTTTGTGTTTTTAAAATCTGGCAAATTGATGATAAAATTCATTTTTAAAAATATCGAGTTGATACTTGCCAAAAATATTTTGAATAAGCAAGGAGTGTTTTTTTAAAAAAATTCTCCAGTCAGGGCAACATAGTGAGACCTCATTTCTTCAAAAAATAAAAAATTAGCCAGGTTTGGAGGGTCATACCTATAGTCTTAGCTACTCAGGTGGCTGAGGTGAGAGGATTCCTTCAAGACGTCAAGGCTACAGTGAGCCATGATCGTGCCACTGCTCTACAGGCTAGGCAGCAGAGTGAGACTGTTTCATACACACACACACACACACACACACACACACACACACACAATCTCAATCAAAACTAGACATTAGAGATATTAATATTGTAGCAAGGAAGTAGAAATAAGCATATCAAAGTAATTCAAATACCAGAAAAAAAATACTTAAGAGAAGACTTTAAAAGATAACATATTCGCCAGTATATATTAATTTGACCATTGCTTAACTTTTTGGGAAAAAAATAAATCAAAATTCAACGTCTCATACAAAATACTGAATACTGAAGTGGATTCCAGATGTATTAAATAGGTAAGTACTTTAAAACAAGACATAAGAATGATAATCAGAGTAAATATTTGAACTCTTCTCAATTCTAACTTTAAAAATGTATTAAAATATAAAGATAAAAATAAAAATATATCAGTGTTGGAAACAAGGAAAATGTACCACATGTGCCCAAACATTAAGTGCTCATGAAACTATATTATAGAAGGGGCAACAAAATTAACTAATTCCAGCAAGCAAAGCAAAAGTCACTTAAAGAGTTATAGGAAGATTCACCTAAGAAAACCTAGTAGCTTCCCTAAGACTGGAGTAGGACCTGGATATAAGGACAGGCTGTGAGGCAGCTCTGATAAATTTGTAAAAATACGCATGGTAGGATAATGCCTCAAAAATGCTGCTGGATACGTTGTTTTCTACCCTCAGTATATCTGCCAACCTTCTTCTTTGGTAGCTGTACAGAAGGGGTCCTCAGTGCTGTAAGTGCACACTGAAGCCAAAGATACCAACCCATGGCTTCTGAGTCCAGTCCCTGCCATCACAACCATATGCTCACATTCCAGAGCCAAAAAAAGTGCTCCAGCAAGAGAGAGAGAAAAAAAATGAAAAGATGAAGCAAGAGAAACAGGCATGGTAGTCTGTATGGTAGGTAGTTAAGAAGATTTCTCCAGCCTCTAGTCCCCTCTGTTCTTGACCTATGTCTGGTGGAAATCTTTCTTTTTTAATTTTTAATTATTTTATTTTTAAAATGTGGGGTGCAAATGAAGGTTAGGTCCATACATGATCATCATAGAGGTAAAGTGTGGGTACCCTTATTGATATTTGTCCCATCCCCCGCATGTCCTACTACTGCCAATCTCTTTCTTATAGTATTATGATAAATGCTCAGGATCCAGAATAGAGTGAATTGTGGCCCCGCTAGCTGGAACTCCAGTCACTTGATACCTGGAAAAGAGACTTTGAGAAGTACAGTCTTAGGGGCCTTGTGAAAGTCAGAGAGCCATACCACCACATTCCTCAGGCCTCACAAAAGCACAAGAGAGCCATTGATCCTTTTCTATACCAAAGAGAAGGCCATGGAAGGTTCCAGGGAGTCCCAACTGCATGGACCATGCCTGGCTCCTGAAAGGAGCTACCTGCATGGACCTGGGGACTGCAGGTTGGAAGGGATGAGAGCCATGTCAGCAGAGTAAAAAATAACTACCAGCATTTAACCCACAAATAACTAGATAATTCACTGTAAACCACATGGATGGAGAATGTGCCTGAGGACTGGGCCAGTTATATTAGCAGTGAAGTCCAGCAGAGAAACAACCGTCCAACTATACCACTACTATTGCATACACCCATGGAACACACACACCTCTCAACATAATGATGGTCATAAGCCTCTTCTTACATGGACAAAGAAAAAGTAAAGGGCAGAATAGGATTGAATTATCCTTCTGAATTTAGTGAAAAAAAATCTCTGCATTGAACTAAGAGAAACCTGCAATATTATTGTCTACTGGGACAAGTTTGAGGCTTATGGTCAGAAATTAAATTGAGTTATGAAATAAATTCTATTTTTACATTCCTGAGTCTGCATCTGAAAAATTCATGCTTACCATATCTTAACCAAACCAAGTCTATCCTCACTTAGCAACTCTTGGTAGCTTCTCAGTGAACTTAGAATGAAATCCAAGCTCTTGCATAGCCCACAAAACCCTGTACAATCTCCCTGATTGCACCCACTTAACTCTTATTGCTCTCCCCTCCATCCATAGTATTTCAGCAGTATAGAACTTTCTTCTCCTTGAATAGCCCAAGACACTCTATATCTTTCTACTTATTGAGCCCTTTGTTTGGACTGCCACTCCCTTGTTTGCAATGTACTTTTTTGTTTGTTTGACCTTTAACTTGCCCTTTATTCTTTAATTCTCAACTCCAATGTCACACCCTTGGAAATGCCCTCTCGGATTATCCCACATAAATCAGTAATGCTGTATAACAGCCATATACATAATTTCTTCATACTACTTTCCAGATACAATTGTGTTTGTCTTCTTGTTCACTGTTTATTATTGGCCTCCTCCCATCAAATACATTATAAATTTCCCAAGGGCGACATATTATTTGCTTTTTTTTCATTGTAAGTCTTTAATTCCTAGTTTGGTGGCATAAAATGTAGTCAATAAAACTTTGATTAAATGAATTACTTAATTATTTAAAAACATCTTATAGAAGATGATGTGTAGACAAAGAAAATGTTCATTATATATTCAGTTTTTAACAAGGCAGATTAGAAAAAGATGACCTCAATTTTATAAGCATATGGATATATAAACAAACAGTTGAACATCAAAAAAAGAATTAAAAACCCTGCAAAGAAATGTACCAAAAATTGACAATCATTATTTTTGGGTATTGGGATTTCAATAGCTGGAACTCCAGAATTTTTTTATTTTTCAAAGAAATAGACCAGACTTCAATTATTATTATTTTATTGTATTTCTATATTATTTCTATTTCCTTTTTATATTTTACTGAATTTTTCAATTTTTTGAAAAAAAATGCATGTATTCAAAATTTTAAAATCACTATAATATCTCAAATATAGCAAAATCTGATGAAATTATATTTATTCAGAGTCCTTTTTCTCCTTTATCTTTTTATCCATCTTTAATCCTGCCTAACTAAGAGAGGAGATTGCCATAGAAACAGCAGACTTAGGTTGAAATCCATCAGCCTCCTAACGAACATGTGATTTGGGGCAAGTTACTCGATTTCTCTAAACTTTTACTTTTTCAAACAATGGAAATAGCATTAAATGGAAATAATTAAAATGTCTCACATGAAATGATGTAAAAATGGCTCTCTAGTGTGACTGCTATAAAACAGAATTGAGGGAGGACAAAGCGGAGAAGGTGCCCTCCCATTCCTTACTTTTCCCTTCTCATTTTACTTTTATTTGATGCTCTTTTCCTTTTCTTCCTCCTATTTGATCTGTATCCCAACAATTCTGGATCATATCAGAAGCCTTCTGAAAATTGAAGTCTGGTCTATTTCTTTGAAAATTTTGTCTTTTCAATAAAAAAAATTGAATTAAAATTGCCAAGGCAAGCAAGAGTGCCAGAGACCAGCTCCAGCCGGGTTCAGGGTACCCCAAAGATGGAGACGGCGTCAGCGATTGGGGGGAAGAAGAAAGAGAGAAAGAGAGAGAGGAAGAAAGAGACTGGACTCCAGTCTAGTGCAGAAGCCATGTGTGTTTTATTGGGAATTACAATGGGTCTTTATAAGCAAAGTCAGATGTGGGAGGGGCATCCCCCACCCACCAGAAACCTTAATACATGAAAACTTAATCAATGATTGCCTTTAAACCCTTTTCATATGATAATCTTAAAATCCCATAACAAAGGATAACCTAATCCGTGACTGACATATTCTATAAACCTTTTTCATCCTAAACTGATTGATTTATTCCAAGTTAAACAATTCTATAGGAGCTTAAGCATTTACTTTACAAATGAAAGTGGCCCATCCCAGAATGTTTGGAAGGTGGCCCAATCCAAAGTTCACAGTGGGCTACCTGCAAGTAATCTAGCCACATTCTTTCAATAGAATGGCTGTCTTCTAAAGCTATGTTCTACACAATTTACACCTTATTCAACTTCAATAAATCCTAAGATCATGACCCAGAAGCCTGTGACCAATACTAAGGCTCTTAGATGTGACCCGGGTTTGAATTATAAGTTGTGTGAAAGCCAAAACTGCAGTTTGTGGAAGAATGGGAGCAATGAGCTTCTAAAGTTAGCTTGTGTTTGTCCCAGTCTCAGAGTTTTTATGTTTTGAGTTCACAGGAGCTTAATCTGGTTAGTGCTGAATAGAAAGGGGGAGGAAATGGGGTCTATAGCTCCCAAACGCATCCTAGTGGTCTCAGGGTCAACGGCCCTTCCTGATCCCTAACACGCAGAGGGCCTCTGTGGCTGGTTCCCAACACAAGAGTCTTTAGAATATTATCTGCATGTGCTGTTTTTCAGTTTTTGCTACCATTTTTCTTTTTCTCGCTGTTTCCTTTTGAGCTTTATGACTCTTGGCATCAGGGGGAAAACTGTACACTTTTTAAAAGGCAACCTTTAGGACAGAGCTTGAGAAACTTACAGAAAGAAAAATTCTTATATAACTAATATTCTATTAACACATTGTCTTTTCCTAGCCAAAGAGGTCAGAAACCTCAAAATTTGAGAGGCAAAATAGGGCTGGTGAATACAGGGAAGGGAACGTGTGGAATCTAATTCGAAACAGGAAAAAGAAAGTTTGAATTTATTTTCTAAGTGACTCAGGAGAGATTTAAAAGTTGAAATGTTCCCATTTGATTGGCTTCTCTCAACAGCACTAAGCATTTTTATTTCACATGGGAAGAACAATATGAGACAAACAACCTAAAATTAAATGAAAACAGGTGGGATGGAGAGATGCCACCCGAATTAAAAGTATTTTTCTCTCATGGTTGTATAGGCTTGGGGGCTATCGAAAAATATCTACCCACAAATTTAATCAACATTCATTAAACTCATTGGAAGAAATTTAGTTAGGAAATGTAGTATGTAAAACCAGTCCTTTGTTTTTTTAAATTTTATGACAGGGAGCACTCTAAGCTTTTAAACATTCAGGCAGGAAGGAGTTAACTATAAAAATTACTCATGTGGGATTGAATTCTGGAGATGCTCTGCTCCTCTACAAAGAACATACGCACAATTGAAAACCAGAGTTAGATAGTTTATTTTCTTGAGACCCCAAAATAATAACCCCACTGTGATTTCTCTTAATATTATCCCATTATTTCTCCCCACCACCAGCAACAATTCTCCATCCCCTGCCGGTTCCCATTCAGTTTCATAACTCTTCTCACATGACTTTTCAAAATATCTCATTCTACAGCCTGGTGATAAAGATGAACATACTGCTGTATGTTCAGAAACAACAAATTATTATATAATCATCACTGTGCTCAACACAGAAGAAACCTCTCTCTAGAAAACAACACATAAAATAACCACATAAAACTCAAATTAACTGTCTTTTCATGTCTTTCTGCCCTATCAAGTTTTTCCAAATTAAAGAATTTATTCTTCCAAAATGTATTTCAAATTATTTAAATTCATCAAACATGTAAGCATGACCCAGGCTTCAAGAGCTAGGCACTGTACAGGAAGAAACTGCCAGTCTCTTTCTGGGAGCTTTATACCTTACCTTACTAACATACCATTTACTATGATTATACTGAGTTACAGAAGATAACTAATTTCTACAAGCTAGTAACCTAGAATTTGAACCCACATATGTCCATAATTCTGGATTCTAAAGCATGGGATTTTTCTAATATCCTAACATTCAAGGTGACTCAGAAGAAATAAGCATTTGTAGTAGGATCAGTCAAAATTCTATTTATTAGAAGTAATCTTGAAAAGATAGGTCACAATTAATTTGGAAGAAATATTTAGATAAGCCCACCCACATCCCCACCCTGTTGTTTCTGGCAGTTCCTTTGCTTTTTGGTGAGATGGCCAGGGCATAATGGACAAGAAAAGGGATTTATGTTGCTCCTGGGAGAGAGAGGGGAAGAGGGAGAGCAAAAAACCTCTGAAACCTTCTTTAGATACCCCAACATACATGAGGAGAACATCTGTGAAAACAGTTGAAAGACTTGAGCTTCAAGTCATGACCAACTGGAGATTAAAGTGGATCTGGGAATTGAAGGGGCAACTTGGATTCTGCTCAAATGCGGATTTGTGTTGCATTTGATGACTCTTCCTACTGCTTGGTGTTCCTGACACTCCTATTGGTGACAAAATTCCAATGTTTTACATAGGAAACTAGCTATTTAGACTTCAGTTATGTGACAAGAGAACCTGAAAACCAACTCTAAAGGGGCTAAAGTATATTCTGCCTTTTTAACAAATTAACCTTTTAGACCTAAATGTGTCTCAGGTGTGACTAAGGTCAGATTGTAGCAGGAAAGTCAATACCATGAACTTTATCACACAAGGAACACTCATGATCTCCAAATTGGAAGGACATTGGTGGTATCAGAAATTGAAGAATGTCTTTGTTACTTTCTAGAATTGTTCTCATTCAATGGTCTAATTAGAAAATAACTTATGCAAAAATTTTTTTGTTTTTTGTTTTCTTTTTTAGTGAATCCCAGACTTGGTCCAACTCACACTGTGGAGAGCAAACAGAGGGAAACTCCAGTTCAGTTCTGCTTTAAAACTCTGCCCTATAACCAGCATGGGCACTCATAGTTCGTCAAGTTCAGTACATTCTTGGTTCTCCCATAAGGCATATACACTATATTTTAACAGACAGCTTCAGGCAGTGCCAGGAACATCTGTTGAATGATAAATCTTTATATAGTAGTAAAAGGAAAATGCATTATTTCTGTTTTTATCCAGAAATTCCTGGCAAAAATCACAATGTCTTTTTTTTTTTTTTTTTAAATGTCATGCCTTTGTTTGATGCAGTTTTCCAGAAAAAAAATGAAGGCACAAGCAGGCCAAGGGAATTCTCCTAGTTGAAAAGTTAGGGTTGTTCTAATTATACCTAATCTTTATTGGTTCAGAGATCAAAATAAAAAGTGCTTAGGGTGAAACCGTTAATCAAAAAGAAGTCACTGCTCACTACTCAATAGAATTAAATGCACCAATATTATTTCCCTTTCTAAGTAAGCAATGCACTCATCCACCATTACTTATAACATGATCCATTTAAATAATTAAACAATATGTTCAGGTCTTGCATGCTATTTGAAGAACAATAATGAGGTCTTTAATAACAGAATTTCATGCTTGAATTTTCACATTGTTGGAGGAAAGAAAACCTGTGTTCTGGAGTGAATGATGGAAATATCAAATGTGTCCTAATATGAAAAGAATATGCTACTCATTTTTGACCTCTAGATTTAGCATAGATTATTTGAGAACGATTAATATCTAACTAAACATTCTTCCACCCCCTTTTTAAAACTCCAATGCTTCAATCTAAGTAGAATACAAATCACACTCTATCTCACTATGAAACTGAGGCAGAGGTTCAGGCAATGAGTGATGGACATGCCAGAGACAAACACAGCCATCATGGACTTAATTATGTCCACCCAAAACTTGTATCTTGAAACCCTAACTTCTAATATGACTGTATTAGGAGATAAGGCATTTAAGGAGGTAATTAAGGTTAAGTGAAGTTATGTAGGTAGGATCTTGCTTCATTATGTCTGGTATCCTTATAAGAAGAGAGAGAGACCCCAGGGATGTGGGTGCACAGAGAAAAGATTATGTGAGGACACAGTGAGAAGGCAGCCGTCTGCAAGCCAAAGCAAGAGGCCTCAGGAGAATCCAAACTTGCTAGCTCCTAGATCTTGAATTTCCAGCCTCCAGAATGGTGAGAAATAAAGTTCAGTTGTTTAAGCTACTTACCTTATGGTATTTTGTCATGGCAGCCCTAGCAGGCTAATATAGGCAAACCTACAAATAAGAACATATCATTGTGTTCTAATAAGTATTGTCATCCAGATTGCTATTTCTAATTTAATTAGTCTTCTTTTTCTCTCATAGAATCACTCCTTCAATCAATCCAGTCACTTTACTAATACTAGGATCAGCATTGGACAAGATCAAAATTCTTCTATCACAAAGCTCGTGTTCTCATTAAGAGACAGAGAAAATAAATGATGAAACAAATAAATAATGTAATTTCTGATAATAGTAAGTGCTGAAAATTAAACAGACTGAGATGGTAGAAAGACTGGAGGAGGGTCTGTTTTAGGGAGGGAGATTAGGAAGGTCATTGTGAGGAGGTGGTGTTGAAGTAGAGACTTGGAGAATGAATGAGAAGTTAACTGAGCAAAGAGCTGGGAAGAAGGTTTTTTAGATGAAGAAACAACCAGGGAAAGCCCTAGTGATGGGAAAGAGCTTGGATTGCCTGAAATTCTGGGAAAAGGCCAATGTGACTACAATGTCATGAACAAAGAAGAAGGTGGTATGACACACTAGAAGAATTGGCTAGTCCTGGAATAGTACCTACAGTGACTATGAAAAAAAGTCTAGGGTGAAGGGGTGAATTTTTCATTTTACAAAGCAGTCACTCATACAAGAGTGTACTTTCATTTTTCTCTCCTCCTTAGCAGATTGTCTTCTCAAAGCTTCTGCGTGTCTACGCTTGTCTTGGTTTTCTCTTCCACTACTGACAGCTCCTTCTAAATCTCCTGTTTGATCCTTCTCTCTTCTACTGGTTGGAAATATCAGAGGGTCCTAGAGGGTGGTCCTCACCCCTCTTCTCTCTTTCACATTCATCCAGGCTGTTTTCACAGTGGTACTTGAAATTCATCCTGATATGTTAAATAGCATTGTCAGCATAATTGAGAGCTAAACAAGCTCTCAATCTCTTCCTCCTTGCTTACTCCACACTTAGTTTTCTCCGTCTTGCAATGGCACAGCCCTGCTTTGGCTTAATGACTCAAGCCCGAGACCTAGGAGATGTCTTCCTCTCTCTTATCCCCATTTCCAAAATCTATCAGCTTTGTCTATTCACTCAGCCTCCACAACACCTCAAATCCACCCACTTCTCTTCATTGAATTCAACCACCACTCCTCACCATAATGATGCCAAAAGCCTCTTAATGATCTTTGAATTTCCATCTTTGTCTTCCCTGGCACCTGTTCTCCATTCAGTGACCAGTGGTCTCCTAAAGGCACAAATCAGATTACACCATTTCTTCCAATGTCTGCCCATTGTACTTAGAACACAATCGAACATACCTGACCAGGTGAAACATGGCATTACCTACTTTTCCAAACTCATCTTGAGACAGGAGATAGCTAGAGAAAGTCTAGGCGGACAGGGCAAATGCTCTGGAAACAATGTAGCAAACTTCCCTCAGGCCTCTCAGGCTGATAGGAACCTCTCAAGTACTCACTGCAGGGATAGAAAAACGACCAATCAGCTCACAGCTAGAGTTAGCCAATCAGCTCAGTCTTAGGGCTATATATGCATCAGGTTTCAACTCCAAATCGGCAAGCCCTTTGGGTTCCCTCCCACTGTGACTGTATAGAGTGACCTACTTTGCATCATGCAAATACTGTAAAAGGAAACTGATTGCCTTTCTCTTAACAGCTCTCAAAGAGTTGATAGACAAATAAGCAGAGATGGAAAAACTACTACAATGTGACATACAATGTCTAATAACAGAAAAACGGACATGAAAGTACAGATCATGGAACAGCTCGCGCTCCATGAGGAGAGCATGGTAGCACAGAGGGGGTGACATTAGGCAAGTCTTTGGTGGCCAACTGTGACAATCAGAGAAGGAGGCAGGATATTTCTAAAGTGAAAACTGAAAAGTTAATATGAATGTGAATAAAATTTTCGAAGAACAGTCATATCACGGATAAGAGTCAGCAATTATTTGATTTGACTTGATATTGGAAATAGGAATATTTAGTTTCTGACTCTACAATTCTAGATGTCTACGCTGACACTGCAGATCAGAGTTCACAGACTAAATCTAGTTCACAGATGTCTTTTGTTTAGTCTGCAGTGTTTTAAAGATTTTAATTTGATGCCAACATGAAAAATCAGACTTTTATGTCTTTTTTGAGAAATGTTTGTTGAGATCATTTATCCATTATTTAATCAGGTCATTTTTTTTGTTTGTTTTTTGCTATTGAGTCATAGGAATTCCTTATATATTTTGAATATTAACATTTCTCAGTTACAAGCTTTGCAAATATTTTCTCCCATTCCATAAGTGTCCTTTTCATTTTGTTGATTATGTCCCTTGCTATGAAATACACTTATATAAAGTGTGGTTATATAAATATACACTCTCACTAGCAATAGCTTGGAGGGCAGAGGGAGAAGCAGGTCTTTGGCTCAGATATCACGGATTATCACTGTTCTTAATGAGATTTAGAGGATTGTCTTGAGTAAATATTTTGTCATTTGCTGAATGCCCTTAGACAATTTCCAGAAATTATACATGTTTTGTTGTTTTTCTTTTAAAAAAATTATTTTCACCAGTAATGACTGTTTCACTGGGAAAAGGATCCACTGAGTTCCTCCTAACATCATTCAAGATGTGACACTCATTTGATTGCTTTATCACTATAAAATGCCCCCATTATACCTAGTATTTATTTTTTCCCGAAATACTAATTTTTTAGATAATAACATGACTACATTAGCTTTTAACAAAAAGGTATTGGCATGGTTATCTTTACTCTTTATTTTCATTCTTTTTCTCATATTTAAGGTGTATTGATTATAAATTGCATATAACTGAGATTTGATTTTTAATCAGTACATAACTTTTTTAATATAAGTATTTTTTTGTAGTTTCTAACATTTTTGGGTTCAAATTCACTGTAATACTTCGTAATTTTTTAAATCTGCTTTCTCTTCATTTCCTTACTTGCTTTCTACCAAATTAATCAAATATTATTTAATTTCTCTCCTTCAATAGCATATTTATTATAAATTTCTCTATTAACATTTTGATGGTGTTAGAAATTACCATGTGTATCTTTGACTTATTCAAGTCTGTGTAAATAAGTACTTTTGTCCTTTTCCAGGTAGTGCAGACCTTTTGTCACTTTAACTTTCATTTATTCTCCTCTCAGCTTTTGTACTATTGTTTGTTTGTAATTTAATTCTACATGTATTTTAAACACCATCAGAAAGCATCATTACTGTTTAATATATAGTCAATAGACATTTGGATTTGCCAAAATAGTCACCCTTTCGAACGTTCTCCACCCCCCCCCATACTTCCATCTAGGAATGTGCTCTCCATGAAGGACTTCGATTGATAATTTTTTTGTTGTGGGTCTGCTTATGAATAAATCCTTAGATTTCATCACCTAATTTTTTTCATCTTCATTTAAAAAGTATTTTTGCTTGCTTGGATTTAGAATTCTATGTTGATCGGTTTTTGTATTGTTTGGTTTTTCCTTCAATACTGTTAAAATGCCATTCAATTCCATTGTTTTATAGCTTCCATCAATTTGGTTAGAAAAGTAGATGTCATCTTTCTGCCATACCACCCTGAACTTGCCCAATTTCATCAGAAAAGTATAGGTCAACCTTACTTATTCTTGCAGTACAAGAGGACAACGAGAAGACTCCCACAGCAGATGTGTAAGAACCAGAGGGAAGGCATTTGAAGGTGGAAAGAAGTCCAGCTGCTCCATCAAAACAAAGGACTTGAGCAAAGTCTTGGAGTTGATGGAACCCCAGATGTTGGTAGCCGAACCATGGAAATGCATTCTCCTGGGTGTGGAGGTGTGAAGGACAAAATCAAGATGCTCAGCCCCTTTGAGGCAGTAGTCACATGCTTCAAGGATCAGTACAAGACGTTCATCATGGCCCCAGACACCACCAGCCATGAGCACCTGTGAGGTCGATCCACCTGGAGGGAGGTAGTAGTGGCTCTTAGATGCCTGCGGGCTGAGCTGATGCCCACTCACTGCCTCCTGGGAGAAGTGGCACTGGCACCTAGAATCAGAATGTGCAGGTGCTGAGCAAACTGCAGAGCATGACCCAAGGACAGAAGTTGCACAGGAGATTCCCCCAGGTGCTGGAACTCTCTGCTACCATGAGCAAAGAGGCAGCCCTGGCCAATCAGGAGGTCTGGGAAGAGGCACGGGTATGACAGCCCTCAGCTTGTGGCATTTCAATCAGAACAGCACCTGTGGGGAGTCTCAGGGTGCTGAAGAGCACACCTGTCTGAGAATACCACCCCATCTTAGAATGCTGCCCAATCTGAGAACATAGCTCAATGTGAAGATGCTCAGGCCAAGGACACCCATCCGAGGATGCTCTATCTGAGAATGCTCAGTCAGAAGACACTACCCCATCTGAGGATGCTATCCTGTATGAGGACACCACATCTGAGAATGCCTGGTCAGAGAACACTACCCATCTAAGGATACTGCCTGGTCTGAAGATGCTGCATCCATCTGAGGACAATGCATTGCATATCACGTGTGCCCACACCAGACCGAGTTCACCAGCCCTGGGGGAGCAGGAGGAGAGCCATCCTGGGCCCCTTGCTCAGGGGCATTTGCAATGACTATAGGTGACAGGACACTGGAACACTTTTCACTTTAGCACTTTTAACTTTTTGTCATCATCCTGTTTGATACCTAAAAAGTAAACCTATTGTGCAGAAAAATAAAATAAAATAAAATAAAATCTTTGCAGGCTTGTTTATCAAAGTATAAGCTATTTCATTAAATACATCAACACATTTCTTTAAGATACTCTGCTTTACATCTTATGGTTTTTCTAGGTTATTGTGGAACAGCCTAACCAAAGTTTTAAGATAATTAGAAACTCTTTTGCTTATCAGAGATTTATGAGGGATGTATCCAAGGTCACTAGATTCCCTTTCACTATGTGAGAAGGTCTAAAATTCTCCCATCTTAAATTTTGTTGGTGTCTTGATAGAGTCTTACAGCTTCACCCTTAGCTTGATCTTGATTTTATTGACACATGCCCTAATACATTTGGACACCACCATCCAGTTTAGAGAAAAGGGTTACAGTTATTTAAATTATTAAACGTTATTAGCTACTTAAGTTATTAAATTAATTCCTCTAATTTTTCTTGAAAAATCAACAGTTTCTTCTTTAGTTCATCTTGCTTTTCTCGTAATTTAGCATATGCAGGTAAAAGAAACCAAATGACACTTTCAGTATCCTACATATTAATCTCCTAAGCTAGTTCTATGAGTCTATTGAATACATTTTCTAAGTCCAGCACTTGGTAAGTGTTGTAAGATGTTTGACACCACATAACATAGGTTGCGCATTCTCAGTCTTCAACAATGTCCTCTCATTTTTCATTCTTCACTAAAATTTCCTCATAATTCAAGATGCCACAAACTGCCCACTCTCATCACTCCTGTTCAACATAGCGTTGTAATTCCTAGCTAGAGCAATCAGACAAGAGAAGGAAATCAGGAGTATACAAATAGGAAAAGAGGAAATTCAATTATCCCTCTTTGCAGACAACATGATTCTAAACCTCGAAAACCCAAGAGAATCTGCCCAAAACCCTTACATTGATAGAGGACTTTGGCAAACTCTCAGGGTATAAAATAAATGTGCAAAAGACAGTCACATTCCTATACACCAAAAATAAATAAACAGAAACCCAAATAAAAAGCACAATCCCATTCCCCCCCCAAAAAAAAATTGAAATACCTTGGCATCTTCTTAACCAGAGAAGTGAAAGACATTTACAATTAAACTGCAAATCATTAAGTTTTTGTATTCTGGAATTGCATCTTTATTCTTTTGTTACAGATCTCAGCTCTTCTGAAGACCTTATTGATTTTGTCACATAATTTCTTAAACATAAATATTGTATTTATTTTAAATTCCATGACTAAGAGTTTTGATACATGGATCACCTATGAGCCTTTCTCTTTGACTTTTTTCCTCTCTCTCTCAGTTTACATTTATTTTGCTGTCTCCTGACATATACAGTAACTTTGAATAAATACTGGGCATTGTGACTAAACTATTACAGAGGCTCTGTGTAATGCTATTTTCCTCAAATAAAATTTTATTTTCCTCTGATAAGCAAGTAGAGTAGAGAAAGACCACCTTGATCCAATCAAGAATTAAGGTGATTCAAGCCTGAGTTTCTGTCTTTGTGAGGTATGGTCTATTCCTAGTTTTTGCTTTACTCTTAGAATGTAGCCTCCCAGGCCTCTCACATGGGATCCTGGTGTGCTTACCAGGAACCCTCCTTTGAAGTGCCCTGAAATTCAAATCCTGTCTCCTCAGCATCTTAACATTTTAGCTTCAAGCTGCTGTGCTCTCTCTTTTTCTTATATGCTTTCACTATATGCAATTTGTGATTTTGCAAATGCTTTCCGGGTAAAACCTGCACAAAATTTTAGAATCACTTCTCTGTACTTCCCTTTCCTGTGGGATATTAAACCCTCAAGTTCTGGCTCACTTAATAATCCTGACCTCCAATTTTTGTCTCCTCAGGCTAGTGAAACTGCAGAAAGCTTGAGCTGTCTATCACCTCTGTACTTGGCTTCTTAGCCCTACACCTGTTACAAATTAATACATGCCTCAAGGAGAAAACTGACTGGGAATATTGGAATCACCATGATGCATTTTTCTTCAAAATCAGGGTGGCTCTTCAAAGCCTTCAAACAGCTGTTTTTTGTTTGGGTTGTTGTTTTGTTTTGTTTTGTTTTGTTGTTGTGTTTGCTGTTATATTTGCTTTTATTGATATCTAGGCAGAATGATTGGCCTGCTTAAACTACTCTATCATTGCAAAAATACAGAAGTCACATTTCTTTATAAGATTTGTTGATAGTAAATTTTCTGTGAATCTCAGGTCATCATTATTGCCAATCCTGTCATTTTAATCCCATCCCCATAAAATTGAATCTAATTTGATGTTATCTATCTCCATCGAAATGTATAGCTGGAAATGCTTCAGAATATATTCCTTTATAATCCTCCTCATTTTGCAAATGACACATCCATTTAGTGGTGATATTGAGACTAGAGCTCCGACCTCCAAGCTCCCAGGCCAGTACATGCTCCTATACCATATTGCCTCATGAAAAATGTCAAAAACATATTCTCAAAGCTTTCTACCAATATCCCCAAAAAACTCCTTGGGCATTATTATTATTTTAGCTGTAATGGCTTGATCATGAATGTACTCTTGAAGTTATACAAGGAACTTCTAAAAATATACCAAAAAATTTTAGTCCGACCAATCTTACAGAAAAAAAAAAAGATCATTCTTTCATTTTTCATCTTTTCTCTCTGAAAAAAAAAGTCTACCCCAGATAAATGAATGACGACGCTTCAGGCAGACACACACAGGAAAGACCAGGGCAGGGACGATGGTTCTAGAACTAGAAAAACGTCCTCATCCATTGGTGGAAACTCTGAAAATAAAACCAGAGAAGCCCATTAATCTAAAATGAGCTATCGCACCTCAGTTCAGTTTCGGTTAAACAACTCCCCTGCTGGTACTTCTGCGGCTGGCACTAACTGCAGTTAAAGAAAGTTCATGTTTCTCAGGAGGCCCCAGTGTAGGAAAGGCATCTTTAATGTAAGAGAGCAGGATAAATCTTTCTCTCTCTTTCTCCTCTAACAAGTGCTTTCACAGACCCGGTAGTGGGAGTGGAATTTTGTAGGTGGCGTCTACATATTGCCTTGGTCCCCAGAGACGAAGTAAGTAACTGCTGGCCATAAAGTCAACATAGGCTCTCCCAGAGACCAGCATTTGGGAGCCTCTTAACAAAACCTTGGTTGAGCAACTTTCAGCATGCCTGTCATGCGACCACGCTGCTCTATGGTGTGAATGATATATCCAGCTTGAAGACTTTTTAAGAGCCAGCTATAAAAACACACCAGAATTCTGCCTGGTTACCCATGTGAAACTTTTATTTCCCCAGTGCTTATTCTTCCTTAAATTAAGCTCCCCCCTTTGAGACCTATGAGAATTTGCTTAACCAGCAGGAGAATCATTTCATACCATAAAAGGGCAGCTCCCAGTATTTCCTGCCCTACAATCAGGGAACACCCTTGACATTATGGGACCATTCTGTTTAATATATGTCAACATCATTGCCCCTACAGGAAGAAAAACAAAGGTTTTATTCTGGGCATTCTGACCATATCATCTTATTTGCAGACCTTATTTAATGTCATTGATAATTACAACCCAGAAATTCATGAAACACTCAATCAGCCAAGGCCACTGAAAGTACATGGTTTCTTATATTTTTTACTCCTGGCATCTGCTAAAGGCCCCCAAGGTGTTGCTATGCAACCAAGGGAAGTAAACAAATTATTTCTTTAAACCAAAATTTACTTCTTAGGAGGGAGCAGGCACAAGAGTATTTTCTGGAAATTTCCTACGTTTTAATTGAGTCATGGGTCAAATGGATGCATACATTTGTCAAATCACATTAGACTTCACATTTCTAGTCATACATTTTATTGTATGTAAGTTGTAGTTCAAATTAAAAGGGAAGAGGGGAAAAAAGAAAGGAAGGTTCCCAGGTTCTGGGGTGACAATAGGTATCATTCACCTACAAAATGAAACAGGAACTCTCTTCAGAGAGACAAGATGGGAGAGGCTGCCTCAGGTACTGCCAGCTGTGTAGCCTGTTCCTAAAGAGCCCACCAACATGAGATTTGACTTTTTATTCCTCATCTAATTTCCTTGATGTATCTGTCTTTTATTACATGCCACTTCACATTCTTTTTAATAGGAAAAATATAAGTTATCAACAAATTCAATTACAAGGCCATTCCAACCAAATCTTTTCTATGAGGTAATGATCCCAGGGTTCTTGCAGGTGATTTTTCTCTGAACTATAATCCACTCATTGGAACTATAAAGTTTAGGATCACCACTTATGGCTGCTTTTGCAATAGAAAAGAAGCGGCTCTATTTTCAAAATCAGCTTCCTGCTTTTTGGGGTTCCCTCTACCAGGAATCTCCCTGTTTTTCCTTTTCTTCAGTATTCTACCTGTCACCACTGAGTGAACAATTAAGAAAAAAATGCCAGGAACATCTAGATGTAATTTTCGAATAAGACAATATTGTTATCCTTTAGAGGTAGAAGATATTTTACACTTTTTCAGTATATTTTGAAGGGAGATACTTTTCCTGTGATTTCCTACAGTGACTGCATAATAATAATAATTTCAAAGTACTAAAAAATAGCTTTGGGGTAATTAATGAACATGTCAAAATTTGTTTTTATGAACAGACTGGTTATAACTCATAATAATATGGCCCTCACTACAATGAGACTACTGCCAAAGTTGTTTCCTTTAAGAACAAAAGAGACAACTCTGAAAAAGTCAATTCCATCAGCAAAATACCTTGAGATTCTTTCTGTGGTTTGCCTTTCAACCCATTATTTCTATGATATAATTTCATTCTAAGATCAGGAGTTGGGATGTCATTTTGTAGCATAAGGTCTAGAGGCAAAAAGGTATATATTGATGTCTTACATTTTAAATGTATTATTATTTAAGTTCCAATCCAAAAAGTTGTGGTAGTAGGTGGAAACATCAGTGGACCCAGAGTCAAAAAAAAAAAAAAAAATCTGTGTTTTGCAATATGCTGGTTGAGTGACCTTAGATGAGGAGAGGAATTGAAAATCAAGGATGGTGACCTGGGCTCAAGTCGCAGTCCTGCTACTGGATGAGAAAGTTACGTCAAGGAATTTACTTTTTTCTCTCTGGAGTCTCCGTTTTCTCAGCTGTTAAATTAGGGCATGGTTCTGGATCACCTCCAGGGCTCCGTTCAGCCCTATGGTTCTGTGCAGTACATTGGAAAGAAAACGGGAAGGCTTGCTCAATACTGATGTGTAGAATTTAAAGAATTTTAAATCATGCAAGCAATTCCCAACATAAATAAATCAATTTGTTTGCCTGTTCCTATAGTAGGTACCTTTTCACAGCATAGTGCCTCTGTTTTATTTTCCTACGTAAAGGTCATTTATAGACCAAAAAGTGAAATTAATAAATAAAGCAGATGGTTTGGCACATCCTCTCCCTTCCTAGTGCTCAATTAACTTCCTTTAACTTCAGTGAAAGTCTTATTCGCTTAAGAAATAGAAGATCAGCCTCAAGGATCCCAACTGCTTATTGAGCCAAGGCCATTTAAAGGACAGAGGACAGCCAAGGTAAACAATTTCAAAGTCCTTGAGCTTGTTGTTCATTTGAAGTGTCTGCCTGCTTTCTTGTTTTCTTTCCAATGTACTTCTACATAACCTGATTCCGATTACTAGTTAATGAGGAGATTGAGGGTCTAGCCTTTGTTCCTCAGTCTTGCTCCTGACTGTCCAATCCACTGATGTAGAGCATGTCATCACACGATCTTGACATTTTATTCTCTTCTATCTGCAAAATGAATGGTAGTTTTCTAGCCCCCAAGAATGATTTATTTATCCCAGTGTGTTGACTTTCACATTTTTGTTTACTGTCTATATAAAGGAATCCAAAGAGAAATTACATATTGTATAAGCAATAAACTTGAAACATGAATAAATTTTAAAAATGCAGCTGAGAACAGCTGTTTACATGTTTATTTGGGACCCTACTATAGAACTAAGCAACTAAATAAGAACTAAATTATTTCCTCCATAACTTCAACGGTAGGTGGCACTAAAAAAATTTATGTTTTCTAAAATTGCTCATCCTATAGTATTTAAATTCCTACCTCTCAGTCCTAGAATCACAAAGCCCTTTCCCCCAGATGTAAAATGAACACTGTTGAATCCAAATACATTGTGTGGGAAGGGGTCTTGTTCCTGCACCTTATGAAGTTAAAGAGGCTAAGCACTGTGCTTCTGACAAAACTAGTGACACTTCCTAGAATTTTAAGAGCCCTGCCTACTTATGGTTGTGTTCTAAACATAGCATTCACCCTAACCTACAGTGGAAAGCACACAAAGTTCTTGGCAAAGCTGGAGTTCAGGAGGCAGGACAGCAGTGTAGATTATCAGCAGGTTGAAAGAGGGAGAGTTGGGGTATATGCCCAGGACATGCTCTGCTTCTTACTCCTTCCCAGGAATGTCTTTGACATGACCCTGTGGGTTATGGCAAACGTAATTTCTGTCACGAGGGGAGACGGAAAGGAATGAGAAAAGAGACACAGCTATTTTTTTTTTTGAGCCGGAGTCTCACTGTCGCCCAGACTGAAGTGCAGTGGCATGCTCCTGGCCACCTCAGCCTCAACCTGCTGGGTTCTGGCAATCTTTCCACCTCAGCCTTCCAAGTAGCTGGAACTACAGGCATGTGCTACCACACCCGGCTGATTTTTGATTTATTGTAGAGACGAAGTCTCACCAAGTTGCCCAGGCGGGTCTCAAACCTGTGAGCTCAGGCAATTCACTCGCCTCAGCCACCCGAAGGGCTGGGATTACAGGCTGAGCCACCGAGCCTGGCCCAGGCTATTTCTTAAAAAAATACCTTTTATGAACTAGGATCTCTGCTAGATACTAGAGACACAAAGATGAACTAAGGACTTGTTTGTAACCTTGAGGCTTTCTTAGTCTAGTGGTGGTAGCATACTTGTTCATGACAATTACAAGAGTATGATGCATTCTACTGGAGTTGGTGACTTCATTTTGTTCTCCCAACTACACTGGAGAGTAAAACCCCATAATACACCCATTAAGACCATGAAATGCAAGTTCAAATGGACATGAGACACTCAATCCCAGCTCTGTCACTGGTTACTTGTGTGTCCTTCCACAATTACCAAATCCCCCTTGAGTTTCAGTATCTTTATTTGCAGTATGGGGAAGGGGTGGCGATGATATAGCAATAGTTTCAATGCCATAAGAGACCATCATAAGAACAAAATAATGTGTACAAATATTTACATAGGGCTTGGAACACAGTAAGCACTCAAAAAAAAACCCGATTAGCTCTTTTTATTATCCTTCCGATTTCACAGATGAGAAAGCAGGCCCAGGAATCTGTGCTTTAATCAGGCATTCAGGGGCTTATGGGTAGCAAGGACATATCTTGAGCTCATATCTGATTCCAAGCATAATGCCCTTCCCTGCATACAAGGGACAGAATCGTTGAAGTAACTTAGTCAAGTACTATGGTCAGAGAGATGCACCGCTGTGTTCCAGTGTTTTTTCTCTACACATTTATTGTTGGTATTTGAAACTTCTTCCTGTCCTCATTTTGGAGCTTATAGTAGTTCCTAAATATCACAGACTGTATCTTCTATGGAATCTCTCTTCATCAACTCATAAAAAAAGCAAAATTTAAGATTTTACCTAAGGAAAGCCCAGTGTCTGAGAATAACACATTTCTTTCCTCCATTCACATTCCATATGCCAAATGAGATTCAACATATGAATTCTCACTGAAAACCAGTTTTTTCATTCTTTCAGTAATCCAAACAGGTTTGTTTTTTTTCTGAGTACTTGTGTATGTAACAGACACTGTATTAAAATTTAGAAATATAGCTGAATAACAAAAGTTCTTGCCCTCAAAGAGCTTAGAGTCTACTAAGGGAATAAAAATATGAACATATGATCAAATAAATCTATTCTGCATTTTTTAAGTAGTGTTAAGTGCTATAAAGAAAATGAGGTTGGATGATAAAATTAAGAATGAAAATAGACAGGGCTGGCTTGGATTGAAAGATCAGGAAAAACCTCTCTGAAGTGAGAACCTTGAATAGAGAGCTCAATGAGAAGACGGATCCAGGCATTTAAATTTGTAGGGGATGAGCAGTCAAAACAAAGGAAAAGCAAGTGCAAGAAAGTGTGGCCTTGTCTTGTTCAAGAGGCACACAGTAGCCCCTGGGGCTGGAACATCATGAGCAAATGGTATAAAATGAAATGAAATTCCCAGACCACAAGAGAGGGTTTGGATTTTATTCCAAGTGTGATGTAAATCCTGGAAGGTTTTACAACTGCTGTTGGTCATATTCTTTTAAAGTTGCCTTGGCTGCTTCATGGACAATGGATAACAGAAAGGTAAAGGTAGGGAAAGGAAGACCCAGGTGGGAGGCAACATCTATGGTACTGGCCAGAAATGTTGGTGACTTGGACCAGAATAACCAAGTGCTCAAGTTTTCCTGGAACTAAAGCAATTCTTTTTTTATTAACATTTAACATTTGAGATTTGACTTGAATATTTGGTAAAGGGAAGTTCCTATGTCAGAAATATAATAATACCCGAGTCTTCAAGTTTAAAATGAAGGCACATTTAATCAAGATGTAAATGCACTTTGAGGCTCTTCTCACAATTTCGCTTCCAAAACGCCTACATCTCAGAGAATCATTTTTTGAAATTTAGACTACTTGAACTTTTGTTCTAAGACCTAGCTGTGTTTTGCTTATTTATTGAAAATCTAAGTGATACTAAATCCTTCCTGGCTAGTCTTTCATTATTTTGAGAAACACACTGTCTCCTAGCATCTGCAAATCAACAATATTAGTTTGACTTAATTTCACGATATTTTCTCTCTCTCATGCACACACACACACACACACGCACATACCACTTAGATTTTAGAGAATATTCACAAATGGTCCCTTTGCCAGAAGAAAAAGATAAGTTGCAAAGAAAGCTACAAAGAACTCCCATCAGTATCAGTTACAGTGATATAACACCCTGCAAGTGTTCAAAGAGCAAAAATGATTGTCACACACCATCACTCAGCGAATAAGTGAATGTGTGAAAAAGGAAATACCTGGTCACCAAGAAACTAAATCTTCTAAATTGCTACTGTCTTTGGTTCCATTTTGAAGAATAAACCACAGAAACTAGCAATATCCAATCATTGATGGATGGCTCCTACCTACTTCCAAAAGCCATTCAAGCCACCGACAGTCAACATTAACGGCTCCAGGGATAATCTGGTCAACAACTTTGTCAGCTTCTGGAAAACCATTATAGTAACAAATTAAGGCCATCTACCTCAGACTGAAGCAAGTATATGATGTTGAGATTAATTTTTATAGGTATAAAATCTTTCTCTTTCTGAAAGCTGTTAACATTTTCTTCTGCTGAAAGACACTAATATATCGTCTACTTACCAATGATCTAAAATACTCTTAAACCAAGAGGCTTCATGGAGGAAAATTCTAGGAAAGACTTGGAGAAATATATTAGGAACTTTAAACTACATATTTAATGCTATCTGTGAGTGCATTTTTGAGAAACTAAGGCCCATAACTTCTAAGTGCACCGGGGGGCCGGGGGGGAGTGACATCTAAAACAGAAAAACAACTGTCTTAAACTCAATAATAAAGCAACATTTCTATCTTTCCTCTTATATCTTCAAATCTCAAATTTTAAAAATCAATTCCATCTAGTGGATGCAGCAAAACATACTGTAGCTAAACATGACCTGAATAACTTTCAGATACATAAATGCAAAGTCTTCATCCTGTATCCAAGGCAAATAACAGAGCATGGATAATAGAACAATCCATGGAGGAAAAAGTATCAGAATAGCTGAAGTGTGCAATATCGTTCTGTGTATTGCAGTAAATTTTTGCTGTCAAGGTAGGTATAAAATTTGTCTTTGGGGTATATGTACCCTCTTTGGAGACCACGCCTCCAACAATTAATGTAGAGTGCTTCTGATTAAATGACCTATAAATCAAGCAAGAGCTATGATTCAATGTTTGGTTACTGTCTGCATCTGTGATTTATTGCATCAATAATGGTGTCAAAAAAATATAGCAGTTGGACAGATTTATTTTATCTGTAACTTTGTGGTTCCTTCTTCGTACACACAGACACACACACTCACACTCATAAAAATACCTGTTCTGTGAGCAATGGCAGTAGTAGATAGGGTAGGATGGGCTTACTAAAGCCATTGAGTTATGCAGTCATAATTCTCATATGTGCTCATTGTCTTTGGGAAGGCCTAACTCAGCCTGAGACATTAAATGTTCTGTTTGGACTTTAGATTTCCCTCTGAAGCAGATTTGTCATTTTTAAAAATTAATAGATGTTTGAGGTGAAGGATAGATATTTCAATTACCCTGATTTGATCTTACATGTTGTATGCATGGATCAAAATATCACATGTACTCCATAATATGTACAGCTTTTATGTAGCAATAAAAATTAAAATTAAAAATTATATTGGAGCCGGGCTCGGTGGCTCAGCCTGCAATCCCACACCTTGGGAGGCTGAGGTGAGGGGATTGCCTGAGCCCGCGGGTTCGAGATCCTTCTGCGAGACCTCGTCTCTACAATAAATCAAAAAATTAGCTGGGCGTGGTAGCGCACGCCTGTAATTCCAGCTACTTGGAAGGCTGAAGCGGAAGGATCGCCGGAGACCGGCAGGTTGAGGCTACAGTAGCCTGGAGCGGCCACTGCACTCCAGTCTGGGCAACAGAGTGTGACTCCGACTCAAAAAAAAAAAAAAAAAAGCTATATTGGGATAGAGGAGAAGACGGCTGATGAGAGGTAGCTAGAATGAGTTTCTTCTATGGAGTAAATTAAGATAGAGTTTCCTCAGCACCCAGTAAGACTAGCAGCAGAGCCCATGACTCTTCAAAGAAGCTATAATAACCACAGAGTGCAAAGAAGAGAAAGAAATCCATCCATTTGGGTTGGAACCGGCCAACCTCTTACCTGCACCACTGCAGTCCACCCACAGCCTCTGGGCACAGAGGAGAAGGTGAGTGAGGGGAATTCAGGAGTTCCATGCTCCAGCTGAAGACTTGGGGGACCCCCTGTGCCTTGCAGTCATCCAGTCCCTTGCTGGAAACTGCCTTACCCACAACCATGCCTTGCTGCTGTCCATATGGAGTGGTACAGGAAAAAAGAAAGCTTTGAGCAGCACCAGGCGCCACATCCCAGGAGCTCAACTCTTGTGGGTGGCATGGCTACTTTCTAGCTGGCCTAGGAGGGGACAGGTCTCAAGAGCAAACTCCACAGTTACAGAAGATCCTGGCTGGGGTTGGTTGCCTGAGAACACCTGAGGCTGCCTATACTTTGACATTTATAAAGCACACTGCCTGAGACCAAGATGGGAAGCTGGGTAAGACCTGTTGCCATGGCAACCTCACTCCTTGTGTAAACTCCTCTGTGCCTGCCCATCACGGCACCATTACTCCAGTGGTCTGAGATTCCCTCCTAATTTCCACTGGGGTTGTCAAGAAGACACTCTTGTGGGGTGCTCAAGCTCCTTTCCCCCATCCCCCACACTCCCCTTGAAGGCTCAAAACAGAGAACTTTGGAAATACCCAGAGCCCTGTCCTCCACATAGGCTAGCTGGACACTTTCTTGGAGCAACACATGCCGAGGAGAAAGCCCACAACCACCGTCGCTGCTGACTTTCTTCTACAAGCGCCATCTCCTGGCCAGAGGTCAACATTACAGCTGACCACATCAGATATAATACCTCAGCTTTGGGGAAGGCCTGATCCCAAATCCCAGCTAACACCACCTTCCAAGCTACTCCAGCCATTCAGGATGCCGTGAGCCAGTGCAGATACCCAGTACAGGACTGCCACAGCTGGCAACTGAGAAACTCACCACATCAAGCCTATTAATAACCAAGGGAATCCCACAACGCCTGCATTAGCCCCCTGCCAGCTTTAAATAAGAAGAAATCATCTTCCCAAACAAGAAATATAAAAATAATTCCAACAATGTGAAAAAACAGTTCTCCAACACCCTCAAAATACCACACCAACTCTTCAGCAACAAAACTTAACCAAAATGAAATTTTTGAAATTCCAGACATAGAATTCAAAAGGTTGAGTGTAAAATTGATCAACAAACTTCAAGAGAAAATTGAAAGCAAAGAAATTTAAAAACTACTCAGCACGTGAATAAAAAACTCTCCAAAGAGAGACACAAACACACATACACACCAATTTGAAAATGAAAGAATCATTAGGAAAATTACAAAATGTAGTGGAAAGTTTTAACAGTAGACTAGAACAAGCAGAAGAAAGAATGTCAGAACTTAAAGATAAGATTTACTTTTGAATTAGCCCAGTCAGACAATAATAAAGAAAACAGAATCAAGAGAATGTAACAAAGTCTCCAAGAAATGTGGGATTTTGCAAAACATCCAAACCTAGTAATCATAAGTGTTGCTGAGGAAGAAGAGAAAGCAACAGGTTTGGAAAACCCATTTGAGGTAATAATAGAGGAAAACTTCCCTAGTCTTGGCAGAGATCTAAACATCCAGATACAAGAAGCCCAAAGAACCCTTGGAAGATTCGTTGCAAAAAAAAAAAAAAAAGTTCATTCCCAAGGCATATAATCATCATGTAATGCAAAGTTAATGTGAAGAAAACAATTTTAAGAGCAGTGAGACAAAAGCATCAAATAACTTATAAAGACAAACCTATCAGACTAACAGCATACTTTTGGAGAAAATTGAAAACAAAGAAATTTTAAAAACTATTCAGTACATGAATGAAAAATTCTCCAAAGAGAGAGAGACACACACACACACACCAATCTGAAAATGAAAGAATCATTAGGGAAACCCTACAAGCCAGAAGGGAGTGAGGCCCCGCCTTTGATGTCCTCAAACAGAATAACAGTCAGTCAAGGATGTTGTACCCCACAAAACTAAGTTTCACAAATGAAGAAGAAATGAAGTCCTTCATAGACATGCAAACACTAACAGAGCTTGTCATCATCAGACTGGCTCTACAAAAAATATTCAAAGGAGTGCTAAATACTGACAAGAGGTCAAAATACACCAGCAGAAAAACTCTAGAAATCATAAGACCTGCAGGCCTTATGGAACACCAACACAATAGAAAAAATAAATGAATAAATAAATACAGCAACCAGATAATAACCAGTATGATGAAAGAAATAGTACTTTACATATCATTATTAACTCCGAATGTAAATGGTGTCAATGCCCCACTAAAAAGATATGGACTGGCAGAATGGATTAGAAAAAACAATCCAAGTTTCTGCTGCCTTCAAGAGGCACATTTAACTCACAAAGACTCCTATTGACTCAAGGTAAAGGGGTGGGGAATATTCCATGCAACTGAAAATCAAAAACAAGCAGAAGTAGCCATTCTAATATAAGATAAAACAGACTCCAAATTAATAATTAAAAAAAGACAAAGATGGTTATTATATCATGATAAAGGAATCAATCCAATGAGAAGATATAACAATTTTAAATATATATGCACCTAGCACCAGAGCCCCAGGTTTATAAAAGAAATTCTACTAGACCTAAAAAAAAAAAAAAGATAGATAACAAATACAATAGTGGGAGACTTCAACACTCCACTGACAATAGACAGATCAAAGGCAGAAAGCCAACAAAGATACATTTGCATTAAATTGGACCCTAGAGCAAATGGAACTAACAGACATCTACAGAACATTTCAACTCAGAACTATAGAAATATATGTTTCTCATCAGCAAATGGAACATTTTCCAAGACAGACCGCATGGTAGGCCACAAATCAAATTTCAACAAATTCAAAAATATTGAAATGATATCAAGCACCTTCTTAGACAACGGTGGAATAAAACTAGAAATTAACTCCAAGAGGAACTCATGAAACCACTCAAAAGCATGGAAATTAAACAATTTGCTTCTGAATGACCCTTGGGTCAAAAATGAAATCAAGATGAAAATTTTAAAATTCCTCAAAATGAATGACAACAATGAAACAAGTAATTAAAAACTCTAGGACACAGTTAAAGCTGTGCTCAGAGGAAAATTTATAGTGCTTAAGGTCTACATTAATAAGATTGAAAGATCACATTTTGAAAACCTATTATCACACAGCAAGAAACTAGAAAAAAAATGAACAAACCAAACCCAAAGCTAGCAGAAGAAAAGAAATAAAGATCAGAGCAGAATTGAATGAAATTGAGATTTTTTAAAAAGTACAGCCGAGTTCAGTGGTTTTGGGAGGCTGAGGCAGAAGAATTGCCAGAGCCCAGCAGGTCGAGGCTGCGGTGGCCGGGAGCATAACACTGCACTCCAGTCTGGGCAACAGAGTGAGACTCCAGCTCTCAAAAAAAAAAAGTACAAAGGATTAATGAAAAAAAAAGTTGGTTCTTTGAAAAGATAAACAAAATTGATAGACCACTAGCTAGATTAAGATGTTTAAAAGACTAAAGTTAGCTCAATCAGAAATGAAAAAGGAGACATTACAACTGATACAACAGAAATTCGAAAGATCATCTGAGACTATTATGAACACCTCAGAGGAAATGGATAAATTCTTAGAAACATATAACTCCCCAACCTTGAATCAGAAAGAAATAGGAACCCTGAACAGACTGATATCAGGTAGCGTGATTGAAATGGTAATTAGAAGACCAAAACTGTTTGTACCCCCTCAAAGTTTTGAAATAAAAAAACAAAACTGTTTGTACTCTCCAAAGCTGTTGGGGAAAAAAAACTATTAAAAAATTGTTTAATGGGGGAAAATGGTAGTATTTGTTCTTAATGTGTATGTGTCTTTTAAGAGTAACTACTTACTGATTAGGCAATTAAGCTACATCAGAGGAATATATAGACCTTATGGAAGAAATGCTGGCAGGTTAGGAAGAAGCTCTTTACTGAAGATAGTTCAGTGTCTTCCCTAAGGTGTTATCTTAGCTCAAATCAACCGGACAGGAAATAATATAGTGAGTACTGCAAATGTCTAATTTAGACATGGGAGGCCAGTTTACACCCTTTGGACAGAGGTGGATAGTTCCCACAAAGAAAATGAATTCTCTTGGTTTCACTCATCCTAGGGAAGAAAAAAAAAAGATGTCTCAAATTGAAGGAGATAACTTTTTTTCACTCTTGCTGAGCCCAAGAGAAAGTTGAGCACCTGTCTTCAAGGCAGAGTGGAAATGACCAAATCATCCATGTGGAGACATGTGAGACTAGCCCCTGAAACATCAAGGCAAATGGAAGCTAAGGGAAGAACCAGAAAAGGGAAGATACACACGAAAAACTTATCCAGAATCCAGTTACATTTTCCACACGGTAGCTTCTTGTTCTCGTTCCCCAAATCTTGGCCTTAACTGTCCTTTGGGGAATTGAGAGAGATGCCTGTCCCCATTGTTAGGGTGAAACAGTACTGAAGAAGAAGATATAAAACAGATGTCTGGTAAAGTTGACAAGTGAAAACCTTGTGGGAATCACAGAACACATAAACAGTCCCCTGGCATTCTCAGATACGTTTGGAGAGGGGATAAAAGACCAGACTTTCCACAGTCACTCAGGATGACAAGTCAGATAGTTGATATTTGAATATTAAAAGGAAAGGAGACCACAAGGGATTGGGTTGCATAAGCAGAGACTGGAAAGAGGAATGTTACACACACTCTAGGGCTCAGTTACCACTCACACATTTCATTTCCTAAGCACCTACCTACCATCCATCACACATCTTCCATAAACTGTCTCATTCAGTCCTCACAAGAACATGACAAATATATCTAACTGACAGAAAACAGTCTAAACCCCTTTTATTGACTCTCTTATAGTTAACTTTTCAAATCCCAACACGGATGAATTGATGAAATGGAGTCAGGTATTCTCTGGAACTGGACACACCAGGGTCCAAATTACTCACTCTACCAATTATTAAATCAAGAATTAGGGTGATAAAACTAACCTAAGTAGGTGCGAGTTTTCCTCTCTGTCAAGAGAAGGTCACAGAAGTTCACTGGGTGGGATAAAAGAAATAACAGGGGTACACCCCCAAAATGTATATTACCTTTTCACCTCTTTCTCTGCTCCCCAAGCCTTACGTAAAGTGCTGTCTATCACCTCTGGCAGTGCATCTCAAACTTGAGTAAAAAAGTCACCTGGTAACCTTGTTAAGATGCAGATTCTAGTTCAGCAGGTCTGAGACTCAGTATTTCAAACAAGCCCTGGTTAGCTCATTAACTGGTAAAGTGATGACAAGAAAACATCAAATCATGAGAGCAAGTTGAAAATGGAAGCTATTTACCCTGAGGAAGACAAGCGCATGAAGGAATGTCATTGTTGTCCTTGGATACTTAAATGCAGATAATATAAAGAACTAACACTTCTACACTGTTGTTGGGAGTGTAAACTAGTACACCCTCTGTGGGAAAAGTTTGGTGATTCCTAAAAGATCTAAAAATTGACCTTCCATATGACCCTGCAATCCCTCTTCTGGGAAGTATACCCAGAGGGACTCAAATCAGTCTATGAAATACATTCCTGCAAACACATGTTTATCGCAGCACTATTCACAATAGCAAAAAACATGGAAACAATTGTGCTGCCGCTGCCCATCAAAAGTGAACTGAATTTTTAAAATCCATATTTTTAAAAATACATATACATGATGGAATATTATGCAGGCATAACGAAGTACATAATTATGAACTCTATAGCAACTTGGATGGACTTAGAGTCTATCATACTCAGTGATCTATCACAGAAACAAAGAACTGAGTACCACATGTTCTCACTCATAAGTGAACCCTGAACTATTATTATATTACTATAAGAAAGAGATTGGCAATAGTGGAAAACTGCCAGGGGAAGTGGGTGCACACCTCATCAATAAGGGTACCTGATCTCAAACCAGGTGAAGTGGGGACCAAAGTGAGGCCCAAACTTTACCTGTACAATGGCCATTTGTATGCCTAACCCTGAATTGCACCCCCTACCTTTAAAATAAAAGAACTAGACTGGTTTCCTAAGATCTAGAATTTGAGCCAAAGGGTGTATGCTAAAGTGAAACAGTGCTTGGCACATAGCAGAAAATAAAATGATTTGTTTCAATATAAGTAAAAGCTTTTTAACAGAGAGACTTCTTAGGAGGCAGTGCGTTGCCAGCTCCAAGCCATATCAACTAGGAGTTAGGACAATTATTGATTGAGGAAAAGATTCAATAATGAGAAAAAACTTCCTTGTGACTATTTTTAAAGGTCCTTTCAATCTCAGGAGTCTAAGACCATGAAGAGATGTCATGTTAGTGAGAGGTACCCATTTTTAATTTAATCTCTTTTTGTTTTTTTCTGGTCACCAGACCAAGACCCTTATTTAGAGTTATTTGTCTGCCAAAGCTGTAACTTGAAGGAAAAGTCACTGAAATTTGTGACTATAAAGACAGGAATTGGGGGTAGCTTTATGTGTTAACGTCTGCATTCACTCCACTAGCCAACCATTTTATCTTTCTTACCAAGAACAACACTAAGAGATACAATTGGATGAAAAAAAAATCTCAAAAAATGTTGACCACATCATATTCTTTTTCGTTACCCTCAGCAGAACTCACATAATGGTATCCAGGGACTATTTGCTAATATTTTTGAGGAAAGTAGAGAAAAGGTGGAATAAATTTCATGAATTTGCCTTCAAATTCATGTGCTGTTAAACAAGGGTCCACCATACTGTTATTTCCATTGATTTCTGTTTTAATTTTAGTACATGCTTTCTGAGTTGATAAAAGAACACCAAACAAGAAAAAAACTAACCAAAATCCCAATTGAAAAAAAATTACTCTCTGTGAATAAAACAATAATTTTCATTCAACATGGAAAAATATTACTAAGGCAGCAAATACTAGTAAATATTTTCAGGAGACAGAGATTTTGATGGGTGTTTTGTGATGGCGTAAGCTCTGCAAATATAAAGTTCATTTTCTTGATTCATGAGAACTTTTATGTTTTAACATGAAGTAGTGAAGGATTAATATTTCTCCAAAGTTGTGGGACTCTGAGCTCCCTCAGAATCCTGAGCAGTAAATCTATCATAGAAAAGGGAAACAAGTAATTTACAAAAACTATTATCATTATGCTGCATAGACTGATCAAAATAACTTATGCAGAGTTACCCAGTAGGTTGTACTGCAAATTGCTAGATGATACATATTACGCCAACCCTAGGACGTCTTTATACCATTATGAAATTTTGTGATTTATATTAGCTATTAAAAAGTATTAGAAAATCTCCAGCCAGGGAAGAGCTGCAAGAACAGCTAAAGGATCCTCTAGATATCTTGAAGACTGAAAGGCTTCTCTTCTAAAGGAAGCCAGCCCTTCACACTTGACAGCTGCTAGGCGTTTTCCACGATAACTTTCCAGATATTTTGTGGTTCGCATTCATTTCATGGCTTAATTACTAAATGCTGGCTTTTCTAATCATCCATGGCTTAAAGGCCTGAGGAATTTGCTCGTGAGTCCTCTGGTAAATGTTAAGCCTTTGTTGGTGAGTGACAACTAAGGAATCACCCAGGAATCTCAGAGGCCAAGAAAATCTGAGGAAAACAAAGAAATAATGTTTGGCCCCCATAGAACTGCAAATGTTAAAGGGGAAAAGCTCTGATGTGAATATCCCACAGACCCAAGCTGCCATTTTCTTGACCCTGAGAAAATGTCCTTCAGAAAGCTCACTTGTTCTGATACTAAAATGTCCTCTTGTCAATCTCACAAAGCTGCATTTTCCAACCCTCATGAATGCATTCTTATGACTTATCTATAGCCCTGACTCCTAGAATGAAATTTTTGGGTGACAATAATATCATTGTTGTTCTAATGTATCAAAGAATCCCTTCATGAGAAAAGTTATCTTCGTAGTCTTACATGTCAAGCAGAATAGGCCTATAAAACATACTGAGTTATTCTTTCATCAAAACTTCATTCTATCCAAGATCACTTGTAATCCCTCCAGGGAAAAAAAATAGTCAAAGTCACCTTGAGTCCAGAGAACTTGTTCTAAATTTTTAAATCAAAATAAATATTAAAATCCTTCTATAAGGTTGAAAGACATACAAGGGGGAAGCCCCCCAAAAGGGAATTATTTTTTTAGAGGGTGGGCCCAATGTAGTACAGGTAAGTGTTCTAGAATCCCCTACTAGGTAAGTGTTCTAGAATCCCACCATCATAGGTGAACCACTAGTGTTTGTGAGAGGATACATTTGGCTTCAGTGAATTATTTTTTTGAAGGCTCTTTCAATGCATTTGCCCATTTTACAATGGTTGATTTACAAATGCCCCTTCTAACACCAAGCATAGCTCAGCAGTTTTTTACCCACAACAGCCTGACTGCCATGTAGTATTCACCACATCTCACCCCAAGTGACTTTGTTTTTCTCTGGATGAAAAAGTTATAAGAGTGAGCAGAGGCAATCAGATGAGGGGCACTCTGCCACCCCTGACCACACCTTGCAGGAAGGGCTGTGCAGAACGCTGTGGCATCCACTGAGGGTAGGGAGGCAAGTGCACCCTTTGGACAAATTAGAGTGTGGATGTCCCAGATAAGTACCCTTCTTCTGAATACCAAGAGAGTCGACCACCTTCATGATAACTTCCAGGGCTTTCTACTTTGTGAGTTTTGTAATGAGAGTCTGACACCCCCAGCTCAACATTTAACCAGAGTCCAGGATGAAAATAGTCCTGAAAGGGAAACGTTTTCCCAATGTGGAATAGGTGGAACAAAAAATACAGAAGTACTTAAAGTCAGCCCAATTAACAAATTTAAAAATTACTTTAAGCATTGGAATAAGTATCTTGACAGTTGTATTGCATCAAACTGCATATTAGAGTATGAACTTTCCAGCTAAGTTCTCTTCTCCTGAATACCAAGGGAGTCTACCACCTTCACAATAACTTCAAGGGCTTTCTATTTGGTGAGTTTTGTAATGAGAGTCTGACAACCCCTGTTCAAAATTCAACCAGAGTCCAGAGATGAGACTTTGCTCTGTTGCACAGGCTGCTCTCAAATTCCAGCATGTAAGCAATCTTCCAGCTATAGCTTCTCAAAGTGCTGCGAATACAGAACAAATTCAGAATCTGAATCAGGGAAGAATAGAGGACTGAGCAAACATCAGAAGGGGAAGCCTCTCCCACTGACACTGAATAACAGAAATAAAGAGAAAAACAAGAGATATGTCACAAATGAAGAAAAACCAAAGGAAGACCACAGACAATTTCAAGTGTACCAAAGACAAAACTCCTGAAAAATCAGACCTTGGTGCCTAAACAATGGAAGTCACCAATGACTGGCCTCAGACTATGACAGGAATTAGGGAATGGATGGAAAGAATAAATAAGACTCAGGAAAAACAACATGCAGCCGGGTTCAGTGGCTCAGGCTGTAACCTTGGGATGCTGAGGTGAGTGGATTGCCTGAGCCCGCGGGTTCAAGACCCACCTGGGCAACTTGGTGAAACCTCATCTCTACAATAAATAAAAAGATCAGTCGGGCGTGGTAGTGCATGCCTGTAGTTCCAGCTACTTGGAAGACTGAGGTGAAAGGATTGCCGGAGCCCAACAGGTCGAGGCTGCAGTGGTCGGGAGCGGCCACTGCACTCCAGTCTGGGCAACAGAGTGAGACTCCAACTCAAAAAAAGAAAAAAAAAAGAAATTTGAAAACACACACATACAACAACCCCAAAGCCAAAAGAAAACAAAGAAAAAACTTTATAAGAACCTCATGACAGGGATAAACAATAACATTTCAATAATCAGCCTGAATGTGAATGGACTAAATGCACCACTGAAAAGACACAGAATGGCATTCAGGAGATGCATCTCACTGCGAGGGATGCAGCACACAGACTCAAAGTTAAAAGATGGAAAACAAGTTTCCAGGCAAATGGATCACAAAAGAAGGCAGGAGTTGCAATCTTAATATCAGATAAAACAACCTTTAAGCTAACAAAAATTTTAAAAGATGCAGAAGGACACTACATAATGATCAAAGGTTCAATCCATCAACAAGAAATATCCATCCTAGACATATATGCATCCAACACAGGAGCACCAGTATTTATAAAGCAATGACTAAGTAAACTAAAAAAAAGATATTAACTCTAACACTATTATAAAAGGGGACTTGAATACCCCACTAACAGCCCTAGATAGATCACTGAGGCAAAAAAATAAACAAGGAGATCCAGAACCTAAACTTGAAACTTGAACAAATGGACTTACTAGATACCTACAGATTATTCCACCTAACAACCACAGAATATACATTCTACTCATCACCACATGGAACATATTCCAAGATAAATCATATCCTTGGCCATAAATCAAGCATAAAAAATTCCATGAGGTTGAAATCTTGCCATGCACATTCTCTGACCACAGTGGAATAAAAATAAATCAACAAAAACATTTCCCCAAAGCCCACAAAACCATGGACACCAAACAGCATGATGCCAAACAACTACTAGGTCAACACTGAAATCAAAGCAAACATTAAAAAATTCCTGGAAACAAATGAAAATGAAGAAACATCTCACCCAAACCTCTGAGATGCCATGAAAACAGTTCTAAGAGGGGAATTTATATCTCTACGAGCACATATCGAGAAAATGGAAAGAGCCCAACAAATCACTTAAGGGAACTGGAAAGAAAAGACCACCGAAACCCAAACTTTAGCAGAAGAATCAAAATCACCAAAATATGAGCCCAAATATGTGACACAGAAGACAAAGATATCATAGAAAAAACATGAACAAAACAAAAAGCTGGTTCTTTGAAAGAATTAACAAGATTGATGGACCCCTCGTCAGAATGACCAAGAAAAAGAGAGAAAAGGCCCAAACAAACACAATCAGAAATACAAAAGATCAAATCACAACTGACCCCAAAGAAATACAAAAGATTATCAGAGATTACTATGTACACCTATATGGAAACAAACTTGATAACCTAAATGAAATGGAGGACTTTCTTTTTTTTTTTTTTTTAGTTGGCATCTCACTCTGTCACCCACACTGGAGTGCAGTGGCCGCTCCCAGCCACCGCAGCCTCGACCTGCTGGGCTCCGGTGATCCTTCCAAGTAGCTAGAACTAGAGGCACACGCTACCACTCCCGGCTGATTTTTTTATTTATTGTAGAGATGAGGTCTTGCCAAGTTGCCTAGGCGGGTCTCGAACCCACAGGCTCATGCAATCCACTCATCTCAGCCTCCCAAGGCACGGGATTACAGGCTGAGCCACTGAGCCCAGCTGAAATGGAGGACTTTCTGACATCACTCAACTGCCTCAGGTTGAAACAAGCTGACACTGAGACATGAAATAGACCGATAACAATCCAGGAAATTGACTCTGTCATATGAAAACTACCTACAAAAAAAAGCCCTGGACCAGATGGCTTTACAGCATAATTCTACAAAATGTACAAGGAGGAGCTGATACCAATCCTATTGAAAGTATTCCAGGCAATTGAGAAAGACAAAATTCTCCCCAATTATTTTATGAAGCTAACATCACACTGATACTCAAAGAGGGTAAAGATCCAACAAAAAAAGAGAACTATAGGCCAATATCCCTTATGAACTTGGATGCAAAAATCTTCAACAAGATTCTAGCAAATTGGATCCAAAAACACATCTCAAAAATCATCCACCATGACCAAGTAGGCTTCATCCCCAGGATGCAGGGCTAGTTCAACATTTGCAAGACCATAAATGTAAATACATCAACAAATGTAAAAACAAGAACCACATGATTATATCACTAGATGCAGAAAAACTTTTGATAAAATCCAGTATCCCTTCTTGATAAAAACCCTCAAATACCAAGGTATAGAAGGAACATACCTCAAAATAGTAAGCATCATTTATGATAAACCCATGGCTAACATATTGCTAAATGGACAGAAACTGGAAACATCTCCCCCGAAAATTGGAACAAGACAAGGGTGCCCACTCTCAGCCTTCTTGTTCAACATTGTATTGGAAGTCCTAGCTAGGGCAATCAGACAAGAGAAGGAAATCAGGGTTATCAAAATAGGAAAAGAGTAAATGAAGTTATCCTTCTTTGCTGATGATATGATCCTATACCTTGAAAATCCAAGGGAATCTGTCAAAAACCTGCTTGTACTGATAAAGGACTTTGACAAAGTCTCAGGTACAAAATAAATGAGCAAAAGACAGATGCTTTCCTATACACCACAACAGGCAGGCAGAGACCCAAATTAAAAGCACAATCCCTTTCACAATTGCCACCAAAAAAATGAAATACCTCAGCATCTTTCTAACCAGAGTAGTGAAAGACTTTACGATGAGAACTATAAAACACTGCTCAAAGAAATCTAAGAAGACACAAACAAATGGAAAAATATTCCATGCTCATGGATAGAAAGAATCAACATTGTTAAAATGTCCATCCTACCAAAGTCAATCTACAGATTCAATGCAATACCCATTAAGTTACCAAAATCATTCTTCTCAGACCTGGAAATGACAATACACACATTCATTTGGAAACACAAATGACCACAAATAGCCAAAACAATCCTTAGCAAAAGAAACAAAGCAGGAGGTATCACACTTCCAGACTTCAAACTTTACTATAAGGCTACAGTAATCAAAACAACCTGGTATTAGTACAAGAACAGGCATATAGACCACTAGAACAGGATAGAGATTCCAGAAGCAAAGCCTCAATTTCTCTACCAACTCATCTTTGACAAAGCCTCCAAAAACCACCACTGGGGAAAAGAGAATGTATTCAGTAAATGGTGCTGGGAAAACTGGCTGATCACATGCAGAAGATTGAAACAGGATCCCTACATATCACCACACACAAAAAATTAACTCTAAATGGATCAAAGATCTAAATGTAAAACTTCAAACTATAATAACCTTAGAAAACACAGGAGACACCCTTATGGAAACTGGAACTGGCAACCAATTCCTATTCAGAACGCTAAATGCCCATATCATAAGAAATAAGATAGACAAGTGGGACCTCATCAAACTAACGAGCTTCTACAAAGCAAAAGAAACCATCAAGAGAGGAGGGAGACAGCCCACAGAATGGGAGAAAGATATGTTTCAACTGTGTATCTGACAAAGGCCTAACATCTAGGATCTACAAGGAACTCAAACACACCAAAAGGAAAAAAACAAACAGTCCCATTTAAAAGTGGGCAAAAGACATGAATAGACAATTCTCCAAAGAAGCTACATGGGCAGCCAACAGACATGGGAAAAAGTGCTCAGCCTCACTAATCATCAGGGTAATGCAAATCAAAACCACATTGAGATACCACTTAATTCCAATTAGAATGGTCATCATTAATAAAATAAACAACAACAGACGCTGGCAAGGATGTGGAGCAAAAGGAACACTTCTACACTGCTGGTGGGAGTGCAAACTAGTGCAACCTCTTTGGAAACACAGTGTGGCGCTTTCTGAACGAACTAGAAATTGACCTTTCAGTTGACCCAGCAATTCCCCTGTTGGGAATATACCCGGAGGAACTCAAATCATTCTACAAAAAAGATACCTGCACATGCATGCTTTTTGCAGCTCTATTCATAACCATGTGAATTGACCAACCATGGTGCCCATTGAAACTGGAGTGGATTTTAAAAATATGGCACATATACATGATGGAATATTATGCAGCCATAAAGAAGGGCAAACATATGAACTTTGCAGCAACTTGGGTCGAATTAGAGTCTATCATACTCAGTGATCTATCACAGAAACAAAGAACAGAGTACCATATGTTCTCACTCACGAGTGAACCTTGAACAATTGTAATACTATAAGAAAGGAATTGGCAGTAGTGGGAAACTGTCAGGGGTGGGGTGGGATTGGCAGTTGAGGGAAACTGCTAGGGAAAGGAGGGGCACACCTCATCAACAAGAGTACCTGCATAGTCAACATTTATATACCTCACCCTGAACTGTACCCCACATATTTATTTTTTCTTAAATCGCAGCCTTTCTGATAACAAACAGTTGATTACATAGTTGGTGTTATGTCTATTTTATAAAGTATTCTTACAATAAAGCTAGAGAAAAGGAAATCATTTTTTAGTCTCATTAAAAAAAGACATCAAAACTGAGTTCAAAAACTATTTTGAGCAGTGGAACATAAATCACGTGTTAACAAATTTCAAAGGATTGAAATAATACAAGGCATCTCTTCAGATCACAACAAATTCAAAGCAAATATTGCCACGAATAAGATCTCCCAAAACACACAATGACATGGACACTAAACAACATGCTGTTGAACAACTTTTGGGTCAACACAGAAATCAAGACAGAAATAAAAAGATTCCTGGAAACAAGCAAAAGCAAAGACATATCTTGTCAGAATCTCTGGGATGCCATGAAAACAGTGTTAAGAGGAAAACGTATAACATTGCACACATGCATCAAGAAAAGAGATCACAAGTGAACAGCTTAACATCACACCCAAGGGAGCTGCAAAGGCAAGATCATCTAAATCCTAACTTCAATAGAAAAATTCAGATCACTAAAATAAAGTCACAATTACAGGATATAAAAGATAAAAATGTCATAGAAAGTATCAACGAGACTCAAAAAAAGCTGGTTCTTTGAAAGGATAAATAAGATTGATAGACCTCTGGCATAATATATAATTTAGACTGTGGTATCAGTAATAGAAATGATACCTTTCTAAAGAAGGGACTTATCATAATCTTCTTGAGGGCTTGCACTTCTAGAATTATGTTCCCTTCTGCTGCACTATCTATCTATATATATAGCATTAATTGTATGTTTAAAAGTCTCATCAGATGTATATGCTTAAATCTGGATACCAGAATTTAAGCAATTCTTGAAATGTATGAACGTCTCCTTAATATACTGATTACAAAACATCTCCAAAAGAAAAAAAGAAAGTCCAAATAAACACAATTAGAAAGGAAAAAGGTGAAGTCACAATGACTCTGAAGAAATTCAAAAGATTATCAGAGGTTACTATGAACACCTGTATGCAAATAAATCAGAAAATCTAAAGGAAATGAAGGACTTTCTGACATCACACAACCTCCCAAGATTGAAACAAGAAGAAATTAAAACGCTAAACAGACCAATAACAATCCAAGAAATTGACAATCATAAGAAACCTCCCCACCAAAAAACAAACAAAAAAAAACAGCCCTGGGCCAGATGGCTTCCCAACTGAACAAGGAGGAGCTGATACCAAATTTTTTTTTTTTTTAAGTATTCAAGGCAATTGAGAATGATGGAATTCTCCCCACCTCATTTTATGAAGCTAACATCACACTGATACCCAAACTTGACAAAGACCCAACAAGGAAAGAGAATTCAGGTCAATCTCCTTGATGATAGAAACATTCTCAACAAGATTCTAGCACATCAGATTCAGCAACACATCTCAAGGATCAGCCTCCATGACCAGGTTAGCTTCGTTCCCAGAATGCAGGGCTGGTTTAACATATGCAAGATCATAAATGTAATTCAGCACATTAACAGATGGTAAACCAATAATTACAAGATTATATCATCAGACACAGGAAAAAAAAATTTGACATAATCTATCATCCCTTCTTGATAAAAGGCTTTTGAGCACTTACTCAAAAACAATTCAAGCCATCTATGATAAACCCACAGGCAACATTATGCTCAGTGGACAGAAGCTGTAAGCATTCCTCCTAAGAACTGGAACAAGACAAGGATGACCACTCTCACCTCTCCCATGCAACATAGTACTAGAAGTCCTAGCCAGAACAACAAGGCAATAGAAGGAAATCAAGGGTATCCAAATAGAAAAACAGGAAGTTAAGCTATCTTTCTTTGAGGATAACATGATTCTATACCTAGAAAACCCTAGGAGTCTGTCAAAAGCCTCCTCGCACTGATAAACAATGCTATTAAAGTCTCAAGTTACAAAATCAATACGCAAAAGACAGTTGCATTTTTATATACCAGTAAAAACAGACTGAGAATGAAAGAAAAAACACAATCCCATTCACAATAGCCACAAAAATTTTGAAATACCTTGGCATCCACCTAACCAGAGAAGTGAAAGATCTTTACAGTGAGAACTCCAAAATGCTGCTCAAAGAAATCAAGGATAACACAAACCAATCAGAAAACATTCCACATTCATGGATTGGAAGAATCAATATTGTCAAGATATCCATCCTAGCCGAGGCAATCTACAGGTTCAATGCAATATCCATCAAATTACCAACAACATTTTTCACAGATCTGGAAATGACGATCCAGAAATTCATATGGAAACAAAGAACACAAATAGTTAAAACAATTGTCAGTAAAAGGAACAAAGTAAAAAGTATCATACTTCTGATCTTTAAAAGTTATTACAAGACTGCAGTAACCAAAATGACCTGATATTGGTACAGGAATAGGCTCATAGACCAATGGAACAGGACAGAGATTCCAGAAGTAAAAACAGTCTCTTAACCAACTCATTTTCAACAAAGCCAACAACAATCATTGGGGAAAGGAGTCCATATTTAGCAAATGATGCTGGGAATACTTGCTATCCACATGCAGAAGAATGAAATAAGACCCCCACCTATTACCATATACAAAATTTAATTCTATGTGAATCAAAGACTTAAACGTAAAACCTCAGACTATAAGAATCCTTAAAGAAAATGTGAGAAACTCATCAGAATAGGCAACAAATTCTTAACCAAGTCTCCAAAAGTGAATGCCATAAAAACTAAGATAGACAGGTGGGAACACATAAAACTGAAAAGCTTTTGCACAGCAAAAGAAACCATCAAGACAGTAAAAAGACAACCCACAGAATGGGAAAATTCTTTTTGCAAATTATGCATCTGACAAAGGTCTAACATCCAGGATCTACAAGGAACTCAGAGTAAAAGGAAAAAAGTCCCCATTAAAAAGTGGGCAAAGGACATGGACACTTCTCAAAAGTTAACATACAAGCAGCCAACAGACACGTGAAAATATTCTCAGTCTCACTAAATCAGAGAAATGCAAATTAAAATTATAATGAGATACTACCTAACTCCGGTAAGGATGGCTATTATCAATAAGTCAAAACACAACAGGAACTAGTGTGAATGCAGAGAAAATGGAACACTTCTACATTGTTGGTGGGAATGCAAGTTAGTTCAGCCTCTATGGAAAACAATGTGGTGATTCCTAAAAGAACTAAAAATTGATCTTCCATACGATCCAGCAATCCCTTTTCTGGGAATATACTCAGAGAAACATAATTGCTCTCCCAAAAAGTCACCTGCACACAGATGTTTATTGCTGCATAGTCATAATAGCAAAAACATGGAGCCTGCTGCTTATCAAAAGTAGACAGGATAAAGAAAATATGGTGCATACTCATAATGGAGTATTACACAGTCATAAAGAGCAAAATCACAAACTTCACAGCAATTTGGATGGAGTTGGTGGCCATCATACTAAGTAAACTATCACAGAAACAAAGAGTTGAATGTGAGCCCTCAACAGTAGTTATGTTAGCACAAGGGTGGGACCAGCGGTCGCTGGGCACTTCTAGGGGAGGGAGGGAGAAAGGAAAGAGCGCGGGAAGGCTTGTGGCAATACTAGGGTACCTAGTCCACTACCAGGCGGAGTGAGGAACAGTTAGAAGCTGAAACTTCACCTGCATGCAGCCTACTTATGCAGTCAATCCTCACTTGTACTCCACAACTCTACAATACATACATGTTTACATATATACATAAACTCTGGGTTTTTTTGCTCTCCCTCATATGTATAACATGATTTTAGGGGCCAGGAAGGACTACATTTTTTAGTCTATAAAATAATAATTGACAGATATATGTGCCTATATTTTTATTTTCTCTTCTGTTTTCCAAATATTTTATTAATGTTTATTTTTGTCATTTCTGATGAAGAAAAGTTAAAAATATAGTACAAATAACTTATTTTTTACTCAAATTTTCCTTGATTAAAATTTTCCTACATTTACTTTATCATTTGCTCTTGATATAGAGATGGATGGATAGAGATAAATAGATATTCATTTTTCCACAACTATTTGGGAATACACTGTGGACATTTAGACCCCCTTAACTTTAAATATTTCTGTGTGAATTTCTTAACAGACACTAACACAACTGCCATATAGATATCAAAATAGAAATTAACATCAATACAATAATATCAAGTCTACAGATCTCATCCAAATTTCACTAATTGTCCCAATCATGTTCTTTATAGCAAATTTTTAAAAATAATAGCTCAGTAGCAGGATCCAATCCAGGATCACACATTGCATTTTGTTTTCATATCTCCAGAATTTTTAACCTGGGACAGTTTCTTATTCTTTCTTATTTATGTCCTTGATAGATTTGAAGTTTTCAAATCGTTTATTATTTTGTAGACTGTCCCTCAATTTGAATTTGTCTGATGTTTCCCCATGATTAGATTTAGTTATGCATATTTGGCAAGAAGAACACACATTTTGTGGCCTTTCCTCGTTTCAGAAATATTTTATACCTGAGGTTTTTGTGACACAATGCTCACCTGAACTTCCTCATGCCTCACTGGCTCTTCAGCCCCTCCTTCTCATTATATCTCTAAGCATCAGAGATATTCCTATCAACCTCTCTTCTCAATCCCTTCTCTCTGGGTAGTTTCGTCTAATCTCTTGGAAGTAGGTATCATCATCCCATGCTCTCTCCTCCCTTTGTTCTAGACTCATATACTCAACCTCCTACACGTGTCTTTCCTTGAGTGTCAAAAAAGCATATAAAATTGTTACATGGGTAAAACCAAAATATTAATCCTTTCTTTCCAAAATTCACTCCCAGAAACACTGAGTTGAATAATAAAAAGGAGAAATTCAGGCAATAGTGGGGTGTGGGATGGGAGGAGAGAAATATTACCAGTAGAAAAGACTTCACTCCTATGGATTATTCTAAGAGTGCTAGAATCAGGTAACTGAAGAATTGACAATCACCTTAGAAAATCGAGTCCAATATTCCACAAGGTGATCAGTCTTTCTACAGGGCTAGAACTCATACAATAGTTACAATCATGAGAAATTCCACTTTATAAAAAGACATGTCATAAAGGTAATTAATTTAACTGAGCAAGATACAATTCCATATATAGTTCCATATCATTGATATGGCATATTGTTTTTTAAACGAACATAATTCAAATTAGGTTACAAAAAGCATAATATTACAGTGCAGTTTACAATTGCTAAGGCTGAACAAAGGAATGAATGTAAACCAGGCAGGCAGCCATTCAAAACAGCCTTGTATCACTATGCTTCTGCAATCATTTTTTTCCTATGTGTACACAGTTAGTGATCGTGTTATAATGAATAGTGGTCATTATAACACAGACTGTGTTTCTGAATCAATTGATTACATTACACATAGTTTACCTTAAGGGGCACAAACTGTAGAAACAATATTTGTAATTAGCTTCTGCTCCAGTGCTCTTGCTGACACGGAAATTGCTGGTCTCATAAAGCAGCTCATTTCATTTTTAATGTATCATTCACTATTATTAATGATTTCATATTAAATCAGAGACAGCTATTCAATAATTTGTACCTGTTGACTCTAATTTCAATCCTCTGGAATCACATCACTACATATGGCAAGGTATGGAAACTTTTAGATTTCTCTCTAATTTGCTTCATATATCCTGAGCCAACACAACCTGGTGGGTGCATGCCCTCTCAGTAAAAATGTTGACAAGGAAGCAGGTCTTGTTGTTTGTGGACTTCACCAGAACAAATTTAGGTGTTAATCCAGGCCAATGACATTTATCTTCCTGTCCTTCAACCTCTTCCTGGCATCCCAATCTCATGGTAAAAAATCCCAAACCCATGTTTATTTACCATCTGTAGTATTTATTTTGTAATCTTTGCCTAACCCTAACTGCAATCGAAGTTATACTTATAACCAAGGACATGAATGTCAATAGCAGAGTTAGTTGATTTAGCTCTAATCTCTCACTTGCTGTCATTACCAAGATTCGAAATCCAATAGCTCTGACCACTCTGGAAGCTACTGTAGATTCCCCCTGGCTGTTTCACAAGTGATGCTTCACTCTGATGTTCTTACCATTTCCATGAAATACATGAAACTGAAGTTGAGAAGCATTTTTCCTTTCCAGACTTTTCAGTCAAATGTAATTGTTCTGGCCAAGGAGTGAGCAGAAAATTTGTTTGCTTAACAGTTTTGCTGAGGCATAATTGCCATACAAGATTTAAAGTGCACAACTTGTGTAGGTTTGTCATGTGTATATACTTGTAAAGCCATCACCACAATCAGGACAGTGAACGAATACAATAGCCCTCCAAATTTCCTTGTACCCCTTTGAAATTTCTGCTTTCCATCTTTCCTTGCCCTCCTCCCATACCCAAAGTGATTTATTTTGTCAATATAAATTTGTTTGCATTTCTAGAGTTTTAAATCAGTCAAATCATACAATATATATTCTTCTCTTGTCTGCCGTCTTCCACCCAGCATAATTATTTGAAGATTCATTCATATTGCTTCAGGTTTTACTAGTTCATTTGTTTTGGTTACTGAATAGTATTCCATTATACGGATATACCACAATATTCTTTATCTGTTTATCTAATAATGAACAGTTGGGCTATTTTCAGCTTAGGGATATTATAAACAAACTGAAGTAGAGTTCTTCTGATCTCTTTTGGATGAGAGATCAAGTATTATGAGTCTCTTGTCAATCTTTATGTTCTCTTAGGACTTACAAAGGCTGATTCTTCCACTTTTTTTTTTTTGAGTTGGAGTCTCATTCTGTCGCCCAGACTGGAGTGCAGTGGCCACTCCTGGTCACTGCAGACTCGACCTGCTGGGCTCCGGCGATCCTTCCACCTCAGCCTTCCAAGTAGCTGGAACTACAGGTGCGCGCTACCACACCCGGCTAATTTTTTGATTTATTGTACAGATGAGGACTCGCCAAGTTGCCCAGGCTGGTCTTGAACCCAAGGGCTTAGGCAATCCACTCATTTCAGCCTCCCAAAGTGCAGGATTACAGGCTGAGCCATCGAGCCCAGCCTTCTCCCACTTTTAAAATCCCCATTTTCCAAGACCTTTGCACAAGTACACCAAATGTCTATGCTTGTAATACATACCAACTAATACCACATCCAGATATATTAATTGCATATCTTGTAGAACAATATTTCCTTAAAAGAATTTTCCGATCTCTGAGAAAATGTGAACTTACCCTTCCCACAGTTTAGGAAAAACCACTTATCTCCTACCATAGAGCTCTGGACTCAAATCCTGGAGTCTCCACACCATATGCATTATTCCTCCCAGAAGGTCTAGGGTGTGTTATGAAGGAAGACTCCCAATAATCTACACTGATGTTCCAGAATTGTCAAAACGACTGTTTCCTTAGATTCCCACCCTGATTCTCTTTCTAGAAGGGTATTAGGAAAGAAGAGACTCTCCAATCATCTTTATTGAATCAAGTTCCCAGCTTTTAATACATAACCTTAAATAACTCATACTTCTGCCACACTTTTTCTCCTTTTTGTTCTCCTTTCTCATACCCAAATCCTACTTCAGACCAAAGTTCCAAAGGAGAAAACAACTGAAAACTGTCAAGACCAATGAGATGAATATTTCAATTCTCTTTCTTCTTTCAAGACCATGTTTTATTCTGCTACAGTCTTTTAACTTAAATTGAATTTATGGGAATACAGGAAATGAAGAACTCTTTTCTTACAAATATTATATATCTACATATAGATATATATAAATATAAATTTAAATATATATATACTGTCATTTGTTCCTCTCTGGGAATGCACCAGGTTTAAGAGCAGTTTCTGGGCTATCACATATTTAGAAATGATCTCCCTCAGACAATCCCTCCCCTGTCAGGTTACATGAATGATTGCTATTGATATTACTCGGTCTCAGTTGACGGCACTGAGATCATGGAGCAGAGCTAATGATTCACCGGAAAACCACTCCTCCATGAGTTCAACAATTCTCTCCCCTATTTTTTGACTTTCAGGTAAATTACCTTTCAGCAGCACTTGGAAAAGGTACCTATCAAAACCAATTCAATTTCTTAAATTGTGACCATTTAAGTTTATGGGACCATATTACAGCTATTCATTCCTCTTTCACCTTGAAATCATTCAGTTCAAAAAAGGGCAGGTAATACTTTGAGTTTGCCTAGTATTTTGGCTCACTCTAAAGACTTCATCCAGAAAGAAATACCCAAATCTAGAAAACAAATGCTGTTTCCCATACCCCCATTTACTCACAGTGGGCTCTGCTCCATCACTGTCATTTAACCCATCTCAATCTCATTTACTAGATTTTAATTTATGCGATACTGTGAATGAAATGATGATTAAGCCGTAATAGCCTGGGACACACCTGCAAAGGACATTACCCAGAAAGCCAAAGTTGTTGCGTAACAAGTCTATGATGCTGCAAATGTGGCACCCGTTTTAAGTTAAGAAGACTCTCCTAAGGTAGTTTTCAGATCTGCCTGGGTCAACCCATCACACGAATAATACATCCAAAGATAGAAAAGCAATACATGCAGATTAGAGATCAACACTGATCTAAGCTTAAAGATTTATCAGAGATTTGATCACAACTCTTTTGGATGTAAGACGCTCAAACTGGTTCAGTAAGAAGAAAAAAAAGAATCTGTTGACTTCTATAATTAAAAGGTCCAAGTATATGTGGATTAAAGGAATGGTTAGATCCAGGTACTTAAACGTTTAATATTATCGTCAACTTGCTTTTCTCAGTCTCTTATCTCTCCTTTTCTTCTCTGTTAGTTTTATTCTAAGGTAGGTTCTCCCTCCTAGTGGCAAGATTGACACCATCTTGCTCTAAATACACATCAATAGACACTAGAGAGCTTCTCTTTTTCTAGTATTAGAAGAAAAATTCCAACAATCCTTAGCAAGAGAAACAAACCAGAAGGTATCACGCTTCCAGACTTCAAACACTACTATAAAGCTACAGTAATCAAAACAGCTTGGTATTGGTATAAAAACAAGCACATAGACCAATGGAACAAGATAGAGATTCTGGAAGCAAAGCCTCAATTCCTCAACCAATTCATCTTTGATAAAGCCTCCTACAACAACTACTGGGGAAAGGAAAACCTATTCAGTAAATGGTGCTGGGAAAACTGACTGACCACAGTCAGTGGTCTGAAGACTGAAGACTGAAGCAGGACCCCTACCTATCACCATACACAAAAATTAACTCTAAATGGATCAAAGATCTAAACATAAAACCTCAAACTATAAGAATCTTAGAAAACACAGGAGACACCCTTATGGAAATTGGAACTGGGAACCAATTCCTATCCAGAACCTTAAAGGCCAACACCTTAAGAAATAAGATAGACAAGTGGGACCTCATCAAATTAACGAGCTTCTGCAAAGCAAAAGAAACCATCAAGGGAGCAGGAAGACAGCCCACAGAATGGGAAAAAATATTTGCCAACTGTCTATCTGACAAAGGCCTAATATCTAGGATCTACAAGGAACTCAAATGTACCAAAGGGAAAAAAACAAACAGCCCCTTTAAAAAGTGGGCAAAAGACATGAATAGACAATTCTCCAAAGAAGATATATGGGGAGCCAACAGACACATGAAAAAGCCTCACTCATCATCAGAGAAATGCAAATCAAAACCACATTGAGATACCACCTAATCCCTGTAAGAATGGCCATCATTAATAAAACAAACAACAGATGCTGGCGAGGATGTGGAGAAAAAGGAATGCTTCTACACTGCTGGTGGGAATGCAAACTTGTACAGCCTCTCTGGAAAACAGTCTGGAGATTTCTGAAAGAACTAGAAATTGACCTTCCATATGACTCAGCAATTCCCTTATTGGGAATATTCCCAGAGGAATTCAAATTATTCTCCAAAGATACCTGCACACGAATGTTTATTGCAGCTCTATTCACAGTAGCAAAAACATGGAACCAGCCATGTTGCCCATCGAAGCTGGACTGGTTAAAAATGTGGTACATATACACAATGGAATATTATGCAGCCATAAAGAAGGACAGATATATGGACTTTGCAGCAAGCTGGATGGATTTGGAGTGGATCATACTCGGTGATTTATCACAGAAACAAAGAACAGAGTTCCATATGTTCTCACTCATAAGAGAACCTTGAACAATTATAATGCTATAAGAAAGTGATTGGCAGTAACGGGAAACTGTTGGTGGGGGGGGTGAGATTGGCAGTTGAGGGAAACTGCTAGGGCAGGGAGGGGCATACCTCATCAACAGGGGTACCTGCATGATCAATGTTTGTATACCTAACCCTGAATTGTATACCACATCTTTATATTTTAAAAAATAAATAAAATAAAAATTCCAGATGTGCTAGCTAGCAATTTATCGCCTATCAGCTCCCAATTCATCCTTTATTGCGCTTATCATGATAGTAGAAAACACTTCCTTTGCCAGATGGGATGGTGTTAAGCTTTATCAGTAGAAGGTTGCTGGAGGGACCCTGGAGGAGGAAGAGATTTTTCTTCCTGGTTCTAACATTCTTGACTTTTTCTTACTTCCATGGTTCTGGGCTGTCATGCAAGATCCCTGGTGGAGCTCACCCCCTCAGGTGACTCCTCAGTGGTGAGATCCACAGAACGAACCCCTGTGAGAAGATTTCAGGCAAGTTCCAGGAATGACCCGGCAGGCTTCCTCAGGGTGAATTCCACAGGCTCTGCAGTTCATTTACTATCCACTTCCTGGTAACAGCTTTGCAATGTTCCCAGTGGACTCAACAGCAACTCCACCACAACTCACTCTGTTCCAGCTTGGATACCAGCAAGTTCAACAGTAACTCAATAAGGAGCTTCCTAGGGAATGTTGTTGGCACCTTAACAGGTGGTTCTCTATGCGTTGGCCTTATCCCCCCAACTTTGAACCAGCTCTAGTTTGAACAACACAGAAACTTCTCCATCATCTAGTGGCTACAATTATATTCTTTTCAACAGAGTCTGAATTCTTGGGAAGAATTTCCCAACTTTTTATCCCTTCTTAGTGATAAAAAAAGAATGATTTCCTCGTAAATCATTAATAATCCTTTATAGTAATTACCATATGTTTCTGTTTTCTGATTGGACTCTGAATAATATACCAGAGATGGTGCTTATTCATTTGACTAGACTAGACTTTGGCCACAATGTACTGCTAAACTAATATGTGAAACCAGAGAAGCACAGTAAGCTCACTGGTCCAGCATGGGCCTTGTGTCCACCCCTGGAACTATGGGGTAGTCAGAGACATCAAGACCATATAGGCTGAGAATAGGAGAGGAGTTTTCCTCTCAAAAATAAATTGTGAGGAATTGATTTTGAGTGGGCACAAACACAGTCTGTATAAAAGAGCACGTGCTTGAGCAAAAAGAGACTTAATGGGAGTCCGGAAGCGAAGAGCAGACATTTCGACAAGTAAGACACTTGAAAAGAATAATGTAAATTTCCTAGGAAAAAAATCTAGATCATATAATAAGTCTTCCTTTAACCCCCAGAATTGTGGTTCCCAACAGTTTCTTAGTCAAGAGAAATAAGAGCCCCAAATCATTCATATATAATGATATATAACTATATTATGAATATAATTATATATGATAATTCATATATAATCTTGCTTTAAAAATACAAAAGCTGTATGGCTTATCTAACTAAAAAGTTCAGAATTAAGGCAGAATTTAAGCAATACAAGAAACTGAAAGCATCTCTGACACACATTTCCCTGCAAAAATCATGACACTTTATTTTCTTTCTTTCTCTGTGTTGTTTTTTTTGAGTTGGAGTCTCACTCTGTCGCCCAGACTGGAGTGCAGTGGCTGCTCCTGGCCACTGCAGCCTCGACCTGCTGGGCTCCCGATCTTTCCGCCTCAGCCTTCCGAGTAGCTGGAGCTACAGGTGCGTGCTACCAGGCCCGGCTAATTTTTTGATTTATTGTTGAGATGAAGTCTCACCAAGTTGCCCAGGTGGGTCTCGAACCCGCAGGCTCAGGCAATCCACTCACTTCAGCCTCCCAAAGCATGGGATTACAGGCTGAGTCACTGAGCCCGGCTTTTCTTTTCTTTAATATCCTAGCTCACATGTCTACCTCTGAACCATTAACTGACTTCAGGGGCAAGAGAAACATGAATTGTCTTAGCTTGTATTGCAGCTTTCATTCCAAAAGCCCAGAGTACCACAATCTGGGATAATGGGAAAGTATAGAATGCATACTAGGAAGCCAATCAACAGATGTGCCCTACAAGAAATGGACGCTTTCTCATTACATCCTCATGCCATCTCAAAGAACTTGTAACAAGCATCCATTACATATTATTATATTTGTTTTTACACTCATGAATCCTTTACTAGGTTCTAGGTGGGTTCTTCTGACAGAAAATACCCCTTGTCACTTCTTCCCACCCCCAGAGTAAAGTGTAGAAGTTTAATGAAAGTTTGAATGAATGCTCTTAAACACTATCTTGCCAAAGTATTTTGAACTTCATTCTGCAGACAATAAGGCACATTTTTTTCTTCAGAGAGACAAAGTCTTGTTCTGTTCCCCAGGCTGGAGTATAGTGCAGCAATCATAGCTCACCGCATCCTTCAACTCCTGCCTCAGCAATCCCCCTGCCTCAGCCTCTTTCTAAGTAACTGGGACTATAGGTGCACACAACCGTGCCTGGCTAATATTTATTTTATTTTTTAGAAGCACGGTCTCCCTATGTTGCTCAAGCTTGTCTTGAACTCCAGGCCTGAAGCAATCTTCCCTCCTCAGTCTACCCCCGCCACTGGGATTACAGGCATGAGCCACCACATGGCAGCCTCGAAGGGCTTTGATAGAACAGAACCATAACCTAAGATGTTTTAAAATCAGAAATGTTGGGGGGAAAAAGAGGAAAGAGGAAATTAGTATGGAGGCTATCATAGTTGCCCAGACAGATGATTAGGAAAAAACTAATCTATAGCAAAGGCAATGGAAATTAAGTACAAAGACTCAGAGATGAAAAAGATAGGCCTTGATGAAAATGAAACATGGAGCTTGAAGTAGGAGGAATTAAAGGCAATTCAAAGGTTTCATTGAGATGACTGTGTGAACTGCTCAAGGAAAGAAACAGAAAATAAGCAATGGGTTTGTAGGAAAGAGAGCTTACTGTATATATTCTATAGAACGCATTACTTGTTCATAAATACTTGAAGAAAAGCTATTTAGTTATAAATAACCCAAATATTTTCCCAGCTTCCTACAAATCAAAGAGGTAAACTGTAAGCAATTCTTAGCTCTGTGTATATTATGCTAAGACCTGATGAATGGATGCAACTAGTCTACATCATGACTTCTCCCTACCAACTGGGTCGCTACCACTCTACTTGGCTGGAGGTCACTCTTTCATCCACGGGGACATCATGAACAGAGAAGGACAGGAAAGTGAGAGGATGCTCTCCTTTCTTCGATTCTTATTCATGCACGTTGGTTGGAGGAGGGAAAGCTTAGGGATGCCTTTCTTTCACCTCTCTCCTTCAAATGGGTTACGGGCCATCTGGCTATCTGCAGTGTACACTCAAGAGTGCATCCTAGGACACAGGACTCCTTTGATCCTCAGACTTTAAAAGTGTCTTAAATTATTTTGCACCCAAGCGCAGCTGAATTATAAGTGGCAGGATGGAGAAACCTGGCCTCTAGAGGGAAGAATCAATCATAATACAACTGTGTAGCTAGACAGTTTCTATAAATGCCAGGGCAGGTGGTCTGAGATCCCATATGTACAGGCTTTCTTCACATTACGAGAAAATCCAGATCTTTGTCACCACCCCAGGACTGATTCAGCCCTCCTAGAGGTCATTCTCAAGGGATGGTCCCAATGGACCAGGGATGTCAACCCCAAAGGTGTCACTGTGGAAGGCATGTCATGAGGCCACTTCACATGGTCCATCTTGCCCTCTTTATTTAGGTCCTCCTTGTACCTCAAACTGTTCCCACTCTAAAACCCCTCATTCTAGAACTCCAGCATTACTTATGCCCCTATAAGAGATACTTGGCAAATATGGCCCTAGTAAGGTACAGGTACCCTTTTCTCTCTGAGACTTGAAACAGATCAAGGAAGATCTTGGAAGATTTTCAGATTACCTTGACAAGTTTATAGATGCTTTCCAGAATTTAATGCAAGTATTTGAGCTCTCCTGGACAGATGTTATGTTGCTTTTAGGCCAGACCCTAGTAGCCACTGAGAAATAAGCAGCCCTGCAATCAGCAGAGAGGTTTGGAGATGAGCTTAGCATTTCATATTGTGACAGAGAGGGGGAGGAGCCCGATCCAATAGACATGTCTACAGTGGGACTCCGATAGTGATTTGGGAGAATGGAGGAGGAAACATTTCCTGATGTGCATACCGGAAAGCTTGAGGACTAAACCTTAATTATTCCAAGTTAACCATGACAGACCAAGGTGTTGATGAGACTCCCTCAGCTTTTCTGGAAAGGCTGAGAGAGGCTTTGATTAAACGTACATCCCTAGACCCTGAATCAGTTGCAGGGCAACTAATCTTAAAAGATAAGTTTATTAGTCAGGCAGCTCCGGATTATCAGGAGGAAGCTGCGGAAACAGGCCAAAGGACCAGATAGTTCTTTAGAGAATATCCTAAAAGTGGTCACCTCGGTCTTTTATAACAGGATCAGGAGGAGGCACAGAAAAAAAGGAGACATAAGACAAAGGCAAGAGCTCTAGTAGCTGCCTTAGGCTATAACACCCCAGAATTCTCAAGGTGTATCTTCTGTTATGGATGCAGCAAGCCAAAACTTTAAAGAAGTAATAGGGTGTCAACATGGAAGGTTGCAGAACCAAAGGGACAAAAGAGGCATCTCAATTGGCAGTCAACTTTTGTGACAAGCCCACCTACCCACCTACCCACCCCCCCACCCCCTCCGCCCCCGAATCGCAGCACTCTCAGGGCTTGGCTTGCCAGTTCATTAGAGCTGACACTTCCAGGACTAGGCTTACCAGAACCTTGATGACTCTCTCTGGGGCTTAGCTGTCCCGTTGAGCTGACACCCTTGAAGCCCAGGTTGATCTGAAAAATCCACATCATGAGGAATGCTGAGAACTGGGGTTAGGAAGAAGGGTTTTATTTTCCTGCTGTTATGATTTTCCCATCTGAGCAGGGCTGAGCTGAAATCCCTGACCACACTCCTTCGGAAAGAATATTTGCCATTGGCTTCTTGCTGATGAGTATTGACAGAACAGGGTATTAAATGTACCATCTGCTGGCTGGCTTTTCACTCCCTTGTCTCTACAGATCTCAAAAGGAATGAATCATGGAAAAGTAGTGTTGGGCTTTGGATCAGGACAGAACTGGGTTTGAAATGGATATCTGTCATTTATTATCTGTGACATCCTGAGTAAATTTCTTACCCTCTTTAAGCCTCAGTTACCTTATCTCTAAAAAGGGGATAATAGCTGTTACCTAACTCACCATTGCCATAAGACTTAAGTAATGTGTGAAAAGCACTTTGTACCATGCCTAACCAAGAACAAATGTACGTATGAAATGGGTGCTGATAGTATTACTAATATTACAGTTGTGAGATGTGATCTGTAACTCAATCAGACCCCATGCCCTTAATGCACATAAAAGGAATTTATTGTGAGGGCTATCTACCTACCTCCTCATTCTGCTTTTCCTGGGAACTAGCATGGAACATAACAGTGGAAATAGATGAGGATTTGAAGACCTATAGGCTTAGGTTCAAACATGTACACCATCAGTTTTGGGCCCATTTAAAAACTAATATTAACAGTTCTTTTCATCAGAGTTGTAGCTAATATTTAATGAGAACTGTAGGTAGAATAAGCTCAGGGAAGTTAGGGATTTTATGAGTTTTTCCCCACTGATTTATCCCATTAATTTTACCTAGTATCTGGCATAAAGTAGGTCCTCAACCAATATTTATTAGATGCTATTGAAGTCATTTGCACTCTGCCTGGACTGTAGTAGGGTCCCGTTAAATCTTACTCCTGTCATTTTTTACTTATCTTTCATTAGCTAATTGCAACCTTGGATCCCATGGCAAGGCAGCAGAATTGTCAGAGATATTGGGCTTTAATTGTTTGATAACAAAGCTGTAGCTGACCCATGAGCCAGTTCTACCCATCAGATGATCTTTGTTCCACACAGCTTTACTAAGAAGTTGCATTTATTAATGATGGCCATTCTTACTGGAGTTAGGTGGTATCACAGTGTGGTTTTGATTTGCATTTCTCTGATGATTAGTGTGAGGCTGAGCATTTTTTCATGTGTCTGTTGGCTGTGTGTAGTTTTCTGAGAAGTGTCTATTCATGTCTTTTGACCACTTTTTAATGGAGCTGTTTTTTTCCTTTCAGCATGTTTGAGTTCCTTGTAGATCCTGGATGTTAGACCTTTGTCAGATACGGAGTTGGCAAATATTTTATCCCATTCTGTGGGCTGTTTTCCTGCTTTCTTGACCATTTCTTTTGTTTTGCAGAAGCTTTTGAGTTTCGTGAAAGTTTAAATTAAAATCCCTGAATGTTTTTTATAGCAGGGAAATATCTAAACGCTTCGACTGTGCTTGTGCTTTGGAAATGAATCTTTAATGATTTCATGGAACAATGGCACCTAAAGCAGGAGTCAGTTTCAGAGAAGGTGACAGAGCATGTGCTGGTCTCATGAGCACAGCTATCAAAATGCCTCCGCTGTGATGTGCTTTTCCTAGTGTTTGTTTATATAAATTAGTGATTTGTTGCCTCAATAATTCGGCGATTTACCATTCTTAGGAGATGATAGGAACCAAGAAAACATAATCCCTTGCAGTTAACTTTAAAACATCTGCGCCTTTGGGAGGCTGAGGTGAGTGGATTGCCTGAGCCCATGGGTTCGAGACCCGCCTGGGCAACTTGGCGAGACCTCATCTCTACAATAAATCAAAAAATCAGCCGGGCGTGGTAGCGCGCGCCTGTAATTCCGGCTACTCGGAAGGCTGAGGTGGAAGGATCACCGGAGCCCAGCAGGTCGAGGCTGCGGTGGCCGGGAGCGGCCACTGCACTCCAGTCTGGGCGACAGAGTGAGACTCCAACTCAAAAAAAAAAAAAAAAAAATCTGGCCTCATAGGGTGTGGAATAAATGAAAGCTGTGCAAAATCTAAGCAGAGAGGGAGCAGGGAACAGAAAGTAAAGAAAAATTCAAGTAGCCAAAAATGTCAGCCTTTCTCAGGTCATAAAAGACAACTGCAAAGAGAGGAATAAAAAGGGGGAGAAGAAAGAATGAGGTGAAAGAACAGGAAAAGATAACTAGCTAGTAGAATTGATAGTTTTATCTCCCCACCTTCTACCTTTTGGAAGCTAAATAAAAGTTTAAAAAGTGTCCAATATTAAGACAGTTTGCAAGGATCTCGTTTGATAGAATATGTTGGCCTATATCAGCCTAGAAAACTATGAAAACTTTAATTTTGAGGGGCTTCTTGACTTAGCAACTGTCTCTATAGTAAAAGCTAGCAATAAAAAAAAATCATTTTTATTTTTAATTGCGCTCCCTTCCTATATACTAGGACTTTAAACTTCTTTCCTCAGGACTCAGTACTTCAAAGTCTTAAGTTGACACCCAATGTTATATTCAATTTTATTAATGATTGAATAAAAAAGAATGGGTGGTACGTCAGGAAACCTGATTATGGCCATAGATCCAAGGCACTTTCTACTTTATCATAAATAAAGTTGATATTCTGATGTCTGATTAGTTTATTCCTTATTTTTGATCTTACAGAGGAGGAAAATGTTATTTATTGTTTCATAAAACTCCCAATTAGTGAATCCGCTGGGAACCTTGATAGATAGTTGTAAGCACTGATATTTAAACTGAAATAGTCTACAGAATCCATGGAGGCATGAAGGTTATTGGTTCAATCAGGGTAGGAAGATTAGACGTTAAACTTCAGCGTTTCATAAACTCAAGCCTCTCTGGTTTTTTATCTTGGTAATTTGTAACAGCTTCTGTGGTGATTATGCAGCTGTTTTTTTAACAGACATGGGCTGTGGGGGTTTCTACAAATTACCCTGTTTTTATGGGCACAGATTGGCTTTAGCAGGGACTATATCAACATTCATTCACTCAAAAATGCACAAATATTTAATGACAACCTGCTGAGAGTCAGGCACTGCTTTAAGTTCCTGGCATTCAACAGTGAACAAAGGTAAGGAGAACTAGGAATTCCTCAGACTGAAGGAAGGTGTCCAGTGTAAAATAACTTGGTTAGTTTCGACCATATTGAAAAGATAATATTAGAGAAAAGTGATATGATAAGCCATGCAGTTATTGGGGTTGGGGGGATGGGAGAAGCAGAAGAACATTCCAGGCATAAGAAACCTTAAAAAACTGGCATGCTCAAGTAAAAGCAAGGAGGTCAGTGGGTCTCAGAGTGGGCAAAGAGAAAAGCACTAGAAGTCCGGGAGGTAAGAGGAAGAAACAGTCTAGAAACTTATTACAATTATGCAGACTTTGCCCTAGTAAAAAGGGAAATTATCCGAGGGTTTCATGATCTGAATTTCGTTAAAAAATTTTCCTGTCTGTTGTATAAGAATAGACTATATGGGTAAGGGTGAAAGCAGGGAGACCAGCTTCCTTTATTTTGGACAAAAGATGGTAAATTGAACCAGGGGTCATCCCCATAGAAGCAGTAAGAGGTGGCCAATTTTGACATATGTTTTAAAAGAAAGTCAACAGAATATCTTAGAATATAGGAAAGGAGAAAGGAAGAGTTAAGGATGACTCTAAGTTTCTTTGCCTGAGAAACTAGAAGAGTAAACTTGCTATTTCATGAGGTAGAGTAGATTTCAAGAGTAAGATCAGAAGTTTAGTATTTGGATGTGTTAAGTTTGGGAAGTTTAAGAGATCTAATTTGACATGTTCAGTGTAGTCGAACACATGGTTCCGAAGAAACACTGGAGAAGGAATATAAATATAAATATAAAGTCTCATCAGCATATTGATGGGACCTCAAGCCATAAAACTGAATGAGGTTTCTAAATGAGAAGAAAGAAAAGACCCAAGGACTGATCAATCTTAATATCTCTGGGAGATACTAAAAGCAAAGACTTCTAGTCCCAACTGAAACTTACATCACAAAAGGTAGATTCCTTAGTCCATTTTGTGCTGCCATAACAAGATACCTGAAACTGGGTAATTAGTTAAAAAAAAAAAAAAGAAAGAAAGAAATTCACTTCTCACAGGTCTGAAGGCTAAGAAAGCAAAGATGAAAAAGTTAGCATCTAGTAGAGGGTTTTCTTGTTATGTTATACCAGGATAGAAGGCAAAAGGACAAGAAAGAAACACCCTTCATCAAGTTATTTTATTAGGGTACCTAATCCCATTCACGAGGGAAGGAGGAGTCTTCGTGGCCTAATCACCTCTTAAAGGCTCCTCCTCTTAATACTATCACATTGGCAACACCTGAATTTTGGAGGTGCTCCATTCAAACCATAGTGCAGAACATCTGTTTACAGATCTGTAGTAGGTGAGATAGGATTATTTTATTTGAGTTGGTTCATAGTCAGAGCTATAAGCCAGAAGATTATTTGTCCTTAGAATTATTATGCCAGGCATATTTAGGCACCGTTAGATTGGCTGTCTCAAATTCCTCTTCACCTTGCTTTCAATTACATATTCAGTTACGTGGGCGAGATTACGGGACTATGTCTTTCCCCAAGTTCTTAGTCACATACCATCATATGGCTTCAAGTTAGCTTTCTGAATTTTTGGAAACCCAGACTGCGGTTTCAAGCAAAAGAGATATAGGGAATGATATGAATGAGGGAGTGTAAGGAATGACCTGTAACCTACTGAAAATATAACTTGCATTTGGACTGAGGTGGATGGAAATTTGAAATACATATCACAAATACAATGAGGTAAAATGCTTTAAAGAGAGCACTGAATGCTACAGTCTTTGGAAACAAATCAAATTATAAGTGATGCAAGAGAAACTTCAGTAAAATTCAACAGTTAATTATAATTAATTATAGTCAGAGAACACTGGCCCAAGACATGATCATACTCAGAAAAACTCTACTCTGACAAGGTTTTACCATGAGAGTGGAGCCTGAGAAAATATCAAGACATGAAGAATAAAAAAAATCTACTTGTAGAAAAATTGAGATTTTAGAGTTCAACCCAGTCTGTGGAGAGAGAGAAAAAAATGATATTCCAGAAAGCATCCTAAAAAAGTGACAATAAAGGAGATATTTGTATTTGATCAGAGAATGACTGGGGTTACAAGGATCTCTTCAAAGAAAAAGAGAAATCAAAGTATCAGGAAGTAAATAAAACGACTTCCCCACTGTAACACAATAACCCCAAATCTGAGAGAACGTGCATCTAATGTTTACCTTTTCCAAAGAAATCACCCTGAGATTTAGCAGGGAAAGACATTGGTTTATTAAAACTTTCAGGAGGCACCAATGGCAGCAGGTGGTGAAGAATCTGTGACCCAAGACAGTACTGCAAGGCATTTTATAATCAAAGCAAGCAAGTTAATTATTCAAATACCCATACGGTGTTTACAATTACATTGACTAAGTGATGATTGATTGTTTTCAGTTTTGCTTGGTCACCTGCATCCCATGACTCATTACTGGGAATAGACATACCCTTCAGAGCCCAGTTTTGGCTAGAGACTGCTCCCTGAGGGAGGGGAAGAAAGAAGCCAGGTAGAGAGGGAAACAACCTATATTTGGACAATACCTCACACACACACAAAGATTTGAGATCCAAGAAAGTACAGTCATGAACTGCATTTCAGTCATCTATGGACTGTATACACAACAGTGGTTCTGTAAGATTATAACAGCTGCCCTATAGAGGTTACCACTTTTTATCTTTTGTACCATATCTTTTCTATGTTTATGCATGCAAGTTTTTACCAATGTGTTATAGTTGCCTACAGTATTCAGCTACTGTATTCTTACCTACAGGTTTGTGGTCTTGGAGCAATGGGCTACACCATCAAACCTAGGTATAGTGTTGTAGGCTGTACCACCTAGGTTTGCATACTTAGTGATCCTCATACAAGAACAGAATTGCCTAGTGACACATTTCTCAGAACATATCCTTGCAATGCATGACTCTACTGAGAAGTGTCTTTTTAAAGCTACAGACAGAACATCTACTATACACTCTAATGGTAAGTTGTGCCTATAAAAATGCAGCCAGAAGAACTGAGCAGCTACAAAAGATGTGGACTGATCTGTAAAGATCAACAAAAATTATGTTGAGTGTAAGCAGATGAGCTTCAGTGTACCATAGTTACTTTAAGTGGGTTCATAGGCATTGACTGATGATGCTTGAAGAAAATTCCCAGGAAATTTATGGAGTGACAATTCCTAGAGAATAAGGGTGACCATATAATTTATCATTCAAACTGAAATGCTTTTGAGACTGGAATGAGGAACTATAATAATATATTAGTTTCCTAAGGCTGCCGTAACTAATTACCAAAAACGTGGTGTTAAAACAACATAAATATATTCTCTGACAGTTCTGGAAACTAGAAGTCTGAAATCAAGATGTCAGCAGGTCCAAGCCCTCTCCATAGGCTCTAGAGAAGGATACAGTACTTTCTTACCTCTTCCTATTGGCTCCCAGCAAGCCTTGGTATTCCTTGGTGACAACTCCAATTTTGGCCTTCCTCTTCACATGAACTCTTCTGTGTCTCTGCACCTTCTTCCTTTCTGTCTCTTATTAGGACACCCATCATTGAATTTAGGTTTTATCCACCTAATAAAGGTTGATCTCACTCACCTGGAGATTTTTATCTTAACTACATCTGCAGTTATCCTTTTTCCAAATAAGATCACATTATGAGGTTGCCAGTGGACATATCTCTTTTGGGGTCCACTACTCAATTCACTACAAATAATTTCACCAGGACAATAGGACCATTTTGGGCAAGTCATATATATGTGATCAACCTAAAGAGAAGCACAAGAAAGATGAGAACTATTTTTAAAAGCATGTCAGGACAATGATAGAACAAGCCCAGGCGTATCTCGAAGGCTAGTTGAATGAATATTTTTTTCTGGATGATAATTTCTCACTCCCTAGATTTAGATGCTGGTTACACAGTCAGAATCAGTTTGTGAAAATTCAGTGAACTATATGTACACACAATTTTCTGAATCTGAAACCCTTTTTTTACTTTTACTCTAAAAAAAAAAAAAGCTCATTCATTTGTTTTTCTAACATTCTCTTCCAGATTTTTTTACTCATTGAGATGAAGGAAGACAAGATTCCTTTGAACAATGGATGCATTTGAATGACCAAATTTCAGTGTCTTTAAATCTCTAACAACAGTTAATACCACATGGGAATATACTGGAAATAAGGCATCATTTCTGGGAAAGCATTTTGCTCAGCAAACTCAAACTCACTTTTGAGTGGATTGTCTCAAAGCAAGGTTTTTGAAAATCTCATTGTGGTTACCAAATATAAAGCTGTTTTACTGTCATCTGTCTGATTCATGTATCTATTCCTCAAATACTCTGAACTTGGAAGGGGTAGAGAGAGGAGTTATTAACTGGAACAGGAGATGGAAGGCACATCAGAGAGGACCTTAAATTACAAACTGTAAGGATTTAAGACATTTTGAGAAGGTTTCTAAGACTATTTGAGGGCAGAAAAGGATATTATTGTTGTGGAATAGGCTTTCCCCTTTCAATCCCTGGTTCTAAGTAGAATAACTAATACCTCAGACTTTCCTTTGTGCCTAAGATGTAGATGGTGGTCATGTATGCAAATCAGCATTTGCTCCGCTCTCTTAGGCTCAGAGGCAGGCAGGTTCACTTAGTTTCAGTGACAGAGGCAATTACATTGAGTTTAATATTTTGGTTCTAGACATCATAAAACATCTTCTATTCCTCAAAAATTCTTTGAGATTCTTTTTCTAGGCTTTTTCTCATTTAGTTTTGTTATTTCCTTCCAAAGTTGAGGACATTTTTCTAAAGAGTACCTGGAAATTAATAGAGAAATAAGCATTACTACCAACTGAAATAAATGCCATTGATGTTCTCTTCTGGTGTATAATTTTTTGTCGTATCCTTTTAGTGAATAGAAATGAGAGTTATTCCTTTAACCCTGTCCCTACCCAATCCCCCCCTTCATTTTTTTCCCTTTAAAGATGAGCTGCCACCTTTAATTCTCCTACCCCTGAAGTTCTACATTCTCTTGACTTCCTTCATCTCAATGAGTAAAACACATTGTAATTTAAGGTCCTCTCTGATCAATTGTAATTTAAGGTGCCTCCCATCTTCCTTTCCAGTTAATAACTACTGTCTCTACCCCTTCCAAGTTCAGAGTATTTGAGGAATAGCTACAAGAATTAGGCCGATAGTGGTAAAGTCCCTTGGCTATTACATTATGGCTTCATATTTGATGATCCTTCAGCTTGGGCCACTCTTGATCCAAATTTTCACATTGTTGGTTCTTCTATAGCGTTCCATTATCCTGCTTACTTTTCTTGACATTATATGAAATTTTCTTATTTCATCATCTATTCACTTACTTATAACAGAAAAAGTGCATGCAGGAAGGGGCACCAATATATGCCCAGCCCAAAAGAGTGCTTGGAATAATAACTGGAGTTATTATCAGTGCCATATAATAAATGAATATATATTCCAGGCCCTAGGAGAAAAGAAAAATATTTGTTTGTTTTAGCTTTTATCTACTTTAAGGTTATGGCTTAGTGCTAAAAAAGTCCAATGCATTTCCTGCTATGAAGTAGCTAATGAGGTAGTTGAGGAGAAATAAGACATAAGGATAAAATCACTAAGATCACAAAACAAAAATTACAGATACCTAAAAAGAGGGACCAAAAATATGTGCTAATGAAGAAATTCATCTGCTGACATTTCAGGTTGAACATGAGTATAGAAACTCCCATTTTCAAGATCACAGGAGTGGGGACCACTGACTTTGAACTACTAAGCCCCGAATTACAGGCACAAATGTATTACAGTTGAGTTAGTGAGTCAGAGAGGAGTGGGTGGAGAAAGAGAAAATCCTTTAAAAAAATCAGTTTAGTGCAGAGATTGCTCTTGTGATAGAAGCTGTTGTGCATGTTTGCAAATCAGAAAATGAGTGAGGATTCAGTTTTTCCAAACCTTCCACAGCTGGGGTTGTTACATGGAGTGACCCCCCCCCAAAAAAACACCAAAATTATCTCTTGGAGGGCAAGTCCCTTGTAGTATACTCTAAATTTGTTTCTCGGGTTCAAATGGTCAACCAAAGTTTTTAACCTGGAAGTTTTGAGAAGGTTGTGCTGTGATTTGAGGAAGAAATATCCCAAGTTGTGGCAAACAGGTGACTGGTTCTTCCACCATGACAGTACACCTACCCACACCGTGCTAAGTGTCCAGCAGTTTTTCACCAAAACAACATGATCATCGTGTCTCTCCCTATCCACCTGATCTCACCCTGAGTGATTTTTGTTTGTCTGTTTGTTTCCCTGGATGAAAAAAAGTCCTTCAAGGGAAACCTTTTGCTGATATGGAAGAGGTGAAACAAAAAATGGTGGAAGCACTAAAAGGCATCAAAAATGGATGAGTTCAAAAACTCGAGCAGCGTAAAAAGCATCTCGATAGGTATATTGCATCAAATGGAGAGTACTTTGAAGGTGACTGAAGCTTAAACATATAAAAATAAATACACAATATTTTATAAATAAATTCTTGTTTTGGGGCATCCCCCTCACATATGCAATTTCCTAACGTCACTTTTAATGAGTGGTTATAAAGTAATAATAGCAATAGTAACAGTGATGAGTAAATACAACAGCATCTGTTCGATTTCTATGTAAAAGTATTTTGCGAGAGAAAAATTTAGGTTTTTTTTAACCCACTACAGATGAAATTATTCTCATCTCAGCTGAGAAATCACTTCAGAAAGAATAGCATGCACTACTCTATCTCTGTGCCAGATAAACTCTACAACTCCCTTTATAACCTGATACATTGTCCATGAGTGGCTTACCCCACAACTGGACTTTTTCACAGTTATTTGAGTCAAGTCTAAGAGAAGTTCCTTCACATGCTCAAGAATGCATTGACTGAAGAAATAGTGCTCTTCATATGGGCAAAACTCTGAAATAATAGGCATGGCTTGGGAAAGTTGCCTGCCAGGGAATTTGTGGTTCAGATAAATCATTTATTGAAACTTGCAAACCAGTTCACCCTCCTACTGCCCGTTAACCAGACCTGTTTGTTCAGAGTGCTGGGAAAGTGGTGGTGTGAAACCAGACAGCCCTAGTCTCAAATAAGCCCTAGTCTCAAAAAAAGTCACATTATGTTTCAGAATATCAATCTCTCCAGGTGTGGAGTGAGGAAAATAGGGTCATGAAGACTATTTGACATATAAATCTTCTGGTGCGTGGTTGATGTTCAATTACTGTTACTCATTGTCATATGTTTCTAATGGGAAGAGTATAAGGATGAAATCATAGTTCTCTTCTTTAATCAATTTCCCTTGAGAAATGGATTTATGTTTTCTCTGTCTAATAAATTGCTAGAAAACCCCGTTTTAAAAAAATGACAGACTGTCTGTTCTTTTTAAATCACTGGTTATGAAGACTGAATTAATTGGCTGCCTTACTCTTCTCTCTTCATTGAGCCAGAAACAAGATGTCTTGGTTTTCAGCCCCAGTGGATTCCCATATCTCACTCCCAAACAAAACCAAGGACAAAGACACGAAATGCACAACAAAGAAAGTTTGAAAATCCTCCTTCTGGAATCATTGCTAATGACTTGATAATTGTTTGGACGATTTGCCAAGAGTGCATCTGACATGGTCACATCTTAGAAATGGACTATTTCAAAACTATCCTCTTTGGCTTCAATATTTAAGCTACTTCAGATTTCTAGCTGAAGATTTACTAAAGAAATACAAATTGGTGATATTTCAATTGGTCAATTATGTCACATCCCAGCAGCTCTTATGAAGGGTGAAAAGGAAGAGTGTGGTGGAAAGATGTCCTCAAACAAGACTCAGAATTGTGGAACGTTTAATAAGAGTGAGACATAGATTATACTTTACTGTACCTTTGCAAAGCATCTCAATATACAACACACTCTCACAGGCTGTGCATTATTTCACTTAATGTTAATAATTGCACTGTGTTGGAGTTACTGTCAGTGCCATCTTACAGATGAATGATTGAGCCACAGGAAGACTACCATCTGATAAGTAGCAGATCCTATATTTAAACTCATATAAAGATAAAACATCATACTTACTAAGAATCAGGAGTTTTGATATTTGTTTCTCAAGGCAACCATGCAAGAAAGGTGATATTTTCTTAGATTTTGAAGAGGCTAAGACACTTGCCCTCAATAGCTATCTATTGTCTGAGAGTTCTTAGGTAAAAGGAGCATTCAATAAATGGATACTGGGGTATCTCACCTAATTAAAGAAAGAGTGAAAAGGCTGAGCATAGCAAAGATAGGAATGGAGTTGAGCGCTAGAAAGAGCTGAATATAGGGTCTTGAATGTTTCTAAGACTTTCTCTGTCTCATGTATGCTTCATACTCTGATGGTTTTATTTTCTCTCAGTGAAGACAGACTTTCTCCATGGTGGGTGTCAGGGTCCCCTGAGCCTCCTATGCCTCAGCTTCATCATTAAAAATGAGAAGTTTTTAAGGTTTTTTTTAGATCCTATTTCAAAAATCTAGGCGAATGACCTATTTGCTCAATTTGGTTTTGATGCTCACTACTGGACCAATTAATTGTGATCAGTAGGACAGGGCCCTCTAAGAACATGGAGACTTACTCTATGATCACAGAATTGGAATGGGTGTTTTAGTCTGAGACGAAGGGGACAATGCTAGGTAGACAAAATAATAAGTGTCCATCTCAAGAAGGTAGCATATCAGCCTGATCTTGTACCCTATAACCCATCAGCCTCTTGAATCTCTGGTCCCATATTTATCAAAGGTAGAGAAAGCCTGTCATTTAAAAAGAGTAAAGATGGAGGGGGAGAAGGGGAAGGAGGAAGGAAACAAAAGAGCTGGATGATGTTACAGATACGAAGTCATCCATGTTCTTAAAACAATCTCTTTTATGGAAAAGGAAACTGAGACCCAGAGTAGCTAAGTAACCTGTTCAGAATCACAGAGCTAATAAGTGACAGAAGCAGGGTTTAAACCCCAGCTGACTATCTCCAGAGTCCACATTTATAACCACTATCCTCTAAATCTTCTCAATGAGCATAGAGAGCAATAAATATGGAGGTGCTGCCCGGGAAGGGAGAATGAAAACAACTGTAACAGGTGTGTTTAAAATAGTGATTTCCAGAAAACAAGCTAGGACACCAGGAAGGGAAAAGGAAAGATGAAAAAAATGAAGTGATTTGTCCAACGCGTGCACCAACTAAAAGGAAAGATGGTGTAAAACACAGATCTCCTGGTTTGCATTCAGAAGAATTTGTCCATCTCAAAGAGCGTTGACAGAACAGGGCAGAGATGTTTTTCAAGGCTATCCTGAAGCTGGTGTGCAATGTCAAGCAACAGGGGCTGCTCTTGGCCAACAATGTGATCCTACACAGTGCTTGACCTCCGTTAGCCTATTTCTTCATTATCGAGAGAATAGACTGGAAAAGCTCAAACATCTCTGGAGTCCATTATGCCATATAGGCAGCTGCATCCCAAACCCAAGTGAGTGGCTTAGATTACTATTCGTTTTCTAGAACAGAGTCCTTTTAGAAGAATCGAAGACTATGTCCTCAGATTCTTCCCGAATTTGCCACCCCGGCCACATGTCACACTCACCAGGAACAGTTAGAGAATCTATTTTCTATATATGTACGTGGCCAGTTGCTCAGCCCCACTGTGATAAAATCATGAATCATAGTTACTGGATCTCAATGAAGCAAATATAATGAGACAGGGAAAATCTCTCAGAAGGCATACCCGAGACAGACTACAAATGAAGTGCTGTATTTTTTTTCAAATCATGAGATCATTCAGATTCTTTCACCCTTTTTCATGACATACATTCTTTCACTCCCCAATGCATACACACCCCAAGATAGGTCCTTGTCTTCCTACCCAAACCGCTATCTCAGCACAAGCTCTGACTCAATCGCAGACCCTAACATGGTGCCTAGCTCTTCTAACCAAGAAGGTGAGAGCTGGGGCTGGCTATGGAAAGACAATTTTAATAGAGTATCTGCTGAGTATTGAAAACAATCTGTTTGTGAAGCTAATTAACTGAATTCACTTAGAGGAAAGATGGTGCTAAGAATTCTTTTTGCTTTCAGAAAGGGCTGAGTATAAAAATCCTCCCCCAAAAGCATGCCCCCCACCTTATATGTCACTTGGAAGTCACAGCAAACATTCCGAAGGTGCTGAATATATTTTTCCAATTGCATTTTAGCTTTGTAATTACAAGGGTCTAAAAAAAAAACCTTGATTTGACTTTTCAGTGACTTACGGTGAAACTTCCTCGCCAGCACAAGTTAGGCAATTTTTACTACGCCTGTGGAATAGGACAGATCGTGAAGCAGCAGGATAGGAAAGTGATTTTTTTTGTCTTCTCCAGTGTTCTATTTTGCCTCTCATTTTCATTTTCCACTTTTAAATGCTAGCTAGTGAGCATCCAATTCTGTGTGCAGGGATTGTTTTCTGATTTCAAAGCCCTACAAGGCCAAATTCAAATAGGAACGGGGACTTATTTCAGCTAAGCTCTGGAGAGTATGGAAATGCAAGAGATTTTTGTTTTCCTCATTGCATGTGTATTATTCATCATCCTCTGCTATTTCAATGAATTTTAAGGACAAGGCAATGTGTTGATTCTGTCTTTCACCATTATTCAAATACCATCCAGGGACTTTAATTTTGTTTCTTTCCTGATTTTCTTTGTGTAGGATTTGGTTTTGCTGCTGTTGATTTTGTTTGCTTGCTTGTTCATTTGTCTGCTTGTTTTTCTCATTTAATCTTCCTTAAGTTGATTATTTTTTCTAAACAATCACTCTAGTTTGCATTCATCTAAAAATAACTCACAGCCCTTCAGTCACTGCTTGGTCTACTGACAGTTTATTTCAAGAGGCAGAACATATGATGTACTTTCAATCCTGAAATTCAAAACACTTAATAGCTAATGATGGAAACTACCAGATCTGTAGAGAGAGGAAAGTTATTGGATTTGTCTGTTTTTCTCATCCAGGGTTATGCCACTTGCCTATGTTGGGGGCTCTCTGGAAGACAATTCCAAAGTTTGGAAGACGTTTCTTTCAAGTCCTAAACGGGGCCTTGAGCTCAATCCAACCCAGCTTAAGCTACAAAGAATCTCTATCTCTGGCATCTCTGGGTTTCCCCTTTGCTCGCACTAAGGGCTATGAGCAAGCAGCCAGCTATGCTATCCCCAGACCTGGGTGGATCTGAAGACCAAAGACACAAAGACATGCTTCACAGGGCTACACCCTCTACAGCAACCCGTCCTAACTTCCCCCAAAGCATGGACCTTAGCACACTTTTATTTTCAGGAGAAGATGATGTAAACTAAAGACTGTGTGAATATCACCCAAGAAGATACATAGGCCTGATCAAGGGTAGAATGCTCATCAGAGCGACATTTAAGGAGACTAACAGAGGTCATGTCTGATAATGTCCTCTGAGAGGAGAGATGCTATTCCTGTTCTTACCATGGTCCACTCAAGGGCACTCTGGTGGGTATTTGTCTGATATGATACCAAAAGCCTGAGAAAGTCCCCACATGCAGCAAAATTTAAGAAGAAGACAGGAAAGAGAAAAGGAGAAAAAGAAAGAAAAGAAGGGATAGCAGGCAGCACAATCCCACCCACCTAGGTGATCATTTAAGACCTCTAAATGTTCACTAATTAGAGCATTAGAACGTATTCCTTCTGATTATCAACCTCCTTGGAGAGTTGGGTCTTTCACTTGTGAAAGTTGTTAGTGACTGAACAATTCAATTGGAAGCAATGATAGGAATCTCTTGGGCTTCTGGAGAGAATGGGGCCAGAACTGGTGTAAGGCAAACCATTCAATAAGGCAGTCATTCTCAGGTATTACACAGGAAGGGAAAATGAAAACAACTGCAACAGGTGTGTCTAAAACAGTACTTTCCAGAAAATGAGCAAAGACACCAGGAAAAAAATGGGAAAAAATGAAGTGATTTGCCCAACACATGCACCAACTAGAAGGGAAAGATGGCGTAAAACACAGATCTCCTGACTTGTAGTCAGGTGAAGTTTTCTCTGCTTACTTTTGTGTTGTTTTAGATACATGATTTTTGTTTTATGCTGGTTATTGATTGCATAAAGCAGTGTTTTACGTTTTATTATCTCAACATCTTTCAGTTATTTTGCCATAGCTGAAAGGGCTATACATTCCGGTTTTATCACTTACCAATTTATGAGACTTTGACGAAACATTTACCAACCCTGAGTCACAGTTCCTCGTCTGCAAAATGAGAATGTTCTAGAACTAAGTGAGATCTTTTATACGGGTTTATTCAGGCATCCATTCAGCAAAGTACACTGAGTACCTATCTATGCCAGACCCTGTGCCTGAGACTGTGGATAAAAATAGTATGCAAAGCAATTTTGACCCTAGATTTTAATCTAGTGAAGAAAACAAACAAAAAAAAATCTTTTTTGGCTAGAATTGACATTAATAAATACCTGCATAAGTATTGGTTTTTAAAAAGTGGATTAGGCCAGGCTTGGTGGCTCAGTCTGTAATCCCAGCACTTTGGGAGGCCGAGGCAAGTGGATTGCCTGAGCCCACGGGTTCAAGATCAGCCCAGGCAACTTGGCGAGACCTTGTCTCTACAATTAAAAAGAAAAATAAAAAATTAGCCAGGCATGGTAGCATGCACCGGTAGTTCTGGCAGCTTGGAAGGTTGAGGCGGAGGGATCACCAGAGCCCAGCAGGTTGACGCTGGAGTGGCCGTAAGTATGTCACTGCACTCCAGCCTGAACAATGAAATAAGACTCCAACTCAAAGAAAAAAAAAAAAAGTGGACTAGATGCTAGCATTTGTAGATTCACCTTTTCTTAGTGTAGGTGTGCTAGAATTAATTGGTAAAAGAAATTTCTCCTGTATGCATAGGTTTTAATTTTTTCCCAGTAAATTAATTCAGCTGTAAACCACACCAGGCAGACATTAGAGTTTCTTGAATGGATAATACGCATTTCATAAATTCCTTTACACAAAAGACTCCAGTGAGTCATGCTTTCAAAAGTGCCTGGAGATGGATTTATGCCACATGACAGTCATAATGGTTCATTTGAAGCAGTTACACTGTCTGCTGGGTAAATAACGCACGTTGTATAAATCACATTGATGCTCTGTTTACACAATAGGCTGTAACTATTCCAGAGGAGTCCACACAATCTGATACAAGAACATTTTATAAATGATGTAAACACAAGACAAGTTGAAGTTAATCAAAAGAAGCAATCCCAGAGGAGGACAGGTTCAGGAAGGCCTGAAGGAGATAGAATAAACGAAATATATGCCTTTGGTAAAAGTTTATATTAGCTAAGTCTCCTGGCTTGCAAATAACCAGAGTCAATTACATTTCCTTTACAACAACAACAACAAAGTAAGTCGTCGTTTTAGTGTTCTTTTAGATCCATGATTTTTGTTTTACGCTGGCTATTGTATAAAACAATGTTTTGTTTTATTCTCTCAGCATCTTTTCTGTTATTTTGACATCGCTGAAAGAGTTTTGGATTCCAGTTTTATCACTTACCAATTTATGCGACTTGGGAAAAATTATTTACCATCCCTGAGTCACAGTTCCTCGTCTGTAAAATGGGGATGTGGGGGAGCGGGTCAACAGGGAGTCCGATAATCTTCAAAAATATATTGAGGTGCTTCCAGAAACCAAAAGTCAGAATGAAACTAGACTTTACAAAGGAACTGGGGCTAGGAGAGGCAATTCTGCAAAAACCCAGAACATTTCCTTTTCTGTCTTTCTTCCCTTCAAAACTTCATTCTACTTTCTGGTCGTAAACTGGTCTTCTTTGCTTCTTTGTCTGTGCGGCCTCAGAGCTCCTGAGTTTCCCTATCACTGTTCTAGCCACATGAGGGGACAGATTCCCTGTCTTTAGGTCTTAGATACAATTTCTAAGGAGGGAGATTCTCATTAACCCACTTTGTGTCAGATCCTCCCCCACATTCCTCCCACCCCCAATAAGTTATGAAAAGGAAAAAGGGACGTATAGAGCAGTCATAGCTGACTAGAGCACATGCCTGCATGTGAGGAAGGAGTTCTCGGAGGGAAGAATGGCTTAGAAACTGAAAAGAATCTAAATAAGCGTCTACCAGAAATGCTGTAACCTTGGTAAGCTGAGGAGCACACTTGGGAATAGACTCAGGAGATACTGAGCTGCTATAAAGACATTCCATTCCTACCCACATCTGGGAGAGGGAGCAGAAGGGAGAGGGACCAGCAATGCTGCTGGGATATTTCCTGTTTTATGATGACTCGATTTACCTTCATTAGGATTGCTCTATACTAATGAAACACTCACGTCTTGGCAGAATACACTGCAAAACTAACAAAAAATAAACCCCCAAACCAAAAATTCTAAACATAAGAAAGATGGGTTTGTGTTTTTTTTTTGGTGTTTCCTTTTTGTAGTGTGTACATTTAAAAACAGCTTAAAGCGTTTGCAAATTTCTATGCATTAACTTTAGGGTCCAGAGCAGAAACCTGTGAATATACTGAGCATTTTATAAGTATCATGAGATTAATATAGGGTTATAATTACAAATTTAACTTCATTTATAAAACTCGTTTGCATGACCCAAAATGCCTTAGTATGTGTGACTTTGGCTAGTTCCTGACTTGCCAGGAAGAATTATCACAGATGATATTCAAAAACAGTGTTGAGATAGGTTTTTTTTAAAGAATTTATGGCACAAATACTTCCTACCATTCTCAACTTTGAGAGTGGTCCTCATTCTTGGAATGCCCAAAACCACTGCTTTCCTTTTCTTGTGTCTCTCCTTCTCTCTCACTTTCATTGCCAGTGGCTCTCACAACCAGAGATGAACACTCACCTATCAGCTGTTGACTCCTCAAATGGTTCAATACGCATGTAAGTAGAATAGGAGGCATTTGTGGAGTGTTTGGAATACTCCTCGTCAACACTACTTCCTGTCCTACCATCATGGACCTCATTTAGTGTCAGAAGTGTCAATTCAAGTTGTCATTATATTTTTTAGCTTATTGGGTTTTTTCTTTTGTAGAAAATAAAAGAAAGTTTAAGGAAAAGATTCTACCAATTAGAGATGATCAAGATTAACATTTTGATTTCTTTCCTTGCAGTTATATTTATTGATCATTTTATTTAAGTTGAATCTATAATGTTCTGCAATACTGCACACTGTTCTTATAAAAGTGCTAAGTATTTTCATAAATATTTTAAGGGATATAACACATTATTTCTTATTCATGTTTCATCATTTCTCTCATTACATCTCTTTTAAAAAATATTTAGTGTATTAGACCATTTGGGGTGCTGTAACAAAATATCATAAACTAAGAAGCTTATAAACAGCAGAAACTGAATTCTCATAGTTCTGGTAACTATGAGATCTAAATTCTAAACATGAGAAAGATGGGGTTGTGGTATTTCCTTTTTGTATTCTTTTAAAAGCAGCTTAAAAGTGTTTGCAAATTTCTATGCTTTAACTTTAGGGTCCAGAGCAGAAACCTGTATACTCAGGATTTTATAAGTATCATGGGATTAATATAGGGTTATCATTACAAATTTAATTTCATCATTTATTTAGATTCCGTGTCTGGTGAAGGCCTGCTTTCTGGATCATAGATGGTGTCTTTTTGCTGTGTCTCCACAGCACCAAGGGATCTCTGGAGGATCTTTTGTAAGGCCACTAACCCTATTCATGAGGCCACTACCTTTAGGACTGATCACCTCCCAAAGGCCCTACCTCTTAATAACATCATCTTAGGGTTAAGATTTGAACATACGGATTTTAAGAAAACACAAACATTCAGACCATAGTATTTAGGTTATTTGCAACTATTTAAATATATATTACCAGATTACCTTTTAGAAACATCAATTATTATTTTCACAGGTTCATGCAAGTGTCCTATGGGACAAAGAAACCCCTTTAAGAATACTAACTGTCGACTTTGAATGATTACAAATTTTGTAAATAAAATGCTGTGTCCCTACTTTAATTTGTTCCCTATTTTACTTTAATTTTTTAATGTGATAGTTCTTGAATTTATTAGCCATTTTGTTTCTTCTTGTATTAGTTAAAGCTATAAATAGTTTACACATTTTGATTGTTTACTTATATAGTGTTTTTATTCATTATTTGTTTTAATTGCTTATATAGTCTGCCATTTTTAACACATGATTTCTTTGAGTTTGAGTTTTGTGTCCTAAAGTTGTGATTTTTTTTAACCTAATAAATATTTGGATATTTATATTATCAAATCTATCAATATTTACCTTTGTAATTTTTTCCATTTATTCTAAACATACAAAGTTTTTGACATGAAAAGATTTTAAAATATATTCCTAAATTTTATCCTACTCTTAATATATCTTTATGTTTTTTACATTAACTGATATAAGTGGTATGCGATGGATACAAATTTATTTTCTTTTTTTAATAGTAGGCCAAGTTTCCCTGTACTGATTACTAAATCAGCTTGTCCCAAAGTTCCACTCAATCTACAAATTTCTTCTTTTTTTTTTTTGAGTCTCACTCGGTTGCCCAGACTGGAGTGCAGTGGCCGCTCCCGGCCACCGCAGCCTCCCTGCTGGGCTCTGGCGATCCTTCCACCTCAGCCTTCCAAGTAGCTGGAATTACAGGCATGCGCTACCACGCCCGGCTGATTTTTTGATTTATTGTAGAGATGAGGTCTCGCTGCCCAGGCGGGTCTCGAACCCACAGGCAAATCCACTCACCTCAGCCTCCCAAAGGCGCGGGATTACGGGCTGAGCCACTGAGCCCGGCTTCAAATTTCTTCTTTAAAAGAAGAGAAAGAAGAAGGAGGAAGAGGAGGAGGAGAAGAAGGAGAAAATTTTTAAATTCTCTGGTTAAATCATTTAGCCAAACGCTACATAGTATTTCTCTTTTTTGTTACTTTACAATGCACACTTATTTTTAACATATTAAAGGCTCCGTATGGTTCATTCATAAAGGAGGTTAACTGTTTAATTCTACATTTTCCAAATTCACCTAAACATTTTTAAGTCATCTCTTCACAAAATAAAGGCAAAAGGAAAATAATGCAAAGCAGATTATTCACTGAAGAGTGCTCTTAGTTTGAGGAGTTCATTAACTTACTTCAAGACATAGAAGTATGGAGATTGCAGGCAACATTTACCCAACACTTACTCAACAGCAGACATATCAAACATCTCCTTGGCTCAGTACAATCCTGTAAAGTGGTTCCATTCCATATGTCAGTTTTCAAAGAGACATTTCAGTTTTAGGGAACTTAAATACAATACCTTATTCAAAGTGACACAGTGGCAAATGATGTTATTATCCGAACCTAAGTCAGAATTTCTGCCAGACTGATGTTCTTCCTTCCTTCCTTCTTTTTTTTTTTTTTTTGAGTCGGGAGTCTCACTCCGTCACCCAGGCTGGAGTGCAGTGGCACGCTCACGGTCACCCCAGTGTCGACCTGCTGGGCTCCAATGATCCTTCCAAGTAGCCAGAACTGCAGGCGCCTGCTACCATACCTGGTTAACTTTTATTTATTGTAGAGACAGGTCTCGCTAAGTTGCCTGGGCTGGTCTTGAACCCGCTGGCTCAGGCAATCCCCTCGCCTCAGCCTGGCCAATAAACTTCTATTCTTTTGTAAAAACAAGGGTACTTGAACCTTTTAAGGGAAGAAATGCAGTTTGACTTTCTGATGTTTCAGTTGTAAAGCATCTTCTAACAAATTTATACAAAATCATGTGATTATTCAAATCCTTTCCTTTCTAAATAGCAATTCCTTTCCATCTCCTACCTCATCTTTTTGGTAAAAGTTCTTCCTTTACTATAAACTTTGTAATCTCCTGATCCTAGATAAAGAGATGGAACAAGAAACTGACTCTCCTTATTAAGCCATACAATGAATCACTGGTGTAGGTGCATTCTGGGCAAATCATTATCAAATGGACTGTCTCACTCTGGATAAAGTCAGTCATATGCAGAGAAAGAAAAAAGCCACACCAAACTCTGGAGCCAGGTGGATATTATGTCTGTAAGCAGTTTTCTGGTCTGCACTGGATTTAACAGATTAACTCCAAGTTCAGTGATTAATATTGCAGCATATCCAACTTGGAAAACAAAGAGTTAAAACTCAGGATGGGTAGTCAGTTTAAGGAAGGGGAGAAGGCATTGGTAAAAGATTTAAACTATTCAGAGTATTTCACTACATTGGGAGGTTGGGAGCAGGTGTGGCTGCTTTTTACTTCAGGTTCACGTTTTTAGTGATGCATAAAGTACAATACCATGCATTTAGTAGATGCTCAAGGAAAAATTCAAAGTAAGCCAGGTGCAGTGGCTTATACCTGTAATCCCAGCATTTTGGGAAACTGAGGCAAGAGGATTTCCTGAGCCCAGGGATTCGAGACCAGCCTGGGCAACTTGGCAAGATCTCATGTCTACAGTAAATAAAAAAATCAGCTGGGCCTGTAATTTCAGCTACTTGGAAGGCTGAGGTAGAAGGATCACCTGAGACCAGCAGGTTGAGGCTGCAATGGCCTTGAGTGTGCCACTGCACTCCAGCCTGGGTGAGAGTGAGACTCCAACTCAAAAAAAAAGAAAAAGAAAAATTCAAAGCAGTTGAACAGAATTAAAAGTGTCAAGAGTTACCAAAAAAAAAAAAAGAACTTAAAACAATTGACTCTACAAATAGACAAACAGAATCATCAAAAGCAGACAGATTCCCCAGTATTTTACAAAGAAGGATTTTGACAGAATTTACAAATAACCCACATCATTATAGTCCATCCCTCAAAGAAGATGAATAAAAGAGGACCTGAAACTAGTCCTTTTACGTTGGCTTTCAGTTGCACTAAACCACAAAGGTACAAAATTGGTATCTCACCAGCAGTGGGGACCAGGCAGCAGAGAAAGTGTGGAGAAAAATTTGTTCCGTTAGTGCCTTCTCCAAGTGAAGTGACCGCCAGAGGTATCCCAATGAATGTTTTTTTCTGATCCAGTAGTGCTTTTGACAGAGGAGGGACTTTCTTATAGTTCTAAAATAAAGTTATTATAGGGGATTTCTTGCCCTCAGTTTAACTTTTTTTAAAGTCTTTCTTTCTTGCAGCAGATAACCTAGCATATTTTAGGGAACTTAAGTTCCCTTCTCTGGAACTTAAAGCAAAACAAATTTTTTGAGGACCCAAGGACATCCAGAAGGAAGCATGTTTTATTTTAAAGAGTAGAGACTTGGTCAATAGGAGGAGTAGGGCTGGAAGTTCATTTCTAACCTGTTACTATTAATAGTTATGTGACCTTGAACAATACTTATCTAATGCATCCAAGCTTCAATTTAATTTGGTGTAAAAATAAGGATAATAATGTTACCTATTTTATAGTGTTATTAATAGCATTACAGAGATAGTATATGAAAAAGGTAGACCCAGCAGAGGTTCTTAATAAATGATTGATAGTTTATTTCTTTCTGTCTCTATTGAGGATACTTTTGTATCCATCAATATCTGTCAGGAATACATGAGGTGGTTCTCAGGATCTATTGACCTCTGTTTAACAAATACAAGTAAAAGGATAAACCATAGAAAGTCAACATGAATTTAGGGCAGTAATGCTCATATAAACCCTTATCTTCATATTGCCCAAGAGTCAAGGTTGGTGTGAAGTCTTTTGATAGATGAGGAATAATTTCTAATGAGTTAAAATAGGAATGTGTTTCATCTCACCCTAGCTTCTTCCTCCCTACTCTCCCTCTGTCTTAGTCTACTCAGGCTGCTATGACAAAGTACAATCAAGAGGGTAACTGAAACAACAGACATTTATTTCTCACAGTTCTGGAGGCTGGGAAATCCAAGATCAAGGTGCCAGCAGATTCATTTCTTGGTGAGGGCTCTCCTCCTGGCTTGCAGATGGCTGCCTTTTTACTGTATCTTCACATGGAAGAGAGCTCTGGTCTTTTCTTATAAGGTTACTAATCTCATTACAGGGACTCTACTCTTATGAACTCATCTAAATCTAATTATCTTCCAAAGGCATCACCTTCTAATACCATCACTTGGGTGGCTAGACCTCTAACATATGAATTTTTTTTTTTTTTTTGAGTTGGAATCTCACTCTCTTGCCCAGACTGGAGTGCAGTGGCACACTCCCGGCCACTGCAGCCTCGACCTGCTTGGCTCTGGTAATCCTTCCGCCTCAGCCTTCCAAGTAGCTGGAACTACGGGTGCACGCTACCACGCCCGGCTAATTTTTTGATTTATTGTAGAGATGAGGTCTCGCCAAGTTGCCCAGGTGGGTCTTGAACCCACAGACTCAGGCAATCCACTCACCTCAGCCTCCCAAAGCACGGGATTACAGGCTGAGCCACCGAGCCTGGCTAACATATGAATTTTAAAGGACATAAAATTCAGTTCATAAAATATTTTCCACTTTCTCATCATCCCAACCCTGCTTGTACCTTCTCAATGTTTGAGGTCTATTTAGTTAGCAAATACCATTGCTATGGAAAAGTTTGTTATTGGGTTGTTTGCTTTTTTGGCTTTCAATCCACTTGAGTCCTTGTAGATCCTGAATGTAAGACCTTTGTCAGTTGCATAGCTCACAAATATTTTTTCCCCAGTCTGTGGGTTGTCTCTTTACTCTCTTGATGGTTTCTTTTACTGTGTAAAAACTTTACAGTCTGAAAGTTCCCACCAATCTATCTTAGCTTTTGTTGCATTTGCTTTTGAGGACTTGGCCGTGAATTAATTACCTACTCTGATGTCAAGGAGGGTGTTCCCGGTGTTCTCTGTGTTTTCTTCTAAGATTCTTACAGTTTGAGATTTTTACATTTAAGTGCTTGATCCATTCTGAGTTAATTTTTGTATATGGTGATAGGTAGGGGTCCAGTTTCATTCTTCTACATGTGGCTAGCCAGTTTTCCCAGAACCATTTGCTAAATATGGTTTGCTTTCCCCAATGTTTTTTATTAATAGTTTTGTTGAAGATGAGTTGGTTGAGGGATTGTGGTCTTTTTTCCAGATTTTCTATCCTGTTCCATTGGTCTGTGTGCCTATTCCTGTACCAATATCATGCTGTTTTGATTACTGTAACCTTATAATAAAGTTTAAAGCCTGGAAGTGTGATGCCTCTAGCATTGTTCCTTTGCTGAGAAGTGCTTTAGCTATTAGTGTTCTTTTTTGTTTCCATATAAATTTCTGTATTGTCTTTTCTAGATCTGAGAAAAGTGATGTTGGTAATTTGATAGGGATTGCATTGAATCACCTTGGGTAGGATGTGTTAGGGTATGGACAGACCGGGTGAGGGTGGAGAGGCGAAACGAGAGGCGCGCAGCACGCCAGGGTTGGCAAGCCAGAGGTGCGCTGGCAACACAGAGATCCGAGTAGATGCAAAGAATTGCGACACACAGAGGTGAGAAAAGAAAAGATTTAAATAAGAAAAGTTCACCCCCCACAGACAGGGAGTGAGCCTACACTCTAGGTGAGTGTGGCCGCATAGCCACCCGGAGTCCTGTCTTAAATCCTTTTCTTGGAGATGTTGCACGTGACTGCCGTGACTGCTGTGACTTCCTTGTCGACCACCTGTGGATGTCTTGGAGATCCTGTGACACAGAGACCCACTAATATTCGCCCACATTATCACAGCCCCTAGAGAAGGGCATGACAAGGATTCTAATGCTCCTGCACCTTCCCAAACGACATTCCTTAGACCTAGTGAAGGGTGCACCTCCCCTTATCTCCTAGGCATTCCCAGTAGGTAGCTTTGGGGGATCCTTGGCTTCCCTGGAGATAGGGTCCAATTTACTGGAAGATCGAATCCCCACCTGCTCCCCTTCTGAGTAGTTATAACTTTTGTAATTACAAGTTTCATGACTTTTACAGTCCTTGCCCAATGCATGGTGTCCTAGGCCTTGTAAATTCCCTTTACTCTAGGCAAGCTTGATTGCCACTGTGAGATGCCTCAGATACCTGGAAGTCTGTTTCTGAAAGAAGAAAGTCGGTAAAGTTAATTATACCTAAAGTGTGCATTTCTCCAAAAGCATAGCTTCTATTTTTCTCATCATTGTGTCAGGGTTTAAGAACAAGATGAAAAATGGCTTCCAACTCTCGGTCTGTCCTTTCAGGATGGGCATCTTGACAATATTGATTCTGCCAATCTATATGTATGACATGTTTTTCCATTTGTTTGTATCATCCCTGATTTCTTTGAGCAGTGTTTTATAGTTCTCATTGTAAAGGTTTTCACTTACTTGGTTAGGTGGATGCCAAGGTATTTCTTTGTATGTATGTGGCTATTGTGAATGAAGTTTTGTTTTTTTATTTGGTTCTCAGACTGCTTAAAAGAAGTATTTAGAAATATATTTTGCTGGGAGGCCGAGGCAAGAAGACTGCCTGAGCCCAGGGGTTTGAGACCAGCCTGAGCAACATGGCGAGTCCTCGTCTCTGTAATAAATCAAAAAATTAACTGGGTATGGTGGCACATGCCTGTGGTTCCAGTGACTCAGAAGGCTGAGGTGGAAGGATCACCTGAGCCCAGCAGGTTGAGGCTGAGGTGGGCGTGAGCATGCCACTGCACTCCACCCTGGGCAACAGAGTGAGACTCTGACAAAAAAAAAAGAAATATATTTTGCAACTTCCTTATCCTGGAGATTTTACCAAAACATTATATTTTTTATGTAATTATTTTATTTTATTTTTTTGAGTTGGATTCAAGGCTGTCACCCAGGCTGGAATGCAGTGTAATGATCATAGCTCACCGCAGCCTCAAAGCCCTGGCCGCAAGCTGTCCTTCCACCTCAGCCTCCTGAGTAGCTAAGACTATAGGTGAGTGCCACCATGCCCAGCTAATTGTCTGATGACTTTTTGTAAAGATGAGGTCTTGTTATATTGCTAGGCTGGTCTTGATCTCATGGATTCCTTCCTCCTCAACCTCCCAAAGTACTGGGATTATAGGCATGTGCCACCACACCCTGCCAAAACAGTATATTATTTAAAGTTGTGTATTCTGTGGCTAGGCATTTTAGTTAACAAACTGTCAAGTTTTACACTACAAAGTGGTCAGAGAACTTTTTCTGTAAGCAGACGACAGTAAATATTTTAGGTTTTGTGGGCCATATGGTCTTTGTTACAACTACTCAACTCTGCCGTCATAGCACCAAAAGCAGCCATAGCAAAGACATAAACACATGAGCATTGCTATAGTTCACTGAACTATATTTTTGGTCATAAACTTGAATTTTGTGTAACATTATGTGTTCCAAAATGCTATTCTTTTTTAAAATAATTTTTCATCAATTTAAATATGTTAAAAACTATTCTTAACTCATGAACCTTACAAAGACAGGCCAGATGCCATTCTCATGCCATTCTCATTCATTTATTTATGTCCCCTGATCATAACTGATCTTTAATAATTTCCAAAGGGAATCAAGATATTGCCTTCCAGTTAAGGATGGAAAATTGAACAAACCAAAAGCATTTTCTCCCTCTAAAAGTCACACAAAAGAACTATGTATTTTTAAAGGTATAAATCCACAGAAACAAAAATACTCACAGAGAACACATAAAACAATAAGAAACTTTGGAAGCAAAAAAGAGACCAGAGTAGTAATTAAGTTAACAAATACAAGAGAGTTAAATCCCAAGACTACTTGGGAAAAGTGTATAACAACTCAATTTATATGGTAAAGTCCAAACAGTCTACACAATTGACATACTGGGGTGGGGGAAGTAAAAAGAGCAGGATTTGTTAAAAATCCATTCAAAGACAATGATCTCCCCAGATCCTATCTTTTTCTCTGTCAGATTGCTAGAAATTAATTCTACAAAGATCAGACTGCCAAAACACTGGCAGCCAGGATTATATCCTCTAAGCAAGAGACTGGAAAACTACTTGGTCAACTCAGACCAGCCCATTGGAATAGTTCTTACAATACTGACATCAAGAGGTCATCCCAAAATGTCTCATCCTGATCATGCCATGAAAAACACTTAGCAGAAAGGCCTATACAGAGATCTTACAAGTGCTTTTTAGTGTCATATTCTTCAAAAATGAATAGTCTGCGACATTTAAGACAGAAACAAAAGAAAAAAAGCAATTTGAAAGACACAAAAAACTTGCAAGAATAAAGAAATTTCCAAAAGCACCATCATCAATATCATTAAAGCCATATTAAGTCCATGAAATACAAAGTTGTCTTTTTTTTTTAAAGCAGCACTCAAGAAATGTAAAGGAAGTATTGGAAAATAAACATACTAGAAATTAAATTCTCGGTAAAAAGATTGGAAGATAAAATTGAGGAACAAGAAAAATTGTAAGAAAATTAAAGGTTTGATCTAACAGATCCAGCACATGTAATGGAAGGATTTTAGTAAAAAGTGTAATCGAAAAATATGTTGAAAATTATAAAAAATATAAAGCAGGAAATTTTTCTGAAACTGAAGGTATTTTCTGATTTTAAAAGTCACAGAGTTTCTAACACATGGATCAACTGAAATAGATCCACACTAAAACTTGTTATTGGGGAATTTCAACTTTCAAAAAGAAAGTTCTATAAGCTTCCAAACAAAGGAAAAAAGTTTAATTACATAAGCTCAGGAATCATAACAGTATCAGAACTTTACAACTTAAAAAAGACAACCCAGCAATGCCTTCAAAGCTTTAGACAGGAATTATTTCAACCTTGAATTCTATACTTAGACAACTTACCAGGTAATAAGTGTAGAATAAAGACATTTTCAGATATATCGGCTTCAAAATGTTTTCTGCCTGTACACAATGGCTCAGGAGGCTGCCAGAAATATGCTTCCCCAGTGCAATATAGTAAACAACAGGAGAACGGGACATGGGAAATTGATGATCCAATATGAGAAAGAGCTACATAGAATACTAAGGTTCATGATTAGACCTCAAGGTGCAGCCATGCAGCAGGGCCAGAGAGAAATCTCTGGTCCAGATTGAAGCATGTCAGAGAGCTCCCATTGAAAGTCTTTAAGAAAATGGCATTTATCAAATGCCTGTTGTTTTAATAAGAGAGAAGTTTTACACAACTTAGTTGGGGTGGAGGGAGGGAAAATCTGGGTTTGAATTAGTACACAGAAAGTAGGCAAATGTATTTCCAAGACAATTACTAACTCCAGGGAAAATTAAAGCGCAGGAAAGTAATCAGGTTAAATGACATAACTCAACAGTAAATAGCATTATTTCAATCATTAATAAACACTAAAGACTTATGCCACAAAACCTATGAAATAACTCAATTTGGGAGTTAAGGAGAACAAGAATTGTTCATGTTTGTGGTATAACGTGTAAGAGTACATGAAAGTCAAAATAGATAATGCCTAAAAGTACAAATCGAGAATAACAGTTCCAGCTGGTTATTTAGACATGGGAATAAATACCAACAGAATTAGCTAAAAGAATGGGAAGAAATGGTCTCTGAAGAACAGGAAATGAGGTGGGGAAAGAAGGGGACAAGGGACAATTTTTTTTTCTCATGAAAAGCCTTGTCAATTATTTAACTCTTTTTAAAAACCACAGACAAATATAAATTTGAAGAAATTTCAAAATCAACATTAAAGAAAAGAAAAATCTAGCTCTTTGCAACAGATTCTTTCAGAGGCCCTCCTGTGTACTGATCTTCTGTTTGTCCTGGCCTCCTTACCCTTTATGAGACTTCATTTATTCTTCCAATTCTGTTAGCTGCTAAGCCAAGGATCTACATCTCACTGGAATTGAAGATTAACTGCATTTTAGATATTTGTTAGAGAGTATAACTTTGAACTATTCCCTGATATATAATAAACCTTGGATGCTAAATAATACATACTTTTTAAAGTGGAAGCTTGAAGTTACTATAAGCATTCCTTTAGGTAAATCGTTTTAAAGTTGTTTTAAGTCATGGAATCTTTCGTTCAATGAACACTTACAAGGAAGCTCATCATATTAAACAGATAAAAGCTCCACTACTCTGACAGCAGAAACATCACTGCCTGGCCCTTTCTACCACTCACTCACAAGCACTGAATAGAGCAATATGAAAATCACTCTCCTTGAATCGAGGCAGACTATCAAAGAGTTAGCTAATGCAGAATTCACTATTTGTTTCCCTCCCGTCCATGAAAGTGACTTGCAGAGGGCTATGCTTCACCATCATACTGAGAGGCAGTCCTGTGAAAGTGTACTTATATATATTCTAAGGATGATGTTGAGGACATTACAATACTCTGTTCTTTCCTTAAGAAAAATGTTGTCGGTAGCCGGGCTCGGTGGCTCAGCCTGTAATCCCAGCACTTTGGGAGGCTGAGGTGAGTGGATTGCCTGAGCCTGCAGGTTTGAGACCCACCTGGGCAACTTGGTGAGCTCTCATCTCTACAATAAAATCAAAAATTAGCTAGGCATGGTAGCGCGCACCTGTAGTTCCAGCTACTCGGAAGGCTGAGGTGGAAGGATCGCCAGAGCCCAGCAAGTCGAGGCTACAGTGGCCGGGAGCGGCCACTGCACTCCATTCTGGGTGACCGAGTGAGACTCCAACTCAAAAAAAAGAAAAGAAAAATGTTGTCGGGTTTTAGGATCAAGAGTGAATTTTCTTCGCCTAAGCAACTGGTTTGCTTTAAATTATGGGTAATTGCTTCTTTGTATACTGGCCTATTTTATTTATCTTTCAGTTATTGCAATGAAGTGAGAAATGAATAAAATCTTAACCATTTTTCTTTGTATTCCTCCCTATAAACTCTACAAGCTTTTAGGACAAATATTCTTTTATTCCTCTTTAAACCTCTAAAGACAACCAATGCCTAAGACATAATAAAATTTTAGTAATTATAATGAAATTAGATAACAATAAAAATATTAAAGCAAAAATGTAATGAAGACTACCCACAAGAGAGCATCCCATTAATAAGTGCTACTGGTAGCTATAGCTTATGATGTCTCTTTGTTTATTTATTTATTTATTTATTTATTTATTTATTTACTTATTTATTTTTGAGCTGGAGTTTCACTCTGTCGCCCAGACTGGAGTGCAGTGGCCGCTCCCGGCGACCGCAGCCTCGACCTGCTGGGCTCCGGCGATCCTTCTGCCTCAGCCTTTTGAGTAGCTGGAACTACAGGCGCACACTACCACACCCGGCTAATTTTTGATTTGTTGTAGAGATGAGGTCTCGCCAAGTTACCCAGGCGGGTCTCGAACCTGCGGGCTCAGGCAATCCACCCACCTCAGCCTCCCAAAGGCGCGGGATTACAGGCTAAGCCACCGAGCCTGGCTAGTCTCTTTATTTTTGTGACTTTGAGCAAAAAGGGACATTTCCATGCAAAACTGTAGGAAGAAATCTGAATGCTTGTGGACTCTTGACTTCTGTTGAAGTTAGTGTCAGTCAAGCCTGAGAATGAAGACTGAATGTATACGGTAGATACTAAACTGAGTCAGTTCAATGTTCAGAGTTTTCCCTTCCTACCAAATTGTTAATCTTTCTCTGGGATTAACTAATGGCAGATGTGACTGACAGCTGAGAAGAAATTCCCCCAGTCTAAGCAACTCACACCAGTAAATCTTAGTTTGGATCGGAAGATTGGATTGGAGTGCTATTTTTATGCCGTAGTTAGTATCATTCTGTCTATTTGTAAGTTACATTCATTCATTTGTTTCTTCATGAAAGCCAATTTATTCCAGAACAATAAGCCATCTGTCACACAGACTAGAAACATTGATGTCAGCATGAAAAACACCTCTGCTCAAGCTATATAAAAATACTTCTCAAGCTTAGAGGGCCACTGAGCATTGACCATGGGAATGTTCTTCACAGCAATCAGAAACAAGGGTCCACCGAATGTGGACCTCTCTCCCAGGTCTATGAGAGTCCCATATTCACTTAGTGAGTATTGAAATAAAACAAGGAGTGCTTAATTGAATGTGTTAGAGTCCCTGGTTGAGACGTAATCATTGCACCACCGTAACAGTCATGTCGTTGGGAACTTGAAGTTCATTGCTGTCTGCCTTGTTTGTGTTACCTACAACCCACATGGCCCTCTCCACTTGTGTGCCTTCTCCTCTCACTTGGGGAACATATGGTGACAGAATTGATTGAGAGGTTAAGGAAGAAAGGAGCTGTAGCAGTGATGAGGCCCCAGAAATGTGTGTTATTATCCTCATTTTATAGGTAAGGAGACTGATGTACAGAAATGTTGAGAAACTTGTTCCGATCACTCATCTAGGGTAAGTGACGGAGCTGGGGTGACCACAGAGCCCGTGCTCTTAGTTCTCTTAACTGTGATGCTCTGTCCGTAATGGATATGTCAAGAGACATCTTTACCTGAACTCTGCTAGCGCCAGCCTTCTGGAACCCATCCGTTACAACTCTTTCTGTCACGATATGATCACAGTCAAATCCACAGCACTACTCAGTTTCACTGTCTTGTCTCACCATATGTTTTTTTGTTATCAGGAGGTTTATAGCTTTATGCCCACCAAAAGTATCTTTAGACCGTCTGTAGCATCTGTTTCAGAAGATTTGCACCTCAGGTGGGTGCAGTGGCTCAAGCCTGTAATCCCAGCCCAGCACTTTGGGAGGCAGAGGCGAGAGGATTGCCTGAGTCCAGGGGTTCGAGACCAGCCTGGGAAACTTAGTGATACCTCATCTCTACAATAAATAAATAAATAAGCCAGGCATTGTCATGCACCTGTGGTTCCAGCTACTTAGAAGGCTGAGGCGGAAGGATCATTTGAGCCCAGAAGGTCAAGGCTGCAGTGGCTATGAGCGTGCCACTATATTCCAACCTGGGCAACGGAGTGAGACTCCCACTCAAAAAACAAACAAAAAAAAGATGTGCACCTCTTCAAAATTAATCTAGTTATGAAGTCTTAGAACTTTTTCATTATAATAACATCTCCTTGTGGCCTATTTCTAATTCTCCCTTAGTACAAAATCACACCCAAGCCTTAGTAATGAAGTTAAGATATATTATTTACAGTTAGCATGAAAAACAGACACAGAAAACTTGGATTCTTGCTCAATTCTGGTTCTGAGTGGTCTTAGAAAGTCATTTAACCCCCCAAGTGCCCATGAAGCTCATTAGCAGGAATAAACAGAAAACAGTGACAATGAGTATGTGAAATCCACCAGATCTGATCCCTACCTACACTCTAAGCTCAACCCACATCTCTCTCTCTTTCCCTCTAACTCCCCAATTGCCTGCACTTTAGGAAATTTGGGTTCCTTGCTGTTTCTCAAACACGCCAAACTCATTTCTGTCTCAAGGTCTTTGTTCTTGCTATTCCCTTTGCCAGGAGGCCTCTTTCCTCGGGGACTTAAATAAATAAATTCTACACTTTGCTTAGTTCTCTGCTTAAGTATGCCTTCCTTCACGTGGCCTTTCCTGGCCTCCTGATCTAATGTAGCACCTGACTCTCACCACTCTTTCTCCTTACCTAGTTTGATGTTTTATATTGACACTTATTGATAATATTATCTTATTCACTTAACTTTTTACTTCTGTTGTGATTCATCTCTCCTTATAGTCATAAGGATAAACACTGTCTGATTCACTGTTACAACAGTAACTGAAATTTTGTAGTTGTTTCCAAATTATCTCCAGGATGAATATCAAATAATTAGTATATGCCTCTAAAAAAATGAGAAATCCTTGGAACTCTTATCCTTAGAACCCCATTCTGGTATTAATCTCTATAACACCAGAAATGGAATACTTTCTGCCAAGATAAACTTTGAAATCTTCTTTGACACATTGTTGTCATTTTCTAAGAATATAATAAAGGCACTAAATTTATAGGTGTTTTTGTCTGCCTATGTCATACCAACAACTAATTTGCTCGTAGTGGTAATAATAATAATATAGCAAACATGTGTTGTGTTTCTACCTTGTGTAAAGGATTAGGATAGAAATGTATATATGACATCCCATGTATTCCTCATAATAAACATGCAAGGCAAGCTCAGGTATATTAAGCAATTTATCTGAAAACACAAAGCTAATATCTGAGGAAGCCCGTGGGTATTTCAAGTCCGGTATCAGTTTGGAATGTCCCTGTCCTTTTTGTCCCGCTCTTTGATAATAAACTGATATCCTGTGGGTATGGTGATCAGATGGCCCATCATCAAAAGTCAGGGTGTCTTCAAATGCTCATTAACAGGAGAATAGATAGGTGTGGTATACTTTTATAAATTGGAATACTACACAGAAGTAACATGGAATAAGCTATTGCTGCATACAACAAAATGGACGAATCTCACAATTGCTATGTTAAATGAAAGAAGCCAGATCTAAAAGACTCTGCACTGAGAATCCAGAGACTCCACACTGAATGATCCTACAACTGGCAAAGCAAAATGATGATATAAAAGTCAGAAGTGTGGCCATTTCTGGGGCTGGGAAGAGGCACAGAGAACCTGATTGGTGCTGGAAATTGTCTGTCTTTATATGCTTGCAAAGGTAGAAATTTCAATGTGGACATAATATGTTTGTACTCAGCTGTATATATGGTACACTTTAATGGAGAATCAAAATTGAACAACAAGCTGGGAGCGGTGGCTCAAGCCTATAATCCCAGCACTTTGGGAGGCCAAGGTGAGAGGATTGCCTGAGTCCAGGGGTTTGAAACCAGCCTGGGGAACTTGGCAAGACCTCATCTCTACAATAAATCAAAAAAGTTAGCCAGGCATGGTGGCATGTGCTTGTAGTTCCAGCTACTTAGAAGGCTGAGGCAGAAGGATCATCTGAGCCCAGCAGGTCAAGGCTGTGGTGGCTGTGAGCATGCCACTGCACTCCAGCCTGAAGACAGAGTGAGACTCCTACTCAAAAAATAAAAAGACTATGTTGAAGCTGAGCATGGTGACTCATGCCTGTAATCCCAGCACTTTGGGAGGCAGAGGCGAGAGGATTGCCTGAGTCCAGGGGTTTGAGACCAGCCTGGGAAACTTGATGAGACCTCATCTCTACAATAAATAAAAAAATTAGCCAGGCATGGTGGTATGCCCTCTGTGGTTCCAGCTACTTGGAAGGCTGAGGCAGGATTGCCTGAGCTCAGCAGGTCAAGGCTGCAGTGGCCATGAGGGTACTACTGCACTCCCGCCTAGGCGACAGAGGGAGACTCCAACTAAAAAAAAAAAAAAAATCAAACAGACTGAAACCTAAACAAATCAAGGTATAGAAACAATAACAGAGCACTTGAAATTAGGATGGTGGGGGAATTCAGGGTACGTGGTGCTGTCACCGTAGAAAACCCAGCAGACTGTCTAGATGGGAGCTCACAAATGTCTCAGTGGCTGACAGCTGACGGGAAGATGGAACTAACCTCTGCCATCTGTCTGAAACCACCTCGGAAAAAAAAGCTGAGCTATACAAAAATTTAGAGAAGTGCTTTGTTTTCCCTTGTCTGTTTTGCCTCAGCCCACTCCTGGAATTTAACGAAGCCGTTTCTACTCATATCTGGCTTCTCTCTTGACCCTCCTATTTTCTCTCAAACAGTGAGGAGAGAGAGGAAGTGCCCATCAAGGTTAAAGCATGTTTGGCAGCGAAATAAGCTTGTTTTACTGCTGTTTGTCATTGGAATTATCTTACATTAAAAAGATTACAGTGAAGACAGCAAACCTTTTCCTTTTTTTAAATAAGTCATAAAAGCGTCAAGCCATGTACACAGGAAAATATCTGAGTGGCTCAAAGGGCTGTATCAGTATTTACTTTTTTAAAAAGAAATGTAAATCTGAATTCTTTAGGAAAAGCTTGCATGTAACTGTGACAAGGTGGAAGCAGAGAGGGACAGTCACCCTGAAAATGACCTCAAAGTCCTAGGAGACAAATTCCAGATAGACGGCCTCCTTGAAAACCTTTGATAAATGACATTTCTGCTAAAACCAAATCAAAGAAAAAGATCGGTTTCCCCAGTGAATGAGGCTGAGCGGATCCTACAACTGGACTCACTGACATGCCTGGTAAATGAAATCATCCAGAGAGTCTAGAGAGAGTTATGTCTCTGCGGCTGAGGCTTGTTTATGGAAAAATCAGTTTTGGGGCTTGGCTTTGCTTAAGCACAGAGCCTTCTGGGTTGCGGGTACATTGGTTATTCTTTACAAAGTAGTTCTTGTCCTCAAGAACAAGTGTCCTGATTTCAGGCCTCCGCAGGAACTCAAAAGTTTTGGCCTATCAGTTTTCTTCATTTCCTGTAGGCCAGGCCACCGCCCCATCTCAAAAGGCAGCTTTTACAACTACGCCCTGTGTTCACTTGGATGCTGGTGCCTCATCCGAATAAGGAAGCCAAGAAACACATGAGGTGTATATGGGCTGGAAGCACAAAACGTGGCAAGAAACGATGTGGCTATTTTATAGCATAACTAGCCTCATTCATACTCCTCTCCACACATGCAGACATCCAGTAAAAGAGTTGCTTCTCTCCTCTCTCAGAAACAGACTCAGAGACCACAGGACAGACGACTCCCTTCAAGCTTGTTCCCGTGCAAGTTCCTATTCCCACGATAATCTCCGGCACAAAAAAGCTAATTACTTAACTGCGTTTTCTGCCTTCATCAAGAGCATTATGCAAAACTGGGACAAGATGATATAAAAACTGCTAAGGGCCTTTAATTATGTTTCTTTGTCCCAAGTCTCTGTGGTAGAGCTCAGCATTTCCAGATTAAACGTGATGTGAGGCCACGGGATTCGAACTGCTGTTGACATTTGAGAAAAGAATGGACCAGAAGTTATATCATGAGAAATAAGAGGAGACGGGGCAGGCAGCATTTGGAATTGGAAACTTCCACTGTTCTATGCCCATTTCTTCAGTCTCTTTAGCTTGTAAACAACAGCAAATAGTTTTTGTCTGTTTGTTTTTTGTTTTTTGGGGTTTGTTTTTTTTTTTTTGAGTCGGAGTCTCACTCTGTTGCCCAGACTGGAGTGCAATGGCCGCTCCCGGCCACCGCAGCCTCGACCTGCTGGGCTCCGGCGATCCTTCCCCCTCAGCCTTCCAAGTAGCCGGAATTACAGGAGCGCGCTACCACGCCTGGCTGATTTTTTTGATTTATTGTAGAGATGAGGTCTCGCTGCCCAGGCGGGTCTCGAACCCGCGGGCTCAGGCAATCCACTCACCTCAGCCTCCCAAAGGCGCAGGATTACAGGCTGAGCCACCGAGCCCGGCTTGCAAATAGTTTTAAGGGTGGAGATGTGAAAGGGGGGGTGCATTTTAGCCACAGCGAGGCTGTCAGTGAGAATCACCACTCCTATGGGGGGACATCTTGGTGACCTTTCTCCATTATACTCACACTGACCAAAAGAGGGGCGTGTCTAAGAAAGGGCATGTTTCTCCGTTTCTCTGCTTTAAACAAATGAGGCTACTCATATCTTGTCCAGTGAGGTCCACCGTGTTTGAAGACCCAAGGAGGCCTGGTCAAGGGTATGTTGGGAACAAAGGTTATTAGGCTTATCCACGTTCCCTGCATGTATTTCAACCCCTTTTTGCTCCTTCATTCATTCACACATATTTTATTATCATTGCAAGGACCCTCTTGTTAGTATTTGAAACATTTCAAGGTCCCAGAATTTCTTTAAAAAGACAAGTGCGGGCCACTGCTTTACTAAACTCTAGTGTGACCATGTACTCTCTGAGCTGTGGCCACTGCTATGTTTCCTAAGCTTTGGCCCCCTCCCCTACCTTGGAGAGATGAATCTCCTCTCTCTCTCTCTCATTTACTTTCTAAATAAGCTATATTTTCCAATCTCAAAAAAAGAGACATATGTGAGTAGCTTTAATTAGGAAGATTTTAGCATCCTTGTGACACTAATGAAGTATATAAGGTTCAGGCAATATGGCACATCAGGCTTATCTTAAGGTATTTCTTTATAACGGCAACTTTCATAAGCTAGGAGAATCACCTTTCCTAGATCAGCATTGCATAGTCTTCTAGTATCCTACCTTCCTGGCACAACTCCACATCCATTCACATTGGAGAGATAATAAAAAAGAACCTTATTAAGCAAGATGCTGTGAAGTTTGTTCTCTGGCTCAGCCTGTCCTCGCCATCTCTTACTTTCTCTTAGTACCATGACATTCTTCAGCTTCCATCTATAATCAATGAAGAATCTCAGCTGTACTGGATACTTTGACCTTTGTGGCTATCCTCCAACATCCAGCAATCAGTATTTAGAATGGGAGTATTTTGGGCATTTGGGACAGAAAAATTCTTAGTTATATGGGGTTAAATCACAAACTTGTCCTGCACACTGAAGGGTTATAACTTCCCTAGTCTGCACCTACTTTGAGCCATTAATGACCCTGACTATTGTGACAAGCAGAAACACATCTCAAACTTTCTAATGCTCTCAGTGGAGAACCACAAAATGAAAACCAACAAAAACAACAACAAACTGAAGACAATGGGAGAGGTTGTTCAAACAAGGTGGTTTTATTCAGCATATAATAAGACACATCCAGGAAAGCTGTAACAATGCAGTCATGAACTCTTGACAGCACATCTTTCTACCAAGCTGAGACTCTCCCCCAATTCTGAGTTATTACACCCTTTCTCAAGTTAGGCACCATTCCAAATACTAGCAGTTCAAAACAAGTAAGGTATGGTTCCTGTCCTCGAGGAGCTCTTGGTCCAATTGGAGAGAGAGATACAAGTACAAGAAAATGGGTTCTCAACAATGAAGACATTTGAGAAGGGCAAAGGAAAAAAGCAAGCGGAAGTGGGGAGTGATGGCAGAAATCACGGAGCAGTAAGAACACCATCTAAGAAACTACAGATGTGAGCATGGGGTTCTGGTATAATGAGCAGTTATGCCTGGTCCAAAGCCCAGTGCTGCCTTTAACCAGCTGGGTGACCTTGGGAAAGGTCTGTAAGCTCTCCAAGGGCTCAATTTCCTCCTCTGTCAAATGGAGCTAATGTAGGTATGTCCCTTACAGGGTGATTCTGAGGAGTAAATAAGTTAAAACGTACATCACAGCAACTGATGGATAACAAGTGTTTGATAAATGTTTATTATCATCATGATTTGGAACTTGAATGAGGAATATGACCTCTTTTGGCAGATAAATATCAGAGAAGAAACATTCCTCTCATGAAGTGTCTTCCCTGTGTACTGATTGCTCAAAAGCTGTGAGATCAGGTTTCTAATTCTGACTTCCCCACTTATGAGAGGTGAGTGTCTAAGAAAAATGTCCGTCTCTACTAGTCTCAGTTGCCTTGCCTATAAATTGGAGATAATGTCATCCTTCACGTTAATGCACATAGCAGTGTTTTTGCAAACCCTAAAGCTCTACAAATGTGAGGCAATAATGACTGCCCCAAACACAGGAAGGCACTTCATTGAAGAAATAATGAGAAGGCAAGGATGTTGCTCACTTTTGATTCTGGCAAATTATGTTATTTCTCTGAACCTCCATTTTCTTATCTGAAAAATCAGATTCATAGTGTTCACTTCATATGTATCTTGTAAGGATTCAAAAAGGTTATTTATACAAAGCAGATGGCCCCAGGCTGACCCACAATAGATGCAGAAAAATATTCATTTTCTTCCTCCTTTTCCTTCCTTTTCCTCCTAGCTCTGTGAAATTACCTGGAACTTTAACTCAGGAAGAGCTGGTGCCTGAAGGGCATTGTGTCCTGTGTTCCCACGGTGCCAATGGAGGCTGTCCCTCTCCAAGGTCAGAGGGGACGCAGGAAGGAACAGCAAGGGCAGGCTCTTTAGGCTACATAAGTGTACTTTGCTCTTGGCAATGTCTGTGAAAGTTGACAGGAGACAGCACAATGGTGTTCCCAGGTCAGTCTCAGATGGCTTTCCCACAGAGAAGTGTCATGGAGGGTTCCTGGAACTGGCAGCTGCAATTGGTTCCAAGTAAATCTATCTTACCCAGAAGTGCAAGCAGCTCACAAGAGGAACAGAAATGAAATCAAAATGACCTCCAGGGCACAGGAGAGAGGAAAGCCAGAGAGTGTGCTGCTTTTAGCCACATGAGCTTATAAAGCACACTGTCACCCCCTGCATGTGTGTGCTGTGTACTCAAGGGTAGCATTATAGGGAGGAGAAAGACAACATCCAGAATCCAAGTGTCAGGCCATTGCTACCCGGTGGTGTGACTTGTGGCTTTGCATTTCCCCAAGGGACTGAATTAGGGCACAAGGACATATGCCTCCTCTGAGAAACTGAAAAAAAATGGGATAAAAGTAAAAAGAGCCCCAAGATACTCTACCACTTATTTTGTGCTCTTGAGTAATTTGGGGCTGTGAACTTTCTCCGTTGTAGGTCAAGAGGTTTCAATTAAGTTTTCTGAGGTCTCCTCTAGTTGTCCTTTTCTAGGATTCCATGATGCTGAATCTCCTTGTCCTTTACACTCATGAGAAATGGGATCTCATGGCTAGGCACAAATGTTCTAACAGTTTTTATCAGTAGCAAGAGAAGCTCGCTAGTAATTTTTAAGGAATCAGACCACACTTAAATATACCCTAAAGGACAGTGAACTTGATTTAATTTGTGTGATGAGACTTGGCAGGTCTTGAGGAGGTATTTCAGATCTTTGCTGCAAACATGGCGGTTGAGAGCCTTGGGTGAGAAAAAAGACCTTCATGGGGACCCCAACTCTGTTCTTTCCTCATCAAGTGAACTCCAGCAAGTTACTTGACATCTCTGAGCCTGTCTTCTTCATCTGTAAAATAATTATAATACATGCCTCATAGGATTGTTAGAGATTTTAATGGGAGAAATATGAGACGGGATCCCCCAAAACCAGAATTATCTTTGGAGGGTGGATCCTTTGTAGTACAGGCCTCCCCCACTAGGTGTGTGTTCCAGGAACCCATCATCATCAACGTATCCACTAGAATTGTGAGAGGAGCCGGGCTCGGTGGCTCAGCCTGTAATCCCACGCCTTTGGGAGGCTGAGGTGAGTGGATTGCCTGAGCCCGCGGGTTCGAGACCCGCCTGGGCAGCGAGACCTCATCTCTACAATAAATCAAAAAATCAGCCGGGCATGGTAGCGCATGCCTGTAATTCCGGCTACTCGGAAGGCTGAGGTGGAAGGATCGCCGGAGCCCAGCAGGTCGAGGCTGCGGTGGCCGGGAGTGGCCACTGCACTCCAGTCTGGGTGACAGAGTGAGACTCCATCTCAAAAAAAAAAAGAATTGTGAGAGGCTGTGTTCAGCTTTAGTGACTTTTTTTGTTGGTTATTTCAATCCTTTTGCACTTTTCTTGATGGGTAATTTATAGAAACAACCTGTGCACACCACGCTGAGTGTTCAGCAGTTTTTGACCAAAAATGCCATGACTCCCATGCTCCACCATCTCCAGTCACCTGATCTCATCCCAAGTGACTTTTTGTTTTTGTTTCCTTGGATGAAAAAGCATCCTCAAAGGGAAACGTTTTGCCAGTGTGGAAGAGGTAAAACAAAACACAACAAAAAAAATATGGCAGAAGCATTAATAGGCATCAAAATGGAAGAGTTCAAAACTGTTTTGAATATGGGAAAAGTATCTTGATAGGTGTAGTGTATCAAACGGAGAATACTTTGAAGGTGACTGAAGTTTAAAGATATAAGAATAAATACATAATTTTTAAAAATAAATTCTAGGTTTTGGGGGGGTCTCCCCCATTGTATATACTACATGTAGCACATGGCATGTAATAATGATTACCTGTTAATATCGTGATCATCATCACTGCTGCAACCATTTTATCCACACCAGTGCAGTCCTTTGGTCCAAATAGTTCTATGGCGATCTGGACATAGCTCAGGTTTTTGTCCTAAGTTCTTGTATCTTCTTGTTCTACACACTCTCCCTGGATATGCTCACCTAAATATGCACTAGCTATGGTCTCTATCCCAGGGAGCCTCGCATTTAGTCCAGCCCAGAATTATCTCTAAGACTTCAGAACCATATATGTATCTGCCCTTTGAGACATTCTACAGACTGGCTACTCAAAATTATAGTGTTCTAAAACTGGATTCATTTTATCCTCAAATCATTTCTTCTTTGTTGCTTCCTATTCTAGTAAATGGTCTTCCCATCAAACCCAAAATATCAGTCACACTTGACTTCTCAGTTTCCCTCACACTTTTTCCTTTGCCCCAACACCAAATCATCGAGTTCTGTTCATTTGATCTTCTAAAGATCTTTTTTATCTCTACTCCACTCTAATCCAATTCAGACCACCTCTCTTTCTCTCTCCCTCTCTCTCTCTCCTGAATTATTCTATGAATCTTCTAAGTTATTTCTCTACCTCTAATTTTACCCTCCATGAAAAAGCAGTAGTAATCTTTCTAAAATGCTTATAGTAATATGTATTGCTTATGCCAAAAACATATTAATGGCCAGCCCGGCCTCATAGGGTAAAACCCAAGTTCCTTAACTTGGCTTTCGAAATGATCTGTGCACCTGCCCAGCCTGACCTCTGCCTCTAATCATTCTTAGCTTCCTTTGGCTCTGAGAAATCCCCAGTTTCTCTTGCTTCCCAGTGTAGGCTCTTCCCTTCTTCTGATGCAAAAGACTTTTCTTGTTTGTACGTTTGTTTCACCAAGTAGCTCCAGCTTATCCTCAGGTCTTGGCTTCTGTGACAAGTTCTGGGAGGGTTTCCCAGTCTCTCAAATCTGGTAGAGCCACCACCTCTCTGAGATTCCACAGCACACTTGGCCACCAACAGAAGCACACACTTCTTTGGGTTATGCTTGTTTGTTTACTTCTGTCTTCTGAAGTGGACCACAAATTCCACGAGGGCAGAGCTCAAGCCTGCCTTGTCCAGTTTTGAGTCCTCAGGACCCAGAACAATGCCTAATTCAAAATAAATATTTTGAGGCTGAATGAAGATCCAAAATGTCTCTAGCTGCCTCCAGAGATTTGGGAGTCCATCTCCTCCTTACAGAGTCTGAGGGTACCAGTGCTGTGTGGCAGCCTACTCAAATGTTCCACTCTGGGCCCAAGCAAAAAAGAGAAGAAAGTCACCGTGCCAGGGCAGGAGGCCCAACATGCTTGGAACAATCTACTCCAGCAAGTCCTCCTCCCTCTCTCCTCTTCAGAGACTGGAAAATTTAATAGAATTTAAGGCCCAGACTTGGGCGATATTGAACTATATCCTCTAAGTCACCATTTCAGGCACTGGAGAGTCAAGGGTATGTAGGACTCTGTGTAGAAGAAGTAGAGATATTATAAAACTAGTAGAGTTGGAGAAAGAAGTAGTCCTTTAGAGAATTTGGGAATCCTGAAGGAGATTATTGAGTTTCCCATTCTTCCTCTTCTCTGCCTTCACCATCCTTAGACAATAGTTGCCATGGCCTGCCTACAAAAGACCAGAGAAGACCCATCATAGGAACTCACCAAGAGCACATCTGCTCCTCCTCTTAACCACTGAGTCCCTGCCCTGCTAATTTTGTCATCTGACTTCTGGAAATTCTTTTTATGTTTTTAATTTTTATTATAAAGATGTGGGGTACAATTCAGGGTTAGGTATATAAACATTGATCATGCAGGTACCCTTGTTGATGAAGTATGACTTCTGGAAATTCTTTAGACCAGGCATCCTAGAAGCAGAGCCTGAGATGGTGATTCTTATGCAAGGAATTTATTGAGGAAGTGCTTCCAGAAGAAACCTATAAGAAAGTGAGAGACATAGGGCAAGGGGAGAGAAGAATCCAGGCAAAGATGTGGTTTCAGATGAATCTAGCTTCATCCTGCTCCCATGTAGAACTCTGTGAACTGTAATAAAGATTCTGTTCTATCTTGAGATAAAGGAACAAGTCTTTTGCTGGTCACTGGCTCAGGGCTGCTCCAGGTAGGAACAGAGGGTGTCAGGACTTACATCCCAAACAGCTCTGGGCCAGGCACCTGCCACTACCCAAGGGTACTCCTCTGGATGAGATTGCAGATGTGAGATGTTAGCAATAGCACCCATACCTGCTGGTAAAAGCAAAGTAGAGATATGGGCGGGTATTTGCTTTTAGTTGACACTGCTTATGACATTCTTCAGCTAGAGGTCCTGAACAAGCATGCTATTTCCGGGATGGTTCAGGAGAATTTCTGGTCAACCCAGCAATATCTTCTCCTTCATACTCTACCCCAAGCACCCATATTCTCTGATATCATACACCTTTGTGAGCGCTAAAATTGTGATTTGTGACCCAATCACATTCCTTATCAGAAGCAAGGTGGAGAAACAAACCAAACTACATTGTTACTACTCCCAGCTAGAGCCACAAAGCACAGACATTACCAGGTATTTGTACTGTACCAAGAGTCATGTCTCACAGCAGTAAAAAAGTCATCTTTTTTTTTTTTAAGAGGCAGGGTCTTGCTCTCTTGCTTAGCTGGAATGCAGTGGCACAATCATAGTTCTCTGCAGCTTCAAACTCCTGGGCTTGAGCAATCCTCCCGCCTCAGCCTCCTGAGTAGCTGGGATTACAGGTAGGTGCCACTAGGCTCAGCTAAAAAATAGCTTTAATGGGAGGGAGAAACTTGGCTATGCCCTTCATAAGGGTTTCAACTGTGGAAAGAATCCATTGCACATCTTATGGAACAAAGAGTGATGACCTCTAAACACCTGCTTAGATCAAGTGACTAGTTCCTCATGATTCAATATGCAAATAAGATGGACTCTGTATAACCTTTCATGCAAACTGTGGATGTGGTAGTGTGGAAGGTAGGTGGTGCTGTCACCAGTTTCAAGATTTATCAGCTGTGATAGGTTGGACAACATTTTCACTTTTCCTGAGACTCATTTATAGAACAGAGAGTATCTATGTTGCAAGGTTGTTATGAAAATTAAATAGCACCTGGCACATAGCAGGGGCGCAACACACGAAAGCCAACATTATAAAGTGACTTCCTTCTACAGAAAGAAAAAACTAGAGGGGATTGGGTGTTGATATTTTGGGAGTAAAAAAGAGAATGTTGTGCGTTCACTATTGTTCAATTTTCAGAGTGTTTAAATACCTATTATTTCATGAAATGCAACAACTCTTGAGTGGAATGTTATGATTATTTACACTTTAAAGAGCTAGAAACTTGACCGGGCATGGTGACTCAATCTATATTCTAAGCACTTTCTGAGGCAAGAGTATGGTTTTTACCCAGAAGTTTGAGAGCAGCCCTGGTAAAATAGAGAGTCCTTGTTTCTACAAAAAAAAAATCAAAAAAATTAGTCAGGCATGGTGGCGTGTGCCTGTGGTCCCAGCTACTTGGGAGGCGAAAGAGGGAGAATTGCTTGAGCCCAGGAACTTAAGGCTGTAGGGAGCTATGATCGTGTCACTGCACCCCAGTCTAGTTGACTGACAGAGACCCCACCTCAAAATAATTTTAAAAATACATAAAAAAGAGACTGAAGAACAAATGGTTTGTTGTTTTTTCTCTTGAGAGATTGGATAATGAATATATACATATATATTTTAGCTAATGAATATTAATGGTATTCTCCAGTCTCTTCCACACTTGCAAGGCAAAGGGGAAGCCCATGAATGCAAATTCTAGGCTGAGCCAGTATCTGGTCCTGACTGATCATCTCATTTCCCATCCAGTTAGCTCTTTCCAGAAAAGGCTGCCCCAGCATGAAATATTGATGGATAATATTCACTTGCCAGAGCAGAATCAGTCCTGTCTCCTCTGGATTCTAGGGGATGAACTCAGATCTTGGGCCTCTACATAACCCCCAGGATGCCAAGATGTCCAGCTGTCTACCTTTCAGTTGCGTCTCATCATAAAATTGACAGATGTTTAGTCACTGTTTCTCTACAAATGACCCAGAATCCTTCTCATTCTTCCTGCAGGCAGGTCCTACTTCATTAACATTTTCATCGTGTGTCATTTGGAATCTGGTACTTGTGGCACATGTCACATCAGAATTTTCTCTGCTTTTGACATTGAGTACACATTTACTGGCAGTCTTGGGGGGAGTCAAGAGAAAAGGGATACATACTCCTAGGCAAAATGGCCCCCAAGAATTCTGCTTTCCTGTCATTCCATTTCTTAAGCCTGAGAGGCTCTGAATCTGTGAACATCAACCATACTATACCTCTCTCATTCTAAAAATGTCAATTAGAATATGAGACAGTGTTTGTCAATTATAGGATCCTCTGAGACAGATGTTGATTCATTCGCTCTTTTGGTAATAGTTGCCATAATCGCCCTAGTTTACACCTAGCTTTAGTATAGGGGTTGCCAAAAAAACCTATATTCACTTTAAGAGATTTTATCTATATACTACATTTGGAAGTTGAATTAAATTACAATAGCAATGTGTAGTATGACATTCACTCAACTGTACTCCTGCCATTTTATTTTATTTTTTTGAATTGGAGTCTCACTCTGTTGCCCAGGCTGGAGTGCAGTATCATGCTCCCGGCCACCACAGCCTCAACCTGCTGGGCTCCGGCAATCCTTCCACCTCAACCTTCCAAGTAGCCTAAACTATAGGCACGTGCTACCATGCCCAGATAATTTTTGATTTATTGTAGAGACAGGTCTCGCCAAGTTGCCCGGGCTGGTCTCGAGCCTGCGGGCTCAGGCAATCCACTCGACTCGGCATCCCAAAGTGCTAGAATTACAGTCTGAGCCACTGAACCTGACAGTGCCATTTTCTTTGACTGTCCTGCCTGTTGCATGGTTTATTTGATTAACACCACCTTTTGAGTAAACATCATATTTAAAATGTGTATACATTTTTTGGCACCCCCATATAAGAGTTTTTTAGAAGTCTGTTTATTTACTGTGGTCCCAGAACTGCTCTCAGCAATCTTAATGGACTTACCTCATTCAATCCTCACAATTCCATGAGGTAGGAAACTACTATTATGCCTGTTTCCCAGTTCAGAAAGCTACAGTATAGAAAGTTAGATAACTTGCTCAGAGTCAAACAGTAAGAAGTAGAGCTGATATCTGATAACGAGGCCACCTGATTCTAGCACATAGACTCAAGTTCTTCATGCTTTTCCCCTTTCCAGAATGTCGACTGTGAGTGAATTCTAATAACTTTCTCTTCAGAGACAAGAACTCTCTCTAGCTCTAATTGTCTCAGAGCTTTCCAGGTGTTACGTAAATTGAGTTCCAATACAGTTTAGACATGCAATAGAACTCGACAGTGAGCTATGTAAGTAGCATATTGCAAGTTATGTTTTTTGGATACTTACTGTATTAGTCTGTTAGGGCTGCCATTAAAAACACCACAGACTAGGTTGTTTAAACAACAGAAATTTATTTATTTATTTATTTATTGAGTTGGAGTCTCACTCTGTGGCCCAGACTGGAGTGCAGTGGCCGCTCCCGGCCACCACAGCCTCCACCTGCTGGGCTCCGGCGATCCTTCCGCCTCAGCCTTCCGAGTAGCTGGAACTACAGGTATGCGCTACCACGCCCGGCTGATTTTTTGGTTTATTGTAGAGATGAGATCTCGCCAAGTTGTCCAGGTGGGTCTCGAACCTGTGGGCTAAGGCAATCCGCTCACCTCAGCCTCCCAAAGTGCGGATTACAGGCTGAGCCACCGAACCGGTTAGAAATTTATTTTTTTCATTGTGCTGGAGGCTACAAGTCAGAAATCAATGTGTTGGGCGGGGTTGGTTTCTTGTAAGGACCTTCTCCTTGGCTTACAGATGTCCCCTTTCTTACTATGCATTCACATAATGACTCTGCATACATGTGTTTGTGTCTTCTTCTTAGTCATATTGGAATAAGGCCCACCTTAATCATGCTATTAGCACTTAATTACTTCTCCAAAGGCTCTATCTCCAAATACAGTCACATTCAAAAGTACTAGGGGTTAGAACTTTAACATATAAATATTAAGGGGGTGGGGCACAATTTAGTCCAAAACACCTAGTAAATGCCTGGCATTGTGATGACAATTTTGGGAGATAATTCACAAATGTGAATGAATTGGGCTTACTTCCACTTTGCAAGGGATCTACAAGTTTCTATGTAACAATATTATGGGTTATAAGATGTGATTTGGCACACAAGAAATACAGGATAAAGATCAGAGGGTATTTATTCAGGAAAATGGGAGATGGCTTCCTGTCCGGAGGGTAGGTCAAACATGCTTCATTATAAATACTACATTTTAGAAAGTTCCCACGCAGGGTTTGATCTGGGGTTAAAAGGCAAAGGTAGATGATTTTCGTCCATAATGGTCTAAATCCAAAGAAACAATAGGATAGCACACTGAATACCCATATTTTTCTTTTGTGAACTTTCCCCCACCCTTTCTGATTGAGCTCAGAGTTATTAGAGCTCAGATGTTTTTAAAGGAACATGATAACAGGGGAAGAAGGTCTCGGGCAACTTCTGTAAAGGAATTCTTACTTAAATCTCTCATCCCATTTGACCCCATTTCAAGCATTTCAAGTTATGCCACAAATAATTTAACTGATAGAGGAAAAAAGTTTCACTTAGAACTAGTGTGGACTTTGAGCTATGAATTGGTCCAGCGAATAAATAAATGGGCATTTACGTCGTATCACACATTGTGCTTTTCATATCTGATCTTCATGGCAAGAAAATGGTAAAAGGCATGTTTTACCATAATGTGATTTTTTTTTTTCTCTACTTGCCTTATGACACGATTTCTCCAGTCTTCTCTGTCCTTTGTATTACCTCTGGGAGTTTAATTCTAAAGATTGCACCACCCACATTCCCTTGTTCAATGGCTTTCTTCTGGGCTTTGTGGTATCTATCTTCAAGATTATTCCCTTTTGTGGATAAATTCCTCGACACATACAACCTACTAAGATTGAACTATGAAAAAATATAAACCTCAACAAACCAATAACAAGGAAAGAGATTGGAATTTTAATAAAAAGTCTCCCATCAAAGAAAAGCCCAGGCTTTGATGGATTTGCTGCTAAACATTTAAAGAAGAACTAAAGCCAATTCTATTCAAACTCTTCAAAGAAATTGAAGACAAGGGGATACTTTCAAACTTATTCTGTGAGGCCAGTATTACCACAATACCAAAACCAGACAAGGACACATTAAAAAAAAAAAAAAAAAAGAAAGCTGGGCTCGGTGGCTCAGCCTGTAATCCCGCGCCTTTGGGAGGCTGAGGTGAGTGGATTGCCTGAGCCCGCGGGTTCGAGACCCGCCTGGGCAGCGAGACCTCATCTCCACAATAAATCAAAAAAAATCAGCCGGGCATGGTAGCGCATGCTTGTAATTCCGGCTACTTGGAAGGCTGAGGCGGAAGGATCGCTGGAGCCCAGCAGGTCGAGGCGTGGTGGCCGGAAGCGGCCACTGCACTCAGTTTGGGCGACCGAGTGAGACTCCAACTCAAAAAAAAAAAAAAAAAAAAGAAAGAAAGAAAGAAAGAAAAGAAAACTACAGGCCAATATCACTGTTGAACATAGAAGCAAAAATCCTCAACAAGATACCAGCAAATCAAATTCAACAACACAGTAGAAAGATCACATACCATGATCAAGTAGGATTCATCCCAGAAATACACGAATGGTTAAGCAAGCATACACAAGTCAATACATGTGATTTATCATATTAACAGAATTGAGAAAAAATTATATGATTATTTTAACAGATGCCAAAAAGCATTTTTTTTTTTTTTGAGTCGGAGTCTCACTCTGTCGCCGAGACTGGAGGGCAGTGGCCGCTCCCGCCACTGCAGCCTCGACCTGCTGGGCTCCAGCGATCCTTCCGCCTCAGCCTTCCGAGTAGCTGGAACTACAGCCGCGCGCTACCACGCCCAGCTAATTTTTTGATTTATTGTAGAGATGAGGTCTCACCAAGTTGCCCAGGAGTGTCTCGAACCCACAGGCTCAGGCAATCCACTCACCTCAGCCTCCCAAGGCACGGGATTACAGGCCGAGCCACCGAGCCCGGCAGCATTTTTTTAAATGTTATTTTATTATAGGAATGTGGGGGACAAGTGAGAATTAGCTACATAAATAGGCTGCATGCAGGTAAAGTTTGGACTTCTAACTGGCCTTCGATCACCCTGGTAATAAAATGAGTAATTTTGTGTTGTCACATCCTCCCTACCCTTCTCACTCCCTCCCTTAGCAGTGCCCAGTGACTGCAGATCCCTCCCTTGTACTAATGTGACTAATGTTCACGACCCACTTATGAGTGAGAACATGCAGTATTCGGTTCTTTGTTTCTGTGAGAGTTCACTTAGTATGATGGTCTCCAACTCCATCCAATTTGCTGTGAAGTCCATGATTTTGTTCTTATTTATGGCTGCACTGGTTTTCATAGAGGTTGACCTAGCTTGCATTCCCACCAGCAGTGTAGAAGTGTTCCCTTTTCTCTGCACCTACACCAGCATCTGTTGTTTTTTTTAACTTATTAATGATAGCCATCCTTACCAGAGTTAGGTGGCATCCAAAATTCAACATTGCTATATGATTAAAAATCCTTCATCAAAATGAACATAGAAGGAACATACCTCAAAATATTAAAGGCCATATATGACAAAATGCATGTCCACATCATACTGAATGGAGAAAAATTGGCATTTTCTCCTAGATTTGGAACAAGACAAGGATACCCACTTTCACTGCAATTATTCAACGTAATACTAGAAGGCCTGGCCAGAACAATGAGGCAAGAGAAACAAATAAAGGGCATCCATATCAGAAAGAAGAAGTCAAATTAGCCTTGTTCCCAGACAACATGATCTTATAACTAGAAAAAACTGACTTCACCAAATAACTATTAGAACTGAATTCTGTAAAGTTGCAGGATACAAAATCAACATACAAAAATTAGTAGCATTTATATACACCAACAGCAAATAATCTAAAACATAAATTAAGAAAGCAATTCCATGTATAATAGCTATAAAAAATAGAAAATACCTAGATATAAACAATAAATAATCTATACCAATAAACAATCTATACCACAAACAAATGCAAAAGTATTCCATGCTCTTGAATTGGAAGAACCAGCATTGTTAATACGTCTATCCTACCCAAGGAAATCTACAGATTTAACACAACACCCATTAAATTACCAGCATCATTTTTCTCAGACCTGGAAACAACAATGCAAAAATTCATATGAAACCATAAATGACCACGAATAGCCAAAACAATCCTCAGCAAAAGAAACAAAGCAGGAAGGATCACACCCCCAGACTTGAAACTTTATTATAAGATAGGAATAATCCGGGCTCGGTGGCTCAGCCTGTAATCCCGCACCTTTGGGAGGCTGAGGTGAGTGGATTGCCTGAGCCCGCGGGTTCGAGACCCGCCTGGGCAGCGAGACCTCATCTCTACAATAAATCAAAAAATCAGCCGGGCGTGGTAGCGCATACCTGTAATTCCGGCTACTTGGAAGGCTGAGGCGGAAGGATCGCCAGAGCCCAGCAGGTTGAGGCTGCGGTGGCCGGGAGCGGCCACTGCACTCCAGTCGGGGCGACAGAGTGAGACTCCAATTCAAAAAAAAAAAAAAAGATAGGAATAATCAAAACAACCTGGTATTGGTACGAGAACAGGCATATAGACCAATGGAACAGGATAGAGATTCCAGAAGCAAAACTCCAATTTCTCAACCAACTTATCTTCGACAAAGCCTCCACTAACAACCACTGGGGAGAGGAGAACCTATTCAGTAAATGGTGCTGAGAAAACTGGCTGACCACATGCAGAAGATTAAAACAAGACCCCTATGTATCCCCATATACAAAAATCAACTCTAAATGGATCAAAGAGCTAAACATAAAACCTCAAACTATAAGAACCTGTAAAATGCAGGAGGCACCTTTATGGAAATTGGAACTGGCAACCAATTCCTGATCAAAACCCCAAATGCTCATGCCCTAAGAGATAAGATAGATAAGTGGAACCTCATCAGACAAGAAGGCTTCTGCAAAGCAAAATAAACCATCAAGAGAGCAGGGAGACAGCCCACAGAATGGAAAAAATATTTGACAAAAGCCTAACATTTAGGATCTACCAGGAGCCCAAACATGCTGAAAAGGAAAAAAAAAAACAGCCCATTAAAAAGTGGGCAAAAGATATGAATAGCCATTTCTCAGAAGAAGACATGTGAGCAATCAACAGATACATGAAAAAATGCTCAGTCTCACTAATCTTCAAAGAAATGCAAATTAAAACCACACTTAGATACCACCTCACTCCAGTCAGGATGGCTATCATCAATAATTCAAAAATAACAGATGCTGGAGAGGATGTAGGGAAAAGAAAACACTTTTACACTATTGGTGGGAGTGTAAACTAGGACAACCTCTGTGGAAAACAGTGTGGTGATTCCTTAAGAAATCTAAAAATTGACCTTCCCTATGACCCAGCAGGCCTCCTTTGAGAATATACCCAGAGGAACTCAAATCCCTTTATGAAAAAGATACCTGCACACGCATATTTATTGTAACATTATTCACAATAGCAAAAACATGGAACAAACCATGCTGCCCATCGAAAGTAGACTGAATTAAAAAAATGTGGTACATATGCATGGGATATTATGCAGGCATAAAGAAGGACAAAATGATGAACTTCACAGCAACTTGGATGGACTTAGAGTCTATAATTCTCAGTGATCTATCACAGAAACAAAGAACTGAGTACATATGTTGTCACTCATAAGCAGACTCTGAACAATTACCATAATACTATAAGAAAGGGATTGGCAGTGGTGGGAAACGGCCAGAGGAGGGAGGGAGAGGTGCACACTTCATCAATAGGGGTACCTGATCTCAAACCAGGTGAACTGGGGACCAAAGTGAGACCCAAACTTTACCTGTTAGTATACCTAACCCTGAATTGTACCCCACATCTTTAAAATAAAAATTAAAATAAACAAACACAGCAATTGATACAAGGAAAGCTATAAAACTCCAATGAAAGAAACAGAAGAGAACACACCAAAAAAAAAAAAAAAAAAGAAAAAGAAAAGATGTTCCATGATCGTAGATTGGAAGAATTACTATTGTTAAAATGACAATACTACCCAAAGCCATTTACAGATTAAATGCAGCCCCTATCAAAATACCAATGACATCCTTCACAGAAACAGAAACAAAAAATGAAATTTACATAAATTCACCAAAGACTCCAAATGGCAGGGCAATCCTGAGAGAATAAAAAAGCTACAGGCACCATGCTACCTGACTTTAAAATTTACTACAAAGCTATGGTAATAAAAATAGCATGGTTTAAGAGACTGCCATTTTTATACAAATTTATAGTATACAGTGCATTTTTGTGGTTAATATCTACTTCCCTCCGGTTTCCTTCCACTCACCTCTTTCTTCACTCCTACCAGCACTCATTGAAGAATGGTTATATGACAGGTTTCCAAACTTTACTTTAGTCTCTTCTTTGCTATACCAGATTACATAATAAATCCTGTTACAAATTTTATGGAGATGTGGAATAACACAGCACCAAGAAAGATCCAGGCCAACGTGTGCAAAAGTAGTGTCTGAAAGCATCAGTGTAAGTTTTCTAAAAATCATTACAATAAAATCACTTGGAAACAAAAGTCATAGAATATATTAACATGATCTGTAATGTAAAAATGAATAACATTTTCTTCAATCTATGCTCATATACAAACAATTCTTTTTTTTTTTTTTTTTGAGTTGGAGTCTCACTCTGTCACCCAGACTGGAGTGCAGTGGCTACTCCTGGCCACCGCAGCCTCGACCGGCTGGACTCCGGCGATCCTTCCGCCTCAGCCTTCCAAGTAGCCAGAATTACAGGCATGTGCTACCACGCCTGGCTGATTTTTCGATTTATTGCAGAGATGAGGTCTCGCTGCCCAGGAGGGTCTCGAACCCGCGGACTCAGACAATCCACTCACCTCAGCCTCCCAAAGGCGTGGGATTACAGGCTGAGCCACCGAGCCCGGCTACAAACAATTCTTTCTCTCTCTCCCTCTCTCTCCGCTCTCCATTTCCCTCTCTCTCTGCCTCCCTCCCTCCTTGCTATTGTTTTAAATTTGACTTGAACAGAAAATAATTATTTACTTTTAGATCTTTCTCTTCTAACTGAGGCAAAACTTCATATTGCATTTGTGAGTATTTGAAGATTAAAATAACATCAAATGAAAATCACGAGGAAGTGTTAAAAAGTCAAAAGTCACATTTGGCATGGATAAGATGCACTTAGATAATGATATGCTATAGTCTGGTAATTTTAAAGGTAGTATTCTAAATCTTTTTTTTTTTTTAATCTGAGTAACCAGGTAAATTACAAAGGTTACCAGAAATATATCTGTAAGGGAAGTTGACATCTATGGATCCATAACTGGAAAACCTAATCCCTTGGCTTCTGTTTGAGGTCAGCCAACAGGAGATATTGTCAGAAACCCAGAAGGCAAGAACAAAATGAGGACAAGGTGTGTATTCTCCTGTCTTCTTTCGTGCTAAATTAACATGGGTTGGGTATGTACCTCTACCAAAAGATCATAACTCTGATCTGCTGACCTTCTCTACCACTACAGCAGGGTTCTCGGGGTTCTTACTGTTTTCACCCTTTTTCCTTCAGAATCTGGGTTGTGCTTAGGGCTTCCTGATGTTACTAACTCCTGAATATTCCCTATTGGTTTTAATGAAATCAAAGTTCTCACTTCAGTAAATAGTCCCTTTAGTAAGTTGTTTTGAATTATTCCATTTGAATGTGCCATCTGTTTCCTGCTGGGAACTTTGACAGATTTAGTCTATTTTTCCTTGAACAACTTTAAAGTTTCGTAATGTTGAGGTGCCACTTTATGCATTATACAGAGGTTAGTGAACGTTAAAAGAAAAAAAAAAGCACTACTTTATATCTGACACCAATGTAAGGCACCTAACCCTGGTCATCAGGTTCTTCCACCCGTATCTGCTCATGTTGATATTCCTCAAAGGCCATACATACTCAACAGCAGGACCCTAAAATCCTTAGTTGTCCAAAACACTATTGAACTCATGCTGCCTTCTACCTACCCTCATCCTGTCATGTATAATTCAAAAACAAAAGCAATGATAAGACATTAAACAAGTGCAAAAACCGTTTATTGTTGAGGATTTTTTTTTTCCTAAAATAACTTCTTTGATACATAAAAAATTTGCGTACAATTTTTAAAAGGAAATTATTGCACTTCTGATTCATTGATGTCTTAAGCATGCTCTTGATCTGCCTATTGGGAGTTTCAGAAATGCTGTGCAACATAACAGCCAAGTCTCTCAACATGGAAGTAAGAATTTATCATGACCTTAATGACATGGCTTCTGCCTACCTTTCCAATCTTATCTCCCAGCCATTCTACCCTCTATGTTTGCACTTTAGTCACCTATGGTCATAAAGAGTTTGCAATCGTCATTAGATTCAAGTCTTTTTGAATGATGACTTCTAGAACTGTGGTGACTCTGTTTCAGCCATATTTCTATACTTATCATTATTGTATCCACCTCTAGCCCTCTCCCCTACATATATCCATACCCACACCCACAACTGAACACACACAGAATACAACTTCAAGGTGGTGATTTTGTTCATACTTTCACATGATGGGGAATGCTCCCCCTCCAGCCTCTCCCCATCCCAACACACACCCAAGTCATCTTCACCAGGCTAATTCCTGTTTTTCTCCAAGCCTCAATGCAAACATCCTCCTCTCAGCCTCTTCTGAGCACCTCATCCTTACTCATCGCCCCTGAGTCCACTAGCAGTGTGCTCTATACTGATCTGAGATCCTCTTTTGATAGTCCTCTTTACCACTAGATTATAAGGGTCATTAAGGACAGAGATAATTTCTTTCTTATCTTCTATCCCTTTGGCTTAATGAACTCAATCATTTCGAGTTCTTTGCAACATAATCCTCCCTAAAGTTGTCATATAAGTGGCTAAAGTCATTCCTTAAAAATATATAAAACTGTCAAAAAGCCCTTAGCATTTCTCCATTCTCTATTATCAGCATGACTGTATATCACTCCCAATCCCATATTTTCCCCAAGGTTTTTTTTGGTTTTTGGTTTTTTTTTAACAAAAAATGTCTTCTTGGATTTTGCCATGCCTAGGTTGAGCTCCAGGCTTAAGACTTTATCTTTCCTTATTAAAATTTGCTTTTTTGAAGCAACCTCTTTATCCCAGCTCTCTAGCAATTGATTTGATGAACTAGTCTTGTATTCCCAAGAGTGTGTGGTAAATTATTTAAGGTAATATATGGACAAACTATTTCAGTGACTATAATTAATTTTATTATTTTCATAATGTATATAACTAATATCAAATCAGTGATTTCATAGTTATTGCTCAGAAGAAGGCTAAAATTAGTAAAAATAAGTTAGTTTTTTTTAAGTTAAATAAGAATACAGGTAACATGCAAAATATTAGGGTCAATATTATGTGCTAATTTGTCAAGGCTGTTGTACCAGTTATTCAATCATACATTCATCTAGGTGTTTCTGTAAGAGTGTTTTGTAGATATGATTAGAATCGACATCATCTCTAATGTGGCTGGCCCTCATTCAGTCAGTTGAAAAGCCTTAATAGCACAACTGAGGTTTCCCTGACAAGGAAGAAATTCTTCCTGTGGATTGCAGTATCCGTTTCTGATCAAGTTTCCAGCCTGACTTTCCTGATAGTCTATCCTATGGATTTCAGACTTGCCTAACCAGCAGCCTTCACAATCACATAAATCGATTCCTTGCATAGACATAAAAAGATGATAGATATATGATAGATAGATAGTTACATAGATAGATAGACAGATGGCTAGATAGATAGATGATAGAGATAGATAGATAGATAGATAGATAGAAAAAAGATACATAGAAAGAAAGAAGGTTTTCATGGTCTGGGGTAAATACATATTAACTCTACCTTTCTGGAAACAATGTTTAGAATCAGAACTTCCCTTTATTGTTTGATATTATTGCAAAAAGTGAGATCTTAGTAGTCAGACCTTGATAAGATGCCCACGCTCCTTTCCTGCTTTCATCTTTTTTATTTGTATTGGCTTGTGGAAGTGCTGTCCCTGCCAAATGTGTCAACTGGGCTAGGCACTACAATTTATTTCCGTGGACATATGTAATCTGACTCAGTAAAACAGTGCTGGTACTTGGTACCCATCTGTGCTGTCAAAATAGAGGTGCCACTTAGAATCCTGGGATCCTGGAGTAGGAAAGCCCTCCCAAGCCCTTGCATCAAAGTCACCTGGAATTTTACCAAAAAATGGAGTTCCATTAGTTGCAGTGCCTCATGCCTGTAATCCCAGCACTTTAGGAGGTTGGGGCAAGAGTATTGCTAGAAGACAGGAGTTCAAGACCAGCCTGGGCAACATAGTGAGATCTCCTCTCTACAAATAATCAGAAAATTACCTGGGTATGGTGGCATGTGCCTGTAGCTCCAGCTACTTAGGAGGCCGGGGCAGAAGAATCCCCTGAGCCTGGGAGATAGAAACTGCAGTGAGCCATGATTGCACCACTGTACTCCAGAGTAGGAAACAGAGTGAGAAATTGACTCAAAAAAAAAAAAAGGAGTTCTCGAGACTAACCCTCTCAGTTCTATTACATCAGAATGCCATAGGAAAGGAACCAAGACCTGGATTTGTACAAGCTTCCAACATAATACTTGTATGCACTAATATGAGAAAAACACTATTTCAAGAATTCTCTAGAGAACTAGCAAAATGGTTCTGGCTCTATTTGTTTTTTCAAACTTTGGGATTCTGTAACATATTGTATTTGTGAAATCTCTGTTATAGCTATAAGAACCCTATGTTTCGAATCCACAACTAGTAAATTGAGTTTATTGATCCCAATTCTTTACTTTTCCCTGTATCACACCCTTGCCACGGCCTCTTCGTGAGTGGAGTATATTTACACACTCCTTGACTTAGGGATTGATCATGTGACTTTCTTTAACCAATTGCAGGTGGAACAGAATTGACCTGTGGACCCTCAATGTAAAGCAAGGTTACCCAGCCACAATGGCCTGAAGCAGAGTCAACCCAACCAATACACAGTTCCATGAAAACAAATGATTATTGTTTTAAGTTCCTGAGTTTTGGCGGTGGTTTATTATATAACATTATTGTAGGGATCGCTAAATAGCACATAAACTAATTCTCCAATTTTTTGGATGAGGCAGCTAAGTAACTAAGAAACAAAGTGACCCCTTAGGAGCCTTAATCCAAATAAATATGTCAAAATAAGAGGACTGTCATGGCAGACCAGAGGAAGGACACATTGATAAAGAGGTTTTCAACATTCTTCCTTCCAAACACACAAAGTAGGCCAGCATCTTCAGATTGGTATGCCCTTTGGCATAGCAGCATGGCTCTTATCCAGAAAACTTCATCATATCATGCTCAGCCAAGGAAACAACTGAAGTTCAGTGGGACCACCTTATGCTCTGCAAATGGGAACTTGTGTCCATCCATCTCCTCCAATCAGTTAATTTCACAGCTCAGTTACTTTCAAACAATCATGCACTAGCTATTAGATTAAAAACAAAGGCCACTAAGCCTTATTGTCCAGAGCACAGCATATTTTTACGGCAGACATTAAGATGTATACACTCAAATGCTTTTATTTAATACCTCAAGAGGGGCCGGGCATGGTGGTTCATGTCTATAATCCCAGCACTTTGGGAGGCCAAATGAGAGAATTGCCTGAACCCACAGGTTCGAGACCAGCCTGGGCAACTTGGTCAGACCTCATCGCTACAATAAATCAAAAAATTAGCCCAGCATGGTGGCACATGCCTATAGTTCCAGGTACTTGGAAGGCTGAGGTGAAAGGATTGCTGGAGCCAGCATGTACACTGGGGTGACCAGGAGCGCGCCACTGTACTCCAGCCTGGGCAACAGAGTGAGACTCCGACTCAACAACAAAAAAAAACCCTCAAGAGGACATCTTGCCTATTGGACAACTACCAACAGTAGTTACCTTGACAGGAGGAGATGAGAGTAGAACTGTTTATTCTATTAGCATCCGATTAGCACTCTGACTTGGAAATGTTCTCTAAGACTCAAATGTGCTCGAGCTGGGTGATTGATACAATGCTATGGAAGATACCACGAATGGAATCTACGTACTCAGGAGAACATAAACAACATATTTTTAATGCCTGTACATATTACAGAGCCTGAAGCTTTGGATTACCAGAATCTCTTGGAAACCCTGTTTTGCAAATATCTTGAATTCAGGCCCAAGCATTCTCTCTATTCACAGCCATGTGATGGATCTATTGCTAAAGGGAGATTAATGAAACCGCACTTTCATTGCACAAGGCTCAGACTACACAATGTTTAAAAAAGAAAATAGATAAACATGATTCTAGGCACATTCTGTGCCTCATCTCCATGGCCTAGTTCCTGTTATCCATCAAGTAGGTTTTAAAATAGCCCACGTTTTTCAGTCCTGTAAAATCAACAGTCCTGGAAAGTTGGCAGGTACACTTGTTTAAACAAAGCTCCCAAGTTTTCTGCTGGCAGGTGTTTCCAGAGTTCTTGGACCACAATTCTTTGGATAGGATATGTGCCAATATACATAGCAACAGGGGGGGAAAAGTGTTTTCCTTTGCCACAGTGGAGACACTGAAATGCCTTAGATGCAAAGTGGATATTCAGTTCAGGGGGTTATTTTGGCTGCAGGTCAGGAAATAAACTATAATAAAATTCAACATCTTTCTGCTCAGAAATCTGATGGGCTTCATAGTGGAATAGGGTCATTTATCAAGTTGGCTGCATATCCCACTCAGTCATCTCTGTTCAGTTTGACCCAGTGAGTTTGGTTCTTCCTTCTATGACAATCCCCAGTCTCCTTAATGTCTCATTCTCAACTGATCTTGCTTGAAACTGTGGCCGGTGATGGTGGGTTTGAGTCTTAATAAGATGAAGACAGAGTAGGTAAGACTGTTCTTCCCCCATTGGCCCCTAGGCATTGATTTTAGTTACTCTTAAATCCATCTATCCAAAATCAAAATCTGTGGCTGCTTTAAAAGCACATGACTACTTTTATCATCTGTCCTTTTGCATTTAGACTGATTCATGTCTGCTGCCCTCAGATTCATTCCCTTAGCCATTCAATTAAACTCAACATTGGCGCTGAAACCCCATAAAAGAAAGGTAATTTCTTGTCTCTTACCCTGAATTGAATGAAAATCAATAGAAGATTAAAAAAAAAAAAAAAAGCAAGAGTAGTATGAAGAGGGGAAATATAAGTATGGTAGGGAGAGGTTTAGGGGACAAGTTTTTAAAACTTAAAGGAAGTCAAATATTTCTGACTTAGAAGGTACTTAATGGTCATTAAATTGTAGCTTAGTGAAAATTAGGAGTTTTAAGTTCTGCCTACAAAAATTTAGAATACTAAGCATTCCTATTTTGAGTCATTTCTTCTTTAGTTACTTGCTAATGGAAAATGTATATGGGATTTAAGTTCTTTTATTTTTGGGTTAATTGGCTTAATCGGAGTTCAATTTATGCTCTGTGTTACTCCCTTGCTTCATTTTCCTCATACTGCCTTGTCATTAGTATCTTTGGAAGCTTCCTTATACATTTTCAAACAAAGATATCCTTTATGAATGTTCTGGGTTTAGAATAGGCCATTTCAGTGGACAGTTTGAATGCATCTTAGACTCTTATCTCATAAAATTCATCAGTTAAAAAAGAAAGCTGGTCATTCCATTGTTAGAGAAGAATTTTTTTTTTCAATTTAGCTGTAGCTACAAAAAGAAATCAAATTAGTCAGACTCTGAGTTTCTCACTTTAGGAGGATGATTAGGAAACAATGATATAAAAATAAAGATTTTGATCAGAGATAACTGAGTTTAAATTTCTGCTTTGTCACCTACTTGTAAGGTGTTTAAAAAAAGAGGATGTCAACTCAATAATAGTTAAATTCTAGTATTGCCTCTTTCTAGCTGTAAGAATTAGATCAATTTATTAAAATCTCTGGGCTTTCATTTCTCAGCAGTAAAACAGGCAACAGGAGTTCGATATTATTGGGAGAATTAAATAGGTAATATTACTCAAGAGCAAAACCTATGGAAGCAACTGGATAATAGCCAAAAATGTTGAGAAAAGTATATTTAACCTTGAGATCATCATCATGTTTAGCTTTCAAGTGTTTTATTTCATGAGTGATAAATATCTGTTGTAGATATACTAAAAAAAATAAATAAAATAATGAGAATTATTTAGTCACTTATAGAATCACCTGCCAGAAATAATTACTATGGAGAATTTGATTGAACCCTTTCAGAATTCATTATAAAACATGAAGGTGACATTAGGTTGTCTCTCAGATGTTTTATTTCTACCTTCAAGATTATCTTCCTGCTCTCTTTTATGAAAATGAAGGAAGAAGGCTATGAGAAACTGATTTCCAGAGGATACATCAGCAGAAAGGATCCTGAGAAGATTTGGGAGGAAATAAACTTATTGTTTATTTGTTTTCACAAATGAAGAAATGTTATAAATTCCGGGCAGGATATTTCCTGCCAGATCATTTTTGGAGGTTGTAACAGTGCTAAGCCAGTTTCTCCCAGAAATATAACAGGCCCTGAAGGATTTCTCCTGGGTGGGTCTCAGTAAATATGATGAATCAATATTGTTTTTATTGTTAACTCCCAATGACTGAATTGGAAAGGACAGATAAAGCAATAAGTTTTTTTATATGTTGCCTCCCTATTCCCTTTATTAGAGGATAATTTGTAAAAATTTCTTGACTGTTACTGTGGTCTCTGTTAGCAAAAGATTTGAACAATCATTTTTGAAAAGTTACTCCTAAAATCTATTTGACAGCAATGTTTTAATGTAATATCTAATTTAATGTAATATATTGGTTCATTATATTTAGAATGTTAATAGCATAACTACCATTTATTTGAGTGATCTGTTTATGCATAAATACTTCAGATTTCATTTTAAAGAACAAAACTGAAGCTTAGATATATTAAGTACCTTACCCAAAATCACACAGCAAGTGGTTGAACTGGAACTTACAGGCATGCAGATCTACCACAGTCCAAAAACTATGCCCTATTCTCTGCAACAACACTATGGCTTGTTGTGTATATACACATTTCAGCCCAGACACACTACATACCACTCACCAAATACAATCAGAGCAACTGGTGCTAAATGGAGATGCTCATAATTATGGTAATGTTTGAATGTGAAAGTATACGTTTGCATGGGATTTATTTGGAATAGGACACCATGGCCCTAGACTTGTAATTCCACAGTACTTCACTGGCATCTGTGTGGCCCAGTTGACAATTTTAATATGTTAATAAAATCCACTGATGGTCAAGGGCCTCCACATATACATGAATGTTATATTTGCATGACCCAGTAAAAGAAAAAAAAAAAACAAAAACACTAGTGAGTTCTAAATAAGCTCTAGGATGATTCCTATGGAACCTATAGTATTGATATACTGAGAGACATGACCACAACCAAAGCTTCCAGCAACCTGAGTGTGAGTGCAGGGTCTAGATGGAGAGGAAGGTAAAATTAGTTGGAAGTTAAAAGAAGACACCAAGTGTTTGCAATTACTAGAAGTCAAACCTTCCCTTTTAATGTTTCTGTGCTTCATAGATTCTTCAATTTCTGAAAAAAATAATGAAGATCAAAAGGAAGTTTTTAGGACCATGTGAAGTTTATTTCCTCTCACCCTCATGTCCTCTCTCAACTGAACTTCTATTAGCTTGGGGTAGAGGGAGAAGCTTTATCAATAAATGGAGATAAAGGCAGGGAGAAAGAACTAAGGTTGATTAAGTGCTCACTAAGGGCCAGGTACTTGTCTATGGGCGTTACATATCTAATGCCTTCCCGACAGTACTATAAAGTAGATATTATTATCCTCATCTGGTTAGAGACACTGAGGTCAGACAAACTAAATAATCTGACTCATTTAACTCATCTAGCAAGTATCAGGGTTAGGCTATCAGCCCAATTCCAAAGTCTTCCTAGTGCATCGGAAAGAAAGGAAATAAGGTTTGAACTTAACTTCCCCAATTTCATGATCATAGTGAGATTAATTTGTAACATTGTTCAGTTTACTAATATCTGAGGAATGACCATGTATCACATCTTTGGGGTAAGAATGATCACTCATAATTTTGAATTCCAGATAAACCCCCAAAACACATTCCAGACCACACCTTAAAGTAAAAAGAGGTTACACAATAATAACAAAATTACATTTCTCTGCTTTGTGAGACAGAGCCCTTCTTATGTTCCTTCCATGGAGTTTTATACACTGCTAGGTTGTTATGATGAGCACGTTGCAAATTGTCTTCTAGGTGTCAGCCATTTCTTTCTTCTTCTCTGCGTCTCACTGCAATGGCGTCCTTGTCCCTTTTTAATATCAAGAGAGGCTGCCATGTCTCTGGTGCCCACCAAATAGGTCTTTCTTGCTCTTGCTCTTGATGCTGCCAGGCTGTCATCCCTGGCAGCTGTCTCTTGCCTCTGCCCAAGTTGCCAATACTAATGCTTCTGACATACTGGGATCCCAAAGGTCGATAAAGCAATGAGTAGGAAAGGCAAACAAATTTTTCTTGTTTATATTGTGTGTGCATTGGGTTTGTTCTAGTGAACCATCAGAGTGACAGGCCTGGGGTCTATTCAAACCCTCATCCCTCCTCAACACCAAACCTCTGCTCTTGAATCAAATTGTCTACAGCTGTTTTGTCTTCACTTAGGATGTGATTTTTCTTAAAAGGGTCATCATTTCTTCCTGTAAAGACTGGCCCCAGAATAATCTAAGCTTTTGTCTACCTGGGATCTTTGTTGTATATATATGTATGTGGACAGAGATCCAAGGAATATATAGATTTGTTCAGTTTTAACAAGCTGTTTAGTAGCAGAGATACAATAAGTATGTGGGTATTCTGACTCCCAAATCGTTCATTCATGTGTGCATTCAACAAATATGGGTTAGATTTGTGCCAGTCACTGTAGAAGATCATGTATGTGGCACACATTGACCCTTTAGAGCTCATAGTCTAATGGTGTAAGTTCATTATAGGGTTAAACTCAAGCACCTGTGGGAGACCATAGGTGGGATTCCCAACCTAGAAGAGGCTTCTGAGATGAGATGATTTTCAGGACAAGAAGAAGTTAGCGAGGCTAAGGGAAAAGACGGGTTTGTGGTCACTGGGCTGGGAGGGTTGAAAAATGTAGGCATTTTTGACTCAGCTAGTCAAGAAAACAGCTGAGCTCCAAACTTTCTTGCCAAAGGCTTATATTTTTCTTGGACTAGTACCCAAGTGCCTCCAAAAATTACTTCAGAAGTTAATTGAATATTCATTTTATGTTTCTTGATAATAATATGGAGCTTTAAAACCAGCAGCTTCATAACAGAGGTTTCTTTAGAATGAATGCTGTTAGAATGAGAAAAAGAGGACAGGAGTTTAGTTAATGAGAAAGGTAGGGTTAGAGGCAACATTGTGATTTTAAATAAGTTAGGCAAAACTAATGTAAAATAGCCCTACAGGGTGGATCCAGGTTTTGTGGAACCTGACATTTATATAGCATGGGGAACTCTCTTTGAAATATTGTTATTTTATTATTTTATTTTTGAGATGGAGTCTCACTCTGTCACCAAGGCTGGAGTGCAGTGGCATGCTCACAGTAATCGCAGCCCCGACCTGCTGGGCTCAGGTGATCCTTCCGCCTCAGCAGTTTATTGCAGCATTGTTCACAATAACAGAAACATGGAACCAACCATGCTTTCTTGGAACCAACCATTGAAAGAGGACTGGATAAAAAAATGTGGTACATACACACAATGGAGTATTACACAGCCACAAGAAAGGATAAAATTATGAACGTCACAGCAACTCAGATAGACTTAGAGTCTATAATACTGAGTGAGCTATCACAGAAACAAAGAACTGAGTATCACATATTCTCACTCCTCAGAGGCCTTGAACAGCTATCATAATACTATAAGAAAGGGATTGGCAGTAGTGGAAAACTTCCAGGGGAGGGAGGGGCACACCTCATCAACAAGGGTACCTTAATAATGAACATTATTATACCTAACTCTGAGTTGTACCCCACATATCTTTAAAATTAAACAATATATATATTTTTTAAATCTATTTATGTAAAATTTTCAAACATATGACTGAGAACACATGATGATTTAGGAGAAGTTTTGTGAAAGTGAAGGATCTTGAAGTTTAAGTCTCATTAGCATCATGGTAACCCTCCTCTAAAACCCTGTTTCAGAGAAAGAACCCTCAACAATAATGAAATCCCTCAAACCAAAAGCTGAAAGTACTTGCACTCATACATGAGTGGTTTGTGATAGTTTGGAGAGGGAAAGAGAAAATAGTAGATTTGTTTTTCGGGGAGGGTGTGAGGGGGTGTGTGTGTTTTCTTATAATTGTAGTCCACTCAAGAGGATTTTTCATGGTAATTTTTAGTAGACTGGAAGATTTCAACACCTTAGCAAACAATGGCTACATAAACCCCTAAGCCTGAAATGAATAGCCAAAGAGGATGCCGTCTTTCAGCGCCTCCATCTAAAAAACACTGCAGAGGAACTTCCTGTATTAAGGTAAATGAACAAATAAATCTTTCTGTGGTGAGAAAGGGGGGGAGGGCAAGAAGGGGAAGATTGGGAGAGTGGTGTATTGTTAAACTGGCTCTCCAGAAATAAAGAAAAAGCCCTGATGGGTATGGTGTAAGTATTCTCACTAAGACTGACTTCAATCTACTGATCTGATGTCACTAACAAGAAGCTGGGAAAATCTGGGCACAATCAGTTCTTGCAGATCAGTGAGAACCACCCCAGAAGATAGATCTCTGGGTATGAATTTTCTGTGGTCTGGTTGACGCTTCCTTGTAGAAGTAGTAGAACAGACTTCTTATTTAAAATGCATCACGAACATGAAGTCAGGTGCTTTTCTTTGCTTGAAGCACCTGCAATAATAAAGAGAGCATGGTTTTAAGTCCTCCGTGCTCATGAGTTAATTTTTCTGGATTAAAGGATATTCAGACCCTTGTGAAGAGGGCTGGCCAGGGTTTTGTGAATGCCAGGTGGGATTCTGGCATCTTCCTGATCAAGTTCTGCATTAGCAGCTGCAGCCTTCAGAAGACTGGGAGAGGTTTAGGGACAAACACTAAATAACAAGACCCACGATACCCTTTATCAAGGCTACATAAAATAGTCTATTGCTGGTAGAATGTGGTTTAAGAAATGTTTCCAATACAAAATTTTAATTTGTTGGTGTGTAGATATCATTTATTTATATTTTAACAACACATTAGCTGTAATATAAATGTTTTAAATAAATTGATGCGCATTCCCTCCCTCCCTCCCTCCCTCCCTCCCTTCCTCCCTCCCTTCCTTCCTTCCTTCCTTCCTATTGAGTAATTACAAGGTTCAAGGCATGGAACTTGTTCCAGGGCCAGTGCTAGAGTAAAACAACGAATAAAGAAAGGCTTATACATTGAAGGAGCTCATGGTCAAGAAGGAAACACTCATGTAAACACCCACCAGAAGGTATGTTTCAGGGGCTGGGAGAAGAGGCTGGACATAGTCAAATCATAAAAGGGGTATTAATTCTGGTTCAAAATTAACTCTGGTTCTCCAAGATGTGAGATCAAGGCAGAATTTGTAGAGTCATGGCACAGAAACTTAAAAGAGGAAAAGCTTGATGCCGAAGGCTATGGGATGTACAAGCAGTATGCAAAGGGCAAGTGGAAACCACTGATTGGTCAAGGCAGTGCGCAAGTTTAGCCTGCTTGGATATAGGGGACAAGAACTGGAGAGGACAGTCTGTATATGAAGATTCATTCCAGGAGAAGTCTGATCACAGAAGACCTTAAAAAAAACACACCAAGGTTTATTTTATTCTGCTACTATTGAGGAGACATTTGTGAGTTTTTAAAAATGTGGAGTGATATCATCATTTAGAAGAAGGGGGTTGTTTTGTCTTGTTTGTTTATTTTGAGTCAGAGTCTCACTCTGTGACCCAGGCTGGAGTGCAGTGGCACGCTCATGGCCACCCCAGCATCTACCCACTGGGCGATCCTTCTGCCTCAGCCTTCCAAGTAGCTAAAACCACAGGCGTGCGCTACCACGTCCAGCTATTTTTCATTTATTTATTTATTGTAGAGACAAGGTATCGCCAAGTTGTCTGGGCTGGTCTCAAACCCATGGGCTCAGGCAATCCCTTCACCTCGGCCTCCCAAAGTGATGGGATTACAGGCTTGGGCAACCATGCCCGGCCTGTTCTGTCTTGTTTTTGAGGATCCACACAAAGTAGCGTATGAAGAATGGACTGGAGAATAAGAAGCTATGGCCATGAGGGCCTTAAAAGAATATAACTATGGGGTTCGGAGGCTATTGACCCAGGCAGAGTACTAATAAGGATGGGCAAAGCAGAGGAAGGAACTCCGGAGTTTTAAGGAGGTAGAATTCTCCAGATTCTATCACCATTTTGATGTAGGGTGAAGAAATGTTTAAGTTGCTGCTGGGGTGTCTTGTTGGGAGTGAAGGATGAGGAGAGGGCTTTCTGAATGATAATGAAAGAGGGAACACATGTGGATGGCCAAAAGTGAAAGATAATTAAACCCTGGGAAAACTAAAGAACAAAGTACAACAACAAGAATTATTTTATAAAATATTTTGAGATATCTAGAATTTAAGGTATGACAAAAAAAAAAAACCCATGTATTCTTAGAGCAACTCATAACAAAATACATGCACACCATCCCAGTTGGAGCTTTCACTCTAACGTGCACTCTGTGAGAGAGGTAGGCCAGAGGCATAAACCCAGGGTTATAAAATGTAGTCATTGAAACTCAGATTGCAAGACCTGCTCAAAAATACACAGCTGAAGCCGGGCTCGGTGGCTCAGCCTGTAATCCCACACCTTTGGGAGGCTGAGGTGAGTGGATTGCCTGAGCCCGCGGGTTCGAGACCCACCTGGGCAGCGAGACCTCATCTCTACAATAAATTAAAAAAAAATCAGCCGGGCATGGTAGTGCATGCCTGTAAATCCGGCTACTCGGAAGGCTGAGGCGGAAGGATTGCCGGAGCCCAGCAGGTCGAGGCTGCGGTGGCCGGGAGCGGCCACTGCACTCCAGTCTGGGCAACCGAGTGAGACTCCAACTCAAAAATAAACAAGTAAATAAATAAATAAATAAAAATACACAGCTGAGCAGAGATAGGACAAAGCTGAAACATGTCTTCTCGGTCCTGATGCAACAGTCATGACAAGAATGGAAAGACAGACTGGATACCCTGGAGAACTTGATTTTTCCTTTCCCTCCAGGAATATTTCTGCCTTTGGCACTGTGTAAGGTACCTCCAGTATTTGGCTGTGTTAGGCAGTTTTTTCATGAGGTCTTCAGACATATCAGTGGAGATCTGAAGGTCTTATCTGAGTTGTCCAAAATTTTGTCCAAGCTATTGAGGCTTTGATATTCTTGAAGCTTAAATAATCCATTACCTTGGAGGGTTCTGAAGTACTGAGCATTTCATTGTTCATCCCAAGACTTGAAACTGAAAAGGATGAGGCAAATATACTGACATCTTTTCCTTTCTGTGAAAGAAAAAAAAATGCAGAAAGAAAAACACACAGAAATCCTGCCATTTCCCTCAGGTCAAGCGACAGACACTGACCCTTGACTTTCCATTCAGAAAGTTCCACAATAAACTCAAAATCACGTAAGCCTGAAGAAAAGAAGCCAAATTAAAGACATCACATTTCCTCTTGCTTAGAACAGAACAGTTTTTCCTATTACTCTAATAGGACACTGGGAGAGAAAATAAAGTTACTTCCATTCAATTATAAATTTAAAAATAAGGAATGTAATGTGCTTTGCAGGTTCTCAGAAGATAGCATGCAGTTGAAAAATCTGTGTAAATGTTAGCCTGGCTTTTGCAAACTCTACTAAGCAATATACATCGTCCTAACATGCCATTTGCTCATTTGTTATAACTGAAAGAGATGTCTCCTCACAAATTATTTAAGCCGGTGGAGAACAATTGTACCAAGCTTCTTCTCTCATCTGAGATGAAAGAAAAAAAATACTCTTAGACTTATTTACACAGTTATTTGCCATTTGATGCTTCTTCAATTTTGAACTAAAGTTAAAAGTGATAGAGTTCAACCAAATTAACAAGAACATTTGGCACAACTGATCCCGCTCTTCCTTCTTGAAACACTTTTTTCCCTTGGTGACCAGGACATCATGCTCTGCTGTTTTTCCTCCTATATTCCAGGATGTGCCTTCTCAAAATTCTTCATTGGGTTCTACTGTTCCTGATCTCATTCTCAAGTCTCAGAACTCAACCTCTCTCCTCTCTTTCTTACCCACACCCCCAACAATTTTATCCAATCCATACTTTAAATAACTTGATGGCTTCCAAAGTGACATCACTGGTCCTAATCTTTCCTATAAAGTCTATATTGAAGCCGAGCTCGGTGGCTCAGCCTGTAATCCCGCGCCTTTGGGAGGCTGAGGTGAGTGGATTGCCTGAGCCCGCGGGTTCGAGACCCGCCTGGGCAGCGAGACCTCATCTCTACAATAAATCAAAAAATCAGCCGGGCGTGGTAGCGCGCGCCTGTAATTTCGGCTACTTGGAAGGCTGAGGCGGAAGGATCGCCGGAGCCCAGCAGATCGAGGCTGCAGTGGCGGGGAGTGGCCACTGCACTCCAGTCTGGGCGACCAAGTGAGACTCCAACTCAAAAAAAAAAGTCTATACTGATAGAAAGAGCAGCTAATGACCTCTCCACTTAGGTATCTGATAGAAATCGCACACTCGACATATCCAAAACAGACTCTTGATTCCCCATTTACGCTTATCCCCAAATGTATTCTGTCTCCGTCTCCCCCATCTCAGCAAGTAACATCACCATTCTTCTAGTTGTTTAGGACAAAATCCTAGGAATCATCCTTGATTCTTGTATTTCTCTGACATCTCACATCCATTCCATTAGCAAATTCTGTCTGCTCAACCTTCATGATACATTCCAAAGTCAACTGCTTTTCAGAATTGATACCATTTCTCACATGGATTTTTGCAGTCACCTTCTAACTTGTCTCCCTGATTCCCCCTTATCTCTCTTTTGTTCTCTCCCCACAAAGTTTTCTTTCTAAAATTTAAATCAAATCATGTGACACCTCACAGAATAAAATCCAACCTCTTGTCATGATTTCCAGAGTTCTGCATGATCAGGACCTGTCTTCTTCTCTGATCTCACCTCCTAATACCCTGCCCTTTGCTTGCTCTGATGTAAACACACATTTTTGGGGGGTGTGGGGTGGGGGGGTTTCCTGCATATCCTACTTCAAGGCCTTTGAATCTGTTATTCTCCCTTGAACGTTCTTCCTGCAATTCCTTGCATAGTTCAATTATTACATCCCTCATGTTTTGGCTTCAATGTTACTTCTTTTTTTTTTTTTTTTTTTTGAGTTGGAGTCTCACTCTGTCACCCAGACTGGAGTGCAGTGGCTGCTCCCGGCCACTGCAGCCTTGACCTGCTGGGCTCCGGCGATCCTTCCGCCTCAGCCTTCCAAGTAGCTGGAACTACAGACACACACTACTATGCCCAGCTAATTTTTTATTTATTGTAGAAATGAGGTCTCGCCAATTTGCCCAGGCGGGTCTCAAATCCGTGGGCCCAGGCAATTCACTCACCTTGGCCTCCCAAAGCGTTGGTATTACAGGCTGAGACACTGAGCACGGCTGTTACTTCTTTTCAAAAGGGCTTTCCGCTGGCCTTGGTGGCTCAGCCTATAATCCAGCGCCTTTGGGAGGCTGAGGTCAGTGGATCGCCCGATCCCACGGGTTCGAGACCCTCCTGGGCAACTTGGTGAGACCTCATCTCTACAATAAATCAAAAATGAACCGGGTGTGGTAGCACGCACCTGTAGTTCCAGCTACTGGGAAGGCTAAGGCGGAAGGATCGCCGGAACCCAGCAGGTCGAGGCTGCAGTGGCCGGGAGCGGCTATTGCACTCCAGTCTGGGCAACAGAGTGAGACTCCAACTCAAAAAAAAAAATAAAAATAAAAAAATAAAAAGGGCTTTCCTCACTATCTCAGCCTTTTCTGCTTTCCATCTGCTGTACATTTTTAAAAATACCATCACTACACAAATCCCATGTATCAATTATTGTTAGTTTACTAATTTTTTTGTTTGTTTGTTTCCCCCAGCTACAATACATCTAAGTTAGTAGGGCCTGGGTCTCATTTTTTATCTCCCGTGTATTCACAATGCCGAAAAAAGCTATCTTTCTGGTAAGCATTGTTTTTGGTTTTTTAGATGCTTTTTTTTTAACTTCCAACTTACATAAAATAATATGTGTGTGTTTCCTGAAACTAATGTACAGAGATTATCGATGCCAACATTTACAACAACCTGAGAACTAACATGACAAGTCTGGAGAAAATATCTCTTCAAAACATTGGCTGGATGGCATAAGCATCATATATACTATTGCTGTCAATATTAACAAGCAAAGTATCGAAGAACTTTCTCCAGAATATTCTGATAACACAGATACTGTATTAGCATTACCCGATACTCTTGGGTGTATCCCTTTATCCTCTCATTCAATAGACAGCAACTGAGTGCTTACTATATGCCAAACACTGTGATAGATACAAACACATATAGTATAAAAGACTGGCAGAATCCTGCTTTTATGCTGCCAACAGGAAAGCCAAATCTTAAACAAATAATAACCATGAGACAGAAAAATGTTAGAACCAAAGACTATCAGAGGAAAGCAATACATCCACATGTACAGACAAGAAAATGCAGCTTACAGAGCAAACATTGCTAACTCCTGGAACACCCCTGATTTATGGTAGTATTAGAACTTGAACTTTAATATCCTATTTAACAATTGTTTGTTCTAATGATAGTGACATACATCCTGCTTTGCCCAGAAAAAACACTGGCTTTTCCCTGTTGACCTAATTATTAAAATCTCTCTTCTTTCACTCTTAAATGTGTCCTGGTTTGGATAACTTGGCATCTTAACTTTCTCACTGACTGAACTCAGGAAATTTGAAGGGGCTGCCACACCCACTGGTTTCGCTAGAAAACTAGTCTTACTCCTTGAATGCAAATCACTACCCTTGAGGTTATTTTATTCTAACAACAGTTTTTTAAAACTAGAAATCAACTCACTGGTTAGGTGAGAGAAGACTGCCCAGTAAAATTTTAACTGGATGGGGATTCACAGATCCTCTTTCCAGGAGTTCTGAGCTTGAGTTCCACAAAGAAACAGAAACAGTCACAGTAAAGGCAGACAGAGGGAGAACTGAGAATGGCAGAGGTGCTGAAGTGCAGGAAGTTAATGAAAACACTTCCAGGGGACAAAATGACCAGGTCACTAAGGCTGCTGTCCTATCATGAACATCAAGGAATGAGATTTTTATTCCTCTTTGAAACTTTCTGTTCAATGACTCATGCTTTCCTTGGTGTCCTTATTTCTCTGTTTCTTACAAGCTGGAAATACACAGCATATTTATAATACATGTGTTCTCTCTCAATGTTCCTCTGTATCATGCACATGGGGTCCCATCCAGGTCTCCACATATATTCCAGAGTGTAGGATACATGCCATAGCATCGTTAAGCAGTAGCATGTGACTGGGAAAACTTACACAGGTCTATGACTGCTTGGGTCCACTTAATCCTCACATCACCCCATGGGAGGCTTGCCTAGGCCAGGGCACTGCTGGGCTTGAAGGGCAGGTCTGCGTTTCAGCACATGGATCTCTCCCACCTGTGGGTCTCTGAAGCGCAGACATGCTGTGAGAAAGAACACAGAGGCTGCTTGGAGCCAAATGTTCCAGATTTCAGATGGCAGCTGTTGTCTGGGAATGTTGGCTGCACAGTACCTGGAGACCTAGGGGTCCATGGGACACTGCCTTCCACCCTGGCAGGGGAGGAACCCCTGGTGTCATAGGAACGTGAGCATGGGTTTAGGCCATCCCTCTGAAAGACAGGGGTGAGGCAGGTACAGCTGGCTCATTGCCCGGATAATGCACAGAAACCATCTAGGAACTACTTATCTGCTCACTGGAACAGACACTGGCTAAATATCTGCTGTGATTTTAACTATAAAATGTCAAGTATGTATGTACATGTCTATGTAGCTAAATATAGATTTATAGATATATGTATACAGATATTTTTATAGATATTTTGTTTAATATACAGAGTCTTGCTCTATTGCCCAGTCTGGTCTCAAACTCCTGGGTTCAAGCCATCCTTCAGCCTCCAGAGTAGCTGGAATTACAAGTATGTGCCACCGAGGTCAGCTCATATATGAATTTTTATTCTAATTTATTAGCTCTGGTTATATCAAGTATAACACTATACTAAATATATACTATACATGTATTACACTTTAAATAAGGATTATTTAAGCCACTAATATAAGTTAAAAGGGAAAATAAATTTTGCCAATTTGAAAATTATGAAATAGTTTCAACCAAACCAAGATGTTTCATGCTACTGATCTGGTCTTCTCTAGAGAGATATTTTCCCCTCGCATATTTCCTTTCCTATTAAATCTTTCTTTAGATGTGGGCTACATTGGCAATATGAAATTTGATATATCACTAAATTTAACCTTGATACGTAGTTTGATGGCTCAACTGTTTTCTATGTTATCATGAAGAGAAATAACTTCACAGCAATGAACTATTTTGAGTGGTCGTCGTCAGGTCACCATTACATCAACTTTTTTTAAGACTGTTTTTCATTTTTTTCTGCTTAAAGAAGCTTAAAACGTTACTGATATCATTAAGACCCCCTTTTCAGCCCCTTCCAAATCTCACTTCCAAACCTCCATTCTTGAAGTAACCACTGTTACGAATTGGGCCTTGGTCTTTGCAGTGTTTTTTGTTTGTTTGTTTGCTTGTTTGTTTGAATCGGAGTCTCACTCTGTCACCCAGGCTGGAGTGCAGTGGCACGCTCATGGCCACCACAACCTCAACCTGCTGGGCTCAGGCCATACTTCCGCTTCAGTCTTCCAAGTATGCAGTGTTTTTTAAAAATATTTTTCTTACATATATATTCACTCAATAGCAACATAAATTGTTGTGCTATTAAAATTTATATAAATTACATCATATTGTATGTGTCGATCTGTAGTTTGCTTTTTTAACTCATCTTTCAAAATTTAGATTGCATATTACATATAACTTGTGATATATAATAGTAAATGCATGTTTAGTCTCTACCTCTGTTTCTTGACATATAGCTCCTTTAAACCTTGGATTCTCTGAAGTGATAAATTTATTTTTGTATACTAATGAGATGACCAGTAGCTAGGGGCTTCTGAAAGGTTTCAGGATGGGAGCTGGTTGTCTGGGGAACCAACCCATAGTGATTAGAGGGTTAGAACTTGTAGCCCTCTTCCCCAACCTCTGGGGAGAAAAGATGGACCTAAATTTGAGTTGACCATCAATGGCCAATGACTTAATCAACCAGGCCTGCATAACAAAGTTTCCATGAAAACCCAAGAAAACAGGGTTTGGAGAGCTTCTGAGTTGCTGGACACATGGAGCTGCTGGGAAGGAGTCATGCCCAGAGAGGCCATGGAAGCTCTATGTCTCTACCCACATGTGTTGCCCTGTGGACTTCTTTATCTGGATGTTCATCTGTAGCCTTTGTAATATCCTTTATAAGAAACCAGTAACCATATATTTCCCTGAGTTCTGTGAGCTGTTTGAGCAAGTGATTAGAATCCAAAAAGAAGTTCACAGAAACCTCCAGTTTGTAGCCAAGTCAGACAGAAGAGTGAGTAACCTGGGAACCTACTCCATGAAAATGGCATCTGAAGTTAGGGGTTGAGCAATTCTGTGGGACTGTGCTCTTTACCCATAGAGGTTTGTGCTAATTCCTGTTAGAGTGGAATGGAACTGAATGGTAGGACACCCAGATGGTGTCTACTGGAGCACTGATGTGTGGGAAAAAAACAACAACACGCACACGCACACATCTGGTGTCAGACATAAAGTATAGAGTGTGAGTGTAGGTATAGAGAAAAAGAGTTGCCGGGCTCGGTGGCTCAGCCTGTAATCCCAGTATTTTGGGAGGCTGAGGTGAGTGGATTGCCTGAGCCCGCGGGTTTGAGACCCACCTGGGCAACTTGGCAAGACCTCATCTCTACAATAAATCAAAAAAATCAGCCAGGCATGGTAGCGCACGCCTGTAGTTCCAGCTACGTGGAAGGCTGAGGCGGAAGGATCACCGGAGCCCAGCAGGTAGAGGCTGCGGTGGCCAGAAGCGGCCACTGCACTCCAGTCTGGGCGACAGAGTGAGACTCCAACTCAAAAAGGAAAAAAAAAAGAAAAAGAGTTTGCTTTTCCTATAGAATAATATATTAGTAAAATTAGAAAAAATCAATGAAATGGCCATGTTCCCACAACCCCACAGTCCTTTAGAAGATTTATATATGCCCTTGGCTATATCATCCCCTTCCTTTTCCCCTGGAAGTCACTACTATCCTAAATTTCACATTAAAAACTATCCTAATTGTCTTAACAATTGTATTACATATGACTGAACTTCTACAAGTACATTCATTACTTCTGCTTGCTTTCACACTTCATAAAAATGAAATCATACAGAACTCATTCTTTACCATTCTACTTCTTCCTCTTAACATTATATCTTAGACACTGATTTCTGTTGATACACACAGATAAAATTCACTCATTTTTAATAATATGATGTGAAGAACTATTCATGTTGACACATAGATGGAGTTAATTCACAGCAAATTATATGTGTTTAATGCAACATGAGAATCTTTGTCTTTTAACAGGAAAGCCAAATTCATTTACATTTGCTATGTCACTGATTCTAATGTGCAGTAATAGACTAGACTATTTTGGGGTGAAAAACAATCTCCCAATACAAAATATTTATAAATGTTAGATTCAATGTATAAAAAATATCTGCAAAGCGTGGGTTATACAAATAAGGGAATTACAAGTGAATGCCATGTAACAGGCCTGGGGTTCCAATTACTCATAAATTCCTCTTTTTTTCATCCACAACCCATGGAATGTGGTTGAACCACTTACAGACCATGTCCCTAGCTTAGGGGCAGATTTTTCTAATCTCAGTTCACCAGTACTTCAAAGTGACTTCCTGATCACAGTGTGTTGACTCCTGTCCCCATAAGGACATTGGAAAGCATTCTCTATATGCATACAGGCTGCAAGTTTTCAACTCTGTCTCCTACACTCTACCTTGGAGTTCTCTCTTTGGTTTCAGTATCTGGAGATTTCTTACTCTTTGTTTTGTTGTTTGTTTTTTGTTTTTTTGAGTCAGAGTCTCACTCTGTCACCCATGCTGGAGTGCAGTGGTCCATTCATGACCACCCCAGCGTCGACCTACTGGGCTCCGGCAATCCTTCTGGCTCAGCCTTTTTTGTAGCTGAAACGACAGGTATGCACCACCACACCCGGCTAATTTTTTTGATATAATGTAGAGACAGGGTCTCACCAAGTTGCCCTGGCTGGTCTCGAACCCCTGGGCTCAGGCAATCCTCTCACCTCGGCCTCCCAAAGTGCTGGGATTACAGACTTGAGACACCACGGCCGGCCACTCTTTGTTTTGATTATGTGGTTAGAAGCTTTCACACATATATACCTTTAGGAAAAAAATATTTATTCAGTGTTTTTATCTATTCATAGTAGAATAAGAAGTCTCTCGTGTCTGTCCAGTCTGCTATAATACTGAAACCTCTGATGTGATCTTTCCAGAATCTAGGCTTTATAAAATATACAATGTTACATCAAAATGCAATTAAAGTTTTGTTGTGGTATTATAAATATACATATGTATATTATATATGTATATGTGTGTGTGTGTGTGTGTGTGTGTGTGTGTGTGTGTGTATATATCACTTACAACTGACTTCTAAATGAGCAAAAATATTCCTTGAGATTTAACATATTTATATATAAAATGCATATCATGTATTATGTTCAAATATAATATATATGAAAATTGAAAATAGTGTATGTGATAACAGTATAGTACTTACATGTTATGTGTTCTATGTTATATAAATGATAAAAATTTTCAAATAAGCACAAATATTATTACAGTTAATTTTTGTGCATGATAGCAATGTTTATATTTGTATCCCCTAAAATACCCCAAAGACTGAAGGGGCATATTCTTCTATTGATGTCTAACACCAGAAAAATACAAAGCCAAAATTGTTTTCCCCTCTCTATAAATTCTTTCTGCAATAAGAAATAGATAAATAAAAACTAGAAGTTCATAAAATTTAAATTAAATTTCTGGGCCTGGGCACAGTGGTTCATGCCTGTAATCCCAGTACTTTGGGGGTTGAGGCAGAAGGATTGCTTGAGGCAGGAATTCAAGGTCAACAAAGTGAAATCTTGTCTTTACAAGAAAAATTTAAAAATTAGCCAGGCTCAGTGGCATGCATCTGTAGTCCCAGCTACTCAGAAGGCTGAGTCCAACCTGGGCAATAGAGCAAGAACTTATCTCTTAAAAATAAATAAATAAATACAATTTTTAAAAGTTTAAAAATAAATTAAATTTCATGTACTTTTATTTCTATTTGGTTTTTATAGCTTTACTTCCAGGCTGAATTATTGGCATGAGAACAGTCACCTTGTATTCAGTAGGGCATCAACAAGCATTTATGATTGAGATATTGTCCTCAAGTGACCATCAGACTCACTTTTACTCCTTAATGGAAAAATACTACAAAACATAGAAGAAAGTGCTTGGCATGGCATGATATGAGCAGGAACACTAAAAGACATCTTTCCTTGAAAATATCTCCCCTTTGCAGATGTTGGCTTTAAAATTTTATTATTGTAAATTCAAAACATTCGGTTAAAGTTTTCTGAATCATCAGTTCTAAGGGTTAAAACATTATTAACCCATCATTAACACTGACATCTTAATGTGAATTAGTACCAAATGTTTTTCAAAGTGTACTATTCTTTAGTATGCTGGTGTCAACATACTTTTTAAAAAGTGTTTTGGTTCATCAAGCAATTAAACAGAAATATCATCTGAGCCAGCAGTTTTACTCCTAGATATAGACTCAAAAGAAATGCAGATAGGTATTCAAACAAAACTTGTACACAAATGTTCATGGCAGCACTATTCAAAACAGCCAAAGGGGGACTGTCAACTTCCTCAACTGACGAATGGGTATCAAATGTGGTACACCCATATACTAGAACATCATTCGGCCATAAAAAGGAACAAACTACTGATTCATGCTATAACATGGCTGAACCTCAAAAAACGTTAAGCTGAGAGAAAAAATTCAGACACAAAAAGCCACGTTATGCTATATAATTCCATTTATATAAAAATATCTCGTTTAGGTAAATCTATAATGACAGAAAATAGTGGAATGGTTGCCACAGACTTCAGGGGGTGGTGCAATGGGAAGTAACTAGTTAATGGGTACAAGGTTCCCTTTTGGGACAATGAAAATGTTGTGGAAATAGAAGGAGGTGATGGTTAGACAACACTAAATGCCACTAAATTGTACACTTTAAAATGGTTAGCTGCATGTTATGTGAATTTTACCTCAAAAAAAGGAGGGCCCTGTAATGTATAATGTGGATGTTCACAAATGACATAGCATTTTAAGGACTCTGCAAACTCCTGCAGCAACAAGAGATTTCAGTCGGATTTCTCAAATGCGCTGGATCACGGAAACCTCAATGTTCCGTGTGTGTGTATGCCTGCACACACTCTTGCACACAAGTGTACATGTGTTTGCTTAACAATGCCCTCATATGCCTTGTCTTTAAGGTTTTGTACACCCACTGGGTCTCTGAGGTTTCGTAGACCTATGAGTTGGGTCAGACTCGCAAAGCAAGTTAAAAAAGTGGAAAGAAAATGAATCCTAATAAAATCAGCAAGAAAGGAAAAAAGTGATCCACGGTGGAAACCCTTAAATCTCAAGAAGAGAGCAGAAGAAAAAGAGAAAGGAGAAATACAGAAAGGAGGAGGGGATGAGTAACTAAAGTCCAATTGCAGAGTCACATGGGTAATGTCAGTGAGGTAAGGATCAGGGGATTTGTACCCACATGTCTTTGGTATTCAGGGGATTTGTACCCACATGTCTTTGGTATTCTAGGAAGTGAACTCTGAGGTGGTTTGGGAGTGGAAGTTTGGGGGGAATCTTCTAGGAATCCACATGTCTGTAAAAGGAAAGGAACAAAGGATTGGATGGAGAAAGAAGCTGAACTGTGATGTAGGTCCAACAAAGACTTGCACTAATCCCACAAGAAGCTGTGGTGCTCAATGGCCCTTCAGCTTTATCTAGATCTTGTCTCCCGGCACCAGCTGGTTATGGGATGCTGGCTGCCTCAAGGGTATAAGCTGGTTGAGGAGGACAATTCTTGTGAAGAACCAACAAAAGAAAAGACTCCTGGCAGCTGAGCAATCAAATGGCTAAGTCCTGAAGTGGGAATGCAGAGACCACATCATGGCATTCACTACACTTGGTCAAAATTTTCTGAAAAGTTCTCAACATCACAAAGAGGTTACTCTAATAATACATCTTCCCACAACCACACATCGAAGAAATTCACTTTTAAGACGTCTATGCTCGGCCAAGATGAGGGGATTGCTTGAGCCCACAGGGTTGAGACCATCCCGGGCAAATTTGCAAGACCTCATCTCTACAATAAAACAAAAAATGAGCCGGGCTTGGTGGCTTGCGCCTGTAGTTCCAGCTACTTAGAAGGCTGAGGTGGAAGGATCGCCTGAGCCCGGTAGGTCAACGCTGGGGTGGCTGTGAGTGTGCCACTGCACTCCAACCTGGGTGATGGAGTGAGATGCCAACTCAAAAAAAAAAAAAGTCTATGCTCAATAATTCTGAGTGATTTCTTATCCTCATTCACTCTTCAGCACAGTAGCATTTTCATTTTGTGGAGAAGAGGAAAAATACAAGTCTATTTTCTAGTAGAGTGTCCTCTCCAGAAAGGTAGCCCAAAAGGTTTTATTAACACTACTCCAAAAAGACTTATCACAAATCACTCATTCTCAAATTGAAATGATCGTTTCTTGCTGGTATCTTTAGATGTTTCGTGAATATATGTAATGCTACTTATTACTTTTATTCTCTACTTTTTCCATTATGCTCTGCCTTCATGTTATACTGCAATCACATCAAGAAAAGAGGGATGACAACTAAAAATGAATTTGTGGGTTCAACTCCAGCTGGACTAAACCCAGATCTCTGAGGAAGAAGCACAGAGATGCATCCTTTAAATTTTGTGATTCTTATAAACATAAATGTTGGATAACTACTGTTACAAGTTCTCTAACCTACCCTAGCTTGAACCAGATTATCTGGGAGATCTGGGCTTCCAACCCTCCACGTTGGCCCCGTTAGCTCTCTTTTTACTTAACTGCACTTTGGCCAGAAGCCTGTACTGAAACACGTTGTATAAATTCCTCTTTGCTACTTGTGTCTGTGTTTACTGTGGGATGATGTTTATGACAATAATTGGTATTCTCTCTGTAAAGACTCATGGGAGAAATTCTGATCTCATAGTCAGATAGAAATGTTCATCTCTTGAGCAACTAGATAGTTTTAACATTACAAGTTATATGAATCACTCACCTCTAATGTTTCCTCCTTCTTACTGGCTAGCAGAAGCTAAAGAGTCGAGTTTTGGGCACACCTCTGGAAAATATTCATGACTTCATTGTGTGATTTTTGTGTCCTGACTCACTTTTGCTTTCACTGAATTTCCTTGACTTGTTTTTACCATTTATTCGTTATTTAATATGTATCTTCATAAATTGCTTTAAATCCTTTAGGGAACAAGGCTGGGTGTAAGTAATAAACTGTATTCCAATTTGTAACAAGTACCAGGCATTCCACAAATCCAATTCATCAGGGAAATACCTTAACAGCAAAGTAGTAGTCCCTGCAAGGGTATTATCCTATGTGCTTTTGTACAGAACTCTGTGTGAAGTAGAAGTAATTCTAGCAATGTTGTAAGTAATTAATTAAATAGAATTCAACTTTTGACACCAGAACTGGTTTAACAACATTCTATAACTTGGCATATAAGTGGACACAGGAGAAAATAATAGGTCTTGTGCATCTCCACAGAATTATTAAGAAAGCAATTACAAAAACGTCCCACAATTTTAATTCTCTTTTCTTTGCCCTTAATCTGTCTTGCTTATGCAAGACCATGCATAAAAATAATATAAAAATTACGGAAATCCAGGATTTAATTTAAATCTTTCTGGCCCTTTGGACATCTGCAAAGAGCAAATTCCCTCTTTTCACTCAGTTGAAATTCATGTGTTATACTTTGCTATAGCATGAGGAAACTCCTAATAAACATCATCATGATTTGATTCACCTTGGCACAGTAAAGGTTAAACTGAAAATATTCAGAAGTTTGGAGTTATTCCATTACAGATGAATTTACACTTGTTAGTTGGTATTAACTATACGAGTATATTAGAATGAGTGTTAGGTGTTTCCTACAACTATACAGAGTATCTGAGTCAACCAGAAATGAGCTCACATTTCTAATAACTAAGGCGTAAATGAATGAATCACAAAACAACCCCACCCCTTTTATGAAAATAATCCCGAGAAATATGGAAACAACATAATCCTCCATTTCTGATAACAAATATGAGAAGGAAACACGGAGCCCTGAAACATCCTCTGGGCTGTTAGAGTAACTTATAGCACCATAGTTAAGCAGGTTCTGGCATCCGTTTGTTAGGGGTTAAACCCCAGCCCTAACACTTACTAAGGAGAAAATACCAGGATATTCAACTTAGTTTTTCTCTACCTCAGACTCTATTTTCAAGAAGTAGCAATAGACCGGGCATGGTGGCTCAAGCCTGTAATCCCAGCAGTCTGGGAGGCCAAGGTGAGGGGATTGCCTGAGCCCACGGGTTCAAGACAGCCTGGGCAAGTTGGTGAGACCTCCTCTCTACAACAAATAAAAAAATTATCCAGGTGTGGTAGTGCATGCCTGTAGTTCCGGCTACTTGGAAGGCTGAGGCGGAAGGATCGCCTGAGCCCAGTGGGTCGACGCTGAGGGTGGCTGTAAGCATGCCACGGCACTCCAGCCTGGATGACAGAGTGAGACTCCGACTCAAAAAATAAAAATAAAAAAGTAGCAATAGTAATAGTAATTATCTCACAGAGTTGTTTTGAGGATTAAATAGGTTGTGCTCTTGAACCTAGAAAATAATACAAGCTTAATAAATGCTAAATGTTAAATTCCTCTCTGGATAATGCCTATGAGACACATATTCATTTGCATTCTTCATTAGGAGATTTGACAGGAAGTTCAGGTCACGTGGAGTTATTACTACCAAAAGTACCACTTCCTCAATCTGTAATGAAAGATACCATTGCAAGGTAGACAAGTTCAGAATGAACAAATTCGCTCTGTTGAGGGATTTTATCCCCAAGACAAACAAGAGTCACTGAATGTCTATAATAGGAAGTGTTACATGATCAGATTTGGCTTTTGGAAGGATTATTATGTGGATAGCTAATAGTTGAAGAGAATGAGGGAGAAAAATACACACACCAAAAAAAGTGGTTTAGGCTGGGCATGGTGGCTCATGTCTACAATCCCAGTACTTTGGGAGGCTGAGCTGAGAGGATTGCCTGAGCTCAGGGGTTCTAGACCAGCCTGGGCAACTTGGTGAGACCTCGTCTCGACAATAAACCAAAAAACTAGCTGGGTTCATGGCAGTGCATACCTGTAGTTCCAGCTACTTGGAAGGCTGAGGTGGAAGGATTACCTGAGCCCGGCAGGTCGAGATTGCGGTGGCCGTGAGTAGCGTGCCACTGCACTCCAGCCGGAGTGACAGAGTAAGACTCCTACTCAAAACAAACCAACAAAAAAAGTGGCTTAAACAAAACAGACATTTGGGAGGGACTATGTGTGTTGTGAGTATGTTTGGGGGTTTGGGTTTTTTTCCCCACATAAATGAAATCCATTTGTGCCCAGTCTCAGGCTGACAAAGCAAACTCTCAGATTCATCCATGAAACCTCTATTATTGCAGCACAATTAACAGTTGCAATGATATGGAGTCAATCTAATTCCCCATCAACCAATAAGTGGATAAGGAAAATGTGGTCTACATATACCATGAAATACAACTCAGTCATGAAAAAGAATGACATAGTGTCTTTTGCAGCAATTTAAATAAAATTGAAGGCCATTATCCTAAGTGAATTAACTCAGGAACAGAAAACCAAATGCCACATGTACTCACAAGTTGGAGCTAAGCTATGCATCTGCAAAGGCATACAGACTGGTGTCATGGACATAGGACACTCAGAAAGGGCATGGATGGAAAGGGGTGAAGGATGAAGAATTACCTATAAGGGGCTAGGCTCATGCCTCTAATTCCAGCATTTTGGAAGGCCGAGGTGGGAGAGTTACTTGAGCCCAGGAATTTAAGAACAACCTGGACAACATAGCAAGACTTCATCTCTACAGGAAAAAATAATTAGCCAGACATAGTGGCACCTGACTATAGTTCTAGCTACTCAGGAGGCTGAGATGGAAGGATAGCCTGAGCTTAGGAGGTGGACGCTGTGATGAGCTATGATTGTGCCACTGCACTCCAGCCTGCAAAAGAGTGGGACCCCGACTCAAAAAAAAAGAAAAAAAAAGAATTACCTATCGGTTATTTGACACTAAAAGCCCAGACTTTACTACTATGCAAATCATCCATGTAATCAAAACCCACCTGTACCCCTACGGCTGTTGAAATTAAAGATAAAAAGTACTCTTTCTAAAAGGCACACATGAGACTTCAGCTTACTTCTTATTGGAGTCTAGTCATATGGCTAGATGCAAGTGAATCTTGGAAAATTCCAAGCAGCCATGAGATTAAAAGTATTCAATTATTAAGTGAAAAGGGGAAAGGTAATTTTAGGGAGCAAGTAGGAGATCCTACCATTTGCAAACTGCTAGTGGAGTCATCAAAAAACTGTATCTCAGAACTGGGTCACCAGCTTCATGCAAAAGGAAGAGTTAAGGAGTATCTCAGGTTTTTGGTTTTGGTGAAAGGTTGGGGTGGTTTCATTCATAGATATAAGAAAAAAATTGTAATGAAGATCATGGATTCATCTTTAAGCATATTAGATTTAAAATACTGTGGGACAATCACATGGAAAATATACCTAAACTGAGGAACTCAAGACATGAATTCCAGCTAGAGATCCAGATTTGCAAGTCATCTCTGTTGCAAGTGGTTAAAAACATGAACGTGACAGACAGCAAGGGCTCTACTTTCCTTTTTCTTACAATAGTAGCCTAAACAGATAAGAGGATGCAGCTTGAAAAGGCACTATCCCAGCGACTCTAAGATAACAGATCCCACATGGCCACTCTGAGGGCAGGGATAGTTCTCTAGCTTCACACAAGTTGGGATGGAAAGAAGAAGCATAGAAAAGACAGAACAGGAGAGAAAGGAATTCTATGGAGAGAGAAGAGTTGATTTACAAAGAAATGAGGTTCCACAGATTACAACAAAAGCCTGAGGAGGAGGTCGGGAGGGCAGGGAAGAAGCCCTGAGAAAGTATGAGAGAGGAGCTGGCCAAAGAGGTCCACATGGGTATGGGTGGCCAAAGATGGAACTATGAGTGTCATGATTAAATTGCCTGACCCCAACTCACAGGGCTCGGTGGCTCAGCCTGTAATCCCGCGCCTTGAGAGGCTGAGGTGAGTGGATTGCCTGAGCCCGCGGGTTCGAGATCCACCTGGGCAACTTGGCGAGACCTCATCTCTACACTAAATCAAAAAATTAACCAGGTGTGGTAGCACGTGCCTGTAGTTCCAGCTACTTGGAAGGCTGAGGCGGAAGGATCGCCGGAGCCCAGCAGGTCGAGGCTGCGGTGGCTGCGAGCGGCCACTGCACTCCAGTCTGGGTGACAGAGTGAGACTCCAAAGGCGACAGAGTGAGACTCCAACTCAAAAAATAAAATAAAATAAAATAAATTGCCTGACCCCAAGTCTCAATAGTTGCTAATTCCTTAGGAAAAGTTTTCTTAAATGGTCCGTAATTTCATTGAGATGTGGATTTTTATTTAGGTAGTCCAGGGCCCTAAGTCCAAATAGTAGCAGAGGTCTGTGGTCCTGCACTACAGCCTTTAGTCCATGCCCAGAGTGCCAAGTGGAACCAGGAAAAGAAGCAGTTCTGGGATTCCTGGAGACCTTTGCAGGGAGAGATTCTTCCTGTCCAAGCGGTACGGAGATTTTCGAATTCTCTCCATCCCATTAGCAACAGTCTTTGATTATGGAGGCATGTCTTCAGCATGTAGCCACCAGTTATTTATGATAATGAACTTGGATGCATGCTTGGCAACCTGCAGCCCAAAGGGCCAAATCAGATCCACTACCTGTTTTTGCAAGGAAAGTTTTACTAAAACACAGCCACAACCATTCATACAATATTGTCTCTGGCTACTTCAGTGCTATAATAGCAGAGCTGAGTAGTTGTATGTACGCACACTAGATGACTTTCAAAGTCTCAAATACAGTTTTTACAACTGGATCTGGATCTTTAGAGAAAAAGTTTGCTAACCCCTAATTTAGCACTTAACACCATATCAAGCACATAGTAAGTATTAACAAATTATACATGTTTTTGTTTTTATTTTTAAAGTCAAATTTTGATCATTAACATCTTTGTTATTGGCAATTTGAAAGTAATCCGTCCTTGCTAATTTACATGTTGACGGAGGTAAAATCCACATATTTCTCCATTTTATCTGAAGGCTTGTACATATAATTTCAGCCATATGGATTTTTATGAGTGTGGAGATCATGCCTAATTCAACCATGTGGAAATTATTTTAACTTAAAGGCATTAAAAACCAACAGATGATTTCATCTCTTACGTATGCAATTATTATGAGAGTCAAAATGTCTTACTTTTGGATGCCAGGACTAATGAATTTAAAGGGTGTTTTTAATCACCAATATTGAGCATAAAAATGGAAGTAAAAGTAAGATTCAATTAAAGTGTAATATTAATAGTTGTCACATGAAAATTAAAAATGTGCTAGACTAGCGAAACAAAACAAGACTCATGGATCCTATAACCTATTTTCCATTCACTTTAAGCACATAGTTAAAAGATTTCAGTATTAAAACCAAAATCCTATGATATGGAAATATACTAAGTGTTAACCCAGATGATGGTTAGAGTTTGGTGGGAAAAAATTTCTCCTGCAGAACGTAAGACATATTCCTGTTTAATACATTTGATAAAATTTTGCTGGGATCTGTGATAGAATATAATCTGAAAATAGGTGGACTGAGTTGACACCTTATCAAAAAGTACCAAAGAGTATCTTGTTAAAAAAGGGGTAATAATAGCAAACCCCATTGCAAGGAGGCTTCAATGTTCAGCTCAGATATTGATGGAAAAGGAAATGACTAATTTGGGAAAGTCTGGTTGTGTTGTGTTCAATCCTTAGCAGAGCCAGAGAAGTTAATGCCTCATAAAGTCTCAGGCCTTGGCCAAGGTCAAATTTGAAGCAGTCATAGGTTGTTTTCAATGCCTGGCCAGCTTGAAAAGAGTTTAGCACATATTTACCTTCTCCTGAACTTCTTTCCTTTCCCCCGCAGTGCCAGCATCATGATGGTGAAAACATGCTCTACCAGCGCTATCCATTGTGGTAGGTAGCCCTAGCTACATGTGGCTACTGAAATGTGCAACTGAGGATCTGAGTTTTAAAACTGGTTTAGTTTTCATTGATTTAATGTTAAATGTATATTTAAATAGCCATTTGTGACCAGCAGCTATTATATTGGACATCATAGGTTCTGAATGGAATACGTTTTAGATTATCTTCAGGACAAAGGAAAGTACTGGGGATTTTTTTTCCTCCCATAAATGACATTAATTATTGTTTGAAGGCATCTTCTACTGAAAGGACATAGGATGGAGTCAATAGACCCAATGAGCAGCCATTTTAACATTGCTTGAATCTGCCATTTTTTCCTAGCAGTTCTCTTTAATTTACCCTCCCCTAATCACTAGCGAAGGACAGAACTGATTCTCAGAGGTAGCTATTGATAATTGCTTTTACAACCCCCTCCCCAACTTGTTTTGTAAACAAGTTAACCTAAGCAGTCTTTCATGACCTTCATGGCTCAGACCTCATCACCATGACTGCAGTCATGTGCTAACCCACCCATCTGCCTGCTGTCCATCACCTGACATCAGTATCTGTGCTTACCTGTCCCCTTCGTAATGTTGTGGAACAGACCACCACTCAGTCACCTTTATGACTTACCCCACACCAAGAGAAGGCTTAAAAGCATTCACCTTCAAGCAGCCATTTGCCATTGTTTTGTTAAGTGCTGGTCATGCCATATGTTCTTTGAGCTATGACCAGACCATGTTTTCCTAAGCTTTGACCCTCCCCTCCCCTACCCTGGGGAGGTGAATCTCCTTTCTCACTCTCTCTCTCTCTCTAATTTACTTTCTAAATAAACTATGCTTTCTAATATAACTTCTATGCAATTCTTTGCATCTTTTGCATCTTTCATGCCGTACCAGGTCATACAACCCCCGATGTGTCTGACCTAACATTTTATGTAGGAGACCTGCCAAGTCCCACTCACTACACTCTGTACTCACTACTCTCTCATCTTTCCAAATACACTTATTCTATGGCCCGTTTATGAAACTCTTGTCTTCCAGTCACATATTTGAAAACTTAGCCCAGTAAAAGGTAGCCAATAAGACCAGAAAATGTCAAGAGACAGTGCCTTCCCCCAAAGATAAATTTTAGTCACTTTAGTCTAAAAATAAACAGCACAGGTGTTTAAGGAAAAAAAAAAAAAACCCTATGTATGTGCAGTGGAGACAGAGGGTATATGAGAAATCGCTGTAACTTTCTCAACCTAAACACGCTCTAAAAAAATTGTCTCATAAAATTAATTAGCTAATTAATCAATTAGTTTAGGACAGAAAAAAATTTAGAAATTGGGAAAAATTCTTACAATATAATAATTGTAAGAATATATATATAATTCCAATTTTATTTATATATGTATACAATGCCTGAGTGTCCAAATTATTAGACACATTGAGAGTGTTATGATTTTATAAAAACGGACAAGAATAGCAGGAAAAACTGACTCTTGAATAAAAAGCTTTCTGGAAAATCTGCAAAATAGAAGAAAGACTTATCAGTCTCTGGATTCATATATTAGTTAATCTTCTATTGTGGTATTGCAATTTAAAAAATTGTGTCAACTCCATCTGGGATTAAGTATAATCCACAAATCTGCCACCAAAACATAATCTTTTCAATGAGCTTGCTGACTAATAGGTGAGAAATTATTTTCTTTTTCTCTGAGTTTCAGTTTTTCATCTCAAATGGAGATCAAACACCTGAGTGACCTTCCTATGACTTAGAACTGTGTGGGGCAAACAATTACAGCCAACTCTTACCGGCCAGTTGTGAGTAGGAGATGATTGTATCTTTTTAAAGGAATTTTAAAGAGTAAAATGTGCTTTCTACCACATGGCATTAATTTTTGCTCTGTACACTAATATTTTAGAGGGATTGCCACATTTCACTAAGTAATTAGAAAGCACTGGCTCACGTTTCTCTACTCACTTCTTAGCTACACCATTGTTATACTTCCATGTAGTCCCTGCATGCAGTCATCTCAGTCTGATAACAAAAAGTGATTTCTCCAGTCACTAAGTCCAACCTTGGGAGAGAGAAAGTCGCACACTTCTATAAAATATTAAGGTTGTCTCCCTTTCATTTTATCTGAGTTCCATCTAACCCAGTTCAATCCCCAGAGATATTTTATCTCAGCTACCTTGTTGCTATTTATTTACTGTCATGTTGTATTTTCAATTGTCCATGTTCCAAATTATTTTCAAATTTCTGCATTTAAAATTTTGTCAAGCTATCCCTCTTTGTGGATGATATGATTCTATACCTTGAAAACCCAAGAGAATCTGTCAAAAAACTCCTTACTCTGATAGAGGACTTTGGCAAAGTCTCAGGGAACAAAATAAATGTGCAAAAGACAGTCACATTCTTATACACCAATAACAAACAGGCAGAGAACCAAATAAAATGCACAATCTCATTCACAATATCCACCCCCAAAAAATGAAATACCATGGCGTCTTCCTAACCAGAGAAGTTAAGGACCTTTACAACGAAAACTATAAAACATTGCTCAGAGAAATCAAAGAAGACACAAACAAATGGACAATATTCTATGCTCATGGACTAGAAGAATGAACATTGTTAAGATGTTCATCCTACCAAAGGTAATCTACAGATTCAACACACTACCCATTAAATTACCAGCATCATTCTTCTCAGACCTGGAAATGACAATGCAGAAATTCTTATAGAAACACAAATGACCATGAATAGCCAAAACAATCCTCAGCAAAAGAAACAAAACAGGAGGTATCATACTTCCAGACTTTAAACTTTACTATAAGGCTACAATAATCAAAACAGCCTGGTCTTGGTACAAGAATTGGGATATAAACCAATGGAACAGGATAGAGATTCCGGAAGCCAAACCTCAATTTCTTGACCAACTTATCTTCAACAAAGCCTCTACCAACAACCATTGGGGAGAGGAAAACCTATTCAGTAAATGGTGCCGGGAAAACTGGCTAGCCACATGCAGAAGAATGAAACAGGACCCCTACCTATCACCATACACAAAAATTAACTCTACATGGATCAAAGACCTTAACATAAAACCTCAAACTATAAGAACCTTAGAACCACAAAAGACACCCTTATGGGAATTGGGTTAGGCAACCAATTCCTGATCAAAAGCCCACGCCGTAAGAGATAAGATAGATAAGTGGGACCTCATCAAACTGAAAAGCTTCTGCAAAGCAAAAGAAACCATCAAGAGAGTGAGGATACAGCCTCCAGAATGGGAAAAATATTTGCCAACTCTATATCTGATAAAGGCCTAACATCCAGGATCTACAAGGAACTCAAGCATGCTGAAAGAAAAAAAACAAACAGCCCCATTAAAAAGCGGGCAAAAGATATAAATAGACACTTCTGAAAAGAAGACATATGAGCAGTCAACAGATACATGAACAAATGCTCAGCCTCACTAATCATCAAATAAATGCAAATCAAAACCACACTGAGATACCACCTAACTGCAGTCAAGATGGCCATCATCAATAACTTAGAAAACAACAGATACTAGTGAGGATATAGAGAAAAGGGAACACTCCTACTCTGTTGGTGGGAGTGTAAACTAGTACAACCTCTATGGAAAACGGTGTAGTGATTCCTAAAAGATCTAAATATTGACCTTTTACATGACCCAGCAATCCCCTTTCTGGGAATATACCCAGAGGAACTCAAATCACTCTATGAAAAACATACCTACACACACATGTTTATCACAGCACTAGTCACAATAGCAAAAACATGGAACCAACTGTGCTGCCCACTCAAAACAGACTGGATTCTTAAGAAATGTGGTACATATGCACGGTGGATTATTACACAGCCCTAAAGAAGGACAAAATTATGAACTTCCCAGCAACTTGGATGGATTTAGAATCTGTAATATCTAGTAATCTATCACAGAAAGCAAAACCTGGGTACCACATTCTCTCACTCATAAGTGGACCCTGAACATTAATCATAGTACTCTAAGAAAGGGATTGGCAATAACAGGACACTGCCAGGGGAGAGGGAGGGCACATGACAACCATAAGAGTACCTGATCTCAAACCAGGTGAAGTAGACACCAAAGCGAGGCCCAAACTTTACCTGTACAATGACCACTTATCTACCTAATCCTGAATTGTACCCCACATCTTTAAAATAAAATAAAATAAAATAAAAAGTGAGATAAAATTTTTAAATTAAATTCTTAACATTAGTGTTTGGTATATACACGGGAAAAAGATTTTAAATCTCTTTTAGTTTTCAAGGGACACCAATAATAATAATAAAGATGAAGATAAGTTGTGATAATCTTAATAAATAAATTTTGATAAAAGTTAGTGCCTTAATTAGAGCTCATATCTATTTGTACTGTTGTCATGACAACTCACCAGTTTCACAATGCCACAGTGCATTTCTTCCCTAAAACTGATCACCATCTCTAGACTGGCTTCAACTGGCTAGGGAAGGAGGCACAGTGAGGGTTTTTGTGCCCTCTACTTCACCTTTTGATGTCAAAGGACCAAAAACTCCACCCACAGATTATGCTAATGTCACCAGTGTTTGAACATGTAAGTCATGAAGACATGTGGAGCTGAGAGTGCGTGCACATGTTTCTTCTTTCACAAATATTCATGACTCCTCCAATAGATTAGTAAATATGTATATTATTTACCACTCAGCATAAATTTCCGTTCTTTTTGCTGCTCCCTCAAAGTGTTTGCTCTTGGCTTCTGCCAGCCTGTGTGATGACCAGCCTGCAGGCTGCAACCTTTATGAGAAATAAAACTGTTTTCTCCAAATATATGAATCTCATCCTTCATCAGTTGACAGTGCCCACTTTTTCCTTAGTTAATATTAAAATTGTCAATTCTCACCAGCACTTGACACAGAGACTTCCCTACTTCAGTCTGCCATCAGATTCTGAAGAAACTGGGAAAAGCTTCATTTTAAAGCCTAGAGTTCAGGAAGACAAATATCCCGTAACTTCCACATTAACCTGGGCAGTCAAAAGACTTTTCCTGTGCTATATAAAGTAGACCATCAGTACCTCAGATGAGATTTATAAACCAGATATATTTGTATAATATATTGTTCAGTCATGAGCCAAAAAGATAGTGTCTGCTAGTAAGAAGTACAAATGGTATTGTTATGAGCTGAGCTGTGCCACCCCTAAAAAATTGTGTATTAAAGCTCTAACCCCAGTGCCTCAGAATAGTACCATATTTGGAGATGGGGCCTTTAAAGAGTAATTAAGGTAAAATGAGGTTATAAGAATGGGCCCTAATCTATCTGGTTCTTATAAGAAGATAAAATGACAGATACAGACAGAGAGAAGGCTTCATGAAGATACCAAAAAGATGACCCTCTGCAAGCCAAAGAGAAACATTTTAGAAGAAATCAGTTCTACCAGCACCTTGATCTTGGACTTCTAGCCTTCAGAATGTAAATTTCAGCCTGCATGGGGAATACGAATAATTGCTAGTAATTATTTGTGGTTTTTGTTATAGCAGTTCTGGCAAACGAATATAGGCACCTTTCCAAAATTTCTAAATCCAGTTGTTTCTTAGATCAAATTTCACACACACACACAAAGTGGTTAAAAATGTGCCCTCGTTACTATGAAAAGAAGAAATACTGTCAACCTATGGTCTGACTTCTACAGATCTATAGGTATTGATGGAAAGACTTTTTCACTCCACTTTTAAACACAAGATTTTCTCCAAGCTAGATCTGACGCTGACTGCCCACTTTTCTGCTTTAAAAATGCTTAGCAAAATGGAACTGCGAAGTAATTGATAACATACGGATAATGGGAGAAATAGAATGAAAGAAAAAACTGTCTCTCCATGGCATTGTTCTCAAGACCCTTTTCCCAGCTGGGCTTGTAGCAAAAGAACTACTCTGAAAAGAAGCGACGGAGGAGTACTTTAAAATGTGAGCCTTATGAAACAATCAACCTCACTTCCCGGCATGTATGTCTTTGTCAAGCAACAGGAACACCAGAATTGGCCTAATGGAATGGAACAATGACCTATTTATTCTGATATCCTGTCTCCTACTGAGACTTATGCCAGGTTCTTTTGAGGAAGGGCTAAACACCACATAAGCACCCTATTGTGTACCACTTGATTGAGTATGGAGTTGGGGGACTTTGGAGAGTGTGGGAAGGGTGGTTTTCTTCCTGAAACATATGGGATGTGTAAACATTATCCAGTCACTTATCCCCCTGATTTTAATTTCTAGGGACCTTGGCTGGCAGGATTTCTGAGCTGCAAAAAGTATGCTGGCAATAGTGACAATGAAACCGCCTATATAGAATTACTATAGGACGACAAGGTAAAAGCTGTAGAAGAGACCTGAACCCTGCAAAGCTACAGCTATGGCTAGAAATTAACAAATCTGTTGTTTCTAAATTTGCTCTCCTCCTTGCATGATTGTTTATACAGTCACTTCAATAGACAGCCATTGATTGTCTTCCATTCTGACCCCTGTGGAGGAGGGAAACCACTCAGGAGGTTGATAAACATATTTTCCCTTAAGCAGTGAACCTAACATTGCACAGATCTCCTTGATGGCTACTGAAGTTTGATCTGCTGATGGGCAGGAACAACTCTCATCTCCAGGAACCCCAAATCCTACATACTTTCCTCCTAAAGGGTCTCTCTCATAGCTTACTGCTCAAGGGTCAGTAGCCAGTGGCTGTGGGACTTGCTTTATAGATAGCATCTATTCTAAAGCCTAAGAATGATGCTTGAAATTCTTTTCAGACTTTGCTCTTTGATGGACCTGACACCATCCTAACCCAGGACACATACCAAGAAGCTGACTCCACCTGTCCTGTGACCTCCTCTCTTCCAAGAAACTGGTTCTGTGCATGAAGACCATTTCAACAACCCCCATTATTTCATCCCCAATCAACAGCATCCATTTCCTAGCCTCCTAGCTGCCTGTTTGTGTCTTAAAAAGCTAGAACCTAAAATTCTTGGGGAGGCAAATTTTAGAAATATCTCCCATCCTTCTCTAGGCAGTCTTGTATTTATTAAACCCTTTCTCTATGGTAACAACTGCTGTCAGTGTGTTAGCTTTTCTGTGCAACAGGCATAAGAAACTGGTCAGGTTATAACAACAGCACATACATACACCACTGTGTATTTTATTATTTTCAACCACGCTTTGGTTTCTCTGTGCCATGCCTTCTTTGCTTTCTAAGGTGATCACACTATCACCCTTTTAAAGCTTTTTATTTCAACCTTTGAGTACATCCATATGTTCAGTTTCCCACACCTGCATGAGGAATACAAATAATTTCTAGTAATTTATACTGATGAAATTTTAATCTAGATCCACTAAAAATGTATTATCTCTAAACTTAGGACAATTATTTTATCTTTATTTGATATCTGTTTAGCATACAGCTGTAGACAAAAGAAAACAACAACAAATATGATTTTCAGATGAATCCTTGTGTTTCCTACTAAGTTGCATTTTGGTAGATAGCTAATTACTCAATCAAGTATTAGCTTTTGTATTATATAATATTTTGTATCCATGACATTTCAAAACAGACTAACAACTTTATTATTTTAAATGAATAGCTATTGATGGGACTCAGGAACACACTATCCCAAAATATTACAGAAGAAGACCAGAATTGGCCACCACAAAATATGCCTTCTTGGCATAAGGATTATTTTGAGCTGGCTATTTTCAAGAATGGCAGGCACAGGAGTAGTTCTAAAAAGTTATCTTTTGTGAGAGAAATTTACATCTATAAAATGAGTCTATTTCTAAGAGTATCTTCCTTTCTGCACCAAAAAAGAGAAGGAAGACTAAATCACTAGAGACTCCATAATCAATGGAGAAGGTATCAACTTAAATCTGTATAATAAACCTTACATTTGCTTAAGGGGCTTTTCCTGCTCATCTTTTCTTAACTAGGACTTCCCCTAAACCCTTCTTTCTTTGTTTCAGAAAACAATGGTATTAAAGCCTAAAATTTAAAGGCCTTCTCTGGGTTTCCTCATCTGTACACATGAGAAACACATGTTAATTAACTTCTGTTTGTTTTCTTGTTAATCTGTTTTTTGTTAGAGGGAGTCCCAGTAAGAACTATGAAAAGTAGAAAGAAAATTACTTTTTTTCCCCCTTATACTGTAATTCTCATGAAAAAACACGTAAAATTCTCACAGTACATTCACATTATGTCTAGGTCCTTGGTTCTGTCTATTGCTTGTCACATTAGGGATGTGATGCTCTCAAACCATACAACTTTACCTTTTTGATATGGTAAAAGCTATAAGAAAATGGATAAAAATTTGCATAAAACATACTTCCAAAGCAATTTTCTCTGAAAGAAATGCCCTGACTAAAGTGACAATGGAATTCATATGGAAAAATGCTTCTTTAGAAACACAAGAAGCCCAGAGCACATTTAGAGTATTCTAGAATAACCTGAAAAAGTGCATGAAAACTCAGCAAAAGATGAAGGGGCTATGCACATTCCATATGAGGGTTCATTTATTCCGGCCAGTCTTCTGTTGACTAGTTCTGTAAATTTGTAAAATATACATTATATTATTTATACTGTATAAGTAATTTTATTAAACTTAATGCATGTACTGTCTCAAAAAGAATAAAATACAAGACAATCTGCTCACATAACCTGATGTTTATAATAATGTAACCAAATAGGGAAATATCTGAAAAAGATAGTTGTATCACATGAGATAAACAAGAAAGAGGAAAGACTCACAAACAAATTCCATTTTATTCATCTATGCTGCAAACAATGAGCATCTCTTTGCAAGATGCTTTGCAGAAAAAGTAGAGTAGGTTTTCCATTTAATGACATTACCACAAGCTAATTAATGATCACAATCCACCACTTTCTACTCTTCTGGTCCATTGGAGAACAAAGAGTTTATCTTATCTCAGAAAAATGCTAAATAATTTAGGATAATAATCTGCTACAAAGCTTTTATTTGTATAAAGGCTGGAGTGCACTGGTTCAAACATAGTTCACTACAGCCTAGGCTCATGGGATCTTTCTGCCTCAGCCTCCCAAGTAGGTGGGACTACAGGTTCGTGCCATTATGCCCAGATAACTTTTATTTTTTGGTAGGAGGGGTATCTCTCTATGTTGCCCAGGCTGGTCTCAAATTCCTGGGCTCAAGTGATCCTTCCATCTAAGCCTCCAAATGTGCTGAGATTATGGGCAATGAGCCACCACACCCATCCTGAAAAAACTTTTCTATGAAAAGCCAGATAGTAAATACACGATCGTGACTATGATAATGCAGGTTAGACATCTAAGACACAACATTTTAGGAAGCTTTTACTCTCAGAGTTGTGCAAGGTTACCATGCAGAGATACCATAAAGAGTAAGTGCCTTCACCTTGCCCTAGTCCTGACTTTAAGTAAATACTTTAGATTTGCATACTACTTGGTCTCTTGCAACTACTCAGCTCTGCCATTACACCACCAAAACAGTTAGAGACAATGAGTGTGACTGTGTTCCAACAAAACTTTATTTACAACAATAAGAAATGGGTTAGATTCAGTATGAGGGCCATTGTTTGCTGACCTTACTTTTATGGGAGTATGTCAAATAAATATAAATGTTTCATTATTTGATATGTACATACAATTTTATCATATGTAGAAAGTGTTTTACTATACCAACAAATAATGTTCCTTAAAAATAAAAGTTTCTAGAACTCTACTTCGACTTACTTGATACTGGAAAGAAGGTTCCAGAATCGGGATCCAAAATGTTACAGATTCCTTTGATAAGCTATGCATGTATGTTCACACCTTTTAAAATTTTTTTTCCATTCTCATCCACCTACTTTCTAGTTTGCCAGTCAAATGCTACTCATTCTTAAAATCTAAATATAGAAATCTCTTCCTCCATGAAAATTTATCTCTTTACCTCATCTCCTCAAATGCAAAATGACTCACACTTCTCCTGTGATAATATATCCCCTGGTTTGGAATTTCATACAAAAAAGTCTTCAAATTGTCTCGAGTTAAAATAAACTATATATGTGTCTCTCTCCTTACTAGATCATAAGGGCAGGGCTATCTTGAACCCACCTATTTTTCTCAAATAATAAAGTATATTGCATTCTTGATGGTCTTTAAGTATATATTAAAATAAATTGAATTGATATGGGTTTTGGCACTGATTTGTTCTTCAGATTTTATAAGGTGCCACTCTTAAAAATCTTGCTCACACTGCTACACTCCAAAAAGAAGTGCCCTGAAGTCATGTGGGAAGCATGTGTGGCAGACTCTTGGCTCTAGACCATGATCACAGCCCATACTTTGTATTTTAACAAGCTGATATACCACCCACCAACTAATAATTATACTCTAATTTTCTGATGCTATGTAACCCATAATGAGAAACTCTGAGTCCAAGCATGCTATCCATCATTAGAATAAAATTAATTGCAAACTGTTTTTCAAAGTTATTCAACCAAATGCTATGATGTCTGGAATTTTCTTTATAATAATCTAGCGTACAAGAGAAGAGGGAGCATGGATGAAACAAGAATAGTCATGAGCTGATGAGTATTAAACTTCTATGTGGAATATATAGGGACTCGTGCTGCAATTCCCCCCTGTTTTGTGTATATTTGAAATTTTCCAATAAAAATTAGCAATAACAATCCAGCTAAAAAGTAAAACTATTCTAAATTATTTCCTTGCCTTGAGAAACATTTTTTTTTTTACAGACCAAACCACAGGAGAATTGAAAGGTGGATAAAACGTTTCATTTTTTTCGAATAGGTAATACATGTACTTGCATAAAATATAAAAAGCACAAAAAGATATACAGTGAAAAGTCTTCTTCTAGATCCCCAGCTGTCCTGTTTCCTTCCCCAAAGCCACTATTTTGCCAGCTTCTTCCTGTTTTTTTTTTTTTTAATTTTAGAATCATGGGGCATATGGGAGGATTTGTTACATAAATATATTGTGTGAAGGTGAAGTCTGGGCTTCTTTTCCCCACCCCCAGTAGTTAGCATGGTACCCAATGGGTGATTTTGTATCCCTCATCTTCCTTCCTTTCCTCCCTTCTTTAGCAATGCCCAGTGTCTGCTGTCCCAATCCTTTTGCCCATGTGTGACCAATGTTAAGAGCACACTTATGAGTAAGAACATGCAGTATTCAGTTTTTTGTTTCTGTGATAGTTCACTTAGAGTGGTGGTTTCTAGTTGCATCCATGTTGCTGCAAAGAACATTATTTTGTTCTTCTTTCTGGCTGCATGGTGTTCCATAGTGTATATGTACTGTGTATATAAAATTCAAAGTGTGCACTGTGATCATGGTCTAGAGCCAAGAGTCTACCACACATGCTTCCTGCATGGCTTCAGGACACTTCCTTTTGGAGTGCAGCAGTGTGAGCAAGATTTTTAAGAGTGGTACCTTATAAAATCTGAAGGACAAATCAGTGTCAAAACCAAAATCAATTCAATTTATTTTAATCTATATACTTACTACATTCCCACCAACAATGTACAAGTGTTCCTTTTCTCCACAGCCTCACCAACACATGTTGTTTCTGTTTTTTACTTTTTTTTTAGTAGCCATCTTGACTGGTGTGAAATGGTATCTCGTTGTAGTTTTGATATGCACTTATCTGATGATTAATGAAGCTAAGCATTTTTCACGTGATTGATAGCTGCTGGTGTATCTTCCTTTGAAAAGTGCCTGTCTATATTCTTTGCCCACTTTTAAATGAGGTTGCTTTTTCTATAAATTCATTTGAGTTCCTTATAGATTATGGATATTAGGACTCTATCAAATACATAGTTTGAAAATATTTTCTCCCACTCTTTGAATTGACTCTTTACTCTCTTGATTGTCTCTCTCTCTCTTTTTTGCTGTGCAGAAGCTTTTTAGCTTGATAAGGTCCCACCTGTCAATTTTAGTTTTTTCTGCATTGCTTTTGAGGATTTGGCCAGGAATTCATTGCCTAGGTTGGTGTCCAGAATAATAGTCCCTAGGTTTTCTTCTAAAATGTTTATAGTGAGGTTTAACATGCAAGTACTTGATCCATTTTGAATTAACTTTTGTATATCATGATGTTTAAAGGTTCAGTTTCATTCTTCTGCATGTGGTTAGCCAGCTTTCCCAGCACCATTTGCTAAATAGCGTTTTCTTTCCCTGATGTTTGTTTTTACTGGCTTTGTCAAAAATGAGTTGGTGGTAGGTCTTTGTTTTTGTTTCTCAGTTATTTATCCTGTTCCATTGGTCTATGTATCTATTTTTGTACCAGTACCATGCTGTTTTGGCTACTGTAGCCTTTTAGTAGTTTGAAGTCTGGGAGTGTGATACCACCAGCTTTGTTCTTTTTGCTGAGAATTGTTTTAAGTATTTGGATTTTTTGCTTCCATATAAATTCAAGTATTATCTTTTCTAGGTCTATGAAAAATGTTGCTGGTAGGGATTGCTTTGAATCTGTAGAATGCTTTGGGTAGTATGAACATCTTGACAATACTGATTCTTCCAATCTATGAGGGTGGGATAGTCTTACATTTGCTTGTGTCATCTTTGATTTCTTTTTTTTAAAATTATTTTTATTTTTTATTTTAAAGATGTGGGGTACGATTCAGTGTTAGGTATACAAATGTTCATTATGCATGTACCCTTGTTGATGAGGTGTGACCCCCCCCTCCCCCAGCAGATTCCCACTTCTGCCAATCCGTTTCTTATAGTATTATGATAATTGCTCAAGGTCTGCTTATAATTGAGAACTTGACCAATGGATGAAGATCTAGAAAAGATTAGGGAAAGACAGATAAAAGTTAAAGAATGAGTCTGATAAGAATTGCTTTACCCATCATTTCTATTCAGAATAGTACTAGAATTCCAAGTCAGAATAATTAGGCAAGAGAAAGAAATTAGAAGTATTCAAATAGGAATAGATGAAGTTACATTATCTCACTTTGCAGACAATACAATTCTATACCAAGAAAACCCTATAGAGTTCAACAAAAATCTCCTACCACTAATAAACAACTTTTATAAACTTTTGGTATACAAATCAATGTACAAAAATCAGTTGCATTTCTATATACCAAAAACAAGCAGACTGAGGACCAAATCAAAACACAATTCCACTTACAAAAGTCAAACACACACAAAATAGCTTGGTATGCATTTCATCAAAGAGGTGAATGATTATTACAATGAGAACTACAAAACACTGCTCAAAGAAATCAAAGACAGGGACAAGTTATTTTTATTTTCTGTGTCGCCTACTTATACAACATTCAAATTTATACTTGCAGGAAAGAAACTGCATCTCTGGCTTCCTATCTGTATTCTATGCAGGAAGTAAGGAAAAAAAAATCCAAGGGTGAAAATGTATGCAGAAGTCTTGACCTTTTAAGTATGATAAAACAACTTACTCGGGATCACCACCTTTGCAATTCTGTTTATATATCATTGGTCAAAATGTGTTCACTAAGGATATCTTATTTCCAAAAAGATCTGAGGTCAACATTTTTAATTATTTTAAGTTTCTCTGCTGACATAATTATAGAATCACAAGAGTTTGCAAAAACCATATTAATGATTTCATGCGGCCATAATTCTGCTTAAAGTTTCTGTATGAAACTCACATTGCATTGGGCAAATGGTAACATCTTGTATAACTAGAGCACATTCTCAAAATTAAAAAGTTTACACTGACAGATCATGATGAGCTAGTCAGGACTATAGACCACACTGAGATTTCAATAGTTTTTTGTGTGTGCTCAATTTTCAGATTTTTAAATGTTTGTGTGTATAGTTCTGTGACATTTTCTCACCTGTACGGATTCATGTAACTATGGTTGCCATCAAATACAGAAGAGTTAAGCTACCACAAAGGAACTCCAGGAGATGGATCTTTTTAACTACATACATTGTGGCCCTGAATAAAATCAAAGATCCTGCTAGGAAGGAAGAAGCAGAAATGGATTTGGGGTAGGTAACAAGCAGAACCTGCCACAAAGGGTGGCTATTTTTACAAGAAGGAGTTTTCCATGGTCTTGGAGGTATGAATAGAGTCCAACCACTCCCATCTTCTTCCTGACATATACAATCTTTTTGTTCTTTAGAAATCTCTCAAACAAATGCCATACAATTTGATTTATCTCATGCTGTAAGGTTGTAATGATCCCATTGAGATGTGGAATTTAAGATTTCAAGAAACAGCAAATATATGTCTGAGCTCAATACCACTAAAAACACCCAAGAGACCAATGAAAGAACAAAGGGTTATTGTTGTTATTGTTCTAATGAGAATAGTTCCTTGACACAGGACCAAAAGGCAACAAGTAGAGGGAAATGGAAAACTCAGGAGGTCTCAAGTTACATGTTGAATAGGGGTTTGAGGGTAAGAATGACCTCTTAACCAGAGGGTCCAATCATTATTTGTAGGCCAATTCTAGAATTGTCTGAATGAGATCCAACAGTTTTCTTAGTATGGGACCTGAGAAACTCTCCATCTCGCTGTCTAACAAGAAAGTTCTTAAAGAGACAATAATGAGGAGAAATGAATATGAAGATACACATAGAAAATGTTCATATTCACAGTGGGGAAAAAATATCTTCCAGAAAGTTCAAATTCACGTAAGAAAATCGGATCATTTATTAAGTGTACTTTATTTAAATGCATCTGTTCTGAAAAACAAGGGCAGATTGCTCTCTTGGATTGACTGGTGACTAATAAAGGCAATCTCATGATATTCTAATAGCTTATATATAATTTGTCCTCCCTACAGCTATTAGCCATTGATGAATCTATCGCAAGCATCGCTAATATAATCAGCAACTGACTGATCAAACTCTAGAGAAAATGACCCCAGCCCAAGCAAGGAAAGCCATTTGCCCTCCTGAGCACATGCCTTTAAAATGATGCTTTTTTCACAATTTTTGAGGTAGTCTTCAGCATGATGATGGTTAAGGTGAATGATATAAGACACCAGAATAAGCAAAATAAGTAAAAATAAGGGTCAAACTATACAATACTAGATTGGAACCTTCCTGGTCAAACTTCAGGATGACCGGCAAAAGTAATGAGAGGGTGATGGCCATTGTTATGTGTCATCTTCCCCACCACTCGGTGGTGCAGGCATCATTTCACTTTCCCCAACTCCTCTTGGCCGTAGTTCTAGCACCTACCCTCAGTAACTATAGGTGATATATATTTTTAATGTATTAATTTCTCTTTATGCTAGAGGCTACCTTCTGAGCTCAAAAGATGTTAAAGACCAGGGAATATCAAAGAGCTAATAAGGCCTTCTTAAGTTCCAGGTGCTAAACAAGTAACATACATAAGCAAAGCAGATCAGTGTATGATAATAAGGAGTGGTAGGGACTTTGACTGAATATCGTGAATGCCCAAACACATTCAAATTCACAGCAAAACATAATGAAGAAAACATCAGCAACCCACAGTACGGTAATATGTTTGCTGGTTAGTCTGAGGGACAAATTTAATCTAGGATCTTCCAACTATAAGATTTTTCCCAAGTCAAAGACAAATATAGCCAGACTCGGTGGCTCAGCCTGTAATCCCGCGCCTTTGGGAGGCTGAGGTGAGTGGATTGCCTGAGCCCAATGGTTCGAGATCTGCCTGGGCAACTTGGCGAGACCTCATCTCTACAACCAATCAAAAAAATGAACCGGGCGTCGTAGCACGCGCCTGTGGTTCCAGCTACTCGGAAGGCTGAGGCGGAAGGATCGCCGGAGCCCAGCAGGTCGAGGCTGCGGTGGCCCGGAACGGCCACTGCACTCCAGTCTGGGTGAGGGAGTGAGACTCCAACCCCCCACCAAAAGACAAATACGAGACCCGTTTCATTCTTCCAAACAACTTTCCATTTTTTCCTTTATTGCATAGTTGGAATACAATTTTCTGCCTTTCTCACTTATAGGCTTTTTTTTTGCATTAGGTTCGATCTTTATTTATTTATTTACATATTTTATTGTGTTTAATTTTAGATTTGGGGTACATATGCAGGTTTGTTACATGAGTATATTGTTTGATGGTGAGGTTTGTGTTTCTATTGCACCCATCACCCTAATAGTGAACAAAGTACCCAATAGGTAGTTTTTCAACCCCTGTCCCCATCCTCTCTCCCTGCTTTCATAGTTTCCATTGTCTGTTATTCCCTTCTCTATGTTCATGTGTGCCCAGTGCTTAGCTTCCAGTTATTAAGTGAGATCACACACTATTTGGTTTTCTATTTTCCACATTAATTTGCTTAGAATAATGGCCTCCAGCTGTATCCACATTGCTGTAAGGGACAGTATTTCATTCTTCTTTACGGCTGCATAGTATTCTATGGTGTATATGTACCATATATTTTCTTTATCCAATCCACCATTGATGAGCACCTCAATTGTTTCCACGTTTTAGCTATCATAAATAGTGCTGCAAGAAACTTACAAGTGTGTGTGTCTTTTTGGTGGAACAATTTATGCTCCTTGGGTATATTGCCAGTAAGGGATTGCTGTGGCGAATGGTAAATCTATGTTTAGTTCTTTGAGAAATCTACAAAGTACTTTCCACAGGGATTCCACAGTTGAATTGGTTCCTACCATCAGTGTGTGAGCATTTCCTTTTCTCTGCAACATCACCAACATCTGCTGTTTTTTGACTTATTAATAATAGCCATTCTGACTGATGTAAGATGATATCTCATTATGGTTTTGATTTACAGCTCTCTGATGATCAGTGATGTTGACCATTTTTTCATGTGCTTATTAGAGTCTCTAACACGGGTTATTCACTTCTTATGATCTGCAAAGCCTGACAATTGACACCCTGAATAATCATATAGTTTGGATACTGAGCTGTGATCACTGGAATTATCAGATCGCTTCAGGTAGGTAACAAATGCACAGAATTGGCAAATTCTGAAGGTCTGAATTTCCTGTGACCCAGTTCACAGAAGAGAAAGTAGAGATAACAGATCCTAAATAAATAAAGATTGAACCTAATGCCAAAAAAACAAATGCTTATGAGTGGAAGGAATCATGATGAAGGCAGAAAATTATATTTCATACTATGCAATAAAGAAAAAGTGGAAGGGTGTTTGGAAGAATGGAACTGGTCTCTGGACTGTGCCTACAAGCTTCACGAAGGACCTTGCAATGATGAAGGCCAATGTCAAGGGCTGCCATACTACAGAGCTTGGTTGTACTATACTACTTATAAGGATCCTCAAGGGAAAAAATATCCTTCCTGACATTTGGGTCAGGAACAGTTACAATTGTTCTGAACAGTTGGCTTGCTTCAAATAACTAGTACTACTCAGTTTAAAAACAAATATATGGCCCTCCCATATAGCATTTGAAGTTATTTATTTTCTATTTCCCTTTACCCAGGTTCTATTTTATGTGCCAACTCTTACTTCTCTGATTTTGCTCTAAGTATTCTCCACCCCCCCTTTTTTTTATTTTAAAGATGTGGGGTACCATTCAGCGTTAGGTATACAAATGTTCATTATGCAGGTACCCTTGGTGATGAGGTGTGCCCCCCTTTCCCCAGGCAGATTCCCACTATGGCCAATCCCGTTCCCCACCCCACCCCACCACTCTAAGTATTCTTATTTAATGTGTCTGTAATTCATGAATAGTTGTTTTTCTAAACACATTTTGGAGTAATGCCTGGTTATATCAATAAATTTTTTAAATGATGGCTAACAAGTAGTTTTGAATATTTGTACAAGTTACAGAATTTACCTTTGAGTATTCTAATTTTTAATCTGAAATGGGAATGTGTGTATGTGTACAAGTTATATCACTGTTATACAACTGGTTACCCAGTTGGAAATGCTTTCAATTCTGGAATATTACCTTATTTTGAAAAGTTCCTGAGAAAATATTCCACTAAGAGAAGACGGCCCAGAGAAAAAGAAAAAAAAATGTGTTATAAACATCAGTTAGAACGTTCTCAGGAGAAAAAAAACCCAAAAAAACAACTAAACTAAACCAAGAAGACCTAAAATTCGCAGACACTAATTTTTATATAACAAGAATCTGGAAATAGGCTCTTTCAGGGTTCATTCATCAGCTGTGCCATGACAGGTGGAAGCCTGGTGTCTCTGTTGCACCCTTGGCCTTTCCCTGCGATGGTCAGGTGGCTGCTGCACTTCCTCATGCACTGCTTCCAAAGGCAGAAATCAGGGGGCAGTCAAAATGATAAGAAAGCTCTCTTCAGATGCCCTCTGCTGTCATCACAGAGAAAAATCCTTCTTAGGCTCCAGAAAACTGCTGCTTACATGTCTTTGTTCAAAACCGTGTTGCATGTCCACTCCTGGCTACAAGGGAAGTCGGGAAGGTCAGCATTGGCTTTTGCCTTCTTTATAATGGAAGGCAAAGAAATCCAAATGTTGTTTGGTAGCCAAATATTGCTTTCTGCCAAAGGTACAGGTGATCTAAAATATTTAACAGTGGGTATAGCCTGGGACATACCAGGCACAACGGGGATGGCCTTGAACAGGTACACAGTCCTGGGGCTATTGGAAGCAAAGATCCCCTAAATGTTTGTGAAATTCTCACAAGGATGCTCATGATAACTTTTTAGTTCTTCCCAAGAGGAGCTACAAGAACTTTTGTTTAATCAGGTTCTAAGGACAGAGGTGTATGAGTTGTTGGCCCACAGAGATGCTTCCTGGGTTACCTCTTGATACGGAATTACAGGTCAAGTAGTCAGTACTTTAGAATGACCACCTGCCTTTTTCAGAGCAACTCTGTGTTTCTCTTCTTTCTATCCTGAACTCAAAAAGCAATTAGCTGCTAGCAAAACGTCTGATAAACATGAGTAATTTTTTTGCAGCTATAGTGCAGGGTTTTCCAAAGGGTGATCTGCATCAGATTATCCTAAAATCTCCTAAAATTCAGTTTTTTACCAGACACACAAATGAGGTATTTTGATTCTTTGATTTGCAGTAGAGCACAAGCTCCTGTATTTCAAGCAAGATCTAAAGTTACAAGATTCCTTATAACACGTATTGCCTTAAAAAGACACCTATTTCAATAACTAGGGATGAACGAAGATTAAGACACAACGATGAGTGTCCCTGGTTGTCTTTATTGATAATTGTTTTTTATTCTTCTTATTACCTAAATTCTTGCGGTTGACATCTGGTTTTGAAATTCTCATGGAGATGCTGAAATTACATCTCTGATTTCTCTTGGCTTATGTCTAAGTATGCAAAATAAAGGATGAAATATTTATTGAAAGTATTACATTTAAATCAATTCTTGACCCCTGCCAGGAATGTTTTCTTGCCTTCATCAGTGAAGCGGTATTTTAGAATAATTGTCTTAAGCACCCGATACAAGTTTTTTTCCCTAGAAATTAAACAAAACAGGCAAAAACAGGCAAATGCAAGTATTTGGTAAATGACTGAAATTCAGGTACTCTTTTATTAGATCACAGCAGTGTGAGACAGATTAAATTTCAAGCATGGAGACTTTCAACATTGTTCTTGTGATTGCAAAGCAGAGGTATTCCTTTGCGCTAATAACCACTCTCTCAGTTAATGCAATTGTTCTAGAAAGCTCTAATTAAATTATAGTCTCTTTTTGTTTCTCACGATGCTAGAGAATAAACTGTAGATTAATTAAACTCTCGTGCATTCATTTGTATATGGTATTGATTTTCAATTCAGAGTTAAAGCTTATCCTCCCATACTAAAAAGCCTGTTTGTAAGATCATTTTTAATCCTCTTCTGAAAAGGTTTAATTTAAAAATGAGTGTCTTCTCTCCTCTGCTTCAATTGCTCATAACAAGTGATGCAAATGCATACGTTATGCTTCAAAAATGCCCTTTTTACGTGGAAAGTTGTGACTGAGAGAATTCTCACATATTGACTTTCAGTATGTTTTCATAATTTTTCCAGAAATGGTATTATATTTGAATAACTACCCTCTCCCATGACAATGGGAGAGCCGAACAAAAGAATGACAGCATGGATTTCTGCCACAGAGGAAAGTCCACCAGGACCCAACATGACAATCAAGAGCAATAGTTTTGATTAATGAATACAGTGAATGATAATTTGATTCAGGCTTCCTTTCCCCAGTCTTTGCCTTCTCCTTATCCCCTGCTTCTCTGTCCTCATTTTTAATTCCAACAGCTTTTCATCTCTTGTTAACCTTTAAAAGTCCTTTGTAAATAGTTTGTGTACTTTAGAAAAATATCAAGGCAATAAGGAAGGAAGAACTGAAATGGACAGTGGGTCTCAGTACATTGCAAGTAAAACAACAACAGGTGATCCTAACTGACCAAACCAAGTAAACTGGAAATGTTAGCATACACAAACACACACAAAGTATATATAAAAAGCAAATAGTGAAGACAGTTTTTGCCTTTATTCTCTATTTCACCATAAAAAAAAAATAAAAGCAGCTCATTACCATGTAGAGATTCTGTACTTTCATTTATCTGTTCAGTTTGGGGGTTTTCATTTGTTTTATTTCCATTTGCATTTATCTCTTAATAGAAAAAGTCAACCTAATCCCAAAGAACCTCAAAGTCATGATGTAGAATGGAAACCATTGATAAAAGATAATCCTCCTTTTCTCCCCGCCTAGTGGATGAGATCTGGGTAGATTAAACAGATTTGGACCAAACCAACAATGGTCTATAAAAGGCCAAGCTGTGAGCTTGGCTTCAGACCAGAAACCATTTTTTGGGATGCTCAGTCCAAGGAAGAAAGTCAAGCTCCTCTTTTCAAGCATGATAGGATCACTATGGAAACCCAAGGATTAGAACGCTCACAAAGTTCAGACACCATAAACTGGCTTGTTTGGTTCATACAGGTTTTAACTTTTGAAAATTTATTTTCAACATTCAAAAGCATGAGATTTAACATTTAAAAAATCAAGATAACTAATCTTTCTGCAGAAATAAAAATATCTGGCAATATCAAGCCTTCATGTGGCAGTGATTGGTGAAAATAGAGCCGTACCCGGGCTCGGTGGCTCAGCCTGTAATCCCGCGCCTTTGGGAGGCTGAGGTGAGAGGATGGCCTGGGCGACAGAGTGAGACGCCAACTCAAAAAAGAAAAAAAGAAAAAGAAATAAAGGCCTTGGTTAGAGCTGTGAGTCAATGATTGGAGCTAGGTGATCACTCAGTAGGGTTTTAAAAGAGAGCAGAACACAGCGAGTCAAACTTCCCTTTGCTGAAAAGATGTTGTAATGACATTCCAGATACAATTGAACGAAAATCCCAGAGGGTAGGATGTGTGGGCAGAATTCCTTACCTGAATATACTTCTGCTTTCTCCCAGTAAACTTAGAGTCTCATACCAAGTATTTGTTAGTTTACTACTACTAACAAACTAACAGCTGGACTAACCTTAGCGGGAAGCAAGACTGACTTCCTAGTGCCTGATTAGACATGACTTGGTCCTACCCTCTAACTCAGATTTTCCAAGAGTAGTAGTGTTCCAGGGCTGGGGCCACGAGAGTGGTCAGCCTCAGTCAATAAGACAGCTACAGTGCCTATAGAAAGTGTTAAAGCCATAATAACATGAATTAAAAGTCAATTATTAATACCACGTATGTGCTGGGCATAGTGGTACACACATGTAATCTCAGCACTTTGGGAGGGAGGCAGAGGTGAGAGGATTGCCTGAACCCAGGGGTTCAACACCAGCCTGGGCAACTTCGTAAGACCTCGTCTCTACAATAAATCAAAAAATTAGCCAGGTATGGTGACACATGCCTGTAGTTCCAGCTACGTGGGAGGCTGAGGCAGATCACCTGAGCCCAACAGGTTGAGGCTATGGGAGCCATGAGAGGGCCACTGAACTATAGCATGGGCAACGGAGTAAGATTCCAACTCAGAAAAAAAAAATGCACTAGCAAATCTTAGTAATGCCAGTATATAGAGCCATTCTTCTCTGAAAATTAAAATATGTTGTTGGTTTAAGCTCCAAACAATTGTTGTGGTTATAGTTGAATTTTAATAATACATGTCTTAGTTCTTTCTGTACTGCTGTAACAGAACATCACAGTCTGGGTAATTTATAATGAAAGAAATGGCTCACAGTTCTGAAGGCTGGAAAGTCCAAGTACTGGCATCCTGTGACAGCCTTCTTGCTATGTCATCTCACAGCAGAAGGGCAAAGAGAAGAAGAGAAAAGAGAGAGAATAGAAGGGGCTAAATTCCTCATTTTGTCATAGATTCACTTCCACAATAATGAGCTCACTTCTGTGATAAGGATATTCATCTATTTACTCTGTTCTCATGGCTGAATCACTTATTAGGCCCCAACTTCCATCATCATCGCATTGAGAATTAAGTGTCCAACACATGCTTTTTCAGGGGGACACATCCAAACCATAGCATTCTGCCCTGGACCCTAAAATTCATGTGCTTGTCACATACAAAATCCACTCATTTTGTCTCTATGACCCTAAAGTCTTAACGTATTTCAAAAGTCCAAAGTCCAGAGCCTCATCTAGATCAGAAATGGGTGAGACTCAATGCCTGGCTCATGTTGAGGCAGATTTCCCTCCGGCTATGAGCTTGTGAAATTAAACAAGTTATCTACTTATCTGCTTCCAAAAGATAAGAATGGGACAGGCATAGACATTCCCCTTTCACAAGGGAGCAAAAGGAAAGAAAGAGGTAGCAGGTACCAAGTAAGTCCAAAAACCAACAGGACGAACAACATTAAATCTTAAGACTCCACCCAGGTGTGGTAGCTCAAGCCTGTAATCTCAGCACACTTTGGGAGACCAAGGAGAGAGGATTGCCTGAGCCCAGGGTTTTGAGACCAGTCTGGGCAACTTGGTGAAACCTTGTCCCTACAATAAATCAAAGAATTAGCTGGGCATGGTAGAGTGTGCCTGTTCCAGCTACTTGGAAGACTGAAGCGGAAGGTTCGCTTGAGCCCAGTAGGTCAAGGCTGTGGTGGCCATGAGTGTGCCACTGCACTCCAGCCTGGGTGACAGAGTGAGACTCCAACTCAAAAAAAAAAAAACCTTAAGACTCTAGAATAATCTTTGATATCATATGCCACATTGGGGGTTGGATTGGGTCCCTAAAGTCTCAGTAGCTGTGCCCTCATGGCGTTGCTGGGCTCAGCCTACATAGCATCTCTTAGAAGTTGGAGTCTCATGCCTACAGCTCTCACAGGCTGGTGCTGCATGTGGATATCTCTACAGTTCTGAGGTCTCAGGGGCAGCCCCATTCCTACCCTCCACTAGGCTTCATGAGGACTCCTATGGTGGCCCTGCCCCTGCAGTATCACTAGACATTGCCCTAGTGGGGTGTCTCTGCAGCAGCTGTGACCCAGCAATTCCACTAGGCATTTCTGTATTGGGGGCCCTCTGTGAAGGTTCTGCCCCTGCAACAAATCTCTACCTGAGCCCCACAACATCCTTTGAAACGTAAGTGGATGAAGCCATGGCCCCACAGCTCTTGCCCTCTTCCAAACTGCAGAATTAGCACCACGTGGATGCCGTCAAGGCTCAGTGCTGTGTTCTCCAGAGTAGCCCATTGAGCTGCACTTGGACCCAGCTGAGCCATGATGGGGGTATCCCAGGAGCGCTGTTCCAGAAAGTGGGGAGTAGAGACTCGAGGCAGCTGTGGGCAGTGAGCCCCGAGGCCCCAGTGGCATGCTAGGCCTCTCTTTTGAAGTATTTCCTTCCCCTAGACCTTGGCACTCTCAGCCTGTGATAGAAGAGGTGGCACCAGTAATCTCCAAAGTGCCTTCAGGGTCATATTCCTGTTGTCCTGATGAATAACCTCTGGCTTCATCTTAACCACACTAATCGCCTTTTCAAAGGGTCCCTCCGCTGTACCCTTGGTTTCCTCTCCTGAAAATGCGCTTTCATTTTCTACCGCAGGGCCAGGTTGAGAATCATTAAAATCCCTAAGTTCTGTTTCCCTTTTAATTATAAATTCCATCTTTAAATTATTTATTCTTTTCTCATTTTAACTGCATGCAGTTAAAAGTAGTCACGCAGCTTCTTCAATATTTTGCTAAAAAATTTCTTCTGCCAGATATTCTAGTTCATTGCTCTTAAATTCTGCCTTTCATGAAGCCTTTGGGCATGGACACAATTCAGTAAAAATTTTTGCCACTTGATAACAAAGGTGGTTTTCACTCTAGTTTCCAATAAAATATTCCTAATTTGCCTCTGAGACTTCATCAGAATGGACTTCACTGTCCATGTTTCGACCAACACTCTAATCATGACCACTTAAGTCATCTCTAAAAAGCCCCATACTTTCCCTTCAGTTCTCTTCTGTGGCCTCACCAGAATCACGCTTAGCACTCCGGTCATGGCACTATGGCCTTTTTCTAGCCTGTTCCTCTAATTCTTTCAGCCTCTGTCTACTACCCAGTTCCAAAGAGGCTTCTACATTTGCAAGTGTTTGTTAGAGCAATACCTTACTTCTCCGGTACTAGTTTTCTAAGTCCATTTTTGTTGCTATAACAGAGTACCACAAACTGGGTAATTTATAATGAACAGACATTTATTGGCTCATTATTCTGGAGGCTGGGAATCTAAGTTCAAGAAACCAGTGTCCAACAAGGCTCGTCTCGCTATGTCATCCCATGGCAGAAGGGTAGAGTGTGAGAGAGAGTAAAAGAGGACCCAATTTTAGAATGAACCCCTTCCCACATTAGCAAACACACTTCTTTGATAAAGGCATTAATACATTCACTCCACCCTCATGGCCTAGTCGCCTCTCATCTAGCTTCACCTCCCAACTCTGTTACACTGGGGATTAAGTGTCCAACACATGCTTTTTAGGTAGCACATTCAAACCATCACAATATGTAATTAGCGAATTAGCATACATTATGATACTTACATTAGTAAATGTATTCTACATGAAAATTAACTGAGAGAATTCTGAATTGATCAGCCTGACCCAGAACACCTAGACTCAGTTATATAAATTTGCTTTGAGCGAAAATCTGTAACTGTTTGAAATCCTTTGAACTTGCTTCGCTGAAGTTCTGTTTCTAACCCCTGCTGTGGTACATATTCCTGTGTTTAAGCAGTAGTTTAGAAATAAATGATGATAGTGCAGTGATTGCTAAGACAGGAAATAGAGCTTGAGTGACATTAATCTGTCATGCTGTTTTAATTTCTGTTTACAATACTTCAACTGTAGAAACATTTAAAGCCTCTAGTATCAATCACACTATCTTGAAGAAACAAAGACATGGGTAGTTACACTTTCTGAGATTTGTTATAAAATAGAATTTTAATAATCTCTACCAAAAGTTGTCTTTATGTTTGAGATTTTTAAAAACGATTTCTGTATATGATGCATCATATGAAACTTTTTAAAATTGAAATTAATAGAGCAAGTTCTCCAATCGAGAAGGAAATAGATTTCAAAATTCAGCCACACTATCTTTTTTTCAGGAATATGTGAAGAAGATTAATTTTTATGAAGTCATCAACAAGTTGACAGAAATGAAGCCTCAAAAACAAGTTAATGCCATTGTTCATTATTTTAATTGACCGATGTGATGATATGCATATTCCCCTTTGTACAAAGAATACAGTAATGTAAAAACTATTAATCCATTACATTGTATTTCTTTTCTGGCCATTTTTACTATTCATCCTTTTTCTGCAGGGTTACTACTGAAAATAATTTTACCTTTTTTTTTTTTTTTTTTTGAGTTGGAGTCTCACTCTGTCACCCAGACTGGAGTGCAGTGGCCGCTCCCAGCCACCGCAGCCTCGACCTGCTGGGCTCCGGCAATCCTTCTGCCTCAACCTTCCGAGTAGGTGGAACTACAGACACGCGCTACCATGCCCGGCTGATTTTTTGATTTATTGTAGAGATGAGGTCTCACTGCCCAGGCGGGTCTCGAACCCGCGGGCTCAAGCAATCCACTCACCTCAGCCTCCCAAAGGCGTGGGATTACAGGCTGAGCCACCGAGCCCGGCTAATTTTACCTTTTAAAGAAGGGTGAAGTTAAGTAAGATAGAATCAGCTCTAGGTAACAATTGTCAGATCTTTCATATTATAAACTACTACCTTAACCCCAGGCTAGATTCCCATGATTTATCAGATACAGATAGCAGGGTTTCCAACTGCCCTGCATCTGGACTGAATTTAGTACCAGCTTATTATCTATAATAGAATTCTCTGCACTGTGAAGTCTTCCCAGAAGCCCACTACTAGAGAGTTACAAGGTCATCCTCTCATTGGTTGATCCCACGGCACTTTGTCCACAAGTGCCTATATCACGAATGTTTAGATGACAGTCTCTCCCAGTGGACGTGATCTCCTACAAAGCAGGGATTGTGCATTCATTAATTAAATTTTACTGCATTTCAGGTTCTCAGTAAATTTTATTGGATAGATGAATGAATGAATAAAAGAATGGCACTCTCATCTGTGAACAACACCTCATGAATACATGAGATTCAGAGCTTCTATTAAATTAGATAAATATATCTGAGGCCACGTGTGGTGGCTCACATCTGTAATCCCAGCATTTTGGGAGGCCAAGATGGGAGGAATGCTTGAGCCCCGGAGTACAAGACCAGCCTGGGCAAAATAGTGAGAGCTTGTCTCCACAAAAATAAAAATGAAAATAAATTGCCAGGTATGGTGGTGAGTACTTGTAGTTCCAGCTACTAGGGAAGCTGAGATGGAAGGATCCCATGAGTTTAGGAGGTTGAAGCTGCAGTGAGCTGTGCTCCATCATGCCACTGCCCTGCATCCTGGGTGAGAGAGTGAGATCCTGACTCAAAGAAAAAAAAAAAAGGAAAGAAATTATTCTTTTACTTTAAGCATATACTCTAACCTGATATCATTGATAGCACTTTAAAACCAGATGTCACTGTGTTAAGAATCATAAATCTGAAAAAATGCTTTAGAAATGTTCAAATAACCAATCAGTGATAGGTGGACAGTTTCGCACAATGCAGTTTCCCAAACTTCAATCGTTGCATACTTCATTTTTTAAATTTACTCATATGTTATTTAGTAAATGTTTTATCTCTAACTCTACTTTTTAAAAACTTAAAGGCCAGGCTCCGTGGCTCAGTCTGTAATCCCAGCAATTTGGGAGGCCGGGGCGAATGGATTGCCTGAGCCAACAGGTTCAAGACTCACCCAGGCAACTTGGTGAGACCTCGTCTCTACAATAAATCAAAAATTAGCCGGGTGTGGTAGTGTACGCCTGTAGTTCCAGCTACTTGGAAGGCTGAGGCAGAAGGCTCCCTGGAGCCAGCAGGTTGAGGCTGCGGTGGCAGTGAGCATGCCACTGCACTCCAGTCTGGGCAACAGAGTGAGACTCCAACTCAAAAAACCAAATAAATAAATTAAATTAAATTAATAAAAATAAATAAAAACTTAAATACATACTTCACCCCTGTTGTAAGAGATAATATTGGTGAATAGCTGGCTTTTATGTGTCTGTTACATTATTTGTTAATGCTTACTAACATATACAAATATTGAAATAGGTCATGTCCTAGCTAACATCGCCTTGTATATGCCATGAAAAACACTGGCATGATGGAATGGGCACAGACTTTGGGGTAAGATGAACTAGTGTTTAGGCTGAGACTGCGGCTTCCAAGGTAATTTAACCTCTTTAAAAGTCAATGCGTCACATAAATATGGAGAGAAGAAGACAGGCCTCAGAGAACTGCTGTGAAGATTAATTGAAATAACATATGTAAATCACCTAATAGAAGTCCTGCATAGATTATATAGGTGCTTAATAAATTATAGCTGTTAAGATGATACTCATGTTTCAGTTTTTCATTTTTTTCTTTTTGAAACAAGGTCTCACTCTGTCACTCAAGCTGGAATACAGTGGCTACCATCACAACTCACCACAGCCTTGACCTCCTGGGCCCAAGGGATCCTTCTACCTCAACCTCCCAAGCAGCTGGTACTACAGGCATGTGCCACCAAGCCTGACTAATTTTTGCATTCTTGGTAGAGATGAGGTCTCACTATGTTTGCTAGGCTGGTCTCGAACTCCTGGACTCAAGCAATCCTCCTGCCTCAGCCTCCCAAAGTGCTGGGATTATAGGTGTAAGCCATCGCATCCAGCCTATGTTTCACCTTTCAAACAAATTGCATTCTCTCTTCATCCACTTCTGTAATAATCTGTTGGCCACTTTTATTCTAATATAGTTCCACAGAAACAAAGTGACCTGATTCTATGCTAAGCAGACACTGGCCACAGCAATTTCACAGAATAAAAATAAATGCGGATAATGCGGTGTGGGAACAAGAGACAGAACAGAGGCTACTTCCTCAGCCACCACCTTCCTAATTTATCCACAACCTCAGATTTACAGCACGGACTCTCTGGACCTCTGTCTCTTTATCTAATACAACTGAAGAGGGACATTCCTTTTCCATTTAGAGTGTTGGTTGTTGAAATGTTTCCCTATTGGACACACTATCCCTCTGCTTTCGTGTTTTCTCTCTTAACTTTTCTTATTCTTATTGAGAGAGTGTCTGTGGAGCAAAGTTCACTGTGAAAATAAAAAGACCTTCTACAGAGGTTTTCAAGAAAGGGTTTTTCAAGTTCAAACAAGTTTTAACTTAAGGTCTCTTCACCATTCTCATATTGAACCGTCGACTCAGCTCCTTATCAGGGTGTTCTAATACTCCCCTTTCACCCAGGTGGCACTGACTTGCCTTTATTTATTCTTCTTTTGTTGGGGGACTTGCACTCTTGAAAAGAAAGTAGGTTAAAAACAAGAGCAGAAATCAATAGCTGGAATCCGAACAGTGGACAGGAATTTTAGTTTACTTTTTTTTTTTCCAAAGAGAGAAAAGTGCTTAGAGTTTTGATTGTATGGTAGGAGCCTCTTAAGCATTTAATTAAGATGTCTGAGGCAGATAATAACAAATCGGAGGGGTTCCTTGGATTATCATTTAGCAGACATCCTGGAGACAAACATACACCAAAGCAAAAACATGTTTCTGCTTCTTCCTTTCATCCTGTGAACTCAGCAGGCTGGCCAAGAAGGTTCCTTGCTGGTCAGCCCAACTGACTGGAAGAATTCTGCCGTAAGGCAGACCTGAGTTCAAATCTTGGATCTATCATTATCAATGATAAGACTAAAAGTTATGTCCTCTGACTCTGTTTCCTTCTATAAAAATTGAGATTAAAAAAATGAAAGATAAAAATAAGATCCTAAGGCCCCCAGTGATCTGAACAGACCTCCTCTTGGCTGAGTGAACCCCAAAGAAATCTTAAAAATTGAGTTCTTGGCCATGACAGGACAGTAGGTTAGATACACCATATTATATCCCCTTTTTTATTAACCTTTAACCAGAATGATTTCCTAAGAAGTAAGCAGAAACCAGCTCTGGAAAACTAGTAATGGATCTTTCATTCCTTTATTGCTTTTAGCTAATTATCTGAGGACTTGACCAAACTCCACTCCCTCCTTTGTAATTTGCACGTGACAGCTCCTCAGCTTCACAATACATTCTTTCCTAAAAACTGACTACCATCTCCAGACCAATTTGTCTGATTTGCAGAGGATGCACAGTGAGGGTCTTTGTGTCCTCTGCCTCACCTTTTGTCATCAGAGGACCAAAAACTCCACCCTCAGATCATGCTAATGCTGCCAACTTTGTACATGTGACCCTTGAAGAGGCCCCAAGCTCCATGGACTTATCTACGTTTCTCCTTTCATAAATATTCATGACTCTCCCTATAGCTTACTAAATGTGTTTATTCAGTCACCCTGCTCAATATAAATTCCTGTTCTCTTTTCGCTTCCCTCAAAATGCTTGCTCTTGACTTCTACCAGAAGCTATACTTCCCAGTCGGGGGGATGGCCACCTGTAGGGAGCTTATCAAACTGAAAAGTTTTTGTACAGCAAAAGAAACCTTCAAGAGAGTTAAGAGACATCCCACAGAATGGGGAAAAAAATATTTGCAAGCTATGCATCTGACAAAGGCCTAACATCCAGAATCTGCAAGGAACTCAAACAAACTGAAAGGAAAAAATAACCCCATTCAAAATGGGCAAAGGACATGAACAGACACTTCTTAAAGGGAGACATACAAGTAACCAACAAATACATGAAAAAATGCTCAACCTCTCTAATCATTAGAGAAACACAATTCAAAACTACAGTGAGATGCTACCTAGCACCAGTAAGGATGACTAGCATTAAAAAGTCAAAAACCAACAGGTGCTTGCCATGGCTATGGAAAAAAGAGAGTGCTTCCATACGGTTGATGGGAATGTAAGCTAGTTCAACCTTTGTGGAAAGCAGAGTGACGATTTCTCAAAGAACTCAAAATTGAGCTGCCATACGATCCAGTAATCCCTCTTGTGGGAATATACCCAAAGAAACATAAATCACTCTATGAAAAAGACACATGCACGCATATGTTCATTGCAGCACTATTCACAATAGCAAAAACATGGAACCAAGCCAGGTGCCCATCAAAAGTGGACTGGATACAGAAAATGTGGTACACATACAAGATGGAATATCATGCAGCCATAAAGAAGAACAAAATCATGCCCTTCACAGCAACATGTGGCTAGACACCATCATACAAGTATACTATCACAGACACAAAGAACTGAATACTTCATAGTCTCACTCATAAGCAGGCCCTGATCACTGGTTACAGGAACACAAGGATGGGATCAGCAGGTGCTGGACCCTGCTAGGGAAAGGATGGAGGGAAATGGGAGAGGGGCATGTTGCAATCCATTGGGTACAAGGGAGAGAGAGAGTCAGCTGGAGCCCAAACTTCACCTGCATGCAACCTACTTACATACTAAATCTTCACTTGCATCTGAAAGAGAGAAAGAGAGAATCATAGAGAAATGCAGCTACAGTGGATGCTGTGGGTGCCCTGGCCTAACCACAGCACCACACTAATGCATGCCACTGTTATAAGTGGTGGCCACAAACAACTAACAGCTGTCCTTTCCTCCTAAGAATCCCTTTGGATGAGAAGCCCAGCTTCCACTCCTGGAAGTTACACACCCCGTCTGTCCTTAGAATAACTTGCAGCAAATGACTGACTGCCATGAGGGTATAAGAGGCCACCTTCTTGCCTTCAGATGAGACTAGCTTTGTGGTGCAATTTATGCTCCAGAGCGCCTGAGGAAATTAGGCAGAAGCCAACTCCAGCCAATACCACATCTCTGCTTAGCTCCTCCCACTGCTCCTTCTGTTTTTCTCATTCCCTTTCTCCTAAGGGTTATTCCTCCATAAACCACAAGGGCATAAATCTCTGTCTTGGGTTCTCCTTTTTGGGAACCCAACTGGAGACAGTGCTGGAAAGCATGATGAAACCATATCTGACACCTGCCCTGTCTCTGTTTTTCCAGTTGTGTGCACCGATGCATTTTCTTGTGTCTGAAGGCAGGCCAAGTAAGGTTTCTCTGCTGCTTGTGGCCTGAAGCTTCCTAAGGAAGAACGTCGAGGTTAATGGGCTTTGACTGGGAAATCTGAATCAGAAATAGTACACAGAATGAGCTAGGTAGAAAGGACAGGATTTGATATTTAGTTTAATACAGAACAAAGGGATCTTGCACTCCATGAGGGACAAATGGTGTTTCTGGGGTAAATATTGTTGAGGGATTGCTAAATATGTTTCCAGAGGTCTTACTTGCATATACATCTTAAGAATTCTAGGCCGGGCATGGTGGCTCACGCCTATAATCCCAGCACTTTGGAAGGCCAAGTTGAGAGGACTGCCTGAACCCTCACAGGTTTGAGTCCAGCCTGGTCAACTTGGCAAGACCTCATCTCTACAATAAATCAAAAAATTAGCCAGGCATGGTGGTGTTCACTTGTAGTTCCAGCTACTTGAAAGGCTGAGGTGGAAGGATCACCTGAGCCCAGCAGATCGAGGCTGCAGTGGCCGTGAGCATGCCATTGCTCTCCAGCCTGGGCGACAGAGTGAGACTCCAACTCAAAAAAAAAAAAGAATTCTAGAAAGTTGGCCAGGTGCGATGACTCAAGCTATAATCCCAGCACTTTGGGTAACTAAGAAGAGAGGATTGCCTGAGTCCATAGGTTCAAGACCAGACTGGGCAACATAGTGAGACCTCGTCTCTACAATAAATAAAAAATTAGACAGGCGTGGTAGTGCATGACTTTAGTTCCGGCTACTTGGAAGACTGAAGCAGAAGGATCACTGGAGTCCAGCATGTCGATGCTGGGGTGGCCGTGAGCGTGCCACTGCAGTCTAGCCTGGACAACAGAGTAAGACTCCAACTCAAAAAAAAAGAATTCCAAGCCAGGCTCGGTGGCTCAGCCTGTAATCCCACGCCGTTGGGAGGCTGAGATGAGTGGATTGCCTGACCCGCCTAGGCAGCGAGACCTCATCTCTACAATAAATCAAAAAATCAGCCGGGCGTGGTAGCGCCCTGTAATTCCGGCTACTCGGAAGGCTGAGGTAGAAGGATCGCCGGAGCCCAGCAGGTCGAGGCTGCGGTGGCTGGGAGCGGCCACTGCACTCCAGTCTGGGCGACAGAGTGAGACTCCAACTCAAAAAGAAAAAAGAATTCCAGAAAGTTAAGCAAAGTTATATCCATTAATGAAACTTACAGACCATTGAGAGAAATAGGGGGAGAGGCAAAATTGTTGAATTAAATGACCAAATACAGTTGCCATCTTACATTATAATGGAGAAACAACTTAATCCCTAAAGGGATTATGTGAAATACGAAAGTCTAAGAATTGACCTTGAATTTAGGAAGTCACAAGACTCGTGTCCCCATCTCCAGGATGTATAGGTAGACATGGTAAAATGTGGGCCTGTGCTGACCAACACAGTAACCATGCATCACAGGTGAACAAACACTTAAAATGTGACCAGATTATAATAGATTAGCTATAATATCATTAAAATTAGTCTTTTTAACAAACAACCCCATTATAAAATGGGCAAAAGATATGAACAGACACTTCACAAAGGAAGACATCCACGCAGCCAACAAGCACATGAAGAAATGTTCAACCTCACTAATCATCAGGGAGATGCAAATCAAAACCACACTGAGATACCACCTAACTCCAGTCAGAATGGCAATTATCAGCAACTCAAAAAATAACAGCTGCTGGAGAGGGTGTGGCGAAAATGGAACACTGCTACACTGTTGGTGAGTGTAAACTAGGGCAACCTCTGTGGAAAGCAGTGTGGTGATTCCTAAAAGCTCTAAAAATCGACCTTCCATATGACCCCACAATCCCCCTACTGGGAATATATCCTGAAGAACTCAAATCACTCTATAAAAAAGATATCTGCACACGTATGTTTATCGCAGCATTGTTCACAATAGCAAGAACCTGGAAGCAACCATGCTGCCCATCAAAAGAGGACTAGATTAAAAAAAATGTGGTACATATACACGATGGAATACTATGCAGCCATAAAAAAGAACAAAATCATGAATTTCGCAGCAACCTGGATGGAACTAGAGTCCATAATACTGAGTGACCTCTCACGGAAACAAAGATCCGAGTATCACATGTTCTCACTCATATAATGGACCTTGAACATCCAGTGTAACACTATAAGGAAAGGACTGACAGTAGTGGGAAACTATGAGGGGGAAGGGAGATGGGATTAACGGTAGCAAATATCTGTCTGGGGACGGGGAAACACCTCTTATCAACAGGGAAACACCTCTTATCAACAGGGTGTCTATCTATTTGTATACCTAACCCTTAACTATACCCCACAATATCATAATAAAAAATATTGATTAAAAAAAATTAGTCTTTTTTTTTTTACATGTTTTAACATAGTTACTGGAAATTTTTAAGTTATAACTATAGGTTACATTAAATGGCTATTAAATAGTACTAGTCTGAAAAGTTTAAGGCAGAAGGTTGTGTCACACTAATAACATGGAGTCCCAGTCCCAGAGCAATATACTAAATTTTCCCAAAGAAATGTGTAGCTTGAAGTTTTAGCTAACATTAGTATGAAGCTATCACAATTAATAAGAAAACAAAAAACCAAACATCTAGGATATTCAATGAAGGTTAAATCACAATATGCTCAACCAAATAATTGTTATTTTTTATGCCATAGTTAAACTGGCTGAAATAACATCGATGTATAATGTGACAACATACCAAAAGGCATTTGCCAGCAAACTTATTAGAAAATGCATAGAAGACATTGCTCGAGATGCAAAAGACAGAAACAGTAGAACAAATCACACAATGTAGGAAGGTACTTTATAGCTGAATAAAAATATAGATGTGTTAACTTGTCTCTGTTTATGTTATTTGCTAAACTCTTTTGTGATATAGCTATACCTGAAGAAATGCATTTTGGGGAATTATTATTATCATTATTATTTTTTGAGTTGGAGTCTCACTCTATTGCCCAGGCTGGAGTGCAGTGGCACACACGCTCATGGCCACCCCAGCGTTGACCTTCTGGGCTCCAGCGATCCTTCTGCCTCAGCCTTCCAAGTAGTTGAAACTACAGGTGTACACTACCATGCCCAGCTAATTTTTTTTATTTTTTATTTTACTGTAGAGGCAGGGTCTCACAAAGTTTGCCAGGTTGGTCTCAACCTACGGGCTCAGGCAATCCACTCACCTCAGTTACCCAAAGTGCAGGGATTACAGGCTGAACCACCAAGCCCAGCCATCATTTTGGGGAATTATTAAAAGAAAAGTGTGCATACAAGAAATTATATACAAGGTCTGACAATTAAGTTCACAAAGTTGCCACTGTGTACTTATGTTGGCAGCACTGTACTAACAATTCAGTAAGGTTTCATAATCTTGGTATATCAGTGTCTCACAGCTGTGTTCATGTTCACATTTGGTGGTGTCTTGCTGAGTGGCATTCATTACTGTTGCACGTTTTTGTGTATCATTGCGAAAATGTCAGAGTTTGAATTAGAGCAATGAACATTAAATTTCTTATTAAATATGGCAAGAGTGGAAGTGAAATCAGGAACATGTTAGTCCAAGTATGTGCAGATAATGCCATGAAGAAAACGCAGTGTACAAGTGGATTAAATGTTTTTCTGAGCGGAGAGAAAGCATCACTGATGAAGAGAGGCCAGGACGGCCAGTAACAAGCAGAACTGATGAAAACATTGTAAAAATTTGTTGAATTGTACATCAAAATCATCAGCTGACTGTGAGAAGAATAGCAGACCAAATATTGACAGAGAAACAGTTAGGAAAATCCTACCTGAAAATCTTGGCATGAGAAAGGTGTGTATAAAACTGGTCCCAAAGGAGTTCATGCACACGACAATGCATCAGCTCACACAGCCCTGTCTGTGAGGAAGTTTTTAGCCAGTAAAAAGATAACTGTATTAAAACACCCTCCCTACTCACCTGATCTGGTCTCCAACGACTTTTTTATTTACCTGAAGATAAAGGAGATATTGAAAGGTAGACATTTTGATGATATTCAGGACATCAAGGAAAATACAATGACTGCTCTGATGACCATCCCAGAAAAAGAGTTCCAAAATTGTTTTGATGGGTGGACTAGGCACTGGCTTTGGTGCATAGCTTCCCAAGGGAAGTACTTCGAAGGTGACCATAGTGATATTCAGCAGTAAGGTATGTAACACTTTTTCTAGGATGCGTTCACTAACTTAATTGTCAGACTGCAAATTCTTACAAATATCTTAGAAAAGAGCTGTGGCCACTTTGGTTACAAAAACAAAAACAAACAAACAAAAAGGATCCTGAAGCAAAATTGCAGGAAAAGCATTCTCTTCTATAACATTTGCTGGGTGTGGTAGTGTACTCATCAAACGATTATATTTCTCAGGTTTCTTCACAACTATATTATGGTCAAGTGATTAAATTCTGAACAATTAGATGAAATTATTGAGTGGAACCCATAGGAAGTCTCCTTAAAAGGGAAAACAACTGGGCTCGGTGGCTCAAGCTTATAATCCCAGCACTTTGGGAGGCTAAGGTGAGTGGATTGCCTGAACCCACGGGTTTGAAAACAGCCTGGTCAACTGGACAGACCTCATCTCTACAATAAATCAAAAAATGAGGTGGGCATGGTAGTTCTGGCTACTTAAAAGGCTGAGGCGGAAGGATCGCCAGAGCCCAGCAGATCAACGCTGGGATGGCTGTGAGCACCACTGCACTCCAGCCTGGGTGACAGAGTGAGACACCAACTCAAAAAAAGGCGGGAGGGAATCAGAGATAGGATACAGCCTTTTGACCTTATCCTTTCTTTGTTTTCCTCCTTGGGCCCAGATATAGTGACCAGAGCTCCAGTTACCATCCTGTCACTTTGAAGATAGAAGCCGCAAGAAGGATATGGGAGAAGAAAGATAGAAGGAGCTTATGACACCTTGGAGTCAGTAGACTGGTCCTGATGCTCAATCTTTAGGTTTATAGTATATGTGTTTTAAAAAATTGTTTTTATTTCCACAGTAGTTTTTTGTTTTGTTTTGTTTTGTTTTGAGTTGGAGTCTCACTCTATCACCCAGACTGGAATACAGTGGCACGCTCCCGGCCACTGCATCCTCGACCTCCTGGGCTCTGGTGATCCTTCCACCTCAGCCTTCCAAGTAGCAGGAACTACAGGTGCGCTACCATGCCTGGCTAATTTTTTATTTATTGCAGAGATGACGTCACACCAAGTTGCCCGGGTTGGTCTTGAACCCATGGGCTCAGGCAATCCACTTGCCTCGGCCTCCCAAACTGCTGGGATAACAGGCTGAGTCACTGAGCCTGGGCGATTTCCACAGTTTTCTTAAAAACTATTCAAAGTGTGCGACCAAAAATATTTAAAGATCCCTGTCCAAGAGATTTTTATGAGTGAGGATAGAGCTCCCATGATCAGTGGTGAGGAATAGATGAAGCAAAGGGGAAAATAAACCAGGCCATATGGAAATAAGGAAGAGTTTAGGGAGGAGGATAAATCTCTGTTAGAACTGCACCAAACTCTACTAAGGGAGTAATCAAACCTGACCATCAAGGGATGTGGGCTTGCATTCCTTTAACTTTCTTGATAAAACAAAACTCCTTTATAATCAGCCTTGGCTACCGCTCTATTTTTCTTTCCTACTACTCCCCTCCTTTCTTTGCTCTACCATGTCTTTTGAAGACTTGCTCAAACATTACTTTTTTATCAAAGGGGTAAAGTCAAGTAGTAGAATTAGAGAGATAAAAGTAGATGGGCAGCATTAAAGTCATTAAGTTACAGTTTATGAGCAAGACCAGGTAGTCATATTATTGCCTGATGGTTAAGTTTTGATTGTGAAAGGTTGTAAAGCTCTCATCTGAATCGAGCCAAATATTCATAAAGACAAATAGAAGAAACCATGTGTTTTACAGCATTGTGCTGCTAACTTCAATAGCAGTCTCATGGCTATTGAACTTGCTTTCAACATCACAGTCAAAGAATGAATTTTTGCACTTTTATCTCTCTATTCCTTGCCTGTGAACTTCATAAATAGCATATGGATTTCAGTTTTTGAACCAGAATATTTAAGTTGAAGCTTCACTTCTTCACCTCCAAAAAAACACCTAAATTTTTCCAAAAGCAAATTCTCCAAATAGACCAAATGTAAGGCTTGTTTGAGCACCTTATAAAAATCTTACCAAAATCTTTGCCATGTTTATTTACTCAGCAAATATAATATCAAGATCTTAAAATTTCAAACTTTTGCCTTCATAAAGAAAACATAAACCTCATAATTATATATTTAGATATATACACACACACATAAATCATGTCACAAAATACTTTATTTAAGGAAATTGAGCTGCAAGAGTTATATAATTTAAGTTTCTACAATGAATAGATGGGTCAAGATTTCGGAGTTCCAGACTTAGCTGCCATGAAACATTGGTTTTGTTTCTTTTTAATTTGAAGGATTTATATTTATGCCCAAATCATGATTTGATTGATATTCCCCAAAATAATTAATTATATGTAAACAACATTTTTCAAGTTAATAATCATATCTGACTACTTCCTAAAATTCTTTTTTTTTTTTTTTTTTTTTTTTTTTTTTGAGTTGGAGTCTCACTCTGTCGCCCAGACTGGAGTGCAGTGGCCGCTCCCGGCCACCGCAGCCTCGCCCTGCTGGGCTCCGGCGATCCTTCCGCCTCAGCCTTCCAAGTAGCCGGAATTACAGGCATGCGCTACCATGCCCGGCTGATTTTTTTTTAATTTATTGTAGAGATGAGGTCTCACCAAGTTGCCCAGGAGGGTTTTGAACCCGCGGGCTCAGGCAATCCACTCACCTCAGCCTCCCAAAGGCACGGGATTACAGGCTGAGCCACCGAGCCTGGCTTAAAATTCTTAAATCATGTAATCCAAGCAATGCGATATTAGATATATAGTTGAAAAGCTTCAAGTTTGTAACTAAAAAGGAGCATAAGTAATAAATGCTATTATAGCTAGATAATTCAAACTGGATTCTATATTTACATTATTTGCAGTGTGATCTCTTATCTAGAATACATTTTAACTTAAAACATAATTAAGATTATATTAGTGGACAACTGCCTTGGGTCCCCTCCCTGTGGGAGCTTTTCTGTCCTCTCAATGAATCCTGCTTTTAAAAAAAAAAAGATTGTGTGAGTAAGGACTCTTTCTAAGTGTGTAATAGAACGCCCAACTCAGATTGATTCCTTCAAACAAGAAAATTCATGAAGTTGGAAAGTTCAGAATTAGAGTAGACTTTAGGTTTGATCCAAAGTTCCAAAATGGCAACAGGTCTCATTTTCCTGCAATTCTGTCACCTTTTCCTTCTTCTGTGCTTTTTCTTCATCCTTAGGCTTGCTTCTCTCATTTAGGAACGGTAGAAATGTGGCTTCCAGTAATTTCCAGGGCACCAGACCTCTTTCTTCACTTCCTGGTGGAGATAACCAACCATCAGTTAAAAATCCAGAGCTTCACATTGAGTGTATCATCCTTCATTATGTTATTGTCTTCAAACTATAAATGCTAGGAAAAGGATGGAATTATTTTGACTGATTTGGGCCAATTGTGACTGCTTTAGCTGATGATGTGGTCAATTTTTTTTTTTTGAGTTGGAGTCTCACTCTGTCGCCCAGACTGGAGTGCAGTGGCCGCTCCCGGCCACCGCAGCCTTGACTCGCTGGGCTCCGGTGATCCTTCCACCTCAGCCTTCCGAGTAGCCGGAATTACAGGCACGCGCTACCACACCCGGCTAATTTTTTTTTTGATTTATTGTAGAGATGAGGTCTCGCTGCCCAGGCAGGTCTTGAACCTGCGGGCTCAGGCAATCCACTCACTTCAGCCTTCCAAAGGAGCGGGATTACAGGCTGAGTCACCGAGCCCGGCTGGTCAATCTTATATAAACCCTGTCTGCTGTTCAGCAGAAAGAGTAAAACAAATCCTGGAGGAACCACCAGAATGTCTACTACCAAAGGAAATAAAGCAATATTTCTGAAGCACACTATTGACATGCCCTAATATCATGTCCAGTCATATAAAACCATAAAAATATATGGTTCCTGGACTGGAAGAACTCAGATTACATTGCACAAAATTTACTTACAAGGAAATTGCAGTCTAAGAGAGGAGATATTTAAGTGATCAAAAAACACAGTGGTGTGTGATAAGTACTGTGAATAACTGAAACATAGTCTTGGAATTACGTAGGATTCAGATTCAAGCTCTGCTACACAGCAGTTGTGAGGTCTTAAACACATTTCCTCCACAATAAAATGGGAATAATGGCACTTTCTCATTCAGTTTAGCTACAAGTATATAAAACCCAATGAAAACTGCAATAGCAATACAAACATCAGTTACCTCACATTAGAGAATACCAGAGTTTATTAATTCAGGCACTTGGTGACATCATTAAGGACTAAATGTCCTCTTTGTGTTGGGTTTTGTCCTCAGTGTTACCCCTTCACTTTGCTGGATGGCTTCGGGGGAACCAACCATCTCCTCATATAGCCATGTCAGTATGCTCCCAAAGGGAAGTGCCACATCTCTTTTTAACAGCAACAAAGCTCTTTGTCAGAAGCCACTTTTTGCTCTTCTCTTGTCTACCCACACTTACCACCAGCAAACTTCCTTTTATTTGGTCAGAGTTACATCGTGTGCCCATGTCTTAACCTGCAGCTGGTAAAGCTAATAATGTCATGATTGGCTCAGACTAATCAATATTTATCCTCTTGAAATGTACAGGGAAGAGGCTTTTTTTTCCAGGACATGTGGGTACACCGAGAAAAAGCAGTTGAACAAAACCTGGAAGGAAATTCAAAAGGAAAAACTTACTCTGGGTAAGATGGGGGAGGACATGGATCAGATGAATTTAGAAAGGCAACAAAAAACCTCCTAAACCATCCTCACAGTTAGTGTATTAAAGGAGCTTAACCCAGTGTATAGTGTATGCAAGAGCTCAATAAATGGTTATTAATATTATCTTGAAAAGATTTGATGTGATCAGAAAAGCTTCCCAAAAGATAAGTCACTTGGAGCATTGAAAGCAGGGGCAATATAAAATCACCCAGTTGAGAAATGATAAGGAAAGAAGCCAGAGGTCGTGAGGATAGTGAGGATGGACAATGTGGAAGATGCTAAGAACTTGACTTCTGGTTTGACATAAAGTATAGAAGAGGAGTCCAGAAAGAACTAGAGCTTTCTGATATGAGGTAGCCAACATTAGTGGATGACAGTGTCATTAGTTAAGACAGAAATACAAAAGAAGCATCTGGCTTGATTGCAGAGGCAAAAGTATGAGTTTAGGGATGGAAGTGATGAGTTTGAGATGTCTGCAGAAAATTCTAGAGCGGATTTAATGTAGTGCAAACTGCTATTGTTTATTTAGTAATGTGCTGTTAATTCAGTCAATATATACTTATTATACACCTACTGTGTACTTGGAACTAAGCCTAATCATTTACAAGTATTCTCTTATGTCATCTTTTCTGTTTTTCTTTCTTCCTTTCTTTCTTCCTTCCTTCCTTTCTTTTTTGTCTGAGTCTCACTCTGTCACCTAGGCTAGAATGCAGTAGCACACATTGACCTGCCAAGCTCAGGTGATCCTTCCACCTCAGCCTTCCAAGTAGCTGGAACCACAGGTATGCCCCACCATACCTGGCTGATTTTTTTTTATTTATTGTAAAGACGAGGTCTCACCATGTTGCTCAATCTGGTCTCAAACCCTTGGGCTCAGGCAATCCTCTTGCCTCTGCCTCTCAAGGTGCTGAGATTACAGGCGTGAGCCACCTCACCCAGCTCTTGTAATCTTTTATCTTCTTTTTGTTGAGTTGGCATCTCACTCTGTTGCCCAGGCTGGAGTACTGTGGCACACTCACGGCCACCCCAGTATCAAACCTTCTGAACTCCAGTGATCCTTCTGCCTCAGCCTTCCAAAGAGCCAGAACTACAGGCACGCGCTACCATGCCCAGCTAATTTTTTAAAATTTTTATTGTAGAGACAAGGTCTCGCCAAGTTGCCAGGGCTAGTCTCGAACCCGCGGGCTCAGACAATCCTCTCGCCTTAACCTCCCAAAGTGCTGGAATTACAGGCTAAGCCACTGAACCCAGCCTATGTAACCTTTTCAATGTTGCTTGGAGATAGTTGCCCAGAGATCTCAGACTTTAATTTTGAGGACAATTTTGAAATCCATTCACTGGTGCATCATCGATACTTAATTACATTATTGGCGGCAACATACTCAAACAGGAAAGTCACATTGTGTATGTTAACTCAGGAGTGTTTTTAGTAGGTTGGTGCAAAAGTAATTTGTGGTTTTGAACCGTGAATTTTAAATCATTGTAACTAGGCTCAAACATATCTTTTTAAAACCAAAATAGGAACTGTTACAATCAACACATTTTTGCCAATGAGACATAAGTTTGTATATTCCTGTAGCATAAAAATCCATGCTTTGGGATTCAACAAACTCTTGAAAAGCATTTTCTGCATCCTGTTGGTTGTGGAAGCATTTTCCCTTACAAAAAGTTGTTGAGATGCTTACAGAAGCGATAGTCAGTTGGCGAGAGGTCAGGTGAATACGGCAGATGAAGCAAAGCTTTGTAGCCCAATTTGTTCAACTTTTGAAGCATTTGTTGTGCGATGCGGTCAGTCATTGTCATGGAGAAGAACTGGGCCCTTTCTGTTGACCAATGCTGGCTGTAGGCGTTGCAGTTTTGGGTGCCTCTCATCAATTTGCTGAGCATACTTCTCAGATGTCATGGTTTTGCTGGGATTCAGAAAGCTGTAGTGGATCAGACCGGCAACAGACCACCAAACAGTGACCATGACCTTTTCTTGATGCAAGAAGAAATGCATTGGAGCTTCTTCTTGGTCTAACAACTGAGCCGGTCATTGCTGCTTTTCACATAAAGTCCACTTTTCATCACACATCACAATCCAGTCAAGAAATGGTTTATTGTTGTTGCATAGAATAAGAGAAGATGGCATTTCAAAATGATGATTTGTTTTGACTTTTGGTCAGCTCATGAGGCACCCACTTATCAAGCTTTTTCACCTTTCCAATTTGTTTCAAATGCCAAATGACCATAGATTAGTTGATGTTGAGTTATTTGGCAACTTCTTGTGTAGTTCTAAGAGAATCTGCTTCGATGATTGCTCTCAATTGATCATTGTCAACTTCCAATGGCCAGCCACTATGCGTCTCATCTTCAAAGCTCTCATCTCCCTTGCAAAGCTTATTTTGAACCACCACTGGACTGCACATTTGTTAGCAGTTCCTGGGCCAAATGTGTTATTGATATTGCAGTTATATCCACTGCTTTATGACTATTTTGAGCTTGATAAGAAAATCGTTCGAATTTGCTTTTTTGTCTAACATCATTTTCATAGTGAAAAAAAATATAAAATAAACAAGTAATAAGTCATTAGCAAAAAATCATAAAGCAAGAAATGCACTTTAAAATTATATGCAACATAACCCCTTTTATTAAGAATGCATTCCAATATCAAATGGCAAATTTCAACTTGCAAAAACTGCAATTACGTTTGCACCAACCTAATAACTACTTCTCATAATTCTGTAATTAGAATCAGGCCTGCACACTCATTAACTATTTCTCATCACATGTACACTTGAGATCCTGACAATCAAATGCTTTAAACTGAGTGCAATTGACTGATGAAATACCAGATTCAAATACCTATAAAAAAACTTACTGTTGATAATTATATATATATTTATCAACATTTCTCAGTGCTTTACAAGTTACAGAGTTTTCATAGACATTGTCACACTTCATTCTCAAGGAAACATTGACAGTTAGACATGATTATTTAAATGAAGATTTTATTTTGAGATAATTGTAGATTCACAGGTAGTTGTAAGAAATAATGCAGAGAGACTCTCTTCTTCTCCCATTTGACAGATAACCTCATCTCTTGTGTAACACCAGCCATGTGCCTGAGACACCATGGCAAATGTGAAGGCCAAAGTGGATGGATTTGGCCATATTGGGTGCCTGGTCACCAGGGCTGCTTTTAACTATGGCAAAGTGTATATTGTCGCCATCAATGACCCCTTCATTGACCTCAACTACATGGTCTACGTGCTCCAGTACAACTCCGCCTACAGCAAGTTCCTTAGCACCATCAAGGCAGAGAACAGGAAGCTGTCATCAGTAGTCCTACCATCATCTTCCAAAAGGAAGGTCCCACCAAAATCAAATGGGGTGATGCAGGTGCTGATTATGTAGTGGAGTCCACCAGCATCTTCACTTCAAAGAAATAGCTGGGTGTGGTGGTACATGCCTGTGATTCCAACTACTTGGAAGGCTGAGGTGGAAAGATCACCTGAGCCCAGCAGGTCGAGGCTGTAGTGACTGTGAGCATGCCACTGCACTCCAGCCTGGGCGACAGAGTGAGACTCCAACTAAAAAAAAAAGAAAGAAATAATAAATAGGTTCAGCAAAGTCACAGACAAGGCAGCAAACATCAAATTGTGTTGATTTATTGTGGAAATGAGATCTCCCCAAGTTGCCAAGGCTGGTCTCAAACCCATGGGCTCAGGCAATCCTCTCACCTCGTCCTCCCAAAGTGCTGGGATCATAGGCATGAGCCACCAAGCCCAACCTCCAGTCTATTATTTCTATATTTTTTTATAGACTGTCATCCCGCGCCTTTGGGAGGCTGAAGTGAGTGGATTGCCTAAGCCCGTGGGTTCCAGACCCGCCTGGGCAGGCGAGACCTCATCTCTACAATAAATAAATTTTTAAAAATTAGCCGGGCGTGGTAGCACACGCCTGTAATTCCGGCTACTCGGAAGGCTGAGGTGGAAGGATCGCCGGAGACCAGCAGGTCGAGGCTGCGGTGGCCGGGAGCGGCCACTGCACTCCAGTCTGGGCGACAGAGTGAGACTCCAACTCAAAAAAAAAAAAAAAAAAGAAATATCAGGCCTAAAATTTTCTTTTTTAAAGTTTTAAAAATGACAAATTCAATTTGCTAATAGATATAAACCTATTCACATTATCTATTTCTTATTTAGTGAGTTATGATAATTTATGTTTTTCAAAGAATTGACCCTTTTCATCTACATTGTAAAATTATGTGTGTAGAGTTGTCTATAGTATTCCAATATTCTTTGATATCTGCTGAGTCTGTGGTGGCATCCCCAATTCATTTTCAATGTTGATAATTTGTTCCTTCCCTCCTTTCTTTGTCAATCTTGCTAGGGTTTTGTTAACTTTAACAATCTTTTCAAAGAAATTGCCCTTTGCTTATTGCTTTTCTCTATGCTTTTTTTGTTTGTTTGTTTTCAATGTCATTGATTTCTGCTCATATCTTTATTACTTCTTTTTTCAGTTTGCTCTGGGTTTGTTTCTCTTTTTCAAGTGGGAGTTTAGATTATTAATGGACATTTTTCCTTTTTTTCTAATGTATGTATTTGGTATCAGAAATTTAGTACCTCATTACTGCTTTAACTGTGTCTTACAATTTTAACTTGTTGTATTTTTACTTTTATTTAACTCAGTGTGTTATTTGATTTCTCTTGAGATTTCTTTGATCCCATATAATTTAGACAAATGTCATTTAGTTTTTAGTGTTTGGAGACTTCTCTGTTATCTTTCTGTTATTGATTTCTAGGTTGATTTTACTGTAGTCTCAAAACATACTTTGTATGATTTCAAATCTTTTAAATTTGATGAGGCTTATTTCATAGCCCAGGACATAATCTGTCTTGGAATGTGTTCCGTGAGTAGTTCAAAAGAATCTATATTCTGCTGCTGTTGGGTGAAGTGGTCTATAAATGTCTATTAGATTCTGTTGGTTAATGGTGTTACTGTGTTTTTTTCTATCTTTGCTGATTTGTGTATAGTTGTTCTATCAATTAGTAAGACAGATGTGTTGAAGCCTCTAACTATAATTATTGAATTGTTTGTTTCTCCTTTTCGTTCTGTCCATTTTGTTTCACATATTTTGTAGATCTGTTATTTGGTGCATATATATTTAAGATGTTATATCTTCTTGGTGAATTGACACTATGGAATTATATAATGTCCTCCTCTGCCTTTGGTAAATTGTTTTCCACTGAAATGCATTTTGTCAAATGTTAATATAGCCATCCCTGCTTTTCTTTGATAAATAGTTGCACTATATATATATATATATATATATATATATATATATATGTATTTTAATTTTAACCTGCCTAAAACTCATTATATTTTAAATAAGTTTATTATAGTCAGCATCCAGTTTGGTCCTGATTTTAAAACACTTTTCCAATCTTTGTCTATTAATTGGTATATTTAAACTATTTATATTCAATGTAATTATTAATATGTTAGTGCTTAAGTCTACTTTTGTTTTCCTTTTGTTTCTTCTGTTTACATGGTTGTTTTTGTTTCTCTGTTTACATTGTTGTACCTTATGCAAACTTTTTTTAGAAATTCCATTTTGGTCTATAGTGTTTTGAGTGCATTTCCTTGCATAGCTTTATTTGTGGTTTTACATGATTTGTAAATAACTTATTACAGTCTCCTGTGTCTTTTTATTTTTTTAATCAAAGTCTCACTCTGGATGGAGAGCAGTAGTATGATCACGGCTCACCACAACCTCGACCTCCTGGGGTCAGGTGATCCTTCCACTTAACATCCCAGGTAACTGGGACTACAGGTGCATACCACCATGCCCAGCTAATTTTTTGTAGAGGAGAGGTCTTTCTATGTTGTCCAGGCTGGTCTCAAACTCCTGGGTTCAAGCAATCCTCCCACCTTGGCCTCCCAAAGTGCTGGGATTACAGGCATAAGCCACCAAACCCATCCTGGTGTCATTATTTTATCAGGTTGAGTGTTGTATAGAAATATCACCTGTCTTTTCATTCTCTACCCTCCTCCATTTATAATTTGCTTAAATATTTCCTCTCTATATATTTAGAGCCACATCAGAGAGTGTTATACAATAAAACAGGATTTAGAAGACACAGAAGGAGAAAAATGTTTTGTATTCACCCATATTTTTACTCTTTCCATTGTACTTTCTTCTTATCTGACTTCTAAGATTTCTTCTGTTATCATTCCCTTTCTGTTTAAAGAACACTTTTAGAGTAGGTCTGTGGCAATTAATTCTCTTAACTGTCCTTAATATGAGAATGTTGAGTTCCTTTTTGTTTTTTATAAAGAATGTTTTTATATAATATAGGGCTCTGGGTTTAGCCTTTTTCTTTTCTTTTTCTTTTTTTTTTTTTTTTTTGAGTTGGAGTCTCACTCTGTCGCCCAGACTGGAGTGCAATGGCCGCTCCCGGCCACCGCAGCCTCGACCTGCTGGGCTCCGGCAATCCTTCCACCTCAACCTTCCAAGTAGCCGGAATTACAGGCACCTGCTACAGTGCCTGGCTGATTTTTTGATTTATTGTAGAGATGAGGTCTCACCTGCCCAGGCGGGTCTCGAACCCACGGGCTCAGGCAATCCACTCACCTCAGCCTCCCAAAGGCGCAGGATTACAGGCTAAGCCACCGAGCCCGGCGCCTTTTTCTTTATATGTCTAAAAATATTGTACCTCTTCCTTCTGACCACCATAGTTTTGGAAGAGAAATCCGCTGTTATTCCAATTTTTTTCCTTCTGTAGGTAAGACGCTGTTTCTCTCTTGCTGCTTCATTTTTTCTTTAGTTTTAGATTTGTTGATGTTTTTGTTGTTTGTTAAGATCTCACTCTTGCTCAGTCTAACCACAACTTCCACCTCCTGGGCTCAGGCAGTTCTACCTCAGCCTCTTGGGTAGCTGGAATTACAAATAGGTGCCACCACACCTGGCTAATTTTGTCTTTAGTTTTCAAATTTTTAATTATAATGTGTCTTGATATCGGTTTCTTTGACTTTGTTTTCTTTAGGCTTTGTTCAGTTTTTGAATGTATTGGCTTATGGCATTTGCCAGATTTGAGCAGTTTTCAGCCACTATTTCTTCCAGTGTGTTTTCAGTTCTGCCCCCTTACTCTTCTTTCAGGACTATGATGACATGAATGCTAGATATATTGTTTTAGTCTCACAGGTTCCTATTGCTCTGGTTTTTGTTTGTTTGGTTTTGCTATTTTTCTTTGTTCAAATTGGTCAATTTCTATTTTTCTGTTTTCCAGTTCACCAATTCTTTCCTCTGTCCTCTCTAATCTGTTGTTGATTTCATTCTTTGAGCTTTTTATTTGTTATTATATTTTCTAGTTATAAATTTTCATTTCTTTCTTTTTCTAAATCTTCTATTTCTTTGCAGAGGATTTTTAATTTTGTTTCTAACATGTTCCTCATTGCTTTTTCAGACATTTTTTTATCATGACTGCTTGAAAATTTGAGGCAGTAGGCTCAGCCTGGGGTAATCCCAGCACGTTGGGAGACCAAGGTAAGTGAATTACCTGAGCCCACGGGGTTCAAGACCAGCCCGGGCAACTTGGCAAGACCTCATCTCTACAATAAATCAAAAATTAGCCAGGCATGGTCGCACGCGCCTGTAGTTCCCGCTACTTGGAAGACTGAGTCAGAAGGATGGCCGGAGCCTAGCAGGTCGATGCTGGGGTGGCCATGAGTGTGAACTGCCCTCCAGCCTGGGTGACAGAGTGAGACTCCAACTCAAAAAGAAAAAATTGGGAGCAGATAGTCCTAACATTTCTGTTATCTTGGTGTTGTTATTTATGGGTTATCTTTTTTCAATCAGTGTGAGAAATTCCTGGTTTGTGATGTGGTGAGTCATTCTACTAGGACCTGGACATTTTTGTATCATAAGATTCAAGATCTTAATAAAAACTTGTGTTTTAATTTTTGATAATGCTCCAGTGGGTGGGAGGCACCATCTTGCTACACCAGGTGGAGGTACAAGTCCAGGTTCCCCACTAGACCTCCAATGACATTTGAGTGGTGGGGGTAAGGGGAAGCTCCTCATTATTGCTGGGTGCAGGTTAGAGTTCCAGCTCCTCCTGTGGCCTCCACTGACATGCTGGTGCAGGGAGCCTAATTACTCCAAAGGAATAGTGAAAGTCCTGAATTTCTACTAGGCCTCCTCTCATACCACTACAGCGAGGAGGGTAGGAACATCTTGTTACTACTGGATGGGTATTGAATTTCATGCTGTCCACATGGTCTCCACTAATACCACGGAAGCAATGGGTAGCTGGGTGGGGATCTCATTGCTGGCCAACAGGGATGAGAATCCTGGTTTCCTACTTGGCCTGTTCTGATACCACCCTGGTAGAAGTGTGAGGGTTCCTCATTCCAGCCTCACGAGGGTGAAAAGCTAGGCTCCCTATTTATCCTTTGCTGGCACAGATGGGGTGGGGCCACAGCATTTCATGTGTTTTGCTGGAGAAGTTAATGTCTAAAATTGTTCTGTCTTGCTAGATTGCCTCTTTCCTAGTCTTTTGGCTAAAGAGAGGAGATTTTTGTTGGGGCTTTTCATTTTATTTTCTCTTACTCATGGTTGTTTACAGGATGGTGGCTTCTTCAGCTTCACGTCTGGGATGTACAAAATGAAAACTCAAAATGAAAACTCAAAATGAAAACTCAACATGAAAACGAAGCTCACAGAAATCACTGCCATGTGATTTTCCTAGACCAGAGGTACCAAACTAGCCTGCCTTTACCTTTTCACCTTTCATTGTCTTATTGTGTTTGTCTGATACATTATGTCCAAGATTTTTAGCTGTACTTATAAAGTGGAATACGGAAGAGTGTGTCTATACCATCTTCCTGAAAATAGAAGTCTGGCACGATTTTCAGTAATAAATAGGACTCAGAAATGTTGAATAAACGGTTCAGGGTCATTTAGTTAGAAGGTAGAAAATCAGCAAAAGGATTAAGAATGAGTGCTCTAGAATGAAAAGACCTGAATTCAGTTCCTAGAAAGATCACTCCCTCTAAATATTAGTATTTTCTTTCTTGGCCACAGGCCTCTTTGAGAATCTGATATAAGCTAAAATTCTCTCTTTGGAAATACATGCAAAATTTTGCACATCACTTGGGTCAATTCCATGAGTTCTAAGTTAGGATCTTCTATTTTAGAAAACAAAAACAAAACAAAACAAAAAAACATGCTGTAGGCCTATATGTACAGAAGACAGACGCCACAATTATGAGGACACCACAGAAAAATCACATTTGGAAAGACTGTTTGCTGGTTCAAGAGTGGCTCTCAGAATCAAGAAGCTTCAAGGCCATGTATGAAAAGAAAACAACCCTGGGGGCATCAAGGGAGTGCCAAGAGCAGGCTTAAACTAGAAGACACCCACCCCTAGGACTCCACTGTCCTCTCCCACCTCTACCCCCCACCCCCAGGAATGACTGTCCTAGGCATACATCTTCTCTGTGGGTCTAGAAAACATTTGCAAATGGACTCTTTTTGGATAAGAAGCAATTGATATTGCTAGGAACTTGGAAGTGAACTTAAGCACACCAGTACACACTGAGCTGGGACAGAGGTGAAAGCTTAACATGCAGTTTTAGACATGGACGTCAGCAGAAAAGACAGATTAAGAAGGACATGAGGAATACAGGAATGAACAGTCAGGTAACCAATTTATATTTTGGCTTTTACCAGCAGGGTGGCCTTGGGCAAGTCATTAATGTCTTGAAATATCAATCTCCTCATCTGTAAAATTATAAACATTTTACATATTATAATGATATTATAAACATATCATCAATAGTAATAATTATAAATAATTTTTTACATCATGTGGTTTTCATGTGTAGCGAATTGAAAGGAGGTACCTATAGAAACCTAGAAGAAACTTAGTTTATTCTTAGTTAAGTCTTTTTGCTTCAGCATAACCATTAGAAAACATTTAGACATTCTACTGCAGGCCAAGGGACAGCCTACCTCACCCCCTCAGCAAATCTCCATCAGATGCAAGACAAGAACAGAGCCATAGAACTGCTAATGTCTGACAGGTCTCTTGCAGGAAAAAATCCCTCTGGGTTCAAACTCCCAGGTTAACCTAATAAGCCCTTTGTAACCCAGCAGACCCCACCATGCTAAGCTATAGTGTGACCATGTGCTCTTTGAGCTATGGCTAGGCCATGTTTTCTTAAGCTTTGGCTTCTTCTCCTACCTTGGGGAGGTGAATCACCTCTTTCTCTCTCTCTCTAATTTACCTTCTTTTTTTTTTTTTTTTTGAGTTGGAGTCTCACTCCGTCACCCAGACTCGAGTATCGACCTGCTGGGCTCTGGTGATCCTTCCACCTCAGCCTTCCTAGTAGCTGGAACTACAGGCGTGCACTACCACGCCCAGCTTATTTTTTATTTATTATAGAGATGAGGTCTCGCCAAGTTGCCCGGGCAGGTCTCAAACCCACGGGCTCAGGCAATCCACTCACCTCATCCTCTCAAAGCGCTGGGATTACAGGCTGAGCCACTGAGCCTGGTTTCTAATTTACCTTCTAAATAAACTATATTCTCTACTCTAACATCTGTGCAATGCACCAGACACTCACTCCCCCAGTGGGCCTGACCTAACATTCTGGAGGTCCCGCTGGGAGAGTATGACCCTAACATTTTTGGAGGCCCCAGCGAGGATGACCCTAACGTGAGTAAAATCATGTATGCAAAGACTTGTGAATTGGAAAACATGACACCAATATTATTTTTTAGGTCTAGCTAGAGATTGTATCCTTCATTCAGGAGTAAAATTTTATGTACAGAATTATTACTTTTTGTAAGATATTTATGTAAAGGATTTGATATGAAAACCTATAAAAAGATTCTATGGTAAAACTGTGCTCTAGCTTTCTCTACCTAGAGAAAAATGTCTTAAGGAATATAGGTGTTCCCATTAAAAAAAAAAAAAAACAAGCCGGGCTCGGTGGCTCAGCCTGTAATCCTGCACCTTTGGGAGGCTGAGGTGAGTGGATTGCCTGAGCCCACGGGTTCGAGACCTGCCTGGGCAGCGAGACCTCATCTCTACAATAAATCAAAAAATCAGCCAGACGTGTTAGCGCATGCCTGTAATTCCGGCTACTTGGAAGGCTGAGGCGGAAGGATCGCCGGAGCCCAACAGGTCGAGGCTGCGATGGCCGGGAGCGGCCACTGCACTCCAGTCTGGGCGATAGAGTGAGACTCCAACTCAAAAAAAAAAAAAGAGCAAAATATGTTTCATTGGAGCAGATGGCTGAGATGAAAAAAAAATACAGCACAGTAAAAGGTGTCCATAAAATCAGTCTAATAAAATATTGTGTTGCAAAAATAGTCCATTGTTTTAATTGCCATTCGGGAGTTTTATGTGTGGAGGCAAAATGATTGTGATAAATATCAAAGACAGCCTCTCTGAACTACTTCCTCTGAAGCCTAAAAAACCATGACAACATTCTAGTAACCTTTAGGTGAGATATGACTGAGCGAGGAGCAAATGGTTTGATTTTATTATAACTTGGAGATAAGCATTTACCATGGCAATTCTAAACAATAACCAATTAGTCTATTATAGATGTTAGGAAGGACGAAACGCTTTGAAATGCCTGAAGACAGAAGTGGGGCATGCTTTTGCAATGATTTCGCAGGTTAATGATTAATAACCTCTTAAGACTTGTGTAAATGATTATGCAAGAGCACATATCACACTTTGTATTCTTCACCTCCATACACTAAAGCATAAATGTTTTGTTACCAACTATACTTTGCAATCTTCCTTAACAGTCAATCTAAAGTTTCTGCAGTTTGAGAACTGCTGTGAACTGATCGAAGTCCATTTGTCATTGACAAACATCTGGCCAAGTGTGGCAAAGGGGATACATGAGAAATGGGTAAAAACTCAAGCTCTCCCCGCACCCTTGCTACCAAGTAACATTTCACAATCAAAATGAGTCTCACATTGGATTATTCCACACATACACGTTTATTAGCAAACCAGCATTGACCTCTTCTGTAAACCGAATGAAGACTTTGCTCTTGTTCCTTTCACATGTTGTGACAGTATTTTGCATGAAATCACTACTCCAGGCTGGTCTCGGTGGCTCAGGCTGTAATTCCAGCACTTTGGGAGGCCGAGGCAAATGGATTGCCTGAGCCCGCGGGTTTGAGACCAGCCCAATCACCTTGGCGAGACCTCTTCTCTACAATAAATCAAAAATTAGCCAGGCATTGTAGTGCGTGCCTGTAGTTCCCGCTACTTGGAAGCCTGAGGCAGAAGGATCACCAGAGCCCCGCAGGTCGACCCTGGATGCTGGGAATGTTATAAGAGTGCCACTGCACTCCGCCTGGGTGACAGAGTGAGATTCCGACTCAAAAAAAAAGAAAAAAGAAATGGGTAAAAACTCAAGCTCTCCCCACATCCTTGCTCCCAAGTAACATTTCACAATCAAAATGAGTCTCAGATTAAATTATTCCACACTTCCAAATGTTTATTAGCAAGCCAGCGTTAACCTCTTCTGTAAACCAAACGAAGACTTTGCTCTTGTTCCTTTCACATGTTGTGGCAATATTTTGCACGAAATCACTACTCCAGAAAAATATGAAAATTTTCTAGTAGCAGGATACAATTAGTCTGAGATCAAGTGCCAGAATGCTACAACAATGGGTGAACCCGGGAGTGAACCCTTAAGCCGAGGCCCCACCACAAAGGATACAAGATGTTATGTCCTTTCCATGCCACAGCAGGAGTACCTGTAGGTTCTTTAAGGCAATCTGCATATCTTGAACACCCATCATTTCACCAATGAAAATTTATTTCTGACCTCAGTTATGCCAATTAACAAGCCTTCTGGAGTTGATAGAATACAAAGACGGCTGAAGCAATGGTGGAGGTGCAGTCTTTTGATGAGAGCTTTCCAAAAGCTACCACGTCCTTGACATATATATCTGTGATTACAGAACAAAACTTTTACCAGCAAATCTCAAGTAGTCATACGTTTTCTATGCTCTAAGATGTGTAACACCATGGATTTGAGGTACATACACATATTAAATGGAGTTCTTAAGATGGTTATTATTATCTTTTTTCCATCTATATAAATCCACTTAATAACTAAGTAAATCCACTTAAGATATATTTTTAAGTCAATGAGTTTGTATTGTTAAGTGTTTTTGTGCTTTTGAGAAATAAGCAGTTAAAATAGTTTATTGTCATTAAGGCCATACATTTATGATTGACTAAGTATCTGACTTCAAAGGTTTGTGATATCGTTTGATTAAGTAACCATTTACTGAAATAAGTGATATGGCACTTGGAAAATGTCCAAATGAGAATGAAGCCATCTAGCATTTCCAAGGAAGCAAGTAGTGAGTTAGCAAAAAAGATTTAGGTTGGGTGTGGTAGCTCACGCCTCTAATCCCAACGCTTTGGGAGGCAGAGGCGAAAGGATTGCCTGAACTCAGGGGTTTGAGACCAGCCTGGGCAACTTGGCAAGACCTTGCCTCTACAATAAATAAAAAAATTAGCCAGACATAGTGGCACGCTTGAGTAGTCCCAGCTACTCAAGAGGCTGAGATGGAAGGATCGCCTGAGCCCAGCAGATCAAGGCCGCGGTGGCCATGAGCTTACCACTGCACTCCAGCTTGGGTGACAGTGGGACTCTGACTCAAAAAAAAAAAAAAAAGTTTAAAATTGTTTTGTTTTAATTTTTTTAAATCAAGAGTTAGAGATAAACATTTTATTAGGGTGAAATTGATTAATGTAATGATCAAGGATATACAGTCTCTCTGAAAGTAAAATCAGTTCTCTTTTGTTTGTACTATTTTCACTTTTAGGAAGCATTTTGCAGCATGTTAAGAAGTTTATGCAGGTGTTTGACAAACATTATCAGCTTCATTTTGTAGTCAGGCATCATGAGCATGCAGATTTTGTTTCCCAAATTCACAGCCTTCAAAGTCCCAGTTATTGAATATTATAGAATAGCGTTTACTGATTGAATCATCCTCTTAGTCACTGGTATTTTTTGAGCAATAAATATGGATCAGAACACAAGAAGTTAAAACTATGAAAAACATAGTCCCTGCCTTAAGAAATTTCAGCCTGGAGGGGGAGGCTGAGAGGTCGCTAGTGTCATGACAGTAGATGACAGAGTGGCTTAGAGTCTGGGCTATGAATCCAGTATTGCTTGGCTAGAATTCTGGCTTTGCCATTACCTAACCTTCTCTGTGACTCAGTTTTCCCACCTATAAAATGGCTGTGATGTTATTATCTACCTCCTAGGATTGTGGTGAGGACCAAAGGCATTTATTCAGACAAAACTCTCAGAATAGTGTGTGGCGCATAGTCACAAATGTGCTAGACAATATGTGTTGTCTATACTTATTGTATTAAATGTAGGTTGCTTGGGAACTGCCTTTGCAAAAATATTCCTCTGTGTCACGCATTTCACATCAGATGCCAATTCCTGCCCAACTGAGCTTATTATATTCGTTATCTGTTGACTTTCCTCTGTTTTCATGATGATGACTTTGGTGTAGACTTTGGTTATTTCACCCTTGATTTCCTGATGCCCTTGGATGCATCTTCCAGACTTTTTAGTCATTAACTTGAAAATCTTGCCTGATTATCTAGGATCAACTCCCTCCCTGATCAAAATCTCCTTCAGTGATTTTTTATCATCTCCTTTCTGAAACGAAAAACAGGACCTCAACAGAGCTCAAGTTATCTCGAGTCACTCTTGGGTGTTGAGATTTTTTATCAGTGTGTAAAAATTAATAAATGCTAAAATTCCAAAGTAAAATACCACAGCATTTTGTACATTTACATGTTTGCAACATATCCCTTTTAACACATGTAAATAATTTTACAATTCACATGCTAATTAAAGAAATCATACAATTATCAATTCATAGTTGATGCAACTGTGTATTTGGTATACAGGTTGATAGCCATATGGTAACTGGAACATCTTCCTTTTCATTTTTATTTTTGAGTTGGAGTTTTACTCTGTCACCCAGGCTGGAGTGAAGTGGCATACTCATGGCCACCACAGCCTCGACCTGCTAGGCTCAGGCGATCCTTCCCCCTCAGTCTTCCAAGTAGCTAGAACTACAAGCACACACCACCATGCCTGGCTAATTTTTTTATTTATTGTAGAGATGAGGTCTCACCAGGTTGCCCAGGCTGGTCTTGAACCCGTGGGCTCAGGCAATCCTCTCACCTCGGCCTTCCAAACTGCTGGGATTATAGGCATGAGCCAACATCTTCCTTTTTCATCAGTGCATTTGTCTATATTAGTTAGAAATACAAACCGGGCTCGGTGGCTCAGCCTGTAATCCCGCGCCTTTGGGAGGCTGAGGTGAGTGGATTGCCTGAGCCCGCGGGTTTGAGACCCGCCTGGGCAGCGAGACCTCATCTCTACAATAAATCAAAAAATCAGCTGGGCATGGTAGCGCATGCTTGTAATTCCAGCTACTTGGAAGGCCAAGGTGGGAGGATCGCCGGAGCCCAGCAGGTAGAGATTGCGGTGGCCGGGAGCGGCCACTGCACTCCAGTCTGGGAAACAGAGTGAGACTCCAACTCAAAAAAAAAAAAAAAAAAGAAATACATTGGACTGGAACTTACAGTTTATACCATATCAACCAATTATTTCTCATAATTCGGCAATCTGAACTGGGATCTTCTTGCTGTTTTACTCCCCCTGGTATTTGCTGGGGCTGGAAAGTACAAGATGGCTTCTTCACTCACATGTCTTATGCCTCAGGTAGGAGGGGCTGGAATAGCCAGTAGTTGGCTGGGCATTTCTTTCTCCATCTGGCTTCTCACATGACTGGCTTGGGCTTCTTCACAGCACGATGGTCTCTGGGTATTCTGATTTCTTACCTCATAATTGATTTCTCTTTTTTAAAAAATTTTATTTTATTTTAGAGGTGGTTCTATGTTGCCCAGGCTGGACTCAAGCTTCTGGGCTCAAGTCATCTTCCTGCCTCAGCCTCCCAAGTAGCTGGGACTGCAGGCATAGGCTATCATGCCAGGCATAACTGGTTTCTGAGAGAGGAAGTCTCTCTTTGAGACCATTCCCAGAATTGGCACTTTGTCACTTCTACTATATTCTGCTGGTAAAGACAAGTTACAAAACTGTCTAGATTCAAGGAAAGGAAAAACAGAAAATAGATCCGCCCCACCTCTCAATGTGTAAGTACGGTGAGGAAAAAATAAAGAAGAGATAATAATCATCTTTAAAAACTTTCTACCACACCCAAAGAATGTCTGCATTGAGACAGTTGTTAGTATTGAATCAGTGGTTTTACTCTGGGATACTTCTAGCCTTCCTCTCATTGTTGAAAGGTGATTAGTGCATCTCTGTTTTATCCTTCTCCAATTAGGTCCCAAGGCAGGAAACCAAGTGGGCGTGAGGGAAGGAGTCCTTTCCTTAGGTACTTCTTTCTCATCAGGAAGGAAAAGTCCCCCCCGCCCCGCAAGCCCCCATCAGATTTCTTCTTGCATCTCTTTGGCCAGAATCGGATGACATACTCATCCTTAGACAGGAGTGGACCTTTCTCTTAAGATGGAGCTGTGTCCAAGTCCTAAACAAGATGAGACTCCTAATGGCAAGGTAGAGGAGAGAGAATGGATTCTAGGTAAGCAACAAAAGTGTTGGCCATGTTCTTTTTGTATATATGACTGAATTTGTAGAGGACCTGAAAAGTCTAAATTAGAGGCCTGCCGCCTTCCTCATCTCCAGGCCCCATACAAACCCCATGATAGTTTTTGCCTATAAGAACCTTCATGTGCCAGGCTCGGTGGCTCAGCCTGTAATCCCATGCCTTTGGGAGGCTGAGGTGAGTGGATTGCCTGAGTCCGCGGGTTCGAGACCCGCCTGGGCAACTTGGCGAGACCTCATCTCTACAATAAATCAAAAATTAGCCGGGCATGGTAATGCGTGTTATATTTCCAGCTACTTGGAAGGCTGAGGCGGAAGGATCGCTGGAGCCCAGCAGGTCGAAGCTGCGGTAGCCGGGAGCAGCCACTGCACTCCAGTCTGAGTGACAGAGTGAGACTCCAACGCAAAAAAAAAAAAAAAAAAAAAAAAAAAACCTTCATGTTTGTACCACCTGCATGCTTTTTTTTAGCCTCACTTTTCCATTATTCCTCATCCTTCACATCCCTTATGTTTCTTAGCAATTGTCTCAAAATTTCTGTATGACAATCCACTCCAAAATTCAGGGATTTAAACAGCGTTCATTTATTCTTACCCACACATCTACGGGTTGACTGGGGGTAGGCTTGTGATTGGCTGATGGAGGTTAGGCTTGAATTCCAGCAGGAGGTTGGATCCATCCGTTCCACGTCTCTGGTCCTCCTCCCTGCATTTGCTGTTCTCCAAGTGCCTTGAACTCAATCAGTATCTCAAAGCAGCATATTTCAGAGTAGCATTTCCTGAATTCTTTCGCTGGTCAGGTGCTTAAGATCAACCATCTGACAAACTTGTTCTAGATGGTAGATTCTGGAGCTAGAAGAACTGAGTTCAAACCTGGGCTCTGTCTCTTACCAGCTATGTGACCTTTGCCAAATACTTAATCTCTCTAATCCTCACATTCTTCATTTGTAAAGAGAAGATTAGACTAGTAGTGCTAGGACATGCTCCACAATTTAACAAGGGTTATAATTGGATAATAGGGTTAAAGGTCTTTTGTAACTTCTGCCTGTTAAAAAATCTATATTTCATATTTTGTTTTCTACCTGTGATGAATGTATCTTACTTTTGTAATTTAACAAAAGGTATTTTTTCAAAAAGATGCTATGAACGCTTTCTGTAAACATGTAATAGCTGCAGATTTACAAGTTTTTTTTTTTAACAGTGAAGAACTGAAAATAAGAGAATGAATCAGGAAAGCTCATATTCTCATTTTTCCCTCTATTGAAGACAAAAACATACACTGAGTACTTACTATCTGTAGGGTGAAGAATGTGACTCTAAGTTGAAAAAGGACTATTTTGTGCTCTCATGCCCTTTACAATTGTGAGAGAAGTATTCTAAAAAAAAATAAATGAATAACAATAATGCACTTTATGTCAGAATGGGACAAACATTTAACAAAAATAGATTAAATAAACTAAATGCTTCCTGGGTTCCACCTGGGAGAGGATTGATCACATTAGGTAAAACATCACAAAATATTTCCTGGAAGCACTAGCAACATGGATGACTTATAAAGGGTATGTGACCTTCACCTCACAGATTCATTATTGTCTCAGTGCTTATTGGTTTGCTTCACAATAGAAGGAACATTGGTCAAGTGATAAGAACTGAGACTACAGAGTGATTGATTTACAAGAGGAGGAATCTCCCTACAACTGATTTAGTGCCCAGGAAACTGCTTTAGCGCCCAGGAAACTGCTTTAGCGCTCATGTGGAAAAGTTCAGAGGCGTAGGAAGTTCTATCCTCAGCAAAACTGAGAAATGCGGGGTTTACATCAACCACACTTTGATTCAGATCAATTGTTTGTGGGTGTGTACAGAGTCTGTAAAAACTGGAAAGATAAAAGATTGTCAAGTTGTTTAACTTTGGTTCAAGTTGATTTTCATTGTTTTCTAACTTGGTAAGAACTTAATGATTATCTTCCTTATTTTTTAAACCTGGAGGCTTTTATCTTTTGTTTCTATTTGCAAATGGCCCAATTTTTGCATAACTAAATTAACTGCCTATGTGAACACACAGAACATTATAGTAAGCCAAATATACAACTAGGTGTGAAAACGATATTTTGATAGAGGGTATCTGACATCCCTTTCAATAAGATTCCCCAAAGCAAGAGCATATTGACAAATTTTTAAGATTGTCAAATTGTATTATACATGAGTTTACATTTCTATAATTTTATTATGATGGTTTTTAAAAGACTAGTTTGCACTTGACAGTGCTGAATTCAGACTTATCGATTTCACAGAATGTTGAGTACTCAATCAGAAATGTTAAAGAAAAACAAAATTAAATTAAACACTAGTGATGTACGATGGCAAAGACCACAAGTTAAACATTGCACTATGTATCAAATAACTCAAACCTAGCCTCTAAAAATTTAACCCATCTGTCTTTGTGATAACTATAGAAAAGAAAGCCTTTAGAATCGATTGGGCATTTATTTGCTTCATTGTGTTTGGGGGAATATGCTCTTCAGAGAATCTTGGGCAAATAGAGAGAAGAAAAAAAAATGAAGAAACTTACATACTTCTCCATTCTTAAGAAAAGGAAGTAGTGAGGTCATCACCCTTGGCTAAAATCTGATCTGCTTATATCTCACATTCTTAGGTAACAATGCCCTATCCAGAGTTATGAAGTTACTAAGACAATTAAGTACAATTTTCTTCTGAATCTTTATTACTTCATTCACCCATTCATCAAATATTTATTAAACACCTACTATGTGTTAGATGCTGGGGATATAATAGCAAGAGGAGGGGAAGATAGACTGCCTGCCCCAAAGACTTGAGTGGGGGATAGGAATAGACATTAAAGAATGATACAAATTATTATAATATTACAGTTGTGTAAGTGCTAAAATAGAAAGCTATATGGTGCCAAGAGAACCTATAATAAAAGATCTACCCATGGAGGTCAGGGCAAGACTGTCACCCTTCAAGGAAGTTATGATTCATTCAAGGAAGACCAGGAGTTGGCTGGGTAAAGAGAAACACAGAACAGAGGAGGGAAGCCCACACCAGGAAAGACTGTGCAAGAGGAATAGAGTCACATTCAAGGACTTTAGGGAAGGCTGTCAGCAAGAAGGGAGGGAAGCCAAATGAAAAGTTATAGGAGAGGTGGAGGCTTGAAGGTATGCTAAAGGATCTGATTTCTATTTTCTCTTTATCTCAAGAGCAGTGGGAAACCATGACCAGATTTTCATCTGAGGGTTGATATCACCAGGTTTGCATTTTGAAAAACTGACTTCAGCACTGGTTTGAGAAACTGAGTGAAAGAGCTTGGTTGGCCTAGACTGAAGGTAACTGGTTGGGAGACTCCTGCCCAAGGGATGGCAGTGGCCTGGGCACGGTGGCTGAGGAGGAAATGGGGAGAAGCAGATTTTGAACTCAATCTTCCTCCATTGCTAAAGAGGCTCCAGCTTTGGCAAGATTGTTTGTGGGCAAGAACATGCCCAGCCCTCCTGATTTCATTGTACTTCCTGCATCTGAAACACCAGAGTTGGGAAGGGGTGTTTTCCAAAAAGACACTTTCAGAGGCAACTTTTGTGTTAGCTGAAGCTTAAGTTAAAATTCCAGGATTAAGAAAACGAACTTTCAGGTCAGGTGGGTAGCCCATACCTGTAATCCCAGCACTTTAGGAGGCCGAGGTGGGAGGATTGCTTGAGGCCAGGAGTTCAAGACAACCCTCGGCAACACAGCAAGACCCCCCCCCCCCCGCCACCATCTCTACTAAATAAATACATAAATAAATAAATGGGAACTGGGCATGGTGGTACAAGCCTGTAGCTGCTTGAGAGGCTGAGGTGGGAGTATTAGTTGAGCCCAGGAGTTCAAGGTTGTAGTGAGCTATGATTGCATCACTGTACTCCAAGCTTGGGTGGCAAAGCTCCAAAAAGAAAAAGAAAAAAAGAAAAACAAATGAACTCTTTGGAAGATTTCGGGAGTTGGGTTTAGGGAGAGTTGTTCGGCTTTATTTCTAGTGAACCTGGCAGCTACCCCTACAAATAAGCTTTCTTTCAGGTACAGGAATTCATTGTATGAGTGGCTGAAACATCTCCTGACCAGAGGGTTATACAGAATCTGTATTTTGGAAAGCTGGAAGTAGGTTGATCATGCGAGTAAAATTTATTATCCAATCAGGACACATCTGAAAGAGAAAGGGGGCTCTTTTCATATGTAAACTACAAAACAGATGCAAACTAGGATTGTCCTAGGCAAACCTGGTTGCCCTAACAGGAAAGGAAATTTGAAAGTCTATCCCGTGCTTCTCCCATGACCCATTTTGCACACGAGAGGCCAAGTATTCTCTTTCCTCATCTGTATTATTAATAAAATTGCAGTCATTGAGCTGACTCCGAAACCACGTTCATCTTCACATTTTCTGCCATACTTGAGACACTCTGAAAATAACGTTTCCCCCCATGATCACGCCCTGATAGCTGATCAATTACAGAATCACCCTCAGAAAGCGACTTCAACATGGGAGGCAACACCAGGAGCTTACTAGAAATACAGATCCTCAGGCTACCTCTTAGATCTACTTAGAATCTGAAGTTTTAGCTAGATTCCCAGGTGATCCATATGTCCATTAAAGTTTGAGAAAAACCTCTGGACTTCGACCCACAGTCAGAAAACAAGGCTACAGTCTGACAGTGTGTGCAGACACACAGCCCCTTGTGGGCACGACCGAAGCAAAAGGGTGGTGAAGCCATACCTGCCGTGACTGTGTTATCTGGGGGGAGGCTGTGCTCCCGACTGGCTAACCAGGTTTCGGGATCCACTCCCGGGTGTCAACTTGAAGTTTGAAAATGCAACTCTAAGCGCGGGAGCACTCTGCAGACGGTGGCGGGGAGCCGGCAGATGTGCGCGGAACGCTACGGAAAGTGCGGGCGCTTTCTGTGTTCAGTTACTTTGTGGAGCGCGTGCACTGAGTCACTCCCGAGCAGGGCCAGGCACGCGGGAGGGTGTGGGAGGGCGGGGGGCGCGGAGAGTCGCCGGCGCGCTCCGAGGGGCTGGTCCGGGAGACGTGATTGGCAGCTGCGGGAGGGCCGGGGCTGGACGCCGAGCCGAGGGGAGCAGGCTCCCGGGCGGGGAGAGGTCCTGCCCAGCTGTTGGCGAGGAGTTTCCTGTTTCCCCGCCGCGCCGGGTTGAAGTCGAGTGAGTCACTCGCGCGCCGCGACCGACGACACCCCCGCGCGCGCACACGCCGGGCCGGCAGTCGGCCTCCTGCGCAGCTCCCCTCGGCCGCCGGGGGCCTCCCCGCGCCTCGCCGGCCTCCAGGCCCCCCTCCTCGCTGGCGATCGGAGCCCCAGCTGCCCCGCACATCAGCCCGGCGGTCCGGGGCGGGGCGCGGCGGGGGGGCGCGGCGCGGAGGCGCAGCCGGGGGTCCGGTGCCGCGCTCGGGGCTCGGTCTATGACGAGCGGCGGGGGCTGCCATGGGTCGGGGGCTGCTCAGGGGCCTGTGGCCGCTGCACATCGTCCTGTGGACGCGCATCGCCAGCACGCTCCCACCGCACGTCCAGAAGTCGGGTGAGTAGCCCCGGCCCCGGGCTCGGCGGGGTGCCGGGGTGGGGGGCGTCCCGGGCTCCCCGCCCCTTCTCCGCGCTTGACAGTCGGCCCCGCGGACCCGGCGCCCGGGCGGAAACAGGGAAAGTTTCCCCTGGCGGCGCCCACGCAGCCCGACCGGGTGGCCGCGGGGCACGGGTGAGCGTGGCTGGGAAAAGAGAAGGAAAAGTTCGCTGGCGAGGGGCGCGGGGCGCGTGGGGTCCCCTTTGTGCGAGCAGGAAAGGCGCTGCGCTGGCCGCGATCGCCGAGCCCCCACCCCCGGAAAGGGAAGTTTGAGAAGTTGGGTATCTGGAGGCGGCCGCGGAGCCCCGGCCCGGGCGCCCGCCGCCCAGCAGCCAGCAGCCGGCACACCTGGGCCACCGCGGCCCGCGGCGGGGCCGCGCGCCCACCCGCTCCTTTCGGGGCCACCCCCTCCGAAGGCCAGCTGCTCGGCCCTTAGCGCTTGGAAATGGCCACGCATTCCTTCAGCCGGACTTCCCGGGCCGGAGTTAGTGGATGCAAGTTTCAAGGAAAGAAGCGACTTCCAGAGGAAACTGACCTGGCTCCACGGGGCAGGGAGTGGAGATGGTCAGGTGAAAGGTGGAACTCTGTTTATTTACCGAGTGTCCTGCCTTCGGGGAGTTGCCGGTTCTCTGCAGTTATGCTTTGGTGGAAACCGAAGGGTTAAAATCAGAAACGGGCTGCCCACCTGATCGCTGTCCCAAGAGGTTTTCAAGTGGGGGAAAAAAAATTGTAGGAGTTAGGTTCTTAACGATTTGTTATGGAAAGTGCAAAAACCCCTGAGACCTCAAAAGTTAGAATTTTTGCTGCTATGGTCCACATAACTTCGAGTATCTGCAGCTGTGGGCTGGGTAAGGGAGTATTGGAGAAAGGCATCCAACTTTTCTGGGCCTTAGTGTTCATGTGTAAAATGACAAGGTTGGACTGAGATCATTTTACATCCCCTTCATCTTTAACGTCTTCTGTGTCACGTCTTCTGTGTGGCGCCTTCTCCCTTTCCCCATGCACTTTTGGTGACTTGGAGATGTCTGTCCCGTGTCGATTTTAGATTTGACAGTCCACATCACCCAGAGGCACACATTTCATTTACCCAGGGGCACAGACTAATTTACCTTGAGGTTTGTCTAGAAGGAAGATGTGTTAGGGTCTGAGTTGTAAATTTCAGAGTATCTGAAGTGGATTGGGAACTTTTGAACAATTATGGCTTATATTGAAGGTGGCATGAAGATAAACGTTTTTAATGGAATTAGGAAGAAACTCTGTTGCAAGCAAAAAAGTTTGAACACCAATTTGAGTCCTATGGTTTTAATAAAATCTTAGTATTTAATTCTTGGCTTTTTTCCTATGTTGCAGTACCAAAATGTTCAACTGTCTCTCATTTTACTCCAGACTCTTAAAACCTGAGTTATATTTTGCTAATAAATATTTAAAATGGCACTCTTGATTTTCTGCTGTATGTTAAAAAATCATTGAAACTTTTGTTTCAGATTGCAAAAGAAGGAAATTAGCAGGCCCTGATTTTGTTAGTTAAGTTCTATTTACAAGGATAAGATTTATGATTTGCAAATTCCAGACTCAATAGTTCATGAGTCAGTTTCATTTCATCTATATACACACTTTCAAACAATTAACTTAAAAGCCTGGTGGGTTTTTATTGGGGTTTTTAAAGTTTTACAAAGCACATAGATTTCATATTTGTATGGAATTGGAGTTTCAAAATGATTAAAGAGTCATTTTGAATTTGTATCCATTTGATTCAAATTAAATTTTCAAAGTTGTTTGAAGGTTGAAGATAGCTATAGTGAAGATAAGAAACTAATTCCACTTGCATTTGCATTTTCCATGTAAGTGAATAGTTTCAGGATTTTTTAAAACCTAACTGGTCAATTGAAAACATTTTTCAAAATATCTTAATGCAAGATAAGATTATGAAGGAATGAGATTGTTTACAATCTCCTATTAGGTCACCTAAAAAAACTAAAAACAAAAACCTATCTTCTATTTAATAACTTGACAAGTGGGCAAAGGATTTCAGGATAAGAACAAATTTTATTAAGAAACATATTTGATTTTTTTAAATTTTGGTTTTAGACCAAAATTTAGAAATTAGTCTTTTGGGGAAAACTTCAAGTGTCTGAAAATTCCTTGGGTCTGAAAAATGTGACTGACTTTTCAGTTACCTAAAAAGAAATTCTGGTTGGGGACTAAACATTAGTAAAAGCGTCTTAGGTAATTAGTCACATAACTATAATCCCAGCTACTCAAGAGGCTGAGGCAGGAGGATCACTTGAGCCCAGAAGTTTAAGGCTGCAGTGATCTATGATTGTGCCACTATACTCCCGTCTGGGTGACAGAGTGAGACCCTGTTTCTTTAAAAAAAAAAAAAAAAAGTGTCTTAGGTATACAGAGTCTTTAAGGACATACTTATTTTGTTGGGGGTAGAGACTAGTAATCCTTAGGCCCCAAATCTGATCTTTGGTCTACTTGCTTTTTTCCCCCATTAAGGCACTTTTTCACCTCTAGGCCATTTCTGTTAACATTTTATCTTAGATGAGTTATGGTTTATACAAAATACTAATCTCATTTTGAATTCTTTCCCTTCTTTTCAATGTAACATCCCAGGGTAATGACACCTTATTATCTGTGTAGTCAACATAATTGCTCCATGTTTTCTACTTCAATTTACAGCTCCTCAGTTATCCACATGACTTTTTAATTTTTGCTGTAAGTGTAGTTTTGAACTCTATTTTTTCCAATCAAGAATGGCACTTCATTGATATCATTGTAAGAAAGTGGCCATTACTTATTCTAACTTCTCAATGATAACGATTGAGTATCTTCTTCTACCAGGCTGGATGCTGAGATCTGCAGATACGATCCTGGAGAGATGAGACAGAACTTTGCTTTCCTTGAGTTTAACACCTGGGAGCATGCGATAGGCAAAGAGGAGGATATATATTTTCATTCTTTCTACTTGGAAGCATTCTTGGATACTGGTGTTTTGTTTGCTGGACCCGATTTTCAAAAGCCCTTTTTGTGGTAGTTGTTGAATGCACTTAGGGGGTATGCATATTGAATGTTTCCTTCTCAGTCCTTCTAAATGTATTTTTGTATCAATTTGTTCTCACTTTCTATCCTTGCCTTGTTACAAACCCATTGTTGGGCCATCTTTAATTCCATTCTCTGTTCTTGTAGCCCACATGATGGACCCAATGATGTGTTGTATCCGTCTAGTCTTCTCTTTGATGATAGGCAGGAGAAGAGTGTAGACTACCAGCTTTGGAATCAGACTGTCCTGGTTCCAAATCCACCTCCTATTTACTGGCTGTGTAGCCTGTTGCAGTTTTTTTACTTTCTAGCCCTTAGTGCTCTCAACTGGAAAATGGGGGTTATGGAGTTATGGTGAGAATTAAATGAAATAATGATTCAAAATGCTTAATACAGTGCCTGCAACATAGTAAATATCTGTTTCTACTATTATTATTATTATTATAATTATTATTATTATTATTATTATACACTCCTTTTTTTTTTTTGAGTTGGAGTCTTACTCTTGCCCAGACTGGAGTGCAGTGGCTCGCTCCTGGTCATTGCAGCCTCACGCTGCTGGGCTCCGGCGGTCCTTCTGCCCCATCCTTCCAAGTAGCTGGAACTACAGGTGCGCGCTACCACACCCGGCTAATTTTTTATTTTTATTGTAGAGACGAGGCCTCCCCAAGTTGCCCCAGTGGGTCTTGAACCCGCGGGCTCAGGCAATCCACTCACCTCGGCCTCCCGAAGTGCTGGGATGACAGGCTGAGCCACCAAGCCCGGCCTTAGACTTCTTAATAGGACCTTACAAGGGCCTCAGTGACCTGGTTGCCACCTGGCTCTGCAGTGTCACATCTCACCATGGCCCACATTTTCCCAGTCCGCTTGTGTTACTATGTGTACACACACCACGAGCAGTTTAGACAACAATGCTTTTGTTCAAACTGTCTGGAACTCCGGTTACCTGGCTCAGTTTCACTCATGTTTTAAGACTAATTTAAGTGTCATCTTCATTAAGGAAACCCGCTATCAATGTCCCAGGTTGAGCTAAGTGTCTTCTCCTGGGCACAGACTTCTCTCCTAGCTCGTCACAATAGCAGACTGGAATGATATGTTGACATGATTCCCTTGCCCATTAGACCTCTTCAGGGTTCTGGCAGGGCCTGGTACATCATTAAGCACCCAGGAAATGCTCAGCTGAGATTCCACTCCATCTATTGCATCTGGTGCAACTGGGGCCACACATTTAACAGCCCATAAGCAGGCATTGTTTACTTTGCTGTTTTCATACTTTGTAATTGGTTCTTGTATTTTGATGAAATATGGAAAAGAATGTTTCAACTTCTGACAAATATGATGGAAAACTGCTAGATATTTTCATCCAATCCTTTCAGCTATAAATTTTGAACTAGTGTAGAGCTAGCCATGATAAAACTTTTTAAAAGTTTCACCAAATAAATTGTCCAGTAAATACTGATTCCTTTTTTTTTTTCTAGAGGTTGTCAGAAGGAGACTTTTATTAAAAATGAAGTGCTGAAATCTAAATTTAGCTTTTACGTTTCTTTTTTCATCAGGCTTTTATGTTTTGGTTTATAAGTGGTGAAGCATAGTATAAGGGAAGTGTGATCCTGTAGCCGCCACTGTCTGCTGTACGGCAGGGTGAATATTATTTAGGTCTGATGCAAACCACCAAAACGGTTTAAAATAGGGTACAGGGGAAATGTACTTCCTGGCTACAGCCTGGCATGATTTAACCAGTTTCCACATAGAAGCATAACTCTATCACCTTGTTAGTTTCTACCCTCCAGATCCTTCTGTACCACTTCAGCTGATTTAACTCATGATTTTCAGTAGAAGTGTCTTGGCAGATATCAGTTAGCGGTGAGAATACTCACCACTTATTTTGCACTCCCTCCTTTCCTTGTAATATTTGCCTCTGCAGGTCATCCTTGTTGCTACCTGAGGCAAGGTAACGATTATGATACTTACTTGCAGCCGGGCTCAGTGGCTCAGCCTGTAATCCCGCGCCTTTGGGAGGCTGAGGTGAGTAGGTTGCCTGAGCCCGAGGGTTTGAGACCCACCCGGGCAGGCGAGACCTCATCTCTAAAATAAATCAAAAAAAAAATTAGCCGGGCATGGTAGCGCGCGCCTGTAGTTCTGGCTACTCGGAAGGCTGAGGCGGAAGGATCGCCGGAGCCCAGCAGGTTGAGGCTGCAGTGGCCGGAAGCGGCCACTGCACTCCAGTCTGGGCGACAGAGTGAGACCCCAACTCAAAAAAATAAATAAGTAAATAAATAAATAAAAGATACTTACCTGCCTGACATGTCAGAAGGGTTTGGAATGCCACACAGGCAAAGTGACTCATTTCAGGGAAGAGTTAGGAAGAAGGGAGAGAGGGAGAACTAACATTCGAGAATCTAACTTAAGCCAACCACTTCACATTGCTTATCTATTTTAATCTTAAGAAGAGACTGCTGCAAGATAAGTCTTATTGTTTTTATTTTATAAGTAGAAAGAGGGAGCCTGGTCAAGGTCCCTGGGGGTTTGCCTTGTGTGTGTGTGTGTGTGTGTGTGTGTGTGTGTGTGTGTGTGTGTGTGTGTGTGTGTTCGTGTTCTAAGTTTGTCTTGCTTGGATTCCACTCTTTTTAATAGTCTATGTGTGTGCCTTGTGTGTGTTTAGACGGAAACTAGGAAGGAGTGAAGGAATATCATATTTGAAAGCGGGGAACCTTCCTTCCAATATCACCAGTTCAGTGCTCCTTATTTAATTAATTCTCTTTGCTTTTGTGATCTGCCTCCTTTCTTTGTACCACAGAAAATAAAAACATAAGGTGATTTCTTTGCACAAGGAAACTCTGTAGTTCCCAGTCTGATAATGATGTCTTGGTGGTGGAACCCACTGTGGGTGACCTATAGTTTGGCCATTTATAGCAGTTGGACACACACCATTTTCAAAAATGTGTATTATAACCCCCAAATTCCGAGCGTGTTGGGCCATCATTTGTGTACAAGCCTCCAGCAACATCTGCTGAGAGCAAGAAGAGCAGAGTGTGTCCCATATGACAAAGAAGAAAGGGACAGTTTGACTTTTGAGGTCCAACTAATTTGGTTGAGATTTTCCTCCTCACCCATTACTTCAGGATTGCTTCCATCTTTTTCCTGCCATGACCAGCTTTTCAGGTCTTGGCTCACAACATGATGCAACTGTCCCCTTGGGTGTAGTTAATTTAGTTAACGTATGGCCTCATACTTAGGCTTATGTGGGTTCTCTAGCATCTGTGTTTTGTTTACAGGGTTGAAGCTGTGATTATTACAAGGGATTTAGCTGCAGGGCAAGTACCTAGGACAGGTGAGTCTCTTATCTGGGAAAGGTGGAGATACATAACACTTTTTTTCCTTCTCTTTTCTGATGGAATATTTCCCTCCAAACTTTTTCAACTCTGCAACTAAAATATAGGCCTAGCATATGGTCAAAAGGGGTCTCTGTCCTAGGCTTTAGAGGCTGCCCTGCTCTTGTTCTCTGGTCAGGCCCATGTCCATGGGGTGAGGCAGCTTTTGGGCCTCACTGTCCCTGCCCTCTCTCATTTTTTAGATCATATTTTGGATACCCGGGAACCTCAAACTCCCTTTCTGTATGGTCTTGGACTAGTATCTTCAGTTTTTATGGATCCATGGGTCCATCTTCCTGAAGGTCTTCATTGCCACAGTTTGTGTACCTTCTTCCCGAGAAGCAGTCAAGGAACAGCTGTGTGTTTGGGGTTTGGGGGGACCGAGAGCGCCCACATGCTTGGGTGTCCATACATACACTTCTCACGAGGTCCCTCTTGATGTAAGTTGGAGTGGTCAGTGAAGAGGAAGGCAAGTTGTTGACCAGGGATGAGGAAAATGTCTCCCCGTACCACTCATTTCTCAGGAAGGACTATGGTTATCCCAGGGAAGATATATTTGTCAGTCAAAGTAGAAGGATGGAACCTATTTTATTGAGTAGTTTGTTAATTTGGTTTATAATTTTAAATATTTTGACCTATGGTATGTGGACCTCCATTGTACTCTTGTCCTGGGTCTTCGTCTTAGAGGTGGAATCTAACAACTGCAATGTTCCTTTGCAGAGGTGTTGGGTAGATATTGGTTTTTGTTAATTGTGCCATATTTTCTTCAGAGGAGAGAGCATTGCACATTAATGAAAAAGAAAAGTTTGTTTGTAACAACAGGGTTGTATTTCCTTTGGGAAATTTAGCATTTCATGATTTATATTGTCTTTAAGGGAACTTTAGCTCTATCCATTGACTTGTTCTATCTGCTGTTTCACTTACACATGTTATTTTTTTTAGATTCCTAGTGTTTTAGTTGTAATTCCTCTGTGTATTGAGATCACTAGGGCAAGGTGAAGCTTATCTGAATGTTTCTTCTTCCTATTGTAAATATTTTAGTTCAATGATTCATGGCCTTCTCAAGCCTTTCTAAAGAAAACAAGGTTATTAGGACAGTTTGGAGAAGTAAAAAGCTCTCCCAATACTATAGAAGGTACAGGATTGTCAAAACTGCATTTTGGAGATTTGACTAAGCTAACACGAGTGTCTTTGAAGAAAAATATGGATTGGGTACACATTTTCAGCAAATGTGCAACTGCTCTTTATCTATTAAGGTTGTAAATCATTACAGAGAAATCATTGACCATGGGAGGTAACTCCTAGCCCAACCTGTCATCTCAAAACTGCAAACTTTTCTACATAGAGAAATGGAGTTGGCCTTTTGCCCTTGTAGCTTTTACTCAAGAGACTTTGTGAATTTCCCCATTAATGGTTCTAGCTGCCACTTATTGAGATCTTGCTACAGCCTGGATCATGCTGAGCACTTCATGCAAATTATTTACCCCTCAAAGCAACTCTAGGTAAGCCTTTCAGTGATTAAGAAATTTTCCAGACCGGGTGCAGTGGCTGAAGCCTGTCATCCCAGCACTTTGGGAGGCCAAGGCGAGAGGATTGCCGGATCGAGACCAGCCTGGGTAACTTGGTGAGACCTCGTCTCTACAATAAATCAAAAAATTAGCCGGGCATGGTAGCATGCGCCTGTAGTTCCAACTACTTGGAAGACTGAGGCAGAAGGATCACTTGAGCCCAGCAGGTCGAGGCTGCAGTGGCCGTGAGTGTGCCACTGTAGCCCAGCCTGGGCGACAGAGTGAGATTCCGACTCAAAGAAAATAAAAAAGAAAAAGAAAAATGTGCCTAAGGTCACTCAGCAAATGATTAAGCTGAGGTTGGAATCAAGGTGGTCTGGCTCAAGCATCTAGACCCCTAATTGCTATGCTATACTGAGACTAGTCTGCCGCAATTGGTGTGTAAACTACTTGTTCATTATAGCATGGGTGTTGGAAGACTAGGGTTAAGAGAAGTAATGATAATATCCAGTATTTTTCCAGTACCTTAGCATTCTTTATATATAATCCCATGAATCTTAATGAAATAAAATAACGCTTGGTTTTTGTACCAGGTTGTCAAACAACATGCCTATCTTGTGACCTCAATGGGAAAATGAAATTTATGCATCAAGTGTACAGTCTTGGCTGAATCTTGGAACAGTTATGCCATCCAGGAGTTTAGGTATTCTGAGTAGAACACTCACTTTATTTGGAAGGACTGGGAGAGTTCAAAGATGGATCACATTATGTTGGGGGTATATATGATAGGCCCACGTGGATTTATTATGAAGTGCTTGGCACTTAATCTTCAAGACTCCTCCCAGGTATAGGCCCATCTCCTGGCCCTGAGAGAGGCCCTGGCGATGTGGTTAACAAGTGTCATCAAGTCTAACAATATTTAAGAAATCTTGTAGTGCCCTGAATCTTATAGCTCACTTGTAAAAGAAACTTGATATGTTTCCCCAAATTTGGAGGTCATCCAAAAATTTTATTTAGCACTACCTATAATGAGTTATGAAGCAGAAAGAAACTTTTCCAAATGACTCAAGAATAAATTACAAATTCTGATCACTGGTTCTAGAGGAACAACTGAATTATTTTTATATTCTCTCAATAGAGAATATTGTAAAATATTTTTGGAAGAGATGACCAGGGGGCATACAACAAAAATACGTAGGAACAATATTTCAGAGGTGTGTCAATCAGTTAATTATCAAAAATATTTGTTTTTTTAAATTTTATATTTGTGTCATTTGCAGTTTTTTTTAAATTTGTAGTTTGTATGTTACTATTTTGATTCTAAATAAATATTCACTTTTATTCCCACATTTTTATCTTTAATTTTACATTCTTTTTCTTAAAGAGTGCCCCTGAAATTTACAAGCTTCAGATTCCACAAGACCTGAGTCCAGAATGTCTAATGGTAGGATTTGCTTGTTGGCTTAGACAATAAAAATTTTTAAAATGCCTCCTCCTTCTTCCCATTGCAAACAGAGACTGAAGTCTGCATTGTTATTTCACTAAACCAAAACTTTTTTTCATCCAGGTTTAGCTAAACCCTTCATCATTTTCCTACTTTTGAGCCCATGCCAAGTAGAGAAGTTGCAAATATGCAATTATCATAATCCTTAGTCTTGAACGAAAGGTAACCCAGATCTGACCCTTAGTTTGAGATTAGAAGGACTCTGCCTAGGAGACAGCTGGCAAAGACAAAAGCACGTTGCACCAGGAATCAAGGTGTCTGGGTGACCTTGCTAAGTTTTTGGTCCCACTGGGACTCATTTTCCTTCTGTGCAGTGACAAGCGTTGGACTAGCCAAGATTTTCAGTATTTTCTGTTTTGAAACATTTCATTCTTTATTCTTCTTTACTGCTTTGTTAGTAGAGGAAATCATTGAAGTTGACTTTAAAAATCTTTATACAATTTTTAACTACTCAAAATAGAAAGCTATCAAAAGCCATAACAGGCCAGAACTGACAAATACTGCAAACATCCACAGTGTTTTTTTTTTTTGAGATGACTATTATTTTTTAAAAAAAAGAAAAAGAAACCATAGCTATTTTGAAATTTCCTACTACAGGTGTCTGAGCATACATCCTGACTAAATAGTCTGTTTACTTCAGCTAGTCCTCACTCCTTCTTAACTGAAGCCTTACTTGGTTTTGGTGGTATTATCATTTCTCTTTGGTTAATGACGGCGTTTTCATTTTCCTCTTCCTCTGAATTGGAAAAAAAATGTTTGTGAAGGTTTCTCCTGAGGTAGAAGATTATGAAATGCTTTGCTATCTCTAGGAGAAGTAAAACCTAAAGGACTTTCCATATTTTGGAGGAAAAGAAAGGCAACTTGTCTGGCTATAGTTAGTGTCGTGTTGCCTTTCCAAGATTTCTCCACCACTTTTCTTAAAATATTCTCAGAGAAGACAGAATTTGCTACAGATTGGCAGTTTTCAGACAGCTGTTTTAGGCGGGAGAGTAGCTGCTGAGTTCTGTAATTGCATTTCTGTAGAATTTGCAGACACTTGTTTCCATAGGCGTCTTTTAACTATTGCTTTGAGTGACTGTCTTGTTACTGCATATCACATTTATGTTTTGTCCTCTAAAACTTATAGTATTGGACAAAAAAAGAGACCATATGATATAATTTTTCTCCAATACTAATATTTTATATTTCTTGTTCTGGAATTCTGTAAGTGACATTGTTAGGAAATAGTTTTCAACAATTTCAATCCACTTTGGGTACTCTTAGCTTTTATTATTATAATTTCTATGGTTAGAATACATTTCTGTTCTCAGTTTTTATCACCTCTCTCTCTCTCTTTTTTTTTTTCTGATGCTCAAAGACAGAACTGCCAGCTTTATTACATATTTGAAATTCAACATGACAAAAATAAGAACCAATTTTTAACCCCCAAAATACTCCATCAGGTTTGGATGATGGGATAGCCTCCTCTGCTCTGGATGGTTTGCCTTTTGCCTTTGTCTTAATGGAAAAATAACGCTCTGGTCTTTCTCTTTTTTTTTTTTTGAGTTGGAGTCTCACTCTCCCGCTCATGGTCACCCCAGCATTGACCTACTGGGCTCTGGTGATTCTTCTGCCTCAGCCTTCTAAGTAGCCAGAACTATAGGTGCGCACTACCACACCCTGCAAATTTTTTATTTATTGTAGAGACGAGGTCTGGTCAAGTTACCCAGGCTGGTCTTGAACCTGCGGGCTCAGGCAATCCACTCGCCTTGGCCTCCCAAAGTGCTGGTACAACAGGCTTGAGCCATCATGCCCAGCCCGTTCTGGTCTCTTGTTCCCTTTTATCATCTTCTTTATCTCCCTTTGCTGCCTCTGACGTTTCAGTCCCCTTCTTTGTCTTGTTTCTTTGTTTCTTGATATTTTTGTAAGTTTTTTTTTTTTTTGAGTTGGAGTCTCACTCTGTCGCCCAGACTGGAGTGCAGTGGCCGCTCCCAGCCACCGCAGCCTTGACCTGCTGGGCTCCAGTGATCCTTCCGCCTCAGCCTTCTGAGTAGCCGGAATTACAGGCATGTGCTACCACACCCGGCTGATTTTTTGATTTACTGTAGAGATGAGGTCTTGCTGCCCAGGCGGGTCTCGAATCCACGGACTCAGGCAATCCACTCACCTCAGCCTCCCAAAGGCGCAGGATTAACAGGCTGAGCCACCGAGCCCGGCTTGGTTCTTTTGTCATGAGTTACCACATGTACTCTCAGAATGATGTGTTTGTGAATAAAATGCATCATTGCACTTATCTCTTTTATCATCTATTTATTTCTTGTAATGAGCAAAGGGCTAGTCCTTTCCTTTGCTATGTCTTCTGTTTTCTATCACCTACAGCTAAGGCCTTTGTTTGTTCTGGTTTCTTGCTCTTTCGGGAGCCTCATTTCTCCCTGAACATTCACATTTCATAAGTTGTAATATGCATCGAGGCCCTCATCTTGAGCTCAAGCAATCCGACCTTGAAAAAGACGGTTTCCCATTCTCTCCTGAAAACAGCAACTAGAGATGTTCTAATGCCTTTGCCGCTCGTAGGATGGTCAGGAACCAGCAGTATCGGCATCACTGATAATTTATTGGAAAGGCAGATTGTGGGTCCCTCCCCAGACATACTGCATCAGAATGTGCATTTTCACAAGCTCCCTGGGTGATTCAAGTGCACATTGCAGCTTGAGAACCACTGCTCCTCTAGCATCAAAGCATTTTCCAAGGAGGAGCCAAATAATAGGCGATGACTTTAGTGGATCACATCAGGCCTGTTTCTGTCTGCGAGGAAGGGGAAAGTTCTAGGAAGATTTGCACTCTGTTTTATGAGAGTCTTTTGCCTCCTGCTAAGCTATATAGTCTGTTTCAACTGTATGTAACTAATGTACTAAACTAGCAGAAGAGAAAGTGCGTTGGTGGCAAGTCCACTAAATGAGTCAGTTTTTAACCAGGTGGTTTCCCCAACATCCTCCTTGAGTCTTTTATCCACTGAGTGTCCGTTCCTTGACCATGAACTGCAGTACCCAAGGATCTGTTTCCCTGCTGAACTCAGCATTAGTCATGTTTACCTCATTAGGCATTTCATCACAGATTGCCCTGACATTTGTGGGCCATAACTCATCCTGAAACTGTCATACCTTGGCATTTCTTACAATATGTAGCCCTCTGCTCTATACAAAGTACATACCCAATAAATTAATGAATTTGTGACAGGTTTTCAGGAAGTGGTTTTGTTCTTCAATTTTCTTTTGAATCCTCTTTGTCTTGAGTAGCTTATTTAACTGAGGACTTACTAAATTTTTATTGATTTGCTCCACATTTATTTTAGACAGTTCTGAGAGTACCACTGTAGATTTTTTTCATTGATTGGCTTCTTTATTTCACTCGCCATAAGGTAGCTCTTTGTGTCTCAGTTACTTTTGTCTTCTAGAATTATGGGTTCCCGTCAGTTATAATGTTCTTAAGTAACATACGGCCACAAAAATCAGTTCTCATAACTAGTTTCTGAGAAATAACTTTATTTTCTGACTTTTTTTTTTTTTTGCCTTGGACATCTGAACTATATTTAGAAAAAAGAAAAGAAGAAGAACAGAAAACTTTCCATTGCAACTTGTATCTCATGTGTCTTCCTGTTGCATCAAATCTTAGCTTATTCATCAGAATAGTTGCACGAAATTCATAACCACTTGGTTTTATTTTTGCCTTTGAATTATGCTGTCCCAACACAAACTGAACTCTTACCTTCTGTCATCCGTAAGACTCTCCTAATTGGTTTCTGCCCATGGACACCCCTTGTTCCTTCTCTTGTCAATATATACCCATTGCCATCAGTTAAATTTCCCCCTAGGCATCATTTTGTATGGGTGACTCGTGCTAGAAAACCTTATATGGATCTTCTCTATGAATCCTAGGTGATCACATGGTCCTCCCTTTCTCTTCGAGGTCGGGTACCACCTCAGTGTCTGCTGTCTCCTAAGACAGTGCCTTGCATACTGATGGGAGGCAGAGAGCACGCAGGACTGGTTTGATGTCTGCATACAAGGATTAGGCTAAACCTCTTCCCTGTCTTCCATTCCATCCTTTACAGGGTTTATGCCCTGGTTCTGCTTGAACCAAGCCTCCTCACACAGCCCATTCCCACCCCCATCTTTTTTTTTTTTTTGGAGTCAGGATCTCACTTAGTTGTCCACGCTGGAGTACAGTGGTGTGATTGTGGCTTACCACAGCCTCAGCCTCCTGGGCTCAGGCAATCCTTCCACCTCAACCTCTTGAGTAGCTGAGACTATAGGTACACCACTATGCCAGCCTGATTTTTTGATTTTTTTGTAGCAACAGAAACAAGGTCTTACTATATTGCCCAGGCTGGTCTCAAACCCCTGGGCCCAAGGACTCTTCCCATCTCCGTCTCCCAGAGTGCTGGGATTACAGACACGAACCACTACACCTGGCCACATGTATATTTCTTTTGCTTACAGATATCCTAGCTTGTGACCATTCTTTACCCTCCAAAATTTTCCATTCTCCACCTGTGTCCTTTGAAATAACACCTGGCCTGAATGTCACTTCTTCCATTGAATCTTCTTTTCTCCTGTTTACATTTTCTCTCATAGGCCTTGCTTTCTCACTTATAGGGCCTCGTTCCTTGTTCTCCAAGTTGCCTGTGGCGGGCCATCTGTGTGGGTGTTAACCCACTTATTAGAATGAAAACTCTTTGAGGAAAATTGTATCTGATTCTTCCCTAGCTCTTAACACACATTCTCTTCTCACGAAGTGAGTTTGTTCATGTGTTGTGTTTGTTCTAGCTTGGAATTCATCACTTTTAAAAGCAAGGGAAAAATGCTTTTGGATCCTAGACTAGGGACTGTGATGTTTTTTCCTTGACTGTTTACCTTCTCACTGCCATGTGTGAATGTCAGTGGCTTAATGCCACCTGTCTTATTGTCTAACCGAGCCACAGACGTGTGGGAAATCTTGAACATGTGCTTTCTGCAAGTTGCTCTTTACAGTGGAGGTTTGCTCTGTCTGCAGTCTTCAGTTTCTTGAATTTGAGGGAGCTGCAATATGTGGGTGTTACAGGCTATTGTTTTTCCATCCATCACAAGCCGCCGCCTTTGATTCATTTATCCTCTTGTGTGTGAATCTTTTGAAGAAGGCCCAACACATTTTCACTATAGAAGCCAGGAAAGTCATAAAGCAAATCATACCATCTGACGCAGGACGGTATTTTGCCACTTCTGCTTGAGAAGGGGAGGCTGAAGGCGTCTTGACGCAGTGGAGAGTGACTGAAGACTCCCTTCTACCTGGCGAGTATCCCATATTGCAAAGGTGATCCTGGTTGCATTTTTTGGAGAGCCCTATTAAGATGATACATGCTAAGGATGCTTAAATGTGGAGACTTTCTTACATGGGCACTTAACAGGAGTGGGTCTTTAAGGAAGGCCTCTTCCATTACAACACAGTCTCCATCCATAGCTCCCTGCATCCTGAATAAACATGCCATCTGGGCATCAGAAGTAGTGTGCTTCCTGTGCAAGCAGAGCTTGCAGATACTTCTCCTACGTCCCCTCCAGCCAGATCAGCACCCATGAAGCCCCTCCTCTAATGGGAATTCTAGAGTTGCCACTGACTTCCTAACATTACTTAAACTTGGACTAGTAATGCCTTACCTGCCCTATATATGAGGGGAAAAGGAGATGAAATAAGAATTTTATGGCCAGGTCCCAGCACTTTGGGAGGCAGAGGCGAGAAGCTTGCCTGAGTCCAGGGGTCTGAGACTAGCCTCGGCAACTTGGTGAGACATCTCTACAATAAATCAAAAAAGTTTGTCAGATGTGGTGGCACATGACTGTGGTTCCAGCTACTTGGAAGGCTGAGGTGGAAGGTCGAGGCTGGGGTGGTAGTGAGTGAGCCGCTGCCCACCAGTCTGGGCGATAGAGTGAGACTCCTACTCAAAAAAAAAATGTTTCCCAGGCCGAAGTACAATAGCACAATCACAGCTCACCACAGCCTTGACCTTCTGGGCTCAGTCACCCTTCCACTACAGCCTCCCCAGTAGGTGGGACTATAGGCGCACACCACCACACCCAGCTAAATTTTTTTTGGTTTTTTTTTTTGTAGAGACAGGGTCTCACTGTGTTGCCCAGGCTAGTCTCAAACTCTTGAACTTAAGCAATCTTCCTGTCTCAGGCTCCCGAAGTGCTGGATTATAGACATGAGCCTCCTTCCAGCCCGACCTAAGAATTTTAATATTCTTAAGTCTTAATATTCTGTGGCACTTACTGTAAGTGGTTGAAATAATTTTTTTTTAATTTGGCATGTCATTGGTTAGCTTTCAAAACTGCTGAAACATTTATCTTCCAAGATTTTAATGATGATGTTGGTGAGGATGTTTGTGGCAATTATATAATCACTTACATTTATTCAGCACTTTGCAAAGCATTTTCACAAACTCAGAGTGTTGTCTGTTATCTGTTCATTAATGAGATTTAATGAGATGCCTGTGGTGTCTTCAGGGCAAATAGGAGGGAATATAGTTTCTTAACACTTCAGTGTTAACTTCTTGAATAACTGCTGCAGCTATAGTTAACCCACTATGAGCCAAAACTGTTGGCTTGAATACTCAAAAGGCATAACTCATTTTCTGTAAAAATAACTTGACCAAATATTAGATGTCTGTGTAAGTCATTTTCTGCCAGTTAAAACAATTTTATTCTTCTCTGTATCTTTCTTCAGACATTCATCTTTAAGACGTTCTGGGAAAGGAAATGAAAAACAATACTTGGCCTCTAATACAATGTACAGTTTTGATTATCATCAGCACTTTCATAAAATTTATCTTCAAGAAAGTCTTTGGAGAGAGCCCCTGAAAAGCTTGGGAAAGTTTGATTGGTCTAGTATCACTTGTCTTAAATCTTCTTTCCATGTTTTATAGGACAACTGTGGAGGCAAATTTGGCTCTTGTGTTCTCTAAATTGAAGTGTCTTGAAGTTATAAGAAAACGAAGGTTTCAAACATGGTGGTTGGTGACTGCATTGGTTGAAAGCAGTTGCTTAAATCTCAATTCACTGTGGGCTTTTGTGGACTGTATTGTGACCAGAATGAAGTGGAAGGTCCTTATTTTAGTGTACATTTCTTCCATAGCTCTCTTTGGTACCCATCTCTGTAGAACATACAAACTGTCTTTCATTGTTAAAATAGTTGTTAAATGAATATCAAAAGCCAAAAAAAAAAGTCATGAAAAAAATTATTTGCTTACCTGTCCAGGCAGAGAATAAACAAGTGCCAGGAAAGCATAAAAGAGAAGTGATTTGAATAATTTTACTGTCATTGAGACACATAGGCTAAAGAACACCAGTAGAAGAATCTAGTCTGCTAACTTTGAAGAAAACGTATTGACCACAAACATATCTGTTTATAACCATCTTTTAAATGATCTCTTACGTTAATAAAGAACTTCATTCTTTGCAACACAGTTTCACTTGCATGTCATCTTTAACTTTGGAAGCAGCTATCTGAGACAGCTATGATTATCCTGTTTTACAGATGTGGAAATGGAGACCCAGAAAGACTCAATCATCTGCCCAGGCTGTAATAGGACTGTCCATCCACTGAGACATAGTAAAGTATCATGAATTTCTCTCTCCATCATTTTACCATTTTTAGTCATCGTGTTCCCTCACTGTTTAATCTGCAAGTAAATATAAGATAAAAGTTTATGGTCTCATCATATTTCTGTGTATTCGTAGCTAAACTGTGGAAGAGGTGACAAGGAGTGTACGTCAGGGTTCTTGTTCGGCCTTGAACATTATAAGTCGTACTTAAGCTTCCTCTTTACACTTCTTTGAAGGTTTTGTCCACCAGTCATACTAGAGTTCAAACTATGTAATGAGTCATTTTTCTTTTCCTCTTTCCTTGTGCAGACAGCTTCTCTTTTATACACCATGCGGTCTGCCTTCTTGGGGGTTGTGTCACCATCGTCAGTGGACAAATGTTGCCATTTATAATAAGCTGTGCCAGTTGCTACCAGTCTGAGGTTTTGCTCTTCACCAGAGCTTCAAGTTGCCGAACCTCATCAACACGGACATCTTTTCATAGGAAGGGCGTTCTTCACCATGTAGACATAGAGGTCAAGTATTGTCTTTGTCTTCCTTTCCCAGAATTTCTTGAACACCAAGGTTTAAAGAAAGCTATTGAGAAAAACAAAACTGTTTTGACAAGCAGAATACAAGTAACACAGACATCTAATTTTAGTTCAATTGCTTTTATATAAAAGAAGGTATACATTGAGGAGCAGTGAGACCTTACCTGTATAACTGTATTTTCAAAGAACATGCTTAAGCATCACCTCAATGAGCAGAAACGACATTCTTTTTGCCATCATATAAAGCTAATATATACTCCTGCTTTTCTGCTGTTTGCTCCACATAAATGTTTTTCCCCCAACATCAAAAAAGAAATCGAGTCATGATGTCATTTAATTTTGGTTAAAGAACATATTAAATTCACTCTCACATTATTATATGGGCTTCTTTCTCTTCTTTTTCGCCAGTATTCATCAGGACTATTTTTCCAAGGGGCTTAGTTGGGACAGAAGACTATCGTAATCCTTTTACCTTGTTGAGGATTTTCTGCAAAGATGAACTTCATTAAACAATGCCTGGGTTCATGAGTTGATAATTGTAGTGATTTTCAAACTGTAATAGATTTCAGCATTACCTTTCTCTGTACTTCCTTTAAAAAAGAGATTCCATGTTAAATCTTGTGGAATCATACCTTTTATATGATCATTTAAACATTGTAATTTTTACATACTGATTTCTGTTAAAGCAGATGTCACTGTACCAAGAAAATACTCAAATTTCGGATATTTCAAAAATGGTCCTTTTTTAGATCTAGTACATAGATGCTGCTTAATATGTATTAATTTAATATGTATTTATTTATTAATATGTATTTATTTAATGGATTAAAAAAGAAAAATATCACAGAGTCTAGGAAGAGAAATTAAGTTGCAGGGACATACTGACTTAAAATTGTTGTTTGTGTCATGTCTATTTAGCATTGTAATTTTCTAATTAGAAATGTAAATCCACAACTGTTAATTCTGATCTCAGGAACTATTTGCCCTCTTAACTTCTTTGCTAGATTATCTAAAGGGAGATATCCTTTCTCACATTGGTCTCCTTGAACTCCACTATTCATGTTGCCTTGTAGGGTCAAATCTCTTTAGAAATTAAGCTTTCTCAGGAAATCTGCTGCTCAGATCTCTCAACCAGATCTTCCTTTAAGCTTATTGTCTCCTTGGTGATTGGCAAAGGATTTCCACCCTTTAAAAATGTAGGAACTTGTAAAATCCATGCTTAAAAAGTAATCTAAAAATGATCTTCCAGTAAGAATGTATACAATGGCAACAAAAAGCCCTGGAGCCAACATTGTTTATAACCCCTGCTTCATTCCCAAATTTATTAGAGTTTGAGTCATACAAGAAAAGTATTTGGGTTGGGCTTGACTGTACCTGTGTATATAATATAATGAGGTTCAGTTATAAAGCAGTGTACAATTTTCCTAGGCGCCAGATCGAGGCAAAGATGTGAAGTGTCACCTGTAGGCCTGACCTGCTCTGTCCAGTACTACCAAGCCATCATCTCTAACTGTGACTTTTTTTCCTATCAAGTTCTTCATTCCATATAGAATAAGTCTTTTCCTAAACTCATTTTTTCAACACTAGCCACACACGTTAGGATCACCAGAGAGCTTTTAAAACAATCTCAATACTTGAGCCAACCTAGTTCTGACTCATCGCCCTGGGGTGAGGCTCTGGCATCATTATTGTTTTAAAAGATCCCCAGATGATTCTGATGCAGAACCCAGGTTGAGAAACACTGACCTTGTGAAACCCAGGTAGGTTACAAATGAAGAATTTGACCAGAGAAGTCGAAGTATTTACTGGATGTCCCACAGCAAAAAAAAAAAAAAAAAACGTGCCGTTTACTGGTTCAAATCCCCCATCTATTGACTTTAAATCCAGTATAACAAATTTGAGCAAGGTTTTAGAAGGCTTTGGAAACTCACTTGCAGAGTGGGGCAAATACAGGCCCATCTAAAGTCTACCTCACAATAAAGATGGTTAAAAACTAAGACTCAGGGAGGCAGGGCACTATCCAGGGGCTGGAGAAGGTGGTAAGGGTGACTTTCCAAAAGAGAACACCTGACCCGGGTCTGAAAGGCTGGGTATGATTCAAGGGGACACCACTGTCCACCTGCTAGCACCAGGCTGATGCCTCTTCACTTTCTTCAAGGGAACAGAGGGGAGGTGGCAGACACCAGGGATGTGTGTCCACCTGCCATGCCAACGTAGTTCTCCAGCTCTGTCAGCCTCGGCCAAAGCAGGCAGTGAGCTTGTGAGCCACCATGGACCACTTCTTGGGGGCCGTATCAGACCTCAGGAGTCCTTGCAGATGCTGTTCTTGGCTTCTTCTCCCTCCCTGTAAACTTCACAGCTGACAGTGAAGGCACTGACCTCCTCCCAGGCAGGCTTCCTTGGGGAAGATCTCCTTGACCTTAACTGTCCACCTGGTAGATCTGGTGGGGAGGCGGGTAGAAATTTGGGGGGTGGAGAAGTCAGAAGGAGTGAACAAGTCAAAGGGTTTCTGATAAAAGGAGTTGTTCAGCAGAAAGGAATCGGATTGTTGGAGCTTTCAGTACCAGACTGTGTCGTTTTCGACTTAATTCTCTAGTCACTGGCAAATGAAACTGAAAAGTAGGACATAATAAAACCACTATAAGGCCAGGAGTTTGTGATGGGAAGGTCAGGAGTCTTTTTTCTTCTTTTCCCATAATGGCTCTGCAGCTAGCAGGAGGCAGGGAGGTTTGCCATAACCTCAAGTCGGCACCTGGTCCTTCTTGTTTCTGATCCCACACTGGGGCATTTTATGATTATTTTAAGAACAATAGTTCCTTTATTGCACTTGAAAAGATGTATGAGGAAGCTTTTTCAAGTCCTAGGACTTAAGGATGCTCCAACTTATTATTAGGTTCTATCCAGACCTCACTCCACACAGCGTAGCCTGGGAAAACCTCTGGAATAAGGTGTGAAAAATACAAACCGATGAAAACAATTCAGTGGTTCCAAAGAATGTCTTTTTTTTCTCCCTAGGCCTCACTCATAGACATTTTCCTGACATAATCTCCACTTCAGGTATCACAAGGATATGCATGCTTTGAAATTCTGAGGAAACTTAAATTTCTTTCTTTCTTTTTTTTTTTTTTTTGAGTTGGAGTCTCACTCCATCGCCCAGGCTGGAGTGCAGTAGCACGCTCACCCCAGCTTCAACTTGCTGCACTCAGGCGATCCTTCTGCCTCAGCCTTCCAAGTAACTGGAACTACAGGCGTGTGCCACCACGCTTGGCTAATTTTTTGATTTATTGTAGAAACGAGGTCTCGCCTAGTTGCCTAGGCTGGTCTCGAGCCCCTGAACTCAGGTAATCCCCTCTCCTTGGCATCCAAAGTGTTGGGATTGCAGGCTTGAGCCACCACGCCCGGCTAAAAATCGAATTTCAGTGGGGCTGAGCCCTGATGGAATACATCTTATTACATCTAACACTATGTTCATGGGAAGCCAGGGAGAGAAGGGTGATGGAACAACACGTTTAAGCCAGTGCTAGGAGTTCACCAGAGTGGAGAAGATTGCCAGTAGCCTAGGAACTCAGTATTTTGAGAGCAGTTACTTCTTAACCTCCATTATGAGTAGTATAGCCATCTTAGATAGCATCATTGTTCAATAGAACTTTCTGCAATGATAAAAATATCTTCTATTGTGCTGTCCAATGTGGTAACCATTAGTCACATGTGGCTTGATATGTGGCAAGTGTAGCTAAGGAACTGAACTTTATTTTATTGTATTTTTTTTATTTTGAGACAGGATTTTGCTCTGTTGTCCAGGCTGGAGTGTGGTGGTGTGATCATGGCTCACTGCAGCCTTTTCACTCCTGGGCTCAAGTGATCCTCCTGCCACAGCCTCCTGAGTGGCTGGGACTATAGTTGTGAGCCATCACACTCAGCTATTTTTTTAGTTTTTATAGGGATGAGGTCTCACTATGTTGCCCACACTGGTCTCAAACTCATGGCCTCAAGTGATCCTCCCTCCTTGGTCTCCCAAAGTGCTGAGATTGCAGACGTGAGCTACTGTGCCTGACCAGGAACTGAATTTTAAATATATATATATTAAAAAGTATACATATATATAATTTCAGTTAACTTGAATGTAAATAGTCTCATGTGACTGTTGGCTACCAAAATGGACAGAACTCATTCTCCTCAAGTCCCAAAAAGGCACATCTGGGTCATTTCTTAGCACCTATAATCATAGCGTGACAGATTAAATTACCCGTACCTCTCCATTCCTGTGCCTTGGAATTACAGGCTGTTTTTGTCTTGGAAACCTGATAGTCTAATGTTTATGGAAATACTCTTTAGTAATGTACTGTAATTATAATATTTTATTGTAGGAGGATCTAGCCAGGCCTTTTTTATCATTAGTGCTTTTAGTTTTAATCTTAAAAGGACTGTAAAAATAGGATTCTCTTGTGGGAGAAAACTGTGCTGAAGGTCTATGGGCAGGGAGTGGTAAGGAATTTTTTTTTTTTTTTTTTTGAGTTGGAGTATTTCTCCATCACCCAGGTTGGAGTGCAGCGTCATACTCACAGCCACCCAGCACTGACCTGCTGGGCTCCGGCGATTCTTCCACCTCAACCTTCCAAACCTTCCAAGTAACTGAAACTACAGATGCGTGCTACCACGCCCGACTCTTTTTTTAAAAATTTATTGTAGAGTTGAGGTCTGGCCAAGTTGCCCAGGCTGGTCTCGAACTCTCGGGCTCAGGCAATCCACTCACCTCGGCCTCCCAAAGTGCTGGGATTACAGGCTGAGCCACCAAGCCTGGCCAGTGGTAGGGATTATAGACCATTCAAATGTCTCCTGGAAATACTGGCAAAAGTGAAGTTAAAGCAGCAGATAGAAGTCTTCAAGGAGAAAACTTGCCATGAAGGGATGGATGCTTTTACTGGGGTTTCTTCTTTTTCTTCTTCTTTTTTAATCAGAAGAGTCTTGCAGAAGCGGCTTCTCTGAAGGCATCAGGATTTTCCCCTGTGAATAAATCCTCCCCCCCTCTTGGTCACCTCTCTACTATGTTCTCCAGGAAACTCACCCCTATTTAGCATGCTATGTGACTTAAAACCTCCAAAAATCCTTGCAAAAAAAAAAAAGCCAGTGTTTTTTTCTAAAATGTTAATTTCCTTGCTTTAGGCTTCTGTGGGCTTTGACTGGAAACTTAATCTGTGCCTGTGCCTCCTGCATTATGTTTCAGCCATTGAAATGGGGCTTAATAAGAATTACTTGATACCTTGGGAGGCAGACAGCCTTACTTTTATCTTAGGCTCAGGGATTTGCATTTTGAGAGGCTGTGCCAGCTGACTTGAGCCCTTACAGGTTTCAGCTTGTTGCAAACCTAGTTCGGTCCATTTCTCTCACTTCTGGGACCTTGTGCTGCTGCCACTCATGGCTTACGGGCTTTCCTTGGAACCCTAGCCCTTGTCCCTAATTGTCTTCTGTCCCCACCTCAGCAGTGGTAGTACAGACAGCCAATCATTTAATACTAGACACATTCCTTAAGAAGTTGGACTGGAACTTTAATTGCACACGACATCCAAGCCAGCAGGCAAGTCTCTTCTCAGTGGGATTACTTTTCTAGCTCTGCCCTTCTTCCCTCGGGGCCTTCGTTCTCTGATGTCCCAGGAAGCCAAAAAACCCAGGTCTCTTTGGATTTCTTTAGATCAGCATTGTCCTATAGGACTTTCAGTGATGATGAATCCATTCTCTCTCTATTCCTGGTCACATGTGGCTGTTAAGTACATGAAAAATGGCTAGTGTGACTTGGAACTGAATGTGTGATTTTATTTAGCGTTAGTTAATTTAAACTGAAAAAGCCATGTGTCCTCATAGTGATGATGGTGCCCTTGATTTTGGAACAACATGTCTTGGAAGAGGTGTTTTCTTCTGGCTGCCCTGTGACCCTCCACTGTCACGATCCAGCTCTTCCCAGTGAAGAAACTCTCCTTGACTGCTACACTGACTTTCTTTTACTACTGATTTTGACTGGTTAAACCTTGAGGTTTTTACCTTTTTACTGATTATATACACCCTCCATACCTGGGTTCAACATGTCTTTTTGTTTCTATTGTCCTATTTCCTCTGTGAGCATATCCTTATTCCTTATCTGGCAACTGCAAATATGCATTCTTGTTTTGTTTTGTTTTGTTTTGTTTCTTTTTTTTTGAGTTGGAGTCTCACTCTGTCACCCAGACTGGAGTGCAATGGCCGCTCCCGGCCACTGCAGCCTCACCCTGCTGGGCTCCGGCGATCCTTCCGCCTCAGCCGTCCAAGTAGCTGGAACTACAGGCACGCGCTACCACGCCCGGCTCATTTTTGATTTATTGTAGAGATGAGGTCTCGTCAAGTTGCTCAGGCGGGTCTCGAACACGCGGGCTCAGGCAATCCACTCACCTCAGCCTCCCAAAGGCACGGGATTACAGGCTGAGCCACCGAGCCCGGCTGGTTTTTACCTTTTTAAGGTTCTTCACTGATTATATACACCCTCCATACCTGGGTTCAACATGTCTTTTTGTTTCTATTGTCCTATTTCTTCTGTGAGCATATCCTTATTCCTTATCTGGCAACTGCAAATATGCGTTCTTTTTTTCTTTTTTTAACAAATAAGAGGAACTTATCAGAAGGGTAGAAGGTTTCTTTTGGGACCTAAGGATGAGATATGAAACTTGGCTTTAGAAGACTAAGTGGAATGGAAAACTATCAGCAAGTGTTTGCTGAGGACCAGCTACCATGTGCCAGCCAATGTTTGAGATTTGAGGGAGCATAGCAGTGAATTTAACAAAGTCCAAGATTCTGCTAATACATCAGGGGATCTAAGTACAGGGTGAGAGGCCGAGAGTCATAGTAGGTGTTTGTACTTTTATTTTATTTTGTTTATTTATCTATTTTAAAGATGTGGGGTACAATTCAGGAGTAGGTATACAAGTGGACATCATACAGGTAAAGTTTGGGCCTCCCTTTGGTCCCCACTTTGCCTGGTTTGAGATCAGGTACCCTTATGGATGTTGCATTCACCCCCTGCCCCCCTACTCTGAGGTGTGTAATTTTAGAAAGGATTGTCAAGAATGACATCTTTGATAAGGTGATATTTGAGCAGAGAGTGGAATGAAGTCAGGGAATGAAGAGAGCGGATCTGTGGGGTAAGAGCATTGTTGTTGGAGGGAACAGCAAGTGCAGTGCCCTAAAACTAGAGCCCTTGTCATCTCCCCCCGTAATTCCATACTCCCCCTTGGTCTCTCATCTTTGCTTTTCATTACAAGACTTAAATTTATAGACACACACTTTTACACCGGACTCCAGAACTCCACTGGTGTTGTTGAAAGGTTAGACTCAGATGGATCAGGACTGTGAGACATAGTCAAAATATACTTCTCAGTCACCTCTGGTCATGTAGCATCTTACACATCTAGTCTCTCACTCCAGCATGAAGACAGTTTAATAAATAAGACTGAGTTAGCGGCAAACTGAAGATGCAAAAGCTAGGTGCGTACTAGAGCTTGTAGAAAATGTCTTCTTAAGAAGGAGAAAGCATTATAATTTGACTTTCTAGCCAAAGGCAATTCAAAACATTTCAAAGTTTAAGTCGTGGTTCATTCTTATATCTAGTATCATGTGTTATTTCAGTACCCAGATGTGGCCGTTCCCCATGGCTAGAAGAAACCAACCACGTTCAGTAGTATGTTAGAAGAATACAACTCCAAGACTGTGTGTGGTTCTCATTTTCCACGTTGCAATCGCAGGTGGAATCTGTCTTGACGCTTCCGCAGTCCATTGACAGTCAAACAACTTCATCGTGTAAACGCCATTCTTCCTTCTCACCAGCTGCTATGGTGTGATGTGTCCTCTCCAAGATTCAGGTTGAAACTTAATCCCCATTTTGGTGGTATTAAGAGGTGGGGACTGGGGGAAGTGATTAAGTCACGAGTGGATTAGGCCCCTATAAAAAGGGATGGAGATAAGTAGCTTAGGTCCTTTTGCCCTTCCACCTTCCCCCATGTGAGGACATAGCACTCATCCACTCCGGAAGAACAGCAACACGGCGCCATCTTGGAAGCAGGGAATGGGGCCCTCACCAGATACTGAACCTACCAGCACCTTGACCTTGGACTTGTCAACCCTCCAGAACTGTGAAAAATAAATTCTATCCTTTATAGATTACGAAGTCTCAGGTATTTTGTTTTAGCAGCAGAAACACTGACGTCAACTTTAATGGGGTTGTTAGGACTTGGAGATTTTTTTTTACCCATTGGAAGATAGCAAGTCACAGCTACGTACCACATAAAAGATCTTTATGCTGTTTACTGCAAATAACGTTAAGGTCATGACAGCAATGAGTAATGCCCAGGAAAGGCAGAGATCAGCCTCATACTTTTTTTTACCAACTGCAGAGAGAAAATAAGCAACACTGCCCAGTTTAAGGGCAGATTCTCAGATTTTATTTCAAATTTCCTGCCCTTTGTTGTCCTCTTAGAAGCTTTAACAATGCTCGAAACTTGTTTCTTTTTTATTTCACTTCCTCTGCTTGAAAAACATGAAGGGGGAGGTTTCAAAATGCTTGGTGTTATCTTAGAAACCAAAGTGAGGCCGGGCGCGGTGGCTCAAGCCTGAAATCCCAGCACTTTGGGAGACTGAGGTGAGGGGGATTGCCTGAGTCCACGAGTTCGAGAAGAGCCTGGGCAACTTGGCCAGCCCTCATCTCTACAATAAAATCAAAAAATTAGCTGGGGCATGGTAGTGCACGCCTATAGTTCTGGCTACTTGGAAGGCTGAGGTGGAAGGATCTCCTGAACCCAGCAGATCAATGCTGGGGTGGCCTTTAGTGTGCCACTGCACTCTAGCCTGGGTGACAGAGTGAGACTCCGACTCAAAAAAAAAAAAAAGAGAATCCAAAGTGAATCAGAATGTGCCTTTTTGTCCTCCTTGTGCCATTTTTCAAACTGAAAGCGACCTTCCAGCTCATCATGTCCAGTCTGCCTATTTGCCCAGTCAGAGAACAGGCCCAGAGAACAGTTGAGTGGGGTTGAGTCATTGCCCATGAGCACAAAAGCAGCTCATGGCCCATTCACAGCCTTCTCTCTTGCAACCGGCCTCCAACCCAGCATGGTGAATTCTCCTCCAGTAGAAATCATACAGCAACGTTACATCATTAACTTTTACGTGGGGAAATGCCCTCAAGGAGAGGAGATTAAGAGTCATTGCCATCTATATATCTGGATGGCGTGGAACACTTCTTAAGCAGATACTTAAATATCTGATAAATGTGCTGTTCAGTCTTCTCTGATTACTTTCATCAGTTGTGAATCAAAGAGCGTACTGGTTTTATTTTCTTGAAAAAGAAAGCCAGATATAATTTTATTTCAATATTTTAGAATTTCACAATCTTAAGGCGCCTTACTGCCTTCCCGTCTCTGCATGTCAAATTTACTAATTTTATTAACATGTTGCCAGATAACACGCTAAGTATCTCAAAGCCAAAACAGATCGGCTCTCGCCTGATAAATGTGCAAGAGTCAGCAGAGGATTTGAAAATTGAACTTGATTCTCAAGTTACTGCCAATTTGCCAGACCTAAGCTGGTTAGGAGCAATATTTTAAAACCAGATTATTTGGTTCTAGAAGGGTTGTTTAAAGATCCTCAACACTCTTGGGAACTTTGTTGTAACGGTGATTGATTCCATGATATCTTTGAAAGCCTTGGAGTACAGTGGTTATAAAAAAATCATTTTTTTTTCAGTTTGTCTGTTTCCTCAAGTTTCCTAAAGGGTTTTTAGAAGTCATCAAACTTTTGCATTCTGTTGATGAGTAGGAATAGGTCTACCAAACTCTTAATTATTTTGTCATTCCTTTCCTGTAATTTTCTTTGGTATGAGAGCATTGCACAAAGTGTGACTTTTCTAATAAGAGAGTGCTTGAGTGGCATTTTTTGCTGTCTAGAGGATTTGCACATATATTTCAGGCATGTTTGCTGTTCATCTTGATCCTACAAGGTACCATTTCATAAATCAGGAAATGGAGGTTTCAAGAATTTTTTTTTTTTTTTTTTTTGAGTTGGAGTCTCACTCTGTTGCCCAGACTGGAGTGTAGTGGCCGCTCCCGGCCACCGCAGCCTCGACCTGCTGGGCTCCGGCGATCCTTCCACTTCAGCCTTCCAAGTAGCTGGAACTACAGGCGCGCGCTACCACGCCCGCTAATTTTTGATTTATTGTAGAGATGAGGTCTCGCCAAGTTGCCCAGGCGGGTCTTGAACCCGCGGGCTCAGGCAATCCACTCACCTCAGCCTCCCAAGGCACGGGATTACAGGCTGAGCCACCGAGCCCGGCTGGTTTCAAGAATTTAAGTGGCCCCAGGCTGGTCTCGAACTCCTGACCTCAGGTGATCTTCTTGCCTGGGCCTCCCAAAACCCTGGGATTACAGGTGTGAGCCACTGTGCCCAGCCACGCTCAAGTTTTTGACCTTCGAACACTGGGAGTTCACCAAGCTGTTCTTATTATATATATCTCCTCAAATAAGTGAAGTCATTGCAAAGAACTCAAGCTCTTTTCTGATAAAATTACTGCTCTCTTAACCACCTCCCCCATACTTCCTTCAACTCCTGCTGGCCACACCCAGTATCTTTGCCTTCAACTGGTGTGTGAAGTATGTGAATGTGTGTGAAGATCTGCTCTTGAATTTACTTAATGGGAATATCTATTTTATGGTTGAGTATCAGGAAGGATGAGGGCTCACATGTCACCACTTGTCTTCATCTCGCATTGACCTTGGATAAGTTATTTCATCTCTTTGACCCTTAGTTTCACAACACTTAGTACTAGACTAAGCATCTAGTCTGCATTCAATAAATGGTGATAATAGCAATTATTACTATTACTATTATCACACAGATCCGATTTCTAAAGCAGATGGCCCTTTCCTTGAACTGAGATGTGATTATCCATATGAAGGAATTAAATGCATGTTTTAAAATATCCATATTACAGGGTTAAATCATAACTTTTTACATTTTAAACCTCTAATATTAGAAGAGAGAACTTAATGGACAGGATAACCAGTCGTTAATTGTAAAAGTTCAGGGGCCACTGGGGTGGGCAGGGGGGCAGGTGACACGAGGGAGCCACAGGGATGAGACAAACTTGAGGATGCAGGGCCATTGTCAAGGGGGATGTTACACCTCACTCCAGCCTGACTGTTGCCATGGACGGTGTGGGTCCATCTGTTCCTTTTTTTTTTTTGAGTTGGAGTCTCACTCTGTCGCCCAGACTGGAGTGCAGCCTCGACCTGCTGGGCTCTGGCGATCCTTCCGCCTCAGCCTTCCAAGTAGCTGGAACTACAGGCGCACACTACCACGCCCTGCCAGTTTTTGATTTACTGTAGAGATGAGGTCTCATCAAGTTGCCCAGGTGGGTCTCGAACCTGCGGGCTCAGGCAATCCACTCACCACAGCCTGTCAAAGTGCGGGCTCGCAGGCTGAGCCACCGAGCCCGGCTCTGCCCATCTGTTCTTAAGCGGAGTTAGAAAACCAGCTTTCATATGGAATCTCCTAACTTTGAAACATAGTTACATTTTAAAAAGGAAAGAGGTCAGGCGCAGTGGCTCAGACCTGTAATCCCAGTACTTTGGGAGGCCAAGGAGGGAGGATTACTTGAGCCCAGGAGTTCAAGACCAATCTAGGAAATATAGTGAGACCTTGTCTCTACAAAAAAAATTTTTTTTTTTTTTTTTTGCTGGGTGTGGTGGCACTTGCCTGTAGCCCCAACTATTCAAGAGGCTGAGGCGGAAGGATAACCTGAGGCCAGGAGGTTGAGGCTGCCGTGATCCATAATCATGCCGCTGCACTGCACCGCAGCCTGGGCCACAGAGTAAGACCCCTGTTCAAAAAGACAAAGCGAAACAAAAAAGAGAGAAAAAGAGAAAGAAAAGAGTGTAGACCAAACAGAATTCATCTATGGACTGATCCAGTTCACGTACTGACAATAGTAATCACTGCTTCCGCTTCCCACAGCCCTGTCTTCTCCCAAGTTATTTGCCTGTCAGAAACCAAGGATTTTGAACCTCTCTGTATCCCCCTTTAAAGGGATGCCTTTCCCAAATATGGTAGCACTTCTGGCCCTTTTCCAGAGGAAAATATGGAAATCATCTGTTTTGACCAAAATTTTTGCCTATTTAATAAACCTGTAATTGGAAAACCTTTCAGGCACCAGGCATGCACCAGACCCTGCAGCACATTTTGCAAAAGAGGGAGGGAATGCCTCTGCAGAGAAATTTATTAGTGAAAATTCTGCTCTCACAGGAAATTGATATTCAGACCAAATAACATGCTTAGTTGAAGCAAATGGCTCATCGTAGGGGCTTATTTTTCTGAGTCTTTAAATAGTTGCTACCTTTAAAAAAAATCTGTTCTTACCAGATTTTGTATTAGTTTCTGCATTTTCTGTTAAGCTGCCTCAGTACTTTGAGATACAGCACTGTTTAAGTCCTAGATGAATAACTTAATTTAAAAGCACATCTTCATTTAGACCTTTGCCATTTCCAAAGTTCTTTGATAAAAGTCATTTTTGTGCATTTTAAAATTCCCTGTAAGAATAGCATCTTGAGGAAAGTACCCTGTCTTACATCTGCTCAAGGGTTTAATACAAGAGCGCTCATGGAGCAGCTGAATTGGAATGTTATAAAACTCCATAAATCATGTGCCCATTGTCTTGCCTCTGTCAGACTGTGCCATTTACCAGTGTTGTTTTGACTGTCACCAAGAGAGTTATTTAATCATCTTTTAACCGGGCTCAATGGCTCAGCCTGTAATCCCAGCACTTTGGGAGGCCGAGGCGAGTGGATTGTCTGAGCCTGCAGGTTCAAGACCAGCCCGGGCAACTTGGCGAGACCTTGTCTCTACACTAAAAAATTTTTTAAAAAATTATCCGGGCATGGTAGCGGGTGCCTGTAGTTTTGATTACTTGGAAGGCTGAGGTGGAAGGATTGCCAGAGCCCAGTGGGTCGACGCTGGGGTGGCTGTGAGTGTGCTACTGCACTCCAGGTGGGTGACAGAGTGAGACTCCAACTCAAAAAACAAAACAAAATCATCTTTTATTCTCAATCATCTTTGGGTTATTTTCCTTGTTGCTATAGCCCATCATTCACGTCCTATCAACTGAGGGAGAATGGCTTCCCCGGTTGCTATCACTCTAGGTAAAATACCAACTTTCAAGCCCTCCCAGCGGCAGCATAAAGTTATTGTTTTGACAGTTCATGAAATAGTGCCTCATTCGCCTCCTTCTCTGGAGGTACGATCCCATTTACATTGATGTAGCTTCATTTTTTTCGACGGGCTACGGACTTCCTCTTTTCCTCAGCCCCAGCTCCTGAATTCTGATTTTTGGTTCATTTTGCAGTCCCTACAGTAAGGCTTTGCCAGATAAATGCACTGTTAAAATGAGCTTTATCAATGAGAAACTAAAAATGCCATGTATTGACGACAGTATTTGCTGCAAACAGCTCACCTCTCCCCAGCTTTCAGAAGTATATTTTGTCTACCTGATGCCTATTAAAGATGAAGGAAAGTCATTGAGAGAGCTAAAAGTGTTCCAGCATTTTGAATATAGCACAAGTACTCGTGTTCTGAAATACTGCCTTTGGCAACAATATGGATATTTCCACCTGCAAAAGTCATTTTAATGGTTTGGGTTTTGTCTCCTGTTATGTGACCTGATTCTGGGGACATAGATCCAAAAAAAGAAAAAAAAAAAAAGGCAGAAAAAGAAAGGAAAATTCAGCAAGTATTGGGAAGCTCAAACTGCACTTCATTCCTCAGTGATACAAAAAAATTCAGGACTAAGCAAGAAAACAGAATATGCATTTTAAGGAGTTATTTAGAGTCATTGCGATTGGGGAATGTTACATAGGAAAGAGTGCAATTGAAATTCCAGCCCAGTTATTTTATGTTTGTCACCACAGAAAGCCAATTACTTTTCCATTCAGCTACAGCTTGTTTTATTGTGTAGATGACTTTTAAAAAATTTCCTTGTAAATTATATTTTTAAAAATTCAAGTTTAAAGGGACAGTCAAGATTTCAATTCAGAGTATCCCATTGGATTAGTTCCTTTGAAACGTGGGTAGTCATTCCTTAATCCCTTAATTTAATTGCTTGGTGGATACAAATTTACGTTTATACAGTTTTCTTAAAGCAATCATAGTGAACTATTAAACTCATGAGCCAAAAGGCAGCTGAAACCCAAACCCTCAAAGCTAAATTCCCTCAGTTGAACACGTCCAAACGGGAAAATCTCTCTCTCTCTCTCGCTCTCTCTCTCTCTCTCCCTCTCTCTCTCTCTCTCTCTCACTCTCTCTCTCTCCACTCTCTCTCTCTTTCTCTCTCTCTCTCTCTCTCTCTCTCTCTCTCTCTCTCACACACACACACACACACACACACACACACACATCCCTCATTTCCAGTTCATTTATAATTACCTGCATAATAGTGAATTTAAGCTGGAGTTATATTAAGGTGGCTTACAACTGCCCAGATTCAGTAGTTTATTGATCAGTTCTTGACTTTTAAGTTTTTAAACCAAGCATCAAGTGTATTCAGATCAATTTTGGAAAAGAATACTTGTGTTATGAGTTTAGGTGGACAAGTCTGGGATTCATTCTCGGCTGTTGTGCTTCTGCGGTAACTTTTTTCTTGCCTCCTCAGCTCTCTGCTGCACATTTGTTGACTGCTTCTCTGTCATTAGAGATATGACCTTGAGATCCTTGTGCTTTCCCATTCTGCCCATTCCCTTCGGTCCACCCTTGTTCTCAACCTGGAGAGTGTTTCCTTTCTTCTCCTGCTTCTCTGAACCACCCATCCTTCAAGGACTGATGCCTCCATGGAGTGGCATTTCCAGTGTTCACCCTCTCTCCATCTCTGACCTCCTGTTATCACTTAAAGGCAAGTGACTGATTCTCCTTAGGTCACATTTGTTAATTGACTCCTCAAGCTATAATATAAGCCACAGGAGGGCAGGGACCAACTTGGGGCTTGTTTTAAATCTCTTGCTGTGTGAGGAAAGTGTTGCAGACATTTGATAGCCTTAATTGATGACCAGGTGGTAGGCAGTTTCAGTGTCAAAAAAGATGATCTCTCTGCCCTTTCAAAGAGATTTGAGTATTATGTCACTCTTGAAGGGGTTTAAAATCAGTATTGGCATTACAAAACATTTGCATGAAAAGGAGAATGGATGCCTTTACGCCACTAACCTGTTTATTTCTCACCCACAATATGGTCTCCCTAACAGCTAAGGGATGGTTTCTTTACTACTGACCCTGGTGACCGTGTGGAACTGTCACTTGAATGAAAGCTGCATGCATCTGCCATGGCAGAATCTGCCTTGCATTCACTGATTTATTTATTTTAAAGTAAAACAATTTTTAAATACATACAATGATAGAAAATTCCAAAATGACATAAGCGTATAAAATAAAAAGATTCTTCTCCACCTTAGTTTTCTGTCCAAACAATGGCCCTTTTTTAGGGCTAAACAATGTTTGATTGATTTCCACGTTCTTATAGCTACTTTGAGAGATCATCTGCATACATAGGAATGTGTGTGTGTGTCAGCAAAACACAAACGGTAATGTGTCAGTCAGGGTCAGGGTTTCAGCTGCAAATTGATGGCTCTCTTGAATCAGGGAGATTTGTGAAGAATTCAGTCCAAAGAAACCACTACAGTAGTGGAGAAACCGTAGTGCAGATACTTGGGACTAGTAATCACTGTATTTTATTTATTTTTATCTTATTTTAGAGTTGTGGGGTACCTATGAAAATTATTTACTACATAAGTAAATTGCGTGCAGGTGAGGTTTGGGCTTCTAGTGAGCAAACCCTCTCTCCCCCAATAGTGGTTGTGTGCCTTGTCCCTTCTCCCTCCCTTCCGTCCCTTCTTTAGCAGTGCCTGGTATTTGTTGTTCCCACCTGTGTGTCCAGTGCTCAGGGATTGTTTATGAGTGAGAACATGCAGTATTCAGTTTTTTGTTTCTTTGCTAGTTCACTTAGAAAGATGCATCCATGCAAAGATTTTGTTCTTTATGGCTGCATAGTAATCGCTGTCTTGACTTACTAGGCCCCAAGGGAAAAGGATAGGGAAGAAGTGAATCTTGGAAACTATGACCTCAAGAGAACCTGTGACCTGAAGGTAAAGGACTCAGCCAGCTAGAGAAAATTCCATCAGGGGGGCGGGGGAACCAGGGCATAAATACCCCCAGTGTACTCTTTGCTTCTCTTACATGCTGCCAGGTCTCCCACTAGTCAGACTTAATGGAAACTTTAGGGCGTCAGTTCTGGTTGATGTAGTCCAAAAGTTCATCCTCCTAAGGCAGAGGTGACCAAGAATGGAGAGCACATCTCTTGGGGCAATAGAAGATGTCCAACCCAGGTACCTCTACACCTAGGTCTGCACCTGGATTCGTTCTTGAACGCTATAGCCTGGGCATCAACACTTATCAAGACAGTCACGTGGAGCTGCCTGTTGCTTTTTAACTGTTGCATTGTATTCCTCATTACGGTGTTTCTAATTTATTTTACCAGTCCTCTGTTGATGAATAGTTTGTTTGCAAATCGTTTGCCCCTATAAACAACACTGCAGTGAATTTGTCAATAAATATCCTAGATTCTCGGAAATGAAAGTGGTAGGTGAAAGGGTTTTTGCAGTTGTAGTTTTGATAGATATCACTGGCAGATACTTTTAAATTGTGCCAGTTTACAAACCAGCATTATGAGAGTACCTGTTCCCCACCCCTGACCCTGTGTTATCTGACTTGTTAATCTTTTTCAATATGAGTTAGGTGAATGCATTTTTAATCTGCATTTCTCTTGTTGGCAATGAAGTTGACATGCTTTGATTTTAAAGCTTATTCTCTGGTGACGTAATCAGGAAGTAGTAATTAAAGTAACTTTTTTTTTGTTTTTGACCATAGTGTAGAGAACTTGTGTGATATACCATTTGTTTCCCATGAGCATTGATAATCTGTGTCATTAATTCTTCTGGTATTTGTTGAGTACTTACCATTTAAAAGTAGAAATAATAAGACATTGCCATTTCAAAGAGATTTTAGAGTATTAACTGTATCATCCTTGGAAGGTATTAAAAAAGTATTATTACAAAAACATTTGCAGGAGGAGAATCGATGCCTTTAGGACACTTGTTTGTGCATATTATGGTCTTCCTGTTAGCCAAGTGATGGTTTCTCTGGATCTGATCTTGGTGCCCCAGAAACCATGTGAGACTGTCACTTGAAGGAAGGTCTCATCTTTCTTTTCTCAAGATACTTGTAATTACATAGGGAATTGGGGTTCAAACACATTTTTAAAACTAAAAAGAAGATATAGTTTTGTATTAGAAGTTCCAATTACTGTGTTGAACAGACGGTCAGAGAAGAGAAATATTCTTAAGATATTCCTATTTTGACTTAATATTTTTTCTTTGGTTGACTGGTTGGTTGTAGTAATTGTTCAATGTATTTGATGGGTTTGGGAATGTCTTTCTTTCATGAAGAGTTATACAGGGACTCCTCCTTGACTGCTTGACTTGCTTCTTTGTTGTGGGTGGGAAGAAGTGTGTGACAGGCCAAAAGACTTGTCCTACCTGGTCGCAAGGGCCTGGATGTCTGTTGCCAGCGTCATAGGCCACAGCGACTGTCTGCCAGATGGCTGCCTCAGTGTCTGACTCCAGAATGCCAACTGCAGTTAAAAACCTTCTTTCAGAGAACAGGGTCTTTCAATTCTGGGCCCATATGGCGATCAGGGCCTCTGGGCCTGTGATCATTTAAGAGGTCAGGCTCAAAAGAAAAGCAGATGTTGAAATAACCGTAAGATGAGAAAGGCCTGTAAAAAGGTGAGGGATAGGTATTTTTAATTTTGCTAAGTTTAGAATCAGTGGAGAAAGCATATAATTGCCAGTCAAAAAAAAAACTGGGTTCTCCATGACCTTCCTACCCAGCATGACGTGGACAGCAGCCTCCACGTCCCCTGGGAGCACTGTCTCACTTCCTGTCTGTGATGGTCAGTTTTATTAATATGTGTACTTGGCTAAGCTCTAGGACCCACTAATCTAGATGTTGCTGTGAAGATGTTTTGTAGCTGTGATTGACAGCTGCAATCAGTTGACTTTACTATAAGTAGAAGAGATTACCCTTAACAACATGAGTGGGCCTCATCCAATCAGTTGGAAAGCCTTACAAACAAACACTGAGATTTCCCAGAAAATAAATTCTGCCTCAAAACTTGATTTCTGCCTGAGTTTCCAGCCTACCAGTCTGCCCTATAAATTTCAGACTTGCCGTCCCCCACAACTGTCTGAGCCAATACACTCTCCCCCACCTGTGGGTTGAAAATATTTCCAAGGGATTTATGTGTGTGTTAATATTTGAGAGGCACTGCTCTAAGGTATAGTGAGTTCTGTTCACCTGTTGCCATGGAGTAGTCTTTGAGATGCTACATTTAATTGTATCCGTTTCCATGGGCTTCTATGAAATATTTAGCACTACGCAAGACATCCACAGGTGTTTCTAGAATAAATACATCCTTAAGTCTCCTGCAAAACATGCCAGAAAACAACAGTAGATAGGTACATGGATTCAAAGATACATAAATGCGTTTCTGACAAAACATTTAGTGAAATCTTGAGAGTTATTTGTGAAATCTTGAGAGTTTACCTAACGATTCAGCTAATAGTAGACGCAATTTCGAAGATTTGGACTAAAGTCGTATTCAAAATTCCTAATATTTATTTGGTATAAGTCTAAACCTTATTAGATTGCTCATCTTACCCTCAGAGACTGTTCTAGAAATAGACACAGCTCAGCACTTAATTCATATTCTCGAGACCTGGAACCTCTGTCTGTAGACAATGAGTTTGGGGAAAATGTGAGATGAAATGAGGAAGACAGTCTGACCTAGAGTGAAGGTCTTAATATTACTCATGGGCGTATCTGAAGAGAAGTGAAATATGACAGGCCGTGTGACACTGTCATATGCCGAGATCTGCTTGTGTTCACTTCCTTCGGCAAATGACTTTCTAGGTGAGAGACGTCTTTATTGAAACCTCTTTCTGGAGAACTTTATGAATAACTAATTTGCTGGTTACAAGTAGAAAGTTCTTTAAGGATGCTTAACTGCTCACAGAAGGTTCAAAAAAAGTAAAAGCATGGTATTTGTGAGGGATCCCTCCAGTGTTTGTGGGGAATTGGCTCTAGGAGCCCCTCACACACCAAAATTCATGAATGTGTAAGTCCCCTATATAAAGTGGCATAGTATTTGCACGTAACTTATGTACATCTTTGTGGATGCTTCACATCATCTCTAAATGACTTATAATTCCTAACACAATGTAAATGCTATGTAAATTGTTGTTATACTGTATTGTTTAGGGAATAATGACAAGAAAAAAGTCTGTACATATTCAGTACAGCCACAACCTTCTATTTTTTATGTTTTTTGTAGAGATGGGTGTCTCACTATGTTGCCCAGTCTGGCCTCAAGCGGTTCTCCCACCTCAGCCTCCCAGAGTGCTGAGATTTTAAGCATGAGGTACCTCACCTGGCCAACAACCATGTATTTTTTAAAAAAATATTTGCCATCCATGGTTGGTTGAAGCCACAGATATGGAACCCACGGATGCGAAAGGCTGACTGTACGCTGCCTTCACATGAAAATATCTTCTGTAAACATACTGGATTAGAAGTAATTTTGAAGTTGGGTTAGGGATTGCTATGAGGTTAATTAGGTGGATTTTGTATCGGTGTTTAGAGTGTCTTTGTTCCTAGCTATTCACGTGCATGCATTTCCTAGTCTTTCTATTCCTTTGACTTTTTAGACATTATACATTAACACAAGGTGAAGCTGTTTGATAACATGAGGCCATGACTGGTACCATCTTTTTCACCATCTTTTTCTGTGGATTGGCATGCAAAGATGGATGTTACGTATAGCCGATGGCCGTCATCCTCCCACCCCCGCTAGCCAGCCCCACATCCACTCTGACTAGCAGTTCTTCTGCTCAGCCTGTTCTCAGTGACTCTTGAGGAGTCTGTGGTTGGCCTGGGATTCTTCAACTGGAGCTGATGGGCCTCAGATTTGTGAACCCTCTGAAGTGACAAGCAAAAGTTTATATTTGTTTCTCTCCCCCAGCCCAGAGTGAGTTCATAGGTTTTTATCAAACTTAGGTGGCCCCAGCAGAGGTTAAGAGTAGTTTTGCCCTCTGAACTTAGCTACCTGTCCCCCCAATCCGTGATCCACAAAGGACCTGAGGACCTATCCTATAGATGAAAGAGAATATTGGCTTACAGCAAAGGTGGGCATTTATGTGACTTCAGGGGTGGGTGGTATTGTTAAGGTGGGGGAACTCCTGAGGCTGGCTGGTGGTGAATATTTCCTACACAAAAGCTTTCCAAAAAAATAAAAATAAATGCTGGTCAAGCCTTAGCTGTGGTAGCTTTTGGTAGTAATTTTTGCTGTAACAAGGAGAAACATGAGGCATCCCTGACTGGATGCTGGTGAAGTTACATCTTTTAAGCATCCTTCCTGATATACAATGGGCACAGCCCCTTCCCCTCATATGCCTGGGCCTGCAAGGATGGTGTACAGTCAGTTGTGGGGCTGTTTTTTCAGAATTCAAAGGGAAGGCTTCCTCTTGTTGGGCCTCCCTGCACGGCAACGAGTACTGTGCACCCGCCCCTCTTCAGAGGCCCTATTGCAGTGGCATCCGGGTCTGTGCAAGTCAGTGGCGTTCTTCTCTCTCTCTCCCTCTTTGGATGGTCTTTTTTGTCTCTTCTCTGTTGCTTGTGTTCTGCAGGCATCAGACCTAAACCACTTGGACCTGTCAACACATCTGTGGCTGCCACTGCTGCTCCCAGCACCATGTCTTCTGTTTTCATCTCTATCTTATCACTCCCGACTCACACCTCTGAGCTTTTGTGAGGAAAGGACTGGCCTGCCCAGAAAGGGATTCCTTTCTATCTGAGGTGTAAAAGAGCTAATCACCTCTCTTTAGGCGCATGTTTTTCACAGGGGGGCGTCTTTCAGCGTTAGTGAGGCCCCCCCCTTCACCATCATACAAGTTGTATATGTGTTTGCAGTGGGGGCAAGGAGTGTTGCTGTTTTGTTTTGTGCTTTGTGTGTGTGTGTGTGTGTGCGTGTGTGTGTGTGTGTGTGTGGTTTTTTTTCCAACTAATTGTTGGTCAGGATTCTCAACCTTGGTTGCACATTAGAATCATCAGGACAGCTTTCTAAAAGCCTGACGCCTGGGTCACCCCCTCTAGAATATTTCAGTCAGAATATCTGGGAATGGGACCCAGCCTTCATTATCTTTTAAAGCTCCCCAGGTGATTGATTCCAACATGGCCTCATAGTTGATAGCCCCAGGCTGAAATTCTAAAATGCTGGAAGGCTGAATTCTAAGTCATGGAGGTTTGATTTCATATTTAAAAACAGCAACACTTCCTAATCAGCAAATAGATGCTTGTCCAAAACATACTGTGAAATAAACAAAACGTGGTCTTGCTTTTCTGTGTGTGCTTTGGCAGTCTCTTATAGGTAAATCTAAAGGCTTAATTTGTTTCACAGATGGGTCCAAATATAATCACTGTAGAAAAAAAATGTGTATTCATTGTTGTGATAGTCCCAAATTTAACACAAGGTTCAGAGAGCATTTCTGCCTATATTTTTAGCTAAGCATAGAGCTCTCGGTCTGGAGACACTGAGAATTTCAAAATAGTTTGTTACCTAAAAATATACTTCCTGAAGTGAACTTGAGGCTTGAGAGGGATGAATGGGTTTATTTTTTTCTTCTATATTTACTGTTACCACAAGAAAGCAAATCTTAAATTTATATATGTTTATATTTTTGGAGACCCAGGAAACAGGTGCTATACCCAAGCTACAAAGAGAGTTGCAGGGCAAAGTCTCGATGACAGAAACCTAAAATTCACAGGACAGAGAGTGACCATGGAAATGCATTGAAACTGTTTCTCTCTAGGAAGGGGCATCCATAACACAGGGAGAACACAAGGAGGCCTTTGCTCAGGTCTCTTCGTACCTTCCAACTTCCTAAGACCCAGCCAGCGAAAGGTCTAGCACCCCATTCAGTCTAAGTACTTAATCCTTCTTCATCTAGCATATAAGTGTTAATTCATGCTTGTTGGTTGAATGCCTGGTAGCCTTGCCTTACTTCACTTGACTCTCCAAACTCATGTCTTTAATTATTACCACCATGAAAATGAAACTTATCAGTGAAAATGAATTTCATTGAGGAAGACAGTGGAAAATGGGTTGTGTTATACCTTTTCTGCTGGTTCTCAACATGCAACATGTGTGTAAAGAGTAGTCTCTCTTCAATATATTATTAAATGAATGTGAATTAATAACACACTTATGATCACCCTCCTCCTTTATCTGAGTAAAGAAATTCAATATCCTGGCCCACTTGGTAGAAAAGGCCAAGCATGAACTCATGTTCATCCTGGATGTGTTCATGTGTTCACTCATTTGTTCAATAAGTATTTTTGAAGACCTCCCATGTGACAGGCTCTCTTAGCACTGGAGATGCAGTAGGTAAACAATGCAGATAAAGTCTCATGGAGCTCACATTTTGACCGATAGATTATTAAGCAAGTGCATTGTCCAGATAGTTTGTGTAGACAATAAAACAGTCCTGTGGTGGTCACTTGTGGGTTGCTGGAGGATGAATAGCTGACATTTAGTCAGAGACCAGAAAGTGACAAGAAGCTAGACAAAGGTAAACAGCAAGTGAAAGGCCCGAGGAAGGAATGAACTTGGTTTCTTTCCAGAAAGGAGCGAGAGGGTTGGTGATGACTGTGGTAAGGGCTAAGGTGAGAGATAGCAGGTGGCAGATCCTTGAGATGGAATCGACTTTTATTAGCCTTCAGAATTCCGGTGCCTTGTCAGTGCTTGTGAGGATTATATGTAGGAGACACTCAGTAAGTGCTGGGTAATCCACTGATTTCCCTTAAAATGACGAAGAGAAATTGGTAGAACCAGTGTCTTGCAAAGAAGGCCCTTTTAGCTCTTTTCAGGAGTAGCTCAGGAAAATGGCAACAAAGTCCTGTTGTCTCCGCCAGCAGTTTCTCCTTTGAGTTGTACCTCGTGACTCTACATGGTCGTGACCTTCCTGCATGTCTGGGTGGTGGTGCCTGTCTGGCTCCCACATCATCTGTGCTTCCCTGTATTTTGGGCTACCCTGACCTGGTCTGTTTTCTTATATATTCATCCAACCAAACTGTTAATTTCCTTAAGGGTGCTGTGTGGGCCCAGTACCTAGTGTTATGCAGTGGACCAGTCTAGGTTTCTTTATTTTTTTTTAAATATGCATTTATTTATTTAATTTTTTAAGAGACAGGTTCTCACACTGAGTCTCATTTTGTCACCCAGGCTGGAGTGTAGTGGCATGATTATGGCTCACTGCAGCCTCGAACTCCTAGGCTCAAGCAATTCTCCCTATTCAGCCTCTCGAGTAGCTGGGACTACAGGCACACACCACCACACCTGGCTGATGTTTTCATTTTTTATTTATTTTTTGTTGAGACGAGTCCTCGCTATATTGCCCAGGCTGGTCTTGAACTCCTGTCCTCAAGTGATCCTCCTGCCTTGGCCTCCCAAAGTGCTGGAATTACAGATGGCACCCGGTCTGGTTTCTTTATTGAATGATAAGGCTTTTGTAGCAAGAGGGCCTTATGATAACCATTGACTCCCTGCCCCTACAGTGGATTGTTTACAAATTTTGTACATGCAGGAATTCTAATCTGATGTAAAGGAATTATTTTGCCTTTCTTCATATTCATTCTCATGACATCAAGTTCATTTGAAATTGTATAACTTCTTCAGGAATGTGTTGGTAGGCTGCCTAGAAGTTGGATAATTATTTAATATATCTTTCTTTTCCCCCAGTTAATAATGACGTGCTGGTCACTGACAACAACGGTGCAGTCAAGTTTTCACAATTGTGTAAATTTTGTGATGTGACATTTTCCACCTGTGACAACCAGAAATCCTGCATGAGCAACTGCAGCATCACGGCCATCTGTGAGAAGCCACAGGAAGTCTGTGTGGCTGTATGGTGAGGAAGCCTCTTAAGAAGCTGTTGTTCTTTCTTTCTTCTCCTCCTTTTATAAGCAATGCATGTTCGTGGTACATAGAGTCAGTGTATCTCCATCCCGTAAGTGTAGACACCCATCTCATTTCCCTTACCTTTAGACCACCTCTCTCTCTATTTTTTTTTTTTTTTTTTAGTCGGAGTCTCACTCTGTTGCCCAGGCTGGAGTGCGGTGGTACACTCACAACCACTGCAGCATTGACCTGCTGGGCTCAGGCGATCCTTTCACCTCAGCCTTCCAAGTAGCTGGGACTACAGGCATGTGCCACCATGCCCAGCTAATTTTTTGATTTATTTGTGGAGATGAGGCCTTGCCAAGTTGCTCATGCTGGTCTTGAACCTGTGGGTTCAGGCAGTTCTCTCCCCTAGGCCTCCCAAAGTGCTGGGATTATAGGCTTGAGTCACCATGCCCAACCTCTTTCAATTATTAAAAGTAGTTTCTTGGGGTCTTCTATACATTTTAAAATATACACACATATGTGTATATTTAGGTGTGTGCTTATGTGTATGTGTGTGACAGTCTACAAAATGATCAATAATATAATAAATCAGGAAACCCTTTCTTGTATCCAGAAAAGAGATGTGCCACTTAATAGTCATTTAACTGATGCCTTCTCAGTGCCCCATAGTGACACCAGGAGCTCTGTTCTACCAAGACAGTCTCAGGCCCGTGTTGTGGACATAGAGATGAAAGGTTGGCTGTGGGAAAAGAAAACCACCTGCCAAAAATGGGGAAGCTACTTGGAGAACCAGAAAAACATTCCCCTCCTTAGTCAGAAACCCTGGTTATATCACACCTGTAACTACTGGGCTACACGCAACATCTTTGTTTCGGATCAGAACTATATATTTCTCTTAGTTCAGATTCTCTCTGTTTTTCTCTCTTTTTCCCTTCAACTCACCCCAAACACATCTCAAATAGTTTTTATACATACACAGTTTATACTCTTGAATCATGTATTAACTCATGTTTAAGGATTGGGGTCATGAGCAAGAGACAAACAAACTTGGTCATTAAAAGAGTCCGAATTTTATAAAAATGTGTAAATTCATTAATGGGATGTGGCATTTTGCAGACTCTTATTCTGATGTTTTGAATGTATCAGCTATTTTTTTTTTAAAGTAGCTTATATGTCTCCTGGCCAGTTGACAAACAAGAATACAATCCAAATTATCTCACCCCCCGTTTTGGGGAACGAGTCCTTTGACACACAAAACTATGGGGGCAGAGAAGACAGTGCCTCTTTTTCCATGACCACAGCTGATACGAAGACTGCCCAGTAGCTTAGTGGTTAAGGATGGGTGGATTTTTACATATATACTATTTGTCGTATGATCATGCGTCCTCTCAAGACCAACAGATGGCCATGATGATAGATATGGAATCCTTGTGAATTTCTGTCCATATCAGGGATGAACTGGTTTCTTTAAGAACTGAAGGGATGTTACCCGCCAAGACCTGTCACGGCAGTGTGCTGTGCCTACCACCATGATATAAGGCATGTCCAATTCCAGGCAGTGCTTTGGAAGAAGGGATTTTGACAAAGAGTATGTTCAGAGGAGAGGGACCAGTGTGGTTAGAGGTTTGGAAAGCATGCCAGCTGAAGAATAGCCTAGGCAGTTGGACATGGTTAGTGCAGTTAAGACAGGACGTGGGTTCTGTGGAGAGAAACTGGAAGAGTCTCAGGTAGAAAATACAATAAGCCTGTTCTACATAACTCTGAAGAGTAGAAGGAGGCTCTATAAGATTTAAAAGGGGACAGACTTGTGCTCAGCATAAGTTTAAACATTTTCACAATCATGGTTTCCCAACAGCAGAACAGGCTTCCTTTTCTGGAAGCATCGAGTGAAGTTCAAGAGAGGCTGGATGACCGTGTGTCAGATGGAGTGCAGGAAAGACTGAGACACCAAACTAGGTGGCCTCAACACTTCCTTCTATGGTTACTTGAATACCCACTGTGGTGCAAGAGCTTACTTTTGCTACCCAAAATAGGCTCATTTAATTAAGATTTGTTTTTCCCTGACTGGTAATACAAGCCCAAATGATGGACTGTGAATCAAGTCTCTCTGGAGGAGAGGCTTTGCTAGTCTCCAAAAATGTGAGCTTGTCAGAGAGAGGGAGTCTCCCTGTGTCCCGGCTGCAAAGAGTAAATATGGTGACATTATTTTGACCTGTCTTTCAAAGACAACTTCTCCTGTGGAGTGAGGGTGTTGACAGTGAGAAAGGGAAGTGTACTGGATGCTGTGGTGCCCTCCCTGATCCCCCTTCAGGACCGAGGCACTCCCTGGGAGTGGTCAGCAGCTGAAGGATCACCCCTAAGTCTCTTCAGGGACTTTCCCTCCACTGATGGGAGCTGCTTCATTCATGTAGGACCCTTTTCAAGGGTAGCCAGCATCCCATGGCTGGTTGATGCAGCAGAACACATTTCTGGCCACTGTGCCTCAGTTTGGGACAACTCTGAAGGACCATCTCAGCTTCAAGGCTTCTGGGGTGTTTGGTGAGGCCTCTGTTGCAACCTGCATTGTGGCTAAGCTTCTCCCTCTGTGTAGTGCTGCTTCCTTCAGCCCCTCAGGTCCATCCCCAAAAGCCTCCTGCATGGGACTCTCACAGCCTCAAAGACTGTTTCCAGGAAACCCACACTAAGACAGGAGGCTATTATAAAAATAGTCAAATGTGAAACAGAAAGGCCCTACTATGGTTGTGGATTTCAATATTTTTATCAGTTTTAGTGTTCTTTTCATTCATGCATGCATATAACTAATGTCAGTTGAATACCCATCCCATGTAAAATGCTTAAAATTTCCAAGGACAGAAATGCTTTAGAACCAAAATTAATTTATTGTAGTGACTTTTCCTTCAGTAGATAGTGACCACTATAGTTCAATGGCTCAGAGCAAATATTGCAGGACAACATGAAAATCTGTGTTTACTTCACTGTATCTATCCTTTCTATGTTCAACTGTATGCAGAGATGTTTTGAAAAGTTAGCTCTGCCTGGCAGAAGTACCGTTACAGGAATAAGTGGAGAAAGCAGCTAAGAACTTTACCCAGACCCAAGTATTATAGTTATTTTCTCACTGCGATTTTAGTTCGGCAAGCAGCTAAGACGTGGAAAGAGGCTCTGAAGAATCTGCCTAGTAATTAGAGACAAACTGTATTCCATGGTTCACAGTTCCTTCTTTGGCCTCTCAAAGCTACAAAGAAGAGGGACCATGCTTTTTCCTGGTAGCATCGAAGATTTAGCATGCCTTCGTTTTATTACCAGAAACCAAACACACACACACACACACACACACACACACACACACACACACACACACACACACACACCTGTGGAGGCAAGGAGGGCAGTGCTCTTGTTCCATGACTGGTTGTCACTCTTCCTGTTACAGTAGGGACCTACTCAGCAAAGTCTCACTCCATCCTCTTGTGCCTTCTGGAGTTCTAGTTCAGGTACCCTCAGCTATTTCACAAACAAGCACATGGGCCTCCCTTGAGCCAACTCTGGGCTGCACAAATGTTATAAACACTGTCTCTATTCCTGGGTGGGCTGTCCTCTCCCACATTTGTGGTCTTTCTATCCCCTTGTCGATATTGTCCTTTAATGACCTTAAATTAAGCACTAAGAAGGTGGTACTAGCCAAAGGTGTTCTTTCACTTATCAGGATGGCCCACCCCTTTTCCAGGTGATACCCGACTTGGCTGCTTCTTGTTTCCAGCCTGCTTTTCATTTTTCTTGCTGTGAGCAGGGAGCTTGTGTGTGTGTAAGGGGGGATTGGTGAGTGGGCACACGTGTGTGTTGGCCTGTGTGTCTGCCCATACCTTGTACCCAGAATCCTCATGGAAGTTCACATTAGCAAAACTGGCTGGACCTAATTAGCCCTTCCCTTGGCTCCCACTCCAGAGAGAGAGACTGCCATTCAGGACAACAGGTATTTTACATCTGAGAAGGGCAACAGTGGGAGGAAGAATGTCCAACTCACCTTGGTACTGGACACAGTCATCATAGATGGACGGGGGTAGAGAGGTGAAGCCCTTTTCTAAGGATGCCAGAGTTTTCTTTTCGGCTTTTGCCATTATACTAGTGGGCATTAATCACGTCATTTTACAATGTAATGTACACTTAGAACCAACTGAGCATCTCCTAAGGGCCCAAGGAAAATGCTATGTGATTCTCTGAGCCCTGATCTGAATTAGTCTCCAAATATGTTATATGAAGGAGCACTAAATGTAAAAGCAATTCGTTTATGACAGAAAAAAAAAACACTTGACTGAACTATAAATGAAGAATTCCCAGAAATTCTTTCCCATGTGTTTTAGTTGGGTTTTTTTTTCCCCCTCTTCTGCTCCTTTCTATAATTCGGGAAACTGAAATTCTTGATCTGAGATGTTTCTTCCCGTTTCTCTGGGCAGAACCAGCTGCTGACATGGAATATGTCGCTCACACACTGTGCCCAGAGGCCCTGCAAACAAAAAAAGAGGAACTGTGACTACTTCTCAGGCATGCTCTTTGAGAACAGTGTAGTCAGACAGGTTTTGCCAAGAAACCAGGGATATGATGTGAGCCTTACAGCACATTCAAGAGGGAACATCTACATTCTGAGCCCCTAGGAATGTTCTTTCTTCTCATGCCCTCAACTTTAATGATTTAATACAGACTTAAGGTGTAAGAGTGTCCAGCAGGACTGCCCCCAAGGAAAGCTCCAAGTTTATAATCATAAGTGGGTTGAGGATAAGCAAAGGAAAAACAGAAATGAGGAGAAAATCTCGGGAGACTATAGGACAACCATGGAGAACAAGAACCAGTTGCCACTGTTAAAACCATTTCATGACGGAAAATAGTCTAGATGGCCTTTCTGTCCAGAGACCGTATCACTCATTCTTCTTTCTCTTTCTTTCTCTTCCTCCCCCACTCTCCCCAATGAACCTCTGTGCTCTAGGAGAAAGAATGATGAGAACATAACACTAGAGACTGTGTGCCATGACCCCAAGCTCCCCTACCATGATTTTATTCTGGAAGATGCTGCATCTCCAAAGTGCGTTATGAAGGAGAAAAAGAAGCCCGGCGAGACTTTCTTTATGTGCTCCTGTAACACGGATGAGTGCAATGACAACATCATCTTCTCAGAAGGTGGGTTTCCTTCTCTATAGGGACCGGGACCCTGTGGCTTCTGTGTTGACTTTTTGTCTCCCCATTCTGTGGACTCACAAAGTACATCCTCCCTTGGTTAATGCTGGAGAGTGAGTGGCTTCAGGACCATTCACCCCGTGGCAAGAGGTGCTTAGGGACGAGGAGGGCTGGTTCTGGTCCTTTTCAAATCCCGTTCACTGGGGCCCATCTTATTATTTGTCTTTGACGAATCGTTTCTTTCACCTAGAGCAGCGGTTCTCAAAGTGCAACCCCTAGAGCAGCCAGCATCAGTATCTCCTGGGAACATGTTAGAAATGCACATTCTCAGTCCCCACACCAATCTACTAAATCAGAAACCCTGGGGGGGGTGGAACCCAGCCATCTGTGTTTTAACAAGCCCTCCAGGTGATTCTGATGCAGCTAAGATTTGAGAACCACTGATCCAGAAATTTGGAGGGGGCTATTTGACCTGGGGGAGTGAGGCTTTCTTTACAACCGAAATAGTTTTGTGTACATATTCCTAGGATTTGCTTTTAGGGTACTTATTTTTGGTTCCATTGGGAGAAGAATTGAAAATACAGAGGGAAAATAATGAGCCAAAGCTTACCTGTGGAGCCGGGATAAGACTAGATAAGATACTAGCTTCCAGCTTTGAAGGTCAGCGTTCACTCAGCTTGAAAGGAGGGTATACACCAGCCCTTCAATTTAAAAAACTATTCTGTGTTCTTTAATTACAAAAGCAGTGTATGTTCCTTATCTACATTCAATTAATCCAACAGTGTATGAAAATTATAATGAAAATTCATTTTAGCCGGGCTTGGTGGCTCAGCCTGTAATCCCGCGCCCTTGGGAAGCTGAGGTGAGTGGATTGCCTGAGCCTGTGGGTTCAAGACCCGCCTGGGCAGCGAGACCTCATCTCTAAAATAAATCAAAAAATCAGCTGGGCGTGGTAGCGCGTGCCTATATCTCCAGCAGGAAGAACGACAGGGAGGTACTGGAAGAGAGAGGAATCCTTCCATCCCATTCACTCATCCATGTTTCAGTGCGAATATTGATCACACTATAAATATTATTTTGCAACACCCAGTTACTTTTACACCTCCTTCTGAACAAGAGTGTATAACCAGATACATTGCATGTCTTTTAATAGTAGTCTGTAGTTTCATCATTCTCTCCCATGGCTGATCTAAACATTCCCCTGCAGATAGACTATTGAGGTATCTCCAGTTTTGCATGTAATGCTACAGTCAATATCTTTTAAAAAATATCTTGTACATAGCGCGTGCCTGTAATTCCAGCTACTCGGAAGGCTGAGGCGGAAGGATCGCCTGCCGGGAGCGGCCACTGTACTCCAGTCTGGGCGACAGAGTGAGACTCCAACTCAAAAAAAAAAAAAAAATCTTGTACAATTGTGTTAATATTTCTTCAGGATAGATTCCTAGATCATAATTTGTGTACATTGTAAATATGAATAGTCACTGCTAAATTATTCTCTTCCCAAGGAAGATATGTGAGCATATGGATTTCCATGTATCTTCTTTAACACTGGAGATGGATAATAAGTCTTTTTTTTTTTTTCGAGTCGAAGTCTCACTCTGTCACCCAGGCTGGAGAGCAGTGGCAAGCTCATGACCACCCCAGTGTCCACCTGCTGGGCTCCAGCAATCCTTCCGCCTCAGTCTTCCAAGTAGCCTGAACTACAGGCGCATGCTACCATGCCCAGCTAATTTTTTATTTTTTACAGAGATGAGGTCTCGCCCAGTTCCCCAATCTGGTCTCAAACCCACGGGCTCAGGCAACCCACTTGCCTTGGCTTCCCAGAGTGCTGAGATTACAGGCTGAGCCACCAAGGATAATAGGTCTTTAAATTTTACCAATCTGATGGTATGTATAAACAATCTTCTCATGGTTCTAGGAAAGGAAATTCATTTTCCCTAGTGGTGAAAGGTGAATTTAGTCAAAGAATAGGCCCGATTTAATGAAAAATATTTTTGGAACATAAGTGCTGGATCTATACACTCTCTTGCTACCATGTGTATCCCCCATGTGAGAAGTGATGCGTTCTCATGGTTTTTGGTTGGTGCTGAGTAGCACTGCAGACCCAACTCTTTCTCTGCCAGTGTGTGTCCTCCACCTACTGTCTTTCTCCTTCTCTTCCTATCTGACCCCTCACCCCTATGCCAACTTCTCTGTGAACAGAAGGCAGACGTACATAATATGAGGGCAACATGTCCTAAAATCACTCTTCCTTTCTATTTTTTCATCCTATAAATAGTTCATTTCTCTTATTTTCCTTATGTGATTAGAGTTAGGAAGGAAATGTAAACGGATTCAATCACACTAAAGCATGGTAACGCCTATTACCCTGACTTACATCAACTTTACCCAAGTAGTTCACCTTTTCAAAGAAAGCCCAGGCTAAGCCAAAGGAATTAATCTTTAATAGTAGTATATCTAAGCATGTTTACTACCACCTATGAAACTTTTCTCTGATTCTGTATACGGGCTTGTCTACACTGGAAGAGTTTATTTCATCCAGAAGGGCAAATGTTGATAAATGGCTTGCAAGTTGGATATATATTTTACTGTAAACCCTTTAGATAATAATGACTTCACTTTCAGTGTATTTCAACTCAGGTAATAATCATGGGCCTCTTTTATATTTTCCCTCTTATTTCTTATTAGACTAATATTTCTTTTCTTGTAAAGTGAGTTAATCAACATAGAGACAATTTCTCATTGTACAACTTGGGAACCTCCATGCAGCTGATGACTCAAATGTCCAGGTGATTTCAGAGTCTTCTAAAATGTTCTGGGGCGTGAGTGAAGAGTATTTGATTTTTTTTTTTTTTTTTTTAGTACTCTCTTCTCAGTAGTAGGACGTTACATACAACAGATATTAGGAACAACAATTTGTGTTCTGTTTCTCCTCTTATTGCCACCATCCTTCATCCCTTCTTTATGCTGAGTAATGAGAACTCTTGAAGTAGTGTTTATTTCTCTACTCCAAGGTGGTGAACACTAAAGTTATGTGGTTTGCTGTGGCTGTATTAGTAGTAGTACACGCCTCTTTTCTTTTCTTTTTTTTTTTTTTTTTTTGAGTTGGAGTCTCACTCTGTCACCCAGACTGGAGTGCAGTGGCCGCCCCCGGCCACCACAGCCTCGACCTGCTGAACTCCGGCGATCCTTCCGCCTCAGCCTTCCGAGTAGCTGGAACTACAGGTGCGCGCTACCACCCCGGCTAATTTTTTGATTTATTGTAGAGGTGAGGTCTCGCCAAGTTGCCCAGGTGGGTCTCGAACCTGCAGGCTCAGGCAATCCACTCACCTCAGCCCCCCAAGGCATGGGATTACAGGCTGAGCCACTGAGCCCGGCCATACATGCCTCTTTTCTTGTTGCCAGACTTCTGATTGGCAACCACACAACAGAAGATAATTATGTACATCTTCCATTTTTCTTAAATATGTAAGAAGAAAGTTGAGCTCCAAGGTGTTTTTTTAAAGTGTACTTCTTTATTTGTAGTGCTACCACTAGTGGTAGTTAATATTCAGAGAAAACATGTTGTTGCCATGCAGGGAACGAAACCCTTTCCAACGCATGACCTCATGTCATCTCGTAGCCACCCTGTGGGGGTAGGCACTGTTGGTATCCCCATTGATGCACAAGAAAACCAAGCTCAGAGAACTTTAACACTTGTTCTAGATTAAACAGCTAGTCAGTGTCACAGCTAGGATTTATAATGGGCTGTGTGTGGCACTAAAACCTGGAAACATTTCCCTTTTCTTTCTTCTTTCCTTCCTTTGTTCTTTCTTTCCTTCCTATCTTTCTCTCTTTTTATTTCCTTCTTTCTCTTTGTCTTTGTATACCCTTCTCTATTTTTCTAAACAGATAATGTATGCACATAAACAAAATCAGGTGCTATAAAATAAGGGGCAGGGAAGGGTAAATCTTTCTTTTGGTTTGTCTCCTAATCTTCCTGCCCCTCGGGGCCATTGTTCACAGTGGGTCATCCATTCTTCCAGAGAGATTTTTCTGCATGACTTATATAAATAAAATTATATAAATCCCGAATTTAGTAAGGCATATCATTGAGGTTTTCTAAAGTCAGATCCATTGACATATAATTTACATAAAATAGAATTCACCCTTTAAAAAGGTGCAGTGTGCTGAATTATGATATGTGTACATCTGTGTAACTACAGTGCAATTAATAGAGAACAATTCCGTGACACTCAATAGGTCTCCTTGTGCCCTTTTGCAGTCACCACTGGGAATTTTATTCTCCTGTTTAAAATGTGTTTGTTTTCTTCCTGTATTTTGTGACTTCCAATTAAAATTCTTAACTAAGGACATGACCTCAGTCCTCCAAGGAACGGGCATCTCTGAAGAATGCTCCCCAGCCTCTGATGACAAGATGTTACTGTGTTCCTCTGCCTCTACAGACACCCAAGTCTAGCCTACAAAAAAAAAAAAGGGAACAATATCCATACCATTCAGTCTAGATGTTCTGTGCCCCTCCACATAGCTTGTCTATATGCCATCCAGTTGATTGATGGTGAGACCTGGCACTGGTTTGGTAGGAGAATTGGCCTCCATGTATGTCATATTTCCTTTATTTCTTTTTTACTACTTTTATTTTCTATCCATGAGAAATATATAGAAAATGCATTGAAGGTGTGTTAAGGTAATCCTTTTAAATCCCAACAAAGTACCTTGAGTTGATGGTGGAGGAAGAACAGGAATACAGAGTTAGGCAACTTGCCTACTCAGTGGCAGAGCTGGGATTACAGGTAGCTATCTGCAGACTCTCCATACAGTCTTGTTTCCCTAGTAGGTGGTTTGAAAGCTGCCTCCCTAGGGGCATTAGGGGCTGCTCTGTATGACTGAGCGAAGAGAGTTTGGGGCAGTTCTCCTTTATCTGCCATTTATATTGAGCTTCAGTAAAAGATATGGATTACAGAAAGGTGTTGCTGGCTTTCTTAAGTTTGAAAACTATTATTCTATTTGGATGCAGTGCCTTATACCTGTAATCCCAGCACTTTGGGAGACTGAGGTGGGAAGGTTGCTTGAGCCCAGGAGTTTGAAACCAGCGTGGACAACAAAGTTAGACCTTGTCTCTACATGATGGCATGCACCTGTAGCCTCAGCTACTTGGGAAGTTGAGGCAGAGGGATCACTTGAGCCCAGGAGTTCAAGCCTGTGGTAGGCCATGATCATACCACTGTACTCCAGCCTGGGCGGTTCAAGAGACCTTATTGTTTTCCTTTTGAACCAGGTACCCACCTGTACCCCTGAAATTTTCCACTGTGGCTTTGTGCCGTTTCCCCTGCCTCCCTAGAGTGACCATGGGGAGGCAGAAGCAGAGGACTAACTGGAATGAGACTAGGGTCTGCACTTCACAACTGCCCTCTCCTAGTCACATCTCCCTTTCGGTCTCAGAAGATTCCATTCCCTCTTGCCATAAGATTTTTGTGTGGGATTCTGAGGAAATCAGAATCTACCTCTGTACTCACCAACACATAAAATTCCAGTGAGAAGAGAGGGTGTTTGGATTGGCCATGATGGATGCCCCAGTTAGTCAGATAAAACTGGATAGGCACTGAAGCCAGCACAGAAGGTGGAGAGGAAAGAATCCTGGGCCAACAGCCACTCTGTTTATTTGTAAACGACATCCCCACTTTGCAGATATGATGTGGTTATTGATCTCTCACGGAACCTTTAAGAATCAAACACCATTGTTCACTTTTATTTATTTCATAAGTGGTTTCCAAGTGCAGTTAAGACATTTAATTCGCAGGGCACTGAACAGAGAGACGATTTCTGCTGGTTTAGTAAGAGAGAAGCAGTCTAGTTTAATGCTCAAGCATGAGAGCCAGAGGCGGGCCTTCTGGATGTAGGCCTATTTTGCTTCTTAGCTCTGCTACCTTGGGTCAGTGACCTGACATCTACATGCTTCAGTTCCCTCATCTGTAAAATGGAAATAGAAAGTGAGCGGAAGGAGGTGTTGTGAGGATGGAGTAGATTAATTTATGTAAAGTGCTTGTAACAGTGCTTGGTACGTAGCTATCTGCTCGCGGGATTTAGACATTTTATAGAGGGTTGGGGGCTTGTCCATGCCTGAATGCAGGAAGTCAGGCCTGGCTAGCCCTAGGCCTGTTCCAACACTGAGGTTGGATTTTGACCATGGCTCACAAACAGAGCATGCAGGCACCTCAGTATCACACCACAAAGTTCTGGAGGGGCTTGTTCCGCAGTAATTCCTGTTTCATCCATCTCCTCTTATCTCCACATGCCTTCACAGAGGCAAGGGGAGCATGCTGAGTCTAGAATTTCTAATCAAAGCTAACCACATCCCTGACATTGTTGGATAATATTACAAATTAGGCACGTTGGTCCTGTTTTGACTCAGAATCACAGCAGGAAGCAGCTAAATAAAACTGGAACAACTCACAAGTGCCTTTCACATCAGATGTCAGGGTCATCGCAGTTCTGTATGTGCCAAAGGGATTCATTGCCTCCTCGTTTTTTCCATGGAAGGCTTGCTTCTGGCCGCGAGGGCTTCTTGTTGAGTGGCTGTGCTGCTATTGGCTGGGTAGCACTGATAGTGGTCCCTGTGTGTTCTGGGGGAGATTCAAGGAGAGGGTGCATGAGAGCACCCAGCACAATAGCTGGCACATAGTAGGTGCCTTCTTCTTATTCCTTCCTCCCCTGGTAAGGAGAACACCGTGCCAAGGAACCCATCTCTTCTGAATGGAGTCAACCCTTGCTACTGAAAGTGTCTACAAACCAGCAGCCTCACCAAGGAGCTTGTTAGAACTGTATATCTCAGGCCTTTCTGGGTCTATTGCATCAGTATCTGCTTGTAACAAGGTCCTTGGTGACTTGTCAAGAAGTGTGAGAAGCACTGGTGTGAACGCACCAGATGGGGATGGAGCCAGAGATAGGGGTCTTGTTAACTTCATGCTAGGAACTCTCTGAGCTAATGGGTCCACGAGGAATCCATTTGATCTTAAACCTGGTCAGTTAGAAATGAGCTAAATATACTTCATTCAGTCTGCTCGTGTAACAGAACTCTCTAGTGACATGTGGGTCTTTTTCAGCAGTGATGTTAAAGTTTATTTTTTAAAAATATGCTCCACACATGTTGTTTTGGTGTGGATCTGGATGTGAAGAAAATCAGGCACCTGTTTCAGTAAACATCTCTTCTGTTTCCATGGCCATGTTCTTGTTTATTGACTGTATTTGTATTCGTTTATCTGTGGGACTGTCCTTTTAATAATTTATTTCCCAAAGCAAGAAGACACTTAGGAATGTTTTCAAGATGGATTTTTACAAGATATTATTCTGAATTAAATCTATATAGGAATGTTGGGCAGCCCCGGAAACCCCTGAAGGATTAATAGTGTGGCATTGAAAAGAGTTGGTCTAAATCAGTTTGTTCCTGAGTTGTTTGATCATCTGCCTGAGTTCAGTACATAGAAAGCAAGACAGTGCCCATGGAGGATGAAGGGAGGAGAGCTTCTGGGGTGGATTGCTTCTACCTCCCAAATGACTGGATCTTGGCCACCATATCTTTCCTCCTAAGAACTGAAGCGCTTATTCTAGAAAATGGAAGGAACAGGACTGGACTCAAGTCCTAGACTTTGAACAGTTTGGTTGCAAAACCAGGGACCCAACCCCTTCCTTAACTGAAGTACAGGCAAGGTGGCACCCTGCCTGTGGCCCAGGCTGTGGAAACCCACAGAATAGCAGTGGTGGCAATCATTGCCCTGGACCAGTGCCTGCTCTGGATGTGCTCACCTGTGCTAACCACTTCCAGGTGTGTTGCCTTATTACTTTCTTATGCAGAAATTGGCTCATCCAGACTTTCTGTTTCGATAACAAAGAAATGGGTTTCCAGAGAGTGGCTTGAATTTCCCAAAATCTCAGCAGTTGGCTTCCCACCTCTGTCCATATGAGAACCACAGGAGAATCAGAGAACCATGGCTTTTCTTCAAGGAATATCCTCAGCCTTCCACATTCCCATGGTAGGGTGTGTGTGTGTGTGTGTGTGTGTGTCAGACTTACACCCACAGGAGGCTGCACACCCTACAAAGATGCAGCTTGTCTATTTGGTGAACAGGCAACCCAGACTCGCCACTCAGCAAGTCCTTGACAGGAAGCACAGTCTCAGGCTTACACTATTCCCATGACTGTGAGGAATGACGTCTATAAATGGTGATCAGCAAGAAGCTCATCTTTCGAGAAGGCAACACGGGGGAGGGGCGTGAAAGTATCCTTAATATCCTGCTCTGGCTGGGCTCGGTGGCTCAGCCTGTAATCCCAGCCCTTTGGGAGGCCGAGACGAGTGGATTACCTGAGCCCACAGGTTCGAGACCAGCCTGGGCAGCTTGGCGAGACCTCGTCTCTACCATAAATTAAAATAATTAGCCGGGTGTGGTAGCACACACCTGTAGTTCCAGCTTCTTGGAAGGCTGAGGTGGAAGGATCGCCGGAGCCCAGAAGGTCGAGGCTGGGGTGGCCGTGAGCGGGCCACTGCTCTCCAGTCTGGGCAATGGAGTGAGACTCCAACTCAAAAAAAAAAAAAAAAAAATCCTGCTCTGATGATCTGTGTTCAAATTGAACTTGGCCATGTATAAGCTTTTTGTCCTTGAATGAACTACTTCACTTTAGTTTTCCCCTCTGAAAAACGGAGGTAGAAATAATGAATACCTTAAATAGGATTATTTTAAGGATAAATGCTTTCATGTATGTGGAGAACTTAGCGAAGAACCCGTGCAGGCATTTAATACATTTTTGGCTGTAAATAGTTACTTTCATTCCACTTGATTCAAATGTCTTATCTTTGGCTTGAGCCAGGTGAGTGAGGCGCTTTATTGTAATGCCATGAACTCTTCATTTCCGGAAGAGTCCTTCACCTGCATTGTGTTGAGGTGCTGTTTATCATCAGCAGTCCTGTAAATCAAAGTGATGGGTTTACTCTAAAGAACGTATGTCGTTCGCTGCACTACAATGTTACCTTCGTGAGGAAGCCGGGAGAAATTTCTTTCGCCTCTCTGTCTTAGATGTTCTTTTCATAAGGGCCTATTTGCTTCTGATCTTTAGGACACTTTGAAGCATATAGAGCAGGGGTCAGAAAACTTCTTTGATAATGGGCCAGATAATAAATATTTTCAGCTTTGCAGGGGTTAGAGTCTCTATGGCAGCTACTCAACTCTGCTGTGAAAGCAGCCACAAGAGAGCATGTGAGTGATTGGACGTGGCTGTGTTCCAATGCTATTTAATTTACAAAAACAGGTCTCAGGCCAACCCCTGTTAGAGAGGATCCTGGTTTTTGTATTTCTCTCCTAAGCACTAACTACCAGAAAAGCTTAGTGTCAAACCTGAGTCATGCTTCGAGCAAGTACGTACACACACATTTGGCATACTAGTATCACTCTTACTTACCTGCTTTTACCCTGTTTTCTCACATTTATATTCAGTTTGTCATAAGTACAGCTCCTATTTTGACTGCTGCTTTATCATCTTTCACTGTGTTTATTTGTAAGTTGCATGAAACCTTCCCCCCCCCTCTTTTTTAGAACAGGATGGGTCTGTAAGTAAATGCATCAATTATATCTAGCTGGTTTAGAAACCAGGACTCGAGAAACCGCTTCTGACTCAAAGTTCAACCTATGTGGTTAAATAGGGAAGCAGACCATCAGATGTATGCTGTCACCTGATGATGTTCATTGTTGACCTGCAAGCGATATGCAGGCTCTAGCAGTTAGCGTGGTGACAGGTTAGAGGATACTCTCTAACCTGAGAAGTTGAGAAGAAAGAGAAGAGGATTTCTCGTAGCCACAGTTTCATTCTTTCCTCTCTCATTGCTGTAGACCTTCTTTTAAATGAAAACAGCCTCTTTGGTTTGCAAGCCTAACTCCGGCAGGAAGACAAATGATTTTTTTTACAGCATCAGACACGCGGTTTCCTGTCTCTGTTTTAACTTGCCAGCAGAACATCTCAGCCAGCTGGTTCCCTCTGGACCCATTGCGACCTTAAAGCTGTAGCTTTACGCCATCCAGCAAACTCACACTGTGTATTGATCACATGCCTTGAGCATTTTGTTGACTTGCATTAGTTTCTGTGGAAGGGAAGACTTAGAAATGCTGCCCTGCTTCTCCCAGATCTCATTTTGTGTTTGTTCAGCTCCAACATCAGGGGGCTGGTTCCTTGGGGTAAATGCTTAGTTCCTGCATGGAAGAAATGAAGAGAATAAATGGTGCTTTGGCAGCTCTGGGTGATTCTGGATGTGCTGCCTCTAACTGTGCACTCCCTCCTCGAAATAGCTGGCTTGCCAGCTGTGCATTTTTGTTTCAAGAAAAACAAGCCAGATTTACTTTCTGGTCAAATGCAGAGGGAAAAAAGTGAGTGTCGAAATACGGTTGAGAAAAGTTGTCAGAAGAGGAAGAAAATTATGGATTCAAGTCAGTCGTCTCATTCCTGGGAAGAGAATCGGTAATTTGAGGTGGTGACTCAGAGCTGAAGGAGCCTTTGGTTGTGAACAAACTATGGCTAGAAAGCAAACTTTGAATCTGCAATATGGCCCATGTCTGGTCAAGGAAGTAATAGAATGTGCGTGCTAGAGGGCATTGTGACTCAATCAGTGAGTGTTAGAATGTATCTGAAGTGACTTACAGCAAAGCAACTCGCTTTTTAATTTTTTTTCCCTAAGCAACAAAATAAACAAAGGTGGACAGAGACCACATGTGGTTTCTGGTTATGAATGTTTATACTCTAGAACCTCATTCGGATATGAATCACAGTAGAGTGGAATCCAGTATTCTCCAGTATGGACACGGGCTGGCTCAAATTCATCCACTGGGTGTGAGTAGCCAATAAAGCGATTGGACCGGGGCTGGTGGTATTGCGAGGTTCTGGTGTTTCCTATGGAGTCTCAGGTGTCTCCCACTGCAGCCTCTACGAGTTCCATAAACTCCATACCCATGGGTACTGCGAAAAGGGGTCAGCTGAGACTTTTTTGTTTCTTTTTGGCATGTCCCGGCGTCCTACCAAAGGAAGAAACTCAGAGAGCTAGCCAGTCACTGTGCAGTTGACTTTTATTTCCAACCATGTAAACTCCAGAGGCTGTATCCACCACCATTTGAACATTTGGCTGACTTGCCCTCGGAAAATCTTTCCTGATTCTAAATCACTTCTACCTGTTGCCTATTATTTAAAATATTGATTTTTGCCATCAATAATTGTGCTTATTTTTAAAAATTAATTTTAACTTTGAGGGAAATAATTTATATTTGCTTTTCTACTTAAAATATATATATATGTGTATGTATATATATTTTGTTGCCTCATAAGAGGATATAGTTGGTTCCAGTGTTAAGAACAATTAAAAAGAAATTTAGTCATTAAAATTATTTTTATTCCTTCCATTTTCCAGACCCGTCCTATCCAAAATACCTATTTCTCCCACCAGGCTGATGTAGTCGTTCTCAGCCTTGGCTGCACATTGGAAACACCTGAGGAGTTTTACAAACTACTCATTAACTGGGTCTTATTTCTGCAGTTTCTGACTTAATTGGTCTGGGGCCTGGTATCAGGAATTTCTTTTTAATTCCCCAAGATATTTCAATATGCAGCCAACATTGGGAACCACCGGATTCAAGACAGTTTGTTCTGCCAAATCTTTTTATATTTTTCATCATGTTCCCCATATAACCTGGAAAGGGACAGTAACAATTAGAGAATGGTGACCACTACCGGAAGTAGCCGAAATTAAGCCTCTCTAAGGTTAGAGCTGGAAAAAAACAAACACCTATATTACCCCGTCCCTAGGGAATAACAAGATTCTGTAATACGGGATATTACTGTGTTTTTTTTACAATTTACAAGCAACTGCTTCAGAACAAGATCGAGGGACTTATTGGGAATAGACCATCTGAGGTTTTAAAACTAACTGAATTATACACGAAGGGAAAGCACATTTTATACCTTAATGTTTCTGAAAAGTTGGGCAAAGACAAGGTGGAAACCGGGGAAGCAGTGTGCACGGTTTTAGGAGGTGAAGCTACACGGGTGGCAAGGAACTACAGAAACCTGTGATTCACAGGGGAAGCTAGAATATATGCGAGGATATATTTCCACATCCTAACAGGTATTGATAGTGTGAATAATTAATGTGCTTCCCCAAAACAATCTAATCTCTGTGTTGGAGAAGATACTAAGATAATGTACAAAATATATCCCTGCTTCTAGTTTTTCTGAGAACATGAGAGCTCCTAGACAGCATGCAAGATATAATTCAGACAGGCAGCCAAAAAAAGAATTAAAGAATCAGGGCAAGAAAAGGATCTCAAAAAACACCCAAACATAGTCGTCAGAAAACTGTTAAACAGAGAAGAAAATGAAAAAAATCATGCTCCAAAGAACACATATCAGGGCTGAGGCTCTGTTTGTGGAGGGGCAAACATGTCACGGTTTCTCAGACAAAGGTCAGCACCTTGTAGGTACCCTCTTAACCTTGGTTGCCCCCTTCTAAAGTCAGAGCAAAAGAAGTTGCAGGAATCTCCATCCTAAGGAAGACCACAAAGGATGAAAAGCAGAAGACTGAACCCGGTTTCTAATTGCTGGAAATGATTAGTTTTCTGAAACTCAACAGGTGGATGTAAAATCAGATGCAGAGTTTCAAGCCATCAGTTGCACTGGAGCGCTTATCAAAAAACTGACTTGGCATCTGTGCATGTGATAAAGACCCAAGGGTTCAGGGGTGAGTTAGGGTCGTTCTGAAATCAGGATGATCTGGCTGAAAGAATCCAAACAAGAAAACAGAAAAAAGCCAACTGTCAATAACTTAGGCCGCACTCAGTGGAAGAGAAGGTGAGAGTACCATTGCAATCCTTACAAAGATTGCATTCTAAGTGATGCAGCTGGATCTAGTAAAACACATCATGGAGAATCTTAAATTGCAAGAATAGTTTCAGAGAGTCACTTTATACTTAGAAAAAAGGTCCTGGCATTTATCGGGTGCTGTATACTGGACAGGGCTGATTTTAGGGTCTGATAAATATGTTAGACTTCAGAGTCTGATAAATATATCTTTTGAAAAGTAATTGAAGGAAGCAAGGATGTTCAACCTGAAAAATAAATGATTTAGTGATATGGGGTTAATAGCTCTCATCCCATGGAAGGAGTCATTTTGTTCCCTTTTGCTTTAGAGAGCAAGATGAGGACCAATAATAGAAGGACAGAGAAGCTACATTTAACTTAATGTAAAGAATCACTTTTTTTTTTTTTTCGTTGGAATCTCAATCTGTTGCCCAGGCTGGAGTGCAGTGGCACTCGCATGGCCACTGCAGCCTTGACCTGCTGAGCTTAGACAATCCTTCCGCCTCAGCCTTCCAAGTAGCTGGAACTACAGGCACGTGCCATCACGCCTGGCTAGTTTTTGTGATTTATTGTAGAGATGAGGTCTCACCAAGTTGCCTAGGCTGATCTCGAACCCCCGAGCTCAGGCAATCCTCTCACCTCGGCCTCCCAAATTGCTGGAATGACAGGCTGAGTCACCACACTTGGCCACGTTGGCTTATTTCTCAGCCTGTCATCCCAGCACTTTGGGAGAGGTGAGAGGATTGCCTGAGCTTGGGGGTTCGAGATCAGCCTAGGCAACTTGGTGAGACCTCGTCTCTACAATAAATCACACACACACACACACACACACACACACACACACACACACACACACACAACTAGCCGAACATGATAGGGGTGTGTCTGTAGTTCCAGCAACTTGGAAGGCTGAGGAGGAAGGATCGCCTAAGCCCAGGAGGTTGAGGCAGCGGTGGCCATGAGTGTGTCACTGCACTCCTCCAGCCTGGATGACAAGAGTGAGACTTCAACTCAAATAAATAAATGAATAAAATATGCCAATGTTTAGACTTTATCCCTGTTGATCTGCAATTAGAAATATTGGGATTCGATTATGGAATGATAACAGAGGAGTGGTGTCCCTATAATGTAACATTTTCAGTCACAAGTTTTACCTCTACCTGTCAGAAATATTCTAAGAGAAGTTGTTATACTCTTCTGTTAGGGACAGAGGTAATACAGAAGTAATATAAAGAGGTCCGTGGAATGGGATGGGAGAGGTGAAAAACAGCTTAGTTCTGAAATATGTGCAATTGGAATACAGTAGTCACATTGATTGGTGAGACTTCTTTCATCTGGGGAAAACAATATTCTCAAAGTCTGTCCAGAATGTTAAACGGTACTGTCAATATGCTGGAAGTTAAATTAAATCTGGCATGGCCATGGAGCTTACTGTCCTTCTGTTAATTACAATGATTTTTTTAATTGCATGCCTGAATTTGTTTGCTTTTTCCTGGGATGATGGATGGGGAATTGTATCTCATTCTATACTTCTGTACTGATTAGAAAATTCTCATGGATCATTTTGTCTGATTGACTGGTACCGAGTACCAGGACTTTGCAAACAATTCCACTAAAATTGCTTTGTAAGAGGAAAGCATTTCTGTGACAGAATACAAAGGAACTTACTCTGTTTTTGCAAGAGCAGTACTACTGAAACTTGAATTGTGTAAATGAATCACCTAGAGACCTTTTAAATGTGAATTCTGATTCAGCTAGTTTAGGGCAGGGGCTGAGAGGGCTCACTAATGCTGCTGGTCTGGGCCACACTTTGAATAACAAAGTGCCAAGATACTTTCTGCAACATGCCAACAAAATTTTTAAAGACACAGAAGATGGTGGCAAGACCTTTGAACTCTATAGTTGTAAAGCATATAGATAGCATCATGGCTTGGGTTTCTCTCTATCTCTTTTCTTCTCTCTCTCTCTCTCTCTCTCTCTCTCTCTCTCTCTCTCTCTGTATGTATGTATACAGACACAGATATACACACGTATATGCATATAAATATATACATTACAGCCCATATTCAAATTTCCCCAAAGTTATGGGTCTATTGTTGTTTAAATTCAGAACCCTGTCAAGGACCACACATTAAATTTGATTGCTTTGCCTCTTCAATATTGACTTTGAACAGGCCGGGCCCTTTCGTTTATTTTATAGAGGCACTGTCTAGATTTGTGTGATGGTTCCTGCTTGATTAGATTTCGATTCAGCATTTTTGTAAGGATTCTACTGATGTTTTCATTGTTGGAAGATTTTTTTTTTCATAGTTCTGACAAGAAACCAAATTCTGCCATGTGTGTTCAGCCACTTTAGTACCAAGAAAACTACACATGCATACTTGGGTGATAAAACAATTAAAAAAACCAAAAAAACTCAAGGAGATGATAAGAGTCAGGCATTGTAGTAGGAAGGGGTCCATGATTGAGTTGGAGAACATGAAGGGACTTCTTGGGTTGCCAGTAAAGATATATTTTTTGATCTGGCCAGTGGTTACAAGAGTGTCTGCCTTACAATAATTCACTAAGCCAGACATTTATTTTGCGCATTTTTCTATATCTGTTTTATTTCAGAATAAATTTTTTTGTGTGAAAGCAGGATTTATTGAGAGGACAGAAAAGCTTCCACAGTGGGAGGGGACCCAAAGGATTGCCCCTAAAATTTTTTTTTTTACAAGAGAGAAATAAGTTAGGAAGTCTATGCCTTGCCCCTGGGCTAAGTATATTATTTCAAATATCCTTGGGAAAAAGGAAAGAGGAGGAGAGAATTAAATTTTTGTTTTTTTCTTGAGCATCTACTAGGTGCCAGCAACTTCAATTATGTAGTCTCAGTTTCTACTCAGAATTCTCCTTCCAGGTATTAGTCTTATTTTAGAGGTAAGAAATTAAGAGTTACCTCGAGGGCACCCAGCTGGCAAGTAGAGTGCCATTTCCTTGAGGTCTGAATGTCTCCAAAGCCTTTGTTCCTTTAACATTCCCATACTGTCTCCCTAAAAATGAACCTAGAGGTCCATTTAATATGTACTGATATATGCAACTGGCCAAGAAAATTTCCAGCCACGTGTCCCACATAGAGAGACCAGGCTTAGTTGCAAATAAGGAGCCATTTGCAAATGTCAGAGTCTTAATACATAAATATTTTTTTAAAGACAAATGTCAACTTCTTTTTTTTTAATCTTCCAAAGATAAATGTTACTGTGCCATTAAAAAAATACAAACTGGCAGAAAACCTCAAGGGAAAATCCCATGGTATTCGCTACTTTGGAATGATTGAAAAGTAAACAAGTTGTCATACAACTTGAATATCCATGTGCATGTGCATGCTTCTGCGGGCACACACACACACACACACACACACACACACACACACACACACACACAGAGGAAGTTATGAAAACAGCCTCTTTACTAGCTTCTAAAAGGAACTTAAAACTGAACCTTTCTCATTCACGATTTTAAATAAAAGTCACCCCAAGCTCGGTGGCTCAGCCTGTAATCCCGCGCCTTGGAAGGCTGAGGTGAGTGGATTGCCTGAGCCCGCGGGTTCAAGATCCACCTGGGCAACTTGGTGAGACCTCATCTCTACGATAAATCAAAAAATTGGCCGGGTGTGGTAGCGCGTGCCTGTAGTTCCAACTACTTGGAAGGCTGAGGTGGAAGGATTGCTGGAACCCAGCAGGTTGAGGATGCGGTGACCAGGAGTGGCCACTGCACTCCAGTCTGGGCGACTGAGTGAGACTCCAACTCTAAATAAATAAATAAATGTCACTTGGTAAAAAGACATTAAATTAAGACCAATGTGATGAAAAAAAGTCCTAAGTGTGTCCGTTAATGTGATAAAACCAATCAGCATAGCCGAATTTGAGAGAGAGTCTTCTACTTTAATATTTAAAGTGGGTTGGCAGTTTCTCCCTTCAATAACAAAGGTAGGACAAAAGTTTACTAAGATACTAATTATCTAATAGGTAAAGGCATGAATGATAGTTTTTTACACACCTTGGTTCATTGGTATACTGATGAGTATCACATACCAAGCAAGATTCTTGTGAAGTCTGCAGAGAAACTCTAACCACAAAGAAGTTCACGTGCCGACATGTTCACCTAAAGCAACAGAATATATGCAACTGGCTGAGATCCAAAGAAGGAAATTGTGCTAAAGAGAGATATGCTGAGGGGAAGGAAGAACTTCCTGTCTCAAATCATTATGTTAATTATAACGTTAAAAGGACAGCATTCATTTGCTGAGCACCTACTAGAGACAACTCTTACTTAGTAAGAGTACTTGTTTATTTACAGTGTTGTAGAAGCAACCAAGACTCAATATCTTTCTCTGTAAAATGGGGTGTAGCAGAACCTGACTCAAACGTAGGGTGTGGGAAAAATAAAGTGAGATAGTGAAGTGAACCACTCAGTGACTAACCCAGTAAAGCACACATAGGTGATTATCTTTGTTATTGTTAAGAGATTTCAAAGGAGGGCTTCCCATCGTTGCCCACGCAGAGCTTACTTCCCCACAGCAGCTGTGACAATCCACAGTTGTCCATGTGAAGCACAGTGCGTCAATCCAGGCAGATATACCATTGGCACTGGTTGCCCACTTCCCAGAGAAACCAGCGAATCTCAAAATCTCTGCTCCAGAAAATCCTCACAGAGACAGGAGCTTGAATGCCTTCTTCCCTCTGCCAGGGTGCCTCGTTTTTCGTGTGTATGCACCTTGGACTTCTTTTTTTTCTTTTTTTTTTTTTTTTTGAGTTGGAGTCTCACTCAGTCGCCCAGACTGGAGTGCAGTGGCCGCTCCCGGCCACCGCAGCCTCGATCTGCTGGGCTCCTGCGATCCTTCCACCTCAGCCTTCCAAGGAGCTGGAAATTACAGGCACGTGCTACCATGCCCGGCTCATTTTTGATTTTTTATTGTAGAGATGAGGTCTCACCAAGTTGCCCAGGCGGGTCTCGAACCCGCGGGCTCAGGCAATCCACTCACCTCAGCCTCCCAAAGGCACGGGATTACAGGCTGAGCCACCGAGCTCGGCCACCTTGGACTTCTTAAAGAAGAAAGTCTGAGGACCCCTTTTCAGAATGATATTTTAAAATGCATAAGATATAACTCATGGCATTTCAAAAAAAAACAAACTACACTGACATTCAGGATCAAATATTTTCAAAATGAATTTGTGATACAGTCATTTGTGTTTCTACAGTAATGTTTTAAATAACAAGATCTAGCAGATCTGAAAAAATCGAAATGTCTAAGTCATGACTATAAGTCATATGCCCAGACATCTGCAACAAACATAAGATGGTATGATAAAATCTATGGTTTCTACTGGTGACAAAGTCATAGGTACAGCTAATACTAGAAAATGTTGATTTTTAATTAAGGATTAGAGAAAACAAAGAGGTGCAATTTTTACATATTTAAACCCACAAAACCACTGAATTCTATTTATAAAGCCCAGGCTAAGGGCATTTTTTATTATTATAGTATAGAACCTTATTTTTATGAACTTTGGAGACATTCCACCCTTATTTGAAATGCCTTTCGGAGCTATATCTAGTTTGATGATACTACTATTCATGGAAGTTTCCAGTAGGTCAGCAATTATGTCTTGAGCCCCCACTATGTTCTAGGTCCTGAAATTGGCTTTGAGAAAAGAAAGATAGAGATTTTTATGGCCGGGTGTGGTGGCGCAAGCCTGTAATCCCAGCACTTTGGGAGGCCAAGATGAGAGAATTGCCTGAGTTCAGAGGTTCGAGACCAGCCTGGGCAACTTGGCAAGACCTCATCTCTTCAATAAATAATAATTAAAAAAAAGTTAGCTGGGCATGGTAGCATATGCCTGTAGTTCCAACTACTTGGAAGGCTGAGGCGGAAGCATTGCCTGAGTCCAGCAGGTCGAGGCTGGGGTGAGAGTGCCATTGCACTCTAACCTGGGTGACAGAGTGAGACTCCTACTCAAAATAAAAGAAGATTTTTGGATTCTCCCTCATGTAAAACTTTTTCTTTCCAGGCAGAAAAAAAAAGATGCATATTTAGGGACACTACTAAACTATGGTTCTTAGGTTCTTAGTGAAGAACCAAGGGAAATAATTTCCACACCCAGAATATACTCCTTTAGACTTTAAACGTATTATCCAATAATTGCCAATATCACTCAGTGGATGGCTATAAAATCACTTAGTTCAGCCTCCAAAAAAGAAACCATGTTATCAAATTGAGAGCTTATATGAAATCATTCTCTCATCAATGTGTAGTTTAGGTAATCAGGCATGGAGCCAAGATCCGGGGTCTCTTCAGTCAGGCAAAGGTCATTTCAAATATCAGCTTTGCTCTTGCCTAAATTTATGATCTTGGGAAATTACTTAAACTGCCTGATAGTTGGCTTTCCTATCTGTAAAATGGGGTTTATAGTCATAACAGTTTCTACCTCATAGGATTTTTCTGTCAATTACTTTTAAATATTCTATAAAGTCAGGTACATACTAAATGTTTAGTTTGTGAGTTTCTCTGTAATTGTGGGTTGGTGAAAAGAAATATTTCGGGCTAGTCTCTGAGTAAAGGAGTTGCTAGCTTGTACCTACACCTGCAGCCTTTGGTTTTTCTAGTAGCAGCCCAAGGGTTAATACTTGGCAAGAGTGTGTGGGTGGCTTCTGTTTAGATGAAGCCACATCCCAGGGCTTCCTTCCAGCCTTCTCTGCTATTGTTAGGGTTTTTCAGCACCTCTTTGAAGTTTCAAGATTGACAGATGTTATTCAATAATGCCTACCCTCAAACTTTTTACATGTAGGTTTTCAAAAAGAAATCACAGGAAATTTGAGGGGAAAGTAAAACTTCATTTTCTGACATAAAACTGGGGATTTCTAGAATCTTCTTCAGTCAGTGCCACACATAAACTTCAGGGGATTTCTGTTTTTTATGTTTCTCCTGTGGCCTGAAAAGTTAGCTAGGAAAACGTTTTTCATGTATGGCTAGGAAAAATGAACTAGAATTATCAGTAATAAGTAAACAGTTCATTCGGACATTTTAGTGAATTGAAGACACAGCTAAGTATTCAGTTAATATCTAAAATTTTCTAATTGCATTTTTTAATACGTGAAAACAAATATTCCTATCTGACCAAATATTCACATTTGACCAGAGTGAAATCTCTCCAAATTCTGCCAATGTGTTATAGGTTATGAAAATAATATGTAGACCGGGCGTGGTGGCTCAAGTCTGTAATCCCAGCACTTTGGAGGGCTGTGACGAGAGGATTGCCTGAGCTCACAGGTTCTAGGCCAGCCTGAGCAACTTGGTGAGACCTCATCACTACGATAAATAAAAAAATCATGGTAGCGCACACCTGTAGTTCCAGCTACTTGGAAGGCTGAGGGGAAGCACTCCAGCCAGGGCAACAGAGTGAGAGTCTAACTCAACAAAAATAAAAATAAAATAAAATAAAACAAAACAATACGTATAGGATGGGTCAGCAAACTTTTTCTGCAAATAGCCAGACAGTAAATATTTTAGGCTTTCTGGGCCAGAGATGATCTCTGTTGCATTAACTTCTTAGTTTGTTTTGTTCTTAAATAGCTCCTTAAAAATGAACAAAAAATTCTTAAGTGGGAGGGCTGTACAAAACAGACCATGGACCCTTGACCCACAGTTTACCAAATTCTGCCATAGAACATAAAAAATGTGAAGAATATGATTCCACATAAGTTATCATTCATTCACTTTGTACATTTGTTGAGTACCATAAACTGCCCCGATTCTGTGCCAGGTGCTGGGTATATCATGTTACCTAAAATAGAACTGACCATTACCCAACTTTGTCGTGAAAAAAGCAATCAATCAGATCATCAAACCAATTTATGATTATAAGACATGTTATGTAGTCTGACGTGGAGAATTGAAACAAGCCTGTTTATTGGATACCTCAGATAAGGTAGGTAGAGTGGGGAACATTGTGACCCGCTGTTGTACTTGAACTTATTTCATCTCTCCCCTTAATTTTGCTGTCCAGGTTCATGCTTTGCTGGACAACAGGGATGGTTCATACATCTCCTTAAGAACATTTTTTTTCTTTTGCATTTGAATCTTTCTATAACTGCTTTGTCCAACTACCACTCCTACCCCTAGTCCTGCCTGTTCTCTGTCCCAATCCAAGCCTCCCAGTGTAATAGTTTGCATTTTTAAGGGTCAGTTATCAAAGTTTTGTCTCTTTCCCTATATTTTAAAGATTCATTAATGAATCTTTCCCAAAAATGGTGTGTGTTTTTTTTTTCCTCTTGGTTGCTGGAATTCTGATATTTTGAGATTACTTTTCCAGTTTTTAGTGGCATCTGTAGACTTACAAGCTGAGATTTCATCTAGGAAATAGTCAGTGAAAGCTGACATTTCTACTTAAACTTACCTTAAGAACGAGTAGTGAATCATGTTAAACCTGAACATTCCCGATGGACATGTACTAACTTCCTTTCTCACTGTGTTTCGTTAAGTGATGGTATCAAATGCTGTTTGAGTAATGGCTTTTCTTTGAGTGACTGTGGTCATCCTCATTCTGCTTCAACTGTTTTCTCATTTATTTCTCAAACACCTTCAGGAGGTGAAAACTGACAGTTGAGTAATCACAGACTCCTTCCCTGAAATGAAGTCTGTTTCCATCACACCTACCCAACCTTTTCCTTTCTATTCCTCTATGCAGAGCAGAGTGGTCAGTATGTTAGAATTGCTCTGCTTGGATGGATCGTGTAGTCTCTCCCCATAACATTCCTTCCACATATCATTGACTTTCCCCATTCTTAGAGACTTATTCAAAGATAGTCTTTGCTACTGTGCTTTCCATGTTTGCCTAAGCTTTTTCACACTCCATCAACACATACATTGCAGGACACATTTGCCTCCCATCTCGGATGCTGCATATTTGTATTTTGATTCATGTCCTAACTCCTCTACTGGGTAGTACCCGGTAGAGTACTACTGGTAGTACTTGAGGGCAGTGACGTGCCAGTCATAGACACTCAGTTGGGACATATTTAGTGAATGAATTTAGCATCTGAGGATGAGGCCTGCTCATTAATTGACCTTGGAGAACAGATAGTAACAAAGAAAGCAATAGAATTCTGGCATGCTTGCCCACCAGAAGCTGCCCAGCACAAGCTCTCATTGGGCCATAACCGCCTTTGACTGCCTCCTATATGTTTCTATTCATGTCCTTCTTCCCAAGAGGAAACCCATTTCTTCAGAGGCAACAAGGCCAGCACATGAACTTGATGTACAAAACATTCTGGTCAGGTAGCTGGTGCTGAGGACTGTCCTCATCAACCCACAGGGGCCTGTAGTGTTCCAAGTCAGAAAACGGGTGGCATTTCCATCTTTAACTTTATCAAGGTTTCCATTGTTGCTATTGGATATTTCATTTCCGTGAAACTGTGCATGTACACTGCAAAGAGGCATATTAGGTGGATGTAAGGAAACTGACTTCAAAAGAGACTCTTGCTACAGACTCCTCTCCCTGCCACCCACAGACCCACAGCTGATGCTTCAGGGTAACCCGAATGCTGATCAGAGCAGAACAAGTTGGAGCTTGGAGATTTATGGCAGAACGGTGGTGATCTTTTGGATTTTACCAGATACCGATATTCAAGCTTTTCAAAGGCAGAAGCTGTTTCATTTTTTTCTATGTTCTCAAGTCTCTTTACTCAACGATATTGAGGGCCTTGCTGTGTACCAAGCGTGGTTTACATGTGAAGTGAGGAAGAAAGATGCGGTCCCAGCCAGTGTGGCGTTCTCACTCTGTTGGGACTGGGGAAAGTAGAGACGGACAGATACAAAACCAGGAAGTGGAGTCATAGTTACATAGTTTAAATCGTGCTGAACTGCTACACAGGAAAAGTACAGGGTACTATGAGAAGAGATAAAATAAGACTTTTTCTCCAGTTTTCCTAGTCTTCCTTTAGGAAGTGACGTTTAGGCTGAAGTTTGGAGGAAGAGTAGGAGATGTTGAATGTGTGGCCAGAGGTCGAATGGGTGGTCAGAAGCAGGGAAGACTGGACAAGTATGCACTAGCTTTCCTGGAAGAAAATTCACAGTATGGTATCCACAAAAACCATGAGGATGCTAAAATCTATAGATGCTTGAGGCCTGGACCCACTTCCTGACAGTGCTTACTTACTGAACCCAACTCTTTCTCTCTTGTTTTATTTCTACATCAGGCTATAACACCAGTAATCCTGACTTATTGCTGGTCATATTCCAAGTGACAGGCGTCAGCCTCTTGCCACCGCTGGGAATCGCTATAGCTGTCATCATCACCTTCTACTGCTATCGCGTCAACCGGCAGCAGAAGCTGAGCTCATCCTGGGAATCCAGTAAGCCGAGGAAGTTGATGGAGTTCAGCGAGGGCTGTGCCATCATCCTGGAAGACGACCGCTCCGACATCAGCTCCACATGCGCCAACAATATCAACCACAACACAGAGCTGCTGCCCATTGAGCTGGACACCCTGGTGGGCAAAGGTCGCTTTGCTGAGGTCTACAAGGCCAAGCTGAAGCAGAACACTTCCGAGCAGTTCGAGACAGTGGCAGTCAAGATCTTCCCCTATGAGGAGTATGCCTCTTGGAAGACAGAGAAGGACATCTTCTCAGACATCAACCTGAAGCACGAGAACATCCTCCAGTTCCTGACGGCCGAGGAGCGGAAGACAGAGTTGGGGAAACAGTACTGGCTGATCACAGCCTTCCACGCCAAGGGCAACCTGCAGGAGTACCTCACGCGGCATGTCATCAGCTGGGAGGACCTGCACAAGCTGGGCAGCTCCCTCGCCCGGGGCATTGCCCACCTCCACGGTGACCACACCCCATGTGGGAGGCCCAAGATGCCCATCGTGCACAGGGACCTCAAGAGCTCCAATATCCTTGTGAAGAATGACCTGACCTGCTGCCTGTGTGACTTTGGGCTCTCCCTGCGTCTGGACCCTACCCTGTCTGTGGATGACCTGGCTAACAGCGGGCAGGTGGGTTACAACTGGTGCTATAACTCCTTTACCTTGAAACTGTCCTCAACCTACCCCTTGATGCATAGTATCTCCTGCCTCTTGTCTCTCAGACAGTCGTGTACTCTGGACACTTGTCTAGGGAATCTAGCCAAAGTCTGGAGTCTGCCTTGGGCATGCTCCGCTCTCTCCTACCTGAGCACCTTTGCTCATGGGCAGCTTTATCCTCCTATCTTTAAATCCTTCCCAACTCAGGACAGACATTTTTCTCCTCACTTCTCTTCCACTTGCAAGTGGTTTTTCTTTGCTTCAAGCACTGCTGGTACTTTATTTCTATTTTTTCTGTCTTGTGGTTGTGCTCAGTCCTTTCTACTCCATGTTATTGGTAGTTATATTGGTTTCTTTGTACCATTCTAGAAGGCAATCTCCTTCAAGTTCAAACCCATGTCCATGTGGTCACCCAAGATATCTAGCACAATGCCTTGAACAGTGAAAGTGAAATAAGTTCTTGTTGAGTGAAGGAGCAATTCCACCTTTGAAGCACTCTCACTGGTGCCTCAAAATGGTAACCTTTTTGGCTACGGAACTGTTGGAAAGTGATTAGAAATCACCATGTCCCTTATGAATGACGAGCCCCATGTTTTCACACAGTGGAACCTGTGGAGAGCACCATTTTCTCTGCCAGGTGGTGGGACACGCTTTCTGAAGCATTTGGTTACTGCCCAGTCAGCCCTGTGTCCATGGCAGCACACGAAGTGTTGAGGTAAACATCCCGAAACATGGCTGGACTAATGTGCCAGGGTAATGAGTCATGCAATGACCTGTTAAGAAGAGAAATTTCTAATACCTGCCAGTAAGAAACATTTCTTGGAGTGATAATATCAACTCACTTGGCTTTCCTTAAATCCTTGGGAAGGTAGGACTTTATTGTCACTTAGTCAGTCTATACATATGGAACATTAAATATTGAAGTGATCCATTCCCTAAAAATATTTTCCTATAGAACCTAGGTTTGCATACTATCAGTCATAGAAATTAGCACAAGCCTAAAAGTCAAAATAAAACTACACAGCACACCCATCAAAATTATAAAGTGATCCAGATTTTTTTTTTTTTTTTACTGTGGAAGTACTTTTATATAATTTGATCTAGTAGAGATTTTATAAAATTATACTGTATTCTTAGCACACTGGAACGTGCCATCGAGTAAACAAAAGATTAAGACTCGGTCCTTTAGTGGTCAAGACTGATAGCAATTATTATTTTTACCGTAAGTCTTGAAGTTTCAGGAATGAAAAAATATTCAATTTGCAAAAGCAAAAATAAGCATCAAAAGTATCACAAATGTTGTCTCTCAGGTTATCTGTAAGGATGTTATTGAAAATTGTGATGACACATGTCAGGGGGTGAGATAAGGCAGCTTGGGGTTTGACACTTCCTTATTTTGGCATGCTTTGTTTGTAGTCTTTAGAAGGTTTTCAGGGATAGAAGATCTGTTTTTAAAAATAACCATCTATGCTGTATTTTTCTGTGCATTTCTCATTATTTAAAAACATTGTGTGTGTGTGTTTTTAATTATCTCACATGGTGGGGGGCACACATCAGCTATATCATGAAAATTTTTTAAAAAATTAAAAGTTGGGCCTGTCTGTTTTTGCTGTAGGTGGGAACTGCAAGATACATGGCTCCAGAAGTCCTAGAATCTAGGATGAATTTGGAAAATGTTGAGTCCTTCAAGCAGACTGATGTCTACTCCATGGCTCTGGTGCTCTGGGAAATGACATCTCGCTGTAATGCGGTGGGAGGTATGTATGAACCATCATGGTGAAGCGGTGGGCTTGTATTCAACGTGATAACATCTTATTTGCTTCAAGCCTGATTCCATGGGTTGCAAAACAGTTATGAGAGCTAGTTGAGATCTGGTATGACACAGCCATTCCAGAACCATTTGGTATTATGCCGAACAGCTTAGGATTTTAAGCTGAAAACCCTGTTGGAGCATAAAGCTTTATACCTCTTTTCATAAAGCTTTGTATAATTACTCTTCTCTTGACATCTCTCTCCACAGGTATTTAAATTTATGGCAAGAGCTGAGCACTAATAATATTTGTAAGAATTATCTCTGTTTATCAAATGGATAATATTCAGATAAGCCTCAAATTTTTGTTTCTTTGTGTCGTTAAGGTTTTTCAGAATTATAAGATCTGGGAAGGATTTGATCCATAATTTATTTTTATGGACATAACTTTCTTTTGTTGGGGAAAAACAGGCAGAATGGCTTGATATATTGGTTTAGGTTTTGAAAAATCTAGTGAAGAGGTTATTGAGGAAAGCTATCCTCACACTGATTAAGCCTCCGAGATGGATTAGGAGACCTACTTTTCTCCTGTTTTTCCTTTGCAAAGCCCAGCTTGGTCCAGCTAGCTTGCTGTTTTTTTCTCCAAGTTCAGCCACCTAATTTCTTCTATTCTTTTAGGATCATTTCTCCCTGACCACAATCTCATGGCTTTCCAGGTTCCCTCCATTGTGTCTTCTCTGCAAGCTGCACGCAGAGTCCTTTTCATTATGAGAGGCTATTTCTACTGTTGACCTTGAGACTATAGATAAGGATGGGCAATACCTGGGGTGCAGGGACAAGACTCTCATCCTGGGAAGTATTGTTCTCTGGTATCTAGGAAGTAAGAACGGCCAAGGTCTACATTACCATATCCTTTCCCGACTTTCTTCTTGGTAATTTCCATCGGGGTCTTAGGTCTCACCTGAGAAATGTCTGCATTACACGTGACCCTGGTTGGCGCTGAATAAAGCCAAAGTAACCCCAATTCTATTTGTAACTTTTTGTTTTTCAATAATTTTAGACTTACGGAATAGTTGTAAAATAGTATTGAGAGTTCCCATATACTTTTTTTTTTAAGAGGCAGGGTCAAGCTAAAGGGCAGTGGCACAATCATAGCTCACCACAGCCTCAAACTCCTGGGCTCAAGCAATCCTCTCACCTCAGCCTCTTGAGTAGCTGCAACTACAGGCATGTGCCACCATGGCTGGCTAATTTTTTAACTTTTTTGTAGTGACAGAGTCTAGCTATGTTGTCCAGGCTGTTCTCAAACTCCTGGCCTCAACCGATCCTCCCACCCCGGCCTCTCAAAGTAGTAGGATTACAGGCATGAGCCACTGCACCTAAGGGACAGATCTCCTTTGCAGTAAAACGCCTATTAGTAGAACGTCACCTAAGTTCTCATACACTCCTAACTCACCTTCCCTTACTGTTAACATCTGACCTAAACCATGCAATGGCTATCAAAACAGGAAGTCAACATTGGTCTGGTGCGCTTAATTTTTTTTTTTTTTTAGAAAGCAGGATATATTAAGAGGACAGAAAAGCTCCCACAGTGGGAGGGGACCCGAAGGGGTTGCCCCTTAATTAATCTTACACACCTTATTTGCTCTTTCAGATCCTAGATATATCTTTTTCTGGAACATGATCCAGTTCAGGATCTCACATTAATATAGTGCATGCCCCCTTAGTCTCCTTGACCTTGGAACAATTCCTCAATTTTTGTCTTTTATGACCTTGACACTTCTGAAAAATTTAGACCAATTATGTTATAGACTGTCTCTCACTTTGGGTTTCTCTGATGTTTTCTCATGGTTTGATAGAGATTACATATTTTAGGCAAGAATACGCCAGAAATGATGGTGTGCCTTTCTCAGTGCATCAGATCAGGGGGCACAAGATGTCCATGTGTCTGACTTTTTATGTTAAATGGGATCATTCCATTAAAGTGGGACCTGCCAGGTTTCTTCCCTGTAAAGATACTGTTCGTCCATTTGTAATTTATGCATGCATTGTGGGACGATATTTGGAGGTGTTTCTAAAAATACTAAACACCTATTTAGCAAAGGTACTAGAACTTTTTATAATTTTGCCTGCTAATTTAAGAATCCATTAATAATTCTTACCTATAACAATTATTACTATAATGTTTGCTTAGTGGAGATTTTTAGTTTTTCTTATTCCGTCTGCATTTATTTATTTATTTTTTATAATTTATTTTATTTTAAAGATGAGGGGTACAATTCAGGATTAGGTATATAAGCGGTCATCATACAGCTTAACTTTGGTCCCCACTTTGCCTGGTTTGAGATTAGGTACTCTTATTGATGTTATGTCTCCCCACCCCCAGCAGTATCCCACTACTGCCAATCCCTTTCTTTTAGTGTTATGGCAAATGTTCAGGGCCTGCTTATGAATGAGAACATGTGGTGCTCAGTCCTTTGTTTCTGTGATAAATCCCTGAGTAGTATAAACTCTAAATCCATCCAAATTGCTGCAAACTCCATAATTTTGTTCTTCTTTATAGCGGCGTCATAGTCCATCATGTATATGTACCACATTTTTTTTGATCCAGTCTAGTTTCAATGGGCAGCACAGTTGGTTCCATGTTTTTGCTATTGCTTTCTGCACTTATTAAGAGGTATTCTACTGCAAAGAAGATCTGTCCCTCCTCTCACTATCCCTTGATATTTACTTATTCATTACGTATTTATATCAGCATGGCATTTTTGGATATTTTATTCCATGGGCATCCAATATTGTCATTATTTATTTTGTTGCTCAGATTGACGCAGCTTTGTCACTCGGCCTAAGTACCCAACATTTTGGCCAGGGTGGATTCACATGACACCATTAATCAACCTTCTCTTGATTAAATGTGTGAACTCACGTAGGAAGTGCCTTCGCTTAGCCTGGCTTTTTCTTTTAAAAGCACTCGTGAGTTTTTTTGTTTCTGTCTTTCTTTTTAGTAGTCTTGAAAATCTTAATCATCCTGTTCAGAACATGTTCAGCTGACTCCCTGGGGGCGGGGGTCCAGGTCGTCTCCTCCTACCCTGCAACTCGCTGAGCCATCATCTATTTTCCTGGGCCCTTGTATGGGAAGAGCACTTCCTATTTGGCTGACACTGTTATTTGCTGGTTTCCCGCCTGAGATTCTTTTCCCCCCCAGAACACTTCCAAAAGTAACTTTGTTTTTCCTTGCACAGTGAAATTTGTTTAACCGAGTTTCAGCCACTGAGAATAATTTTCTGCTTGAAAGCTTTGACAGTTCCAAAATGAATCTTTAGATGGGCATGAATTGTATCAGAGATGATGCTGTTGTCACTGTCAGAATAAATTTTCCTATATTTCAGTATCTTTTCCTGCCCTTTCAAACCTGTTATTCTATAAACATGAGCTGGAGATTGTGTCTCTCCCGCTCCCTCTGTCAGCGCAGCCGGCTTATTAAGGCCTTAGGTGAGTTCCCTGCTTTCATTGTTATCAATGACTCAAAACCCCTTTCCTGTTGATCTTGCTGAGTGTGGAAGAATTTAAGCTAATGAGGAAGAACCAACTTTTACGAGGTCTAAAAACAGATACAGTATAAACAAGTTTTCCCAGGGAAGGAACAGGATCTGGTTTGTTCAGCTAGTGTCAAAAAACCTTTCATAACCTTTAGGATAAGAACAGGCAGCTCTGGGGGAACCGGAAAGAGGCCATCCCAATTCTCATTTTGTTTGATCTTCAGCCCATAGTCCTGTTTCTGCCATCTCCGCTCAGGCTGCAAACACCAAGGTTATTTTATTCATCCTCCTTTTCGTCCTGACACAAAACCCTTCACTTGATTAAGTGTGTGAACTCATGTAGGAAGCTTCTTTTCTTGTCTTGGCTTTTTCTTTTAAAAGCGCTAGTGGGTTTTTTGTTTTCTTTTTCTTTTTTTTTTTTTTTTTTTTGAGTTGGAGTCTCACTCTGTCGCCCAGGCTGGAGTGCAGTGGTACACTCATGGCCACCGCAGCCTCGAATTGCTGAGCTCGTGCAATCCCTCCACCTCAGCCTTCCGAGTAGCTGGAACTACAGGTGCGCCCCACCATGTCCGGCTAATTTTCTCTAGCCTCGGGCTCCCAAAGGGCTGGGATTAGGGCTTGAGCCACTGCACCTGGCTCCTCTTTCTTTCTTTTTGGTATATCTGAAAACCTTAAAGATGTATTTTTAGCCTAGTCTAGTTTCAGAGACTTTTCTTTTACTTTCAAAAAGTCCTTTGGAAAGAAAGTACATGAACCCTGAAGACAGATGTGTCCCTCCAGGTGTGTGCATCTTTGTTTTGTCCTCACTTTGGCTGTTGTAGAAACACAGGTAGAAGGCCAGGTCTTAACCTCAAGAGGCTTGTAGTCTACTGAAAACAGACATTTTTTTTCTTTCTTTCTTTTTTTTAATTTGCACATGTAGATATGTTTCCTACCTTACAAATAAAATAGATAATAAATCTCTCTAGTTGGCGTTAGACTTATTTTTAAAAATATAAAGAAGATGTGAAAGGTCATTCCTTAAACTTCTGTGTCTTGAAGTTCAACATACGTAATTACTGTTTTTTAAATTGATAGTGCCATTTCAAAAAAGGAAATGTGGACAGACAATGCTTACCTTAGTAATGATGAATTAAGTAGAAGGATACTTTATTACACCAGTAGGTGGACAGTGAAGGGAACTGGATCTCGGGGGTCATTTTTTTTCTGTAGATTCTGAGTCTGTATGTGCTTATGGGATCATGGATCGTGGCCACTTCCATGACCTGGAAGGCCTATGATCTGGCCCGTCAGGCCACCTACCAAGCACCTTCAGAGAAGCCTACTCAGGAGATGGAGTTCACTTCTACCATGTGAAGGAGGATAGTGAGTCCAAATCTGCCAGGACCACGTAGCTGATCTGTATGAGCAGTATAGTGAATCTATCCCCTGAAGGACAGTAGATGTAGCTACTTGCATTTCTTGGGGGGACCATCGTTGGCAATGTGGATATAGCACCTTATTCTATAGTGAAAGAGTCCCCAATTAAATCGATACTTTTTTAAAGCTCTAGAACATTGCCCTCTGTCTGTTACCACTAGTTAATAAGCTGCTGCTGAGGTGACTGTTTGTTTTACTTTCTTGGATGTTAACAGTACACTCCTTACTCTTTGAAGAAAAACATTCTAAGTAGCAGAACATAATGTTCTAAGTAGCAGAACACGTAACTAAATGAAGCAGGATACTAATAAGCATTAGAGACAGAAGATTTCACAACAGATTCTGAAATCCCACGTCTCCTGCCTTTAAGTGATTCCATTCTGTTTTGTTTGAACTCAGATTCTTCACATGGATGTTAAAGTCCAAGCATATTCTCATTCTGCGTTCATCAGTAAGGATGTCCTTTGAGACTACCTTCGTCCAGGGTTTGTTTCATTCTATCAACTGGCACTGAAATAGGCTTTTTTTTTTTTTTTTCGAGACAGGGTCTCACTCTGTCGCACGAGCTGAAAAGTGCAGTGATGTGATCATAGCTCATGGCAGTCTCAACCTCCTGGGCTCAAGCAGTCTGCCTCTGAGTAGCTAAGACTTGAAATAGACTTTTTAACAGGACAGTTAAGTTCAGTCATGACCAATGCTCAGGAAGGGGTGGCAGTGGATGCAGGGGACTGAACACCCAGGTTAGCGAAAAGGAGTGCAGTGCTAGGGTCAGAGAATGAGGGTTAGGTCAGCTCTTGAAGGAAGAGAAAGTCACAGGGGTGTCCTTTTGAGTTACTTCTTCGTCAGCCAGCAGGGCAGCACAGGGGAAACAGAAAGAACAGTACTACATGGAAGAAGCCTCATTCTATCAGGTGAGAAATTGTAAAGAAATGATAATAGTGCTCTTCAGAAACCAAGTGTACTGCTTCCTTTAGCATGACATTCTATCTACTGGGGAGCTCAAGAGATGAGCTGCAGTAAGTCAAGAGAGGGTTAAAAGAGAAAGACTTATTGAAAGTAGACTTGGTTCAGATGACGAAAGCTACAAGGGAATAATAACTACCATTGTTTGGGTGCTTGCTTCATAGATCAATTCATTTAATCTGCCAAGAACTCTCGGAAATACATACTGTTATTAACACTATTTTGCAGATGAGAAATCAAGCCTCAGGAGGTAGGCAAGTTGGAGCCAGGAATCACAGCCCTGTTGTCTGAGTCTGTAGCCCATGAACCTTAAGCTTCCTGGTATATCGCTAGCCTGACGAATGGAGAACATGTAAAAAGTAGCAGCTATACTTATGGTTACTATGAATGGGGGTAGTCACAGCTACTCTGTGCATCCTGGCAGTTGATTCAAAGCCTTTCCAGAAGTACCAGGTGAGACAATCATGCACTCAAGGAGCATTCAGTGATGGCCTCATTTCTCTGGGTGAATCTCATAACAGAATCCCAAGGCTATTAATTTCTGTAGCATGTCACACTATCAGTGCCTTACAATTTAGATAACTTTCTTATCCTCATTTCTCCATAGATACAGTCATTCATTCACTCAAAAAATATCTGTTGATTACCTATTATATGACAGGCATTACTCAAAGCAATGTCTTTCCCCGAGAGACAGGGAGTCTAATGAAAAGTTAATATTCTAGATAGGCATACAGTGAGCATATGTAATAGGTATGTAATATAGTTGTTGGGGATGGGATGAGTGGGTATAATATTTTAGATAGAAAAATTAAGTGAATTTGAGAGGTAGATAATGACAGAGAGTGTTATTTTAGACACTTTAATCCTCTGATAGAATGCAAAAAAAAAGAAAACAGGTCTTTCAGAGTTGTTTGAAGGAAGAACAAGACAGAACGAGGCAGTTGGTGTGTATCTGTTTTATGAAGGAGAGAAGTCATGAAATTGCCACTCTGCAAGGACAGAGCTGGAGAATGGTTCTCTTCTACAAAGAAATCTCTGTCCCAGGCTTTGGGTTTGTTTGGTGTTCATGTGAGGGTTTGTGTGGTGTGTGGGAGGCGGGTGAAGACAGGCGTTCAGGGCCCCCTTTGGTGAGCACAGCAGGCACAATACTCACGTCATCTCCAGCCAGAACTGGCCCACAAGCAAACCGACTTCCAAATCCCCAGGCTTTTGGTGTTTGAATAGAGGCTGACACACAGCAGCCAGCTGAGCAAGTATTTAATGAGGGTAACAGCGCTCCAAGAACGACTCCTTAGCTTATCGTCAGGATGCTACAATCTTGTGAGAAGGACAAAAAGTGCAAATGAACCAAAAAGAAAAGAAAAGGGGTGGGCGGAAGAAAGGGGGAGAAAAGGAAGGGGTTGGAGAGAAGGCTGAGGAGAGACCAGGGTTGAAGCGTTTCATTTTTCTGGATGTCACGGGAATGCGATTTGGAAAGCAGATATGAAAACTCAGGCATACAGCTTTGGGGAAAACTGTCAACAACGTTGCTTCCCTGTTAAGTTGGAACTAAGTCAAAACAACAGCTGTGCACCAGATGCTGACTTTCAGAGGAAAATCATTGCTGTCCTGGAGACCTGCCCTGGGAGTGTTGCAGACCTGAGAGGAGAGAGAGATGAACCATCATTTCTCTTTAGGACCTCCTGAAAGACATTAAAAGAAGTTGTGAGCGTCCAGCAGTTGTGGGTGGCTGCCATCAGGGAAAAGACTGCAGGGAGAGGCAGGGGTAGCCAGACAGAAGGAAGAGTACATGGTTCTCAAGCAGTGAAATAAAGAGGTTTCTTAGAAGAGATGTTGAAGCCGGGCTCGGTGGCTCAGCCTGTAATCCCGCGCCTTTGGGAGGCTGGGGTGAGTGGATTGCCTGAGCCCGTGGGTTCGAGACCCGCCTGGGCAGCGAGACCTCATCTCTACCATAAATCAAAAAATCAGCCGGGCGTGGTAGTGCATGCCTGTAACTCCAGCTACTCGGAAGGCTGAGGCGGAAGGATCGCCAGAGCCCAGCAGGTCGAGGCTGCGGTGGCCGGGAGCGGCCACTGCACTCCAGTCTGGGCGACAGAGTGAGACTCCAACTCAAAAAAAAAAAAACAACAGTAATTACGTATGTTGAACTTCAAGACACAGAAGTTTAAGGAATGACCTTTCACATCTCCAACTCAAAACTCCAACTCAAAAAAAAAACTCAACTCAAAAAAAAAAAAAAAAAGGAGATGTTGCTTGAGGCAGGCAAGGAAATACTGAGATGTTCAGCCTCAGTACGCCTGGCTTGGGCAGCAGTCTGATGGGGACACAAAGGCTTGGTTTGATTAAATAACTCTGCAGTGTGGGCTGCTGCGTGGGCTGGGTGTCTTCGACTTTGGAACAAGACTTTGAGGGCAAGTCGTTTATTTGGGAAGAGATTGCAGGAAACGCCAGTGAGGGAATGAGGAAATGAGTCAGGAAAGGGAAGAAAGCCAGAGAAGTTTATCTTATCAGGTGGGTTGCCACCAGGGGCAACAAGAGTGCAGCACTGAGTGCCGCGTAGAACACACACCTCAGCGTCATACCACCTGACTCGAAGGAAACGGGGTGTTTATCTGCCAACTCCCATCAGTCTTTGATGGAGGGCTGCTCTGGGGCCAAACTGGAAGGGTTATCCCTGCAGCACTCCCAGCCAGCCCCACCTGGAGCTGGGCCAGCCTGACAGAAGAGCAGGTGAAGGGCGTCTGCTGCTGACCCTATGGTGTCCCACTGAATCATGGCGCGGGGCACACGTGGCTGTTCTCAGATTTTGTGGGATTGGAGACTGAGGCACCAAGTCTTGACGTCTCTTTTCCAAGTCCTCGTATCTAGTGTGCAAAGGAACCAGGCCAAAACAACTAAGAATACCCCCACTTAGGTTGTATACTGTTAGCAATTCTATTTTTCTAAGTGCTAAACTCCGTCTTCCTGTCTAAGCTGTTTGCTTTTGTTTCTTAGAGGCAGTTTCATTTTTAAAAATTATTTCAATCGTTTTTGGTTACATGGATGCATTGCATAGTGGCAAAGAACTCAGGGCTTTAAGTGTACCCACCTAATTTTTTTTTTAATTTTATTTTATGATAATTATAGAGTCATATCCTGTTATAAGAAAAAAATAGAGCTCTAGCATACCTGTCATCTTTTCTCCCAATGGTAACATCTTACATAAGTATAGTACAATATCACAACCAGAAAATGAGCATTGCTATAATCCACCAATCTTATTCAGATTTCACTATTTTTGCATGAATTTATGTGTTTGTGTATGTTTAATTTTATACAGTGTTATCACGGGTTTAGATATCATATGTGACCAGCACCACAGTTGCTATAAAGAACTGTTCCGGCTGGGTTTGGTGGCTCAACCTGTCATCCCAGCACTTTGGGAGGCCGAGGCGAATGTATTGCCTGAGCCCGCAGGTTTGAGACCAGTCTAGGCAACTTGGCAAGACCTCATCCCTGTAATAAAATACAAAATGTCCAGGCGTGGTAGCGGGCGCCTGTAGTTCTGGCTACTCGGAAGGCTGAGGCGGAAGGATCACAGGAGCACAGCAGGTCGACACTGGGGTGGCCGTGAGTATGTACTGCACTCCAACCTGGGCAAAGGAGTGAGACTCCAACTCAAAAAAAAAAAAACTGTTCCAGGGCAAAGATCCTTCATACTATTCTTTTTATAGCCACAGACACTTCCTTTCCTTCCCTCCTTCTAACCCCTGACAACTCCTAGTCTGTTCCAATTTTTTTTTAAAGGTGAATTTTATTATGGGTTAGCCAGGTGTAGCTCTCTCTCTGGACCCAGCCCACTCACCCTTGAACTCGCTTTCTCTGCAGTTCATCACTGGAAGAAAGCCCGAGGCTGGGTATCATTTGATCAAAGACACAAAGAAGACCTCTAGAAGACACTGCATTAACTCTTTTGCCAAACATGCCCTGATCTGGTGCCTGTGGTTCAGATGAGATATTCCCATTCTTTCCTCACCTTCACTATCAGTTCCAGCCACTTCCCTAAACCCAGAAAGGACATTTGGGTTAAATGTGGGTAAATAACCACAGCTAACAAGAGGGCTGTTTTTTGTAATAGGTAGGTGTTTTGGGGTTTTTTTTTTGCATAAGTTGTTTAGAAATTACAAATGGTAACCATCCAGCAGATGCCACTAGGTTTCACTTCTAAAGGTCATATGGTGGGGAGGGCCTCGTCAAGGCAGAGAGGGACACATTTGTCTCATTTGTGACACTGGGGCAGCTGTGCTTGGTCTGGTTGGGGAAGAAAGAACTTTGCAATACTTAGCGGAATAAGAAAGCTTCCCAAAAGGCAAGATTTCTTCAGAGTAACAGTAATACAGTATGCAATTCTAAATGTTCTTCCCGGAATCCATTGTACCCTTCGAGCCTCAGTTTTCTTAACTGTAAAATGAAGGTGTTGGATCACATCTCCAGAAACTTTTTCAACATTCTCTGTCTGACTCACTTGAAACTCTTAAAATATGTTTAATAACTTAAATTCTTTTTTTTCTCTGTCCAGATGCAACTCATCTTCTTAGTGTCACATTTTGAGCAATGCTGCTCCAAGTGTGGTCTGTGGAAAATGCTCGTTCTCAGACCGTTTCACATTTGCAATATGATAAGGACAGAAACTGAGATGTATTTAGTAACTTTAACAGCAGTTTGATGTTGCCACAACACCCAAGTGGGGTTCATTTTTCTTGTAACTCAGTTCTACTGTGTTCTACCAAAGCCTTTATCCCTAATGCATTAAGAGCAAAACACCTGGTCTTTTACTTTCAAAAAAAGATTGAAAAGTGTTCATTTGTCAACAAGAAAAATTTAAATATCTTTTAATTCTACGATTCAACCTAAGCCACTTTTGTGAAAGCAACTGGGGGTTAGGAGTGGGAGGAAGGTTTTATTTTTTCTGTATACATTTACTTAGGAATTTCATGGTTTTAATCACATGCATTATCCAGGATAAAAATATTGTAAGCATCATCATGAAAAATAAAAGATATGCAGTTTGGACCCAGTGTTTTTACCAAAGTGGACTAAGCATCATAGTCTTTAGATGCCTGAAACCATGGGAAGAAAGTTGGAGTTTCAGAGGGCCAGGCCACCAATTTGTTGCCAGTCACCAGGTCTGCCTGATTCTCCAGGACTGTCTGGATTTCAGTGCCTGAGGTCTCATCCTGGGAAGGACCACTGGTACACCTGCCTTCTGGCAGAGGGCTCTCTGCCCACTAACCTCTCCCAGGGTTCAGGCTAACACTCAGGTGTCTGTGGCCACCTTCTTCCGCTGAATCAAATAAAATATCCGCAGCATTCTGAGGGATACTTAGAAGAACTCAAGAGCTGCTAGGAAATGCCCTCCAGGAGGGAATGGCCTCCTGTGTAATGTCTGTAAATGGTCATCCTCCAAATCAATGGTGGTGTCTTAATCACCACAAAAGGAAAAAGGAGCAACACTATCTGATTGCTACAAATATCAGACCTTGTGACCCAGAGTCACACGTGTGCACACTGCCAAGCATTAAGTCATCTTTCTACACCTGTCAGGGCATGAGAAAAAAATGGGTGGCAGGGGCAGGATGTCCAGCAACAGAGAGAAGGGCAAAGAAGGAAGAATCTCATAACTCCATGATAAGGAAAAAAAAAGCAAACACGTATTTAGCTGTTTTGGAAAATACATAAATACCACATTTCCCAGAAGCTAAAGGAAGGTCAGCTTAAAACATGCATACACTTCAGACCCTGTCCTCACTCCTAATCTGAAAGATTTCTTTAACATAAAGGGATTGGGGTGTGCCACTTTGGGTCAAACAATTCCCCAGACCTGTCTATTTTAAACTTAGAAAGAAACAGAAGTGTCACAGATCCTCCCAGTGGGCTAAACCAGACAGTCCCTTTGCCAGTGCCTCTCTGACTACCCTTGACCTCCCTTCCCTGTGAAACCTCCTACAAGACAAAGATGGGAAGCAGACCTCATATCCTTTAGGAATACCAGGGACTCTCACAACTTTCCCAAGTTTTAGGAAAAGTAGGAAGGAACCCATTTACGAACCTCTTTGCTCTGGGAAAGGATTTTTGTCTTCTTTTCTATAGACCACTCATTACTTTTTCTTTACATAGACATATGTCCAGGGTCACCTTCTCCCATTCCCCATGGAGACCTGCTTGAGTCCACACAGAATTTACAAAAATTAAAATAAGTGCTGTAGTTTATGAGACTTCGAAGATTAGGGCTTGAAATGAATGGGCTCTGGGTTTATAATCACGATGACGAAGACTTTTCCATTGGCCTCAAAGACTGTCAGCCATGAGAATGGTAGCTGGGATTGATTCTGACTCTGGCGTTTTCCTACCCTGATATTGGTCATGTCCTCCTCCCTGACTTTTGAGCATGAATATGGGAACTGTTGATGGTAGGAAGGAGAAAGAACTCTGAAATGATTGGTGGAAAGGGGAAAGCATGGACCTTCCTAGAAAAGCAAAAGAGTTTCACCAGAGCAACAGTAATAGTAATACAGCATGCGATTCGGAATGCTCTTCCTGGTTTAGTACTTGACCTTCTTAAGAAGGGGCTACATTAAGGTTTCCTCAAGGTGCCTTGGCAACCACAGTCAGATGTGTTGAGACAGGTACAGATTAGTTGAGACAGGCCTAGGGAGAAAGAAGAAAGCACTTTCTTGGCAGTTATCTTAGACCAGCTTTACTAGAAGTAGAGTCTGACACAAAGATTTTTGTGCAATGATTTATTGAGGCTAAGAACCCAGGAGAAGTAAGAGAAGCAGGAAGGGGCACTGAAAGAGTGAAGCAAACCTGTAGTGTGGGAGAGGTCTAGCCTCAGCCTGGTCTCACAGGAAGCTCTGTAGTCTGAATTGTACCACGGTGATCCTACCAACAGCCAAGAGAGTTGGTTTGTTAAACTCCCACATTAATTTGTCATTGGCTACAGGCTTCCCCTGAGGATGAGGCTGTCATGTCCGGGAATTTCCAGGCTGGGCAGCTCCCATCAGCCAAGGGCAACCCCCCAGAGGACGGTGAAGGTGTGAGCCCTTATGATCCAACATCTGTGGCAGCTGGGGTCTGCTGGTCTTGGCTTGATAAAGGGGAACCAGGCAGGGACTAACCACAACTTCTATAGTAGCCAAAGTAATTGGAAAAAAGAGTCTGTGGACTGTATGTTGCCTAAGGAGCAACTTGTATCATATACACATTCGGTCCTATCCTATTAAATTGTAGTATTATAATACACATACCTCGAAGCATGGCACTAACAGGGCACCATATATTTGATTAGCTTGGATTGTAAGATAAATCTGGAGAGGAGCATGGAGGTTCTTCAGTTCAGTCTGTCAAACCGGGCTCGATGGCTCAGCCTGTAATCCCACGCCTTTGATAGGCTGAGGTGAGTGGATTGCCTGAGCCCGCGGGTTCGAGACCCACCTGGGCAGCTTGGCTAGACCTCATCTCTACAACAAATCAAAAAATTAGCTGGGCGTGGTAGCGCGTGCCTGTAATTCCAGCTACTTGGAAGGCTGAGGCAGAAGGATCACCGGAATCCAGCAGGTCGAGGTCGAGGCTGCAGTGGCCGGGAGCATGCCACTGCCCTCCAGCCTGGAGTGAGACTCCAACTCAAAAAAAAAAAAAAAAAAGAAGTAGAAAGTCAGAATAAACTCTTACTGGGAACCAGATCTGATTTCCAATCTTTGATTTTGCTTGAGTTCTGCCCACCTCATGTTTGTTGAATGCCTGCTATGTACAAGGCACAGGCTTAGGCATTGAGCAGAGAATTGAAAGATACAAAACTCAGTCTCTGCCTCCTGCCTTAGGGATTTACAGTCCAGTGGAAGATGGGGAACAGAAGAAAGAAATTAGATGCGTAAATATTATGCAGATCAAAATTCAGATCTCACCCTAAGAGCAGTATGGATTAAATGTTTGACCTCTTAAAGGCAAAAGTAGACACAGGAGGATAGTCTGTGCTTGTCTCAATGCGAAGGAAGGATTCCATCCCAAATTTCCGTGTATTTAAAACTATCAAAAAAGAAAATTTCCTGGCAGCTCTTCTTCTTGGGTGAGGCTGAAGAAGACAAATATGCAAGTAGGGTTCTGGGAAAGGAGAAAAAAAGAAAACAAACACAGAAGAAAAATGGGCCATCCCTTTTCAAAATGTCATCTAGCCATGAAAGTTTCTTCAATTCTTAGTGTAGAAGGGCAAATTGTAGAAAGTTCTACTCATTACACAAGATTATTTGGGAACTAAAGGCCAAAGGTCCTACTTACTTTGGAGAAAAATGTTGAATCTAGCCCATTCTCCCTTTTAGCTCAGTCATGTTTTAGTACTGCGGCGTTTTCTGTCTTCTAAATTGCTCTGTGCTCCACTGACATGTAGATTAGTCTGATCATTTAAATTAGCTTCTTGCGTTAATATTCACCAGAGTTTATGGATTGCTACTTTGAACAGGATCTGAGATTTATTTATTCATTCATTCATTTACTCAAAAAGGTATTTACTGAGAGCCTATTGTATGAGAGGCTTTTCTTTGGCACTAGAAATACAAGAATGAGAAAGGGACTCTGAATGTTCCTCCCAAATATGCATAGTCAAGTTGGGTGAGACAGATAAGCAGGTGAATGTATTAAAATATGATGCATGCTGAAATAGAGCTCTGCCCAGGACACCTAAGACTGACTCTAGGGATGTTCAAAAAAGTGTCTATAAAGAAATTGACCTTAGTTGAAACCCAAAACCCTAGTGAAGGCTTTTATCATTTTTTATTATTTTCATTATAGCATATACCATTGAAAGAAAATTATCTTTTAAAAATTTTGTTGATGTTATTGTTATTCTGTTCCCTCTGTCATTCCACTAAAACAGCATTTCTAAGCCTTTTTTCATCAGTGCTATCGTAAAGAGCCTTTGTAGACAATTTTTTTCCTAATCACTACTCTTGTGATTTTTTTTCTGCAGTAAAATATACATAATATAAAAATTACCATCTTAGTCAGTGTTCAGTTTTAAGTGTTCAGTTTACTGGCATTAAGTACAGTCACAATTCTGTAAGACCATCACCATTATCATTTTTCTTTGCTTTTTTTTTTTTTTTGAGTCACCCAGGCTGGAGTGCAGTGGCATGCTCATGACCACTGCAGCCTCGACCTGCTGGGCTCAGGCGATCCTTCCACCTCAGCATTTCAAGTAGCTGGAACCATAGGTGTGTGCCACCACACCCAGCTAATTTTTTATTTATTGTAGAGACGAAGTCTCACCAAATTGCGCAGGCTGGTCTTGAATCCCTGGATACAGACAGTCCTCTCACCTCTGCCTCCCAAAGTGCTGGGATTACAGGTGTGAGCCACCGTGCCCAGCCATCCTTATCATTTTTCTATAACTTTTTCATTTTCTCAACTGAAACTCTTTACCCATTAAAGGATACCCCCCCATTCTCCCTTGCCCCTACCATCTACTGTCTCTATGAATTTGCCTATTCACATCCTATAAGTAGAAACATACAATATTTGTCCTTTTATCTGACTTATTTCACTTGGCATGTTGTCTTCCAGGTTCATCCATGTCGTAGCATGTGCCAGAATTTCATTTATTTTTACGGCTGAGTATCTCTGTGAAATTTAACACCACATATTAAATCTATTTTTGCGCTACTGGCCTTTGGAGGACGACAAACTTTTGTAATATTTAGGATTTGTTTAACCTCCCAAGAACCAAAATCCCTATGTAGAGAATGTCCGTGTTAAAATGTAAACTCTCTGACCCTGTCTGTCATGTTACCTGCTCTGTCCCTAGCTGTTAGCACAAGACCTAGAACATAGAGGAAGCACTCCACCATCATTTGTTGAAATTTCTCAGGCTCTTTTCATTATTAAAAATGGCCTCACAGATTTCTTTTGACACTCAAGGCCTCCTGCTGCCCAGTCATGCATCTCACCACACTCATTTCCCTCGGCTGCACACACATTCTCAGTGACCCTGTGTCTGCCTGTTTTCTTCACAGAAGTAAAAGATTATGAACCTCCATTTGGTTCCAAGGTGCGGGAGCACCCCTGTGTCGAGAGCATGAAGGACAACGTGTTGAGAGATAGAGGACGACCAGAAATCCCCAGCTTCTGGCTGAACCACCAGGTACGGAGTGACTGTTTAGAAGCATGAAAAGAGTCATCTGAAGTAGCCATCTTAGGTGGGAGAGAATTCTGGAATATTGAGTGTAAATCTGCAGGAAGGTCCCTTTATGTTCTGTGACCCTGTTAGGTTTTATTTATAAAGAAAATTTCAAAAAAGTGGATGACCATATTGAGTTCCAATCAGCAGGTATACACAGCTTTCACTGAGCTCACACATAATTATTTAGAGGATATTTGCCACATCTTCCAAGCCCCTTTGGATGTGGGTTAAAATACCTTGTTGGGCAACCCCCTTGGGTCCTCTCCCACTGTGGGAGTTTTTCCTGTCCTCTCAATAAATCCTACTTTCAAAAAAAAAATAGCTTGTTTGCATCCTCTGCTGCTCACTCCCATGCCTTCACATCAGGAGTTTATGCTTCATCCCCTCTGGATTCCAAATGTTTTCTTCTGGGAAGCCTCAGCTCCGGAAGGAAATACTTAGCAGATGCAAAACAAGCAGGGTTTGTCAGGCAGCTGAACTGAGAAGCAACCGTGGCGTGCAGAGGGCCATGTGCAGGTGTCTGCAGGCTGTTCACAGACATGGGAGGAGCCCGCAGGAGCACGGGTGGGAAAGAGGACACTGGCTCCTCGCTCAGGAATGAAGGGACGTGAAGAAGAGAATGCCTGGGGAGGAACAGAAAGTCTGTCTGTTGGAAACATCCTAATGTCTTTCTTTTTATTTGTCAAGAATTGGTAGCTGAGGCCGTCCACAGGAAGGTGGTGGTTCTGGACTCACAGAGATGCCCCTTCAAATTCTTTGTTTGGATGCACTTGAGTGAGGGTGATGGTCAGAGGAAAAGAAGAGAATGAAAACGATAGATTGTGAGTGAGAGAAACTAGCCACATGTCTGACACACCCAGGAAAAGAGCCCTCGGGAAAGAATGAGAGAGAACAGTGTACCCCTATCTCACTGACAAAACCGTTCTTTTATTGACTGAAACCTTTTTATAGGCGCTTTTAGAAGAATTCCCTCATCCATGAAGGCTGAGGCTAAGTCGTAGGTTTTCCTAAGGGCAAGGCAAATTCAGATAAGAAACAGAAACAACAAATCAGTCGCAATCAGGAAGACAAATGGGGCAGGAAGCCTGGTCTGTGCCAGTCCTGGCTCAGAGCCACCTCCGCCAACAGACCTTCATAAAGTTGGGGGCAGGGGCCAGTGGTGAACCAGGCTGTGGTACATTATGGGCTTCTCAGGGTTTCAGGCAAATCTTCTTTGACTCTAAAAATGCAAGGCTGTTTTGCATAAGCTCTGAAATCAGAGGGTACTAGAGTGTTATGTTTCTTTCAAAGTCTGTTGGCTCCTCTGCTGTACAAGTCTTGTAATGAAGCCATTATTCATGATGATAAAATTCTGGAAAGAATTTGCATAATACATTTTTTTCTCATAATGAGATTTGTTGCCCTATTGATTTCAAGTTAATGCTTAATATTTAATTTAATTTACTGCCTGTAATTACAGTGCCAGAATAAAATAAATGTTACTTGTGTACCAACAATAACAATCTACTCTTAACGGGACCATTGATCAATACCGTCAATTAGACGAATTATGCAATTAATTGAACATCATGAACTCACAGGGTAGGCAGGGAGGAGATACTGTGAGGTGTGTTGGTATGAGAAGGCAAGGAGGGAAGGTGCCAGTTCTCCCAGGCAGTGTTGGAATTTTTGGTCTGTCCTTCCCAGCCACCTGGGTGAAGGATCCCAGTTGGCAATGTCAGTTCTCTCACTGGGAGGAACACACTCTGGTTCCACCTATCAGACCCTCTGTTTAACTCTTGCCTGTTTTTTGTCCAATAAGGACATGCCATGGTAAGAGAAAATACTTTCAATGCAAAATGAAAATTAAGCCAATGAGAGAAAACTCCAGCCACCTCCCTGGGCAGGATTTCCAAGACGGGTTCATTGGATGGGGACTTTGTGGAGTTAGGGTGAACCCTATGCAATGGCCTATAGTCAAGCACGCCTGACCTAGAAAGACAGCTGGGTCACAGAGTCCAGCCTGATATTAGTGGAGAGGAATGGGGCACCACAGAAGTCCTCCTTGACCGCTCTTAGAAGCTGCCATTGAATCGCTCCACGAAACATGTGAACTTTACAAAATGAAATCAGGCTGTTGCCTGTGTATCACTCTGACTGGGGTATTCAGCCTGTTAAAATACAGTGGTGTGGATGATCAAGGTATATGACATTCTGGAAAAGGCAAAGCTACACAGGCAGTAAAAGGATCAGTGGTTGCCAGGAATTCAGGGGCACGAAGGGACGGATGAACAGATGTAATGCAGGGGATTTTAAAAATTATTTTTATTATTTTTTTTTTTTTTAGAGAAAGGGTCTCACACTGTTGCCCAGGCTGGAGTGCAGTGATGCCATCATAGTTGACTAGCCTAAAACTCCTGGGCTCAAGCAATCCTCTCTCCTCAGCGTCCCAAGGAGCTAGGACTACAAGAGTGCGCCACCAAACCCATCTATTTTTTTTTTTTTTTTTGGTAAAGACAGGGTCTCACTATGATGCCCAGGCTGGTTTTCAACTCCTGGCCTCAAGTGATCCTCTTGTCTCGGCCTCCCAAAGCACTGGGATTACAGGCATGAGCCACCTCATTTGACCAGATTTTTTTTTTTTTTTTTTTTTGAGTTGGAGTCTCACTCTGTTATCCAGGCTGGAGTGCAGTGGCATATTCACAACCATCCCAGCATCGACCCACTGGGCAACGGTGATCCTTCCACCTCGACCTTCCAAGTGGCTGGAACTACAGGCTCATGTTACCGTGCCTGGCTAATTTTTTACTTATTGTAGAGACGAGGTCTCACCAAGTTGCCCGGGCTGGTCTCAAGCCCATGGGCTCAGGCAATCCACTCGCCTTGGCCTCCCAAAGTGCTGATTATAGGCTGAGCCACTGAGCCTGGCCTTGGGAAGATTTTTAGGGCAGAGAATCTATTCTGTAGGATACCATAATGGTGGCTATAATGTCATTATACATTTGTCAAACCCAAGAGAATGTAAAACACCAAGCGTGAACCTTAATGTGAACTGTGAACTCGAGTTGAAAACGCTGTGTCAATGATAGTTCACTGACTATAACAAATATACCACAAAGATACAGGTTATTGAGGCGAGAGAGACTATGCCTATGTGGGGAGGGTGTTTTGCTGGGAACCTAAAACTGTTCTAAGTAAAAGAGAAGGGTGTGAAAATGGTATCAGGGCCACTTTGTGGGGGGATTTTCAAATTTGGAGGGCGTTACCGTGTCCCAGAAGCCCAGCAGAGGGTCTTTGTGCTATCAGGACCTACTGTGATCAAATAGCACCAGAGCAAACAAGCATGGCAGGTTTTGAGGGCAGTTGCCCCCTGAACAGGCTCCTCTTTCCACATGGAACTGGTTGGCCTCATGCAGCGAGCAGTCAGCGTGTGTTCAGCGCCCAGGCTTTCTCGGATCCAGCCTGCACTGTAGGGACAAGGCCAGCAGACCACCTTGCCCTCTGCAGAACCCACCAAACTCACGGTGCTCTCTGGAACTCTCTCCCACTACAGGGCATCCAGATGGTGTGTGAGACCCTGACCGAGTGCTGGGACCATGACCCAGAGGCCCGTCTCACAGCCCAGTGTGTGGCAGAACGCTTCAGCGAGTTGGAGCACCTGGACAGGCTCTCGGGGAGGAGCTGCTCCGAGGAGAAGATTCCAGAAGATGGCTCCCTGAACACTACCAAATAGCTCTTCCGGGGCAGGCTGGACCACGTCCAAAGAGACCTCCCCTCTCACCAAAGAACAGAGGCAGCAGGAAGCTGCCCCTGAACTGATGCTTCCTACAAAACCAAGGGGGTCACTCCTGTCCCTGTAAGCTGCGGCGTGAGGAGAACCGACAGCAGCCGGGAGTGGGTGACATAAAGCATTCTATGCCTTTGACATTGTCATGGGTTAAGCTGTGTTAGCACTTCCTCAGGAAATGAGATTGATTTTTACAATAGCTAAATAACATTTGCACTTTATTAATGCCTGTATATAAATATGGGATAGCTATGTTTTATATATATCTATATGTGTCTATATCTATATATAGCCATACTCTGAAAAGAGATGAGGAAAAAGATCAAATATGCCCAGGAAATTGGTTTTATTGGAGAGCTCCAGGACTGAGCAGAGAATGAGGAGACCCATGATGGCATCAGCGCTTGACAATCACACATGGGATGGTTCTCTGACTGTATGAGGGTGCCTTGGCGTCAGGAGAGAGGGTCTGTGTCTCAGAGCCGGCCATGGCCACATCGCATTTGTCTTTGCAAAATAATCATTCCGGAAGGGGTTTCTCTTCCGGCCATGGAACTGAGTGCAGTGGCTCTGTTTGAGGACAAGTGTTCCTGGACTTCCTGTGTGTCCTTGTCTCTCCTGGCCTTTTCACTTGAGCTCCAAGTCCCACTTCTGATTTGGGAACCACCTTCCTCAACCTAGGTTAGAAACTCTGCCCCATCTCTAATAACCTGAACTTTCTAAGCCTCGTTTTGTACCTTCACGGGCTGCAGAAAAATCAGAAGGGCAGATTCCCCACACGTGAAGTTGCCACACCATCTACTAATGAGAGATGGCTCTTTTTTTCAGCTTCTCCTGATAACTGTGTGGACTGTTCTCTGTTCCCAGCCCTCATCCTTTCTTAAAAGGGAGCAGACCCCTCCTCTGGGTTCATCGTGTTTAATTTTTTATCACACTTGGTCTGAGTCTCTAACTTTCTATGCAAACACCCATGGGCTCCATCTCCGGGCTCCGGGACGCTCAAGCACATTTTGGCCTAGTGGAAAGGATTTGAACGACATGCACCGCCAGTGTCAGGCCTGTGTCTTTCTCAGGCACTCTGAACACACGCTTGCCTTGGCCAGCACAGCGTTTAAAAAAAGTTAAGCCACTTTTTAAATATTTGGAGATTTCGCAGAAAAATCCAGGTCCCCGGGTAAGGATGGCAGATGATTTCCAGTTCTTTCCTGTCCACACACTTAGAAAGCTGCTTTACTTCTCACTGTAAACACTTGTTCTTTCTACTGCCCTTCCCTAGTCTGGGAATTAAACCTGTCCCAAACCAAGGTTCCTTGGAAGAACTGCATATTCAAGCAGTCATTCTCTGGCTTTGTCATATGATTTTGACTACCTTATTTAGTGTTAAATTTGAAGCTGGCCTTTTATTGGACTAAAGGGACCTGCTTTAAGGGATCCCAGTTATCCCAAGTGTCTTTTGCTCATAGGTCAGTAGTTTTTCCTCTGCATTGGGGAGGCGAGCTCTTTACTCCGAGATGCTTTCCTCTCCACCACCCCAGCCTTCCCAGCCTTTGCAGAAATTGCTAGCAAGGACTTGAACTTGGGGTACAAGAGTCCCATTTGCAGTTAGGAAATCTTTGTCCACATGGACAAGAACAAAGAATGAGCTTTAATACTTCATAGGAAACTTGTAAATCCACAAACAGGTGTTAATGCTGCAAGTAATCTCTTTTTTAAAACATGTTTTTTGAAGCTACTTATTTTCAACCAAATAGGAATCTTAGAGCAGGACTGGCAGCGAGCAAATCAGCTCTATTTGGGTTTTGGAAGTTCTCATTTCACTGAGGTTTTAGGATACAAGCAGAAGTTTGGAATTAGGAGGAACCCTCTAGACACCCTGTTTAGTGTGGGTGAGCTCAGAGTTAAGGAGAATTTGCCTGCGGTACCACGGAAGTGCCTAGACATTTCATTTACACCTTAGGGCTTGCTGATGACATCCCAATAGCTGTTGCTCATTGACCTCTAGTGGTGAATTTCTAGAATACTGGTCCTTTAATGGGATCTTCCAAGATTCAAAAGAGTATTATCCCTTCTGGGTTATCATCAGCGTAAACTGGAATGTAGTGTCAAATGATACTGTGGTTTGTTTTGTTTATTTTTTTTTTGTCTTATTCAAGAAAAAGACCAAGGAATAACATTCTGTAGTTCCTAAAAATACTGACTTTTTTCACTACTATACATAAAGGGAAAGTTTTATTCTTTTATGGAACACATCAGCTATACACATGTATTAAAATAGGAATGTGAATGCTGTATACTCTTTTTTATATCAAAAGTCTCAAGCACTTATTTTCATTCTATGCATTGTTTGTCTTTTATATAAATAAAATGTTTATTAGATTGAATAAAGCAAAAATACTCAGGTGAGCTTCTGCCTCTGTTCCTGTTTCTAGTAGTTAAGCCCATTTGTGCAGCAAACGTCACTGGACAAATCTTTCCCCTACTTTTAAAAACGTATTGTCTTCTTTAGTTGACAGTCTCAAGTCCCTTAAAAAAAAGCAGTCTCGAAAGTTCAATAATACAAGATGAAGCAGATGATGCTGGTGGCCTGGCCCTTTTCCCTTATCTCAGTGTCATGACACCATACCTCTCTGTGTGCCAACATGGCTTCTCTCTACAATCCCAGGTGCTGCCTCTACTCACATGGCTGTTTCTTCCAGGGATTTTCAGAGTCGAGGCTTCTGCTAAGAGCTTATGACTACGTCTGTTTTCTCCACTCCTCATGTGACGCTGTTGGCTATCTTTTTTTTTTTTTTTTTTTTGGAGAAAGCAGGATTTATTGAGAAGACAGAAAAGCTCTCACAGTGGGAGGGGACCCCAAGGGGTCACCAGGCTATCTTTTTGACTCATCACATTCCATGCATTTCTATTCCTCGATAGTCAGTCACCGCATCCCATTTGGTGTTTTGAATCAACTTACCAGAATGGCGAGATGAATGTGCCTTAGGAGGTTGGCTCCAGATCATTGGCTGAACTTCAATCTGCCCATTTCGGAATCAGAGATTCTGTGGCTTCTTCTGAGTTACCAGCTGGATTCCAAATAGTGCAGGTTCTAAATAGTTAATGTAGTAGTGCCTTCATCTGCGTTTCTCAGCCTTGGCACTGCTGACATTTTGCGTTGGATGATTCTTCATTGGGAGGAGGAGACCACTCCACAGGGACAACCAAACATTTCTCTAGACATTACCCTATGTCTCCGGAAGACAAAATGCCTCTTAGTTGAGAATCACTGAGCTAGATGATGTGGACCTACTGTGGGCATGAGTTATAGTCCTATCTTAACTAGGAGCAATTTTAGTGGTTACTAATTTTAGTGATTGCCCGCTCCTCTATTTACCACCTGTGTGATCTGGGGAAACTATTTAACCTCTTTTTTTTTTTTTTTTTTTGAAGCTGGAGTGTCATTCCGTTGCCCAGGCTGGAGTACAGTGGCATGCTCATGGCCACCCCAGTATCAACTTGCTGGGTTCTGGCAGTTCTTCCACCTCAGCCTTCCAAGTAGCTGGAACTACAGGCATGCGCCATGCGCCACCACACCCAGCTAATTTTTTTAATTTATTGTAGAGATAAGTTCTCGCCAAGTTGCCCTGGCTGATCTCGAACCCATGGGCTCAGGCAAACCTCTCATCTCGGCCTCCCAAAGTGCTGGGATTATAGTTGTGAGCCACTGCATCCAGCTCCTTAACCTCTTTATGCTTCAGTTTCACCATGTATAAAATGGAATTTTACAAGCCTCATTCTACACAAGATACCATTGTGATAAGGAATACACATAAGGTTTTTGGAGTTGGGTCTTGAACTTGGAAAGCCTTCAATACATGCTGGCTCATTTTAAGTCAGTTTAATATGCCAAGGGCTGTTAGGCAATGCGGTAGATTTTAAAGTAAATCCTAGAAAGCGTTAACAGAGAAGGCATATTCTCCCAGCCTGTATGACGGGAAAGTTTCTGTCCTGTGTGAGTACTGATACTCCTAGGAGAACACTCATTCACCAAGTACCCGCAATATTGTCAGAACACATTCTGCACTAGCTCCGAGGTAGCTATTATGCCCATTTTACAGAGGAGGGGTCAGATGGTCAGGGAGCTGAAGCATGAAGACCAGGATGAGAACAAGGTAAAATCTGGGTGCAAAGCCAAGTTGTCCTGGAACGGGAATTTGTAATGCCTAAAATATTTGCTTGGTTCTCTTTTCCTTTTTTCTTTTTTTTTTTTTTGAGTTAAGAGTCTCACTCTTGTTGCCCAGGCTGTAGTGCAGTGGCACGCTCACAGCCACTGCAGCCTTGACCTGGTGGGCTCAAGGGATCCTTCTGCCTCAGCCTTCCAAGTAGCTGCAACTACAGATGCATGCCACCACACCTGACTAGTTTTTGTGATGTATTGTAGAGACGAGGTCTCACCGTGTTACCCAGGCTGGTCTCAAAGCCCCAGGCTCAGGCAATCCTCTCGCCTCGGCCTCCCAAAGTGCTGGGATGACAGGCTGAGTCACTGCACCTGGCCGCTTGTTTGGTTTTCATGCTGTCTCCTGAGGGAATGGAACTGCCTTAGCAGGTTAAAAAGACCACCCCATAAGGAAACTTCTCGCTACATCATCGTTTTCCCCTCTCTGGGTATCTCTGCTCCATGGGGCCAGGAAAGATGCTTTTCTGCCTTTTTTTGCCCAACTTGCTCTCCACTTCATGTTAAATGTTGTCTAGATGCGTGCTGAGAGACAGATGGACCGGAAGGTGAGTCAATGTGTGTAGACAGTGTTTCCTAACATCTGAGATGATTTCGGATCGTGCCAACCTTTAAAAACATTGTATTTTTTAAAAATTATTTTTATCTTAACGTGTGTTGGAAAAAAAATCAACACAGTAAGCCTGTCCTTTCACAAATAATATTGCTTGAAATACGGCATATGGCCTAGTTTACACAATTGAATTGATTTTTTTAAAAATACCTTAAGTAGATAACGGTACTTATTTATGGCAACTACAGGTGATATGAATAGGAATGACTGAAGTTATGGAACTCCACTCTAGGAAGTAAATTCATATGAATTGCAAGCATTTATTGAGCACTTGTTAAATGCCAACCACTATTCTCAGTGTTTGACCTTTGTTACCTGCTGTAATCCTCACAACAGTCCTTTGTGTAGCTAACCTCCGTTTCATAGATGAGGAAACAAGACAAACAGTGAGATCTTGCGAAGGGTCCCAGAGTTAGCAGTCGTTAGCAATAGGACTTGAACTGAAGAAGTTAAATTCCAGAGCTCACATTTGCATGTGGAACTCGAGGTGAAGCTGGAGTTAGCGGACAGCTAAGAGGTTCTTCGGGAGGGTTCAAGGGTCTGACTCACTCGTCCAAAATATGGAGGAGGAAAATGCAGTCAGCACTGGAGGTGAGAGGGTTGGCCATGAGAGAGCCAGGGAGGGAAAGTCATTCCTCAAAGACACAAGTCCAAGAGCTTCAGCCAAAACAGGAGTCAAGCTCTTCTAACCCTCTGCCCCTTTTCCAGACTGTTTTGCTAGGGTCATTTCAGTTCTTGGTACTGCAAGGTCAGGAACATTCCCGATTAGCAATTAGTCTCCAAGTGCCCTCAGCAGAGACTCAGGCCCTTGCACCTGTCGACACCCTTTGAGTGCAGGCTCTCTTTGTTCCCAGGCGTTTCTATTTGTGGTGTTTTGTTTGTTGTTGTTGTTGTTGTTGTTGTTTTAAGCTCTCTAAGCAAATGACATGCTAATGGTCCAGTCCTGAGGGAAATTCCTTCTTCAGGTGACAGGGTGCTTTTCATTTAAACAAGTGTGTCTGTCCTTTTCCACTAAAGCCACCACAATTGGCATCTGCTTATTTTGTTCATTTTCCTCCTGAAATAGGCTGGCTAATCATTGCTTATCACATTTCCAATTAGTTTCTTTTTTTTTTTTTTCTTTCCTCACTTGAATAATTATAGCTCCACACTCTGTGGGTTTAGGGCCATGCCTCTCAGGCCTACTTTGCTAACTGTGCTGATAAAGACAAGATTGTGAACTTGCCCACATTTCATGGCCTGCCAATCAGCCTCACACAGTGTAATTTAATTCTAATATACCTCCTGATCTTCAGTGCATTTAAAAATAACTTGTTAATAGTCTTCCTATTCTAATTATGCTAAAATTGCACACACTGTGAAATGCTTGCTCTCTCTTATCCCTACACACACACACACACACACACACACACACACACACACATACACACAACACCCACACGATTGGTCCTTAAAAATCATTTCTTTGTGCACCCTGCATAGCTTAGTGCTTCTGAAATTCTTCTCAAAGTCTCCCCTTGACCTGTGCCTACAGTGATAGACAGCAGAATAAAATAACTGTAGCCATGGTACCCTAAGGTCATCAAAATATTCTTAGTAAAGTGTCTGAATATTCATAATAAAATGGTTAAAATTGGAACCACCAGAGCCAAATTTCCTTGGTTCAAATATCAGTTCTGCCATTGTATGTGTGACTTTGTGCAAGTCTCTTAACCATTTTTTTTTTTTTTTTTTTTTTTGAGTTGGAGTCTCACTCTGTCGCTCAGACAGGAGTGCAGTGGCCGCTCCCGGCTACCGCAGCCTCGACCTGCTGGGCTCCAGCGATCCTTCCGCCTCAGCCTTCCGAGTAGCCGGAATTACAGGCATACGCTACCACATCCGGCTGACTTTTTGATTTATTGTAGAGATGAGGTCCCGCTGCCCAGGTGGGTCTCGAACACGCGGGCTCAGGCAATCCACTCACCTCAGCCTCCCAAAGGCGCGGGATTACAGGCTGAGCCACCGAGCCCGGCTTCTTAACCATTTTTGTTTCTTGGTTTCTTAATGTGTAGAATGGGAATAAAGATATGACCTGCTTGAGAAAGTTTTAAGAATTAAATTAGATATTGTTAGAAGTGGTTAGAACAGAGACCAGTATGTACAAGCGTTAGTTATTATTATGAAGTTTTTTGTAATCTCTAAAATTAAGCTGTTTTATTGTAATATTTAAAAGATATATTGTTCCCGAAATCTGGTGATAAAATTGACTCTTAGTTAGGTGTACTGGCTCACGCCTGTAGTCCCAGCCATTTGGGAGGCTGAGGAGGGAGGATCGCTTGAGCCCAGGAGTTTGAGGTTGTTGTGAACTGTGATCGTGCCACTGCACTCGGGCCTAGGCCACAGAGCAAGAGACTGTCTCGGAAGGAGAGAAGGAAGGAAGAAAAGAAGGAAGGGAGGGAGGAAGGAAGGAAGGAAGGGAATGAAGGAAAGGGAAAGAAAAAATGATTTGGGGAAGTTGGGTTATGTTTATCCTGTAAGCAAACCCTTGCCCTTAAGGGGCTGTCTCACCCTAGTGAACAGCATGGCTGTGGTGGGTAATAAAGGGTCCTGTGAGAAGGAAATCCAGTTTTTTTGGTCTAGCTCCACCACCATCCTTTTCTTCTGTGAATTTGGTCTCTTGCTCTTTTGCCCTATCTGAGAATCGTCCCTGCCCTGCCTGCATTAGAAAACTGGAGAAAAATGGAGATAATAATTAAAAACACACAGAAAAGGTACTAAAATATCATTAATACAAGATATAAACTTTGCTAGAACACTAGACCTTCATTCGTTAGTAACGTTACAGACATTTTGAAATATGTATTTTATGTGTGATACAGATGTACAGATGTATGCTAATCATTGTAGCAGCCCTACCAAGATAGAAAAGTCGTTTCTCCATTTTATAATTAAGGAAATTATCTTATCCAAATTTACACAACTTGAACCCCAGTCTCTGTCAGTACAAAACTGTTCACACCTCCAATCTGTGTTATCCGTATTAATTTTCTCCACCCAATATTAGTTGAATATAAAGTGGTGTACCATCCAAAATTTGCCAGTACTTGGAAAGTAAGAAGTAGGAGTTGATCTCTGCATCTTATCTCAGCATCTAGCATAGAGTGAAGAATAGAAAAGTCTTTCAACCAATTTTTGTTAAAGAAAAAGTGAAGGATCTCGGCCTTTAGATGTCCAATTCAGCTGAGGAGACAGACGCATACAGAAAACTTCATTATAATAACTAATGCTTGTGCATACTGGTCTTTGCTCTAACCACTTCTAAAAATATCTAATTTAATTCTTAAAACTTTCCCAAGCAGGTCCTATCCTTATTCCCATTCTACACATTAAAAAACCAAGAAATGAAAACAGTTAAGAGACTTGCACAAAGTCACACACACAGTGGCAGAGCTGATATTTAAACCAAGGAAGTTTGGCTCTAGAGGTTCCAATCTGAACCATTACCTAATCAGTAATGTCTCTTGGAGTAAAACAGTCTGTAGCTAAAAACGCCTGATTTTTGCAGAGAAACTCCAAGTGTGAGATGGACAGCTGTCCCACATCTGCCCATGTAACCATAGTGCTGTAGCCACCACTGTTACCCTTAAGAGGATGACCTTGTTCCTCCAGGTCTCTCGCAATTCTCTTTTATGGAGCTTGTATTCGTTTCCTAGGGTTGCTATAACAATTTGCCACAACCATGGTGACTTCAACCAACCGAAATGTATTCTCTCAAAGTTCTGGAGGCTAAAAATTGAAATCAAGGTGTCTGCAGGGCTTTGCTCTCTCTGAAGTTTCTTATGAAAACATTGTTCATTTGACTCTGGGCCCACCTGGATAATCTGGGATGATCTCATCTTGAGATCCCTAACTAAATTGCATCGGTAAAATCCTTTTTTTTTTAGCAAATAAAGTCACATGGACAGGTTCTGGAGATTAGGGAATGGGCAGATCTCTTTGGAAGCCATCATTCAGTCCACTACAAAGTTTTAAGCCAATTCTTCCAGTATGATTTCTTCCAAGATAAAAAGATACGAAGCTCAAGACTCTCTCTTATTCATTCAAGGCCTTCCCAAAGATGACTGACAGTTTCATAAATTATATTTGGTTTTATTTCCTATCTTAATCGGAAAAGTGTAATGTTTACACTGTATAATAATTAAAGCATCATGTAAGGAACACTCTTTATCATGATGATTCCACATGAATTTTGCACAGCTATCATTTGTCCAGCAGTTGTGATTTTTCCCCTCCGGGAATATGGAAATGAGGTGAAGTTGGCATTTTTTTCCTACACATTGTATCCTCTTTTAATGCCACCCTGTGTTTAACAGCCCCTGATATAATACAGGAGCAATGCATGGTAACTCAATAAAATTTAACAACAGTGCCAAAGTTAGAAATAAACCATGACTGTGTAAATATATATATTTGTCTTGTTCCAGTGTCCTACTTCATTACCTTGGACCACAGGAATATTCTGGATAAGAAGGGGAAGTTGGGTTCTAGCCCAATTCCTGTTACTATCTTAGCAACATAACCTAAGATATTCTAGTTATTATATTATTACTACAAAACAGTGGTTTACAGCAACCACTTTATTTTGCTGATATTTTGTGGGTCAGGAGTTTGGGGATGGCTTGGGCTGGGTAGTTTTCATTTGTGATCTCTTCTGACAGTCAGATGTTGACAGGCACTGAAATCATCTTATGGCTCAACTGGGCTGGATATCCAAGATGCCTCACTCTGGAGGCTAATGCTGGTAGTCGGCTCAGTTGGGGTTGTCATCTAGAACACACACGACCTTTCGGTTGGCTGTGTTAGAGCAATTGTTCTTACATGGCATCTGATTTCCTCTAGGGTGAGTCTATCAGTAGAGCCAGTGGAAACTGCATGGATATTTTTGACATAGCCTTGGCAATCATCTACCATCACTTCTCCCATATTCTGTTAAACCAAGCAATTGCAAGTCCCCGATTAACCATATAATATAAAATTAGAAAAAAAAAAGAAAAAAGGCTTTATTTCCATTTCTTTCTTTCTTCTTCTCCTTCTTTCTTTCTTTCTTTCTTTCTTTCTTTCTTTCTTCCTCCTTTCCTTTCCTTTCCTCCCTTCCTTCCTTTCCTTCTTTCTTTCTATTTTGAGTTGGAGTCTCACACCGCCACCCAGGCTGGAGTAGAGTGTCACAATCATGGCCACCCCAGTATCAACCTGCTGGGCTCCAGCAATCCTTCCACCTCAGCCTTCCAAGAAGCTGAAACTACAGGCATGTGCTACCACACCCAGCTTATTTGTGATTTATTGTAGAGACAAGGTCTTGCCAAGTTGTCTGGGCTGGTCTTGAACCTGCAGGCTCAAGCAATCCATTCGCCTCAGCCTTCCAAAGAGCTGGGATTACAGGCTGAGCCACCAAGCCCGGCCATATATGTATGTTTTTAGAGTTGTTTTCTACGTGTGTGTCTGTGTGTGGTATTTGTGTGTCTGAGTGTGCAAGTGTGGTGAACCCACCATCACATTATTTTGGAATCTTCTCCCCAAAATTAAACAAGCCCTAAAGACATCCTAAAATCTTGTTTCTAAGAGCCGTAAGTTGCCACTGTAACTAAACATACTATAATATAAAGCAGTAAAATTTAATATTCCAGTTAAATTGCAGTGGTTGTTGACCTCAGATTACAAACTCAGGTGTGCAAGAAATATCTTATTTTTTCTATAAATTAACTTTGATTCTGAACCCCTGTCCTGCTGAGTTGGTGGAAAATACAGTCCTTTATCCTTGGGACAACCTTCACCACTAACTCCTGGATCTTACCATCTTCCAGGTATCATGCAGCTGGAACAAGAGATAAAGGGTTAAGGAGTTCTGGTTCTGCTATCCATGAAACTTAATTCACCCTGAGATGCCCATTACCCCTGTTTGCTGGGTTTGTTCAGGTCAGTCTCTCCTGTGGTTCCCTGTTTTGCAGGGACTTGGAATTATGCTTGGGAGAGCCGGATGCACAGGTCTAGACTTGCTTTCTGGTGCAACACAAGCTAGTCCCTTCCATCTTCCGAGGTCTCAGGGCCACCTGTACCCTCTTCACCACAACTGTCACTCCCTCAAATTCTAGGAATTCTATACCCTCTACCTGTTGCCTTGTCCAGGTTCCCCTACTGATCTTTTCTCAACAGATTGTAATGGGCACTCAAAGCCTGAGCCATTAGCAACCAAATAACTAGTTCACTTAATCTTCAAATCTTCCCTAGAGAAGGAAATATTTGCATTCCTTCTTTCTAGTATTTCAAAGAAAGGGGAGAAGAACCAAAGGATTACTTTTCTACAGTGAGAGTGAATGTTCACATCCTGCTACAAAGAATAGATCAGGCTAATTTATATGCATTGCTTATCTTCCAATATAATAAAGAAAATCACGCTACCAGATAGTTTTGTTGAGTCTGTGTTCAACTACTCTCTAAATCTTTTGGGTCTGATAGAAGAACAGCTTCTTTCATGGCTGATGACACTGAAGGAGTGCCAAAGAGAGCAAAATGGCAGACAGTATTTATTATTGGAATGAGATAGCAAGAGTCCATAATCCCTATGTGCTGATTTACATTGAAAAGCTCTGAACATTTAAATAAATTTCCTGGCTCATTTGGCTGCTAAACCTGATCTGAACTGATGTGAGGCTGCTTATAGATTAACCTATTTAGGCTGAATTTTCTGTTATATAGCAGATATATTAACGTTTGATTATGGGAGTGCCACCTACTTTCAGCTATAGGGTGTCACATGTGGGGCTCAGGAAATGATACCCCAAAATATGCCACTTTAAACTTCCTATTGAAAACACCTGAGGAGCAGCAAACACAGTGTTTCCTTATTTGACTAAGAGAATTTCCTTTAGAAGGAATTCAGTTATCTTGATCCCCTGCCTATAATCTCATCAGAGAAGACTGTCTTATAGGAAAGAAGATGGGAGTTTGCACCATACCTAGAACCCAGAGGAACTCTGCCCCAGGTTATTGTCTGTTTTTCAAGCCCATTCATCTCCCTAAAAATCATTTATTCTTACTCTAAAATTGCCAACCTCCCCCACTTTTCTCTCCACTGTGAAGACAATATTGATGCTTCAATCATCTGACCGTTCTTTGAATTTTCATACTTTTTGTGACTCCAATGTACTTGCAAGTTAATAATTTGTATGCCTTTTCTCCTATGAATCTATTGTCAGTTTATTTCAGCAGACTTACATGTAAAAGAGTCAAAGGGAAAATGTAAGTTTCCTTACACACATATCTATCATATTATCTTTCTAAAAGTCTCCCAAATTCTAGATTTTCAAACCTTTCTGACCCTAGGCATTTTGGATTGGGGAATTTATATATGTATATATATATAAATTCATTAACAAAAGATAGATTAACAAGAGAAAAAGAAACAGAAGTCTATTAACGTGTACATCTGGGAGACACCCAGAAAAACAATGTGTAACTCTCAAAGTAGTGGCTAAGAATTCAGGCTTAAACACTACCTTCAGTCAAAGACAGAAGAGAGAAGGATGTGTGGGTGGCCAGTTTGGAGAGGTGACCAGAAAAAGTACAGTAAACAAGAGTAAATTTTGTCTACTCTTTAAATTTTGTCAGTGCCTTCTTTACTGACGAGTCTCTGTGATTTAGTCTTCTTTCTCTTTTTGATACAAAGAGGGAGACGCTCATACAAATGTAGATTTCTTTTATAAATGTAAATTTCCCTTAGAAATGAGTTGCTTCTTTTCTGTCTTCAGAGCTTTTCACTATTCCAGAACAATTTTACGATTGGTATCCAACAACCAGAATCTAGTAAACTAGTGCCCAGACACTGTTTCAGAACCAAGTTTCAAATATCATTATAAAAGATCCAGACTTCTGGGCAGGCTGGATTCTGCTCATGCGAAAACGGGGAAAATCTTTATAATATTTCTAGCCCATTCACATGTTGTTACAGTTTGAATGCCTGTCCCCAAACTTCTTGTTGAAATTTGATCCCTAATGTTAAAGGTAGGGCCTAATGGGAGGTGTTTGGGTCATCATGGTCATGAGGGCAGACCTCCTCATGAATAGCTTGGTGCCATCCTTGAGGTAACAAATGAGTTCTTGTTTTATTAGTTCCTGCAGAGAACTGGTTGTTAAAAAAAAGTCTGACACTTCCCCTCTGACATGCTTCCTCTCTCATCATGAGATCTCTGTTCTGCTTTGCTTTCATCATAAGTAGAATTAGCCTAAGGCTCTCACCAGAAACAGATGCTTGTACGATGCTTCTTGTACAATCTGCAGGACCAAATAAAGCTCTTTTCTGTATAAATTACTCATTCTCAAGGACACCTTTATAACAATGCAAAAACAAAATGAGATACATATCTTGAACACCAGTAATTTCACCAATGAGTACTCATTTATATGCACATATCCATTATAATTAACAAAACCTCTGCTATTGATAAATAAACGTAGGCAGGTAATGACTGTATCAACAGTTTCCAAAGTGTGATTTGATGTTACATGCTAACTATCCACCCCTGGAATATTTTTGGAGATTGGGTATCTGTCCATCCTTGGAATGTACATGAAGGTCATCATATGCACATATATAAATCAAATGTATATGCTATACTATTTAAAAGTAAACTATAGACTACAATTTAAAATCTGAGGTCCCGTGTAGCTAACCTTTTCAATTTTCTAGGGCACTCAGGATCCCTGAGAAATTGGAAGGAGGGCAGAGCACTGGATACCTAGAAGAATAATGGTGGTGATATTTAAGTAAAATTCTCTCAGCTTTTTCATGTTCACACTTGAGAGTGTTTGCAACTGACTAGAATCAGATGAAAATCTCTTACAAAACCAGGGAAGTAGTGTATTTTATTCATCTCTTCCTGGTCAGGGAACAGACCCTACTTTGGGGACAGAACTAGATTTATTGGGATGTTTTTTCATTATAACTCTCGTATGAACTATCCTGAGTCATCATTTATGAAAGGGGTGTCTGCTATTGGCACAACGGTACAAGAAAAAGTGTTCATGTAGGCTGTACTTTGGGATTTTGTTTTATGAGATAGTTATTGTATTAGCAATACAGATAACGCATTAGAAAATTAACTAATTCACCTATTAGTATTATGGTAAGAAATTAAATCATTCACGTGTTATAGATTTTCACTAACAGATATTAAATGTGGTTTCTTAAAATGCTAATGCTGAGTTAAAATTTAAACACTGAACATTCACAGTTTTAACTCACAATAACATAGAAGTGATTAAGTAAGTTACAGTTGGAGCTAATTATGTAGAGAAGCTAAGTAGACTGCTATGCATGATATATTGTCAAGTTGAAAAGAATCATGGAAAGCATAAAATTTTACCCTGATTTTAAAAAGTTATACCTTTCACATCTATCTGTTGAAGCTCAGAAAATGGTATCCCCAAAAGTAAAGGCATCAGAAGTAGCCTTAGAAGCAAAGTTTCTCTCTGATCTTCTCCTGCCCTCCTGTCTCCAAGTCTCATTTTCCCCTGAGGCAAACCATGATATCTTTTTTTTTTTCTTTTTTTCTTTTTTTTTGAGTTGGAGTCTCACTCTGTCACCCTGACTGGAGTGCAGTAGCCGCTCCCGGCCACCACAGCCTCGACCTGCTGGGCTCCGGCAATCCTTCTGCCTCAGCCTTCTGAGTAGCTGGAATTACAGGCATGCACTACCACGCCTGGCTGATTTTTTGATTTCTTGTAGAGATGAGGTCTTGCCAAGTTGCCCAGGTGGGTCTCGAACTAGCGGGCTCAGGCAATCCACTCACTTCAGCCTTCCAAAGTGTGGGATTACAGGCTGAGCCACCGAGTCTGGCTACCATAATATCTTAGAATCCCTCTTCTCTAAGATGGGTCATAGGAATCAGAATTCTTTTTCCCAAAGCCAACCATAAAACTTAAAATTGTTACTCTAACTTCCCCCTCTCCTGTCCCCTTCTGTGTGAAAACTGGCCATAAAGAAATTACCTTGTTTTATTGGAAATCTTTAAGATTTCCATTCCAGACAGGGTCCTGCCCATACCCAGAAGGAAGGAATACTGCACACAGAGAGGCCAAGAAAACTGAAACAGACAGGCCTTTCTGAGTTCTCTTTCCCATCCCCCATCAAGTTACTGTTATTATATCATAACCTATTGCTCAATCACATTTCTACACAGTTGTTCCTGCTTCATCAAACCTAAATATAAAACCAACTATCTTCCCCTATATCTTTGAGTCATTCAATCTGAAGGCTGCCATGCTATGTAAAACTTTGATTAAATAACTCTTTTATGCTTTTCTTTTGTTAACCTCTCTTTTGTAATAAGAGTGTCAGCCATGACCTCTATGATAGGTGAGGAAAGTTATCACACTTTTCCACACTACATATCTATGCATTCATTTATCATTTCTGTATTACTGTTGGATTGCTTCCTGGCTCCCATTTTCCAGCATTATGAATATTGCTGCAATGAATATCTTCACATAAGTTTGTTTTTGTATGTTTTTTGTTATTTCATTAAGATAAACAATATGAAATTATGAGTATTTTATGGTTCTTCTAGTCTCTGAACAAATTATTTCTTGAAAGTCTCATCTCTATTTTTATTCGCACAAATAGTACATGAAACATGCATTTAACAGAACACTCACTAGCTTTGTATATTGCATTTTTCAATTTCATACTTAACCATTATGCATCAATTTGCTATTACTTGTATTTATTAAGTCACCTTTTACTCTTAAAAGGCTGGATTTTTAAAGCATATTTGTTTAGAAATTATAGTTTATGCTGGGAATTATGTATCATACCCTATAGAAGAAAAAAGATAATATCTTTCTCTCACCCATTGCAAGGTTTAAGGATCCTTAATATCTTTTTCTCACCCATTGCAAGGTTCAAGCTGAGATCCTTATAACAACAACAACAAAAAGATCAATAAGAGAAAAGCACAACAAATTTATTTAACCTAAGTTTTACAAGACATGAGAGCCTTCAGAAATGAAGACCCAAAGACTCACAGAAATTCATTTTTATGGACAGTGTAATTAGAGTACAAAAGGCATGATCTTATGGTGATAAATTTCCCTTCAGGTATAGGACAGCACTCCTCTGGAATGAAGGTCTTATGGCCTGCTTTCAGGGGAAGTAGGTAAAATAATTTTTAAATGTCCCACTTCAGGAAGAAAATGCCACAGAAGATCAGAGAGTGACCTTTTCATTTCTGTGGTTTTTATCAATTTCCTTCCACTTAAAATACTCAGTATGCCAATGTGACATATTTTGGGCTTTTGTGTTCTGAGCCCAGATAGTTCTTTATATATTTGACCACAATGCTTAAGTTATTGTATAAATTATAACATTTGCCATAAAGACTTTCCCAGTGTAAAGGGGAAATATGTTTTTCACTAGGTTCAAGGTTGAGGTCCCTATAACAACAACAAAACAAAAAGATTAACAAGAAAAAAAGCATGACTTTTTAAAAATATTAACTGACATAAATTTTACATGATATGATACCTTCAGAAATGAAGACACGAAGAAACAGAGAAACCTACGTATTTTTATGCTTAGATTTGATGAGTTAACAGTTATGCAGAAGTGTGATTGAACAAAGGCATAATCTAATGGTATTATGCTGGGGAGACCTTAGCAAAGCCTGTTTGTTCAGGTTCTTCTCTTGCCCTCTGTGTCTTCAAGAATCAGGGTGCTCCTTTCTGATGGTCTTATGACCTGCTTCAGGGGAGAAGAACAAGAGAAAGGTGAGAGTGGTCTTCCTCCTTCTGCTGTTTTCTAAAATGTCAAGGTAACATATTTGGGGGGTAGCATATTCTTAACACCATCACCAGACTTTTATTTGCCTTCTTGTTTTCTTAGTGTGTACCAAACTTAAAAACATATATAGAGTAAAATCACTCATTTTATTTCCTTATGAATTCTCCTATGACATTCATAACTAAAAGAGAATTTTCCGTTCAACAGTCCAATATCCAATTTTATTTTCTTAAATATTTTCTATGGTATCATTTAAAAATAATTATTTGTTTTCCCCAGAATTATTCAGGTATCTAGTGTAAGGTTGATGTAAGATTATTTATATGAATTGCTAACCAGATTATTTCATGTGGAGCGAGGGTGAGAAATTTCCACTTATTATCAACTTGTGTTATTTCCTTAAGGACACAGTACATTTGCCTTTGTAAGAGAAAATCTTCTGGATTATTTTGCTCCACTATTCAGATTTCAGTTCAAGTTTGATAGATAGATAATGTTACTTCTAATTAATGTTTGCATTTTTTATTTCCAAAATTTAAAAAATATGTGGCTGTTAATATTTTTGTTTTTGCCAGGCTCAGTGGCTCAGTCTGTAATCCCAGCGCTTTGGGAGACTGAGGTGAGTGGACTGCCTGAGTCTGCGGGTTCAAGACCAGCCTGGGCCACCTGGCAAGACCTCATCTCTACAATAAATCAACAATTAGACGGGCATGGTAGTGCACGCCTGTAGTTCCAGCTACTTGCAAGGCTGAGATGGAAGAATCACTGGAGTCCAGCAGGTCGAGGCTGCGGTGGCTGGGAGCGTGCCACTGCACTCCAGTCTGGGTGACAGAGTGAGACTCCAACTCAAAAGAAAAAAAAATGTATTTTTGTTTCCTCACACTTTTTTTTGTCTCATACTAAATTATTTTATTGGGAAAATAATTTTAAAGTCAGCACATAGTCAGCCCTAAGACATATATCCAGAGTTAATAAAAGTGTCTTGTCATGTTTGATTTAAAATTTAGCCTTTCATTTAAAAAGAAATAAAACATTATAAGCACATCATCAATATCTAAGAAACTGAATTCACTTCCTAGTCCTGCCTCTACTAAACCTCACAGAGCCCAGTCTTCTTCTTGTTTAAATATGGATACTTCTCACCCATGTGGTATCTATAATCTAGAGTGCTATTTTCTTTTTTTTTTTTTTAAGGAATAATGTTTTATTTCAAAAGATTGTGCTTTATGAATAACAGGTAAAGAAATAGATATTTATTCATTCAGTGAATATTTATGGGGTACCACTCTATGGCAGAAAATGTCTGCAGATAACGGGGTACAGTCACGAACAAAACAGAAAAAAAATTCTCATATTCCCAGGACCTAGGTTTTCTTTTTTTTTTTTTTTTTAATCAATATTTTTTATTATGGTTTTGTGGGGTACAGTTAAGGGTTAGGTGTACAATTACGTTTCATTCAGGCACCCTGTTGATAAGAGGTGTTTCCCATTCCCCAGACAGCTATTTGCTACTGTTAATCCCATCCCCCCCCCCCCCATAGTTTCCCAGTACCGTCAGTCATTTTCTTATAGTATTGCATTGGATGTTCAAGGTCCATTATATGAGTGAGAACATGTGATACTCGGATCTTTGTTTCTGTGAGAGGTCACTCAGTATTATGGACTCTAGTTCCATCCAGGTTACTGCGAAATTCATGATTTTGTTCTTTTTTATGGTTGCATAGTATTCCATCGTGTATATGTACCACATTTTTTAAATCCAGTCCTCTTTTGATGGGCAGCATGGTTGTTTCCAGGTTCTTGCTATTGTGAACAACGCTGCGATAAACATACGTGTGCAGGTATCTTTTTTATAGAGTGATTTGAGTTCTTCAAGGTATATTCCCAGTAGAGGGATTGTGGGGTCATATGGGAGGTTGATATTTAGAGCTTCTAGGAATCGCCACACTGCTTTCCACAGAGGTTGCACTAGTTTACACTCCCACCAACAGTGTAGAAATGTTCCCTTTTTGCCACACCCTCTCCAGCAGCTGTTACTTTTTGAGTTGTTGATAATTGCCATTCTGACTGGAGTTAGGTGGTATCTCAGTGTGGTTTTGATTTGCATCTCCCTGATGATTAGTGAGGTTGAACATTTCTTCATGTGTTTGTTGGCTGCTCGGATGTCCTCTTTTGTGAAGTGTCTGTTCATATCTTTTGCCCATTTGGTAATGGGGTTGTTTGTTTTTTTTCTTTTCAGCACGCTTTAGCTCCTTGTAGATCCAGGATGTTAAGCCTTTGTCAGACCTGGTGTTGGCAAATATTTTTTCCCAGTCTGTAGGCTGTCTCCCTGCTCTCTTGATGGTTTCTTTGGCCTTGCAGAAGCTTGTCAATTTAATAAGGTCCCACTTGTCTATCTTCTCTCTTATGACCTGTGGGTTTCGGGTTTTGTTCAGGAATTGGATGCCAGTTCCGATTTCCATGAGGGGATGTCCTTCATTTTCTAAGGTTCTTATGGTTTGAGGTTTTACATTTAGGTCTCTGATCCATTTGGAGTTAACCTTTGTGCATGGGGATAGACAGGGGTCCCGTTTCAATCCTCTGCATGTGGTCAGCCAGTTTTCCCAGCACCATTTACTGAATAGGTTCTCCTCTCCCCAGTGGTAGGTGGTGGAGGCTTTGTTGAAGATGAGTTGGTTGAGAAATTGAGGTTTTGCTTCTGGAATCTCAATTCTCTTCCATTGATCTATATGCCTGTTCCTATACCAATACCAAGCTGTTTTGATGATTGTAGCTTTATAGTAAAGTTTGAAGTCTGGTAATGTGATACCACCTGCTTTGTTTTTTTTGCTGAAGATTGTTCTGGCTATTCTTGGACATTTGTGTTTCCATATGAATTCCTGTGTTGTCTTTTCTAGGTCTGAGAAGAATGTTGCTGGTAATTTGATGGGTATTGCATTGAATTTATAGATTGCCTTAGGTAAAATGGACATCTTCACAATGTTGATTCTTCCAATCCATGAGCATGGGATATTTTTCCACTTGTTTGTGACATCTTTGATTTCTTTGAGCAGTGTTTTGTAATTTTCATTGTAAAGGTCTTTCACGTCTCTGGTTAGGAAGATGCCAAGGCATTTCATTTTTTTGTGTGGCTATCGTGAATGGAATTGTGTTTTTTATTTGGGTTTCTGTTTGTTTATTATTGGTGTAGAGAAATGCGATTGTCTTTTGCACATTTATTTTGTATCCTGAGACTTTGCCAAAGGCCTTTATCAGTGTAAGGAGGTTTTTGACAGATTCTCTTGGGTTTTCAAAGTACACAATCATATCATCTGCAAAGAGAGATAACTTGACTTTCTCTTTTCCTATTTGGATACCCCTGATTGCCTCCTCTTCTCTGATTGCTCGAGCCAGGACTTCCAATACTATGTTGAACAGGAGGGGTGAGAGTGGGCATCCTTGTCTTGTTCCAGTTTTCAGGGGAAATGGTTCCAATTTTTGTCCATTTAGGAGTATGCTGGCTATGGGTTTCTCGTAGATGGCTTTTACTATTTTGAGGTATGTTCCCCATATGCCTAGATGTTCAAGGGTTTTTATCAAGAAGTGCTGGATTTTATCAAAAGCTTTTTCTGCATCTAATGATATTCATGTGTTTTTTGTTTTGACATCTGTTGATGTATTTAATTACATTTATGGTTTACAAATGTTGAGCCAGCCTTGCATCCCAGGGATGAAGCCTACTTGGTCATGATGGATGATTTTTGAGATGTATTGCTGAATCCGGTTTGCTAGGATCTTGTTGAGAATTTTAGCATCTATGTTCATCAAAGATATTGGCCTGTAGTTCTCTTTCTTTGCTGGTTCTTTACCTGGCTTGGGTATCAATGTGATGTTGGCTTCATAAAATGATTTGGGGAGAGTTCCATCTTTTTCAATCGCCTGGAATACCTTCAGTAGGATTGGTATCACCTCCTCCTTAAATGTCTTGGAGAATTCTGCTGGAAAGCCAGCTGGTCCAGGGCTTTTTTTTTGTAGGAAGTTTTCTTATTACGTAGTCGATTTCCTTGATTGTTATTGGTCTATTTAGGGTCTCAATTTCGTCTTGTTCCAATCTAGGTAGGCTGTGTGATGTCAGAAAGTCCTCCATTTCCTTAAGGTTTTCAAGTTTATTTCCATACAAGTGTACGTAGTAGTCTCTAATGATCTTTTGTATTTCTTCAGGGTCAGATGTGACTTCATCTTTTGTGTTTCTGATTGTGCTTATTTGATTTTTTTTCTCATTTTTTCTTGGTCATTCTAGCTAGGGGACCATCGATCTTGTTTATCCTTTTGAAGAAAGCTTTTTGTTTCATTGATTTTTTTTGTATTATCTTTATGTCTTCTATGTCCTGGATTTGGGCTTCTATTTTGGTGATCTGGATTCTTCTGCTGAAATTAGGGTTTTTGTGGTCTTGCTTTTCCAGCTTCTTTAGGTGGTTTGTTAGGTTGTTAATTTGTGTTCCTTCCATTTTCTTCATGTGTGTTTGTAGGGATATAAATTCCCCTCTTACTACAGCTTTCAAGGCGTCTCATAGGTTTTGGTACGATGTTTCTTCATTTTCATTTGTTTCCAGGTATCTTTTGATCTCTGTTTTGATTTCATCATTGACCCAGGACTTGTTTAGCATCATGCTGTTTAGTGTCCATGTTTGTGGATTTTGGGGAGACTTTGTTGGTGTCAATGTTTATTTTTATTCCACTGTGGTCCAAGAAGGTGCATGGTAGAGTTTCAGTCCTTTTAAATTTGCTTATGCTTGATTTATGGCCAATTACATGGTCAATCTTAGAATACGTTCCATGCGGTGATGAGTAGAATGTGTATTCTGTGGTCTTTGGATGGAGTGTTCTGTAGGTATCAATTAAGTCCATTTGGTCCAAAGTCACATTGAGGTTCCGGATCTCTTTGCTGATTTTTTGTCCTGATGATATGTCTAGAGTTGTGAGTGGGGTATTAAAGTCCCCAGTTATGATGGTATTTGTGTCAATATCTTTCTTTAGTTTTCCTAGAAGTTGCTTTATGAAAGTTGGTGCACCTATGTTGGGTGCATATATGTTTAGGATAGATAATTCTTGTTGATGGATTGAGCCTTTTATCATTATGTAGTGGCCTTCTGTATCTTTTTTGATTTTTATTAGCTTGAAGGGTATTTTGTCTGAAATTAAGATCACTACTCCTCCTTTCTTTTGTATTCCGTTCACCTGAAAGTTTGTTTCCCATCCTCTTATTTTGAGTCTGTGGGTGTCTTTTCTAGTGAGGTGAGTCTCTTGAAGGCAGTAGATTGTTGCCTGATGATATTTTATCCATTTTGCCATTCTATATCTTTTCCGTGGTGCATTTAGTCCGTTCACATTTAGGCTAATAATTGAAATGCAAGAGTTGATCCCTGTCATGAGGTTCTTACAGAGTTGTTCCTGTTTGTTGTCTTTCTTTGGGTTCTGGAGTTGGCTCATGTGTGTTTTTAATCTTTAGCCTGTACTCTTGTGAAGAATGTTGTTGTTCTTTTTTCTTTTTCTTCTGTGTTCAGTACTTTCTTAAGTATTTCTTGTAGAGGTGGTCTGGTGGCAGCATAGGTTCTTAGGGATTGGATATCTGGAAAATATTTCAATTCTCCCTCACTAATGAAGCTTAGTTTGGCTGGGTAGGTTATTCTTGGTTGAAATTATTTATCTTTTAGAACTTTGAAGATAGGGCTCCAGGTTCTCCCAGCCTGAAGGGTTTCTGTGGCTAAATCTGCTGCTATTCTAATTGGTCTTCCCTGGTAGGTAGTCTGGCCTTTTTCTCTTGCTGCTTTTAGGATTTTTTCTTTTATAGCTACTTTGTTTAGGCAAATTATTATGTACCTGGGAGTTGGTCTTCTCGTTTGTTGTCTTGCAGGAGTTCTCTGAATCTCTTGTGCTTGAATATTTGCATCATTGATGAGATGAAGAAAGTTTTCTGAATGATTTCATGAAATGTTTGTTCCAGTGTGGCTTCTGTTTCTCTGTCTGCCTCAGGAAGCCCAATTACTCTTAGGTTTGGTCTCTTGAAGTGATCATTCATCTCTTGCAGGTTTTGTTCTGTCTTTTTGAGCTTCTTTTCTATGCTTTTGACAGTTTGGGTTAGTTCTGTGTTTTGATCTTTGAGCTCTGAGATTCTTTCTTCCGCTTGGCTAATTCTGCTTTCCATGCTTATTAGTCTGTTATTCATTTCCATCACAGTATTCTTTACTACTGTTATTTCTGACATCAGCTCCTTCCTATTTTCCTCTTGTCTCTCCTCAATTTTTTTAATTCTCTCCATTAATGTCTTGATGTCTTCGTTTGTTGCATGTGACCAGCCATTCTGGGGGCTCTTCATTGTTTGTGTTCCAGAATCTGTTTTCTCTGTGTCTGATCTCCCAGGGGTCTGTGTGAGACCTATATCCTTCTTTTGGTTTTTCTTCAATTGTGCGGTGTTTTTCCCCCTCCCTACTTTTTCCTTCCCTCCACGTCACCGTCTTCTTTAATTCTGTTATTCTGGGGTAAAGGGATTGGTTTTACTTCTGTTTGTTCAATCTCCTATTCTTTATGTATGTCCTCTCACTTTGTTCAATTCTGGAGTTGCACTGTAGGTTGGGGCTGGTCCTTTTTGCAGTTTTGAGATTTACTTAAGGAGAGCTGTGATTCAAAATCTGTCTGCAGGTCCTGGTATTCGCTGACAGGTGTGTAGATAATCTGGAACCCACTTCCCACTGCCTTGGAATCTGTCCATGCAGTGGGGCTGTAGGTTTACTCCCTGAAATAAAACGTGGTTAGCAGAGGGAAGAGAATGGAGCAGACAGTGGGTTGAAGAGGGGGGTGGAGAGATAGAGGAGTAAGGGGGGAAACAAACGTGTGCCAACAAATGAAGAGAGAGACCTACACTGAAACAGATAAAAATAATAGACCACAGCTACTGATGAACCAATTCCCATACAAAAAAAATAAAACATATAGTGATGCTAACATACAAGCTAACCAACCACCTTATTGGTGTGCTGTTCCTCTATACAAAGATATATTTTACAGAGAGAAGAAAAGAGAAGAAAAGGAAGGGGGGGAAAGGAACAGTACAGTAGGAATAGAATTAAGTCATTAAACTAACAGAATCAATGAAGCACACTCTGAGACTTTTCGTTTAAGTCCAATGTCCTTTCAGTTCTGATTTCTAGCTTTTTTTTTCAAGCAGGTAATTTGCAGTTAGGGTCAGTTGCCCCTGGTCTGCAGTGAAGGACAGTTCAGATCACCCTCCATTCACCACTCTGGCCTATGTCTTTTTCAAGTTTGTTTCTCCCATTTCGGTGTTGTTACCTTGAATCGCCAGCAGGTGGTGCTATCTCAGCTGCTCACCCCAGAGCGGGTGGGGCTGGACAGGAACCACAGAGACTGGGGATGGATGCCTGCCTCAGGGCACAGGCAGGGGACTCACGGCGGGCAGGATGTCTCAGTCGCAGGAGAGGTGGCAGCGATCCCAGCAGATCTTACTGAAGGGGCTTCAAGGACTGAAGTCATGGATCGCCTCCAGCCTGGGTGGTGTGATGTGCTACCGGCGGCGACTGTGGCAGCTGCGGCTGCGGCGGGGCGACGGCAATGGCGGCAGCGGCAGCGTCTGCACTGCAGTGGCTGTCCAGTGTGCTGCGATGTCCCAGTGGTGAAAACGGCCGAGCTCCGTATGAAGAGCAGGCTGCGATTTTGGGGTCTGCAGCTCCGGGGGCGAGAGCCAGAGACCCACTGCAGTTCTCCTTTGCAGAGGGTTTCACAGACCAGGTTTCCCCATCACCATCTTGCCGGAAGCTAGAGTGCTATTTTCTATATGTGTTCTTTTTATTACCTAAATAGAATTCTGCATATATCATTCTACCATTTTTTTTAAATTTAAGATTATATTTTTGAGATCAGCTGTGTTGGTGCATATCAATCTAACTTATTCATTTTAACTGCTACGTATTGTTTATCACATGAATATAACGAAATTTCTTTATTTCCCTTCCTCAAAGACAATGGGTTATTCTTAATGTTTTTGTTGTTGTTGTTTTTACAGTTATTAAATGTTGAACATACAGAATAGATCTTTTTTATTAGAAGAGGAAATATTAAGGTTAATTGACAGGGTAAACAATTTTGATTATAAAATTTATTGACTGAACATACCTAGTGAAGAAACAAATAGTACAAAAAGTAGAAGATAACAATCTAAAAATTGAGAATAAGCTGCTAGTTTAAAGTTCTAATGAAATATGTGCAGAATCTATATGCTGAAAGGTATAATAAACTGATGAAAGAGATATGAATGGTAAACATAAATGGAGTGCTAAACTCTGACCGTGAATTGGAAGACTCACTGTTAAGACCAAATTATCCCAAATTGAGCTATAGATTCAGTGTAATTAAATCAAAATACTAGCAAGCATATTCTAAAACTTATGTATAAATGCAAGGAAAATAGACTAGCCAAACAATTCTGAAACAGAACTAAGTTGGAGAAATCACACTATCTGATTTCAAGAAATAGTCTTAAGTTACAGTCACCAGAATAACCAGTCCAGAAATAGACTATACAAATATGAGTAACTCATTTTTGATAAATAAATGGAGAAATAAAAAATTAAAAGAAAATATATTGTCAATTCACGAAACCTCTCTCTCTACAAACACAGAAGAGGAAAAAAAACAGTGTTATTATTCAATTAACATTAAACTAGAATGTCAGGTGTATTACAGGCAATCAGCTAATGGGACTATACGAATTAAAAGAAATCACATAATTTTGTATAACAAATCAGATGCAATCCATTGCATTCATGTTAATTTCTTTATCAAAGGAAAAAATAAACTCATGTCATTTTGAAAAGCAGAGAATTACAACTTGCTGCCAAGCACCAAAGCTAAAACTCCTTCAGAGACAGAAGACAGAGGTCATCTTGCTTCTTGTCTGAATTTCAGATAGAAGGCTCAAACATCTACAACAACAACAAAAAAATCTCTGAAATGAAAAACTAGCAAGAGGCTCCTTCAGCTTTTAAACAGGTTCAAAAACATTTCAACAGGACAGAGAAAATATTTACAATGCCACACACTTATTTCTAAAAGAGGTTCTAAAGAGAAGAGAAGAGAGGTGACCTTCTGTTTCTATTTGGCATCATGTAAAATTAACTTTTGTAAGATTTATGTTTACCCCTACACAATGCACAAAGACAAGTTAATGGATAAAGATAGTTCTTTCAACAAATGATGCTAGACAAATTGGATGCTGATCTGCAAAACAAATGAAGATCCACACATCGTATACAAAAAGCAACTCAAATGGACTATAAACATAAATGAAAAACATAAAATTATAAAACTTACAATTTTATAAGGGAAAATATATATGATCTTAAGTTTGGCAGTGAGGTTTTATTAAAAGACATAGTATCAAAAAAGAAAGATTTATAAATTGCAGTTGATTAAAATGTAAATGCTCATTTTGTGAAAGAGATTGATAAGAGAATGAAAAGATAAACCAGAGATTGAATAAATATTTGTAAATCATATATCTATAAAGGACTTATATCCAGAATATATAAAGAACACCTAAAGCTTAATACAAAGAAAATAAAACACCCACTTTAAAAAATAGGCAAAAAGGCCAAGCTTGGTGGCTCAGTCTGTAATCCCAGCACTTTGGGAGGCCAAAGAAAGTGGATTGCCTGAGCCCACAGGTTCGAGACTAGCCTGGACAACTTGACAAGACCTCATCTCTACAATAAATCAAAAATTAGCTGGGTGTGGTAGCATACGCCTGTAGTTCTGGCTACTTGGAAGACTGAGACAGAAGGATCATCTGAGCCCAGCAGGTCAAGGCTAAGGTGGTCATGAGCATGCCACTGCACTCCAGTCTGGGCAACAGAATGAGATGCCAAATCAAAAGTAAATATATAAATAATAAATAAAAATAGGCAAAAACACTGAACAGGAGCTTTACCAAATAAAACATAAAATGAAAAATAATCATAGAAAAAGAATCTCAGCATTATCAGTCATTAGAGAAATGCAAATTTAAACCACAAGGAGGGAGAGGACTCTGGAAAGATTGTGGAGTGTGAAGCATCAGAAATCTGACTCTTGTACAGGCAACAATTGCACTGGTAGACTTTGTCTGATGTAGCTATTTTAAAACTCTACAGTATATTGAAGGCTTGCAACTTTCATGGAAAAGATTGGATAGAAAATTGCAGTTTTAGTTGATTTCAGCTTTTACAATAGTAGCAGCTACCCATCCTTTCTACTTGTAAGACTAATGGCAGGTTGAGATAGATTCCTAAAGCAATTTGTTCACAGCTTGTGGGAGCCATGGTGAGAAAAATGGACTCTATCCTCCCAATATTGGGGATCTGTGCTCTGAGTGTAAATCACTGCTTCTGATCATAGAGGTGCAGACAAAAAGCTTGTTGTACCTTCTCTCATTGTTGCAAGTTCCTCTTTCTCCAGCTGAAGTAACTTTCAAGGGATCTAAAGTGCTTGCATCTCCTCTCCCCTAATTTTCTCTCTTTTTCCTTTCTTGGAAGCCATAAATTAAAAACCATGACATTCAATATCAACCCTATATATGGAAGAGATTAGAAGGTCATCATGCATGCTTAGGGAAAGACACAGGCTCAAAAAAGATTCAAGAAAGCCAAAAGTTCACACTTGAGATAGATTCTTGGCACAGAGACAGCCCACAAAAACATCAAGCAAACAACAAAAAAAAGAACAATAACAACAACAAAAGCACACAAATCCCAGGAAGGGGAGAAAAATCTGTTTTCAACAACACCAACAAAATTTCACAAGGCATATAAAGCAAAAGGAAATAATTACTCATTCAAAGAAAAAATAAATAAATAGAAACAGTCCTTGAAAAAGATCTGATGGTAGATCTACTAGACAAAGACTTTAAAACAGCTGTCTTAAAAATGTTCGAAACAATAAAGAAAGAGGTAACAAAAGTCAAGCAAATGATGCACGAACAAAATGAAAATATCAATAAAAAATATAAAACCTCAAAAAAAATTCTGAATCTTAACTTTCAATAACAAAAATGAGAACTCCACGATAGATTAGCCAAGCATGGTGGCACACACCTAAAGTCTCAGTTACTTGGAAGGCTGAGAAGGAAGGATTGCTTAAGCCTAAAAGTTTAAAACTGCAGTGAGCTATGATTATGCCACTGCACTCCAGCCTGGGCAATAAAGCAATGCCCTAATACCCTGTCTCCAAGGACAAAGGGAAGATAAAAGAAGAAGAAGAGGAGGGGGAGGAGGGGGAGGAGGAGGAGAAGGAGTGGGAGAAGGAGAAGTGACAGAAGCAGCAGTAGAGGAGAAGGAAGAGAAGAGGAGAGGAGAGAAGAGAGAGAAACATACTATAGGGATTCCAAGGTAGATTTAAACAAGCAGAAGAAATACTCACCAAACTTGAAGATAAAACAAGGAAAATTATTGAGAATAGGAGCAGAAATAAAAATATTGTAAAGAAAAATGAACAGCACCTATATTTATTCATCAAGTGAATCAACATACACATTTTGGTAGTCCCAGAAGAGAGAGAAATAGAGAATATATTTGAATAAATAATGGCTGAAAACTTTCTAAATTTGATGAATAATGTAAATACAAACCTCCAGAAAACTCAGTGAATTCCAAGGGAGACAACTCAATGAGACTCAAACTGAGAAACATTATAGCTAATTCCTTAAAATCCAAAGACAGAAAGAATCTCAAAAACAGCAAAGGAAAAGTTACTCATCACATATGGAAGACCCTAAATGAGATTATCAGGAGATTTTTCATCAGAAACTTTGTAGGTGGGTAGATAGTGGGCTGATATATTCAAAGTGCTAAAATAAAAAAAAAAAAACTGCCAACCAAGAATCCTACATCCAGCAAAACTGTTCTTCAAAAATGGGGAGAAATGAAGACATTCCCTGATAGACAAAAACAGTTTGTTAACACTAACCCTGTCCTACAGGAAATGCTAAAGTGTCCTTCTGTAGGTTGAGATGAAAAGACAATATATGGTAAATTGAACCTGTATGAGAAAATAAAGATCTCAGTAAAGGTGCCAAAAAGGTAGATATATAGCAAATTAATAAAGTTCATATTCTCATCAACTTTTTGTTATCTACATAATTTAGAAAACTAACAGTTTTTAAAAATTATTAGTACAAAAGCTAACAATGTTATAATTTTGATTTATAATTTCATGCATTGTTTTCTACATAATTTGAAACTATTGTATTAGAAGGAATTATTACTCAGCACTTTGGGAGGCCGAGGTGAGAGGATGGCTTGAGCCAATGGGCTTGAGAATGACCTGGGCAACTTGGTGAGACCTCATCTCTATAATAAATAAAAAAATTAGCCAAGCATGGTAGCTTATGCCTGTAGCTCCAGTTACTTGGAAGGCTGAGGCGGAAGGATCACCTGAGCCCAGCAGGTCATCGCTGGGGTGGCCATGAGTATGCCACCAGCCCAGCAGGTCATCGCTGGGGTGGCCATGAGTATGCCACCGCACTCCAGCCTGGGCAACAAAGTGAAACTCCAACTCAAAAAAAAAAGGAAGAAATTATTACTTTATGTCAATGAACACACAATGTATAAATATGTAGTTTTGTTACATTGGTAACTTAGAAGGGCTGGTTATAGGGTAGAAATGGAACAGAGTTTTTGTAACTACAAATAAAATAGCTATAGAATACACACAAAAGGAGGTGAGAAAGGAATTTAAATATTTCACTACCAAAAAAATAACTAAACACAAGAGAAGACAACAATGAAGAGAGTAAGGGTCAAAAAAGCTATAAGGCATATGGGAATCAGAAAGCAAAATGACAGATATAAGTATTTCCTTATTATTTTAAATATAAATAAATTAAACTTCTCAATTAAAAGACAGATATTTGCAGAATTGATATAAAAATATATTCGAACTACATGCTGTCTATAAGAAACTCACTTTAGATCCAATGGCACAAGTGAATTGAAAGTGAAAAGATGCAAAAAGATACTCTGTGCATATAATAATCACACGAAGGCAAGGGTGGCTATACTAGTGTCAGGCAATATAAGCTTGAAATCAAAAAAGATAGTTTCAAGAGACAAAGAAGGACATTTGCCGGGCTCAGTGGCTCAGCCTGTAATTCCGTGCCTTGGGAGGCTGAGGTAAGTGGATTGCCTGAGCCCGTGGGTTCGAGACCCGCTTGGGCAATTGGCGTGACCTCATCTCTACAATAAATCAAAAATTAGCTGGGCGTGGTAGCGCGCGCCTATAGTTCCAGCTCCTTGGAAGGCTGGAGCCCAGCAGGTCGAGGCTGCGGTGGCTGGGAGCGGCCACTGCACTCCAGTCTGGGCGACGGAGTGAGACTCCAACTCAAAAAAAAAAAAAAAAAGAAGGACATTATACTAACTAAATAAGCAAGTTACAAAAAGACAAATATACAATTACATTTATATATGATACTTAGAGAAGACTGAAAGAAAACCGTGGTTTCCAGTGATTAGGGTAAGGAGGGAATGGGGAGATTCTGTTAATTGGGCATAGTTTGTTTTCTAAGAGTTAAAGAATTCCAGAGACAGATGGTAATGATGGCTGTACAATAATATGAATGTATTTAATACCACTGAAATGTACACTTTAAAATGATTAAGATGGTAAATTTTATGTTATATGTATTTTACGACAATACAAAAATTGAAAGGAAAAAAACCACAGAAGATACAGGTATTAGAATGGCCAATAAACATGCTTTACTAAGTGCTAGTAAGGATATGGAGCAACAGAAAATAGACTACATTGCTGGTGGAAATGCAAAATGGTACAGCCTTTTTGCATTTGGCAGTTTCTTATAAATATATACTTTTCATATGACCCAGAAATCCTCTTCTAAGCATTTACTCAAGTAAACTGAAAACTTATGTTCACAAAAAAACCAGGACACAAATATTTAAAGAAGATTTATTCACAATTGCACAAAACTGGAGACAACTGAGATATCTTTCAACAGATAAATGGGTAAACGAACTGTGGTATATGCATACAATGGATTATTATCTTCTGATAAAAAAAGAATTAATTGTTGGTTAACACAACAATATGAGTGAATTTAAATGCATTTTTCCAAATGAAAGAAGCTAGACTTTAAAGGCTACCTTTGTATTATTCCATTCATATGACATTATAGAAATGGCAATTGTATAAGGATAGAAAACAAATCATTAGTTGCCAGGAGTTGAAGGTAAGAAAAGTAGTTGACCACAAAGAGGCCACACAAGAAAAATCTTAGAGTGATGAAACTCTTCTCTATTGTAGTGATGGATTCCTGACTATAACATTTTTCAAAACCCATAGACATATACACCAAAATGGGTAAATTTTATTGTATGTAAATTTTTAAAAACCAACTAGAGTGTCAAGGTAACATTAAAGAAAAGAATCATTGTGGCATTTTCAAAAATGGTAAGGAAGACTTAAATCAAGATTGTTAAATAAATGAAGTTGAGCCTACTCTCTCCTATTGCAATAAGAACATTGAGAAAGAGTAGGTTCTACTCCAAACACAACAAAGACTACTGGAGATTTATGGTCAACAAACATATTGAGAGGGGTTAGTATATAGAAATTACTAACAGGAGACATTAAGGATAGAGGGATTTTTGTTTAACTGACCTAACAGAATTCTTGCTAAAAACAGGCTAAAGACTTAGATATCAAAGGTGAGGGATGACGTACTTGATCAGATATCAAGGATGATTGAATATCAAGAATGGGAGGGTCTCTCTAAAATGACAGCAGTATTCTTGCTAAGACAGGACTGGGCAAGGATTGACAAAGAATCCAAGGTCAAGGCCTAGCTAAGAAGAGGGCTCAGAGGCGCTTTTAAAATTTGGTCAAGGGGAGAGCTTGTCAGGAACCAGAATGAAAAGTGGACTATGACAAATAAATATTTCAATGTCAAAAATGTATGGCATAACTTCACTGAATAGGGTAGGGAGAAGAGGAGCTGATCTAAGTAACTTTGGAAAATATTTCTTTATGGGGAGTGTAAAGCTAGAGGAAAAAAGAGTAGTCCACTAACACCATTCTCTAGTTGGTAAATGTGTTTCTCACAAGGGCACAGGTTAGCAATTCTGAAACTCATCTATGTGAACCAGTAAGTAAATATATTGTAAATAAAGACAGCCAGATTTCTTATAGTCGAAGAAAAAAGCTACAAATAATCAAGGGGGGAGAAGTGGGAAAATGCTAGAATGAATTATGTGGTACTGATTCAGAATAAGAGATATCGGTACAAACTTATGTGTATCTATCTATCTATCTATCTATCCACATATATATATACACACACAAACATATATGTAAATAAATATGTACACATATGTGTGTGTGTCTGTAATATATATAAATTGCATGCGTGTGTGTGTACTTGTGTTAGGGTACACATATATATTTCCTAGCTCTGTCTTCTGAGATGACCTAAATGCAATGACACCCCAGTGATAACGAGCACACTTAGTGTCCTGGTATTGGTTTCTACCATTCTCTAATAAAAGAAACTAAGACTTCTTGGGAAAATGGTTGATTCTAGAGCTGAGATAATGAAAAGATGACCCTGGAGCATCATGTAATACCAAAAAGTAAGAAAGTGCTCTAACAACTAAGATGAGGGCATGTCAAAAGGACACAGAAGCTAATCTGTAAAAGCTCCCAATGGTTAAAGTTGAACAATCTGAACAACAAAATGAATAACAACGGTATTGACTTATGACTAACAGCAAAAAATAATATTTATGAGTCTATTCTGATATAAGTAATCAATTAAATACATGTATGATTAGGGGAAAACGGACATTTTCCTTACAAAGGAATTCCAATTATTAAATGTAGAAGGTATGAGAAGAATAGGAAATCAGTATTAGAATACCACAGTAATAATTGCATCTAGCAGTATCCACTTATGACTATAAATATGAGTGGGCAGAACTTTAAGGAGAAACAAAATGTTTGCATAACCTTAAAAATCCCCCCTAAAATATTTATTAATTACTGTTGGTAGTTTTACCATACATCTACAGATCCTCTGATACTTCTCTCTCTAGGAAATGGAGTTTAATTCTCCTCCATTGGCATATGACTTGGATTTAGAAATTCACTTCTAAAAAATAATGTCGAAAAGGGAAAAGCAATAACTTCACAATGGAGAAGCCAGACTGGTACCACCTTAACCAAGTGATCAAGGCTAACACCACCAGTAATAAGACCAGACACATCCCAGACATCTCGGTCTAGGGCTAATTTTGTCCAACTACTGAGGCAAGGTCCTTCTAAGTGTTCTACCCAGTGTCCTATAAATCATGAAGTTTTTCAGTCCGGCTGATAGGAGGAGGAAATATTCCAGGCCCTGTATGAGCCCTGGATACTGTTTCCTCTCATTCTTTAGGGGAGTTCTTTCTCCAGCCTCAGGTAGTTTTCTTACATGTATGTGCTTAACAGTACTCTGCTGAAGACTCAAGGGAGACCCTCTGTGGATCTCCAGAATTTTCTCTCAATGCAGCTTTTTTCTCTTCAGTAATCTATCCTGTAATTTCTAGTTCCCTGGTCTCCACAGACTTTCCAATCAGCCCGTTTAACTCAGAAATTCTGCTGAGCTCCACGTGGCTCTCCTTCCTGTGCCACACTCTCAAAACTCTCTTATTCAATAAGCTGGAACAATTACTGGGTTCAATGCATTTGCTTCCTGTTTCTCAGAGATCACTCCCCTTCATTGCCTGATGCCCAATGTCTTTAAAACTCTTGTTTTAAACCGGGCTCGGTGGCTCAGCCTGTAATCCCGTGCCTTTGGGAGGCTGAGGTGAGTGGATTGCCTGAGCCCGCGGGTTCGAGACCCGCCTGGGCAGCGAGACCTCATCTCTACAATAAATAAAAAAATCAGCCAGGCATGGTAGCACATGCCTGTAATTCCGGCTACTCGGAAGGCTGAGGCGGAAGGATCGCCGGAGCCCAGCAGGTGAGGCTGTGGTGGCCGGGAGTGGCCACTGCACTCCAGTCTGGGCAACCGAGTGAGACTCCAACTCAAAAAAAAAAAAAAAACCTCTTGTTTTATATATTTTGCCCAGTTGTTTTGTTGTGTCACATGAAAAAATAAATCTGGTTTCTTCTACTCCATCTTGGGTAGAAGCAGAAGACTTTCTTTAGTTCCGTTATTATATATTTCGCACTTACCATTTTATCACCCAATCTTTTTGTCTCTATGTGCATTTATTCCACTCATGACAGTTTTCTTAAGTCGATTTTAGTCTTAGTTCATCTAAACATAAAAGTGTTTTATATGTATTATCTAAATATCAAAGTATCATTACTAATATCTGCTGTCTCCAGTGTTTTGAAGTGTAGAAGCACAATGAGTATATGAAGTATATATGAATAAGTGAATGAATTGTAAAATAAATACTTCATTTTCAGGGTTATTGTAAAAATTAATTGAATAATATCTAGGTAAGCATCTAGCACTAGAATTTGTTTTACAAATCACAACTTATTTATATCTTCTATCAACTACTAAGTCTTACCCCCTGTATCTCCTCTTCCTCTCCCTCCTCTGCCCCTTCTTCCTCCTCTTCGTATTCTTCTTAGTATTTTTCTTATTCTTCTTATCTTTCCTGATTCTGTAATGTCAAATTATCACTTTTTTTCTCCCAGCATGCTGTGAATGTTTTTCACTTCTTCCTCAGACATTTAGGTTGTGCCTTTAAGTTCTTGAGAACCCTAGTACCTTGAACTAATTGAATTTGACGCCCCACTTCACCACTGCATCTCACTTAAGTCAACTCTCTACTAGGAAGAAAATTGATATATAATCTTGGCAGAACCTAAAATATGCTTGACTCCTGTGATCCAGAATAACTGATGCTGAGTATTTTTTTCCTTAAATTTTAGGCCATAATGGCTATTTTGATGGAAGAGTGGGAGAAGAGATTTCAGGGATAATTACTCAGTCTTCAAATTAAGAAAAATCATCAGTAAGTAATCAAACTCACAGTGGGGTCCAAAGTCATCCAAATATGCAGTGACTGCTTAATTCATCAAACTCTTTGATGAATATTCATTAATTTTTTTTTTTTTACTTTGAAAATAAGAACCAAAGGCAATTCATTTAGATAGATATAATCAGGCCTAAGACTTTAAGACATTTAGTTATCATAACAGCAGGCAGTATCACAAAACACTCAGCTAGCATGGACTTTGAGATCAGAAGCAGCAACACAAGACCAATCATTAATTTCTAATTACCAAGCACGTTTTAGAAGAACAGCAGTGAAAATTCTTGTTTGTTGACATGTTTCGGTTTTCTGAATTGTATTACATCCACTTATTGCAAGTTATTTGATCATCCAAATTCATTCACCCACTTGCCTACTAAACTATCGCCCTCCCAGATTTATCTGGTAATGACAACAATTTCTCTTTCATTTACCCAGAATAAAAGATTTGCATTGATCTTCCACAAATGCCTTTACTCATAATAGTGCACCCTGACCTTAGGTCTTCAGAATAGTACAATTCACACACATCATTTACATTAACCTGCTGACTTGTGAGGGTGATACTCAAACATCAGCCAGTGTTCAGGCCAGTGATCTTATTTCAAAGTCAAGTCTTTACAGCTCTATTAGGTTCTGTTAACTCTGCCTTACTCTTTATCTTTGGCAACTGCAATTTATTGCTTAGACTTGGCCTCTACAACATTCAATGTATATTTTCCAAGGTGTTAACCATGGTGGTTCTACTGAATTACTACATTTCAGTTTAAAAATTTCTACTCCTTTTCTGTTGTCAGAGAACCCAGACCTGCTGGGTCAACATCCTGATAAAGTCAGTCCCAGTTCTGTAACGATCATAACTTCGACCTGTCATTCAGTTCCCAACCTGTAACTACACACATAAACCATAGACTAGAAGTAAAGCCTTGTCTTAAATCTATATCTATTAAGGTCACATTTTCATGATCTTAGAATTCAGATCAATACAGGTAGGGAGCTATGCTACAGCACACATAAGCAGGATTAGCCACGAGTGTTATTTTAGTGGTTCAGCTAGCCACAGAAAAGATGGAGCAGGCCTAGGTGCCACATAATCAGTTTATGGGTATTCTCCAGCATCTGCTCTTCACCTTTCATTTTTCACATTAGGAGAAGTTATGCAGAAATTCACACCTAGACTTTATACCCAGCTACAACTACACATGGACATCCCAAGCTTGCACAGAGTGGAAAATTAAAAAAAAAAAAAAATTCTCACAATTTGCACACCAGACGAGGCAAATATGTGTGCTCTTTTCTGGCAAATCAGCAAGTTCCCATAACATGAATGGAAAACTTCCCTGGAAGCCATGCAGTGAGGTTGTATAGCTCTGTCCTCAAAGATGTGAGAAATCAACATTTATTTACAGGCTCCCAATAGCAGACAATAAACACTGAGTTGGGGATACTGGTCCTAGAATGAAAAAACTATTGCTTAGAGAACCAAATGAGACACCTTAGGGAAACATGGTGCTTGGGTCCTTGAACACTTGTCTTAATTATTTAACTAAAAATTCTACTTACATATTAACTTAGATATAAGACAAAAGACATATTTTATTTTTTGTTTTGTTTTTTGAGTTGGAGTCTCTGTTGCCCAGGCTGGAGTGCACACTCATGGCCATCCCAGTGTCGACCTGCTGGGCTCCAGTGATCCTTCCGCCTCTGCCTTCCAAATAGCTAGAACTACAGGTGTGCACTACCACACCCGGTTAATTTTTGATTTATTGTAGAGATGAGGTATGGCCAAGTTGCCCAGGCTGGTTTCAAACCCACAGGCTCAGGCAATCCACTCGCCTCAGCCTCCCAAAGTGCTGGGATGACAGGCTGAGCCACCGAGCCCAGCCCAAGACCTATTTTAATATGTAGCATGGGTTCTTAAATGTGTCCCAAGAGCAGGGATTTAAAGAGATAACAACATTTGCTCAAGCATCCATTCCTCACCTATCCCCTATCCAGCCCACCAGCAGAAAGGGACTACGTCTGCAGAAGGAACAACTGTTTTCATTATGGCTCAACAATCCTCTCATCATTTCATCTGTGGCAGAACATAACCTTTCCAAAGAAATCCCCAATTCTTCAAATAAACACGTAAAAATGGGTGTGCCCCACTGTCATCAGTCAGAATTGCAAATTCCAGAATATTTCAAATGTGTCTGTGCTAGGCAGTGTTAGTGAAATGTTAACCAACCCATCCATGACTTGTGATGTCCTAGGTGGATGCACTTCAGTCTTAGACTTGCTTGTGAGGGAATATTTAGAAATCAAAATCATGCTTTTCCTGGTAAGAATGTTTTTCTGAGATAAGTCAAGTCTAAATTTATTTTTAAAGATAAACTTATCTCTTTTCTTGTGGGTGCACACTTTACTAACTAGAACACTCGATGTCTCCATATGTAGTATGTGCTTTACGATTAAGGGTGACTTTAAATCTTTCTCTAAAACAATGGGTTGGTTGTTGTACATTTATGATATGCTCCCCAATTTAAAAAGTCCCATCAAAATGCAAATTAATGTACCCATCTGCCAATCTTTCTTACTTCCACAATTACATATTGAGCAATTTATTACAATGTGCTAAGCTCCCATGAATATTATAGTCTAATTTTTTAAAATGCACAGAGATATATAATCACAAACAATACTACCTATATTTTAGGAAAATTATAGAGAGCTCATATTGGTGCAGATTCCCTTTGCATAAATGGAGAGCAGGCAGAGAAGTCACTCCTAAGGAACTGAGGATCAAGCTGAGACCTGAACTGTGAGCGTAAATCTAGTTAGGAAAAGAGAGAGGAGGGAGAAATAACATTTGAAGGAAAAAGGGTATGTACTACATCCAAAGATTTTGACGTGTAGGAGAAAGGAGAGGGGTGGGATCAGAAAGAAGATAAAATTTTCTGAACCTCAGCATGTGGAAGGCAACAAAACATACAGCTGAAACTTCATGGGAGTTGGAAGGATGCAGAGCCATGGCAGCCACTGGCAGAATTTGATCTTTATCCTGAGAATTGGAGGTATTTGCCTCTCTCTTGCTTAACTATCAGGGTTGAAAACAGAGATCACTTATGCCAACATGATTTAGCTATTTATTTCAGAAGATTCTTGCTCAGAAAGTCGAGATTGTAAATCAATGAATAACTCTACTCTTTGCTTTAGGAAATTCCTGCCAACCAATTTATCCAAACAAATAGGATAAAAGCACGCTTGCCTGCAGAAACAGCTTGTCTCTCAAGCAGCAGTTTATTTATCAAGACTCACATCAAGACTTTCACCTTGCTGTGCTCACCAGTCCTAAACTGCTACATGATAAACTGTGTCCAGATCAGTTTATCTTGAAATACTCAACCTTAAGCCCTTGTGCCCAGACCCAAAACCTATAAATCTCTTCCTCTTCCCCCTTCTGAGATGCCACAAGGACTTTTAAAGTCAGGGTTCTCCCTTGCTGCAGTGGAGTTAATAGACTTAGCTTTGCTTGACCAAGGAGGTTTTCTAGTAGTCTTTGGTGAAGCCAAAGCAGTTGCCAATTCTAGGAGCAAACAAAAAGCTGTTGAAGGTTTTTGAGAAAGTGAAAGATAAGAATAGTGTTGTGTGTCAATCTGGTTGCAGTTTGGTGAGTATATCAGAGAAAGCACAGAATTAGACTGCAGTCCAGAGGAAAGGTGGCAGAAGCTTGGAATTTTTTTTTTTTTTTTTTTTGAGTTGGAGTCTCACTCTGTCACCCAGGCAGTGGCACACTCATAGCCACCCGGCGTCGACCTGCTGGTCTCAGGCTATCCTTCCGCATCAGCCTTCCAAGTAGATGGAACTACAGGTGTGCGCTACCACGCCTGGCTAATTCTTTGATTTATTGTAGAGATGAGGCTTCACAAGAGTTGCCCAGGCTAGTCTCAAACCCGCAGCCTCAAGCAATCCACTCGCCTTGACCTCCCAAAGTGCTGAGATTACAGGCTGAGCCACCGAGCCTGGCCAGAAGCTTGGAATTTGAACATGACAGTGGAGATAGGGACAAATAGATAAAATAGGGTTAAATAGAGATATGTTTTGTAGATAAATCCAACAAGGTCTGCTAACACTGGAATAGAGAGGGCAATAAAGATATTAAGCATGAGTTTATGAATTTTTGGCTTGCCAAAAAAGATAGAAAATGGTGTCAGTCACTGAGATAGAAAACATCAATGAAGGTAGAGGTTTTGGGAGGAACGTGAGGTTGGAGGTATGAGATGACTGTTTTGGACATGCTGAGTTTGAAGTGTTTTTGAGACACTCAAGTTGCATTGCCATTTGGATATATGTTTGTGGAGCTCAGGAAAGATCTGAGAAACACAGCAATGGCCAAAATACTCAGGAAATAATTATTCTCACTTCTGTGGTCTCTGTTTAAAATTTGTAATATTTCTACTCAAAAGCTCCTTTATAGTCAGTTCTTGATGCTTTTGTTTGCCAAGTAACTATGAAAGATACACAGCCAGATTGCTGCAATTGATCCTTCCTCTCCACTTAACTACAATAAAGTGAAGAACTTAAGAGCCTGGGCTCTGGGATGAGGTGAATTTAGATTTGACTCTTGAATGCACCACTTGCTTGCTTGATAATCTTGGGGGTTTTTCTTAATCTGGGCCCTAGTTTCCTCAACTGTAAATTAAGGATAATGATAAATACTGCCTCATAGGGTTCCATGAGAAGTAAATAAATCCATGTAAAGTAGCCGGCATAGTACTTGGTATATAGTATGAACTCAATAAATGTTAGATATTAATATAATCATCCCTAGATTCCTGCATTAGAAGATCCTCCAACTTGTGAAAAGATAGCCAAGAGAAATGCCATACCTCCAAAATTAAAGGGTTAAAGAAATAGGAAACTTTCTAAATTCAAGAACTTCATGAAAAGGGAACTTTGTTCTGAATTCAGTTGTATTAAGCAACTTAACCCAATTTTTCTTCGAGTTAAACTGTATAAAATAAATCCTATACAAATTAGAACAAATAAAACCAGTTCTACTTGGTTGAAATGAATTCCACAAGATCAAGCTAGCTCAAATGGAATGTGATAGAAGCAGAGAGACATAAAATCACTTGACACTGGAATCCAGCCAGTTCAGATTATATTAAGCTAGTTCAGACCAGTTTAAATTAAGAGAATCAAACTGGTTCTGAAGACTTAAATCGAATCAAATTTTTTTCCAGTTCAAAGTTGGCTCTGATTGAGTCAAGGGTATTAAGACATTTCAAGTTGTATCAACCTATTTCCAGTTGGATTAGATAAGCATGAACCAAGCAAACTGGCTCTGATCAGCTAGAACAAGACAAACTGGATTCCGGTTTAATTGGAATCAAACCTTATCAATCGAGGTGAATTTCCTCTCTGGAAAAACAAAACATTGCTTTAAGAACTGATGTCTCTCCATGCTTGTGTCATGGTGGTAAAAACCATTAGTTTCAGTTGCCTGCCAGCATGCATTCTTGTAATTTTACTACCAACATAACTATTTATATGATTGTAGACATCAATATACCTAGCTAAAACAATAAACAAACAAAAAAACCCACCGTATTTTCTAGTCTCCTCAGAAGAGAAATGTGGGGGGTTTGGGGTGGACTTCCTTTTTTGGGGGGGTGTTATTTGCAGGGGGGAACATCAGACTGGAGTGCAGTGACATGCTCATTGTCACCGCAGCCTTGACCTGCTGGGTTCTGGAGATCCTTCCACCTCAGCCTTCCAAGTAGCTGGAACTACAGGCATGTGCATCAAATCTGGCTAATTTTTCTTGATTTATTGTAGAGATGAGGTCTCACCAAGTTGCCCAGGCTAGTCTCAAACTAGTGGGCTTAGGCAAACCTCTCACCCTGGCTTCTCAAAGTGCTGGGATTATAGGTGTGAGCCACCGTGCCTGGTCGGTGGAGTTCTTTTGTATTTTGTCGCTTTCAATAACGACTCTCACACGATTCTTCTGCAAGCTGCTTTAATCCCAGGTTACTACATCATTCTTCTTCCTCTTTCTCCTATTCGTGACCTTAAATCTAGTATCTCTGCCAATCAATTAAGGTAACGCGGCACACACCGATAGGCCCGTAAGAGAGGATTATATGCTGACATCCTTTAGTTGCCTTATTAGGGCTTGTTTTGTCTTGTGGTCTGGCTGCTTCGGGCGCCATGTTAGGGCGGAGGCGCTCCACAGCTCCCCCTTTTTTATTTATTTTGGCAGGAGAGGGTAGTGGTCACAGCCCCCATATAACAAGGACCTTGTAAGACAGTCTATCTCGCGCGTGTAATCACCAGACCGACTGCCCACCTATCCAACACCGATTTTCTGGGGATGGGAGAGGCGGTGTCAACCCATATGCAGCTGGACATGCCCTCCACGGGATAACTCCTCCTGGGCCCCCGTGTGCAGTACTATTCTCACATCCTGCCCTGTTCTTATTGCCCTAACGCGGCAACCCGGACCTGAGGGGATTGATCCACCTCCATGGCAGCAAAGGCCAGCGCTAGTAGCGCACGGTCACGTGCATTGCGTTGATGCATACGGCAGAGACAATAGAGGCACAGGACACAACAAGAGAATAACAAAAAGGCCATTGAACCCATTCCCGCCCACTCTTTAAGGTGGTATGCCGCCTGGGCGATCCGGGAGGCCAAGGTTTGAGCGACTACTGGATCTACTCTGATGGCGCTGATGATTTCACGACGTAGAGCCTCCGTCAGGTTGTCAAAACTCTTGGGACCAATTACCTAAAAGATGGAGGGAAAGCTTTTGAGAGAGGTTAGCAGCAATGGTCATATTGTGGTATGGGATGCCAGTTACGCATAAAGCAATAGTGTGCCATTCACACCCTATTTGCACCATGCGCCAGAGAATGTCTACTTGTTCTTGTACCATGTCAACTCTTTGGTTTAAGATCATAATGCCGCCACACAAGTGACTGTTAATATTACTTGGCAGCAACAGTGGAAGACAAGGTGTTTAAAGTGGTGGCGGTCTGTACTGTGGTACACATGGCAACAGCGGCTGTAGCAGCTGCAGCGGCCGCCATTGCAATTGCTGCAATGATGGCGGCTGTAATGCCGAAGTCTCTCCTCTGTCTAAAAAGAGAGAGAGCATTAGGGCCTCAGCAAGAGTGTAATAGAAATCAGGGGCTGGTGCCAGTTAAAAATCTGGGGAAAGTACGTGCCGAATAAGTATCTAGGAAATACTGTTAAAATTCCCCATTGTTGCTCAGCACGACTTATGGGAAGGTTCAGCATCAGCGTTCCCAGCAGAAGCCACGTCATCGGATTCATCATCAGCAATCGGGGTTCGTTCCTCGGGGGTCTTTGTAGTGCGTGTTAGTCGCTCAGGTACCCACACCGGGTCTGGGCTGTCCTGTGGAAAAACACGCACAGATCCTCTCGCCCACGTTAATACTGGGTTGGGACCTCGCCATTGTCCCGTGATAACATCTTTCCATTTAACATAGCCCCTTTTATGCGGTACTGCGCATAGATGGCGGTCCGCAGCAGAATTGTTCTCGTTGTCCAGCTGTAGAAAATTTAAAGTTAATAATGCTAATGACAGTCTTTGTTTAGGTTTGTAACCCATGCCTATTCCCCCTTTTTGTTTTTGAAGTAGTTCTTTTAGTGTGTGATGAGCCCTCTCGACTATTCTTTGACCTTGGGGATTATAAGGGAGCCCATGGCGCAGGTCCACGTTCATTTGTGCACAGAACCGTTGAAATGTTTGGGAGGTGTAGGCGGGGCCATTATCTGTTTTGATTTGCTGAGGCATGCCCCAGGCGGCCCACACCTCCAAGCAATGGGAGATAACATGATGTGCCTTTTCTCCAGCCATGGCCAAGGCAAACAAAATTCCGGAACAGGTATCTATGGAAACATGGACATACTTGAGGTTACCGAACTCTGCCACATGAGTGATGTCCATTTGCCAAACCCGTGAGGGGAGAAGGCCTTTTGGATTCACCCCCCATGAAGGGGGGTGGTGGAAAGTAACACATGATTCGCAAGATTTTACAATATCTCTGGCCACATGACGTGGTATTTGGAAACGGGTCTGTAATGTTTTTGAGTTAACATGAAACTGGGCATGAAAATCTTGTGCCTTTTGGGCAGGGGTTACAAAGAAAGCCTGTTGAAGTCGCGTAAGGTTGTCAGCCTGGGCATTACCCTCACTGAGGGGTCCTGGTAGGCCAGTGTGCGCACGGATATGCTGAACAAAGAATGGCTCTGAACGTTGCCATATCAGCTGTTGAATTTTGGAGGCAAATGTATGTATAGGGCTAGCGGGGGATATTCGGCCTACCACTTCAAGAGATTTAACTAAATTGATTACGTATTGGGAATCTGACAACAAGTTAAACGATCGAGAAAAATGTTGAAATACGGCCAAAACAATTTGAAGCTCTACCTGCTGGGAGAGCCGGACTGGAATTGTATTACCGTGGGGGAATGTCCATCTGCCACATATGCGCCAAGGCCAGTTTTGGAACCGTCTGTGAAGATATTAATAGCCTGAGGAATGGGGTCATTTCGAGTGATTTGAGGGAAAATGACTGGGTGTTCTTTTACAAAGGACAGCATGGGATCTTTTGGGAAATGATTATCTATCTGTCCTACAAAGCTGCACCTTAGGATAGCCCATACATCCACTGTAGCAGCCAATGTCTGCACTTGATAGGCGGTGTATGGCACCACGAGGAGGTGCGGCTGTTGGCCAAATGCATTAGGCATTGTTGTAGTCCACGGATGGCCAACTCAGCAACAGCGGTTGGATAATGCTCCACTGTTTTTAGTATGGCAGTCTTCGGATGGATCCATAATAAGGGGCCATCCTGCCACAGTACTCCCGTTGGCTGAGCCTGAGTAGGGAGAATACAAAGCCATATAGGGCTCTCTAAGGAAACACACTTAAGAGCGGCTATACTAATTGCTTTTTCTACCTTATGTAGGGCCTCTCTAGCCTCCTCTGTGAGGGATCTAGGGGAGTCTAAATGCGGGTCCCCAAAAATTCGCCCTGCGGCCTGCATCATTCGGGCCACAAAGTCTGAAAAAGGCTCTGTGGAACCTTGAGTAATTTTGGTGAGATTACCTGATACCTCCCCTAGGCTAGGTAAGGCCTTCCAGGCTTGCATTGCCATGTGATTAATTTGATCATACACAACCTGGGGGTATCCTATCTGTTGGTTAGCAAAACGGCCCTGCCCCAACAGCATATCAACGTCCCAAGCCCCGTTACCCGCCACCCGGTTTCTTGCTGCCTGCTCATTAGCCAATTCTATGTAATAGGCCTTCCAATCTAAATATTGTCCCGGGTTCATGCAAGCCTTCACTAATCTCTGCCAGTCTCCGGGGGTCATGGCAAACCAGTCTAGTGCCTCCACCATTGCTGTCGTGAAGGCAGCAGTGAGCCCGTACGTTCGTACGGCCTCCGCGAGATTTTTCACTGTTTTGAAATCTAATGGTTCATGGTACCGGTTCCCTGCATTGTCCACGAACACCGGAAAAGTTTGCCATGTGCCGCTGGCGTGGACCTCCCTCCACACTTCATTGTTGAAAGAAGCACCTCCTTTTCCGGGAGGCTCAGAAGGATTATATGGGGGAGGAACTCCTACCGACCCAGGGACAGAGGATCCGCCTTTATCTCGGGCGCGGCCCCGACTGAGTTCTAACTTTTCAACTCGAGTCACGAGATCTCTAAGTTCCTCATCTGACTCCAGTTCTGAGTCAGAGGCTGCCTCGCTGTTCCCTCTTGAGGAAGTTGATCGTTCCTCTTTTATTTGGTCAAGCGCTGCTTGGCCTTGCTCGACTGTTTGCACGCACTTTTGATCTTCCAAACAGGCACGAACCAGTCTCCAAAGGGGCTGGACCCCGCCTGCCACCTCTCCTAGCTCTCGGGCGCGGTCAATATCCTGCCCCACTTTGTCCCAACTACCCACTGTGAGATTCCCCGAAACGGCAAACCACGGTGCAATCTCGTCTACCTGTGTGATAAAATCAGTCAAGGTTTTATCCCTTAATTTTAGTCCTTTTGTTCTTAGGAGAGTTTTAAGAGCCTGAAAAAGCGGGTGAGAGGAAGTAGTGCCCATGTTAGCAAAAAGGGGATCACCTCTACACCGAGGGCCCTTTTAGTTCGCCCTTTACCGAGGACCTTCCCAAATCGCCTCTTTACCGAGGACCTTCCCAAATCGCCTCTTTACCGAGGACCTTCCCAAATCGCCTCTTTGCCGAGGACCTTCCCAAATCGCCTCTTTGCCGAGGACCTTCCCAAATCGCCTCTTTGCCGAGGACCTTCCCAAATCGCCTCTTTGCCGAGGACCTTCCCAAATCGCCTCTTTGCCGAGGACCTTCCCAAATCGCCTCTTTGCCGAGGACCTTCCCAAATCGCCTCTTTGCCGAGGACCTTCCCAAATCGCCTCTTTACCGAGGACCTTCTTAAATCGCCTCTTTACCGAGGACCTTCTTAAATCGCCTCTTTACCGAGGACCTTTCTAGTTTTTTCCCTCCCTTGTGGGATCTACATACCAGTCGACTGCCCTGAGCAGCTGCAGTTCTGAATCCAAGGATTTCGGCTTCTTCGAGTTCCCCGTACGGGCCACCACTTGTCGCTTTCAATAACGACTCTCACACGATTCTTCTGCAAGCTGCTTTAATCCCAGGTTACTACATCATTCTTCTTCCTCTTTCTCCTATTCGTGACCTTAAATCTAGTATCTCTGCCAATCAATTAAGGTAACGCGGCACGCACCGATAGGCCCGTAAGAGAGGATTATATGCTGACATCCTTTAGTTGCCTTATTAGGGCTTGTTTTGTCTTGTGGTCTGGCTGCTTCGGGCGCCATGTTAGGGCAGAGGCGCTCCACAGTATTTCTTGCAGCCTGAAGTATAGAAAAGAGGGCTGGAACCACAAGATTGAAACCATGAGTAAAACTTGATAATTCAGTTCATCTTTAAGGATGGCAGAGCAAAAAATACAGAGGGCTCTTGAGTCCCTAATAACATGGTGGAGGTACCATTTACTGTTTCAAAGTTGTCAGTGTTTCTCCTAAACCTCCTTGGTACTCACCAGTCCTGCTGAAGGCTTTAGTTGCAAGCACCTGTATTCTCTGCCCAAAGGCTTCCTAGGGCTAGAAAAACACAGTCAATATTCCCAAAAAGCTAATGTCCTGAATCAATCATCAGCCTATTTGGCCACCGACGAACAAAGATGGAAACTCTGTCTGTCTCAGACCTCAAATAAGACATCTCTAAGGTATGTTCTAGCCCTTCCCAGAAATTATGGACAGAATTGAGCCTCAGTTGCTCATGACACCAATTTGCTCACTAATAATCACTATCCTGGATTTCTTCTCTTTCCTGTCTGTATTTATTATTCTCCTAACAGTGTTTCCCGGGATCACCAAATAGGGTACTTGCTCTCAAATCCTTGTCTCATGTTTGCCTATTGGGTAACCAGCTATAAGACACCATTTCTGGATTATCTATCTTGAGACTTCTTTTTAATAAAGAAAAATCAATCCCTTTAATTAAATCACAATTATTTGGATATTAGCTTATATGCTACTAAGCCTCATTCTATCTGACCCAATTAGCAATGTGATAATTTGTGAAGCTTAAATCCCCTTATTGTTATTAGATTGTTTTCCAATGAAAAATAATTATTGAAAGTAAAAAAAGAAGAGACCTTTTTTTTAACTTTTAAATTTTTTATTTTAAAGATATGGGGTACAATTCAGGGTTAGGTATACAAATATTCATTATGCAGGCACCCTTGTTGATGAGGTGTGTCCCCCTCCCCTGGCAGTTTCCCTCAACTGCCAATCTCATACCCCCACCCCCAAGCAGAGACATTTAAATTCTTTTGATTGAATGAACTCTGATGACTACTAAAAGAAATATTAAAAATTATATGCTAAATGCTTACTTTTAGCAAATAAAATTTGAATAAATAAATGGGCCCTACATTGCCAACTCTAGTAAATTTCAGTTCTTTCTCGACCCATCCACAGTCTTTGATAGAGTCAAAAAGTATTTAAGTGGTCTTTAACCACAATCTCTTGGTTTTCCCTCAGTGTTAATGGCTGCCTGTTTTCAGGCTGTTCCCTCATCTTGAACTGGTATCCTAAGGCTCAACTCTTGGTCTGCTTCTCTTTTTTATCTACAAACACTCTCTACATAATAGCATCTTAGCCCAGCATTTGAAATAACATCCCTATGCTGATCGATTCTTATTTATATCTTCAACCTCAATTTCCCCCAAAGTTGAGCCTCACAACTAATTACCTATATATAATTTGTGGTTGGCTGGCTTACAGACAGCTCCAATGTGTCCCAAACCAGGTATGTTTCCCAAACCAGGTAAAACCACTCCTCCTGTAGTCCTCAACTCAGTAAATACTACTCCTTTTTAATAGTTGTCCAGGTGGGCCAGGCTTGGTGGCTGAGCCTGTCACCCCAGCACTTTGGGAGGCCAAGGCGAGTGGATTGCCTGAGCCTGTGGGTTTGAGACCAACCCAGAGACATGGCAAGACCTCGTCTCTACAATAAAATTAAAAAAAAATTAGCTGGGCGTGGTAGTGCACACCTGTAGTTCCAACTACTTGGAAGGCTGAGGCTTATGCTGGAGTGGCCATGAGTGTGCCACTGCACTCTAGCTCAGGTGACAGAGTGAGACTCCAAATAAAAAAAAAACAAAAAAAAATTGTCCAGGCCAAAAGTATATGGAACTGGCCCAAATTCCTCATTTCTCTTTAAACGCTCCACTCCATTAACCAACTCTATCAATTCTAACCACATTTTATTCTATTCTATTCTATTCTATTCTATTCTATTCTATTCTATTCTATTCTATGAGTTGGAGTCTCACTCCATTGCCCAAGCTGGAGTGCAGCCTGGCCACCCCAGTGTTGCTCACGGCCACCCCAGTGTTGACCTGCTGGGCTCCAGCAGCTCTTCTGCCTCAGCCTTCCAAGTAGCCCAACTACAGGCATGTACTACCACATCCAGCTAATTTTTCATTTATTATAGAGAAGAGGCTGGTCTCGAACCCGTGGGCTCAGGCAATCCACTTGCCTCAGCCTCCCAAAGTGCTGGGATTACAGGCTGAGCCACCGAGCCCGGCCAACTCTAACTTTAAATGCTTTCAGAATCAGACTCCTTTTCGCCACTTTCTCCATTACAACTCTAGTATAAACTACCATAATTTGTTGCTTGAACTGTTTTAATTGCCTCCTATTTGAGTTCTCTGAGTCCACTCTTGCCTCATGTACACCCAGTTCTCTAAATATCAATCAGCGTGATCTTGATTCAAACATAAGTTGATTTACATCAACGCCTTGTTTAAAATTTCCACTGTTTCTAACTGACTCTCTACCAACAAAACCTTGTGTAACTGACTCCCAGACACTTTTTTGACTTCATAATCTACCACTCACTCCATCATTCATTCTTCTGTAGCCACACTTAACTACATGTTTGTTCTTGGTGTACCATGAAGGCAACTCCTCAGGCCTCTGACTTACCATATACCCCGTATCTGGAACATCGTCAGCTACCCATATGCCTCTCTCCCTCACTTCCTTAAAGTCTCCACGCAAATGTTACTTCAACAAATGCCTTGCCTAATCAACTTTTCTATAATAGTGCAGCCCACTCCACTCTCATTTCCACAGTCCATCCCCTTGGTTCTCATTAATTTTTCTTCAGAATGCTTATTATCACCTGACTTGTGATGTATATATTTATGTGCTAAACGACTCCACTAGAATGAAAGTTTTAGAAGAACAAGGACTTTGTCTATCTTAACCACTGCATATTTTTAGCACTTAGATAATTCCCTAGAACAAAGTAGGCACACTATAAGCATTTTAATGAATCGATAAATGCATTCTAATAATCTTTTTATCAAAAAATTATTTTGACTACTTAGTCAAATACCTGATTAAGTGGGATGTACTTGAACGTTTCAAGAAAAAAAAATGAAATTTTCAAAATATCTGGCAGGGGTTGTTTTTTTCATTGATCAAGGAGCTATCATGTTTCACAAAAAGCCACAGCAGGAGCTGAGCTATGGTTACTGAGTTTCCCATGGTTTACATGGTAAATGAGAAAGAATCAGTAAGAGAGTCCACTCTTTGTTGTAACTGCTTTTTTTCCATTTTATTCAAGGCGTTAACTCAAAAAACAGACAACTTTCAATCTACTTCCTTAATCACTAAGCTAAAATGAGTCTAAATCCAGTTCACTTTTAAAATATATTGATACAATTCAGTAAAGAGATGATGGGACAAGAAAAGTCAACAACACTAAGTATATTAATGTTACTTTTTATTTCGTGAAACCCCAATGGTTGCAAACATCAATTTTAGGAATATTTTACGTAGACACAAACAAAAAAGCAACAAGAAATGCAAAACACACACACACACACACACACACACACACACACACACACACACACACAAACTATCACCATAGAATCTGAAGTGATTCAGAGAAAGATTTAAATATTCTTTGACCACTGGAGATTTTGAGAATTTAGGCGTGCTAAAATGAAAATATGCAATAAAAGCAAATAGTACACATCTACTTTTTCTCTTCAAAATTTAAATGGCATGTTAACAGTGGAGTTAACAGTGAAGTATGAAAAGGTTATTGAATATGCTAAGTCTAGTACTAAAACACTCTTCAATCAGTTACCTTTGAATGCAAAGCTTTAATTATATTCATAATCTTATCTTGTTGAACTCTAAGCCCACAACTCTGAATTCTGTCAATTCCTTAGTCAAATAGAACTCTCTTAGAAACCTAGGACCAGGATCAGAGATAGAATTACAATCATCTATTCCCAGAAGCAATGGGGGGGAGGGACTTTTTCACTGAAAGGCTGCTGATTCCCAGATTTCCTGCCTAATATAAAACACTTAATAGTCTACACAGACATTTCAAAGCTTGGGAAAGGGAATGTTGTACAAACCTGGACTTCATTCTGGTTATTCCCTACAAGGCAGAGAGCAAGATAAGAAATAGACCCCTCAAGCTAAAAGAGGGGCACAGAAACATATCTATCTATCATTTATCTATCTATGCCCATAAATTAGGATTATTGTTCATTAATCGAAAGGACCAAACTACAAAGTATTTGCCTTTTATCTTCATCTCCAATTTAGAAAAATTAGAATAGACAACAGTTAATTTCAACTTTTGAGATAAACATTCAGCCTGCATAAAAACATACGTCTTATAAAGTATTTTGTAAAGTTTCTTTTTAAAAAAATAGCTTTGACATGCTTCTGATATCATCAAACATTTGTGCCACATTTATACTTTTCAAAGACTGGTATGGTGGCTACTGAAATATTAGCCATCCCTTTGCTGGCAAAATATCAGAGTGAGTACTCAATCATTACAAGGTTTTTCTTAAACCAGTGTTTCTCAGATTTTAACCATGTATCAAAATCACCTGGAGAGCTTGTTAAAAATATAATATTGGGCCGGGCTCGGTGGCTCAGCCTGTAATCCCGTGCCTTTGGGAGGCTGAGGTGAGTGGATTGCCTGAGCCCGCGGGTTCGAGACCCGCCTGGGCAGCGAGACCTCATCTCTACAATAAATCAAAAAATCAGCCGGGCGTGGTAGTGCATGCCTGTAATTCCGGCTACTTGGAAGACTGAGGCGGAAGGATCGCTGGAGCCCAGCAGGTCGAGGCTGCGGTGGCCGGGAGCGGCCACTGCACTCCAGTCTGGGTGACAGAGTGAGACTCCAACTCAAAAAAAAACTATATATATATATATATATATATATATATATATATACGTGTATATATATGTATATATATATATATATACATATATATACACGTATATATTACATATATATACACGTATATATATATATATATATATATATGTAATATTGGGCCCTGCCTTCAGAGTTTCCTGTTCAGTTGGTCCAGGGCAGATCCTGAGATTATTCATTTTTAATAAGTTCCCAGGTCATGCTGTTGCTGCTAGTCCAGGGATCACGCTTTGAGAACCACTGCTTTTAACTATTAGTTTATATGCTCTTTAACAAGCAATGTAAGCTTAGACTCCAGGACTCACATGGTACTTACTAAAGTTTCTTCAAGGCTGTGTCCCAGGGACAATCTTTGAGAAAAAATACATTTTCCACTTCCACCTTTATAGCCACAGTAGTGCCCAGGCAGCTAAATAGTCCCTAGTAATATTTGCTTAGCATTTTGGTTTTGTTGGGCCTGGAATAGGAGTATTTCCTGTTCCTCATCAGAAGGCTGCAATCTACCATGTGTCTCCAGATGCCTGGGTCTATTACTCTCCCAAGGGCAGGAGCCACACTTCTAGGGAACCAAAAGCCACAGCTACATGTCTCTACCCAGTAAGTCTATCTCATCCAGGAGGAAGTCCATGTCTTCCCGGCTCACTTGAGGGCTGATCACCACCTGACGGAAGAAGTTGACCTTCCCCCGGTGGGGCTGATAGCCCAGCATCAGGCTTCCCTTCTTCATCATCCTCTCCTTAATGACTGGGGCCACCTGTATGAGGAGAGAAGTGGAGGAGGTGACAGACAAAAACACCAAGGCATTTCAACTGCATTTTAACCAGTCATTTGATATTTACTGGGCATCTGCTGGTGTGAATCCCAATCTCATGTACCCAAGGTTGACTGATATTAATAATAATAATTTATTGAGAATGTGTGGCATTTAAGTACTGATTCAAATGCCTTAAACATACTAATTCATTTAATCTTTACAATAACCCCATGAAAGAGATACTACTAGTATGGCCATATATAGATGAGGAAATTGAGACACATGGAGGTTAAATACATATTTCAAGGTACCAAGTAGTCTCATCCCAAGCCCATGTTCTAAAGTCTAAATCATTATGCAACTCTGTCTCATTAAAAATAAATCAGGTGTCCACAGGATCTCAAATATATCAAATATTACATCCTCAAATTTGTCTTAACTAAAAAGCATTCCAGTTTGGGTATCTTGAATAAAGAAAATGATGAAAAAAATTATTGCAGTTGTCTATCAAGAAAAAGCTAGCATGGATCTTATGTGAAGCTCTATTTGAAGACTAATAGTTTACTAGTCTATTCATAAAAACTTGTGTTTTTTCTGTCAACTATTGTACTTTGAAATTGGCTAAAGGAAGAAGTAATGAAAGTCTGATACTATCCTCATTACGTGAAATATAAACACTGTCTCTTATTAAGAGTTGTAGAGGTGGTAATAAAATTAGTAAACCCATATTTTAAGGATTTGTAGCTGACATGAGAAGTAGGGGACCCTGATAATCCAAATGCACACATTTTTCTAAAAATTTAATGTGTGAAGCTGTTAGTCCAATTTAAGAACCACATGGGAACATCAGTTCATTTTCAAATCAGTGGTGTGACCACCCAAGAGCACTAGGTTGTACACTTTTAAAATAGTGCAGTTAGTTTTTGAAACACCGATTAAAAAATTAAGAATGTACTCTTACTGGCTTAAAAATAAAAGCAAAGTTTTCCATCTGAATGTTATTTTAACTCTGACAAATTTTTCACTGTGTCCTACATGAGTATGTGGAAAGGGAGTATAATGAGTTTCCATCCTTGTCTTCTCAGGAAGATAAGTCTTAACTCACCCGAAAGGGAACATATAGAAATAATACCATTAAGAGTGTGCTTTTCAGCTCCTTAGGCAAGAGACACACATCTCAGCTTTCACAACCACTCTCTCATAGTGTGACCATGCTACCACTTTGGTTTGTTTTTTTTTAACATATCTATGTATTGTCAGATAACCCCCTGAAAGCAAGCCAAACTACTTCATCTCACACTCAAACACCATCTTGATCTGTTCCAAAGCTTAAGGAAAAACTGGGTATTCCAGACCTCTGAAGATATGATGCGTTGACTTAACCACAGACTCTTCTCAAGAGATGTCCGAGGGTAATTTTAACTCAACAATTTTTTTCCATATGTGCTAATTTTAGAACCCAAGTCTTACCATGATCACGATAACAAAAACAAACACCTATTCAGCAAAATCACATTACTATTTTAGCAAAAGATTGGAGATTTCTTACAATATAACAAGACATGAGAAGAAAACACTGTATATAGGTATTAAAAAAACTTAGAAAAAGAAGATGATGTGAGAGGTGAAGTTAGTAAAAAAAAAAAAAACACGGACCATTAAGGTCTATAAATTTATGGAAATGTGTCACATTTTATTCTGAGCTTTCTAGAGATTAGAAAAATAAGGTGAATTAAACAACACCCTCCAGTCTCTTTGAATACTTAGTGACAAATGTCGGGTAGATGCTGACAGCTGAAAGCTAGTTAGTAACTCTCTCCTATGGATATATATATACATATCTGCTTGAAACCCTTGAATTTGTATGCATCAGTTGAGTTTTCTTTCAAAACTTTTTGTGCAAGTAGTATTTGCTTTTAGAATTATAAAATCTAATAAAAAATGTAAGACAATGAAAGGTAATGGCAAAAGAGAGTGTCTTCCATAAAAACGAAGTTAATCCTTTGGAAATTCTAAATGAAGGGGGAAGGGTAAATAAGCATTGTTACTGTCAAATCAGGTATGGTAGAGAACTGTGAAAGCTTTGACGACAGACTCTTGAGAGTCCAGGCTGATTCTGCACTCAGGCTGCTACACAGACGTCTGAGTACTTGCTCCACTTGAAGAAACCTGAGTTGCACATGACAGATGATTCTAAAGACGGTAGTTTATGTAAGAACAAGGAGGGCCCCCTCATCAGCAGACCTCTGCTCAAGAAAAGCCTCACCTGCTTTTGGAAAGCATTTGAAAATCCTCACGAGATGGAAAAAAAACCTTTGCATCAAAAGATGAGGAAATAAACGCACATAGATGTGCAAATATAGCATGAACTATTTACGTGTAAAAAAAATGTTTCATGTAAAAATATTTAAGTTACACATGCATGATACTTTTTTCAGAATTATTTGCTTTAACTGACCAATCCTTAAAACCTTGGAGGGATTCTGGTGCATATGCAGACATAAATGGGTCTGTGTGCATGTTCATGTGTATGTATGTGCCTGTGGGTGCACATGTAATTCAAAATTCTAAACCGCCATTTGTCAACTACTGCTCTTGAAAGCTCCGTATTTTAACACACGACAATGCAGAACCATGGTCTCATGTAGGCTCATGACCAAGGCACATTTATTTTTTAATTCAAAATGGCCTCTTGAGGCTGGGTATGGTGGCTCACGCCTGTAATCTCAGTACTTTGGGAGGCCAAGGTGGGAGGATTCCTTGAGCCCAGGAGTTCAAGACCAGTTTGGGCTACATAACAAGACCCAGTCTCCACAAAAAAATTTTTTTTTAAATTAGCTGGACATGGTGGCATGAGCCTGTAGTCCCAACTACTCAGGAGACTGAGGCGGGAGGATCACCTGAGCTCAGACAGATCAAGGCTGTGGTGAGCCGTGGTCATGCCACTATACTCCAGCCTGGGCGACAGAGTGACACCCCTACTCTAAACAAACAAGCAAACACAAAGTGGCCTCTTGAATGTAAACTGAAGCAATAAGAAAAAAATACAGTCGTGCTAATGCTAATCAAGGTTGGGAGGAGCCGGTTTGTGTGGGCCAAAAGTCTGTCCAGAAGAGTCACAGAATAACAGCTTTAGAGCTTTCAAGCTTGTGGTTCTGTATATATTATTTCTGAAGTCAAAATTCCTTTCATATTCATCTCCAGCATCCTCCAGGTAACCAGGGCATACTAGCTCTGGCTTATAGCCAATTTTAAATTTAAAACAGGCATGTTCTTGGCTCAGGCCTAATTTGCATAGTCCATTCCTGTTTATTTTTCAATACCTCTATTCCCCCCCCCTAAAATGGCATTTTATGCCTCGCCTTTGGAGAGCATTAGAATTTTGATTTCAGCTCATAATGTATCTGAGGCTCACGTGAGGCAATTATTAAAATCAATCTGTCAGGTTTGTAGTTCTTGTGAGAAAACCAGAAATATTTTCTAACATCAGTAAGGAAGAGGTCACCTCGGATGTTTTAGGCTAAAGCTACTGTGGATATTTAAATTCTTGCTCTTCTGTAAGGTACGAAAATGTGCTTCCACGGGCAAAACACAGGGCATAAGAACTAAACCTCCAAGCCAAATTTTGTTACTGACTTTCTGAGAGTATAAAGACACGACTAAATATGTGACTCAGAGAACTAACTCAGCAAGGGTTTGACAGTACAACACACTTTTAGTGTATGAACTGCAAGATGAATTCCTATAGGTAGTTACGACCAGGCAAAAAATAAAAGGATTCCTTTGTCTGTGAATATCTTATGGAAAGAAAGCCAAGGCTGACATTCATCCAATCTCTATCACAGACTATGTTTGTAGTAGTGATAATAGTGGATATTATTGTTAACAAATATTTTACCAATCCTTTACAATTTGCAATGTGTGTTCACATCTGGTTCCCAGAAACTCAAATTAAAGCTTATTAGAGGCCAGACTCGGTGGTTCAGTCTGTCATCCCAGCATTTTGGGAGGCCGAGGCGGGTGGATCGCCTGAGCCCGCGGGTTTGAGACCTCCCCAGGCAACCTGGCAAGACCTCGCCTCTACAGTAAATAAAAAATGAGCCAGGAGTGGTAGCCAGGAGTGGTTCCAGCTACTTGGAAGGCTGAGGCAGAAAGATCACCGGAGCCCAGCAGGTCGATGCTGGGGTGGCCGTGAGTATGCCATGGCACTCCAGCCTGGGCGACGGAGTGAGACTCTAACTCAAAAATAAATAAATAAATAAAAATAAAGTTTATTAGAAAGGAATCCATGTGTTGGCCATTTAGGGACCAAGAATGTTCTCATTAACAGTCAACTGATCACCTTTGCACTTAAAAAAAAATTAACCATGTTCTGTGTACAAAGCGCCAGGAGTAATACAGTGCTGGGTAATTTGGATATTCCTTTTTGCTGATCACAGCAGAGAAACAGTCCTAATCTGACAGGATAGAAGGTCTCAGCGGAAAGAAAATGTGCACAAGCTAAATGTAAGTATTGGAATATCACTCCTAAATGGAGCATGCATGGAGGAGAGCAATTTGGCAGGAGTGAGATTGCTTTCCAGCTCTCAATTATTTTACTGCCGGTTTTCCTTCAAATTGTAAATCAAATTCTTTTCTTGTGCCTCAGTGCACTGGTCCCTGCATCTTAAGCGGAGGAAGATCTGACATTTCTATTTGGTTACACGGCGACTCAATCTACACGTTTCTGTAGGGGTTTTGCCCCTCCCCCTTTAAATTATGTTCCAGCAATGATTTAGTCATTTGAACAGAGTTTGGATGCCACACCGCTGTGGCACAAAATAGCATTTGATACTTGAAAGTTGCTTAAACCTAAGGAAAAAATAAGTAAAATAGCTCATTCTCTGGCCTAGTATAGCAATTTGATAAAAAGAAACGGACCAGACACCATCATAGCCTTTGATGAAAATAAAATGATAATGTTCACAAAATGCCATTTCTTTTTGAGAATGTGGAACATCCTGAGTGTTAACAACAACACATTTTTTAAATATACAAAGTGTTTTTTCAAATTGTGAGGAAGGACCAGTTTTGATTTTTTAAGGCATTGCAGGCTAATACTTTTGTAAAATACAATAAAATTAATTACTAGAAAAATTAAATAAAAAAGACATAAAAATACAAGCCCAATTTTGTGTTTTATTTTTAAGTTCAATAGTAAAGTTAATCTGTTAAATTACTGTCAAGGTTTCTAAACGGTAACTCCAGATTGCTGTAGTTTTCTTATTGCAGATTGTAAACACAGATGGGTTGGAATTACCACTGTGATTTTCTCCAGTACAGTTTTTCTGGAACAATCACAAAAAGTAACTTGCTTTGTGCTTTCTTCCAGATAATCTGGGTTCTAAATATGCCCCTCTCTCATGTTATCTTGAGATGGTTTCTCCTGAGTAGAATATTAAAATCTAGTTCCTGGATAAAACTGTAGTGAAATGGTCACACTTTGTACCTGGTATTCAACCCAACACTGTTTCTGAGACTTATACGTCCCCTTCCCCCATTAAGTCACTTTATTTTTTTCCTTTCTTCCTTTTGCTTTCTGTAGTTTGGAGTCATCTCAGATTTTCTCAAGACTAGGTAGAGATGCACTGTGGATCATGACGGGGCCAAAAGTCAGGGCATGAACAGGATTAAGAGCCTGAAGAATTCCAGTCTAAGAGGAGTATTAGCATGCTGAGGCAATTCAGAGCCTTCCACAGGCTTTCTGTGTGCCTCCCTCCTTCCAGGAAGGGTAGAGGCCAGCACAGTGGTAGTCTAGGAAGCAGAGTTTTCCCTGCCTCAGTGTACACAGGAGACAGTAGCCACTGTCCTCCAGAACTGAAGGCTGATAAACCCTATCCTAGAAAAACCGACCTAAAGAGATTATCCAGTCAGTCTTGAATGTCCAGTTTGACAGACATGGAAAATTAGATATGCATGAAAGCATGAAATTCCTTTGTTTATTAACTTCTCTGATATTTATCACCATAACTAGTGAATTTAAGGTTATCAGAACCATATTGGATCACAAAGTCTCAAACATGGATTCACATCTCCATATTCCTTTTAGCTTCATTTTTTTAAAGTGTATTTTTCAGTGGAAAAGTGGATTCCATCTGTTTCTGATGATGAAAGAGCTTAACAATATGTCTCATACAAATACTTTTAAAAATTATCTCTGAACTCTGTATTTTGGTTTCTTCTGACCATGACTAGGAACTTAAGTATCCTTTACACATGCATCTCACAACACGTAGAGTTAAAATAGATTTGAATTCAGCTAAATATGTGTCCTCCCATTTGTAACCACCATGTTAGCCAGGGAGGTTGTTGCTAAATGAACGGCTGTTGACAGAGAGCATTTCCTTATGTTCTAAATATACTATAGTGTGAAAAAGAAAGTGATTTTTTAGTCGTATAAAAAGTTTTCTATGGTAATGCTTAGCTTTACACCACTAACATGTAATCAATGGAATGTCTCACCTGATATCAAAGAAACAATTGCTAGTTCACAATATAAAAGTGTTGTGTTTTTTTTTGATTTCCAAATATGTCTGAGTAGTTTGTCTCTTGCCCCAAATGAGGTATCCTATGTACCAGACGTGTGTCTTCCCAACACAGTTTTCTTTTGTCCCCAGCCATAAACTGCAGATTTTTGGTTATGCCTTGTCATACATGCAATTTCCGCCCCCATCATGTGGATGGAGGAGAGGTGGGTGGTTGTCAGGCATCTAGGCAGAGGGAAGGGGTTGTTTACAGAGTCAGTTCTAGAGAATTTTGGTAGATGATGGAATTGTTCTGTATGGTACTATAATGGTGGGTACATACACACCATTGGACTACAAATTCTGCTCAAAGCTGGGCCTTAACTTTATTTTCCTTTCTATTCCCTTAGAGTCAAATACAAGTACGTGCCTGCATTTCTTCAAGTGCTTAATAATTCAAAGAGGGGGAAAGCTATAGCCTTTGTAGTTTGTGTCCAGAATCCATCTAACTCTTTCTATTTAATTTTTTTATTTCTTATTTAGTCTTAAGTTAAAATGATTCTATTACTCTGTTGTTTCATCAAGTTGTACTTTTTCCTTTCGGGATAGAAAAATAGTAAAAAAAAAATGCTGTCTTTAATTGGTAACTACTTGATCAATGCTAATGCTACAGCTGATAAAACTGATTCGCGCATTGCACCATGTAGAAGGTATCACACTATACAATTTAATCTTTTAGAGCAACTGTTTGCCAGTAAAGAATTCAGAAGATTCCTTTTTTTATTTTTTTTTGAGTTGGAGTCTCACTCTGTCGTCCAGTCTGGAGTGCAGTGGCACCCTCATGGCCACCCCAGCATCGATCTGCTGGGCTCTCCGGCAATCTTTCCGCCTCAGCTTTCTAAGTAGCCAGAACTATAGGCACGCACTATCATGTCCGGATAATTTTTTTTATTTATTGTAGAGACAAGGTCTCGCTAAGTTGCCCGGGCTGGTTTCGAACCCGTGGGTTCAGGCAATCCACTGGCCTCAGCCTTCCAAAGTGCTGGGATTACAGGCTGAGCCACCAAGCTTGGCCAAAAGATTCCTTTTAAAAGTCCCAAATCAAATGAAAATACCGACTATGTTGTTTCTCTTTCTTCTTTAAATAGGTGTTGTAGCTGTATAGAACAACAACAAAAAAGTGAATGTTTACAGCAGCTTGATTCAGAACAACGCAAATATACTTCAACTACAGAATGGATAGACTGTGGTAAACCTACACAAAAGGGGGTGAACTATTACCTCAACATGGATGCATGTCCAATAGATCGTACTGAGTGAAAGAAGTTGGACTCCGAACTGCTGACTACATGCTTCCATTTATGTGGCATTCTGGAAAAGGTAAAGATCATGTGGATGGAGAAGAGATGAGGGGTTATCAGGGATCTAGGCTGAGGGAAAGGGTTGGTTACAAAGTCAGTTCTAGGGAATTTTGGTAGGTGATGGAATTGTTCTGTATGGTACTATAACGGTGGTTACATACACACCATTGGACTATAAATTCTGCTCAAAGCTGGGCCTTTTCTATCTCTTAGAGCCAGACATGATGCTTACCAGTGGTTAACACTATGCACATGTCAAAACTCACAGAACTTTGCACTCTAAAAAGTGAATTTTACCTGTATGTATATTTAAATATGAACAAATGAAACAATTTTTTTTAAAGAGGTTCTGAGAGGACATGTAGCTAACATGAGATCAGGCAATAACTTGAGCTCCCAGTACCTCAGTTTCCTTAGCTCTAGGCAAGAGATGATAATAATAGTACAGTATCTCTTCACAGGATTGATTAAAAGTGAAATATGATATTGTAGGTGAAGCACGCAAGGCTGTGGACAAGCAGGCAGTCTATCATGATGGTGATTAATATTGTTATTTGCGAATAATCTAGAACACAAACTTCAGGGAGGAAAAGGAGCTCTGAATTTGGATGTTTCCTCTCATTTCTACCACGAATGGCATGTCCTTAAGAGAGTCACTTAATTTCTCTGCAGGTAGGCTGGGCTCAGTGGCTCAGCCTGTAATCCCAGCACTTTGGGAGGCTAAGGTGAGTGAATTGCCTGAGCCTGCAGGTTCGAGACCAGCCCAGGCAACTTGGCAAGACCTCAGCTCTACAATCAATCAAAAATTAGCCCTGCATGGTAGTGCGCACCTGTAGTTCTGGCTATTTGGAAGGCTGAAGCGGAAGGATTGCAGCCCAGCAGGTTGACCAGCGGGTGGCCATGAACGTGCCACTGCACTCCAGTCTGGGTGACAGAGTGAGACTCCGACTCAAAACAAACAGCCAAACAAACAATTTCTTTGCAGGTCTAAAACTGACAAGGGACATGTCAACCATCTTTGGTGCAAAGAAGAAAGGTATTTTGGAGGCGGTGAAAACGTGAAGCTTTTCTTCACAATAGGCAGAATAGAATCATGGAAACTGTATGGTTCAAGGATTTGGGGGCTTTATCATACATCAGATCAAACATAGTTAAGCACACCCGCCTTACTTGTTAAATACAATTCATATATAATTATAGAAGATTTCACTTGAGTTGTGATTGCCTAAGTTAACATAATCTTTTGTTATGTTTGATTTTTTAGTTTTCCTTTTGCATTTGGAGCTATTTTTTAAAACAGTAAATATTTTTATATGTCCCTATTGAATTCCTATGCCCTCATGTTTATTTAGCCAGATGATGAAATAAACTAGCTCTGTTCACACTCATGTGACCAAAAAGCCAGTTTCCTCAAGAGAGACCCATTTTATACCTGTTTTTCTGTAATTATTAATATCCCTTTTCTCTCTCTCCCAAGTGTCCCAGTTCAGATGATAAATTCTATGGATTAAACCAACCAGATATAGACCAATAGACTGACTTAGAACCTAATTCCTGAAATTCTATGTGACTCTGGGTAAATATTAATCCCCTCTGGAAACATATTCCTGTTCTATTAAGAAGTGATCATCCCTTGAGGGATTGTTATATGAACTAAGTGAAATAACGTATATGAGCACACTTAGCATAGTGCTTGGCATGCAAGGTATTCAATATTAGAAACTAGTGATATTTATTTCTTAAAATAAATTTATTTTCAATCAATTTATAGTCACACTGGTCTTTTATTACACTGTTTCCTTATTATCTCTGGAGACACAAGCAAGTGCTGCAAGCGCTTTAAAAAACATGACATAATTTATTCTTTCTCCCCAAAGCATCCAAACTGTATTTAAATATTTGTAAGAGAGGTTGCAAGTTAGCAGTTTTAGAAATTAAATCTTGTACCTCATGTATGCCATTTCTACAGAAATATTCTATTTAAGTGCCAGGGTTTTTTCCTAATATTGATAAACGTGTTTTTTTTTTTTCTTTAAAAAGTAGGATAGTCATGAATCATCTTGGGAAAAGCTTTTCATTGACATTTATTATAAGCAGGAATGATTTTCTATTATATTCTAGAAATTTCTATCTGCTATGTAAGTGGAACTATTTCACAAGTTAAAAAGTAACTTTTTTCGAGACCAGTCCTGGGCAATTCGGCGAGACCTCGTCTCTACAACAAATCAAAAAGTTAGCAGAGCATGGTCGTGCGCACTTGTAGTACTGGCTACTTAGAAGGCTGAGGCAGAAGGATCGTCGGATCCCAGCAGGTCGATGCTGGGGTGGCTATGAGTGTGCCACTGCACTCCAGCCTGGGTGATGGAGTGAGACTCCAACTCAAAAAAAAAAAGTAACGTTTTATTTGGGCATGTGAATAGGCCATATCCTTAAAATTCATGAGATTATTTCCAGAATTGTACAGTCTCCTTTCACTACCATGTCATTCATATTTTCACCAAAGACTGCAAAGCAATATTTAGTGTTTCCCAAATGTACCTGGAGATATAAATCACCTGGATTCAGGCTCTAATCAGAGCAACTGGATTTGAATTTCAATGGGCTAGACCTAGTGGTCTATATAGTTACCTGGCAAGTCAGATGCTTCTCATTACAATGTAATTTTGGAAAACCCTGGAGAATGACAGTTCCCTCCCTGAAACTTTGGGGGAGGTAATGGTGACGTGTAAGCTGTGTGGAGTTTAGGAGAGGAAAAATAATTTTGACAGACGAGAGGAGATTGGGAATGTTCTCTTTTTGCATTGTTTATGCCAATTTTGCATAAAATAAACCAATGACCTTCAAAGAAGTTGTTAGCCAACTTTTTTGTTAATCATAAAACCCAATAAAGTGTTTAAGACACTTAGCCATGGCCCAGGAAACAATAAGCCTCTTAGTTCTGTTTGCCTGAAGAATCAATTTTCCTCCTTCAATGTATTTTCTGCCATTTCATTTACCTGATTCTTCTGTTTCATTTTTTTTACATAACTCTTATACTTTTCCCCTGATATATCCCCCTCCCCTCATAATTTGAAGGTGAGATGCATTAGTATAAATCTCTCAAGCTTAAATTATGGAAAATTGGAGGTCTATAGCCCATGAAATCACAGGCATCTAAGACATCATTTCGCCAGGCAGAACATGGGGAATTAAGCCACACTTTGACTGGACATCCCTTTTCAAAGATGGATTTTTACCCTTATTTGTCTCCAGAGTACATCTGAAAATCAGACATGCACATCATAAAAAAAAAAAAACCTGCCTCATGCATGCTTTTTCCAATACAGATGAGCAAAGCCACAGAAACAAAGAGTTTAGAATCCCAGAAATCCTGAAGAACACAGAGAGCTTCACATTTGGTGTTTACAACATAGAAATGGCAATGACAGCAATTCCAATAAACCTAATGTCAGTCATATATTCAAGGCGGCTGAAATGAACAGTCATAAAAACAAACCAAACTGAACTGAAAGCTTTAGCTGAAGAATGGACACAATAAACATTTTACACACTCTGTAAAGCAAAAGCTTAATACTCAATTGTGTCACAGCAGCCATCTGAGCTAATAGCTCCTGAGTAACTATTGTAACTGAGTAACTCCCAAATTTTGGACCATGACGGGTGAGCCTCATCCTGCTCTGTAAATGGAGTTATTCAGTAGCTGTCAGCCAGAGTTGGTGCCAATTCCCTAGGGGCATTCGGAAACATGGCAAAACATTCTGGATCCATGGCAAAGCATTCTGGATTGTTGCAATGACTGTCAAGAGCTACGTGCAATCAGTGTCCCAAGACTAAGGGTGTTAAACACCTCACAATGCTTGAGAGAAACCTTCCCAAGGAAGAATTATGTTGCCCAAAATGCCAGTCCCCCTGCTGAGAGACACTTTTCAGGAGGCCCACGATCTCCGTGGACACCTTGCAACTCAATCTTGACGGTTCTGGGTCCTTTCAGTTTCTCTCAGGAGTCATTAACCTTGCTTTGGCCCAAAGCAAAGTAACTTGAATCCTACGAGCTTAAAATAATGTTCGTGTTGTTTCCCAAGTGTTCTTAACATATGCAAAGAGTATCTATCACTCCATCCCAGAGGACAACGTGAGTGAGCACAGTCCAGGTTTCTCTCCAGGTGTGAGGGGCAATGGTCCATACCTGCATCTGGCTATTTTAGCAGTGCTTTAGACCCTCGCACGACTGCCTGCTTCAATAAGTGGGTCAGAATCACAAATTTTTAGCCACACAGATGCCACATTCACACTTCACCCACGCGCTTAGTGAGAGTAGGAGAACCTGACATGCACTCAGCAGCAGAGGAAAATTCCGATTCATTTTCTCACAGGTTTTCTCAGAGCAACTTTCCCTAAGAATCCTATTTACTTTATAATATTTGGCATTGGGAAATGAGCATCTGAAATTTTGTCTTTTGATTTATTCCATGCCAACAAGACTCTGATGGCCAATGAGACTGAAGAGCATAAATGCAAACCGCCCCCCCCACCTCGTGGTATAGGCACAGATGTGGGAGATGGTCCCAGGGTTGGCACAGCAATCATTCGAAAGTGTGGAGCTTGCATATTAGTCTTGGGAGGCCTGGCTTCCTGAGTTGCAGAATTATTGGTTTTTATAGTAGATTCTGGACCTGACAAGGGTGAAAAAGGAAGTGAGTCGATGGTGTTATGCTCTGACCTGAGTACAGGCTGCCAAGACTTTCCAATGATGCCTCTGTGAGGTTCCTATGTCCACCAGCCTGCACCCTCCTTCCTATGACCGCCCTCCTGTGTAACTATTTCCCTGCCCCTACCAGCCTGCACCTACCCACCTACACCCATTTACCTGCGTCTTTACCTCTTTTACAGTTATTTTTCCACCCATTATTTGCTTTAGAAGTAAACTGAAATCTCAGTTGTCTTTCTGACCTTTTTTTGTTTGGTCGAATATAGGTGTTCATCACCTGCCCAAAGTTAGTCGCAAACACAGGATGTGTTCTCAGCTCTTCCTATGCCCGCTCTTTGCATCTCTATTTATAAGTTATCTTCATCTGTTTCACTGCACTTCTTTATTCAGCTCTGATGCATCCTCAAACACCCTGGTGTTTCAACCTCAGAGGTGAAACTGCACTTTTGAAGTCACATGTTTTATGTACCTTACTTTACTTCTGTTACTGAATCAAAGAAAGCTACCATGGGGCTATTTAAAAGAATGATCGTGCCTGTATTGCTCATAAAAATATTGAGAAAATGTTAAGTGCTAGGTGTCCCCCCTTAAAGTATTTCTAAATACTAATAAAGGGTCCTTGCAAGTAATGTTGTAAATATCAAGCAATGGCTTTTAACAGCAGTCCAGGCAGTTGACCTAAGTAATGAAATACTTTAGGTTTGCACATTGTGAGAAAATTAATTACACTTTCTTCTTTATAGAGCTCATTCAACACTCTTTAGCCTCATGTTTAAAACTGGAAATTACTCTTTCCTTTAAGTCATGGGGCCATGAGGGATAGAAGGATTGCCACAAGGAGCAAGAAGGAAAACAAAGTAAGCAGGACCCTTCTCCACCTAAACCAAGCTCTGCTTTAATTTTAATTTATTGGAGTTCTGTTAAAGAGTTTGTTTGACAAAAAACAAAACAAAACAAAAAAACTTCTGGTGTTCAAAAAGTTTGAATTACATGGATAATGTATTTATTATTATTATTCAAGATCTTTATTTTGGAATACCTGGAAAAGAGTCCTCAAGATATTGTCTAAGGGAAAACTTCCTACATGCCAAGTCTAAGGGAAGAAAGTTGCTCTTGGAATCTGACATTCTTTTCCAATTTGGGGAAGTTGTGAGAAAGGTCATAGAGAATCATGTTGCTTTGCTAAAATCAAACTTCTTTTGCTTAAGAATTTAGGATAAGTCATACAATCAAGTTAAGTTAAAGTAGAGTAATGATAATAATAAATGACTATTTCACATAATTGAATCTCTAAGTATGTTCATAATGCAACTACATAATAAAGCACTATCACCTTCCTTAAAGAGCTCTTTTGTGTCTCCCAGGTAATCACTATTCAATTCCTGCTCCCATATGTATCCCAGGGTGTCAAATTTATACACTAGCCATTTGAATGTCTTCTTTTTGTAAAATGCCTATTCATGTTATTTGCCCAGTTTTGTTTTAGGTGATCATCTTTTTCTTACTATTCTTACTACCCTTTATTATTAAGAACACTAACTCTGACCATTTTTGGATGTTGCAAATTATTTTTCTGCCTTAACTTTGTTTTTAGTTATTTGCTGAATAGTTTTTGTATTTTATAACCAAACCTCTCTTTTGCTCTCTCTATAAATATACTCCAATATGAGTGTTATGCTTAAAAAGTTCTGTACACACCAAGATTAAATAAATATTTGTTCTTTTCTAATTTGATTTTGATACTTAAAGTTTTACTCGATTTGGACATTCCATTTATATATTGCATAAATTAGAGATGCACTCCCAATACTTCCACATTTAACCAATAGGTTCAACACTGCTGATGGAATAAGTCTGCCTTTCCAGTATGTATTAGGAATATGTATGATTCCTATAAATATTTGGGTCTGAGATTTATAATCTGTAAGATTGATCTGTCTAGTCTTAGAATAATCCAACCTGTTTTATTTATTATCATCCTGTAATATGCTAAATTGTTTGAGAATGCCCCTTTTGGCATTTACCCCTCTCCAAAAGTAACTGCCTGGTCTCCTAGATGATATCTAGAAACACTCTGACAAGTTAAAGAAAACCAATCCTTTAATTATTATGCTTAGAATTATATTAAACCCATATATTATTAAGGATAACATTAATCTTCTCACCTGAATTATAGTGTTTTTCAGTTTCCAAATTAAGTAGATTTTTAAAATATGACTGAACCTGGGCAACATAGTAAGACCCCAGTTCTACAAAAAATAAGATAAAATAAGTAACTAGGTATGGTGGCATGTACCTATAGTCCTAGCTACTCAGGATTGATCTGTCAGTTGTTACTGGAATGTTAAGGTTGTTTTCTTTTTGCCTTAAAATTTTATAGTTTTCTTCCAGGAGGGAGGGTCACTTGAGCCCAGGAGCTGGAGGCTATAGTAAGCCATCACATTACTGCACTCCAGCCTGAGCAACAGAGAGGCCCAGTATCTAAAAATATGAACAAAATAAAATATGACTGTAAATCCTTTGGCACTTTTCTCAAAGAAATGTCTTGAATGGAGAGGGCTTGTGGAACACTAATTACCAGTAGGGTACAGTGGAAGCGATGGTATGTGGCCTCCGAGTCAAAGTCAGGAGAGGTGAACCATTGTCCAGCTTGTTTTTCAGTGACACTGACATTTCCAAGTTCATCTCTCCTGTGTTCGCTATGCTATGAGGAATCCTAAACCACATGAAGAGGCCTACTGTAGGTGGTCTGTTTGACAGCCCCAAATGAGGTTTCAGCTAACATCTAACCTTCAGCACCAAACCTGTGAGTGAAGACACTTTCACAATATTTCAGTCCAGACAGTAAATCACCCTTAGCTACTTTAGTCTTCCCAGATGAGACTCCAGACAGCCTATTCCCTCTTTGCTCTGTCTGAATTCCTGACCCACAAAATCCATTGTACATAATAAAATGGCTGCTTAAAACTGTGACTGTAAATCTGTAAAACAGAAATTGTTACTGGAACATTAAGGTTGTTTTCTTTTTGCCTTAAAATTTTATAGTTTTCTTCCAGAGGTACTATACTTTATTTAAGTTAACTCTTAGTTATTTAATATATTTTTTGTTATTATGGTGATAAAAATATTCTAACTAAAAAAGTTGTCTTCTGATATAAATTTTAGTTTTCTAGCTTTTAGTTTCTTACTATTTACGCAAGAAGATATATTTTTTAAAAATATTCAACTATAGCACGTTTCTAAAAGTTTTTTTTTGTTTTTGTTGTTTCTTTTTTTTTTTTGAGTTGAAGTCTCACTCCATCGCCCAGGCTGGAGTGCAGTGGCACACTCAAGGCCACCCTAGTGTCAACCTGCTGGGCTCAGGCGATCCTGCCGCCTCAGCCTTCCAAGTAGCCGGAACTTCAGGCACACACTACCATGCCCAGTTAATTTTTTGATTTATTGTAGAGATGAGGTCTCGCCAAGTTGCCCAGGTTGTTCTCGAACCCGCAGGCTCAGGCAATCCTCTAATCTCGGCCTCCCAAGGTGCTGGAATTTCAGGCTTGAGCTACCGCGCCTGGCCTAAAAGTATTTTTTTAATGTCCTTAGGTTTTACAGATATACAATCACACAATCTAAAGTGTACATATTTTGGTCTTCTCCTTTTAAGTATTTTAAAATTCATGTCTTTTCTGACCATTATATTGGCTAGCACTCCCAGAACATTGACTCACAGTGAAGAAGGTAGGTATTACTAATTTATTACTGAGTTTAATGGGAAGGTTTTAGATTATATTAATCTAATACATAATACAAGAAAACAAAAATAATGTAACTATGAGATAACCTCTAAGGCTTAATATTAATATCAAAGATCATTCAATGAGTATATTTTAGTACATTTCTCAGTAACTTTTTTTCTTTTTTGCTCTATGTAAGTGGGAGAAATAGTTTTTTTGGATTACCTTTTTGATTTACTTGTTCAGAGATAGGTAGAAAATGATGAAATTGCTTTTTAAAGGCTGCTTTTGCTTAGCTTTTGAAATTATGGAGTTCTGCTGAATGGAGCAATAAAAACAGAGCCTGTGCGTGATACTGTGAGCTACACTGGCTGACTAATCCATCTCCTCAGACAGTTTTTCAGAGTCCAAAAATGCTACATAAATTTTTTTCAACCTGTGTGAGTGGATTATTGTGTGGCTTCCCGAAATAATCCTCTCATCTTTTAACACAGTTCTGACCCAGTTTGGGAGAGTATCTTTAATATCTTGTTCTACTTCACTGACCTCCAGGCAGAATAGCCCAAAATATCTTGCATTTAATGGGCAACTTTCATCTTCAGGCTCACACAGGGGTCTGCTTTCTTTAAAAAGGAAATTGAAACTTATATCACGGGGCAGCTTTTTCGATGATTTTGCTTTCTATTTCATATCTCCAGCAAGTAAAAAGCAGAGATCTGGAATAACCCCAAAGTGCCTCAGAAAAGTGTGCACCTATTGATAAGAGTAAATCAAAAGCTGTTACCGGGCCTACTTTTAGCTCACGATTGATTATTTGTCAAGTTGTAGGCATTCATCCCAGAAAGAAAAACAGAAACACATGTATAGAAGTCGAGCTAAGTTTGAGTCGTTAGAACAAAACGCAGACTAATAACGCACCCCGAAGAGAAATAAGATAGTGAGGTACTCACAGGACACAGTGACTCTGAGATGTCACAACACACTGATTCCCTAAGTGGTTGGTTAGAAGGATGGATGTTTTCTAGCTGGCCAATGGGGAGCTGATTGCTATGGCCTATGGTAGATTTCATTATTGTTCTCCATTATTCAAATGTCCTCCTTGCCTTTGCCTCATGACCTGCAGGGCCTCGGGTAGGAGGTGTACATATCACGGTTCCATGATCAGAGTCACAGACTCTGAAATGAAACTCTAGGAGCCATTGTGTGTTTCTGCCAGTCTCTTTCTTCTTTCTTCAAGGACATGCCTCAAGGATGGCATGTCCCAGATGAGGGCTCCTCCTTCTGCCTGGATGCTGGAATGAAGACTACGAAACAGGGTGGAGTTGCCCTTGACCCTTGGGACATGAAGAGTTATCAAAGAATAAACCTCTGTGTTCTAAACCGGCTGAGATTTGGCTGAGGGAGGGGATTGGGAAAGGTGGGCTCATTTGTTGCTGCCGCATAACTAAGGGAAACCTAATGCATATGAGTCAAACTAAGGCATATTTGGCCAGATCTAGGTCAGCTCCACTTTATTTTTTTATTTTTTATATTTTGAGTTGGAGTCTCACTCTGTCTCAGGCACTCCTTCCGCCTCAACCTTCCATGCTGCCAGAACTACAGGTGCATGCTACCACGCCTGGCTAATTTTTTTTATTTTTTTATTGTAGAGATGGGGGTCTTGCCAAGTTGCCCGGGCTGGTCTCAAACCCGCGGGCTCAGGCAATCCACTCGCCTAGGCCTCCCAAAGTGCTGGGATTACAGGCTGAGTTCCACTTTAAAGGCAATCTAGGTAACTCCTGTTTGCTTGGAAGTTATGGCTCTAGTTAATTTCTTCTGCATTAGACACAAGACTTAAGCCTCCAAACTCTGAGGATTTCACGCACTTAGATTTCCATAGGCAAAATCAAAGAAACAACATGATGATTCTAAGCTGTTATTCAGTGAGTATTTGCCATCATAAAAGTGGTTTCATCATATAGAAAGATAGTATCAACCTGTATTGTAGAAATTGGCAAACATTTTCTGTAAAGTGCCAGATAATAAATATTTTAGGCTTTGCAGGCCATACAGTTTCTGTTGCAACTACCCAGGTTATAAGTGAGAGCAGCCACAAATAGTAGCAAACATATTGCAGGGGCCATGTTCCAATAAAACTTTATTTACAAAAACAGAAAATGGGATATATTTGGTCTGCAGGTTGACCCCTGATGGAGCATAAGAAACACCAACAGCCCCCCAAACCCCCAAAACAAATCTAATGTAGAACGTTCTATAACCGTATTACTATTGTTTTAACATTAAAATCTATGCAGTAGCCATTGAAGAACATGGATAAGTCCTTGGTTTTCCCATATGTAAACTAGAGATAGTAAAATCTACTTCATCAGATTTTTGTAAGAATTAATTAAGATGAAATAAGCACCAGAGAATGAGCAAGTGCTCAATGAATTTTGGTTCTTTTTAATCTTTCTTCATCCTACAACACTCAGGGTAGATTCTCAATAAAGGCCTGTTTAATTGATGCCAAGGTAATAATGAGGTCGAGTTGTAATGAGGTGAAGCAGAAAATCCTTTAAGTCAACATTTGTTAAGCAATTTGTTTGATAAGACAAACTTATGGTAAATGGTAATGAAGAATAAATATTAATATATGTCATAATTTATATGTCCATTAATTAGATCCCTAATTGTATTGATCTGACATGAAAATGCTTTATTTTTAATGGAGGGGCATATTTGAAGTGACAGAAAATAGTAATCTGTGTTCCACACACAAAGCTCTGTTTTGCATGGACAAGAGATAGAAAATAAAACCCTATTGCTATTTGCTGTGTTAAGAAGCTGCTCAGTTAAATATAAGTCAATGCTACTATTTATTGAACTCAGATTGGGAGATCGGATTTTCTTTCAAGAAGCAGTGAATCTCAATAAGTTATGTTGCTTTATGTTCTGTTAAATGTCTGCTGTCATAAATAATTAGGGCCAATTGTGCTTAGGAACCCATGGCCATATTCTCCATCTTTGATGCATGGGTCATAGAGACAACTGTCAAGATACTTGAACTACCTTTATATCTCTGTAAATTTAAATGTCACCAGAGAAAAGTATATTTATTTTTCTAGTACATTTTCTCCCTGATTTAACATTTAAGATTTATCTTCCTGGGCCTCCTCTTGGAGTTTACTCTGTTCCAAAATACTAATATCTCCTCCCACTATTCTTTTCATCTCTTTTATTGCCCAATAATGACCAATATTATTAAAAACTCACATCTTTTCTGTACACAAGGTGGACAATATGACATGCATCAAATCAATCACAGTTATGTCTCAAGATATGTTACCAGAAGTGAACACCTCCCTCCCGAACTGATGTAAAAAGAAAGGTAGAAATAGTCTTCTATAAAATATTGGTATATGCTTAAGAAGCACTCAACTTTATTCACTGAGTAAAAGAAATTTTCAGGGTGAATGAAATTGCTCTGAGGTGATAGTTTGGGGTGTGCTTGAATAAACATGTAGGAACAGGAGTACAGAACTGGGAAATGACTTACTATTCCAGTCATAATTTGTGTACAGAAGGAGCATTTTTACCTGGCCTCCAACCACATTCTGGTCTAGCATTTCCAGAACATGAACAAGGTGCCTTGACATCACTTGGACATGCTTGTTAAAATTACACACTTTAAGGTATCGTTCACTTCAGACGTACTGAGCCTCCAACCTCTTAGCAGCTGGGTCTGGAGAACGATTCTTACAAAGTGTCCCATAGTTCTAATGTGAAGCTGACTATTGGAACCCTCCTTATTAAAGGAATATGAAGAAAACGAGAGACACAAATAGTCATCGCCATCAATATTTTTTGTGGGGGCATGGAAAATAGCTCCAGTGCATATCCCATTGGGTGATAAGGTGACAGGTGAGCAAACACTTCTCGTGAGAAGTTCCCTTCTCTTTCTACTTTGTACTTTTCCCTCAGCTGAGAACAGTATCGGATCCTGGGCCATGAGGCCGCTTACACCAAGAAATGCCAACACACGAAACAATGACACATAAGTTGAGGATGCAAGAAAAAAAGTTAACATCAAAACAATTGTCAATAAAAACTTCCACTTAAATAATTGAAAAAAATGAACCAGATCTATCATGTGTACAAAATCATTTTCTATAAACTCAGTGCTATATGTTGGTGTTACTGAAGGCCAGCAATGCAGGGAGTGCAAACGAAATAGTGTGAATTTAAGTATTAAAGGAAGGAGGATACCGCGAAATCCCTCAGTGAAAGAACACAATTTAGGCCTGAAGTTTTTCCTTCTTTATCCTTACAGGCCTTTTCTGGTACCTCATGAAAGTATAGCAGACATCTAGGGCTGTCTCCATAATAGGATGCCTTTTAGGTTTCTGTGTTTTTCTCTGCACTCCTCAGATGACTTTCATTATCACAGGCCTGGACTACATAATTTGCACATAAGGCATAGCATCAGCCCAGTCAGTGAGAATCAGGTGCTGTATGGTTAATGTTGACAGTCAGCTGATCCCAAGCATAATCAGGCCAGTGTTCCCTCCCAGGGAATTTATTTTATTTTATTTTATTTTATTTTGAGTCGGAGTCTCACTCTGTTGCCCAGACTGGAGTGCAGTGGCCGCTCCCGGCCACCGCAGCCCGACCTGCTGGGATCCGGCGATCCTTCCGCCTCAGCCTTCCAAGTAGTCGGAATTACAGGCACGCGCTACCACGCCCGGATGATTTTTTGATTTATTGTAGAGATGAGGTCTCGCTGCCCAGGCGGGTCTCGGACACGCGGGCTCAGGCAATCCACTCACCTCAGCCTCCCAAAGGCACGGGATTACAGGCTGAGCCACCGAGCCCGGCTTCTCCTAGGGATTTTAACATCCTGCTCCTTGGGTTGTCTGAAAGTTTTCCCTTGGAGCTGCATCCAGACCTCAGGAAACATCATGAAAAAAATCCAGTCTTCTTGGCTGCTGAATAATGAATCAAATATCTATATAGATACACATACATATGTCTGTCAAGATGATGGTGCATGTGACTATCTGAATAATAAAGCAGAAGGGTAGGAGAGAGTGAGAGAAAGTTGAAATTGAGTAGAGCACAACACCATATACGCTTAGCAATTGTGGTAAAGGATAAATTCACATCCATTCATACATCTCTTTGGACATTTCTGCAGAATCCTCAAATTCAATTCCTTTTGCAAAGACAGTCCTTGGTATATTTTCTGAGTCAAATAATTCTTCAGTGTTTTATTTTAAAAATTTTGTTACCATTTCCTTCAATAGGAAGTCTAGACATGCCACATTTAAGAGAATATGGACCAAAGAGTTAAGTAGGAGAGTACAGGATATATGTATTTTCACTGGCTTGTTCTAGTCTGTAAATATTTTCTATCTATTACCCATCTGCATACCCCACTCTCCAAACATGATTCCAGTTCTGGTCAGGACTGTGGCCTGTGGTTTGAACACACTGTCCTCACCAGGGAGTTAAAGTGAATCTGTTCCTGACTCACAACACCTGCCAGATCACAGGGTCACAAATGGTGGGCTTAGCAAAGCTCCTTGCCTGTAACCCGAAACCATTCAACAGCTTGGAAATGCTTCCTGTCAGAACGACCCCCACCCCCAAATTTACAAATACAGCCTGCCAAAAATTTCAACAGGACGCAGACCTAATCACTCATCGGATAGTGATGAAAAGTCCAGTCATTCTTGAAGTCAGAGGAAGGAAGTTAGATGCATTGCAGAGAAACGGCTTTGCGTTTTCTCACCTTCCTCCTGGACCAAATCAACGGCATCGAGACTATGGATTGATTTGGAACACCATCTAGTGAAGGATTGGAGGAAGTGCATGAGTGTAGAGAGGAAAAAATCCCATGCAAATCCGGATTCAACTGGTTTAATACTTCTCTTGAGACTATTTCAAATGGTTCTGAAATGAATGATGGTGTGATTTTTCTTTTTACTTAAGTCACGGGAAAAGCAAAACAGAATGACCATCTTGTGCTCCTGCAGAGATCAGATTCAGCTAATTATTCCACGTGCCTCTTGGGATAGAAGGGTCAGCTTCCTCTCTTAGCTCTTTCCTATTGACTATGGTGAAAATGTAAGAAATGCCCCATGCAGTCAGTAGACTCGATAGTTTCCTTCTGCCAGAATGTCAGCATCTGAAATGGCACCAAAGGAATTGAGAAGAATGATGCCGGGGCACCCAATTTTCAAGCAAGCATCCATCAGCCATGGTGTTTTTCAGTTAAACAGTATATTTGTAAGAGGCCTCTGCGATCAAAAAATTAAAAAATATTCTCAAACTCAATAGCTTTTATTGCCAGAAAATCAGTACCAACAGCACCTATTTCACAGTGGGCTGCACACAAAAAGCACTCAATAAATATCACGTTGTTCAATAACTAGAGGTGGCAGCTAGAATTTTTAACCTGGGAAGAAGGCTGAATATAATTCAACCATTAGATTTCAAATTCTTCTATATAAAACTGTGTCCTCAACTTATTTATTTATTTTTGGAACTTCTCAGCTTCACATTTCAATGTCGCACCCCTTGGCGCATCGATCTTTGTGCTCTTAGCGTTGAATAAATATTGTATGACTGCCTCTAAGCTTCCCACAGAAGGGGCAAAAGACAAAGCAAAACAACCACAAAACCTCCAAACTCAATATGGTGGTACTTGTACTGTCATTGAGTATCCATATTCCCTAACTAACCTTGCCTTCGTTCATCTGACTCTGACTTTCAGACAACCTCCCTTCACTATTCTTGATTGGAAGCTTGCTTTGTCTTTTCAAGTGCAGCCCGCCAGCCATTTGGGGCGTCCTCGTCTCTGTGAGTAGCTGATTCTAGTTAGTCTTAAAGGAAAGTAAATGCTGTATTTGCTTTGCTCAGATTGCTAGACTTTCCTTTTTAAGGGAAGCCAGAAAGGCTCCTTCAGATCTCAAAGCCTCAGTGAGAGGAGACCCCTGGGAAGACAGTGACTCCCTATCATACCCTTGGTCTTCTCTCTGTAATCAGGGAAAAAAAAAAAAAAGAAGAAGACTGGCCAGAATGCTGGAATCTCTCCCCATTTCTCATTTCAACTCTCCTATTGTTTGAACAATGACTACCTGTTACTGTCTTTAACCCAAGGGTGCACTAACTCACGCCTATTTTTAGCAACAGGTGAATCTTGGGGCATTTCTTCAAGAAGTCAACACTTTAGCCCAATGGGGCCTACTTTGAACTCATAGATGAGTTTTTAAATATTTCAACTGCGCTCCCTTCATATTTTTGGTGGTTCTTTAACTAATAGGGAAGAAAGATTTTTTACCTTGCAACAAACTCTCAATCTGCTACACAACACCTGAGACGCGCCTGAAGGCAGGTGGAGCACCTCTATTTGATTTAGAACTCTAGCTCAGCACCTAACACAAACAAGCACCTGAGACCCTTTACTGATGAGGGCTCAGAAGTCACATACCACGGTCCTGGAATGGGTGATAAAACATGGAAACAACTATGATATGAAATGAAATGGGTTTACTGTCATACAGGAAGAACAAAGTGTGATAGAGATTTAAGACACGGTATTCTTTTTTCTTTTCTTTTTTTTTTAAAGAGTTAGAGTCTCACTCTGTTGCCCTGGCTGGAGTGCAGCGGCACACTCATGACCAATGCAGCCTTGACCTGCTGGCTTAGGTGATCCTTCTGCCTCAGGCCTTCCAAGTAGCTGGAACTACAAACACATACCGCCACACCTGGCTAGTTTTGTTTTGTTTTGTTTTTTTGTGATTTATTGTAGAGACAAGGTCTCACCAAGTTGTCCAAGCTGGTCCTGAACCCCCGGGCTCAGACAATTCTCTTGCCTCGGCCTCTCAAAGTGTTGGGATTACAGGCTGAGCCACCGCATCAGGCCAAGACACAGTATTCTTAAACGGCCAACAATCAGGGCCAATGGGGAAAAATGCCAAAGTAGGAGATGGGTGTACTTTGGACAAAGGTCAGGAGATTTTGCTGGCATTCAGTCAGTTGTGCGTTGCGTAGCCAACTTATTACCATTCCAGCTAAAGTACAGAAATGTGCAAGTAACTCAGCCATCGTCTTCCTCCTTCTTCAAATAAAGTTAGAGGACATGACAGATTATCCCCCTATAATATCCCTCACACTCTTGCTCTAAAATGTTTTCATGAATGGGAGAGAAGGGGTTAAAATCACAATCAGAAGCACACACACATGCTGCCCATCGAAACTGGACTGGATTAAAAAAATGTGGTACATATACCACATTTGATTGGCTGGTTTGTTAGAGGAATCCTGATTTCTGTAGGTTGTTCTGCTATGATTGTTAATAGGAGCCTCTTCACTTTCAAGTGTCCTCAATTGGGCGGACATTATCAACAGTCTATCTTATGATTGCTGTAACTGTTTGATAGAGTTTAGATGTTGTCCCCTCCAAATCTCAAGTTGAAATGTGTCCCCGAATGTAGGAAGTGGGGCCTAGTGGGAAGTGCTTGGGTCATGAATGGCTTGGGATCCCCCATGAATGGTTTGGTGCCCTTCTGGGCTAATGAGTATGTTGTCTCTCTATTAGTTCATGTGAAAGCTGGTTGTTTAAAAGAGCTTGGGACCTGCTTTTCCCTCCTGTTCCTGCTGTCATGATATGCCACACTTTCATCATGTGACACACTTACTTCCCTGTTGGCTTCCCTTGCCTTCTGTCATGACTAAAAGCTTTCCGAGGCCTTATCAGAAGTTGAGCAGATGCTGGTGCCACCATCTTGGAGAACCAAATAAACCTCTTTTCTTTTCTTTCTTCCTTTTTTTTTCTCTTTGAGTTGGGGTCTCATTTTGTTGCCCAGGCTGGAGTGCAGTGGCATGATCAGGACTCACTGCAGCCTTGGCCTCCTGGGCTCAGGCAATCCTCCTGCCTCAGCCTATAGCCTAGAACTACAGACACACACAACCATGACCCGCAAATTTTTTTATTTTTGGTAGAGATGGGATCTCACCATGTTGCCCAGGCTGATCTCAAACTCCTTGGCACAAGCATTCCTCCTGTCTCAGTCTCACAAAGTGCTGGGATGACAGGCGTGAGCCACCATACCTGACCTTAAATCTCTTTTCTTTATACTTTGCCCAGTTTTAGGTATTTCTTTCTTTCTTTTTTCTTTTTTTTTGAGTTGGAGTCTCACTCCACTGTTCAGGCTGGAGTGCAGTGGCATACCCTGGCCATCCCAGCAACGACCTGTTGGGCTCCAGCAATCCTTCTGCCTCAGCCTTCCAAGAAGCTGGGCCTACAGGTGCACATTACCATGCCTGGCTAATTTTTTACTTATTGTAGAGATGAGGTCTCACCAAGTTGCCTGGGCTGGTCTCGAACCGGCAGGCTCAGGCAATCCATTCACCTCAGCCTCCCAAAGTGCTGGGATGACAGGCTGAGCCACTGAGCCCAGCCAGGTATTTCTTTATAGCAATGCAAAGCAGACTACACAGGGCATGAAAAGGCACAAGTGGGCAGGATGCATTATCAGCACTCACTGGCACCACTGTCACTGCCGACCTCCCTCTGGTTAGGGAACACCAGGTCTACCAAATGCCCAAACAACATTCCATGGTTAAGGCTGTGTGAAATGCCATAGTGGCTGTGGAGAGAGTACCAATCTATGTTTTTAAATGATGAGGAATCTCCTGATAAAAATTTATTTCTTTTCCCCTTGCAGCCCTTTTTTTCAGCATAATTGTTTGTGCTGCCCATCGAAACTGGACTGGATCTTAAAAATGTGGTACATATACACAATGGAATATTCCACAGCCATAAAGAAGGACAAACATATGGACTTTGCAGCAACTTGGATGGATTTAGAGTCTACCATACTTAGTGATCTATTACAGAAAGAAAGAACAGAGTACTACATGTTCTCATTCATAAGCAGACCCTAAACATTGACCATAATACTATAAGAAAGGGATTGGCAGTAGTGGGACATGGCCGGGGGGAACACAATTCAACAAGGGTGCCTGATCTCAAACCAAGCCACGTGGGGACCAGAGGGAAACCCAAACTTTACCTGTACGATGACCACTTGAATACCCAATCCTGAATTGTACCCTACATCCTTAAAATAAAAAATGAATAAATAAATTTTAAAAACCCAGAATTGCTACAAGTAATTGCCAATATTAGCAGCATACCCCCCCACACATATACAACACACACATACATACATGTAATTCATTCTGTGGTTTCATGTTGATTTAAATTCATAGCGTCTCCAAACTAATTTATTTCTGGCTTGACTCAAACGTTTCTAATTCATTTGCTTGACTTAGAGAGCTCATTCTTTTTTTTTTTTACAACGAATATTAGACCCTGGCAGATCTTATAATAAATAGAACATTATGTGCTTTACATATTTTGGAAGACACGGGGCATTATCTGAACCACAAGGTCAACCTTTGTAACAAATGTATAAGGAAGTGTGTGCTTTGAGAGAAAAAAAGTAAAGAGATATTTTATAGGCAAACTAAAAATATTCAGCAGAATGGGGGGGAAGCCCTCAAGAGTTTGAGTGGCGGTATCTGTGGATGATAGGTTCATATAAAAATTTAAAGAGAAATGATTTGAGGAATAACCTCCAAATGCCTGCCTGTCTGCCTAGTTTTTATTACAGTTGTGCCCCATAGACTTTAAGATAAATGCACTGAAAAGCTGAATTAGATTCCTGTTGCACTGGCGCCCCCCAATGGTCTTACCATTTCACGGCTCATATTTTTAGGGATAAAGCCCCTTGGACACTTTTTGTCCCTGGCTAGACACAGAGCTAGGATTAAAGGACAAGGCTAAATCTAGGTCCCCTCTGCACCCCTCCAACCAATTTTGTTTCCCTCTCTTTCCCACAAGTGAATGGCAAAGGGTAACGAGACCAAGGATGAAAAAGAACCATAATAATAATAAAAAAAAGAAAACTTGCTGATGGCTGTCTGAATAAGATCGGATGAGATTCTGAAATTAAACCCAGCAGGCGGAACTTCCACAGGCCACCCAGGCCCATCTGCTGAAACCTATTTCATTAAAGTGCCGTTGTGGTTTCTCATTCCACACACAAAGAGGCACCTGGCTGAGTACTTCCGCTGGGAAGCTTGAGCAAGATGCCGTGCAGATGGAGTGCAGCTCCTTGGGTTTCCTTAGATAATTTCAGAGTTATTACCAACAGCCTTTTCTTCTTTTACATTTAAGGGAGGCTAGATTCATAGACCGAGTGCCAGCTCAGGCTGGCATGAAACAAAACTTTACTTTCATTTCATATGTCGTAGGGCCTACCGCAGCCTCGCTAACTTGGTGCGATTTGAGCACAAAATCCATTTAAGTGGTGTGTTTTGCATGGAGGTATAAGAATGAACAGTAAAAAAGAGGAAGAGAGCCGGGCTCGGCGGCTCAGCCTGTAATCCCGCGCCTTTGGGAGGCTGAGGTGAGTGGATGGCCTGACCCCGCGGGTTCAAGACCCGCCTGGGCAACTTGGTGAGAGCTCATCTTAACAATAAATCAAAAAATTAGCCGGGCATGGTAGCGCACGCCTGTAGTTCCAGCTACTTGGAAGGCTGAACCGGAAGGATCGCCAGATCCCAGCAGGTCGAGGCTGCCAGTGGCCGGGAGTGGCCACTGCACTCCAGTCTGGGTGACAGTGAGACTCCAACTCAAAAAAAAAAAAAGAGGTAGGAATAACAATGGAGTTTGTGCCACAGCCAATCTCAGCTTTTAGATAAGGCCCTGCGTCTATAGTTTGCTACAAATGTATGATCTAGGTCTCGAGATGAAGATGGGGGAGACATTGTCTGCTTCTTTAAATCACCAGAACCACCCCAAAACCCTGTCTCTGTCCTTTCTCTCTAAAACTATTCCCCTTAAACTTCAAAAAGTTGCAAGAAAACGATGACTAGCACAGGTCAGGTGGTAACTTTTTTCAAGCTAAAAAAATAAATCCTCACCCAAACTTCACTGGTGCGATGACGACTTATGTACCTTACCCTGAATTGTATCCCACATCTTAAAAAAAAAAACAAAACACCCACATGACTTCTGGTAGGAAAGGACAGCTTCCTTAGGAAGAATGGTGAATTAAAAAGCTGTTTCCCCAGCCTCCATCACTGAGTTCTTTCAATAATACTACCAAAGACCAACAGTCCTCATAGGGTAACTTGTTCATCCTTCTCTTGAGCTGCATAGCACTAGGACAGTGACAGAAGCAGCAGAATGACTGTTCCAGACAGAACTTCCCCCATCTCTTAGTTCCTTTGTGAATATTTAGAAAGTGTTGGAGTCCAAAGATTATTTGTTAGCCACATTAAAACAATCCAGACTGCTGGAAGACATTCAAGTGTTTGTTCTATTTAAGTTAGTAGGATCGTTATTTCTCAAGTTCTTAAAAAAATGACTACTCAAAAGGGTGGGTGGAAGTCAAGACAGTATGAGAATGACAATAAACTGGCAGAATTCCTGAACTCAGCTGAGAATAGAGTCTTCATTCTCGCCAGTTTCAACCAGTTTTCCACATCCAACCATCAGCAGTTATTTAAATATATTCCGATTCCTGAAAAAGAGTCATAATAGACATCTTCTCTTTAAAAAAACAAAATACTGTCACTGCCAATAAACAAATGCAATGTTTTCTCTTATCAGTGAGACAGTTTTTTACTCCCACTGTGATTTCAATCTTCTAAGTAACCTTGTGAAATATTAACCACATTCCAAATACCCTACCCATGACTGCAGGCAAGTGGAAAGCGATTCCCTTCAGATTGTGTGAACGGAGACAGTTCTAATTTACATTACATGCTCTATACATAACAGCATGTTTTCTCTGACATTTATTCCTTTGATTCAGAAATCCTTCCTTAAAATATATATTTTGAATCCTAGTTCCAAATACATCCTTAAAAATACCCGTAACAGGTTTGCACACAATATGCATTTTGCTTATTTAGTTTGGTTAACTTGGACTTTTGCTTATCGTTTATTTATAAATTTTCTCAAGTTTATTTTTTATGGCAAACAGAATCTAGTGCTCTCTCATGTAATAATTTTTTTCCAATCTAAAAAAAAAATGCTCACCCAAACTTCGCCTGTACAATGACCATTTATGTACCTGAATTGTACCCCACATCTTAAAAACAAAAATAAAAACACCCAAATGACTTTTGTTAGGAAAGAACAGCTTCTTAAGGAAGGATGGTGAGGGGAAAAACCTGTTTCCCCACCCTCCATCATTGAGTTCTTCCAATAATACAACCAAAGACCAACAGACTTCATAGAGTAACTTATTAGTTCTCCTGAGCAATACTTAAATTCACTCTTTTCACCCTGTGTTAACATGTGGAATGAGGCTTTCAGGGAATCCCAAATGACATTCAGGTAATAATATGTGGAAATTAGTGTGAATCTAGAAGCCCCAATAAGCTTCCTTAAAAAACAACAACAAAGAAACCCTCATTTCCTTCTTAACTATTAATCCTGTAAAGACATATGTCTCTATGTAAGCTTTGTCTAATTCATAATTGCAAGAAAGGTTAGCTTCCCTGTACCTTTATATCCACTTATGAGGTTCTTCTCTCAGTCACTTTGCTTTAGTGGGCCCTGCGAATGAGGTTACTAGAATATTGACGAGTCAGAGAAGTGGAAGGAGTTGTTTAAAATGATATCACTCTACTGGTAGGAGCACACTAAAAGTGTGGCCACTTACAGAATTTCCCAGGACTCAGGCTCACTTGCATTACCAAAAGTATTCTATATCTTCTACCTTCAAGTGACAAGCTCAATTGCTGACACATAGGCTTCCCTGAAAAGCATCTGATTGCTAATATGGTCTCAAGATGAGTGAAAACTATTATAATAAAAGGAGAATAGACTGTATATTGACTTGCTTTTGAGTATGGCTACATCCTTTTTTGCTTTCTCCATGGGTTACAAGATCGGTGTGGTATAAGGGGCAAAACGTCAGCTGCTGAAATGAAAGTTACCATCAAGTAATACTATTTTTTAGATTCCTCCAGGAAAGAAAAAAGGAACATGTTGGGGCACGTGGAGGGGACATTCAGTCCTGATGATAAGCATTGCAAAGCCTAAATCCTAAAAAGATACAGAAAGGGATAGCCTCAAAGGAATGCCAATGAAAGATTCTAGAATCTTCAGGAGCCTGGGAGCATCAAGAATGTGGAGTCCAGATTCTACAGTTAAGCTGACAGATGACAAAAAGTATATTACTTCAATGGCTAAATATTTAAGCTTCATGGAGTGGAAGATATTTGACTGTAAATGAGCCAAGAATACAAAATTAAAAAAAAAAAACTGCCTGTGAAATTATACTGCAGACATAAAATCTCAACTGCTTGAGAGCTCCAGTTTCTTAAGAGCCGTGGCTGACAGAGCAAATTAAGTAGTGAGATGTTTACTATGTTTAACAGAGATAAACTGGCAAATAGAGAAGATGTAATTACCCAGCATGTTTTTCTAAAAATGAATTTTAACTCTGTGCTATCAGAGGGCAATGACTGCAGGGCACTGGTTTATTTTCCTTCTTCTTCTTTTTTTTTTTTTCCTTCCTTTCTGAAAAATAGTATCTTGTGTGCTTGGGAATAATTTTTTAAATTTTTCAATAACTGATAAAATGGTCAAATATTGAAAAACTAATAGACTCACTGAGAAGGCAGAGCAAGGGGGAGGTACTTCTGCATGACAGCATCTCTGAAGAGGATTCTGGGTGGAAAATACTGTTTGATCTAGCAAGATATCCAGAGGATGGGCACTTCTGCTAAGAACTAACCTTTACCTTACTGTAAATTTTACCCTGACTATATTTGTCTTCATACAATAAGAGATAATTATTTATTGACCTGAAGATATATACAGAGATGTTTACACGATGAAACAATCAGCCTTGTTAATTCAAGAACCTGGAATTTTTCTTATTATTAAATAGCAACAATAAAAGAGGATAGTTCCAGGCTACCTCTTGGAATAAGATATTACTTTAAAAATTTAGAATTTCTTCATAGAAAAACTTTTAAAAAGACAAAATTTTCTCTAACCCAGCACTGGGATAAATACAAGATGACTATTCACACATTAAAACATATATATTACAGTAACCTGAAGATATATTATATAACTTGGAGTTATATTACAGTAACAAGTAACCTGAAGATTCTTCCACCTCTTAGGGAATTTCTTGGGTCTGTCCTAAGAGAGCTGTCTTCTTTGCAATATTGTTAAGACAAGAAATTGTCATTTTTTTCTTTAAGCTGTGACAGTGGTAGAGAATATATATTTGCCGAGTGGTGGCAATGTTATGGTTATTTATATGTTTATATGTTTTTCTGTATCTCCTATTAGACTATAAGCTCATTGAGGACAGAGAACCCTCCTAGAATAGTGTCTGACACATTGGAAGAGCTCAATAAATGTTTGTTAGATGGAGTGAATGAAATAAAAGGTAAATGTCCAGAAACTTTTATTGTTATAGAAATGGATTTAAACAGGTGCCAAAGTACTCTTTTTTGGAAAAAACCTACTAAAAGAGAGTAAAAAGTAATCATCTGTATACACAGCATTCATAAACCTAGTCCCAAGTCAGTTCTAAATGGTTAGTTCCTGTGTGTGAGCCACTGCAATGTCACTGGTAGACTTCTACAAGCAATCTTCTGTATGTCTATGAAGACCTCTGCTTCTTGATCATCCATGTTGTCACCTTACCTGGGCCTGACAGGAAAGACCTAGGACTGTACAGGAGACAATTGCCCCTTTCACTCACTAAGCTTGAGGGAGTTTCACAAAATGCCTTGGCAGCAGGGAACCAGCAGGAGCAAAGACAAAACGACTCACCACTCTTTGGGCGCACATGACCTGGCTGTATCAAGAAGCATTTATTTTCACTTTATTCTTTGTTATGGTCATGATTTCATGGACCATGAAAAGAATATGGAGATCAGTAATAAGAGACCTAAAATGAAGTCCTGAAACTCTGAGTTACTTAACTGATCTGGGTCTCAGTTCCATCCTATGAAAGATGAGAATGAGAATAAGAATGAAGCTGACTTTCTTGGATTCTTAGGCAAGTCAAGTGAGATTGTGAATGTGGAAACACTTCTCAAGCCATAAAACACTCTGTCATGTATGAAGTTATAAAGAAATGTGTCTTTGTTATAGAATAGTTGCAAATATTGTATTAATTATCTGTCCCTTACCACTTTTTGCAATGTGACATTGAAGTTTTTCCCACCAGGAGTTGGGGGTCTATCCTTCCATCTCACCTGTTTTCTCATCTAGGTTGGTCTTGCAATTGTTTTGATCCATAAAAAAGCTGTTCTGAGCTGAGGCCTAAAGATATTTGCCCTTTCAAATATCTTTCTTCTCTCTTAGAACTCTACCACTTCCAGGAGAACAAGCCTCGATCAGCCGGGTGGAGGATTAGAGATCATGCGGAGAAGAGTTTAGTTTTCCTAACTCAGGCCATCCTGGTCCAGCCTACAGTAGCAAACAGAGCCAAGATCAGCAGAGCTCCCTCCCCAGCCCATAGCTGACTGCAGGTGTTGGAGTGAGACCAGCCAAGACCAGCAAAACCATCTGGATGATCCATAGATTCATGGGAAACAATAATTGTGTTAAACCAAAACACCATGAAGTTCACTGTGGTAGAAACATCAAAGTCAAGTTGTAAAAAGTGGTACAGAGATAGGTCATTCGTACTACATTTGCACCTATTCTATTACAAAGAATAATTTTTCTTTATAAATAAATAATTTTTCTTTCTTTATAGCTTCATACCTTCTGTAATGTTTTAGGGCTTGACAAGTGTTTCCACATTCACACTCTCGCTTGACTTGCCTAAGAATCCAAGAAGGTCAATTTCATTCTTATTCTCATTCTCACCTCATATAGGATGAAACTGAGGCCAGATCAGTTGAGTAGCTCAGAGTTTTGGGGTGGTCTGTATGCACAACAGCTAACTGATATAGCATTGTAGTCTCAACCAGAGTCGCTGGAAATATGTCAGGAAAGAGGGTAACATGGGCAGAAAATGTGTGGGTCCTAAGAATCAATGATAACTCTATGCTTCCTCTTTCCCTTCAGCTTCCTTCAGCATTTCCAGGGTGGTTTTAGCCACAACCTGCAGCTGACTTCAGGACTAAGACTGAGAGCTTCTTATCAGAGCAGAAAGACTGCTCTTAATTCTCAGGGCACTATATGAATGACTGCACCTCTGCTCCCAAAATGTGATTTAAAAAGAAAATAAGAGATAGGCTCCTGGACCCTATCAAATCTCTCTTTAAGTATGCTGCCTCAATAAAGAGTCAAATACGCAGACATGTCTCTTTTTAAATATAGCTTCTGAAATCAACCTACCCCGTCTGACATTTAAAAATCAGTTGATAGAGGAAAGCAGGAAAGGATTAGTCAGCAAAAGTGGAAATAGGTAGATCAGAGGCAAGATCATCAGAAGCCTATAAAAACCATAGATGTTCAGGAAAATTTGCATGGAGAGTGAAAAGGGAATTTTAAAAGGGCTAACAGGGTAACCCGTCAAAGTCTCTTTTATAAGCAAGTAAATTCTTGCTCACAGAACTCTGGCCATGTACAGTCAAGGCCATTGTAAAATCTTCAGTGAATATTCTGAGGGTCATTACAGATTCGTGGGTTAGTAGATTTCTGCCTTATGTTTGCCTTTTGTTTGTTTTTCAGGGCATACCTCCTCCCACAGAGCATGTATAAGCACAGGATGAGGGCCTAGAACTTCAATCATCCAAATATTTCTCATGATTGGTAACTCAGGTTCACAAAATTATAAGAACTTGAAGAAGCTCCTACAAATATATTCCCACATTTGCTTGGATTGTTCTCATTTTAGACTGTATCATCTGGATCCCTAGATTTCCCTCTTTCTGACCAAAATACACCAGCAGCAAAACTGGCCAGACTATCAGCAGGTTACAAAAATCAAAAAGAATATCTGAGCTTAAGATGGGAAGGCCAGGTATCCAGTACCAATCAATACAGATAATAACGAGCACATAGCCAAGTGTGGTGGCACATGCTTGTAATTAAAGCTACTTGGAAGGCTAAGGTGGAAGGATAGCCTGAGACCAGCAGGTCGAGACTGCAGTGGCTGTGAGTGTGCCACTGCCCTCCAGCCTGGGCAATAGAGTGAGACTCCAACTCAAAAAAAAAAAAATACTCAGCACATAGCTATATACTGAGTACCATTGTGTTCATTATCTCAAATCTCACTTCTCAACAATTCCATGAAATAGTTATTACTCAACCCATTTTACAGATGAGCCTCGGCAAGATACAATAATTTTCTCCCCAAATTTCATAGCTTATCTTCAAAGCCAAGAGCAAAACTAAGAATGGATGATACTCCAAAAATTTTCTCTCCACAATCACTTGAAGCTCATGTCTTGGGTCTATCCATCATTCTTTGTCTTTGAAAGCAATGTTTGTACAACATGCTACAGTCTGCTAAGTATTATCACATACATAGTTGCATGAACCAAGTGTTTCCTCTCTCTCAGTAAATCCCTTTCCTTAGCGGGACTTGGTGCAGCGCTCAGCTTCCAGAAGGTGCTACTCTTTATTGACAAGATTCTTCAACCTTTTGCTTCCTCTCTCAGCTCTGCCTTCTGTCAGATCTCCATTTCCTACATTTTTCTTCTTCTGCCTTGTATCTTTTTTTTCTCCCTTTCCCTCCCCTCAGAGCAAGAACCACAGTGACTGGATTTGAGAACTTTAGGATCCGATTGACTCTGCTACTAACTGACTGACCAACTAACCTGAGATGCTAGCTTATCCTCTCGGAGGATAATCATAGAATCTACTTTATAGAGGGTTGATGAGAGGACAAAACGAGATTACATATGTAATGAGCTTAGTACAGTGTAAGATAATGTAGTAAATGTTCAGAAAGTATTACAAAAGAATGCATGCAGGCCTTCTAAGAGCATACAGATTTGAATAAAGGAGAAGAATGCATGCAAACCTTCCAAGAACATACAGATTTGGACGAAGGATAAAGTTAAAACTATCTTTTTACTTTTTACTGAGAAAAGGTCTTCATGGTGACCCTTTCTTTGTATTTGCTGCTTCACAATGTACAAAGTACTTCAGTCAACAGAATCCTGTACCATCCTTACCATTAAGTAGCGCTTGGAAAGACCTGGAACAAATGCCACTCTTTTGATAAAGTCTTCCCTGAACTTCCAACAGAAGATATTAGAGATGGATTCTGCATCTATCCAGCCTCCTTTTACACTGCAGAGACTAACACATTTCCCAAACTCCCTTGCAGTTAAGGAGTCTGGTATAATCGAGAGTTCACCAACTAGACACACCTACATAAACCATAATGGAAGTTGAGCAGGAGAAGAGGCATAACGATAGGAATCCATTTTTTATTCCTGTCAGTGTAGATCATGACAGAGGTGGCTGGAATGGAGTGCTGGCCTCTCTTGTGGCAGATTCACAATTCAACAGGCCACTTCAGATTGGGCAGAAGCAGCAGCTCCCTGGACAGCCCAGTTCTGGGGCATGACTTTGAAACATCTGCCTCTTTATGTAACTCTATAATTCTCCATAAAACTCTTCTAAAATTAGCTGGGAGTACAGTCTATTGTCCGTCCTTGATCTCTAAGCAATCACTTGGAGGAGGTATTGTTCCTGTCCTTTCTCTACCTACAGTACTTTGTTCCTGCCCATAATTCTTGATACTCTTGACTTTTTATTGTAGTAGCTTTTCAGGCACATTTATCACTTCCTCACATTGAAAGCTTGATGGAAGATGCTGTTTTATTTTCATCTTTGATTTTCCCCATAGTGCTTGCCACAGTACTTGGCACAAAGCTTTTGCTGAATGGAACAGAGCCAGGTTCCCACAGAAACATTGCGGTAGGCTAAAGCTTAATTTGGAATTATCACTAGTTTTTATTTCATGTTGTATATCTTGTTAAATCATGCCAACACTGCTAGTTCTTAAAATGACCATCTTTACTTGTGATAGATTCGATTCAGACATATTTATCTGCATTTCTTCACTTCCATGCAAGTAATATATTTCCCTGCTCATTGACATTGGGTTTGTCCATATGGCTAGCTTTGGCTAACACTGGTGAAGTACAGTCTCCACTGTCTTTTAATGTTGGGCCCCATTAAGTGATTTGCTTTGGCCAATCAGATGTTAGCAGACACGATATGACAGAGACTCTTGAAATGCCCTTGTGAATCTGGGCATGTGCTATTGTGTCTTTGTCATTGCCAATAAGAACACACCTCAGATAAACACTTACTCTTTTATTTTTTGTGATTATCTCACAATATTATCAAGGCAAGAAGTCTTGTTTCTGGAGACACAAGAAAGGAAATTCTCTCAAAGAAAATTAGACGTATTAGAAAGAGAAGGCACACTCTTGCATGAAGTTTAATACACATCTTCCCTTCACAACCATCTTTCTCCTTGAAACTCATCTTCTTCATTTCCGTAGTAATATACATTGCTAGTGCCCCATCTACTTTCTAACTTCACTTTGTGCCTTACCAGTAGATGTTACTCAAGAATGTTGCTTCTCTTCATGAAGCTCCCTTCTCTCTTTTAAGCATCATTTTTAGGAACTTGCATCACTCTCTGTGGAAAACTCCCAGACTCTCTCCTCGGCCCTGAACTTTTCCTTAGGTCATAACCACCGAGATCTAGCTACCAACAGACCATCTCCAGCTGGTATTCCTCTTAATATCTCTTTCATGCAACTCCCAAAACTTCCAGCAATGTCTTCTTCAAACTTACTCTTCTGTTTCTTTTACTGACCATCTTCCAGCGCATTCTTACGCAGTGATAAATAGTTATCTTGTGCTCACCAAGTCAGACTCCAAATGTAATAACTACCAAATACCTTGTAGTTGAAACAGTTGTGGCTTTGATACAGGCTCAAAAGGAATTATTTAGGTTAACTGAGCTTCTAAGTTAAAGGAATACTATTTGGAATCATTTTTGTCAAGCAAAGAGTGACTTTGGTAATGTGACTTTGCCCTGAATGCGTTCTCTAGTTTCAGGACTATTACTCTACTCGTTTTTCTTGGATTGAGGGCAGGGTGATGATGCACTGAAGGTGGAGCCTTACCTATACTAACAAAAAAAGATTGAAGGTCATAGTTTAGTGGAAGAGAGAGGACATATGAAAACGATGGCCATTCCCACCTCAATTAGCAAACTTAAAGGCTGATATCCTGTGCCATTCTATTTTTAAAAATCAATGGCTAATAAAAAATGTAAGTGATATTTACTCAGACTGGCAAAACAGGGATTAAAATTTACTATGCAGAACACAGCCTGGAAACATATTTTGCAGCTATATTTTTTTTTCCCATTTAAAAAGGATGTAACACCATCAGTTTTCATGTAGACATTTAACGAAGGACCTCTGAAAAGACCCTGGATGTTAATCTCATATAGTATGCTTTGTTTACTCATGTAATAAAATCCCAACTTTTCCCTAAATCTGACTGAATTTTTATCACACTGTACATTACTGAGGGATGTTCTATCGTGGATAGCAACAAGAATTCCAAGCAAAGTCTCCAGGGTGAAGGCAGCTAGAGCCTATCAGAGCTTCTCACCAAGTTGCTGAATTAAAATTGACTCACAGAATATTTATTGGGTGAATTCTAGGCATGAAAAACAATGAAGTTAGCCAATTATATGTGGGATTTATTGGTAAAACAAGTGGCTAAGTCTTCTTCCAGGCACCCAGTATCAGTTTTCACACTCTATTAACTGCAGAATTGGGTTAGTATATGTTTATTTTTATGTTATATTTTAGTTTCTGCACTAGCCAAGATTTTTTGTACATATGGTTATTGGGTAAGCTTCTTTTCTTGACTTTGGAGTTGACCTTTGTTCTTTACCCAAAAAACCTTTGAATCTACACCAAACTTTTTTCAATTGAAACTATCAATTCTTAGCAGCCGGTAGTAAAAAAGAAAAAAGAAAGGAAAAAAGAAAGACTGGAATGAGATTTTTTTAAGGTATCTGTTTGTGTGTGAGGAGAGTGGGTAGAGAGAAAACAATAATACTAAGCCAGTAAGTAAAAAATAAGGAACACTTCTTCTATATTACACTCACAATAGAGAACCTCATTCACCTGGTGCCTCTACCAATCAGGTTCAAACCTACAGTTAAACATGGAACACTTAGTCTCTACTATACTCACAACAGAGCACCATCTCCAGCCAGCACCGCTGCCAATTAGGTTCAGCATTTAATACAACTTAATCTGCCAAACATTATAGCTTGGCCAAGCTTACCTTAAATGTGTTCAGATATTTACATTAGACTATAGCTGGGAAAAATCATTTAACACAAAGCCTATTTTATAATAAAGTTATTGAACATCTCATATGATTTATTGCCTACTGTATATTACATCAATACAACGACAGTTTCACACATTGTAAAGTTGAAAACTGACAGATCTAACCATTGTAAGTTGGGAACTATATATCTCTCTCTCTCTAGAATGAGAGGGACAGAGATATAGATATTTATTATCTTTATTCAACTTTTGACCAGAAAATTTTTAATTAGGAAATTTTAAAATGTGAAAATATTAGGAAAAAAAAATATATATATATATATATTTTTTTTTTTTTTTAGTTGGAGTCTCACTCTGTCACCCAGACTGGAGTGCAGTGGCCGTTCCCGGCCACCGCAGCCTCCACCTGCTGGGCTCCGGCAATCCTTCTGCCTCAGCCTTCCAAGTAGCTGGAACTACAGGCGCGCGCTACCACACCCGGCTCATTTTGATTTATTGTAGAGATAAGGTCTTGTCAAGTTGCCCAGGAGGGTCTCGAACCCGCAGGCTCAGGCAATCCACTCACCTCAGCCTCCCAAAGGCATGGGATTACAGGCTGAGTCACTGAGCCTGGCTAGAAAATATATTTTTGAATGATGCAGAATTTGGTCATCAATATTTGAAAAATATGACTTTGTAAAATAATTAAATAGTGCAAAAGAAAATATCTTTCCATTGGTTTTTTTTGTTTCTTCATAACAAAGAGAACTAAAATTTTATATAAGGTTCCTGGTAAACTAATTTTAAATCTCTAGATGAGGATAACAGGATTATAACACTTTATTTCATATTAATTTTATGAATAATAGTATAGAAAATTTTAATGTATTTACAAACATATAAATTTTTACTTAACACATAAATGCATGTATTTAATATATTACTACTTATCCTTAATAAAGTAATCAGTACAGTGATTTTATATTTAAACTTCATAGCAAAAAATAAAGAAAATTAATTGTTTGAGACATTATTTTAAGAGAAATTTTCAAAATTTAGTTCTCTTAATAACTGAGGCTCTGAAGAACAAAATTATCTCTTTTCTTTGAGTCAGAGTCTCACTCTGTCACCCAGGTTGGAGTGCAGTGGCATGCTCACAGCCCCTGCAGCCTCGACCTGCTGGGCTCAGACGATCCTTCTACTTCAGCCTTCCAAGTAGCTGGAACTATAGGTGCACGTTTCCATGACCAGCTAATTTTTTGATTTATTGTAGAGATGAGGTGTCACCAAGTTGCCCAGGCTGGTCTTGAACCCCTGGGCTCAGGCAATCCCCGCAACTCAGTCTCGCAAAGTGCTGGGGTTACAGGATTGAGCCACCATGCCTGGCTCCCAAATTCTCTTAATAGACTCAGAGTGAAATTTTAGATTCAAGGCATTTTCTCTGCTCAAACTATAAGAAGATACATAGTAGAAATTAATTCTTAAGACATGACCTGATTGATTGTGGTGTTTAGACTATAGCAGAAATCATAGCTCATTTGCAATAGATTACACTTCCAACAAACAAAAAATACGACCTGTAAGAAAAATAAAACTGCAGAAACAAAACAAATTTTCTTTTATAAAAACTGAAGAACAATTCAGTGCAGTTACATTTTCTTATCTTTCCTAAAACCTCGGCCCTAATTATATTTTTCTAAGCCCCCTGATGGGCATTTTATTAAAGAAATGATTCAACTAGAGGGACATGTCCCAAGCACCTACAATATTGTTTGGAGCACCATAAGTGCTCAATATAGATTTTTTTAAAATGAATGGGCAGATTTACATGAGAATTCTCTCTCTCTCTGATCATCTCTTTACACTTCAAGCATTGTGACACACATGATAGACATGGTTAGTACAAAGCTCACTAGCCACAATACTCTGGTCCTCCTGAATAATCAGCTCCCCCTGGGTTGTACAGTCTCTATCCTGAGTGAGGCAAGTGATATTAGAGTTGGCAGAAGCATACTCTGCTGTATTATTGCCAGTATTTGAATTATTCCTATCCCCTTAAACAGTGAGGCCATTTCTTTCTCTTTTTTTTTTTTTTTTGAGTTGAAGTCTCACTCTGTTGCCCAGGCTGGAGTGCAATGGCACACTCATGACCACCCCAGTGTCGACCTGCTGGGCCCTGGCGATCCTTCTGCCTCAGCCTTCCAAGTAGCCGGAGCTATAGGCACGTCCCACAACACCCGGCCAAAAATTTTTTTTTAAATTTATTGTAGAGACAAGGTCTCGCCAAGTTGTCCAGGCTGGTATCAAACCCGTGGGCTCAGGCAGTACACTCTCCTCGGCCTCCCAAAGTACTGGGATTATGGGCTGAGCCACCGAGCCTGGCCAATGAGGCCATTTCTAAGACCTCCTACGTAGGGGGACATTCTCATAAGAAACAGAGCGTGATCCCAGGATAGGTACTGGGAAAAGTATGAACCAAGACGAGGGAGCGGTTAGCCAAGTGAAGTCACAGCTGTAAATGGTGATCTTCTTTTTTCCTCCCCTGCATTCTGGAATGATGTCTCCAGCAGAACCACAACTAGACAGCAACTTAATAACACCAACTCTGTGAGATTAAAACAAGACAGAGGAGGGAGTCCCTCTGACCTTAGAAGAACCATCAAAATGTTCTCCTCTAAAATGTCTTTCTTCTTAAGCTACCCTCATCCTGAAAAATCCCCCAAACAGATCACCATTCACAAGACGTGATGGCTCTTAGCCTTTTCTACCCATCAAAAGCCAGGATGATCCCAGTGCTTTACTTCAGGCCAACACAATCACACTCTCATATTTTATGAAACTTCAGTGGGTGAAATGATGGATAGAAGGTAAGACCTACCATGTCTCTAGAAGACTACCATAAACATATAAGTCACACCAAGGGGTAACACATTAGTTCATGCCTTCGTTCATGGATTCATTTGTCCAGCAAACATTTACTCCACATCTACTATGTAATAGTAGCAGTGTGAGAAGATACAAGGAAGTTAAGAACTAGCAATCAACCCCGTTATTAAACACTCGGTACCAGGGCTGGCTCCATGGATATACAACCTTTGTAGATGCAGACGTCCCTGCCCTCACAAAGCCATGCTTGACTTAATGCTTGGCTGTCACCATCTTAAAATCTGGAATAATTTTGGAACAAGGGGCCCCACATTTTTATTAGTACTAGCCAGACTTGGAAGATTGAAGCTCAAATATCCAGTAGGACACAATTCCAAATTATCTTCATTTCCCCTTCCATTAACAGTATCATTAATACACATGAGTAAGTCTTTGTTGATAACAGGGGGATCATAATGCATCATCCCTGTGCTAAAATTCATCAGCAGTTGTTTCCTAAGCATTGTTTCTCATTGTCTATCTCTACATTGACATCATCTTTTCCAACCTTCCCATCCCCCCAAATGTTGCTATATTATGATACTTGCCAAGACATGGGAAGCAAATGCGGCATAGGAGTCCATGGAAAGGGTACATACACTCAGGTGCCAGGATATAATTCTTGGGCAAGCCAGGGGGCTGGCAGTCTAATTTTCAGGAGGAGCCAGACATAAAAATTTCCAACCTACTAGGTTAAAAGCTATAAGCAACCTAGAGAAGATCGGATCATTCTATACTCCCTTGGAGCAGAAAACAGTGCAAATATCTGGGGCCTCCAGGGAAGGTTGTACATGAGGTAAACCTTAGAGAGTGAAGAAGTGGTGGGACACAGGGGCAAGACACCAGGGGCAAAGGGAGCAGTGTGAGAAAATGCAAGGTCAAGAATGCTAACATTCACCCCCGAATATTATCCTGAACACTAGGTCTGGCCTCAAGGGAATGTAACCTGTGCAGTCATCACACAAAGCCCTGAGCTGATCAGGGCTCCATGCCTGGTAACACTCCACTGTTGCCATCTTGACATTTCTGTTAATTTCTCAAAAAGGAACCCCCACATTTTTATTTTACCCTGAGCTCTGCAAATTATGTAGTGGGTCCAACTTAGCACTGTGTCGAGAGGCTTACTCATACTTTCCTATTTAGTCCCTGAAAATTCATAACATGCCGTTATCACTGCAGTTTCATGGATGACGAAGCCAGGCATGGGGTGGTAACACACTGTTCTGAAAGCCACATCACAAAGAAGTGAGGAGGCCAGGACTTGGACAAGGGTTTTACTGACCACCAAGCCAGTGTTCAATGTCAGTAGTAGGCTGGCGTTCCAAGCAAAGACAGGAGCAGGTGGTGCAGTTGGCTAGAGTGTAGGGGACATGGACAGGCTTAGCAGGCGACAAGGTAAGAAGGGTTAGTTCAATAAGATCACGGCAGTCCCTGAATGATTACGGACCTTTTCTATGGGGCAAAGGTTTGGACTTTGAGCAGGGTTGGACTTCAGGAAGACTATTATTGCCATAGTGCATAAGGTGCTTTGGAGGGGGACAAACAAAAAAAGCATAAAGGAGTCACTTGGGGCTCACATAGTCCTGCAAACCCAAGGTAACAGGATTCATAATAGTGAAAGCTGTTGTTTATCAAGCATTTCCTCTGCGCCAGGCACTGTGCTAAACACCATTCCATCTCCATCAAAATCCGATGAGGTAGGTACTTTTTAATAGCCTCATGTTATTGATGGAAAAAATGCAGGCACAGGAAGGTTAAGTCACTTGTCCACAATCATACAGCCAGCGAGTGGCAGAGGCTTTATTTATTTAACTCCAGAACCAGTGATTTTAATTGTAACAAGATGTCTTTTTAACTTTAAAAAGTTCTAAAACACATACGAAAAGTATTAAATATATACATATAGTATTAAAGAATGCTATTTTACAAAAAAGCCAGGAGAGTAGAGTTTTAGCAGATTTGAGAATTCATTATAAAGCAATACCATTTAAATCCTTTGGTTCCTGGCACATAAACAGAAACATCGATCAATAGAAGAGATTGTAAAATCTAGAAATAGAATTGGTTTAAAAACTGTAACATATGATAACATAAGCTTCCCATGATAAAAGTGTCAGGAAGAATTACTTAATAAATCACATGTGAATAGCTAAATGATAATTTGGAGAAATGATTGGGTTAGATTGGTGCTTTACACCATACACAAAAATAACCTCCTCCTGGATTAAGGAGTTAAATACAAAAAATTAAATGACAGAAAAACCAGCAGGAGATGGAATAGAATATTTATCAGATTTGTGAAAAAGCAGTAACTTCAGCTTTGAAGCAGTGGAATAAATCATGAAGGAAAAAGATGGACAGATTTGAATACATAAAAAATTTAAAACTTCTGTACAAGGAAAAAAACAGCAAGGCTAAAATAAAAAGGACACTATACACAGGGCAATATTTGCATTCCATGTGACAAGGAGAGCTTAAAAACCCAAACTATATTACTCTCTTTCAAATTTATGAGGAGAGCATCAGATCTCAAAATATAAATACGTAAAATATTTCCTAAAAGAATACATTGAGAAACAATCAGTAAAGAGAAAAAAATTGTTAAGCTTACCAACACACACACACACACACACACACACACACACACACACACACACACAAACACGGTAAGGCAAACTTCAGCTATTTTTCTTTTCTAAATAACACTTCCAACTCTTTGCCCCGCCCCACTCACAGTCACAAAACCCAAATGTTGCCACAGTGAGATTGAACCCTGAGTACTCATTCTTTACTGGTAGCAGCGTTGTAAGTGGATACAAATTTCTTACAAATTAGTAATACACGACTAATCAGGCTCAGAATCATTCTGATGTTTCATAATCAGCAACTGCATTTCCGGTACTTTGTCTTCTGTAAATAATAAAAGCCAAAGTAGACATAAGCAATAAGATGTTCATTCATGTTTGTTTACAACGGCAAAATGCTGGAAACAACCTAAACACCCAAAATTACAGAGTCGCTTCATAACTATGACACGAACTATTTATTATATAGGGTAAGACATTTTAAGCTTTTTATTTTTGGGAGTTTAGTCCAAAGAGATGGAGAAAGAGACAGTGAAGAGGCTTGAGGGGAAAACAATAGTCAGAGAAAAATGACATCATTTCCTTCATCAAAGCCTGGGTATGTTTATCAATTGAGGGAAGCGATATATTAGAGGGAAAAAAAGAATGAAAATTTAAGGAGAAGGAGAGAGAGAGAAGAAAAGAGGACAGAGAAGGGGACAAGAGGAGAGAGTGGGGATGTCACAGGCAGAAGGGAACCTCCAAGGCACATGTGGAGAAGTTTGCTGTGGAGACAAGGACATGACTTCCTCTGAGGTAAAGGCGAAGAGAGAGAAACGGGAACACGTTTGAAAGGAAGAGGAAGAGCAATCTGAGCCTTTGAGAGTTTCTTGCTCAGGTGAGCCTTTCTGAGTCAGGCAGGATCAGGTAAAGATGATGCTGTCATTCTCTAACCTTTTCACCACATTTGTTCAGTTCACATTTACTGCGTCTTTTCCCAGATATGGTAGAAAGAATGAGCAAAAGTGCCACCAGGGGGCAGGTTGGGTACTGACAAAGGAACTTCAAAGCTACCGTGGAAAAAAAGTCTTTTTCTTTCAGCACAGGGTCCTTTCTTTGCTTTGCAACAATAAATACTTCATCCAGTCCAGAGCAATTTCCTTAATGGTTGTGTTGCGGGCATAAATTTTGCTGCATAAACTCAGGTGTGCAAGAAATGTCACAGCACCGCACTTTGTTTCCTTTAAATAAAACTAAATCCAACCTCAAGCCACCGTCCTACCAAGCCAGATTGAAAGTCACGTCTCAGTCATTATTACAGCTCCCACAGCCTCAAAAGGTCCTGTAGAGGTCACGCAGGGTCTTGGCCAGGGCTAATGGTGAGGTCATTGGTCCATCCTAGTTACTGAAATACTTGTGATCTGAAGCAACATGATTTCTTGATATATTGTGACTATGAGGAATCTTTATCTGTAAGATTATGGGCAGAAGTTACACACACACACACACACACACACACACACACGTACGTGTGTGAACGGGTGCCCAGACAACTCCTTAAAGTACCCAAAGCAGGGAAGCTGAAGGTGATTCCTACCTTAGAATCTTGCCTGCTGAACCCCTCTTTTGGCTTGAGGGAAATTGATGCCCTCTCCCCTGTGCCTGCTTCTTTTCCTTCTCTATGGTCTTATCAGGGGCTACTTTCAGAAAATCTAGGAAAATAGACATCCTCAGGTCACACAAATGCAGGAGAAGCATGGAGCCCAGAGACCCTGTCTAGTTCTTGGAAAGGAGAAAACATGGGAACAAAATACACAGACATACACCTATATGTATTTGTGCTGATGCATTTGCCAAAAGGTGACAGTCCCTAATGCACCTGGTTTACAGGTCTGACAGCATTAGACAGAGAGTTTTCTTTTTCTGGTAGGTGACACAGAGCTCAAGTGTCCCTCAAAGTTGATGGTAGGCTAGAGGCTGACACCCAGATTTGCTGCCATGGAGGAGAAAGAAAGAAGGGACACATCCTCATCTCAAGGAGTTTCCGGTGACACATACACACTCAGAGGTATTCAAGGACAGGTGGATTTGGGTAAGAATTGCAAACTCAAAGCCTGAAGGCTAGATCCCCCACTGGCAAATGTGTGTCAAGAATTTTAAAATCATTTGCCAATATTGAAAACATTAAAAACCAAGAACAGTTCACATAAGCATTTGGATATGTAGTGTAGCTTAAAAAATAAGACCCCAACCATGTTGCCCATCCAAAGAGGACTGCATTAAAAAATGTGGTACATATACATGATGGAATATTACACAGCCGTAAAGAAGGACAAAATTATGAACTTCGCAGCAACTTGGATGGATTTAGAGTCTGTAATACTCAGTGATCTATCACAGAAACTAAGAACTGAGTACCACATGTTCTTACTTATAAGCAGACCTTGAACAATTATCGTAATACTATAAGAAAGGGATTGGCAGTAATGGAAAACTGCTAGGGGACAGGGGTGGAGGGCGGGATTGGCAGTAGTGGGAAACTGACAGGGAAGGAGGGGCACGCCTCATCAACAAGTGTACCTGCATAATGAACATTTGTATATCTAACCCTGAATTGTACTCCACATTTTTAAAATAAAAATTTAAAAACAAAGACCCAACAACCCAGACCTGCATTTCTGCATGGCAGTCATCATTAAAAGCAGAGTGGAGTTGGCTCCCTCTAGCTGGGGCCAGAACTCTCCGGTTTAACGCAGTCCCGTCACTCCCTATGGTGTTATGCTCTGGCTACTTGTCTCCTTTATGCTACACGTTTAGCTTCTGTGGGTATTTGGGTTTGCAACCTCTGACTCAGTAAGTTAAATGAAATTATACTCAGAGACACGGTGGTAAGTGGTTCATAAGCTTTCATCGAGCTTCTGCCTTTTCTCAACGCTCACACTGATATATTGGAAATGCAGAATGATTTCACTTGGAATTTATGTGAGCAAAGTCTAAAGACATGGGCAGGTTTACGTGATAAGCTTGGCTCATATTCAGATGTGACAGGTAAGGCCAGCAGTACTCAAGCGCAGAGCACATTCGTGCCTCCTGTGTGTGTGCAGAGTGGTAGACCCAAGGTACAAAAAGATGTTTGTGAAATACAGCTGTAGCCATGTTCTTTGGCCTCATTTTCCATGACTGTCATCAAGGGTGCCCAACGGGTCAGTCAGTCACCAGTGAACAAATGTTTACTGGTGTGATGAGCCGTGGGTGGCCTCTCTGTGGAAATCTCTCTTTAAGAACCAGTCTCATCCTGACCTCAGGCCCATGAGCTCAGCGTCAGCCTGCAGAGACACCAGCTTCATTCTGCTCTACTTTAATTTTCAACAGCTGGGCCAGACTCAGAACTTCTTTCACAGTAAACTAGAACAGTCCAACAGCAACTCAGAGGGGAAAAATAAAGGAAAAAAATAATTTTTTTAAACAAGGACATCTGTACTTGTCTGGCTGTCCCGGGCAGTTCAAGTCACCCTCCATGAAAAATTCCTCTCTGTGTGTCTTAAAATGTTTAAAGACCAAAAAGCAATATGTAAGCACGTAAAGCAATTAATCACAACAATTAAAAAATGTATTTTATCTAAGCGTGAGAAGGTGCTATTAAATACACAGGAAAATTCATTGTGAGTTTCCCCATTGTACGGGCACATCCAAACAAGACTCGTGTTGGAATCTTTTGTTGCTTGGATTTTATAAATTCAACGGAGTATATGTATTTGGAGAGACAGCGACTCAACAGCTGGAGAAAAGAGGTGAGAGAAAAATATTCAGAAATCCCCTGCCCCTCAGTCAAAGGAACAGTCTAGCTTCTTGGGCTGATTTCTGAAGCAGGCCTTATATCACGCGCAAGTACCTAAGTGGCTTCTTGACCCAAGAGACTCAGTTGCAGAATGACACAAGAACAAGACTGATTACCATGAGAATGCCTGACAAATTGTACACAGCAATATCTCTACCTGAGGGAATACTTAAAAGGACATTTTTATCTCAGGTTTTAGTCGTTTGGGAAAACAGTGTATGGTATCTACAAAACGTAGGAAATGTGTTAGCTAAGTATCTTGGAAATCTACATCCCAGCAACTATCAGAATAAGGGAGCCCCTCAAGTCATATTTAGAGATGCTTTTGTTTTTAAAGGCACTTCTGTATTAAACTCTTCTTAAATATAAATTCTTACAAAAGGGCAGCTTGAAAACGAGTGACATCTACTAGAAAATAGGGTTTTTAAAGAACACTATTAATTCTACAGGAAAAGGTTAAGAAAAGAGCCTCGTCATTGAAACGTATTTTTAAAAAACAACTGCACCTTTAAAGAAACAGGTATTTTTAATTCACAATTCAAAAATGAGTGATTGGATATACTAATGTCATAAATGATGATCAAAAGAAAATCAGAATCGGGATTCTTAAAAACATACAGGAGCTTTCAAAAATTTTATAAACTCATGTATATGTGTGATGTGCACACACACACACACCCTTCATGCTCCAAAGAGCCTGAAGACGTTTATAGTGGTCGGAGTGGCTAGAAATGAGTCCAGATATTAGATGTGAAAAAGAACATTCTGGAAATAAATAGGGCATGGCAAGGGACACTGAAGCCCTGCTTAACATCCCAAGATGCAGCCTGTTTGGAAGTCTTCATTGTGAGGCTTCCTCAGAAGCACATCAGCCTGCCCAGATTATGCAGTCTCGTCTTCAAGTGCTGTTAATCAGAAACCTGTCAGGGAGAATACTCAATTTTTTTCTAAAGCTATCTGGAATATCATATCAAGTTATGTCACCAAATCAGCAATAAAACAACAAACCCATCAAGTAGATCCTAAAAGATTTATTTCTTCTCTACTATTGAGGACAAATGAGCCTGTTATAAACGGCCAACGTTAGTCACAAATCTGCAGGTCAGCAAATAAAAAGGCTGAAATGACCATGCACGAGTACAAAAAGATAAATTGTTAATTACTTTTAAGCATGTAAATTTTGTTGACATCCTGTAGAACTATTTATGAAATGTGGACAAAAGAGGAAATCTTCTGCATCAGAACACTGAGCAATGATGGGACAAAACAAACTAATGGAATGTTCAATTACATCCTCCAGATCTTAGGGTTCCTGGTTTATCTTTGCATTCTATCCCCAACTTCCTGGTCCTCAATATCTGATCTGAGTGAAGCAGTTTCAGAAGAAACAAATGCAAACTTACTTTAGGGAATCACATTAGCAAACAAAGTATAGTTTTATCACCATGCTGGAAGCTCTCAGGGAAACCTAGGAAGCCTATTGAAGATCTCTCTGTGAGCTACCAGAAGCAATGCCTCTGAACTTTTTTTTTTTTTTCCCAAGTTGGAGTCTCACTTTGTGGCCCAGACTGGAGTGCAGTGGCTGCTCCCGGCCACCGCAGCCTCGACCTGCTGAGCTCCGGCGATCCTTCTGCCTCAGCCTTCCAGTAGCTGGAACTACAGGCTTGCACTACCACGCCCAGCTGATTTTTTGATTTATTGTAGAGATGAGGTCTCGCCAAATTGCCCAGGGGGGTCTCGAACCCTCGGGCTCAGGCAATCCACTCACTTCGGTCTCCCAAAGCGCAGGATTACAGGCTGAGCCACCAAGCACGGCCTGAACTTAAAACCAGTGCTGATACTGTATTTTAGCAGAGAGAAAGAGACACAGAGAGAGAAACAGAGAGACAGAGACAGAGAGAGAGAGAGAGAGAGAAAGAAAGAGAGAGAGAAAAATGACAAATTATATACCATATCTGGGAACAAGACATGAGAGAAAATAATCTGCAGACTAGTTGATTCAATATTGTATTATCATGGTCTCTAAAGAGTTGTACAAGAAAAAAAAAATTAAAGTATCTTTTAATACTTAAAAATTTTAAATTCATTATTTAAAAAAAGTATTTTGCGTATTTTAAAAATGCATGTGCTATATTTATAAAGTAGTATATGTAGATAAATTAAAAACAATAAACACATCTATATTGGGTAAATGCTTAATTTTTTCTGTTAGGAGTACCTGGTCAAAACCTGGATAACCTTGGTCTAGATAAGTACTCAAGGAAACCTATGGCTTTATTGGGTCAATTATTCTTTTTTTTTTTTTCTTTTTGAGTTGGAGTCTCACTCTGTCACCCAGACTGAAGTGCAGTGGCCGCTCCTGGCCACTGCAGCCTCGACCTGCTGGGCTCCAGTGATCCTTCTGCTTCAGCCTTCCAGTAGCTGGAACTACAGGCGTGCGCTACCATGCCTGGCTAATTTTTTTATTTATTGTACAGATGAGGTCTCGCCAAGTTGCCCAGGCAGGTCTTGAACCCGCGGGCTCAGGCAATCCACTCACCTCAGGCTCCCAAAGCGCGGCATTACAGGTTGAGCCACCGAGCCCAGCTACTTATTCTATTTTTAAATTATTTTACTTTTGTTATATTTATAATTTTAATATTCATTATCATTGTTACTTTCATAAAAGCAACATACATTCATTGTAGAAAATTAAGAAATTGCAGAGAAATATAAAAGTAAACTTCTCTACAATTTTATCTCTAAAAATATTTTGGTGCCTATTATTTGCTTCTTATCTAAACATAGACACCGTATTTCATATGTATTTAAGTATCTATGTATAGATAAACATGATTTTTCAATGTCAGTATTATACCATAGTGGCTGTTTTTTAAACTCTTTTTTTCAATTAATATTATATTATGAATATATTATTTTGGAACGGAATTTTGTCAGTACACTATAAATTTGTATATAAATTATGTGCTAAAATTGAACCAATTCCCTGTAGTTGAATATTTAGGTTTTTCTAAAATTTTTGCTATTTTAAATAATTCCTGTGAACTTCTGAGTAGCTTTTCTTCTCCTATAATTTTTTTTTTAAGTAGGAATCTCACTCTGTCACCCAGACTGGAGTGGCGTGGCACGCTCATGGCCACTGCAGCCTCTGCCCGCTGGGCCTAGACAATCCTTCTACCTCAGTCTCCAAGTAGCTGGAACTACAGGTGTGCACCAGCATGCCCAGCTAGTTTTTTGATTTATTGTAGAGATGAAGTCTCTCCAAGTTGCCCTGGCTGGTCTTGAACTCCTGGACTCAGGCAATCCTCTCACCTCTGCCTCCCAAAGTGCTGGGATTATAGGCATGAGCCATTGCTTCTGGCTTCCTCCTACAATTCTATGACTATTTCAAAAGGATACACTTTTAGAAATGGGATTGTTAGCCGGGCTTGGTGGCTCAGCCTGTAATCCCACGCCTTTGGGAGGCTGAGGTGAGTGGATTGCCTGAGCCCACGGGTTCGAGACCCGCGTGGGCAGCGAGACCTTATCTCTACAATAAATCAAAAAATCAGCTGGGCGTAGTAGCGCATGCCTGTAATTCCGGCTACTTGGAAGGCTGAGGCGGAAGTATCGCCAGAGCCCAGCAGGTCGAGGCTGCGGTGGCCGGGAGCGGCCACTGCACTCCAGTCTGGGTGACAGAGAGAGACTCCAACTCAAAAAAAAAAAAAAAAAGAAATGGAATTGTTGAAAGAAAATACATGCAGAATGAAGACATTTGATGTGTACTTGCCTTTCAGAAAAGTGATACAAATATGTAATCATAAACAGATTATAGGAGTCCCCTGATTCTCTCACTGTCAGTAGGCATCAACATTAAAAACTACAGTGAACTGCCAACTTAATTAGTGGAAGGAATCAATAACCTAGTTCCTAACGTGTTTTCTAACTAGTAGGTAAACTGGTGAAACGCCACTCCCGGCTTACTCAGGGCAGGGGTCTCAATATTGGAAGTCACAATGGATTGAGCTAGAAAGAGCCCTTGGGTCAAACACGCCGAACCGACAAAACTAGGTTTTATCCGTGGGCCAGTGGTTCTCACAAGGATGCTACTACATTCCTAAGGAATATCTTGGAAATTTAGGCAGATGTTTCGGGTTTTGATGGTTTTGGGGGTTTGCTACTGGCGTTGATTAGATAGGGACCAGACATGGCCGCTGCCCTGCCGTAAGCAGGGCAGTCTGAGCAACGAACTAGATTGTATCTTGCACAAATTTCATATGTCCTCATGGAAATGCATGAGGAAAAAGCCTGATTAGAATCATTCAAGCCCAGAATCTAACTCTATTTTACATACCAATGCCAAATATTTTGTGGCCATTTTTAATAAATACAAAGGTTTCTACTACCATGTTAAGGAAGAAAAAAAAATGTTTTCTTCGGAGCATTAACAAAAGTTGTAACCGGTTTTGAATATAGTTAATACCACTGTTCCTGTTATTTGTATCACCACCATCACCTGATTATCTGTATTGGTATATGGTTTATATTCACTGGGTTTCTAAGAGAATGTGCAAGACTCTTATCACTTCCTCATGTCTTCCAATATGGTCATGCCCAAGCATTTATATAAAGAAATTTTAATTATAAATTAATTTCTCCTTCATATCGTATATGCAGTCTGTTGTTTTTTACAAAATTATAGCATGGGTAGGTAGGTCATGTTTCTTTTTCTTTCTTTCTTTCTTTCTTTCTCCCTTCCTTCCTTCCTTTTTCTTCTTTCCTTTCTTTCTTTCTTTGTTTCTTTCTTTCTTTTTTTATTTTGAGTAGGGGTCTCACTTTGTTGCCCAGACTGGAATGCACTGTCATGATCACCACTCACTGCAGACTTAACCTCTTAGGCTCAGGCAATCTTTCTGCCTCAGCCCCTTGAGTAACTGAGACTACAGACAAGCACCCCTATGCTCAGCTAACTTTGGATTTTTGTTGTTGTTGCAGAGATGAGGTCTCACTATGTTGCCAAGGCTAGTTTCCTTGAGCTCCTGGACTCATCAATTCTCTCACCTCGGCCTCCCAGAATGCTGGGATTACAGGCGTGAGCCACCATGCCTGGCCAGGTCGTATTTTCTATTGGTTTCATTTTAGGAGAATAAAGGGCACATTAGTCTCCTAAATATTACAATATTTATTATAAAGAGTGGTCACCGAGTCTGCCAGGGAGAGTGGAATGCAAATCAGAGTCTTTCCGTAGAAGAATGACATGATGCTGCAAAGCTTTCAGAAAAACAAAGGTACAGAACAAAGAAAATAAAGTGGTTATGGCAGGAGGCAAAAAGTCCAGAAAAGAGACAAACACAGGCCGGGATTGGTGGCTCAGCCTGTCATCCCAGCACTTTGAGAGGCTGAGGCGAGTGGGTTGCCTGAGCCTGCGGGTTCGAGACCAGCTCGGGCAACTTGGCAAGACCTTGTCCCTACAATAAATCAAAAATTAGCTGGGCACACGCATGAAGTTCTGGCTACTTGGAAGGCTGAAATGGAAGGATTGCCAAAGCCCAGCAGGTTGATGCTGAGGTGGCCGTGAGCGTGGCACTGCACTCCAGCCAGGGTGACAGAGTGAGACCCCAACTCAAAAAAAAAAAAAAAGAGACAAACACAATGTAGTCAGGGAAGTAATGAAGACCTGGGACTCCACAATGACTGGAAAAAATCAGAAAGATTTTATGGAGGATTTTTTTTTTTTCTAGGCACATGCCACCCTGCCCAGCTAATTGTTTTTTATTTATTGTAGAGATGAGGTTTTGCCAAGTTGCCCAGGCTGGTCTGGAACCTGTGGGTTCAGGCAATCCTCTTTGGAGGATATCTTAAAAGGAGAAGTTGTTAGAACTCAGTGACAGACTAGAGTGTCACAGAGCACCTGTCGTGGTGTTGTTAGGCCGCAGAGTGATTGTGTTCTCAAAAATAATCTCACACACGTGCGCACATACTTGTAAGCACACAGGCACAGTTACACCCTCCAGTTCTCCAGGGGCATGACCCAATCACCCCTCTCCCCTTTGGCTGTCAAAGGCAAAACTTAATCACACCAGCAATTCTGAAATCTGACAGCTCAGCCCGATGCTAGTCTGAACTAGAGGGGCAAAGCCTTATTCGGTTTATTGATTTGCTTGTGATTCTCTACCCAAGATAAACCCTGAAATAAATTTCAAGTGTGCTTTAAGTACACTCCAGATTATAAGTCATCTGCTTGCATTCTCATACTACAGGAAGCATGAAACCACACAGATAAACAATAGATATATATGCCTTCCTCCCGCCCATGCCAAATTCCCAGACACACCCCCATATGCTGAGAAAAAAATCATAAGAAAAAGAAACTCAGAACCAATGATAATTTATCTGCAGCATACATTTTTCCTACTCAGAAGCAACCAAAACAAGTAAAGTTGTGTGATATTAGACCAGGCGAGGGGTAACCATGGTTCTAGATTATTTCCACAATAAAAGAATGGAGACTCATGGATATTAACCATAAGAAAATCAGTGTTGGCAAATACTGGGGATAAAAGAGGATGTCCCAGTTCATGTTCAGTTTTCGGTTAAGAGAAAAAGTGTATTTCATTCTGAATTATCTGAGGTTAGCTTATGTACTCATACTCAATTTCAATTTTTCTGAGAAAAGAAAGTAAATGAACGGTGAGTAAAAAATATCCCCAAACATGATGAAACTATCTAGTTGTCCTGATCCCTGTGTGCAAACAGTACTGAGTCAGTGAAACACAAATATCACATTATTGGTTGCTTTTCTTGACAATCAAAAAGTGATTTCTAGCTTAGTGAGAAAAATGGCAACCGTATCTTTCTCAACTCAAAGTAGTTTGTCTCCCTATTCCACCCAAAAAAGAAAAAAAAAAGTCAGTCGTATTCTATCAAAGTGAAAAATGTTCCTCTAAACCTCACCATTACATTCTCACATTGTCCAGTTGCTAGTTCTTTTTATGGGCTACTTACCATCTGAAATGTATTCTTTTTTTTTTTTTTTGAGTTGGAGTCTCACTCTGTCACCCAGACTGGAGTGCAGTGGCCACTCCTGGCCACCGCAGCCTCGACCTGCTGGGCTCCGGCGATCCTTCCACCTCAGCCTTCCAAGTAGCTGGAATTACAGGCATGCGCTACCACGCCCAGCTGATTTTTTGATTTATTGTAGAGACGAGGTCTCCCTGCCCAGGCGGGTCTCGAACCCGCGGGCTCAGGCAATCCACTCACCTCAGCCTCCCAAAGGAGCGGGATTACAGGCTAAGCCACCGAGCCCGGCTCTGAAATGTATTCTTAAGCACTTTGTTATTTGCATTGTGTGACAAAAATACAAGATAAATCCCAAGGTCTAAGCCAACTGCTTGAAGCGGGTAAGGGCACAGATAACGGTCTCCATCTCCGCCAGTCTTTTCTACCTGACCTCAGGTTTGATAAGAGGTAGAAAACTTAGATGTTGGTCACCTACCATTTTACAGTGTGGAGGTTTATTGAGGTATAAGTATACAGAAACTGAGTTGAGGCTAAAAGGTGCTGCCAGTGAACCTATTGGTGGCCATGGCTTCATGGCCATGCTCTGCCCTCTTCCTTCTAATTAGGCTGGGGCAAAAATTCCAAGCTCTTTGCCATGGTAGACAAGGCCCCATGACCCTCCCTCTGCCTGTACCTCTCATCTTATTTCCCATCACTGCTCCTTTGCCCCACTGTGGTCTTCGAATCCCACCCTCCTCTCTTGAGCCTCTGAGTATTCCTCTGTGATTTTCTGGAATCTACTTCTTTACAGCTGTCCTTGACTGGCATCTGCTTATAGTTCAAGACTCCCACTAGTGTCACGCAAGGGGGAGATATCCTTTCTCTCTGTTTTCACTGCTAAAAGGGCTTATCTCCACGGAGGCACTTCCCAGTTACCCTGCGATGGTGTCTTTAGTCATTGTTGCCAGAAACATGAGCTTCTCTAGGGCAGGGACCTTGTGGTGTTTTTATCTCCAGTGTATAACACAGTGAGCACTCAGCCAAGGTTTGTTGCTTGCTTGACTGGAAAGGCTTTTCTGTCCTCTAAAAAGCAATGAGAAGGGCTATCGACCTTATGAACGATTTAAAAGAATCATTGTTGTCCCCGCTGAGGGTAAGAAGGGGGTTGCAAATCAGAGCTTTGGCTAATCAGGGTCACAAAGTCAGCGGGGATTACCTAGAGAAGGAAGACACAAGGCTTAAGGGAATGCCTATCGTTGATAGTAAGACCCACTGAGACCTTTCATTCTTCATGTCGTTGATAGTAATACCCACTGAGACCTTTCAATCTTCATGTCATGGTCACATAATCCCAGGAGAACTCCCATGGGTTCCCTTTCAATGTACGTTGTGTTCTTACAGCAGGGGAGTGGGGTCAAGGAGTGTTACTCAGGACATTCCATAGTTTTTGGGAATCTAGGTTAAAGGCAGGATGACAACGGGCAGGGCCATGCTCGACGAGGTAGAGTCCCTGGAGTCTAGGGCTTCCCCTCACTCTGTATGTCAGCCCTCAGCAGCTGAGAGTGAAGACACGCTCAAGCACAGTGGCCAAGTGAAACCCACTACTAGCCTCTCTCTTCTCTTTTATCACATAAGGCCCTTGGGTGTGAGATGCATGGCCATTGCTGGTGAACATGGCAGTCTCACACTCACAAAGGATATCTGATTTAGACTCTGAACGTTATTTCCAAGTAAAGTGATACCGCTGTCACAGAGATGCAGTGGCAAAATTGAAAGACGTAGCTTTTGTCATACAACTTGAACCTGGTGTCCCATGACCAGATGGTACTTTCTGAAACGCACTGTGAATCCAAAATTCGAATACATTCTATAATGATCTTGCAGACAGCACAGTTGTTTTGCACGTGCATGTGTGTGTGCGTGTGTGCAAAGCATGTCTATTTGTTAAATATGAGCAATGTTTACAACTGTTTGGCATGTCACTACTTTTTAATGTAATAGGAAACACCTCTCTAGATTTTCCAAGAGGCCCTAGCAAGCATAGAGCTATTTATAGGATCAACAGACAATGGACATTGAATCCATTTTATCAAGGAGAAAATTACAATTTACTTACTACTTACCAAATTAAGTTTTGCCCAGAACTCAGGTCCTTCTTCCATTCCTCTGAGGCTCGGTGGAATGTACCAAAAGCAAATATTGGCATATTCAGGCTGAGGATTATGAAAATTTAAAAATCGTTTTGTTATCATCAGATTTATTTTAGAATGCAATTAAACAAATAATTCTAGACTCTTGGCTAGTTTCGTTGCATTATCATGTATGTATAACCTTGATAACAAACTCGAATCTGATAGAATAGACATCCATTCTGCCTTACTTCTGATAACAGCCTATTGAAAAAGTGTATTCTCCATTGGGTGCACCTAGAGGGTTCTCTTCCCTCTAGGCAAAAATGAGCAAAGATCTGAAAAAAACCCCAAAAACATAATCAAGTTTGAAGCTGACTCAATCCAGCTCTGACCGTCATTTAACTCCAGTTATTCATACGCTCAGAGATCCCCTGGCTCCTCCCTCTTCAATCCTCTTCCTGAAGTTATTTCTTACACCACCATATCCTTTCAATAATTCATTTGCTGCTTAAGGCAGCCAGAGTTGGCCTCGGTTACTGGCTACACTTGACCAATGCAAAAGCCCTGATTACCTATGAGTTGACAGCAGGATGACATCCTTGGGTTTCACTAACCAGTTCTACCCCAACCCTAGCCAATACTGCTTTGTGGGGGGGGGAAGAGCATCACCTTGACTCTTGACTTTCAAACATCAGTAAAAATATGAACCAGTTAGGGAGCCTGTCCAAAAATGTTGATTCCCAGTTCCTGTGCTCAGAATGCCCAGAGTCTGATTAAGTCCACCTTGAAAAGGCTGAAGAAATGGCATTTTGTGAAGCATGCCAGGTGATTCTGAAGTGGGTGGTGTATGGTCTATGATGAACTCTGAACTAAGCTAGACGGCCATAACCCAGTCATCTTCCCCACTAATCTGTTTCTTTGTTGTTTTTTTTCCATCAGACATGATTTGGTTAAACACGGGATAACATTCTAATAGGCTTTAGCCCAGCCATTATCACACGGACAAGGCTTTGTCCTCACTGGACAAAAACACAGACTGTGTCATGCCAAAATGACTTCTACTCCATGACTGGGTAGGTGATTAGGGATATTATTTTGGGGGGTTCATGAATTAAACACATGGAATTATGAGTCACACCCACCTTCTTTATCTGCTGTTTAGCACTGACAGAATTTGAAATGACTTTCATTTTCTACCACAAACACAGTCTGTAGGTAATAAACAACGTTATAATAGTTCTCAGTAACCATCAGAATTATGCTCCAGTGTCAGTACAAAGCTTAAAAGCATTTCAGAAGGAGGAAAAAGCTATCATCTCCTATCTTAAAATAAAGACTGGTACTATATAATAAAGTTCTGATTTTAGTGGATTTTAAATCACAAGTGAATGTGAAATATTCCCAGTTCAACAAGATGAGTTCTTGATTTGATCTTCCTTTCATCTTTGAAATTTTTAACATTCTTATTGGATTTGACAAGAAAAGAACTACAAATCTTCAAAACATGAAGTAGTTAAAAATGAAACACTATGAAATTCAACTCAATTTCCACAAACATTTATCATGAGACTACAATGTTTTTTCCCCAATCTTCTCAATTTATACTTGGATTTCTGAATTATCATTGATTTAGCTTTTCTAAGATAGGATGTACTAGGCTTCCGAATTCTTTAAGCATTTAATGCAAATAGATTTAAAAAAAATAAAGTAGCTACGGCTGATTAGAAAGTAGAAGAAAAATATAGCAATTATCTGTAGGATTTTTTTCCAAATTCCATTTATGTCAGTTACCAGTGTGTTGCCTCTCAGCCCCAAATCCACCCTTTCTTGGTGTCCTGCAGTCGGAGGAGGACTCTGCAAATACTTGGATTTCTCCCTTGTCATCTGGGCCTATCTTACCAGTTGTCAGCAGAGGGCGCTGGAGAGACACTGGAGAAAACGGGGGCATCTCTACCCGACTTGGTGTGCGCCTCTTCGGGGTCTTTCACAGAATGTGTGGTTCTTTTCAGCAGCTCTGGGGACCACAGGGTTGGAGGCCCACAAGTGGCTTTTTCTGGCATATTCTCTTCAGATGGTTTCACAAGGGAGTGATGCCAGCTAGGCACCCTGTCTTGGATGCCCCTCTGGCACCCCTTGTGGGTAGCTTGCAGTGATTTCTAGGTTGTGGCATGCCCTTGTGAATGGCTTCCCTCAGCTCTGCGGAGAGTGGGTTTCTAGTGAGTCCCCCACCACTGTGACTCCTCATTGAACTTCTCTGCCATCCTATGGCCCAAGATCACGGTCTCCCGGAAGAGGTCTGGATCTCAGCCTTGGGAGGGGGTGGCCTCTTGGGTGCTCTATCTCAGTTCTAGGAATGGTGGCTGTTCTCTATTGTTCCTGTTCTTGTGTGTTTTTAGGGCGCTCTCTCTCCTATGTTGCAGTCTCCCATGATGCCATTCTCCTCTGAATAACTCTTTATATTACACTTTCCCGCTTTTGTCTTCTGAATGGATCTTGACTAACACATCATCAAATGTGTTATTCCCTTTCATTTGAGTGGAAGCATTATAAAACGTTTTACAATAAGCTTTATCTGCTATTATAGGCTCTATATTTTACAAGTTAGGACCTAGACCTTTTAAATTGGTTTTCTTTGGTAAGTTTGTTTTTGTTTTTGTTCTTGCTGTCTTTGTAGAGATGGATCTCACTATGTGGCCATGCTGGTTTCAAACTCCTGGTCTCAAATGATCCTCTCACCTTGGCCTTCCACAGTGCTAGGATTACAGGTGCGAGCCACCATGCCTTGCCTGTTTCGATATTTTAGTAGTGACATATCTGATTCCTCTTGTTCAAACGTTCTCTTTTAGAATGGAGTAGCTTCAGAGCTGTGACCTTTGAAAACCTGCAAAGCCTTTCTGGAACTTCATTTACTTGGAGAAAGTTTGGTGCTCCATATGGCGGACTACCTAGTCATTTCCAAAATTATTAACAGTTGAAAAACACATGTCTTTGAATGTTAGCACACAAAAAATTGAGGGGTGGGGGAGGGTTCAGAAACTACCTATGGGGCACAAATGTTCACTATTGGGGGAATGGGCCACCTGAAACCCAATCCCCATCACTACAAAATATGTCCATGTAATGGGCACACATATGTACCCCTTTGAATCAAAATTAAAAGAAACAATTTTTTGAGTTTTTCCTGTCTCTTTTCCTCTGTAGCTCGTGTTTTATATAATGACCTTTTCAAGAGGTGCCAAAGCACTAATGAGTACTTTTTAGAGTAGAGCCTTTCATATACCACTTAATTTTAATTCCTTATATATATGAAAGTCCAACTTCCTGGGTGTCCTAAGAATACATTTAGTCTATGTTTTCTAAAAACCATAATATTGAGAAGGCATAAAAAGGAATCTAAGTGAATGATGAAGGGTACAAAAACCCAGTAGCAGCAAGTGCATCTTCATAATCTTTAAAAAGCCACAAAGAAGGGGAGGCATGCCATTAGAGAAAAGATGGATACATTCTATCCTGATTTTCAATTAGGAAAAAAATAGATTCTAAGGTACTTTGATGTCAATTTCAGGAAGAAAATTATTGAGCAAATGATACGAGACTACTTGGGAAAGAAATTAGTGGTCACTGAGAGGTAGTAACTCGCATTCTCTAAAACTGAGTCCTATCGAAAGAAATTTATCTCCTTTGCTTGCAATGTCATTAGATCAGAATAATAGTAATAAAAAAACAAAGCTAGCCCTACGCATTATATTTGGTATGAATGCAGAATCTAGCACACAGATTCAAACAATCAATCATGCAAATATAGAATAGGGGAAAGCTGGCATGGTAAATTTCAGTTGACTTCAAACTATAGGTTTAAATATAAGATTAGACTACTGAAAAATTTCAAAGGTAGTATTGGAGAGCACAAAAATCTTGGATTTGGGAGTCACAAAGATATGAGTTTGAATGTCACTTTATCAGCTCTTTCCTTGGATAAGTATAAAACCTTCTAGGCTTCTGTTTCCTAAATTATAAGATGTAGATGATACTGTCTGCCTTATCAGGTTGGTTTGATGAGTAAAGAGATAATTTATTTCCAATATTTAGTGCCATGTCTGGCACACAGTAGGCAAGCTATTAGCTTAGTGACTATTATTTGGGGCTATACTGGTAGAAAGAGATGTCCTTTTTAAGTAGATGAACAGCTCCTTTATAATCTGTACTAGTGAGACACATCACTATGTTAATTTCTGGGTACTATATTTGAGGGAAAACATAAAAAAATGATAATGTATCCAAAGAGAAGCAACCAAACTGTTCAACCTAATAAGCAAACTTTTCTGTGCTACAGATTTTGAACTAGGCATTGGGATAAGAAAATGACTTACACTATACACTTGCCTCTAGGGATCCAGAGACTAGTAATAGAGCCAGTTACAGACAGTTAAACTGCAAAGAAATGAGCATTAGAGAAGAAAAAATTTATCATAATCAAGAAATATTCCTGGCAAAAGGACTGCTTCTACACTGCACAGGCAGTGGCAAGTTCAGTCGACTCTCTGTATCTGTGAGTTCCACATCTGTGGATTTGGTCAACCAAGACTCAAGAATATTTGGAGGGAAAGGAAAGAATGATTTCTTCTGTACTGAATACTTACATACTTTTTTGTCATTATTCCCTAAACAATACAATAACGATTTACTTAGACTTTACATTATTTTATAAGCTATTATAAGTAATCTCATCAATTAAAAGCACACAGGAGGCTGTGTGTAGGATGTATGCAAATACTGTACCATTTTATACAAGAGTTGTTTCTTAAAAACTCATAAGATGGGTATCATGTTTGTATATATTCTACGAACATCCTTTTGTATACTCTATTTTTTATTCTTTTTTTTATTTTTTATTTTTGAGTTGGAGTCTTACTGTCACCCAGACTGGAGTGCAGTGGCCGCTCCTGGCCACCACAGCCTCGACCTGCTGGGCTCCAGCGATCCTTCTGCCTCAGCCTTCCAAGTAGTTGGAACTACAGGCGCACGCTACCACACCCGGCTAATTTTTTTTATTTATTGTAGAGATGAGGTCTCGCCTGCCCAGGCGGGTCTCGGACCCACAGGCTCAGGCAATCCACTCACCTCAGCCTCCCAAAGGCGCAGGATTACAGGCTGAGCCACCGAGCCCGGCTTGTATACTTTATTTTTTAATTTTAATTTTATTTTTGAGTTGGAGTCTCACTCCATCACCCAGGCTGGAGTGCAGTGGCATGCTGACAGTCACTCCAGCTTCGACCTGCTGGGCACCAGCGATCTTTCCACCTCGGCCTTCCAAGAAGCCAGAACTACAGGTGCATGTTACCACACCTGGCTAATTTTTTATTTATTGTAGAGACGAGGTCTTGCCAAGTTGCCAGGGCTAGTCTCGAACCCGCAGGCTCAGGCAATCCACTCGCCTCAGCTTCCCAAAGTGCTGGAAATACAGGCTGAGCCACCGAGCCCAATCCTCTTGTATACTTTAAATTGGGGGTCCCCATTCCCTGGGCCACAGACCCGTATCCAGTCTGTTAAGAACCAGGCCACACAGTAGGAGATGAATAGCAGGTGAGCGAGCAAAGCCTCATCTGTATTTATAACCACTCCTCATCGCTTGCATTACCACCTGAGCTCCACCTTCTGTCAGATCAGCGGCAGCATTAGATTCTCATAGGAGTGTGAGCCCTATTGTGAACTGCACATGGGAGGGATCTAGGTTGCATGCTTCTCCTAATGAGGCTCTAATGCTTGATAATCTGAGGTGGAGCTGAAGTGGTAATGCTAGTCCTGGGGAGAGGTTGCAAACACAGATTAACATTAGCAGTGAGGTTTGACAGTACAGCCACCATAATAAATCAATTGCTTGCTGACTTATATCAAAACCCTATCAGTGAGCAGCAAGTGAGTTGACATACTTCAATTGTACAGCTGCATCTGGTGGAGGCTCTAAGTCAGAATCTGACACTTAATTTAGTCTGTGTGGGCCCACCCATTATTTTATTTACTACTTCTGTTCGTGCCTCTTTTTTTTTTTCAGTGAGTTGTATAATTTTTTTCATTATATTTTGCAATGTAATAATAATAGAAATAAATGAAGTGCACAGTAAATGTTATGTGCTTGAATCATCCCAAGGCCAACTCCCTTACCCCGATCTTTGAAAAAGTTGTCTTCTATGAAACCAGTCCCTGATGCCAAAAAACAGGCTGGAAATGCTGCTTTAAGTCATCTCTAGATTACTTATAATACCTAATACAATGAAAATGCTATGTAAATAGCTGCTATACTATTTTGTGTCTATGGTTGTACTTTTTAAATTGTTCTATTGTTAATTTTCATTGTTTTCTTCCCCCCAAATGGTTTTGATCCATGGTGGGTTGAACCTGAGGCTGTGGAACCTGCAGAGATGCAGAACCCACAGATAAGGAGAGCTGACCGAACTTGGACAGGGTGTATGGAAGAGGAGTGAATTTGTAAATGGAGACAGGAATCCTATCCCGAAGGGCTTCCTCATATGCCATGCGTTGAAGTCTGGACTTCATCCTAGAGGCAATGTGAGGCACTGGAGGGTTTCACTACTCTAGGGAACAGATTTCATTTTAGAATGGCTACTCTAGCAGCAGTGTGGAGGATGGGCTGGAGGAATGTAAGACTGGCAGTGGGGACAAATTAGGAGACGGTCCCAGTCTGAGGAGTGATGAGATCCTGAACTAAGGCAGTGGCTCTGGGAATGGAGAAGACTAAGCACCCAAGATATCTCTAGGGGAAAAGAAAGGGAGATATTGAAAACAACATCAATATTTTTGCTTGCGTGGATCACAGCTTTAAGGAACAAAAGGAGAACGCAGAATTTGGCTGAGGAAAATGATTACACTCCAGCTTTAGAAATGTAGAATTTAAGATGTCTTTGGAGTCTGAGTGAAAATTTGAGGATATACCCATGTACAAAGAACTAGAGTTAGGAGGTAAGTCAAGGATGGAGACATGCATTGAGACATCTGATAGAAAAGCTCTACATGTGGTAAGATATTTCAGGGAAAGTATGTGGACAGAATAAAGGGCCAAAGACAAAAGAGGGTAGAAGAATATTTAAGGGGATACCCAGATGAAGAGACCCTTACATGGACAGAGAGAATAAAAAGTCACAAGGAAAAGAGAAAAACCAGGGACGGAAACCAAAGAAATCAAGATAGGAGAGAATATGATAAAGGCATGAAGTGAATAACAGTAAAACGCTGCAGAAATTCAATGAGATGAAGATTAAGCAATGTGCATCGGATTTAGCAATTAGGAAGTAGTTGTGATCTAATAAAACTATTTAACAAAATAATGATGTAAGATATATTGCAATGTATTTGAGACATATTAGTAGTAAGGCTTGAAAACTATTAGAACATGAATAATTAGAGCTATCTGGAAGAGGAATGTACTAGAAAATTGTCTGCCATAGGAAGTGTTCAAGCAGAAGGGACCACCTGTAACAGGTGCTGTCCAGAGAGGTTTCTTGCAATGAGCAGGAAGTCAACTTTATGTCCTTGAAGGTATTTTATAACTCTAAAAGTTTATAAAACATTAATAACTTTTCCTAATGTAACTCAGGAAAAGAAAAATAAAAAAGTTGAATAATTAAGGCTCTTCCAAGAGATCGAAATAAAATATATGAATGGTAATATATGAATAAATGTACTTCTAGGAAGACATCTATTAGATCTTAGATCCAACACAGAAAAATAGAGATATAATTTTCAGGGGCCTATGAATAATGCAGAATATACTTGAAATGATAACTTTCTATCATCTTCAAGAACATACGCATTGTTCTTGAAGTACTGGGTATTCTGTTTTGTTATGTTTATTTACTGTTTTCAAAGCTCCACTTAATGTTCTGGTTACTATCTGCTAGACGACAGTGACACTCTCTCAACAAATGTATATATGTATATATTCCTTTTTAATAAGCTCATCTTTTTATACATATTATGTATAATAGCTGCTACATTAGGAAACCTCTCTGGACAGTATCTGTAACAGGCAGTCACCTCTGCTTGCGATTTATCTTACATCATCTATATATTTGTTAGCGAAGAGGCTAATCAACTTGGCACTGAAATTCAAGGTCTATTTCTACCTTATTTCTCAAGACAGGATAAAGAGAAAAGAGACAAGTGCAGATTACATATAAAATTCCTTACAGTAGACATTCTGGAAGACCTTTTAGGAAGCCACCCTCACTGCTTGTGGGTCAACTGGCTCTCATAGGTAAAATATCCCGGGGCAGAAGGCTGACTAATGATGAAAACCCCCCTTAACTCTCATTATAAGATGTGAATGTTTGCAATTCCCTAAAGATGATGGTAAGAGGTTCCTCTTTCATTTTTCTAAAGCTTCAGAAGAATATATAAATGCCTTTTTAATAAGCTCATCTTTTTTCTCATTACCCTTTCTCTCTGCTTTACCCAGAGACTGGTTCCAAGGAATTCAGAACTTTCCATAAGTACTAAAACTCTCCTTGCCAGAGAAAACAGGGAAACTCATGAGAATATAAAAAATGATCAAACTGAACTCAAGTCAATCATATAACTGTTGTTTCTACCCGACTGGCTTAGGGATGCACCTCTGAAAAGTATAGGTATTTTCTTATATGGTTGTAATGCCCTTATCATGCCTCACAAAATTGCCAATAATTCCTCAACACATCTGGTTAATAACTAGTTTATATTCAAAATTCCCTAGCTGTTTCAAAAACCACTTTTTACAGCTGGCTTGCTCAAATTGGGATTCCAACAAGGTCTATGTCCTGCATTTGGTTGTTATGCCCCTTCAGCCTCTTTGAACCTAAAGCCATCAACCCTCCTCCCTCCTCTAATTTTTCTCTCTGTTACTGGCCTGTTGAAGAAACCAGGTCAACTCTCCTGTAGAATTTCTCACATTCTAAATTTGTCTCTTTGCTTCTTTATAGTATTATCAGAAAGTCATTTAAATGCGGATTCCCTTGGTATGTGTGCAAGAGACTTTATATCTATGGCTTTCAGGAGCCTTGGAATTGTAGAAACTTCTAATCTTGATGCCTCCTTTGTAGATAGTGGTGGAAGCCATGGTCTAAATTCTCTGCAGTAGTATTTCCCAAACTTTCCCGAATACTATCTTATCTTACTGGGAGGGTTCCTGCAACAGTTTTCCAATTTGCCTTGTTTATTTTTTCTTGCCCTCTCTTTAGCTCCATTCTTCCAGCATTCCTCTCTTCTCAGGACATCCAGCATGAGCTTTCAAAATGGAAGTCAGACTCTTGTCTTCTCAAAACGCCTCCAGTGACTATACTTTTTGGTAAAGGCTAAACGTCTTGCCTTGATCTGATTGATTCCCACCTAACCTGGTCCCTGCCCATCTCTCCAACCCCATCACTGACTGCGCTCCACCTCTCTTGTTTGGTATACCTCCTTTGAGTTGCTCAAACACACAGATCACGTTTCAGCTTTAAGTCTCTACAGTTGTTTACTGATTTTGCCTAGCATGCCTGTTCCTCAAACATCTGCATGGCTTGCTGTTTACCATCATTCAAGTCTCAGCTCAAAGACAACTTTAAAAGCCCCTATCCTGTCTACCCAAACCAACAAGCCACCTCTGCCCTCGGTTCAGCATTTGATTCTTTTTTCCCCATTATAGTACTCACTACATCTAAACTGTCTAATGACTTATTTGTATGCTGGATTATCTGTCATGATTCTGTGTTATTGTTTTCTTAAGACCTCTCCCTATCTGATATTGCCTATGTATTGATTTGCTTCTTTATTGCCTTTTACTTTCCATTTGAATATAAGCACCATGAGAGCAGGGATGTTGCCTGTCTTGTACCTCCAGTGTTTACAGCTCTGTCTGGCATGTAGTAATTGTTCAGTGCACCTTATTCAATAAATAAATACCAAAAGTCAGCTAGATTGCTTATATGTAGCACAGTCTCCTAGACTGGAATCTCTAGGTGATTTTTTACATAGGTTAAAAATTGCCATGATGTGTATATTGTAACAACACCTAAGATAATCTCACACTTTATATTTCTTAAAACTCAGAATTAAATATTAATTTTTAATATTTTCTAATCATTTGTCTTAGAAAAAATATTCTCTAACTTTGTAACTACCTTATTCCTTCTATATAGCAACTAATCCAGCAATATCAACAACAAAATTACTTATTTTCCCATTGCTCCAAAGCTAATATGCTCTCATTATTTTATAAAAAGAGAAACTGTATGCATTACTGTACATTCACTTAATTGATTTTTCACATGCAGGCACCACTACAGCACAGTTGAATATTTGCAGTACAATCATTATGCAATTTATATATCAAGATAGAGGTCATAATTTATTCAGTATTATCCCTGGTAATTATTATTGAGCATTTTAATTTTCAATACTTAAAGGCAAGTATATTCTCTGTGAATCCAGCAAAGGAAAAATACTCACTAATAGAGTAAATTAACATAATGGACTCTATGAATTAAGCTAATGACTTGTTTCTAAGTCTGCAACACAAAACCCAATGAAATATAACAGATTAGAAAATTACCACTTTCATCATTGTTGACTGACAAAAATCACAAGCACAATTCTGCAATCACTTACTTCCATCAGTAACTTGAATCCTTTGCGTTTCTTGATTTCATCCACTAGGTACCTAAAATTAAAAGTTACAATAGTATTTATAATCTGCAACCTAAAAACACCATGAACATGACTGATGTATGCCAAAACTGTTATTTCTGATACAGAGAAAGGGCATGGAAATAAGACAGATATAGGTAGGGGTACAGGTATTGACAGAGGTAGATAAATCGATACTCCAGACCTACTGCAATCCCTTGCACTTGAGTAAAATGATATATCTTTTTGATGAGATGATGTCTACTTCACATGTTATCATCAGACTTGAATTCCAATGAGAAAAGCCAAATAAAGCAGATTGAATATACATCTCTGAACATGTGGGTTTTACATCTACATCCTAGATAGAGATTTAGCATGGATACTTAAATTACGTAGCTGCCTTGGAGAAAAGCTGCCTTGGTGAATCATCCTGCTTGTAAGTTCATTTAAGATCAAGAATGCTCAACATCCTCTTCTCTAAGGCTAGCACAGAGAGAAAGAAGACTGATAATCAGTATCATGTTAGAAGTAAGTAGGTTGTAGACTGTTAGAATATCTATGAAGTCGTCTTGAAAGTCAGGGAAAAGAGAATTATCCTACATAAGCAGAGAGCATGGATGCATGAGATATGAAATGTGATTGAGAAAAGACAAAAGCAACACTGAAAACATAGTACTCTATGTAATAATAAGATGGATTCCTCTCTCTGAGCTTAGTTTTTGCCTATATAAAAAGAGAAATCCGAAACTCATTGGCTTTGAAAAGTAGTTGTTTAATCATGAGTCTTAAAAAGTTCACAGCACTTGATCGAGTATTTCAAATTTGGGGGTCAAATGTAAGGAAATGATAAGAGATGCTGACAAAAATGTTTGCCAGAGCGTTTATTGTGATTTTATACATAATAACAACAATAAAAAAAGAAAAAACCCCCTCACACCCAACATAAGAACTGCCTTGAAAATTATATTGTAGGGGGGTACATAACATCAATAAGGGCACCAGATCCTAATCCAGGCAAAGCGAGGTCCAATGGGAGGCCCAAAACCTCACCTGACTTGAACCCCACAATTTTAAAATAAAAGAAAAAATAAAATAAAATACACCTAAAAGAAGAAGAGAAAAAAGAAAATTATATTGTGTCATAGAATTATAGTACCATGATCGTGTCACCAAATCATATACAATCAATTAATATTTACAAACACACAAAAAATACTTCTCTTGGACCTCAATTCTCTAACCTGCAAAACTGAACTAGCAATCTGTTTTTCCAATCTGAAAAGGTTGTTGTAAAGAATTTAAATAAAATCGTAAACATCAAAATATTTCAGACAATAAAAATTGGAAAGACGGTTATTATCCTTACATCATTTGCTAAAGGTTGTTTTATAATATGAATATGAAATACACTAGGTTGTCCTTATTTCCAAATTTTATTTATATCACTTTTTGCATAAGGCTAAATATTGGTGTTTGCATATAGATCATATATCTTTGAAATGTACAAAGACTTATAAAAATCTCATAAAAATTCTATCAGTACTAACTAGTAATACAGATCCTTTATTTTGAGCAATAATTATGTGACCATCCACACACAAAAACGCATACACCCTATTTGATGTTCACGTACTCCTGTCCCTGAATATTTTTTCAGGAGATGTTATGCAGCTATAAAGTTTTTTAATCTTTTAGCATATTGCCTGACTTTCAAAAAAAAAAGTAATTCCATTGTTCAATAAGCACTCGAAAAGGTGCTCAATATTACTGATAATAAAATAATTGTAAGTGGGCCGGGCTTGGTGGCTCAGCACTTTGGGAGGCCGAGGCAAGTGGATTCCAGACCAGCCTGGGCAACTTGGCCAGACTTCGTCTCTACAATAAATTTTAAAAAATGAACTGGGCATGGTAGCACATGCTGGGCATGGTAGCACATGCTGGGCATGGTAGCACATTCCAGTTCTGGTCACTTGGAAGGCTGAGGCAGAAGGATCTCCGGAGCCCAGCAGGTAGACACTGGGATAGCCACGAGGGTGCCACTGCACTCCAGCCTGGGTAACAAAGTGAAATACTGACTCAAAAAAATAATAATAATAATTGTAAGTGAAAACAGCAATACAGGCATACCTCCAAGACATTGTGGGTTCAATTCCAAACCACTGCAGCAAAGTAAGTCACACACATAGTTTGGTTTCCCAGTGCATATAAAAGTTATATTTACATTATACTGTAGTCTGTTAAGTATGAAATGGCATTAAGTCTAAAAAAAACCCCCAAGGTACACACCTTGATTTAAAGCACTTTATTGGTAAATGCTAAAGATCATCTGAAACTTCAGTGAATCCCATATTTTTGCTGGTGAAGGATTTTGCTGTGGTAATGATGGCTGCTGACTGATCAGGGTGGTGGTTGTTGAAGTTAAGAGTAGCTGTGACAATTTCTGAAGGTAAGACAACAATGAAGTTTGCTGCACTGATTGATTCGTCCTTTCACAAAAGGTTTCTCTGTAGCAAGCGATGCAATTTGAAAATATTTTGCCCACAGTGAAACTTTCAAAATCAGAGTCAGTCCTCTCAAACTCTGCTACTGCTTTATCAACTTAGGTTATGTAATATTCTAATCCTTTGTTGTCATTCCAACAGTGTTCACAGCATCTTCACCAGGTAGATGCCACCTTATATAACTACTTTCTTTGCTCATCCATAAGAAGAGATGTCTCTTCAGTTCAAGTTTTATCATGACACTGCAGCCAAGTCAGTCACTTCAGATTCTACTTGTAACTCTAGTTCTCTTGCTATTTCAACCACATCTTCAATGACTTCCTTCCCGGAAGTCTTGAACTCTTCACAGTCTTGAGGGTTGGAAATAACTTCTTCCAACCTCTGTTAATGCTGATATTTTGACTTTCTCCCTTGAATTACAAATGCTCTTAATGGTATCTAGAATGATAAATTCTTTCCAGAAAATTTTCGATTTACTTTGCCCACATTCATCAGAGGAATCACTATCTACGACAGCTACAGCCTCATAAAATGTATTTCTTAAATAATAAGTTTTAAAAGTTTTAAAAGTTAAAAGTACTTATTGATCCATGTGCTGCAGAATGGATAAAAACAGGCTTAAAAACAAGAATCTTCTTGAACGTCTCGATTGGAACTCTTGGTTGAACAGGTGCATTGTTCATGAGCACTAATATTTTGAAAGTAATCTTTTTTTAATCTGAGCAGTTAGTCTCTACACCATCTGTGAATAGATCAGGTTTTGTTGTTCCATTTATAAGCACAGGCAGAGTAAGTTTAGCATAGATCTTGGTGGTCTCAGGATTTTTAGAATTGCAAATAAGCAGTGGTAACCTAAAGTCACCACCCGTATTAGCTCCTAAAAATAAAGTCAGCCTGTCCTTTGAAGCTTTGAAGCCAGACATTGACTTCTCTCTAGCCGTGAAAGTCCTAGATGGCATCTTCTTCCAATATAAAATTGTTTTGTCTACATGGAAAATCTGTTGTGTAGTATAGCCACCTTCATCAATGATCTTAGCTAGATCTTCTAGATAACTTGCTACAGCTTCCCTAACTGCATTTGACACTTCACTTTGCACTTTTAGGTTTCTTTCCTTAAATCTCATGAACCAACCCCTGATAGCTTTCAACTTTTCTTCTACAAGTTCAGGCCTTGGCTTAAGGGAATGCTGTGGCTGGTATGATCTTCTATCCAGACCTCTACGATTTTCTCCATATCAGCAAAAAGTTAGTTTTGCTTTCGTATCATTCATGCATTCATCGGAGTAGCGCTTTTAATTTCCTTCAAGAACTTTTCCTTTGCCTTCATTACTTGGCTAAATGTTTGGTGCGAGAGGCCTAGTTTTCGGCCTGTCTCAGCTTTCAGCGTGCCTTTCTCGCTGAACCTAATAATTTAGGACAAAATCATGGACTTCGCAGAAAATGGGATGGAGTTGGAGACAATCATACTTAGTGATCTATCCCAGAACCAAAGAACCAAATACCACACATTCTCACTCATAAGTGAGACCTGAACATTAATCACAGTAGCACAAGGGAGGAATCAGCAGTCGTGGGACATTGCCAGGGGAGAGAGGGAGAAAGGGGTGCCCCGTAACAACACAAAGTGTGCCTGGTCCTAAATCAGGGGAAGTGAGGACCAGTTGGAGGCCCGGACTTCACCTGCACGTAGATTACATAGGTACCTAATCCTGACTTGAACTCCACATCTTTTTAATAAAATATAAATTTAAAAGATATCAATTGCTAGCTTTTGATTTAAAGCATGAGATATGCAACATTTTCTTTCACTTAAACACTTACAAGTCATTTTAGGGTCATTAACTGACCTAATTTTGATATTGTTGTGTCTCAGGAAGTTACAGAGGTCTGAAGAGGGAGATAGGGAATAGCCAGTTGGTAGATCTGTCAGAACACACACGTTTATAGATTATCTGTCTTCTATAGAAGCATTTCATGGAGCCCCCAAACAATTACAATAGTAACATCAAAGATCACTGATCACAGATATAATAATAAAAAGCATTTGACATATTGGAAGAATTATAAAAATGTGACACAGAAAAATGAAGAGAGCCACATGCTGTTGGAAAAATGGCACTGAGAGACTTGCTTCACACAGAGTTGCTACAAATATCTGAAAAAATGCAATATCTGAAAAGTGCGATAAAATTAAGCACAATAAAATGAGGCATGCCTATACTATGCCGTGCTCCCCAATGATACTGAAAACATATTTTAAAGAGTGGCAACATCCAGTGCTAGTGAGAATGTGGTAGAAAACTGCTACAAACCTTTTTGAAATTAATAGTGCTCATATCTTCTGATCAAGCAAACCACTTTTGGAATGCTGGTCTACCAGGAAAAAAAGTTAATAATACTAAGGATAAATAGATGTACATTTAATATAAATATACGTGCACATATATGCTGTTGTATTTAAAGCCCCTGTGGGGAGTGTGTGTGTGTGTATATATGTACAAAATAACTAAAAATAAGATTACGCTCCAGAAGCTGGCAAATGGCAAATTAAAATGTACGATAGCAACACAATATAATTGGATGCTGCTATTGAAATGAATGGATTATATCTGCTTCACTTAAAGCACAGTAACGTTCATGATGTGTAAGGCATAAAAGTGATGTACTGAGAAATGTGGATAATTTGATTCAATTTTTTTTTTTTTTTGAGTTGGAGTCTCACTCTGTCGCCCAGACTGGAGTGCAGTGGCCGCTCCCGGCCACCGCAGCCTCGACCTGCTGGGCTCCGGCGATCCTTCCAACTCAGCCTTCCGAGTAGCCGGAATTACAGGCATGCGCTACCACGCCCGGCTGATTTTTTGATTTATTGTAGAGATGAGGTCTCGCTGCCCAGGCAGGTCTCGAACCCGCGGGCTCAGGCAATCCACTCACCTCAGCCTCCCAAGGGCGCGGGATTACAGGCTGAGCCACCGAGCCCGGCTTTGATTCAATTTTTAAAGAAATTGTTTAAAAGAAAACAAAAGTAATCTCTGTCTACCTGTATACATGAGCACAGTGTAAAGTCTGAAAGGATACATGGCAAACTGTTAATGCTTACCTGAGGGAGGGGGGAAAAGAGAATTCAGTGGGGGCCAGGAATGATCACCTTTCTATATCTCTCTTCATTGTTTCATACTTGTGGTTATTTGTATACTTTTTGGAAAGTAACTTAATGAAACAAACAATGTGAAGCCCAAAACAAAACAAATAGACGTACAATCTCTGCCTCTATGCGGAAAGTTTTGTGAACTAGCCTTTTTCTCAACCTCTCAGGCACAAATAAATGTATTGGCAATCTGTTAACTCAAAGCCTACGCCGTGATTTCATCTTGAACACCCTGAGGCTCTGAAAAAAGCTTTGCATCTCCAGAAATCTTGGGAATGACTCAGGGTTAAAAGAGTCTAAGTGTATAGTTAAATAACTTTGTGACTATAGGCAAATCTCTTAGTCTCCCTGAGCCTGCGTGGGGAGCCTGCCTCAGTTTCTTCATGCGTGAGGGCAAAAATGTGGAACAAAATCATAAAATGCTTCTCTAACAGATTATGACTGTATGAAACTTACATGTACTACCTATAGTCTCAATTTAGAATACTTCTGTCAAACTAGTGAAAGCTACGACTGGGGAAATGGCATCCTAAGACAGAGCTGAATTATTTCAGTTAAAACTCTGCCTTTTGCTAGCCATGTAAAGTTGGACTTTGTACTGAGGCTAGTATCCCTACCGCAGGCACTCTCAGAACTTGTAAAGCCCAGGGTAAAGAGATCCAACTGAGTGAGTATAAAGGTGATTCAGGGGAAGAAGATCGTTGCTATTGCTATCATAACAAATGTCTTACACCGGAGTTTCCAAGCTATGCTCCATGGTATACCATGTAAGCAGGTTTTCAGCATAAAAGTCTTCCACGGTCAAATAAGTTTGAGCACTGCTAGGCATATCAACTAGACTGATTTTTGCCTACACTTAATAATCTACTTGGCTTCATTCATATGACCATTATCGAGCTGGTTGGATTGTTCAACAATGTTATCAGGAACCAAGTATTTACTATCATTTCAGTCGGCCATAATTAGAGTGTTAGTGAGGTCACCTCTCTCGTTCACAAGAGGACTACCACAGTTCCAAACACCACATTCTTACTCAACAGTGTCTTAAGAAAGAAAAGAGAGGGCTAGAGAAAAAGCATTTTTTCTTTATACATATAGCTATCTAGGTAAGAATATTTTCCCAGCCTGTAATCCCAGCACTTTGGGAGGCCAAGACAAGTAGATTGCCTGAGACTGCCGGTTCAAGACCAGCCTGGGCAATTTGGTAAGACCTTGTCTCTAAAATAAAATAGAAAAAAATTAGCCCAGCATGGTAGTGCGTGCCTGTAGTTCTGGCAACTTGGAAGGCTGAGGCAGAGGGATCACAGGAACCCAGCAGGTCTATGCTGGGGTGGCCATGAGCAAGCCACCGCACTCCAGCCTGGGTGACGGAGTAAGACTCCAACTCAAAAAAAACAATATTTTCCCCAGAAGTCTTCATAAAATTCTTTCTGTATCTTATTGATTGAGCCATATACCTTCCTCTAAACTCACTGTTGGAGAAGAGGATTGGCTAAACCAATGTTCCCAGTTGGGACATTGCTGCCTAAGCAAAATCAAGTTCTACGGGTAACAAAGAAAAGAGAATGGTTCTTGGGTGATCAGTCAACAGAGTCTGTATACTGATTGGAGTAAAGTTAAACACATTTCTATATTACAGGTCCTTTCAAAGCCTGTAATGTCCTAATGAGAACTTTGAATTCCCAAGAGAGGAATAATATAGTAGTCAGCATTTTCCAAACATATTTGACCATGGAACCATTTTTTTGAAAGATTATCTGTTAAGATCATCTGGAAATCTATTGTCCCCCAGAGCATATTTTCATGAATGCTTGTTGAGAGGCATTTCTTTTATAGAGGAATCGCCCTCTTCTTAAATAAATGCTTAAATGAGATGAGTTGTAGGGAGGAAATTCACATTAGTGTTGGGTCATTTTTGTGTTATGTTCCTTGGAATGATTTATTCCTCACAAGTCTTTTTTGAATATATAAAAATATCTGAAAGGTAAAACACATTTCAAAAACTGTTCTTACATGGTGAAAACCAGGAAAAAAAAAAATAAAAAAGAGGTACCATCCTTTTTCGAACACAGTGCAGAAACCATAAACTTCTGTCAAAAGGCATCCAAGTAAGTGAACTCAAAAAGCAATAACAACTTCGTAAAGCTCATCATTGTCCCTTCTAAGCATGGCATAAAAGAGAGGAGAGAAACAAAATACACATTAGCAAGAGTTTCCAACAAACCTACTGGAGTAAAAACATATTAATATTCTGGCTTGATCTTAAAGCATACATTAATGATAAATCTGCTCCAAAACACTTCTTCCTTTACTTACAAGTTTGCTTTCAACATTAGAGATTTTCAATTCTCAGATTTGTTGTATAAGTCTGTTTAATTTGGGGGTTTTCACTTGTCCTTTTGCAAGACATCCTTTTCTCTCTGAAAATAGTCTTTCTAGTCTCTCTCTTACTTCACCAGCCACTTAGAATCTCCCTAGGCCACTTTGGATGAAGTTTCTCTCCCAGTCTTATCTTCTCACTTGAAATTTCTTTTGATGTGCCGAGCCTCCCAGAACTCCTGAGATTTTTCCATCTGCTTTCCGTATGTTCTGCATTTATCAGAACATATCACATGGCTTGTGTAAGTCATCACAGACACCCATGTGCTCCAATCTACTGCACTTGTGATTTTTTAAAAATTACCAACATGAAGAAAAATAAAAAATAAAAACGTTGACAGTTCCATAATCTTCTAGACTCTCTACCTCATGTCACCTAGATAAATACACTAGCACAAATGCATCAGTGTGTAACTACTCACCTTTTCCATAATGATTAACAATAAATCCCTCCATATTCATGCAAATCTAGTAAATGAATTCCATCTGAGAAACTGCGGAGACTGTGTGTCAAGGGAATAGATAAATGATACTCTGGAGACCAAAGTAGCAGAATGGGTTCCTGAGCTGTGCTGTTGTTGGAAAGACTTACACACAACTCTTCTAGGGCTGCTTGAAAAATTACCCCTTAGTGGATATCTGTTTAATCCGAATGCCATGACAAAGGCGTAGAAGGTTCTATCAGCAACAGGTAGCCCATAGTATAGCAAAACACCTTTTACTTTCCTAGGCAGACATCAGAAATACACAATCGCCAGTTTTGTGCCAGAAGTGGGGGTTTTAAACCTCAGCCCTCTGGGTTCCAGTTATGCTTGATTGTTATGTGTTGCTTGAGGCTCTCAACATCACTGATTTTCCTTTTTTTTTTTTTAATCTTAAATGCCTATTCATTTATTTTATTTTATTTATTTTTTTAAACGTATTTTTATTTTAAAATTGTGGGGTACAGTTAAGGGTTAGGTATACAAATATGCATCGTTCGGCACCCTTGTTGATAAGGGGTGTCCCCCCGTCCCCAGACAGATATTAACTACCGTTAATCCCACCACCCTTGCCCTCCCTATCCCCCGCCATAGATTCCCACCACTGTCGATCCTTTTCTTATAGTATTACAATAGATGTTCAAGGTCCACTTATACATCACTGATTTTCAAGCAACCAAAGAAGAAAGCATTTTAGTCATTAATGTTTCCTGAGAGAAATGTTCTCTCCTCAGTTGTGATGACGGGGTCAAATGGAAATTAGGAGACTTAGAGGTCTTCTAGTCACTAATTTTTTTTTCATTCTTGCTGGATTTCTGACAGTGCATAAAATTGGAGTCATTGCCCTCTTTGACATATTCTCTCACTTTCCCAGAGGAAGAGAGAGAGCTATCTGCTTAGGGCAGTGTGCATGATCTATCTTAAATCTAGCCTGTACACAAATTTTAAAATGAAGCTCTTTTCAATTCAGGAATAGGAAAACATTGTTTCTATAGAATTGGTACACTCTTTCCTGTAATACGTCAGGAGAAAAGAGGTGCACAGCTTCTCCAATATTTTAAAGATCCCACCTAGGACCTAGGGACATGGCTACCTTAGCTACAAGAGCTTGTCAGTAAGATGCTCCCCAAATAATAGCACAGTCATTGTGTGCAGCTTACTTTGCTAGAGTTGTTATCTACTGAAGGAAATTATACTTCTTGGAAACAAAACAGTGTCTCTCTGGCTTAGAAATTATGACCTTGGGTGAGAATTGTTTTTATTTGGTCATCTCTGAAGCAAGTTGCTGTGAATCAGTGGGCTCAATGAGAAACAGTATCTCAACCTTCCAGTCAGTGGTTTGAACTGATTTTCCTGGCTCACATAAGTAGTGGTGTTCTAGAACTAGTTCGTGATGGCTCACGAGAGCTCATTGTTAAATATTCAGGAATTTTGCAAACGGCAACTGTTGGTAGGTTACAACTTGCTATGCCAAGAATATTTACACCATGGAAATTGGCAGACATTGCAAACTGGGCCTTTTTTCTTTTTTCCTATGAGAGCCAATTTACCAGCACACCACTGCACATGGGCTTTAACAAACAGAATAGACTCTAGAATTGAGACAATATTCTATCTTTCCTAAAAAGCAGAACCACAAACCAAGCAATGAATTTGAAAATAAATAAATCATGAAAATAAAACCCTTCTACTGCTAATTTACTATAAATCTTAATCCTAGAGAAACTCTCCCCAAATGTATAATTTCAAGTCCATAACAAGTGACATGCCTAAAAGTACTCTTCCCTTTTTCTTGGCATTGGAACTGGGAGAACAGGATGACTTTTGCCCACCCTGGGAATAGACTGTTGGATACCAAGAATGTGGAAAGTTAAGGCAAGAACACAATGGTGTGTAACAGCAGGAAAGAGGAGGGATTATTTTCCTTTTTCTTTTTTTTTTTTTTTTTGAGTTGGAGTCTTACTCTGTCGCCCAGACTGGAGTGCAGCGGCCGCTCCCAGCCACCGCAGCCTCGACCTGCTGGGCTCCGGCGATCCTTCCGCCTCAGCCTTCCAAGTAGCCGGAATTACAGGTGCGCGCTACCATGCCTGGCTAATTTTTTGATTTTATTGTAGAGATGAGGTCTCACCTGCCCAGGTGGGTCTCGAACCCGCGGGCTCAGGCATTCTGCTCACCTCAGCCTCCCAAAGGCGCGGGATTGCAGGCTGAGCCACCAAGCCTGGCTGGATTATTTTTCAAATATTTAAATACAGGTCACAGAGTCTACAGTGATGCTTGCTGAAATGTTAATTCAATTCAATTTAACTTGACAAACATTTACAAACAATGTGTTTGTTGAATTGAATTGAAATGTTAACATTTATCCTCTTGTGATATGTCTCTGCAAAAATTAGAAAGTATTCTTAGACTATAAACTAAATTCCACCCTGAGATGAATGTTAACTTCGTAATAAATACAATCATAAAATATTTATATCTAACCTTATTTCAAGACACCTGTCATTGCATTAGTTCAAAGCTTAGACAAAATCACATAGAGATTCTACCACGCTTAAATAGCACAAGAAAATCCAAAAAAGGGAACAGAGTTTTCTGGCCTTTCAATTGAGTGGGCAACTATGAATATTTATGGTAGACAGTTTTGTTTTTTTCACACTGGGTTTTTATCTCCCCACTTCTAATAACGACACTTTAACCCAACTTTTTTTTTTTTTTTTGAGTTGTAGTCTCACCGTGTCATCCAGACTGGAGTGCAGTGGCACACTCACAGCCACCCCAGCGTCGAGCTGCTGGGCTCTGGCAATCCTTCTGCCTCAGCCTTCCAAGTAGCTGGAACTATAGGCACGTGCTACCACGCCCAGCTAATTTTTGATTTTTTGTAGAGACAAGTCTCGCCAAGTTGTCCAGGCGGATCTCAAACCCGCAGACTCAGGCAATCTACTTGTCTTGGTCTCTGAAAGTGCTGGGATTACAGGCTGAGCCACCGAGCCCAGCCTAACCCATCTTCTAATAAAGGGACATTCTTCACTCGGTTTCAGTACATATTCTATAGGAGGCGTTGACACTCTTCCTGGTGCCAAAAGAGGGCATGTGACTCAACATGACCAATGGCAACATCACATTGCCCTGGCAACAGTGACTGATTCACAGATGGGCTTTTGCCTCACTCATAAATAATCAAACTTTCCTTAGGATTGCTGAGACAGGGATACTCTCTCATTTTGGCCTTGAACTTGAACCTGGAAGAATATCTATCTGACACTCCTGGCAGCCACCTTACTATGTAAGAAAAAACCCAGCATGAAGGAAAGTAGAGCTGAAAGACAGAGAGAGATTAAAGACTGGTGATATTTAGGTACATCAACTAAGCTATTCCAGAAGTCGTCACAACCCTAGTCTTGTAAGTAACACGAGGTAATAAATTACCTTTGTTTATAGTAACTTGAGTTCAGGTTTCTATCACCGATTGCCAAAAGATTCCTGACATAATACTCACAGATATTCCAAACTACTTCTTAAACTTAATCACTAGAATTGCTGACTTCTTAAAGTTTTCTGAAAGTGGCAAGGTCATCTCGTTATCTGCCCTTAGAGCCAAGCCCTTTGCCATGTAACTCGCAATTTTTTCCTGCAGAAAACGCAATGCATACTTCCTGCTTCTTGACATTGGGCTGGGCCATATAATCTGCTTTGACTAAAGGGATATAACACAATCAACTGTAGACATATGCAATCTGGAATTTAAAGTGGGTTTTCATAATTGTTCTCGCCTTCTTGGGCTCCTGTCACAGCCATCCCAAGGATATGCGCCATCTAGCCTGCTGGTCCAAGGAAGATGAGAGATACGTGAACAACCCCAAACCCCCAGCCAGCATGGTAGGAAGTAAATCCATGCTTGCCAACCCGTAGACCTCTGGGGAAAAAAATAATTGTTTTAAGACATTAGATTTCGGACAGCTTGTTGCTCAGCTTACCTCTCCCACTTTCGGTATAGAAAGAAGAAATTGTTACAAATCTCTGAGAAGGTCCTTCAAGTGAAATGTTGAAGTGAAACGTTAAGAGAGAATGAAGAAGGAAGGACTATCCAAACCAGAGACCACAAACTCTGCTGCCCACGGTGCCCAAGCAGTTAAGTAAATAATAACAGACCAAATAGCATGTAACACATGTCAGGCATCGTTCCAAGTGTTCTACAGGCATCAATCCCTTTAACCTTTATGATGATTGTTTGAGATTGGTGCTATTATCATCTCCATTTTCCCGGGACTAAACTGAAGTATAGAGAGGCGAAGAAACTTGCCTAAGTCACATACATAGCTTGTAAATGGTAGAGCTAGGTTTTAAGTCCAGGCTGCCTGCACCCCTATGTTACATAGTAAAAGAAGTTAGTTTTAAAACAAACAAAACAAAATAACCTAAGAAATGATGGGGACTGTAGTTCTCCATAGAATTAAGTATCATCATGTTCAGCTGATTGCAACCATGTGGGGTTGAGAAACTTCCAAGTTTTTGAGAGAAGCCAAAAATGCAGATTTTTGAGAAATCTTCCTATTTAAAAAAAAAGTATTGTATTTATTTATTTATTTTTGAGTTGGAGCCTCACTCCATCGCCCAGGCTGTAGTGCCATGGCTCACTCATGGCCACCCCAGCGTCAGCCTGCTGGGCTCTGGCGATCCTTCCACCTCAGCCTTCCAAGTAGCTGGAACTACAGGCATGCATTACTACACCTGGCTAATTTTTTATTTATTGTAGAGACGAGGCCTCGCCAAGTTGCCCAGGTTGGTCTCAAACCTACAGGTTCAGGCAACCCACTCGCCTCGGCCTCCCAAAGTGCTGGGATTACAGGCTGAGCCACCGAGCCCGGCCAAATAGGTATTTTAAATAAATGTTTGCATTTTTAGCACCATGAAGGTTAACTCTAAGTTGTGAGAGTCCGACAAAACACATTTAAAACTAAATTTGTCTGTGGCCTGACCACCCACTGATCTAAGTTTAGTGGTCCAGTTCTGTTCAGGTGGCAAGCGTCTGGCACCTATATCTCAAGCGCTTTTCTAAGGTCCTTGAAAGTGGTGACAACAGCTTTGTTTCTAATGTTACTACAAGGCAAGCAAAGACGGTGCTTCTACATGGCCATTCCCAGTAAGCCTCTGTGCTGTACCCACCCACATTCTCACAGTTCTGCTTTTCAGGACCTTAAAGTCACACCCAGATTTTTGGATCACCTCACATCCAGAGATCTGGGCCAGGTGCTCCCTCCCTCTGCCTGGATCATTCGTCTCTCCTCTCCATCAGGTATCAGTTGAAAGTCACTTCCTCCAAGAAGCCTCTGCCAAGAACATACTAGAGAACCCTCTGAGTCGTCTTGGAGTATCACACCCCTCCTTTTACCAAAATGGAGGTCATTTGTATTTTATCTGCTTTCTCACCTGAATGTATCTCTCAATAGGCCAGTGTCTTGGAGGGCAGGTGGTAAGACCACTCTGTTCACAATTCCTGACACTTAATAGGTACTGAGGAGATGCTTATTGGATGAAAGAAGGAATTCATAAATTAAAAAATATATACAGATGTTGCCAACGTTACGTTCATTGGGTCTTTCTATTATAGACATACGTGGATAGACACACACACACACACACACACACACACACAACACACACACACACACACACAGGCAGTACCTAGATAAAGCAAGCGCACGATTAACCCTTTCTTCAAGGCCTAATGTGCCCAGGGCCTTCCAGGTCATCCAGAACTTGAATGCATCCGGTCTTCTGCTACATTGGATAGACTTGTCTCCTGTGTCGTAGCTGACGTCATAGAATTTGTCCTGCTGAAAGAGGTAAGATGCCTTGGCTGAGTAGCATTTTTGAAGGAGTCCCTTTGAAAAACAAAAAAAAGAAAGATTACAAGACTGTCCATTTTTAGAATACACTTGATTTTGAAAGCACACACACACACAAACATGGTGTTTGGCTACTTGCACCAAAGGCATCTCTCAGTTTATGACTGTCTTGAATCGGACACAATAGGTGTACATTAACTTTAAGATCTGGATTATCTATTGTGTCTCAAAAAAAAAAAAAAAACTTCTCAGGGTTGTCAATGCTAGAATCCATCTTCACAATTTCATGATAAGTATTGTGAGCCTGATAAGACCATGTCATCATCTGTAAGACATCAAAGTGGGCCAATTTATCAAGATGAAGAAATCTTTCTGTAACTCACTCAAAGCTCCATGTTGGGAGAAAAACCTCCAAAACCTGACATATTTACATACTTTGTACAATTTCATAGGTAAACATGCATACACACACACACACACACACACACACACACACACACACACACACGTTTTTAAACTCTCTTTTCTTCAACTCAAGTCCATTTGAAAAGACCCAGACCGTTCAGTTACCCAGGGATAAAAACCTGAAGAAAGTGCCATGGAAGAGTTTAGCAAAAACTCTTCACCTACAAAAATGGTGGCTACAATCCCAAAGGATCTTTGTGTTTGTCTCACTTTTTGTGTAACCAAATTCCATTCATATTTACTAATTACTTCTCACTAGGAAGTGGGTGACAATTTACTCTGTTTATCAACATCTTGGGGTCTTCACCTTGACCCCAAATGATTAGAGTTAAAGCCACGTACCTTCAATGTCATCTGGGGTCTACAAAAGCCCTGATTTCCTAATCTATCACTCACAGCTCTCACAACTCACAACTCCCTGAGCATCTTCATTTGTGAAAAATATTTATTAGAACCCTCTGCTCCCCGGCGCAGCCAAAATACACAGGGTCCCCAAACCCCTAGATCATGTCCCACTTACATTTTTCTCACACCATTTGCTTGAGCTTGTCTCTATTTTGTCATATTTGACACATTCAAAAGAATGAAAATGTGCAGCTTATTCATAAGTTGTGAGTTGACTGACACTAAACATGGCCTCCTCTCTTTCTCTACATCTGCCCTTCCATCAGGTTCCATCTCAAGTTTTTCTCCCCCTCAGCTTCCTTATCTGCCCATCCCACTGGGTTCATTTTTTCCTTTGATATTTGGCTGCATTTGTTAGCCTTGCTTCTGTGCTTTCTTCACTCGATGAGCACTCCCAGTATACGAGGAGGTGCCAAAAAAAAACCCAGAATTTATTTATAAAAATTTGTGAATTTATTTTTACACATCTAAACTTCAGTCACCTTCAAAGCACTCTCCGTTGGATGCAAAACGCCTATCAAGACACTTGTTCCACTACTCAAAACAAAATTTTCGAACTCATCGATTTTGATGACTTTTAGTGTTCTGCCATTTTTTGTTTCACGTCTTCCATATCAGGAGAACATTTCCCTTTGAGAACTTTTTTCATCCAAGGAAACAAACAAACAAAAAGTCATTCGGGGGAGACAGTGAAAAGGAAGGGTGAGGTATGGGGGGTCATGGCATTTTCGGTCAAAAAGTGGAACACTCCGCATGGTATGGACAGGTGGGTTGTCATGGTGGAAGAACCAGTCACCTGTTTGCCACAACTCAGGATGTTCCTTCCACAAACCATCTCTCACAGCAACGCTAGCTGGTGCACTGATGCCAATGGGTTTCTAGAACACTTATCTAGTGGGGAAAGCCTGTAGTACAAGGGGCATGCGCTCAAAAAGATAATTCTGGGTTTTTTGGGGGTCCCCCCTCATAATCTCTCCTCATGGGCCAAGCAGATTATTGAAGGCAGGAATCATTCCTTACCCATCTTTATACTCACGGAACCTACCATTGTGCTGGGTACAGAGTACTCTCATTAAGCAATCAGGACACTGATTCTACTTCCCATTTGCCATAATTCTCCCCCATTCCCCCGACATGTGGTATGAATAGAATAAACACGGCTACATAACTTCTCATTGGTGCATTTTCCAAACAATGCAAAACTACTCAAGCTGCTCAGGAAGCCACAAAGAAACATCACAATAGACTTGGGGTCCTAGACAGTGTTCCTTCTGATCAGAGAATGGATTCAATGTGCTTCTTTTGACTAATCAGCTTGTGCTTAAAGAATGAAAAGAAAATCTCAAGATATCAAATTCCAACTGAAAGTGCACATTTGCTGTCTTAATAGCAACATTATCTTGGGCAGACACTAATCTGGATCTAAATGTGCTCAAAATGCATGATTTTATGCTATGTAAAAAATTATATACCAAATAGAATCAAGAATTACAAATCCCCCTCAACCAGTATCCACAGTAAACTGAGTAAATGATAATAATCAAAGGAAAACTAGCTTGCCTTCAGCCCGGTGCTGATGGGTGTTCTTGGTAGATACAGCGAAGAGCAGATTGCTCTGACCGAACGCTAAAGTGGAAAAAGTCCCTTACTCTTCGATCTTAGATTTGTATCAGTAATCTCTGTGCTTTGATGGCAGCAGCCACCACTGCATGTTCCTACCCTCAAAAGTCAGGAAATTTGGCTATTGTTTCCATAGCAACTACAGTCTGACCATATATTATAACATTAAAAGGCCAGTGCATATATTTTAAGGACAAGCATGCACACATATTCACAGCACAGGCACACATGCATGCACTTGCATCATGATTATAAATTTACTTCCATCAACCATGAAAGATTTTTAAAGATCCCCAAAGCAAATGAACTTTGGACATATCTTGAGCAAGTTTCAGGGCCTACGGTAGTGACTGAAAGGGAGAGGAGGTTCATTCATTATCAGAAGACAAACTGCATCATCACAAGCAAATGCAGAAGGGGAGAGTCAAGAAAGCATACAGCAGCTTGAATGATTGTCCCACAGTAGTGACATAGTTAATTTCACTGCACTGAAAAATGTTCCTGCCTTGGGAAGGTTTCATAATGAACAACTAAAGGCTTGGGATTTACTTTATCAAAAATAAATGAAAACTTTCCTCCCAAAGTTTCTGCTTTGCATTTTAGTTTATAGTCTTGTATTAAAATGGATGAGATGTTCTTTGGTTTTAAGACATACATCAACGAAGAGAAGATGCTCAGATCTCCAGAGAAAACATTTTGGAATAAGCGTAGTAAAAGTTAACATTGTTGAAAAACTTTAATTAGTTATTATTGTGCTATCAAAGAGAAGGACTGTGCTTATCTTGTTCGTCTTCATACTCTTAATCCTAGTAGGACAACAAATACCAGTTATATGGCTTACAGAACCAAGTATCCAATGAGAATACAAATCGCTTTTTATTGTGATATTAACTCAAACTGTTCTCGAGGATTAGTAGACATCATATTAGGACTTGCCCTGTAGCAAGTGAAAGAAGCTTATGCAAAAGGGGTATTTGTACGGGCTCGTATATGTTTAAAAATCTAGTCACATATAATCTTCAGACACAGTTGGATTCAGGATTAAATAATGTCCATCATCAGGAATCTGTCTTCTCCTCTTGTTCTATTCTGTGTTGCCCTCATCCCTAAGCTGGAAGGAAGTCTGGGAACTGAGGTTTCCATGTGGAACTAGTGAGCATGGAAAGGGGCCCTGTTCAGAGAATGATGGGAAATGGAGGAGAGACAGCTTCTTCTGGTGTTGCTACCCACAAAGAGTCTGCCCTTAACTAAACTTCAGTTGGGCTCCTCTAAACCCTATAGGCTTCCATCTTGGCATTTACCTTTGTAGGCACTGCATGGCCCCATTGTAGTGAGAATCTTGAGTCTGTTTAGAGAACCCCCTCCCCGCTATGAGATCACCCTTGATATCTGACCAAATTCCTTGTCTCTCACCTTTGGTTTCTAGTTATCTTGGCCTGCTGGAAGCAAGAATCCTGTTAAGTTTCATCTGTATGCTCCTTTCATTCCTAATTTTTTCTTAGTAATTTTCCACCCACTGAGCCCCAAAACCTGCTCTTTGGTTATAAATCCCCTCTTGTCCATGCTGTATGCAGAATTGAGCCCCATTCTAAACTGAGGTATCTGTCTTCCTATTGCAATGGTTCTGAATAAATCTCATTTTTACCACTTTAACTACTGGCTTAGGTTTTCTCTAACACCAACCAAGCAGAGAGAGACCCTTGGCCTCCCAACTTCAATTTCTCATCTGAACCTTCTGCCGGAACATAGCAGGAAGCCAACTGGTAGGGGAGCCTGGGAAATTGAGCTTTTAGGAATCATGCCCTTTTGCAGAGCAAAGAAGAGAGAGGCAAAGAGTGAATTATACGGTCAAGAGAAAGAGGCAAAGCACAAGCATACTACCCATGTACAGAAACCACAGCGATCATTTTCCCTCTGTGTTCACAATACCTAACCCTGCACACGATAATCATAATGACCAGAGCTAACATTTATTGAGCTTTTAGTATTTTCCAGACACTGTACATGTATGATCTCATTTAAATCTCACAGCAACCCAATGAGATAAGTTCAATTATTTTTGTCAACCCCATGGTTCATGTTTTGCAACAGTGAGTTGATTACATAAAGTCATGTGGCTACCAGGTGGCAGAGCTAGTTTTCAAACCAAAGCTGCTTGGTCTGAGCTCCAACCTGTTAGACTTTACTGCACCAACTGTGGGCAGTTAAATATATGTGAAAGACTTTAAATATAAATACTCACTAAGACTTACTGGAGAGGTTAGTGAGAAAGATAATGGCAGTAGAAAGCACTTGAACTAAAACTCAGAACAACAAAGATCCTGTTTCAAACCCTTGCCTTTTTCCAATAAACATGTCTTACTAGTGGTGATATCTTGTTTATAAAGCATTTTGAAATTTTTCTGAGTGCTTGTGAATCTGGTATCATTTTAAATATTTAACATATCAGTAGGTTACACATTCTCCTTGTCAAGATTGTCCAGGCCATTTTTGATTTCCACAGGCCAGACCAGATTCTGCAGTCTCTTCTCCAGGAGTCAGTGACCAACCACATGGACCTACTTTAAGTCAGGATTCTGTACGCCACAAAGATTTTCTCTTTTCTCAGTCTTTGCAAGTATGTTTTGCAGCTTACCAAACAAAAGCTACCAAAACGTCTTTCCATACAATTCTTCTTATATTCTGTTCTATGTCACCATTATTTGCCTGCAAAAAAATGCCTAAATTAACTGCCTTAGAAAAATGGCCTATTAATCGTATTTGTAATAGTTAATTCACTCTGAAATTATGTATTAAGGACCTATTGCATAACAAGCACTATGATACCAGGAGTCTGAGCATGCAACTCTATGGAGGTGCTAAGTATCTAAGCTAATATTTGTTGGTTGAATACACAAAAATATATTTAGGCTGCAAATAGAAGAAAGACTTGGCTGTCATCTAGGATAAAAAAGTAAACTTTAAAAATGATTATGCCCTCTGAGATTGGCTTTATTTATTTATTGAGCAAACATTTTTGGTACCTCAATATATGTCAAAAGCTGTGCTGGGCACTGATGATGTAATGGTAAATAAGAAAGTCACTCTCCTTAAGAAGTTTCAGTTAGGGACAGAAAAACAGGTAATTACTGTCCAGGGCTAGAATAGGAAAAAGAACAAGGTGCTGTGGAGCTCAGAGGAAAGTCATTTTTTACTGCCTTAGAGATGCTAGACAGGGATTTTCAGAAGAAGAAATATGTCATCTGAGAGTTGAAAGGTGTGCAGCTGGATAGAAAAGAGGCTAGGATTCATTCAGTACAACTGAAACTAATGAATGAGGTGGGGCATAGCTCGAGAGTACAGGCTAGAAAGGTAGAATGCCAAGTCACCAAGAATCTTAAATGTCACAACAAGAATAATTAGTCAAGGAGTCTTCACAGGCTCATCCAGATATTACAACTTAAACTTCATCACTGATCTGGCAGAACAAAGTGAGAATCAGCAGATGTGGAGTCTGCTTTTGATTTAGTCATTTGTTGTCAGAGCTCAAAGCATGTCACTTACCAGCTTAGGCTTCAATTTTCTCATTGACCTAATGGAAACAACATTACTTGTTTTCCCTATCATACATACACACTAGAAAATCTAATGATTAATTGGGAACATCCCTCAGTCTTTGGCCAAAATCCTACCCATCATTCCTTCTCTCCTGCATGATCCTGTGCCCTCTGACTCCTCCCAGCTGTCACTACCCATTCTTCCTTTGGTTTACTTTATTTCCCCAGGCAAACCGCAAAGCAGAATATCAGCTCTAGACTCCTTCAGGATTTACCAAATGAACATATTATAATACTCGCTCACCTCCCCTTTCTAATGGGATGTATTTGCCAGTTATAGAGTTATAGAAGTAGATCAAGCTGACAGATTATATTGAGGCCATTCCAAGAAATCTTAAAGCAATAGGAAAAGTTGTCCATGATCTTCATCCTCCAAATGGAGCCAAGCCTGACCTTAATTAAGCTCCCATACTTGACGGCCTTCTTAGATTCTGTGGGTCTTTATAGGTCTCAGTGTGGTTTAAATGGAAACCATTAAAGACATCATGTGGAATGAGAGTAGGCCAGGGCATACATTAGGTAGACTGAGAGCTAAGGACCCATCAAATAGCCAGGCATAACTTTCCCAATTGTTTCAGCTTTCTTACACAAATATAGAAAAATGATTGCGTTGACTGCTGACTAGTTGATGCGAGGTGAAGGGAAAAGAGTAAGAAGAGGTTCACAACGCTAGTATTATTCTCCCCAAAAGGAAGCAAATCAGACTGAACCATGGAAAAGGTCACCCTATGAGGCTTAGCTACGAATAAACTGAGAAGGAAAAAAGGAAGGAAGGAAAGAGGAAAAGAGGGAAGAAAGGAAGAAAGGGGAGGGGTGGGAGAAAGAGAAAAGAAAAGAGAGAAACAAAGCAATCATGAACAATATAGGAATATTCCAAGGTGATATTTCCAGTGCTGAAGTACAGGTCAGTTGGCCCAATAAATCTGTTTAAAAGGGTGTAGTTGAGGCTGTGGAAACCAGTAGACTACTTAGTCATCTTCCAACACACTGAGGTCTTGCATTAGTGCACCATCTTGACTAATCTTTTGTCATTTTTGTCTGAATAGATGTTGATGTATGATGTGGGGAAGCGGGAACAGAACCCTCTATCTTCATTTCTCGAAATGCACATCCATCCACTACTTTCGGCTTTCTCTATGTTTTTCCTTCAGCGTCACAAATGCTCCCTCTTTTTGGCTTTCAGATGTATAAAACACATACAAGTCCTATGGCAGGAACCAGAGCTGATCATCAGAATCATTTGCAACATCACAATCCTCACTCTCCTGTCTCTGCTCTTCTGTGTAACTTCCATCTGGCTGACCTCCTCTCAAGCACAGTCGTTGACTGATGGTAGAGCGTTTCATCCAGTCAACTCTATTGTAAGATCTGTTCACTTATTATTGAGGCTCTACCTTCAACTGTAACCAGCAAGGCCTCGTTTTCCTACTCACAGTTATTTCTGCATTTTGCTCTCTATACATTCACCTGTAATTCTAAGCAGGTATTCTTTCATGTGTGGATGCTTTAAACTGGCATCTTTCATTTTCTCCTGTGGCATGTCTTTGATCTGTCTTTTTTGGATTTATTTATTTAAATCATTTTCTTTCTGCTGTAGCTTTTTCATTCTCTGTCGGTGTAGAAAATTGTAAAAAATCATCTGCATCCAACTGGGGGAAAAAAAACCTACTGTTTTTGATCAATGGTCACCATTCTTTTTTTGAACTTGTCACCAAATATGAGCTCTTCTTTGCCTTCTCCTTTGCAGTCTGAAAGGCTAATTTCAGACACACTGTGGTCCATTGGAGGTTTCAATGTCTGCAGGAGGTTACAATCCTGACAAAAAGGCTTGTTTCTATGACCGGTTCTGAATCACTTTTTGATCAATTGATTCGTCTCTCTTTCCCATTCCATTCAAGCATTTCCCAATCGCTAGTATCACCTACAGATCAACCTTTACTTATTAATTTAGTTCTCTAATCCTCTCTCCCTTCTTTCTCCCCACTGTTTGCATTTTCTGGAAGGTGTGAGGGATGAAGTTTACTTATGGGGCTTGTGACTGAACTTTTGAAGAACTGGTCAATAGTCTGCCCTTTTCTCTTCTGCCACGGAATGACATATTTGAGCTCATGGTTCTGCCATTTCAACATCTCCTTTCCTAAAGTTCATGTCCAGCTTCTCAAAAACTGCTGCGCTGTCAGCCTCTTTGCAAACTGGCTCAGTGGTCTGCCAGATTCAAGTTGTTTCCAGAAGTTTCTGGGTACTGTGTGCTAGGTTTCCAATCAAATGTGATTTCCTCTCTTGTTTCAGTTAATTGTCATAAAGGTTTTTAACTTCAAAGTTATCTGTGAAAGTATATTCCTGGGGAAAATGCCCTCGTTTCATTCATGATACTACGAAAGAAAAATTTTACATGATATATACTTTTGTTTGCCACCTTTGACCTTCAGGTTAAAGGCCTTTGAAAATTCTCAAGTTGCTTTGCAAAGCTTGAGTTCAGTCTATCCTTTCCTTATGCATGTTGATATATGTTTTTCAAAATTTTCTTTTCCTCCCCAGTGTGCATTAAGTTATTAAGCAGATTCTACAGTTCTGTGCCCAGCTCAAGGTAGAAGAAGCAGGAATGGGCACACCTGTGTGATGGGCGCCACCATTCAGGTGCCTCCAGCCATATCCCAGCTGAGGAAAGTTCAGTCCTCGCATGCTGCAGCCTTCTCCAGCTGGCCTGTCTTCTCTGTTTCCCTAGCTATGCTTCCCTCCAGTCGCTCCACAGTAATTTCACAGCAAAATGGTCAAAGAAAACAGCAGTTCCCCCCTCCCCCCCAAAAAAGCCGGGCTCAGTGGCTCAGTCTGTAATCCCGCGCCTTGGGAGGCTGAGGTGAGTGAATTGCCTGAGCCTGTGGGTTCGAGACCCGCCTGGGCAACTTGGCGAGACCTCATCTCTACAATAAAAATAAAAAATCAGCCGGGCATGGTAGCGCGCACCTGTAGTCCCAGCTACTTGGAAGGCTGAGGTGGAAGGATCGCAGGAGCCCAGCAGGTCGAGGCTGCGGTAGACTGGGAGCGGCCACTGCACTCCAGTCTGGGCGACAGAGTGAGACTCCAACTCAAAAAAAAAAAAAAAAAAGAAAAAGAAAACAGCAGTGCCAAATGAAAGTCCAGGGTGTGGGAGAAGGGAGGGATGGCGGGGTGGAGAGGAAAACAGTAAATGCTCATCATCAAGAAAGCCACCAATAATCACTGGGGAAAGAAGATCATATTTAGCAAATGATGTTGAAAAAGCTGACGGACCACATGCAGAAGAATGAAATGGCACCCCTACCTATCACCACATTAAAAAAAAAGAATTGACTCTAAATGCATCAAAGATCTAAACATAAAACCTCGAACTGTAAAAATCCTAGAAGAAAACATAGGAAACACCCTAATGAACATCAGAGTAGGTAACGAATACTTGACCAAGTCCCCAAAAGCGAATGCCATAAAAGCTAAGATAGGCAAGTGGGAACTCATCAAACTAAAAAGCTTTCACACAGAAAAGAAACTATCAAGAGAGTAAAGAGAAAACCCACAGAATAGGAAAAGGTATTTGCAAATTATGCATCTGACAAAGACCTAACATCCAGAATCTACAAGGAACTCAAATAAAGTGAAAGGAAAAAAAAAAAAAAAAAATATATATATATATATATATATATATATAAACAGCCCCATTAAAAAGTGGGCAAAGAACATGAACAAAGACTTCTAAAAAGAAGACATACAAGTAGCCAGCAGACACATGAAAAAGTGTGCAGCCTCACTAATCATCAGGGAAATGCAAATCAAAACTACAATGAGATACCACCTAACTCCAGTAAAGATGGCCATCATTAATAAATCAAAAACAACGAAAGCTGGTATGGGTGCAGAGAAAAGGGAACACTTCTCCACTGCTGGTGGAAGTGCAAGCTAGTTCAACCCCTATGGAAAGCAGTGTGGCAATTCCTAAAAGATTGACCTTCCATATGATCCAGCAATCCCCCTCCTGGGAATACACCCAGAGGAACATAAATCGTTCTACCAAAAAGACACCTGCACACGCATGCTTATTGCAGCACTATTCACAATAGCTAGCACATGGAACCAACCCTATGGCTCATTGAAAATGGACTGGATAGAGAAAATGTGGTACATATACACAACGGAGTAATATGCAGCCACACAGAAGAACAAAATCATGGAATTCACAGTAAACTGGATAGAGTTGAAGATCATCATATTAAGTGATCTATCACAGAAACAAAGAACTGAATATTGCATGTTCTCACTAATAAGTGGGTCCTGAACAATAATCACATGAACACAAGGGAGAGATTGGCAGTTGCTGAGCACTGCTAGAGGAGGGAGAGAGGAAAGGAGGAGGGTAAGGGACATGTGACAACATAAAGTGTAACAGGTTCACTACCAGGAGAATAAGGGTGACTTGGAGGCCCAAACTTCACCTGCATGCAGCCTACCTATGTAGTTAACCCCTACTTGCACCCCACATCTCTACAATAAAATAAAATAAAATGAAAGAAAATAAAAAGGAAATGTAAAGACATTACAGGTGCAGAATCAGTTGGTTATCATCTGTAAAAACCACAGACTACTCTGATATATTTGAACACATAGTGCTGATACTAAGATTCTCCCTCGCCCCTTCCTCTTCCAGAAAGTCTCCTGGAAGATTCCAGAAAGTTTTGTTAAGTACCAGGTCTGCAGACCCAATAGGGATTTGCAGAGAACGGGTCGAATACTTTAGTGCAAGATCTGAGACATTTTCTCCTGAAGTGTAAATCTTCCTAAGGGTTAGAATGAGCTGATTTAGGAATGAGGAGACTGAACTAGAATATATTTTTAGAAATGCAACTTAATAATTTTAAGCCATGGCACTGCCTGCAAGACAGAGGAAAGTTGGTCTCAGTTTCTTAGAGAAGTGTAAGTATGTCTATAAATAGGTAAGAAACATTTGATAGTGCAGAGATCACTTGGCAATGCCTCTGAATGCCCTACAAGCGCTTAAAAATAGTACAATTGGGCTTCTCTCTTAGGGCAGATGGAGCTTTTCTGATTCTTCCTCGGCAACTATCAGCACACTTTCTCTGTTAAACACAGTGGTTTTCAAACTTCGACTACCCACAATCATACGTTATTTTGAAACAGTGACACAGTATTTACCCTACTACACATGAAAGAGAAACAAAGGTTTCATTACATAGTACACATCATTACAAATGAAATGCATACTGATGTTTTCCATTTCACTGTTCTGCTCTTTCCTTAGAAGGGAAAAATAAAGAGCTGGTGAAACTCATAATTGACTATATGACTTCAGACCAATGAGTATAGTGACTCTTAACCCTGTATTTCTGACTTCTCTTGGTGCGATTAGTGTCCGTCATCAGAGTTTTCTTTGTGTGTGAATATAAGAAAAGAAGGGCTTTCCTCCATGCACCCAATCAAAAGAATATGGATAGGTTGTGGATCTTTCTGGAGTCTTAATGCGGAAAGAGCAGGGGAGGGGATAGTTCCAAGCTATGAAGCATGTGTTCACGGAAGACGACATGGATATAAAGTGAAACCCAGAAGCTTCATCTAGTCAATGTATGGCTTTGCTATGTTTTTGTGATATAGGGGAAAATCATGCTTTCAGAAGCTAACTAAGCATATCAGCACAGGTATGAGACAACTTTGTTCACTCAACTCTGATGAGAAGAATTGTGATCTTGCTCTTCCTGCATTACTTCCAACGCTGCGTTTCTGGGATTCTATTTGGTATAAATATATTTACTTATACCCTTTTGTTGCAAAAGAGGTTCAAGGCAGTTTACAACATGGTAGACTCAGAAGAGGAATGGAGAAAGAAGGGGAGGAGAAAAAGAAGGGGAAGATTGGAGAGATGAGAGTGGTAGAGTGGGTGGGGGAGCAGGGAGAGAGACAGAAAGGTGGAACAAAGAGAAGCAAGAGGAAGTGGAGCAGGAGACCGGTGAAGGCAAAGAGGAAATGCAATGAGGCAACACAGTGAAGCCTAGAGTCATGTCTGCACACAAAATGCACATTGGGAGGGAATACAAGAAGAAAGATGACAGAATTTGCCAATGTTTTGGCAGTACTGGTAACCAACCAACAGAGCAAAGGCATTGGTGCTTCTGAACTCTGGCTATTTACCCTGTAACTATCAATGACATCACTTAGCTTCCTTGTATCCCACTTTCATTCTGTAAATTGGGGGTAATGATATTGCACTGCACTGCAGGCCACCTCCCGGGAATATTTTGGTGATTTGTGGCATCATGTGTAAGCAAATGCTTAGAAAAAATACTTAACACAACACATATTTCTTCAGTCTAGATGGTTTCATTGCATCTCTCCAAAATAGGCAGACAGACACGTGTGGAAATACTCTCTTTCAAATTGGACAAAACAGACACAACGCGAGTATGCTGCTTTGGACTGAGGCTAGATAAGCAAATCCACACCAAGAGCACAGCATTCAACAAAATCAATCTATGTCTCCAGCTTATTGTGATGCTATTAATGAAAGCCTGGTTCCTTCGCCAGTGGAATTTTACACATTCAGCAGCAAGGCCTCTGGCCTACATCTCTTAGAGTCTGAGCATCCTCAAGAGGTCTGGCCTCTGAAGCCTGGTGTATAGGTAGAAGACTGGTTTTATAGAGAAAAAAGTGCTATCCAGGAAGGCAATTTCTGAAACACAAGTTTCCTGTTCTTTGTGTAAATCCCACTGAAGCTTTGTTAGAAATTGTTGATATTACCATCACCATGGGCAGTCCTACTTAAAACTAGCCTTAAACAATAGTTTAAAATTCAGGAAGCACTTTGGATAGAAACAAAGAAGTAGCAGACAAAAGCATTTTATTTCAAAGACACGATAAAATACAGCAATGTGCTAAAACAGCAAATAATTCTTCCACTATACTAATGCACATTTGTTCAGACCAAAGAACCTGTGTGCATACATGTGGCTTACTCTTCAATTTGGACAAAAAGGAAAAAAGAAAATAAAATTCACTGAGTGCTCATGGCATGCCTGACAATGCATTGCACACTTTTGAACGTTACCCATTTAATGTTGTCACAGTTTTTCAAAATAGGTGTCTCCATTTTACAGATGAAAGCGTTGAGTTTCAGAAGGTTAATTAAGTGAATTGTCAAAGTTTCACAGGGCAGTCCCAAACAGAGGCATAATTTGAACCCAAATCTTGCTAGGTTTCAAGGTTCATAGGTTAATCTGCACAGTGAGAAATCATATTCAATTCCAGAACTTCTTAGTTCAAACTGTAGTCCTAGAGACTTCTCCTTTGGATGTTCTAAAACAGGATGGCAAACAATTTTTGTAACGGAACAACTAGCAAATACTTGCATTTTTGCAGGCCCTGTGGTCTCTGCAACAACCAATCAACTCTATGGTTGAGACTTAAATACATATCATGGCTGTGTTCCAATAAAGCTTTATTTACAACAGCAGGTAGCAGACCAGATTTAACTCAAGGGCCATGATGTTTATACCCCTGTTCTAAAACATACCCTTGAGGAGACCCACTCAATAACACAACCATTTCCAAATTTGTAGGGTAGAAAAAGTTAAACATTTCCTCAAAAGCTCCAAAACCAGAGATATTTTCCTTCATTAAAAAAAAGAACAAAAAATTGTCTTTCATTTTCATTAAGGCAAACTTTTAATCCCTTTTACAAAGTAACTATGTAGCTTCTAAAAGAGATACTTAAGTTTGGAAAATCAAATTGCCATGGTTTATTTTCCTTTTTGAGTCTGAAAAACATTTCATCCAATTTTCATAGGGAATGACAACTGAAAATCCAGACCCATACTGGCTTATCATTTCTAATTTCCATTGTTCCCTCAACACCCCAAGAACTTAAAAATATTTATAGTCTGTGATGAAACTGGTTAAATCTGGCTTCATTTTATGTTTTATTCTAAGGTTGTATTTTGTCATTTGTAAAGGATCTTTGCTGAAATAATGTGGCAGGAAGGGCTATGAATCTCAGACTGAAAGCTCATTATATGCAAACAGCAAATAGAAACCTCTACTGGTAAAGGAACAGGAAGGGAGGAAGAGAAAGAGGCAAGGAGAGAGAGAAGGAGGGAGGGAGACAAGGGAGAGAGGGGAGGAGGGAAAGAGAGAGGAAGGGAGGAAAGGCAAACAGGAGGGCTCTCTGGCGGGTTAGAAGTAGCAAGATGCCTGAGCCCGCGGGTTCGAGACCCGCCTGGGCAACTTGGTGAGACCACATCTCTACAATAAATCAAAAAATTCGCCGGGCGTGGTAGCGTGTGCCTGTAGTTTCAGCTACTTGGAAGGCTGAGGCGGAAGGATCGCCGGAGTCCAGCAGGTCAAGGTTGCAGTGGCTGGGAGCAGCCACTGCACTCCAGTTTGGGCGACAATGTGAGACTCCAACTCAAAAAAAAAGAAAGAGATAACTTCTAGGATTCTTTGGCCCCATCCTAGGTCTCTAGGTATGAGGATTATAGTTTTCAAATCAACAAGAAAACCCTTGTGTGACAAATTCCAAGTGCCCCAAAGGGGAAAAGAGAACTGCGTGTATTTAGAACAACCTTGACAGCAAATCCTGGGAGACAGTGACTATATTTACAGAATTTTGGTACATCTTGGGCTGGAAGAAGAAAAGTATGATGAGAAAATCCTACAGGCAAAGGTCTAGGAACCACTGAGTTTGAAGGAGATTTATAGGTCAGCTTAACCAGACTGGCTATGGAAATGAGTTAGAAATAGTGAAATCATTAGCATTACTGTTTCATGTTGTATAGGTCCTAAGGGAATTAAACAATAAGGCTTTATCTTTCTAAATCAACATTTTCTTTTATGTACGCCATGTGGCTTTAAAATTCATAGTTTTCAGGTAGGAAACAAGGTTGATCCATTACCTGCCATCTTGATTTAGGCACATATGACCTGTGTGGTTAAAAGAATGGGTGGTAGAGTGAGCCTGACCAACTTTGAATCCTAGTTATGAGCTTTGTGGTCTTGGGCATGTTATTAATGATTTCTATATTTAGGTTTCTCATCCGTACCATGGGCAGAGTAATCGTCTCTACATCAGAAGATTGACATGCAGATTAAACAGGTAATTGTATTTATGAACTCATGTATCAGTCTATCGAACTTGCCAGGCCTGTATTGGGCATGAGGACAGCTAAGGAGCCTTTAGTTCAATGTGGATGACAGGCTGGTAGCTTTACCATTAGAGGACTTTGTGACGTGTGATGAACAAATTATTGGTTAGACAAGAGATCTCTAAAGCATCTTGGGAAAGCAAGAAGACCTCTTGGAAAAGTCAGTGCTTGACTCAGGTAGGCAAAGAAGTTTTATAGTTTTACAACTTGCCTATGGGAACATGAGCTCACCGTTAACATGATGTTCAAAGACCTCTGCATGAGACCTGAAATTGCTTCTTAAGCCCATCTCCTGGCATACTGATTCCTAGTGCCAGACACCTGGCACATGTCATTCTCTGGACATCTCCTTGCCCCCATCCTCCAAGCTCCCTCAACACCACATATTCTCAACTTCTGACTGTTTAATGCTTGTCAGAAATCAGGAAATAACTTTATTTTACAGCATCATGGAATGAAGGCTACTACGTCTCTACTTCTGCCCCATATTCAATCACTAATGCAGTCCCCAAACCTATCCCTCCTCAGTAAACCCTCTAAAAAGTCACCATGCATTGGCAGATACAGTGCCCCACACCCAGAGTGGCCTAAAATGAACCACAGACATCTTCCTTCTCCCGTGCCTCACAAAATCTGGAAAACTGTGAAAATGAGGAAAGATATGTCTTTTCTATGATCTCATCTAGCCTGGAACCAAAGTCTGACATTTTGGGTTCTAAATAATTATGATATATGCCTTGCATGTAAGTGACAACCTCCCTCAAGAATGCCTAAAGCTATAGAGACATTGAAAAAAAATCCCTATATATGGCAAGTTAAACCCTACGGGTTCACATAAATGTGTTGTTATACTGTAAAGCCAGTATCAGACTCTAGAATATACTTAAGACTTTAGCTCCATGAAATTAACCTCACCACCAGTCTTGGATGAGCCATTTCTTCAATCATTATCTTTTAAAACGAAGAAGACATTTAAAGAACTCTCCTCCCCTGGGGATTTTCCTCTGGGATTTCAAGTGAACCCTTTATAAGTGAAGGAGCCCTGTAAATTTCAAAATTAGGAAATGAAACCCATTCGAGTGCCTAACCCTCTAAGGCTTGATGTTGCTATCTCACAAGCAGAAAACAATCTTTTTCTTATTATATATAAATTCCTGGTTCTCACTAGCTCTGAAAACAGCTATGTATTTTATTGCATTTCACTACCTCTCTGGCAAGTTGGATATTGAAATGGCACAAAGATTCTGACAGTACTCTAAATGAATGCATCGGTATTTCCGTAACTGGATGTCACGGGTTTAATCTGCACTATGGTGCTGTCTAAAACTGGTAATAAAACAGAGGAATAATATGTCAAGATAAGATCCAAAGGACATATAATAGTGACATGTGCTACTCCATGACAGGGGCATAATGAAATGTACTGGGAAAAGAGTAGCCTTATAAAACAGAAGCCGTGAACTTCTTTCTGACAACTGCTATGGAACTAGAAATGGAGAAGATACAATCCATCTTCTTTGTTCCTTTTCTGTTTCTGGACCAAGTTTAAAACTCAGCAATTCATTAGTAAGTTGTCACAGAAAGAGGTGGAAGATGTTTATAGTAGACACAATTTAGGCTTTTCCTCTAGTTCGCAAGAACCCTTTACTTCGCTTCTCATTCATAGAGATAAACACAGTGAACCACTTCCCTACCCTACTCCCCAGCCCCAGTCAATAGGACCAGAGGTGGAGAAAACTGGGAATTTGAAATTAAAATTGAGAGAGTTTAATTCAGCCTGTGCTGGTCTCTTGGGCAGAGTTGTAAACATCATACTGTGAGGTGCCATAATTTACCTGTCACATGAACTTAAAAGCAAATATAATTGTTATGAGTTTCAAAATTTTATCACTTTGGACATATTAAAATGACACTTTATTTTTCTTTAACTGAAACCATTTCTGATTTGGAGCTACCATTATTTCTAATGCCTAATATTTAGTCTGGTCTGGTCACTTTCAGAAAAGCACAAACTGAGTGATTTCTCAGACCATTCAGATGTAGAACTTTGTTGATCAAGCTTTTTCCTCTGACAGGTTTTTTGCTTCCTTCTCTTGCTTTTTATTTAGCATTATTGTGAATTTTCCAAATACCACAGGAAAACATTTCTGTTGTTAAAATACATAACATTTCATTAAATTTGAACTTTACATAAATTTAATATAAATGCATAAAATATCAGTATAAGCATGTCCCATGAAATATTTGGGATACACTTATGCTAAAAATATGCATTATATGTTGTTTACCTGAGATTCAAATTTAACTGGGTCTCCTGTGTTTTTTTTGTATTTTTTGCTGAATCTGTCAAAATTATACTGAGGAGTGAAATTTGCTTCTCAGTGTGGTCTCTGCTGTCCTATGCTGATCACCTGCTCCATACCTAGCTCATCCCAAGATGGGCTTTCCATCTTCCCACTTATATCTGAAGACCTGACATGGCCTGTGGCTGTCAGATCTCAAATGCTCCTTACTTCTTTCCTGTATTGTCAGGCTCCATTTTATCTCGTTCATTTTCAGTCACTCTTAGATGACCACCTTAAAGCCTGAAGAAAATCTGGGGCTATTTCAGGCACTGTCATGCCTAGATATACCCCCTGCCTTCTCTAGTTTCTGCTTGATCCTATTGACATGGGAGATGGAAGGGAAGGTTTCCCAGCATCCGGAGTCTCACCTAGAACTTGAGCCAAGAAAGGAAAGAATATTTATATCTTTACACTTACAGGGAGATTCTATTCTTTCTTGATTCTTTGGGTTTGCATATTCACACTTAACGCTTTTCCTCTTCAGACGCTCCCTCCCGCCCCAACTCTGAGCATTGCTTATCTACTTGGGAAAGAGGGTACTAACTGAAAATTGTTTCTGGATGAAAAGATATCCTTCCAAGAGTAACTTTGGAGTTTAAAAGGTCAATATTTGTCACTCTTAATCTCTGGTTTCATTCTGATCATTCTCTTACCACAATAAAACAAACCAGAATTTTATAACATATCATAAGCACCTGAGAGAGTAAATTCATTTTTTGACCAAGGAGTAAATCAACACTGTTATTATAGATCAACTGGAAAGTAATTTATATGATACTACTCTAAAACAAAACTTAAAGAGTTGAACTCAAACTGTCCTCAAATGTAAAAACAACATTTTTACAGAATAAAAACATAAAGAAGAAAATGAATAAACCATTAAGTAAATTTAATAAGATATGAATTAAAAATTCATTCAAGAAGTGATTCCCCTTGGAGAAAAAATAATAACATAAGCAACTTGAATTTGGAAACAATTTTTAAAAATTCAAAAATTCAGATTTCAGGTAGAGATATAAGACAAAAATGAGATAAAATATTAAGAAAATATCATATATTATGCTAATACATCTGGAAATCTAAGTAAAATGTATGAAATATTTGAGAAAACGTTATTAAAGTTGACTCAAGTGGAGCAGAAAATTCTTAATAATTCAATAAAAATGTGAAATGAACACACAGTCAAAGATTTATTTCTCCCAATCTTTTGGAGCAAGGGAGTTTTCTGATCAAATTTTCTGAGCATTTCTAAAAACTGATGATTCCTATGTTATAGTATTTATTTTTAAACAAAGAAGTTATTTTAAAACTGGCATTCAAAATACAATTCAACCAAGATAAAACACACACACACACACACACACACACACACACACACACACACACACAACACACACACACGCACACACAGAGTAGATCAATCATCTGTATATATAGGCAGAAACCTAATTGATACATGTCCATCAATACCTTAAAATGATAATTTAGCGCAATAAAATGAGGTTGATACAGAAAATCTAATAACTCCTATTTAACTTCATTTGAGAAGTAAAATGATAGAATTGCCTTATTAATAGGGTAAAATTCAGTACTCATTCCTAGATAGTTTCCCAAGAGGATTTATAAAAAATGTATATCTTAAGCCATCTTCAATAAAAAGATAAGAATGTCTTTACTTACCATTATCACTGAACATATTTTTGGAAATTCTATCAGAGCATTACAATTGCAACTGATACAAAACTTAGATGTTAGAAAGACAACAAAATGACAATTTCTATGGATATGACTATATTCTCAGAAAATCCAAGAGACTGACTTTAAATCTCTCAGATCTAAAAAAAAAATCCAGTAGTGTATTAAATATAAGTGATACTTTAACACATTTCCTCTATATCTACTTCCCATATATGCTCTGTATTAAATATAAAGTGAATGCTTTAACACATTTTCTTTATAACAACTGCATTAGCAGTTAAAAGGTTTTAAGAAAAATACAAGATGTTGTACATAATGATATTAGCAAATATAAAAATTTATTAGTAACTAGCAAAAACATATGTGGGTCCCTTATGAGAAAAATCATTGAAACTGTGGAAGTATAGTACTTACAGGTAAAATAATATAATGTCTGTGATTTTTTAAAATTACACAAAGAAGAAGGGGGAGGGGTAGATATGAAACTAGACTGGCCATGAATTGATTCTTACTGAAAGCATGTGATGGGTTTTCAGGAGTTCATTTCTGCTTTTGTGTGTGTTTGAAATTTTTTATAATGGAAATTTAGAAATAATTTTATAATTTAGAAATTCATGTGAAATAAATGAGGACCAAACAAATGTTCCTAGATGGAAAGACTGAAATGATAATCCAAAGGTGTTAAATTTTCTCAAATTAATTCATAAGTTTAATATAATCCTAAGGAAAAATTCCAGTGGAATAAATAAGTCATTTTGTAAAAGAGTAAATGAAGACTTGCCCTACTGGATGAAACATATTCTGAAGTCATAATAATTATAGCAACATGAACTTGGCAAAACAACCCACAGCAGTCTGAGCCAATGAATGGGGCTATTTTAGAAATAAAATGTCAATTTAGACAGTCACCTTATTCAATCTTCTGACCGTTAATTCACATTCCTCTACTTTTTCTCCTCCAGTTTATGTACTATTAGAATTATGTTTTAAAAAAATGTGTTTTTCACTTTAGATTATTTCACACTTCCTTTAGTTGACATGTAGGCTTTGTCCAAGACTGGATCTCATCGGGTACATCTAATGGGATAACTTGCTCATATGAAAGTCTGGTTTCCTTCTGCCAAAAAAATACTTGCACACACATGTTTGTTGCAGCTCTATTCACAATAGCAAAAACATGGAACTACCCATGCTGCCCATTGACACTGGACTAGATTTTTAAAATGTGGTACATAGACACAATGGAATATTATACAGCCATAAAGAAGGACAAACATACAGACTTCGGGGTGGATTTAGAGTCTATCATACTCATTGATCTATCACAGAAACAAAGAACAGAGTACCTGCCATTTGTTCTCACTCATAAGCGAACCTTAAACAATTATCATAATACTGTAAGAAAGGGATTGGCAGTAGGGGGAAACTGCCAGGGGGGAAGGGTGGGATTGGTAGTTGAGGGAAACTGCCAGGGGGGAGCGCACCTCATCAGCAAGGGTGCCTGCATAATGAACATTTGTATACCTAACTCTGAATTGTACCCCACATCTTTAAAATAAAATAATTAATTAATTAAGTTTTTTAAAAGTCTGGTTTCACTTGGAAACTTTTGTCTATAGATGAATAGTAAATGTGTATTTTTAAAATATGACAAAATTCTATAAGAAGCATAGCTGACTGAATGAGATTTTCAAATACCAATATCTCCTAATAGAAGAAGGCATATTTAGCTTCTTGACATTGATAACCTGAATAATTATGGCTGCAAGAGGTTTCTGGATACGGACTGAGGTGAGGGACGGGGTATTGAAAATTTCCCTGTAGAAGAAAAAAGGGCTTATGAAAAAAATATATGGACTTTCATACAATGCCCATGGCTGAGCTGGACTCAAGCTGCTGAATGACCTGCTTCCATGGTTATAGTGGCCATGATTAAATAACAAATATTCTTAAACTTCTAGACACCCAAGCAGTCTCTGTTTCTTAGATTATAGGAAGGGTAAGCATGGATAAAGAAAGCAAGATACTGATTATAGAAGCAAACTGTATTAATCAATATCTATCAGCATAGATATAGATATATTAATATACTGATATGCAAGTATTAAAAAAATGTTAAATGATTTAACGTTGGCTGGTGGATTACAAGTAAATTTTGTGTTCTTTATTATCCTTTGAACTGTGTGGGAATGACCTGGTTATTCATATTATAACAAATAAAGCTATTCATTTACATTTTATGCATGTTTTTATATCTATCTTTTATTTCATAATAATCCTTTTCCTTTTAATTATTTTTATTTTAAAGATGCGGGATACAATTCAGGGCTAGGTATACAAATGTCCATTATGCAGATACTCTTGTTAATGAGGTGTGTCTCCTTCCCCAAGCAGATCCCCACTACTGCCAATTCCGCTTCCCCGTCCCCCTCCCGGCAATTTCCCACTACTGCCAATCATTCTCTTATAGTACTACGATAATTGCTTAAGGTCCACTTATGATTGAGAACATGTGATACTCAGTTGTTTCTGTGAAAGATCACTCATTATTACAGACTCTAAGTCCATCCAGGTTGCTGTGAAGTTCATGACTTTGTGGCTGCGTAATATTCCATTGTGTATATGTACCACTTTTTTTTTTTAATCCAGTCCTCTTTTGATGGGCAGCATGGTTGGTTCCATGTTCTTGCTTCTGTGAACAATTCCGCGATAAATATATGTGTATCTCTTTTTATAGAATTATTTGAGTTCTTCCGGGTATATTCCCAGTAGGGGGATTGTGGAGTCATATGGAAGATCAATTTTTAGATCTTTTAGGAATCGCCACTCTGTTTTCCACAATAATAATTTTTAATTGAAAAAAGCCAACAACTTCCAAATAGCCCCCAGAATGAACTACTAGAGAATATACTGAGTTCCTTTTGCAATGAACAGAACTCACTAAATTATTATTTTCAATCAACATCATTATGACCTAAAGGCAAGTTTGTTTGCTGTGTGCAAGTACATGCACTTGAGCTTGTATGCATGAATTATATTCAACTTCAAATCTTGGAAGCAAGAGATTCAAGACCAGGGTATCCCTTTTATTTTCTGATATTCCTTCTGTGGGCATTGGTATCCCTAAATAAAAGATAAAGTTGCTAACTTATAGAGTTTTTGTTTTTCTACCCAGATCACAATTAATTTAGTTATTATACGCCACCAACAATTTCTGTACAAATTAGGGTTTAAGTATCATTATAAAAAGTCAGCATAAAATAAATATATTTACCGCTTCTGATTTATTTATAAATTAAAAACACTTTCTTTATTCACATAGACTAATACTGACACTTTGAATTGCTATGGAAGAAAAGAATTCAGGAAAAAAATTGACTCAAATTTTGGGGCCTTGAAACAAGAAAGCTAGAAAACCTAATTAGGAATATCAGATATGTTTTTTAGGTATCTCCTTGGAGAACAACTAATATGACAACTAGAACTGGACCAAGGAAAACGAATGGAATGTTTTATTCCCAGAACACAAATGGTACTCAAGTATCATACCAGAGAATAGCAGTAGAAGAGAAGGCCTTGTCTTCATGACTTAATAGTAAAATAAAAAGGCAAAAAAAAGAACAAAAAAGATAAGATGCTTAGAATCCTTTAAAAATGCTGAAACCAAATTTTAGCCTACCCACTGAGGCAGGTGTAGCATGCTAATTATGGCATAAATTTTTTCATTACATTCATTCTAGGTTTCCCTTTATGCCCTTACCTTTATGTTTCATTTTTTTTTCTTAAATTTAAATTGATATAATCTTCCTGTATTGCAGGACGCTACTCAGTTTTGTTATAAAGTAAAATGGAAAAAAAAATGAGTCTGTAAATAGAATCCTCTCTCTGGGATACTTTTTAAACTGCTAGTATTTGTCAAGACAAAGATAACAAAAGGACACAAGGGTAGAATTTTCTATTTTTTTTTTCTTCTTTTGGTCATTTCCCAGAAAATCTGAAGTCTTCTGTGGTGACTGATAGACAAGCAAAGGTTGGATTTCCATACCGAAATGGATTGACTGCCAAGATATATGAATTCTTTACCTGGAAGGGCATTAGTGAGTACCCTCAGGGTACTCCAGAAATACACAGGCAGAAAACATAAAATCCAATAGTGGGCAGAACCCCAACTCATCTAAGCCAAATGTAGCTTAATCAGTAGAACCAGGTGGCAGTCGCCCAAGAGTTTTGAAGGAACTCAAGGATGAAATTGGGAAACTGTTGGCCAAGATGCTGGATCCGACATTACAAACAGCCATTGCCAGCTAACTGGCAGATTGTGAATGTCATTCTGTTCATTAGAAGAGGTCAAGAAAGGAGCCTTAGAAAAGCAAGTATCTCTTCCGCTTGTCCAGTCACCAATCAAGGACAGCATCAGTAGACACTAAAACAAAAATAACTTCCCAAGGGAAAGACAATATGGTTTCTGAAAGAGGAAAGCATGAGTCACTGATTTATTATTGGTTTCTGAGGCATGTAGATAAAAGGCCAAATGTTGGCACAGCCTGGAGCAAAGATTTTTAAAGTGCCTGCATGAGATGGGATATGAGGAGGTAATGGATGTATCAAGCCATATGGATGAAACAGACAATAATTTCCATATCCTATAAAAAAAAAAAAAGACTCCTATGTATTGGCAAGAAGGGACAGGGTTTGGGAAACGAAAGATCAGGAAGCATGACGAAGGACATATTGCTTCACACTGTGGGTAGCAAACTTAAAACACATTGCGGTTTGGTGGTGTTGGAAAGAGATACAACTTTAGTCACTTCGGGAAACATTTTTATTGAGCATTAACTGAGTGCCAGGGTTTGTACTCGTATTGGGACAAGAGTGGTAAGATTCATTCTGTCCTCAAGTAGTTCCCAGTCTGCTACCTAGATGATCCCAAGAATCGTGAAACAGGTCCTGATGGAGACCTGCTCAAGCCCTGCACTGGAGCCTGTACACAGTTATGACTAGTTGGTAACTAAAGGATTGGAATCAGGCATTACAATCATCATTACATATCACACATCTCTTCAGGCCATAGTCAGCAACAAAATTAATAAACTAGGCTGTATGGAGCATGGATCTAAAACAAAGTACAAATTCCCTTGTTAAAATCAATAGCAATGGTTGCTGGGCATGGTGGCTCACGCCTATAATTCCAGCAATTTGGGAGGCAGAGGCAAAAGGATTGCCTGAGCCCAGGGGTTCGAGACCAGCCTGGGCAACTTGGCAAGACCTCATCTCTACAATAAATTAAAAAAATTAATCTGGCATGGTGGCGAGCCTGTAGTTCCAGCTACTTGGAAGTCTGAGCCCAGTAGTAGCCACGAGTATGCCACAGCATTCCAGCCTGGTTGACAGAGTGAGACTCTGACTTAAAAAAAAAAAAGCAATGGTAATACCAGCAAATGCATCCTAAAACCCAATTTTCATTGGTTTGTTTGGTAGTGAAAGACATAATGAATTTTGAACACGTGAGACTCTAATATTATTATATCCCTTTACCTCATAGAAAAGGAAAGCAGAAATGACAGAGGTGTTTGTTATTACTGATAACATTTTAATGTGATGCACCCATATAGATATGCTTATGCTCAAAATTTCCAACAGCCTACTGAAAAGAAAATTACCTGTTGTTCTTTATAATTTAGAAACCACAGAAATTAAAAAAGAAAAAGGTTATTTACCAATCATGAATTTAATGAGTTCTGCCAGTTTGATATATAATTCCCAACTTTGCTGAAAGTCTGGGAAGAATTTTCTCACCTCAAGCAAGAAGACCCAAGATATGGAGAATCATTTTGGCAGGAACATAGCTAGCAGAAGAGATTGATGTCTCTCCTACAAGTCAAATGCTTCTCATTTCTATTCAGTTTCAAATACCTACCTTCTCCTTTTTTTTGCCACATTAGGAGGCTATCATTCTAAAGAAATTTATAATGTACCTGTATAGAGAAAGTATGTGTGTTCCTGGCATGAGAGAAAAAAATTTCCTTGATGATCAGATTGTTCAGTATTTTCAAACCATCTAATAACACTTTCATAGGAACTCTATGAAGAAAAGCAAGAGCTGAAAAAGAAATCTTCACAAAAGCAGAAACAGTTTGTTCTACTTTCTCTGATGTGAAAAAAATCTTTCTCTTTCTTCTTTCTTGCTCAATTTTTCTAAGATGGCATGTAATAGTTGTCATTTGCAATATCTATTATCATTCAGAACAGAAATGAAAATGGGCCTGAGAAATAACTCACTTCTCAGGTGTAGAGTTCCTGCAAAAATTCCCTGCCTTCTCCTGGGGCGCCACACTGAGAGATGACATTAGTCTCCTTTTCCTCTTTTTTTTCCCCCTTTGCATTGCAGTGTGTGGTCCCTAGAATATCCTCAATGACTATGTATTGAATGAACATCTTATTCCTCTATTTCCTGCTACTCCTTCTCCTAACAAAAAAATGAGTCTACATTCTGAGCCTCTTCTAGAAGGAAGATGACAGGGAAGATGCAAGCTTATCTCCAAGGCCTCACATTGGAAACTAGGTAGCCTGGAACTGTGTGTCAATACCGTAAGCCAAAGAAGATCCCTGAGGAGGTATAAAATGTCAATTGATAAAATTAGAACAAAAATGTTTGTGGCTATGTCCATAAGTGTGTAAATGTCTTGCCTATCAAAATGACAAAATGGAATATCCTTGTGATGCCAAAGGCTAAAACACAAACACGGGGGTACACACCACACACACACATACACATATACTTCTAGTGAGAATATAAACAGTTTTTTTGAAGAAACACTAGGAAACTCGTATTTTTAAAGTGTCATGAAAGCTAGTCATGGTTTTTCCATTTCTAGGGATTTATCCTAAAGGAAAACTAAAAAAATGTGCAAAAAGACTAAGCTTCAAAGATGGCAACCAAATTTATAATCACCAAAAACTAAAATGATTGAATTGGTCAGTAATAAGGAGTTGGCTAAGTTACTTGTTTTATATCAAAATGATGGGATATTGTACAGCTGTTAAAAATTGTAGCAAATGCCTGTTGACATAAAACAGTATTCACAATTCTGTTAAATAGAAAATGCATGCTAAAACCAAAATGTGCTGTCCATATTATAAAGTAGATATGGTGTATGTATACACACTTAAATGTGTTTAAGCATAGGTTAGTATATAAAGGCATCTTGAGGTATAGTATACTTTGTCCCTTTTTCTTCATCTCTCTCTTTTTTTTTTTTTTGAGTTGGAGTCTCTCTTCATCGCCCAGGCGGGAGTGCAGTGGCAGGCTCACAGCCACTCCAGGGTCGACCTCCTGGGCTCCGGCGATCCTTCTGCCTCAGCCTTCCAAGAAGCCAGAACTACAGGCGCACACTACCATACCCAGCTAATTTTTTTTTATTTATTGTAGATACCGAGGTCTCGCCAAGTTGCCCAGGTTGGCCTTGAACCTGCGGGCTCAGACAATCTACTCGCCTGGGTCTCCCAAAGTGCTGAGATTATAGGCTGAGCCACCGAGCCCAGCTCTTTATCTTTCTCTTATCTGCATTTCCTGACTCATCTATGATGAATGTGAATTACTTCTAAAACAGAAATATAAAAATGGATATCATTTTTAAAAACCTATAGTGTCAACATAGTCTTTCTAAAAACCAAAAATAAAAAAAAAATTGACTTGAATTCTCTGTAGCTGCTGGGTTCAACAGAAAGGCTTTGTGAGTTATAACAAGAATATAATGGTAAGTAGAAACAATGAATTGGTCAGTACTGTACTTAAAATGTCATCTGATTAGCATGCTTCATGTTCTCATATATCTATTGAGCTTTTTAAAACTAAAAACTCCTTCTAATAAACACTAAAAATCAAAAAGCTGATATTGAGATTTCCCTCCATCTATGCAACTGATTCTTAGAATATATTGCCTTTTATTTTAGATAAAAGCATCAAAACTGTCTTTGATCCAAAACAGCCATGTCGATCCAGCATTTACGTCCGAAGTCAACCTATTTATAACCACAGATTTTTTTTTTAATCCCTGATTTTCTTTTTATCCCTGTGATGTAAAGACAGTTAGTGATAGTACAATTTCGAGAGTAACAGCCATGCTTTGTTTCTGAAGCAGTTCTCTTTATTAATACAGGAAATTAAAAATGCAAACACTACCAGCCAGTCAATCAGAAGAACAGCATTGTAAACGTCAGGGCTTTGAGGGCACAAATTAGGGAATTAGTTTTCCTCTTAACTGCAGCATATTCACTAAGCAATTCACTTTCTTTTAACTAGACTTATCCTCTTACATTAACAGGAGAAGTAAGTCCAAATTAAAATCGCTATTCATCAATTACTGCCCTAACACAATCCCTGTGTTAGGATGTGGGCAATAGAGCTCATCAACTGTAATTTTAATCATTGTATCTCAGAATTCTCAAAAGGAATAATTTAGAGTGAGGGAAAAATTGAAAACTCCTACTACTAACATGAAAGCAGATGATATTTCTGAGGATTTTTAATGTGTTTAATCAATCGTTCAAGTTGTAAAATAAATATTAGTTTTTCTTTTCCTTTCTCAATGAACATTTGCTAGGCACTGGGGACACAGTGGTGAACAGATGACATAGTCTTTTCCCTCATGCAGCTTGCATTCTCGTGAGAGGGAGTGACATTACATGAGAAACCATAATTACAAATAATGTAAATGTAAACGCTTTAAAGGAAGGGATCAGAGTCTGAGAAAGAACAATAAGGAAGTGCCAGTTTACCTTGGTAAGTCCCGGGACACTTCCTTGAGGAGGTGAAATTTAAGCCGTCTGGACGGATGCTATTCACAATTCTCATGTTCTGTTGGGTTCAGAATATACTACTCCAAAATATGGCACTTTGGAGATCTCTCTCTTTCTCTCACCTTTCTACCCTGAAGCAGGGTCATAAAAAAATTCTCTGATCTACCTCCCCTAAAAGTAGATATAAGACCCTCATTCCAGAGAGCTCCACCCAATACCTAAAGGCTAAGAAGAATTTGAGCAACCAGGCCTAACTGAGCCCACTCCTTACCCTAGCCTGTTACCATTAGGCTATGCCCTTTTGTCTTCCAATCACACTTCTGCACAACTATCCATGATAATAGTTTTCCTTGGATCTTGGGGTCTTCATTTTTTGAAGGCTCCAGTGTCGAGTAAAATCTCTATTGCATACATTTGTTATGCCTTTGTATCTTGTTATGGGGTATCAGTCATGAAAATATATACTTTTTCTCCCTTCCATGGTCTTCTCTTGATTTGGTTGATATCATCCCTAACCTCTTAATTCCTGTCATGAGAGTAGACATGGGTATTATTGTTGTCATTAAGATCCAGGAATGACTTATTTTTTTTTAAAAATGAAATTTTAACCTCTGTTAAGATGTTATGTGATCCAGAAAATTTTAAATTCCCTCAAATACATAAATATATTTCAAATTCTTGGCTAAATCACTTTAATATTATTCAATAAGAAAAAAGTGTGTAAAAGCTAGAAAGCTATTTAAAAGAGTAATCATCAAAGTTTGGGTCTAAATTTTCCACTCTTGAGAGCACAGCACCAAAAGATAAGTTTGTTATTCAGACTGGCTGATTAGGGAGAAAGAAAACTTAAAACGCTTGACACAAAAAGGATGCTTGATGCATTTTTGCCCTTTTATCTAGATCAAAAGAAAACTTTGGTTTAGTCTGATCTCTTACATGTCCTAAATATGTACCTATGATTTTTGATTATGTTGATTATGCTTTTTGGTTCACAGATGATATAGTCATCTTAAACTACCTTTCAATTGTAAATACAGTCATACCACTTAAAACCTTAAAAAGTTAAATGGTATTGAACACATTCAACTATACTCAACCTAATAAAACATTAAGGAACTAATTCATATTCCTGTGAGTTTCCATTTCTACAGAAGCAAAATCTGCTCTTAGTTTCTGATGGACATTCTGGTTTTGGTCATGTCAAAACATACAGAGTACTAACATACAAAATCACAATAAAAAAAAAAGAGAGTTGTAAATATCCACACATGCAAGACTAGGTTTCAAGTTTAAATATGGCTTTCACTTGAAATCAACTCCTTAAAAACAGAAAATGACTTTAGCATTGGCAAAGGGAGTCCCCTAAGAAAAAAAATGTAAACAGATGGCTGAGAAAGATCACCCACATGCTTAACACAGATCTTGAGGAGGCATTTCTAAGAATGAAGCAGCACTTCCCAGCCTGGGCCACTTCCCACAAGATCCTTATTTAACCCATAGAAAACATGGAGTATATACCTCTGGCCAAGAGGAGCCTTGATAACTTGTTCCCACTTGCCTCACAGAAATCTAGACTAGTTTCCAACCGTCCCCAATGTTCCGAAAGAAGCTAAGCACCAACCACTTGAGACAGGCAAACCCCTAATAAATCAGTGTTTGATAATCAGTCCTGAACTAATATCTTCCCGTATAAACGGGCTGTTAAGCTCTGGCTAAGCATATTAAGCATTCAATTTAATGTATGACACACATCTGTTCCACTTTCTCAGCAAGCAGAAGTTTCAAGATAACTTAAATCCCAGACTTAATCAAGGAGAAAAAAAATCTTGGCGACGTTTAAAACTCAGTTTTAAAATATAATCCAAATGAGGGCGAGAGAGACCATTTTGCTGTAACAAATGAGATTATATAATACCTAAATCAAATCCACAAAATTACCTGAGCAGAAACACTAAATCTCTTATCTGGGCTTATTTATCTTCCATTTAGGGATCACGAACATTTCCCAAAGACGTTCATCTACACCTGGCCCAAGTAACCAGAGATTAAGCAAAAATGGAGGTCTTGGCAAACAGGGGGATTTAACCCCCTTGCTGCCCAAAGACCAGAAGAGGAAAACTTACAGACTTGTCTTTCACAAGGAGAGCGCAGCACTGGATTCCAGCCATCAGCATCTTGTGTGGGTTCCAGGCCACGGAGTCAGCCCTATACCATTCATCAAAGAAAGGGACAGAGTGGGGGGGGACTCAATTAGGTTCTACAGGCAGGAAGAATATATCTAACTAGTGCTGTCCACATTCAGTACAATAAGTTACTGTTCTACAGGGGTTCTGGTCTGTGTGGTCTGGGGAGTTTGAAGGGTTGGTTTGTTTGTTTTAAGTAAAACAATTACTTTGTTTTTGCCTATTTTCAAAATGGCATTTGGATAGGCAAAGTCCAAAGAGATCCCTTTGCCTAAATAAAAGTCGGCTGCAAATTGGGAAACCCCATTTACCTGTGGATGCCATGTAGAAGCTTTCGGTGTTTCCTTGACATCAAAGCTGAGCCACCCCAAGAAGCCTGTTGAGATATTAAAGTAACCAAAACAACATTATTTTCAATGTCATTTGTTTACAAGAAGGTTGTCACAGAGACCCCTCAGTGACAGTTTCGATGAATATTTCCTATCATGTTAACCAACGTGTACCCAAGAGAATTTTGATCACTGGCTCTACCCAGACAACCAGAACCTCATCATGACAGATGGGCCCACAGTGACTCTTAGAATTTAAATTTACACATCATGGCCGGGTTCGGTGGCTCAGCCTGTATTCCCAGCACTTTGGGAGGCCAAGGCAAGTGGACTGCCTGAGCCCGCGGGTTCGAGACCCGCTCGGGCAACTTGGCGAGACCTTGTCTCTACAATAAATCAAAAACTAGCCAGACATGGTAGCGCGTGCCTGTAGTTCCAGCTACTTGGAAGGTTGAGGCAGAAAGATCGCTGGAGCCCAGCAGGTCGAGGCTGTAGTGGCCAGGAGCGTGCCACTGCACTGCAGTCTGGGTGACTCAAAACAAACAAACAAACAAATAAATTTACACATCATATATTGCTCAAGTTTTATATGGGTGAAAAGAGGCTCAAACTCCATGCCCTCTTGAAACTTAGAATCTAATACAGACAACATCTTCACAAAGCTGACATTTTGACACTCCCACTGATAAGACACTGAGTTAAGGACTGGAATTCTACATAATGAACAAGGCATATTGTTGACATGGTGGATAGACCAGGATGGACAAGATGAAAGCATCTCCTGTTAGTGAAAAATTAGATCCTTTTAACCTAATGGCTTTCAGAAATATTTGCAAGTTAAAAATGGAGGAGTGGGAAAGAAGCAGCTTGGGACTTAAGGAAGTTACTTACTGGAGAGGTAAATTTTGTGAGCAAAGGAGAGAGGAGCTGAGATGAAAGGAAACCCCATAGTCAACAGGTCTGGAGCAAAGAGGAAATAGCCAATGTAAGAAATATGAAAGTCAATTTGCTCCTTGAAAATTGAGTGGATTTCTAAGTTTTAATTGACAAGACAATGAAGGATGACTGCAGTAAGATAACTTAAGGGGATTAACTTAAAGTATGGTGAATTCTTTCCAAGTGTATTTAAATCTTACAATATCCCATTGAGAATGGAGTTATTATCACCTCCACTTTTTATAGATATACTGAGGTTCAGAGGTGTTTAGGTAAATTGTCCAAGGACCTGATGGGTAAAAAAACAATCAGATTTGAGATTCAAAGCCCATTCTCTTTTATGGTAACATCATAACTTAAGGAAAGTGACAATTTGGCCAAATTAGGATGTATAGCCTGAAGAATTGAGAGTGATGGAAATGCTTTAGGAATTGCCGGGGATGCAGACAGAGGCTATCCTACTTTGGGTTATAGAATTTAGATAGACTCCAATATCACGTAGAAAGAAGTGGCAAGATTTTACACAACATGGTTGTAGACAATGATGGAATTGAGATATCTCCATCATCCTCAGGTCATTACAAAAGCTGAGCCCACTGGTAGCCAATAAATAGAGAGTAAAGCACAAGCAATTTTGGGCCCTTAAATCCTACTTAGAAACAACTGTCCCATTCAGAGCTGGGACTAGGGTGAAGTGAATGACTCACTATGGTGCACAATGTAAGGATAAACTCGCTTTCAGTGTTGGACTCTACCCAGCTCTAAGAATGAATGTTTCCTTAAATCTGAGCCTTAGGAACCCCACTTTCTCCCTTCAGCACCAGCTGAAACCCCATGGTCTAGAGTATCCAACAACTTCATGGAGTCTCCAAAGGTTTTTGAGCTCTTCTGTATCTAGAGTGTGGTGTGTGTGCAAATCCGAAGGTTTCCAGGTAAAGGAGTGGTGACTTGGATGTGTTGGTCAACAAGTTTCCTTGCTGCTCTCTCCCCCACTGGGATTCACAGTGGGTAATTCATGACTAGGGCTGAGGCACGAAGGCTACTGCTTTCAGCATCTAAGAAAACGTTATCCTAGCTTACTAAGTAAGGATCTCTAGGTCTGGATTTTTAAGAATTTGATCCTTGCAAACATTAAGATAACTTACATATTATTTTCCTTCTTTTTTAAAAAGCTCTTATCATATTCCTTAAATACTAAGTTGCCTACTTTTCTCAATTCTTTTGTCCCCCAACCTCTTCAAGAACCTACCAGACAGCGAATAGAACTAATTTGTTAGACTCAGCCACCCCCATTTTCTCACTCACCCTTTCTACCTGCCTGTACCCTACATTTCATGTCCCCTGCACTGCCCTCTTTCTCCTCTTCCTCACCAAACAAGTAAATAATATTTTCTCAATCCTAGTGAGCTGGATTTAAGGTTTAAAATCACATAAACTCTTTCAAGGCATTAGATCACAGGTTTACAAAGTGGTTTGGCAGGGTTAGCGGCAGCTCATCCACAAATGTGTATCCTCAGAAGAGCTAAATAAAGAAAAAAATAACACCCTTGATGTCAGTGTCCTACTTTGATTTGCTCACCATCTAAATTCCTAACTCTGGAACTTGCAAAAATATCAAACCAATCACCTGAGTGATGAAGACACTTGACTTTCCATCTCGATAAGGATAGTTGCTTACTAAACTATTACTATATGCTAGGCTCCATGGTGAACCATTTGCCATATTTTTCTATTTAATTAATTAGTTAATGAGTTATTAGGAGAACCAATTTTGAAAGGGAGGTGTCGATAGAAGTGGAATTGAGATGTGGTAGCCTTTAAAGTCCATGATGTTAAAGATAATGCTGATGGCCTTGTCCGGACATGTAGTGAAGAGTGGGTGAGACAACATCAGTTGTTGCTGAGAATGGTAGGCTTTGAGGCAGCCATAGTCTCTGCTTCAACGTAGTACTGGGCCAGCCCGCAGTCCCAGTCTGAGGCAGAGGCTGGAATGGTATTTCTCTCATGGAGAAAGAACGGTACTGGAGGCAAAAGATTCTAACAAAACTAAAGCTTTTTTAAATTCAGTTGTTTAAAAATGCATTATAAGAAACCAAATTTAAGACACCATCAAATATAAGATTCAATATTTCTTGTGTACCACTCAGAAGGAAAAAAAAATCAAAATATAAATTTCAGAGATGTTAAAAACATTTTAAAGTGCATCTTAAAATGAATAAAATACGTAGGCAGGCCAACTTGGTTTTATGGAAAACTTAGACAAACAGGTAAACATAACTTTATTTTTAAAAAGAGATAAAGTATGCTGGCTCACACCTGTAATACCAGTACTTTAGGAGGCAGAGGCGAGAGGATTGCCCGAGTTTAGGGATTCAAGACCAGCCTGAGCAACATGGTGAGACCTTGTCTCTACAATAAATAAAAAATTCATTTGGGCGTGGTGGCACATGCCTGTGGTTCCAGTTACTTGGAAGGCTGAGGTGGAAGGATTGCCTGAGTCCCGCGGGTTGAGACTACGGTGGCCGTGAGCGTGCCACTGCACTCCAGCATGGGTGACAGACTGAGACTTGGACTCAAAAAAATAAAAAATAAAAAGAGATAAAGTAAACATAAGATTTTACTAATTTAAATGATTTTTAAAATACCTTTTGGAAGGCTTTCAACAGGTCAAAGCAATTACTATCATTTTGTTAATATTTTATTTTTAAAATTAGTACACTACCTACGGTATATGAAATTTCTTCAAAATAAGCTAAGTACTCTTGCAATAAAATTTTATGGATTCAATACCTGCAAAATTAAAGGATGGGAAGACACTGTATTTAATAGGTCAGATAGGCTGCTGTGAAACTTAATGTAAAACTGCCGGCATTTGCCAAATGACTACTGTGTACAAGTAGACTCATTTGGTGTGGTTTAAATATTTCCTTATAAAAGTATTTTCTTCAAAGATTCAACCTTTGATTTTTAGAAAACCTTGAGAGCTTCTCATTCATACTTACAAATCACAATTCTCTCTAAGCCCCGTAAATCTCTTCATGCCATCCCTAATTTAGAAACTGTTGTAGTTACTCTGTTTTACATAAACTATTTACTCTACCCTGTTTTACATAAACTCCATAAACTATATAATCCAGATTTGATGTTTCTTTTGTAAGAGTAGAATATTTAATGTAACTGCTGATGTATTTGAGTTTTCTCCTTATTTCCACAGTCACAAAAATACCCATTCTATTATCTTTGGGGATATAACGTATTGTTATGCTCCTAAGTCTATAAAAATCAATAAGATATAAGATATAAGTTGAAATGTGAATGGATACAAATACTAAAATCCCATTTAAAAAGTCACAAATGATCGGTCTGAAGTACTGCCGTTGGCATACTAATAGAGCCAATAACTTGTGAGCTCTATGCCACTGTTGCTTTAACCAAATGTTAGCATACACTTAATGTAAACCTTGAATCATAGCATAGATATGATATATTCAATCAAGTCACATCACAGACACTACTATGAAGGCATAAAGTCATCCAAACTACAAAATTATGTGCAGGTATATACCCCTAAATCTTCAGTTTTCTTCTGTTCAGCAAGTCAAAATGTAATTTCTTCTGATAGGGAGAATCTGAGCCACTCGACTACCAGAGAAAAGTTCCTAAACAGCATATTCAACTGTGTGTTTTCTTTTGTTTATTTGCTTGCTTGGTTGGTTGATAAAATTAAACTAATTAACTCCCAATTTCACACACACACAAGATTAAAATAGAAAGAAAACTAAAAAGCTCAACATTCATAACTGGCTGAATTCAACTTTCTAACCCCAGATAAGTAGGATTTTAAAATTAACTTTAATTTTTTAAAAAAATGTTTTCTAAAAAACCCCAGGATTTGTAAAGTTAATTTTTTTAAAAAAGTCAATCCTTTAAGTTAGAAAATTGTGAAGAATATATTATTTCTCAAATAATGATTCTGATAAGCACAGATAAAACTCATTTTAATTACCGCATACAATTACGTAATACAGCTCTTTGCATTTTCCAGTTGATTGAAATCATATCATTTCAGAGTTAGAAGATACTTTACAGACCACATCCACCATCTCCTCTCCCTCTTTAAAAATGGAGAGACTGAAGTCCAAAGGGCTAAGATCATAATGAAGATGAGACAGATCAGAATCCAAAATCAAAGTCTCTTGGTGCCCTAGTTCAAATGCTTCCTTTACACTACGTGGCTTCAATGACAATAAAGTCAGGGAACAAAGAAGCTGGTTCACAGAAGAGGAGGAAATAATATGGAATTCAGAACATGAAAACAAAATTTACATGAGGTCTTGGAATCTCCCGCTTTATATTTTACAGAAAATGACATACTTATTTACCCAAATTAGAAACACAAATAAAAACAGCGAGGGTCCCACACCTAGTTTCTTAGAACATGAAACATGTCACACCAAGGCTACAGAAAGATGAGACGGTGAAACGAATGTGTACACCTAGAAGAACTTACATCCACGTGAAGCCAGAGGTTGTGCCTCTCACAGATGTCTGCTATTTCATCCAGAGGATCAAAGGCACCCAACACAGTCGTACCAGAGGTGGCACAGACGAGAAATGGCGCTGCCCCCTGTGAGAAGGATCCACACACAAAGAGAACTGTCACCATCACCACTAGACTCAACCTGTCATAGGTTGGTAAATATAAAGGATGAGGCATCTAGAAAGTTATTTGGTATCTTTGGAGACAACCATTAATTCAGTGGGTGATTTTAAACTCCACGATGTGGCCTCATGTCATTATCATAGGTTAAGGAAACTAAGAAAATGCTTGACAGTGGTAGGAAAACTATCACTACTTTTATAAAAAGTAGTTGGGATAAACTACTTTTATCTCAACTCAGTGTATACTTTTTTCCTCTCATTTTCTTTCTGTAGTATTTTCAGTCTTTTAGATTGTCCAGAGAGAAAATGAATAACCTCAACGGCAATGTCAAACTGGCATGCTATATAATTCATTATTTCTTCCTGAAAAAAAAAAAGAATGCATTGAACCTCCATAGTGTCATACTGTCACCTTCTCCAAAATTAAAAAAAGAACAAGATTGGAAGACAAACACTCAGCTTCATGGGGGAAACCGTGCAGGCCTGTCTGCTTGTCTCCTTTGTAAAGTAAGTACGGCTACAAAACAAAGAATGTGCTTAGGTGCAAATTCAGTGCCGGGGGTAAGGCAACCTCACTGGGAAACATTCTCCAAACTAGGTGCTGCAACTGAGAAACTCACTGGAATGTGCTGGAAAAGAAAATTGGCCTTGTTCCTACCGTGATTATTTCTCCTCATACAGGTGATAGCTGTATCTTGTAGAGTGAACTGGTGTCATCGGAAAATGGAGGAGAAAAGGCAGACGATGGGCATACACACAGAGATGAATAGCAATTCCAGCCAAGCTAGCCAGGCCCCCCAGCCCCGTGAAGGGATTCTGTGCCAACCAGGTAGAGGACAAGTACATGAGGTTGTTTCCAAATGGATTGATCCCAGCATGGTGGCAGAGATGTGTGGCTCACGGTGGAAATGCCCTGGAGAGAAAACTTGCTGACAAATGTGTGAGTAGCAGAAGTAACTAGAATACTAAGATTCCAGAGCATCTGAGGAATAAGTGACAAGAACATTTGCTGCCCATAAAAATCATTTTTGGTTGGGCACAGGGGCTCACACCTATAATTCTAGCACCTTAGGAAGCCAAGACAAGAGGACTGCTCAAGGCTAGGAGTTCTAGTAAGACTTCAACTCTACAAAAGATTTAAAAAATTAGCTAGGCATGGTGGTGGGTGTCTATTGTCCCAGCTATTTGGAAGCCTAATGTAGAAGGATCCTTGCGCCCAGGAATTCGAGGCTGCCGTGAGCCAAGATTGCGCCACGGCACTCCAGCCTGGGCACCAAAGGTAGACCCTGCTTCTCCAAAAAACAAAACAAAAAAAAAACTCTTTTCCTTCATTTAGCATGGAACCATTTATTTTTCCTCTCAGGTTTATCATAAAATGCAAATTTTATTATAATGTATTTGTATCTTCTTTAATGTCAGGAGTTGTGTTTGAAACAAACTGACTCCGATTTAACTGGAAGGTACTTGTCAAAGGAAAGCAGGGCAGAGCAGAAACACTTAGTCTATCTCTCTAAATTGAGATTCATTGGCATCAAAGTGATGGTGCATAATGAGTTCATTTGCCATTTGGGAGACAGTTGTGACACATGGAATCAATCCGCCCACCCAACCCTTTCAGAGCCAGGCCAGTAGGGAAACCATGGGCTCTGGAAATTCTTCTCTATACTGAGCTACCAACAAATTACGGCTTTATCATGTCAGTGACCTAAAGGAAATGAGACCAGATTTACATCAATCATTAAAAGCAATGAAAAAAAGTAATTTACTAAAACCATTTAAGGTATCTTTAATGGTTGGGCTTTTCCTCATAAACTATATGACATCCTGACAGCCATGAGAAAATACCTATGCAAGCTATTATAGCCTATTAATGAGTTTTCTTCACCTTTTAAAAAATCTTGCTATAAATATCAGGCCCAGAAATTAAACTTTTGCGATCTGGATTTAAGTTTCCAGATTTTTTTTCCCTGTAGCTCATGTCATTAATGAGAAAATTCAGCAGAAACGGTATTGATTGCATGCTTCTGAGTATTCCCTAAGAAAGTTTGTCATTTCAGACACTCATACACAAAATACCTGTAAATATTCAGTGTTCATCCTAGTTTGGGCTTGTCAATAAGCACTTTAGAACCTTGGATGCTTTGTGGTTTCACCATCTTTGTAATGACATCAAGTAAAGGTCACTGCTCAACAGTTTTTAATAAATTATCATAGGCCAGGGAGTTGAATCCCAATGGAAGAAAAAGCTGGTATACTATTCCTTACATCTGAAACAATATAAGTTAAAAGCTGGAGACAAAACAACTAGGTCTGAAGCTAGTGAGAAAAAAAAATTAGGCATCACGTATTATGATCTCAGAATAAATGCAGTTTGTCCTTAGCAAATCCAGGCTCAAGCATTAGTTAGCTAGAAAGAGAAGTGAGGAGACACACCAGCTCTAACCCCATCGCCCTACTTTTAAATGTGCCTAAAGCAATTTTTGGTGTTGAAAAAACTTGTTTTTCCAAGTTCTCAACTTTAGTATTATGTCAGTTTCATGGGCTTTCATTGTCAAAACAAACAAAAATTTGAGCAACAAAAATAATGTCTGTGGTGGAATAAAAGCCACTATGCTAAAAACATGAATTCTTTATGATACTAAAAAAATTGGGGGATATCTTTAGGGGATGTAAGCAACAAATTCACTATTTTAAAAATTGATAAGGGGAAAGAAGAAAACATGTATTCTGCCTTGCCTGTGTAAAATGTTTCTGTAGGGAAATCAGATAGGGGTGAGGGATACTTTATAGTAGAATGCCTGCCATTATTTTTTTTTAAATGAGAGAATGGATTAGAACTCACTTAATGAAACAGTAGTCTAGACAATGATCATCAGAAAAATCTATGATGTGAGAGGCTGACTGAGGGCTTTATAATGGATGGACTGACAATACCAGACCCCACCAATCAATGTTATTACAAAAAGAGACACAGAACAAACTGCCACCCATGAAGCCTTCCTGGTTAAAAAAAAGAAGAAAATTCAACTTAAACCTCATTGAGTATCAAGCTTTAACTGGCAAATTACAGAAAATAGAAAGAATAGACAGGGTGGTACAGAGGAGGGGAGCAAGAGTTTTGAGGTCAGGATGCAATCCACAAAATAGTACGGAAAACTCTTCAGGACAAAGGATCTGATTTTTTTCAGCAAATCAATTGTAGGGAGAAAATAAAGGAGGAAGAGGAAACTATGGATTAGAAAAGATTTATGTGTCATATCAACCAAATGCAATGTGTAAACCTTATTTGAATCCTTATTCAAACAAGCCAACAATTTTTTATTTCTTTTTTGAGTTGGAGTCTCACTCCGTCGCCCTGGCTGGAGGGCAGTGGCACACTCACAGCCACCCCAGCGTCGACCTGTGGGGCTCAGACAATACTTCTACCTCAGTCTTCTAAGTAGCCAGACCTACAGGCACACACTACCATGCCCGGCTAATTTTGTGTTCTATTGTAGAGATGAGGTCTCACCAAGTTGCCCAGGCTGTCCTCGAACCTGTGGGCTCAGGCAATCCCCTCACTTCAGCCTCCCAAAGTGCTGGGATTACAGACTTGAGCCACCATGCCCAGTCAAGCCAACTATTTTTTTAAAAAGACAATGGGGAAAATTTTAATATAGACTGAACACTTGATATTAAAGTGATTACATTTAATAAAATTGTACTATTTTTTTGAGTGCCTATCTTTTACAGATAGACTCAGCTATTTATAGATCAAATGATATGATGCTTGGGGTTTGCTCCAAACTAATCTAGTGGTGGTGGGAGGGGACATGGTCTATATACAAAGCTAAATTGTTATATACAAAGCTAAAGTTAAATTGTTAAAGTCACATGAAGGGGATATGTAGGCTCATTACATTAGTTTTAGATATGTTTGAAATTTTCCCTAATGAAAAATTTTAAATTTGAGAAAGAAAAAAAGGGTGGGGAAAGGGGAAGGGGGAAATATAGAGAAGAAGGGAGGGAATAAGAGAGGGAAGAGGGAAGGAAGGAATCATACAAACCACACAAAAAAACACAAATCAATATTCCCCACCAACAAGCACTAATGACATAATGAAAGTTCTTTTTGATAGGCACTTGTGTAGAAAAAGATGAAACTAAAATGAGAAAACAGCATCCATGGATCACAAGAGAACAAACGCCTTACAAGTGGTTAAACAGAATTTTACCCAAGAGTCAAAAAATCTGACCATCAGAACCACCAGATAATTATCAAACCCCCTGGTCATTGGGATGTTAAAAAATATAAAGAGATCTAAGGACACACACCTGAAGTCACTACACCATATAAATAATGGCCACAACACCAGCAATAAATAGTGGCAGAAATTTTAAGTGGAGAAATTCAAGCCAAATATAGTGATCTAGCATGTCCCAGGACAAGGTGATTTTTATTAAAAAACTTGAAAAAAAATACAACAGCATAAATATAATATTAAAACTTAATTAAAAAAAATCCTACCCTTTTTAGACACATCCCAACTCAGGAGCTTGACCTTTCACTTTTAAGTAGTCACATACCTGACCTTTTTGGAAAGTTATCGGAGAATGGTCTGAAGCACCATTAGCAGTAGAGGCAGTGGTGGGATGAGAGGGAAGCATGAAGTAGGCGCACAAAATCCAGCAGGATGTTGGGGACCAAAATAAGGACGCATCTTTTTAAGAAGCAGATGTCAGCCAAGCGCAGTGGCTCATACCTGTAATCCTAGCACTTTGGGAGGCTGAGGCAAGAGGATTGCCTGAGCCCAGGGGTTCGAGACCAGCCTGGGCACCTTGGCAAGACCCTGTCTCTACAATAAAAAGACCAAAAAGTCATGGTGGCTTGTGCATGTGGTTCCAGCTACTTGGAAGGCTGAGGCAGAAGGATCGCCTGAGCCCACGGGTAGCCATGAGCGTGCCACTGTGCTCCAGCCTGGGCAATAGGGTGAGACTCCGACTCAAAAAAAAAAAAAGCAGATGTCAGGATCAGGCTTAGTTGGAGCACAGCTTGCGACGAGAGCCGTGCCTTAGCCTTCTCCAGCATTTTGGTTTTAATACACTCTAGTTGCTAAGGAAGGACACTCGACCACTGAAATACTAGGCCAAGACCAAACATGGGATGATAGTGATAGGTGGGCTTTGCATTGGAAGCAACCTGGGAGGATAGGTTGATCAAGAAATCGGAGTCAACCTGAAAGCTGCTCAGGAGCAATCAGTTTGGCCGGCAGTCTTCAAAGAGGGAGGAGTTATAAGGAGAATGGATGCTGGGGCCCCGCTGGAGAGGCTAGGCTCATCTTTAGGGCTTATTCTAGTCAAGAAACAGTGATATCAGTGTTTTAATTGGCTCCGGCCACCTGGGAATGAGAACATCCGAGAAATCCCACAGAACACAGAGAGCCAAGCACCTGGAAATAGAACATCTGTAAATGAGTTTCTCTATTTTAATTCCAGCATGCTCTGCTCTCTCTCCCACACACAGAAATGATTTGGGCTGTTTGCATTCTCTCCCTGCTAGTCTCTTTCTCTCTCTTTCTCTCATTTCCACGCACACGTTTTCTCTCCCTCTTTGACTCTCCACTCTTACCTCTTTTTTGGCTTCCCAGACTTGCTTCTCCAGTTCCTCAGGTATCATTTTACCTCTAAGGGACACAGATTTGAGACTTCCAGTTATGTTTGGTAGTTAACAGACAATGATACTGCTTTTCAAACAGTATGAATTTTTCCCTCCACCCACCAGGCTTCCGGATCTTGTCCCCATTACCTTCCATCTGTTTCCACAAAGCAAACATTCTCAGTGCCAATCCCAAGAAAAGAGGCTGCCTTCTTCATGGAGTAATGACACTGAATTAAAAGGGGAGAGAGGGCAGAGAGAGACATAAATACATAGCATGAAAAAAGTTTTGTTTATTATTTAAGTGAGTGTAAGTCATGATGGCTGAGCACCATCTTTGGGACATTATTACGAAAAAGAAAAAAGTAATTTAATTGAGTATAGTGGTTGAGAACATTGACTTTGGGGTCAGAGAAACCAGGATTTAACTTCAGGTTGTGCCAGTTACAGTTTGAAATCTTGAATTAATAATGTGTACTCTCCAAGCCTCAGTTTGCTAATCTATAAAGAGGTCATGTAAATAATGACTACTCCATCAGCATGTCATTGAATAAGATGAGTTAATGTATTTAAAGGGTGTAGCGCAGAGCCTGGCACACAAAACAAACTAGGTCACTGGAAGCTGTTGTTTTCCACAACACTGAGAAAAAAAAGTTTCTCTTGATGCTACTAATACGACAGTATTAATGGAAACTTGAAATCTAGTCCACTGCTGACTCAAAACCCTCTCAGGATAGGGCAGGATTCTATCTTAAAGATCACAATCACAGAGTAGAGAGAATCTAATTATTTCCAAGAGCAAACAATGGGTTATAAATGCTGATTGGACATTTGACCAATCTTGTTTAATACTGAACATGAGGTTGGAATTAGACACATAGGAATGTGGTTAAAATCATAAGAAATAATAGACACACTACTTTACTTAGCTGTGGCATGAGTGAAGCTAATAATCTGGAATTAGGTCTGGTCTACTTCTTATTGGTAAATAGTAGTATCTGCTTTAGATGGTTGGACATTTTTCTCTACGCCACATGAAGCCCATAAAATAATTAGCATTCAAACATTGGAGATGTCGTTCTTTAAACATTAGTGAGGACAGGTGGTCAATTAATTCTTTTCCACGCCAGAAAAATGAAGGTGTAAAGGACATTATTGTACCAAAAAAACCTTAGTAATTTAATTTGTAGGTACGAATACATTAAAAGAGTAGTCATGCCTTCACACTTAACTTGATATATTCCCTCAAATGTGGTAATTTTTTTCCTTCCTTTGTCAAGAGAGTTTTATTGGGAGCTCTTTTTTTAACTCTGTAAAAATAAATGCAGAAGTAACACCATCAGGAAAAATGAAACCATCCTGAATAATTAATTTTCAAATATCAAAATGCCTATAGGATGCATTTATTGCAGGTTGTTACAAGAACATGCATATTGAAGAGTAATCATGTCTATGAAAATGTAATTAATTCTCTACTTCACACACATTAGCCTATGCTGGTTGGGATAGCATTCCTGCCATCACTAAGGTGAATTATTTCTCACCAGAGATTTGGGCTCTGGCAACCAAACAGCTATTGATTTCATAATGACAAATGCTAGCCTTCTCTGTGACATCTGACTTTAAGGAAAAAAATCACAGGGCTCTACTCCTGAGAAATAGCAAAATCTCTCAACCCAATGGATCTACTGAATAAAACACTGGTAATCAGAATAAGAATAGCTTCAGTGAAGCTATCTTTAAGTACCTAAGGGCAAAGTACGACCCAATGTCAATCTCAAGTAGATAGGGACAGATTTTAAAAAAAGGTTTTAAAACTGAAATCTAAACATCTAAAAGCATCAGAGAAGGAAAAGAGCCCTGGAAGGGGAAGAAAAAAAAAGAAAGAAAGAAAGAAGGTGATGCTTCAGACATGCTGAGTAGTTTCAAGGAAAAGTCTAGAAGCTAGAATTTAGAAGTTACAAGCGCATTTAGAAACAAACGGTGGCTGTTCCTATCACTGGTAAAAGATAAATCAGTTGTTCTAAGACCCAACCTCCCCCATAGGTTTCATAAATCTATAGAAGATGAAAAAAATCTCAGTGGGATGTTCATTTTTATAAAGATAAAATAGTAAGTACCTACATAAAAGACAGCATTGAGCTGGAGTTTTACTTTCTGGCTCCTATAAGGATTTTTTTCTATGACCTTGGGCATCTAAACGAACTCCTGCTTTCTCCTCAATGAACACTGTGCCCTGGACACTTGAACTCCTTCTAATGCTAATTTGATGATTAAATTAGCTGATAGAAAGAACAGGGTATATAAATGTCACATTTTAGAGAAGAGGAAAGGAGATACCAGGGGATATCTCCAAGAGCTCACCACTGATTTAAATCCTAAAAGAGGCCAGAGAAAGAATCCAGAGAGACTGGACCCAGCCTCATGCTCTCCAACATATAATAAAGAACACCTGCTTGCCCATGGGAAGCCCTATAATCACATCCCAACCCAGCTCAACCACATTTAAAGTAAATGAGGCATGTAAGATGCAAAATTTAAGCAGCCATGACCCTGAGACGTGCACCTTGAATGCCTCTCTCATTTCCCCTGAGCCCCCCAGCCCTGCTAAACAGGAGCTGGGTCAATTGATCACCAGCCTGGGAGATAAGAGTTTTTCATCCTCATGTTTTGGTGGCAAACGATGATCACTACTTAACACAAATTCCAACGTGGTTTGAGTTACTACAAACCTAGGATTTCTATACACCCAAGAAATTCACATCTAACTGCTAATCAAACCATAGAATTATTACTTTCCTCACAAAGTCATCATTTAAAAAATTCTCACTAACCCAAAATCCACAGGTCATAAGAGAGAAGATAGACAAGTGGGACCTTATTAAACTGACAAGCTTCTGCAAAGCCAAAGAAACCATCAAGAGAGCAGGGAGACAGCCTACAGACTGGGAAAAAGTATTTGCCAACACCAGGTCTGACAAAGGCTTAATATCTTGGATCTACAAGGAACTCAAACGTGCTGAAAAATAAAAAACAAACAATCCCATTATAAAATGGGCAAAAGATATGAACAGACACTTCACAAAGGAAGACATCCGAGCAGCCAACAGACACATGAAGAAATGTTCAACCTCTCTAGTCATCAGGAAGATGCAAATCAAAACCACACTGAGATACCACCTAACTCCAGTCAGAATGGCAATTATCAATAACTCAAAAAATAACAGCTGCTGGAGAGGGTGTGGCAAAAAGGGAACACTGCTACACTGTTGGTGGGAGTGTAAACTAGTGCAACCTCTGTGGAAAACAGTGTGGCGATTCCTAAAAGCTCTAAATATCAACCTCCCATATGACCTCGCAATCCCCCTACTGGGAATATATCCTGAAGAACTCAAATCACTCTATAAAAGATACCTGCACATGTATGTTTATCGCAGCATTGTTCACAATAGCAAGAACCTGGAAGCAACCATGCTGCCCATCAGAAGAGGACTGGATTTAAAAAATGTGGTACATATACATGATGGAATACTATGCAGCCATAAAAAAGAACAAAATCATGAATTTCACAGCAACCTGGATGGAACTAGAGTCTATAATACTGAGTGACCTATCACAGAAACAAAGATCCGAGTCACATGTTCTCACTCATATAATGGATCTTAAACATCCAATGTAATACTATAAGAAAATGACTGACAGTAGTGGGAAACTATGGTGGGGGGGGAGGGAGATGGGATTAACGGTAGTAAATATCTGTCTGGGGACAGAGAAACACCTCTTATCAACAGGGTGCCTGAACGAAATGTATTTGCATACCTAACCCTTAACTGTACCCCACACTATCATAATAAAAAATATTGATAAAAAAAATTCTTACTTAACACTGGACAGGCTACCTTGGATCTATTGACAATGGGGGTGGGGAGATCTCTGTCATGATCTCGCAGGTTTCTATCAACAGTAGAATTACAATCACAACCCGAAGCATGCAAAACGCCTTCAGTGGTGGGCGCAAATATTCTATATTTGATGGTGCAAGATGGAGATGGAGACATCTCAGGTAGCACAAAAACTGGGAAAGTCCACCTAATAAAACAGTACAAGAAAATAACTACTGGACCATGGACCAAAAACCTAACAGAAAACAGAGGCGGTGTGGCAAAAAGAATAACATAGACTTTAATTCCTTTTTAGTGAAATGAATTGATTTGCAGTAATAAGTGGTAATAGTTATTTGTAGTAACAAATAATAAAACATGAATGAAAATAATGTAAATGCTAGGACCTGAGTGTCTTTGGCAGAGCAGAAAAGAAATGAGCTGCAAAATTAGAGTCTGTATGGACGGGGTGAGAACAGATACTCAGGAATATGGGGCGCTCAAAGTGATGGAATTTTTCTATGAAATTTACATCTAGTTCTTGGCTCTTCTGGCTTCAACTTCTGCTGGCATGTTAGCCAAGGCATACATTTTGCCTCTTTTTGGAAATTAAAAAAAAAGGTCACTTAATCTGGTTTCACAACTCCATAAGTTTTCATTTTCTTTTTCACTCCCAATTCACCAGACCTACCTTTGTGACTGATCTTTCCCAGGCATAATCTTTATTCTAGGCTTCCATAGAATATATTTCCCCTTTCCAGGGTAATTACTCCCAAAAGAACTCCAGGGAGCTTTAATCCAAATGAAGAATGAAAAGGGACAAAGTAAAAAAAACAAAACAAAACTGAGCTGACAACCAGGGCCCTATTTAATCCGCTTTCCCAGGTTTGAAAATAGTCTGAATGCAGGAGGGACTTGAAATGCCAGGGCTAGAACCCAAAGAGAGAAACACTATTCCATAATAACCCCAAATAATCCAATATTTCCCCCAGTTGTCCACATTACCAAATATGCTTCTTTTGCTACAGAGACTGCCTTGTGAAAAAGAGCCCCAAGTGGTGGCACCTGCCTGCAGTCCTAGCTACTTAGGAGACTGAAGTGGGAGGATCACCTGAGCCCAGGAGGTCAGGGCTGTGATGAGTCATGATTGTGCCACTGCACTCCAGCCTGGGTGATAGAGTGAAACCCTCACCTGACTCAATAAAAAAAGAAAAAACATGTCAGTGGTCATGCTGTCTCCCATTGAGGAGACATTAGGTGCTTTTAGAAGAAAATTATATATGTATATGGTCTGACAGTTAAGCTCGGGAACTCATCCTAGAAAAAGTGCTTCATACCTCAGTGCTGAATATCACTACAGTCACCTTTGAAGTTCTCCCCTTGGGCAGCGATGCACTAATGCCAGTGCCTAGTCCACCTATCAAAGCAATTTTGGAACTCGTCTTCTAGAATTGCCATCAGAGCTGTTGTCACAAGAATGTCAGAGTTTTAATTAGAGCACCGAACAAATATTAAATTTCTTGTTAAACTTGGCAAGATTGGAAGTGAAATCAGGGACATCCTTAGTCCAAGTTTATGGGGATAATGCCATGAAGAAAACAGCAGTGTACACATGGATTAAACATTTTTCTGAGTGGAGAGAAAGCGTCACTGATGAAGAGAAGTCAGGGCAGCCAGTAACGAGCAGAACTGACAAAAACATTGCAAAAATGTGTCGAATTGTGCGTCAAAATCATGAGCTATGAGAAGCATACCAGACCAAATCAACATCGATAGAGAAACAGTTAGGAAAATCTTAACTCAAAATCTTGGCATGAGAAAGATGTGTGCAAAAATGGTCCCGAAGGAGCTCTTGCATCCCGACAATGCACCAGCTCACACAGCACTGTCTGTGAGGAAGTTTGTAGCCAGTAAACAAATATCTGTATTGAAACCCCTTCCCTACCCCCCTGATATGGCCTCCAATGACTTTTTAAATAAAAAAAAATATTGAAAGGAAGTCATTTGATGACATTCAGGACATCAAGGGTAATATGATGACAGCTCTGATGGTCATACCAAAAAAGAATTCCAATTTTTTTTTGACTTGGAGTCTCACACCATCGTCCAGGCTGGGGTGCAGTGGCACACTCACAGCCTCCCCAGCATTGATCTGCTGAGCTCCAGCGATCCTTCCACCTCAGCCTTCCAAGTAGTGGGAACTACAGGTGCGTGCTGCCACGCCCAGAAATGTTTTTTTTTTTTAATTTCTTGTAGAGATGAGGTCTCACCAAGTTGCCCGGGCTGGTCTCGAACCCACAGGTTCAGGCAGTCCACTCACCTCGGTCTCCCAAAGTGCTGAGATTACAGGCTGAGCCACAGAGCCCACCTCAAAATTGTTTTGATGTGTGGACTAGGCACTAGATTAGAAGCATAGCTTTCCAAGGGGAGTAGTTTGAAGGTGACTGTAGTGATATTCAGCAATGAGGCATTAGCATGTTTTCTAGGATGAGTTTGCAAACTTAATTGTCAGATCATGTATATATAAGAAAGATCAACTGGAAATAACAGATAACTTTCTGATTTTGCCCACCTCACGTGATTGCTAGGAAACTTGGTATTATCACAGAAAGTGATAATACCAGGGACCTGGGGAAGAAGCAGTGGACAGAGGCACCCACAAGAATCAAAAAAGAAAAAAAAAGAGCCTGTAATCCCAGCACTTTGTGAGGCCGAGGCGAGAGGATTGCCTGAGCCCACAGGTTTGAGACCAGCCTGGGCAACATGGTGAAACCTCAGCTCTTCAATAAATGAAAAAAATAGCTGGGCATGGTAGTGCATACCTATAGTTACAGCTACTTGGAAGGCTGAGGCGGAAGGATGGCTGGAGTCCAGCAGGTTTACCCTGGGGTAGCATGAACGTACCACTGCACTCCAGTCTGGGTGACAAAGTGAGACTCCAACTCAAAAAAATATATATCTCTTCCATATAAAGGCTGCTCTTAAGCTTTGTCATCTATTTCTACCCATCTTGTGACAGCAGGATGATTCTCCACCTAATAATTATAGGGAATACTTCTCACTATCTGTTATGTGCCGGGTGCTACTTTACATGCAATTATTCATTCAGTATTTGCAAAAACACGCTAATCAGTTACTACTCTGTGGTTGCTGGGCTGTTCTAATGCCCCCAGTTGTTAACTTCTCTGTGTATCCAAACCCTTTGCCAAGTCCTCAAGAGTGGAGTCTGTTTTCCACATCTTGGGTCTGGTTTCTCAGACGTGATTTACTTTACCAAGAAAATGAGGCAGAAGTGACAATGACGAGTTCTAAGGCTAGGATTCAAAAGGCCTGATGTGCTTCCACACTTTTGACCTGCAGCATTGCCATGAGGCTAGCCTGCCAGAGGATGAGAGATCCATGGAGCAAAGTGGAGTCACGGGAGTCATCCTGGCTTAGCCACTTGTAGATCAGCCACCAGCCAACCAATCCCCAGGCATGAAGCGGAGCCCAGCCAAGAGTCGTAGAGCTGCTCGGCTATCTTGAGATTTGCAAGTGACAATATATCGTTACAATTCTATGCTCCCGGACTTGGGGGATAATTTGTTAGATATGAGAGCTAACCTATACACTCATTTTACAAATTAGGAAACTAAGGCACAGAGAAGTTAATAGAATGACTCAAAGTCACTTAAACAATAAGTAAGAAAGACAAAAATTATATCCACGTGGTCTTACCCAAAGCCAATGCACTTAACCACAATTGGACATTCTACTTTAGCGGAGTAAAATAAGATACGTGTGTGTTTATCATTCCTGAATATCTCCCTTTCCCCTTGAAAAGGAAAATACAAATCCCTTATATTGGCCACTCAAAGCAATCAATTTTATAAGAAACTGTGAGTAGAAGACAGAGCTGAGATCAGCAGTGACCATCTAAGTGCTAACAGATAGGACACTCAAAAAAGAGATTCACAGAGAGACAGCACTTTCAAATTAAATATTCTTTTTCCTTAAAGAATATGTTACAGACTATAAATTTTAAATAAGCATGACACAAAATTGGGTGACCAGGCACTACAATATCAAACTCATCCTAATTTTCTTTGGAATGAAATACTGCTTTATACTTCAGCACATTAGTCACACATGGGTGGGATAAAATCACATCAGGAGTCCACAAACAAACAAGCCCTCTTAAATATGCATTCCCAGAAAATCTATATCTGACATCAAGAATAATTTTTTACCTCTGCAGATGTGAAAAGGATTAATCTTGGCAACCCAGACAGCCCCTTTTCCTTAATGTCAGGACAATATTTGTATCTAGCTAGATTCATTGCATACATGTTGGATACAGAACCACCTGCAAAAACAAAATCAAAATGGCATATTTATAGCAAGAAGTTCTATCTCACTAAGTGCCGAATACAATAGAAAGCATGAATGACAAGGGTACCTGCATAATCAATGTTTGTATACCTAACCCTGAATTGTACCCCACATCTTTATAATCAAAAAAATTTTTTTAATGAAAAATTTTTTAAAAAGCATGAATGGCTATGACTTCTCTAGTCTAAAGACAAATCATTGTGAAAAGCCTCCAAAACCACCCCCTACCCATTACTCTGAATAATCCACTTCCACTGTCCCTAATCTCCAATCCTAGAACTTGTATTCTCAGCAAGGAGAGAAATTCTGGTTTATTCTCTCATCTCATTCCAGGGTGTTTTCAAACCAAAAGTTTCAATCTGTGAGCTCTGGACTTAGGACCAGCACCCAAGTCTCCATAGTTAATTATATTCTGTCTATCATCTGATCAATAAAAATTGAAATGACAATACACATTCATCTCTGGCTCAAAAAAAAAAAACCACACAGTATTGTAGTATAAACAATGTGATTCAGGAAACTTCTCAAGTGAAATCGATTTAAAAATGTGGAAGACTGATCATAGTCCTTTCAAACTCCCAAGAGTAGATCAATTCATTTGTGTTTGATATAAATCCTAAATTGTAGACATCTCATTTTTTAAGCATATATGTCATTTATTTAGCATTAATGCAAATTTACCACTCTGGAGAAAGGTACAAGCTAGATTTTCACCAAGTAGCACTATTAATATCTAACTTTTTTGTAATGTGTAAATCTGCAAGTTGTTCTCATATGAATAAATTTTTAGATGTTCATAGTGGAAAGTTAATGGCAATAACTAATTGTACTCACCTGGGTTAAATATTCCATCCCCTTCTTTCCAGCCAATAAATTCAATCATTTTCTTCAGAACCGCTTCTTCCACTAACAGAAACACTGGGGACACCTCATACGTATAACTAGATAGATATAAAAAACACTTCACTTCTATGACTAGAGTCAAACATCCCTTTGGTGTCCCAAGAAATGCACATCGAGTTTTTATTAAGCCCAGTGGCTAAGGAAGTGTAGACAGTCTTTGGAAATTTATTCATTGGAAATAGGTATCACTCTATCAGTGAGAGTGCTCGTCATGGTTAGAGAAATGCCAACAGCCGGTGGACTTCGGGATATGCCAGCTACTTCTGCCATCTTAATTTAGAGGCAATCTTCAATTCCATGAGGAGAGATAAAGACAATGCATTTCAATTCTTTTGTATCAGCCATGAGTAGTGGCCATTTCACTCTTGGGATGCTCTGGATACAGTTTTGGACACTGATGGCAGCCAAAGAAAATCCATTGTCATGATAGCCAGGTTTTATTTTGTTCCTACCATGAGTATGCTAACAGTCAGCTCTAGTTATTCTGCATAGAGACTACCTGTCCTGAACCAGAGTTTTCTCTGCCACACTTTGTATAAATGGGAAGTGTTCTGTGGAGTAGCCTTATTACGTGATGATTTTACTGCAAAGCACCACCCAGATGCCCTGTCAAAGAAGGATGTGTTGATCCAGGCGAAGACACTGTTTTCATAGAGCATTGCTATGTTAGCCCCTTTAGATATCACCTCAGCTGCAGGGAGCCACCTCCTCCATGGCCAAGTCCCTTCCTGTGGTGTTCTACACCTGGTGGAGCTGGAAATAGAAAGGCCTAGCCATCTGTGCCCAACTCCAGGTCACCTGAAGGGCCATGGTAGTTCCAGAGATCTCCATGAGTAGGCCAAGATTGTCCTGGGGCCTACAATGCCACTTGACTCCTGGGCCTGCCTAATTTTGCATCCTTCTCTCCCCTTCCCAGGTCACCCATACTGAGCCAAAGAAAACTCCTTAATAAACATCCTGCTCACTAAACTCCATCTGGAGCAGCTTCCCAGGGAACTCAACTTATGACAGTTATCATGCCTTGTTTTGTGACGTTTGGGTCTCTTTCTACAGATAACTTGAGGGTGACTAAATATCTACAATTTCCTTCTCAATTAAATGACTACATCAAATTGATTCTAAATAAATATATATTCTACATAAGTGAGCAGACACATTTAGACTTACAGTCACAGCATTAAATGCAATTATATTCACATCTGGAAGAGAAAGTTTTGGGACAGAGGCCAAAAAGTTGAACATCTACAATCTATCACCTACCTAGAGGCCATGCACTTTACTGATATTATGTCATTTTAATAACACGATAGGTTCTGTTTTCATCCATGCTATGAAACCAGTTCACACACACCAAAAGTATGCAAAAAAGCATATATGCTTATGTGTATCTATAAATGTAAATGAAATAATCATTCACTTTCTTGTAATAAAAAAGCTAGCATGAAATCTGTCTTTGAAAACAAGCTCAAGTGATCTATCACAGCAACAAAGAACTGAGTATCACATGTTCTCACTCATAAGTGGAACTTGAACAATTATTGTAATAATATAAGAAAAGGATTGTCAGTAGTGGGAATTTTCCAGGGGAGTGGGGTGGGATTGGCAGTAGTGGGATTCTGCCAGGGGAGGGGGGCACATCTCATCAACAAGGGTACCTGCATAATGAACATTTGTAAACTTAACCCTGACTTGTACCTCGCAACTTTAAAATTAAAAATTAAAAAAAAGAGAAAACAAGCTCAACTATAAACCTGGGGAATAGGTCTGGAGGTAGAGTAGGAGACATTATGGAGAGTACACAAGGGTTGACATGTTTTGACTGAATGGTTCAGCTTAGCAGCAACTTAATACTTTTTTTTTTTTTTTTAGTCAGAGTCTCACTCTGTCACCCAGGCTGGAGTGCAGAGGCGTGCTCACAGCCACCACAGCCTTGACCTGCTGGGCTCAGGCAATCCTTCCACCTCAGCCTTCCAAGGACCTGGAACTACAGGCATGTACCACCACACCTGGTTAATTTTTTGGTATATTGTAGAGATGAGGTCTTGCCCAATTGCCCAGGCTGGTCTTGAACCCTTGGGCCCAGGCAATCCTCTCACCTCCACCTCCCAAACTGCTTGAATTACAGACGTGAGCTACCACACCCGGCTAATTTAATACTTTTAAAACCTCTAACTATTTCAGAATAGTAGAATGGACACTGGAGACTCAGAAGGGGAAGGGAGGAAAGGGTAGAAGGACAAAAAAATTACCTATTTGGGCACAATGTGCGCAGGTGGGAATTCTGGGAACTTTTAAAACCCAGATCCAAAGCAATTTTTATCCCCCACAGTTATTTTTTTTTAAAAAGGATAAATCAATCAATCAATATTTAAATATTTAAATACCGATTAATATCTAAATATTTCAGGTGAAAGAACCTGGATGAGACCTAGGATATACAAGCAGAGGTTCAAAGAGCTGTGTGATTCTACTATCTCCTCTGACTTACCTACCACTTCCTCTTGCAGCCATTGTAAACTGGTGTCTGCTCTCATCCCTACACCAGAACATCTCTAAGGTCAGAAGTGACATCCATGTTGCTAATCCAGTGGACATTTCATCTTAGTTGGATACTCAACAACATGTGACACTAGACACACCCTCCTCATAGCTTCCATGCTTGTCACATTGATTCTCTTCTTCTCTCTCCCCAGTGTAGGGTGACCCTCTTCCCTCTGCATTGAATGTTGGATACCCTCAAGGCCCAGTCCTGAGCCTCTTCTCTCCTCACACTACACTCCGTCCCCCAGGTTGTGGTTCTTCATTTTAGCTGTTCATTAAAATCACTTGTTCAGCTTTGCAAATATAGCAATGCATGGCCTGGTGTGTGCGGTGGCTCACTCCTGTGATCCCAGCACTTTTGGAGGCCAAGGTGGGAGAATCGCTTGAGACCAGGAGTTTGAGACCAGTCTAGCAACATAGAGACCTCATCTGTACAAAAACAAAAACAAAAAATTAGCCAGTCATGGTGGCAAGCACCTGTAGTCCCAGATACTTGGGAGGTTGAGGTGGGAGGATTGCCTAACCCCAGGAGATCGAGGCTGCAATGAGCCGTGATTGTGACACTTGCACGTCTAGCCTGGGTGACAGAATAAGATGCCAACTCAATGTGTGGGGCATACCCCACAGCAATTCATAATTAACTGTTCTGGATTGGGGTCAGGGATCAATATATATTCTTAAAATTCTTAAGTGATTGTAATGAGCAGGCAAAGAATCACTGACATCCATGCCCACCATTTCAATTACCATCATTTCACCAACAACTCTTAAATGTATACCTTTCACATAGATATCAGAATTCCAGGCCCATGTAGCTCTCAGGTTGGTTCATACATATTCTGCAAACTTCCATGCCCACAACTGAATTCTTGATCCTGCCTCTTCACCATAATACTTGAAAATGAGTTTCCTCTCCCACTGCGTTTTATCCCCATGAGTGATGTGGCTAGCAACCCAACCATGAAAGCCAGAAACCCAGGCCTCATCCCAGAAAGCTTCTCCCTCTTATCTACATTTCCAAGACGTAATATATTATCCAGTCCTTCCCTTTCTAGCTTCTAAACACATTTCCCCGCTCCTTGTTGCTACCTCTTTCATCCAAGTCCAAGCTGCTGTCATCTCTCACCCGACTAAGGCAATGCCTCTTAACTGGTCTCCTCCAATCTGCTCTCCATATTTTCAGAGCTCTTTTTAATACGCAGTTGGCACCCCATGATTTAAACACCTTCGATGGCTTTCCATTACACTTAGAATAACTCATCAGCATGGCCCATGGCCCACAGGGCCCTGCACGTCTGGCTCCAGTCTCTCTAACCCTATTCTTCATTATAGTCCCCAGAATGCTCTCAGCTACTTGCACACTGAGTGTGTCATGCTGCCTCCTGCCATAGGGACTTTGCACATACTGTTCCCTCCATTTAGAACTCATTCCTCCTCTTTTCACCTAGTCAATGCTATTCAGTCTTCAGCTCTTAGCCGTCACTTTTTCAGAATATACATTTCTGAGCTTCCAACTAGAAAACGTTGCCCCATTTATATGTATAACAGTGTGCACGTTTCCTTTATATGAGAGTTTAGATCTTGCATTAATTTGTATGGTTCCCTCTGATCAGTATCTCTCTTTCCCTCAGATTTTATGCTCCATGAAGGCAGGTTCTAGGTTTGTTTTTATTCAAAATGTCTCTCCAGTACTTAGCACAGACAGTGGCTTTTTATGCAGGAACAAATAATGAGCTGCCTAATCAATTTTCTTATCTGTCAAATGGAGGTAACAATGCCTGCCTTACCCATCTCATGGTACCACTGTACAAATGAAACAGCTCTTCAAATACTGCTGAGTGTCATAAGACTGTTCCACTATTTAGGATGACACTATTATACAAAAGAAACTGTCACACAGAAATTTATGAGATAAAATTTCAACTACTTAAAAAATACTCTAATCCGTGTTCAGTGTGAAATTTCAGTAGCATGACACTTACACACTCGGGTTTAACGCTTCGGTCATAAATCGGGCCACCAAGGAGTAGTAATCAAGTCCAGCATACAACTGGTTGAAAAATCTTGGGTGGTCTGTAAATTTAAAACAGTGTATTCATCTATGCAGCAATTTAAAAAAACCTATCAATAACAGCAATAACATTAGCTAACAAAAGCAGCCAGACACAAAAGAGTAGATAAAGAACATGATTCCATTTATATGGCATTCAAAACCAACAAAGCTGTCTACGGTGAAGACAAAGGTTAGAATCCTGAATACTTTGTGGAAGGAAGTATTGATTGGGAAGGGGCCCGAGGGAGCCTCTGGAGTGCCAGAAATGGCCGACGTCATGAGCCTGGTGACGGCCTCTACGTGGGAATATGTACAAATTCATCGAGCTGAGCTCTTAAGATTTGTGCCCTTGAATGAATATAAATTATACCGCCATAAAAACATTCAAAATATGATTATGAACAAGGGAAAACTGTTGAAGACGCATCTTACAGCCCTTTCTGCCGAACAATAGTTTCTAAGTAAACTTACACACTCTTTTAAGAGCTTCGATCTGCTCCTCTCTTCCAAACCCAAGCCCAAGCAGAACCCTCGAGAAATGGAGTATCTGAACACTGTTTGTCCAAGTATCACAGCCTGCTGTCTTTATTTCTGAAAATATCAATATTAACTTGCCTCCCTTCAAGTACATGTCACTCACCAGCAGGGTTCACCTTAGGCTACGCACAATGCGTGGCCCTTTCATTTTTCAGATTGGACCCATGTGACTGGCATTATGTAGACGGGGGAAGAAGTGACTCATGGTGCAGCCTTCATCCACTCTCTGATTCAACTGACTTCAGACACAGTCGCCTTTAAGACTTAAACTCCTTCTCGTTCCAGCTTTATTTTTTCCCCCTCATATGAAAGGTCTCATAAAGGTTCTTGGCTTTACACAGTGTGAATATTCACACCATCCACCAGGCTAACTTGCTTGACATTCTCAATCACAGGAAACCCAGCACGACATAGAGCCAAGAGACAGGTCTATTTCTACATTGGAGTATTTGGGAACTGTTTTATTTGGTGACCTCTCATTACAACTTATAGCATTTGGTTTTAGTTTAGTGTGTTTCTTTTTTCTCTTTAAACTATGGGTTCAATAAAAAACAAAAATCTCAAAAGAAAATGTCTTTTCAACTAAAATATGGAAAACTTCCTCTGATCTGGCAAAAAATTAAACAAAAAAACCAGGCATTGCTACAAGTAATTTTAATAAGATTTTTTTTTAGTTCTGTGTTAATTTATGATTGATTTCCATGGTAACATTATGGAAAATATCCAGTAAACTGAAAAATCTACTGCATTAAATGTCATTCTACACTTCTGACATGCACTATAATAATAAGATATGTATCTCTGCTTTTGAAATGCTAACTGGGTTTTTGATACATACACAAGCTTTCCCAAGGGAATATAATCCAATTATTTTTAGCTAGAATTTTATTATGTTCTTTCCACTAAATTTAGTCTAGTGTCAGAATTCACAAAGCATAATGCCTTTATGGTCTTAAGCACTAGATTACCTTTACATTACACTAAGAAATGCATATTTTGAAAAGTTATTCTCCCATTTTTTAAAACTTATTCACGGGATGAACAGGATATTAGCAGTCAACTTGGGACAGTACATTAGTGTAAGACTGACATCACATCACTGCACTTACAAAGACCACAGTGGTTATGGCATTGTGTGAAACAATCACAGCAAAATCTTACCACATATTCATTTTTTCTATATCTGCCTAAAGGTTTTGTTTCTTTGATTCTGCTAGATCTGGTAAAATAATTTGATAACTGCCAACTGCCAACAGTTAATCAGTGTCTTCCAAATAAATCTGTTTCTGTTTATATTGAAAGTATCTTCTTGAACTTTCATTTGCATATTCTGAGCCATCAAGATTTAAAGTCCCTTAACAAATTTGTGTAATCAAAATATTATTTGCCAGTTTGAACCAACATAAGAAATGGGAAGTATTAACAGCAGTCATAATAAATGGTCTTGATTAAAAATGGAGGGTCGGGGTTTTCAAGAAGAAAACAATACTTACATACAAACATTAACAACCACAGTTTCCCTATTGACCTATCTTTGGCCTTGACAGTGAATCTGGATTAGGGATTAAACAGACCACAGTGAAAACAAAAACCACTACCTTTTGATCTAGGTTTCCTATCCCATAGATATTGTCATGCTCAGTTTTATCAAGAGGTAAATAAACGCTTTCAAAATGTAAGAACTTGCCAGGCACAGATCAAGGAAGTAAATGGGAGTTCTTACTAGTTTTGACGCTGTAGCGGATGACATCCTGGCAGAGTTCCAACAGCCTGTGGGGTGGCTCGCCTATGTCTCTCATCTCTAAGTCCAGAAGTTGTTTCAGTTGTTCAGGAGGCTGCCATTCGCACACCTGGAGATTCAGCAGTAACAACAATGAATGAATCCAGCACAAGAGCTAGGTGCTGAGAAGATGTTAGTGGCAAAGGGCGTGCCCTTATTAAGGTTCCGGACAAGTGGGAGATTAAACACGAGACTGTGGTTTAACATGAAAAGAGCTATGGTGGTGATGCCAATGTTGATGGGACCAATGAGGGACCTCATCTTGGATTCCCAAGGTCAGAGAATTCCTAGAGAAATGGATATTCAATGTGTTACAAAGAATAAGGTTAGAATGCATCGAGCAAAATTTAGGGGGTGGGGGTGATAGAAGTGGTGCTCTAGATGGAAGCAACAGAGTAAGTAACAAAGGTAGAAAATAAGCGGTGCTAAGCCGGGCTTGGTGGCTCAGCCTGTAATCCCGCGCCTTGGGAGGCTGAGGTGAGTGGATTGCCTGAGCCCGCGGGCTCGAGACCCGCCTGGGCAGCTTGGTGAGACCTCATCTCTACAATAAATCAAAAAAATTAGCAGGGTGTGGTAGCGCGCGCCTGTAGTTCCAGCTACTTGGAAGGCTGAGGCGGAAGGATCACCGGAGCCCAGCAGGTAGAGGCTGCGGTAGCTGGGAGCAGCCACTGCACTCCAGCCTGGGTGACAGAGTGAGACTGCAACTCAAAAAAAAGAAAAAAGAAAAGAAGAGGTGCTATTGTACATCTGAAAACTTGAGTTTGGGGTGGCTGCAATCTGGATTTTGAGAAAGGAAGAAGCAATAAACAAAGTAGGAACACAAAAGTAGCTTTCTTTCTGCTTGTATCCTGCCCCATACAGTCTACTATCAATCTAACAGCCAGAGTGAACCTCTAAATGCTAAGCCATAGTGACTCCTCTGCTCAAATATGTCCCATGGCTCCCTATTTTCTTCTAAGTAAAAGCGAAAGTCCTTAAAAAGACACAAAATGATGTGATCTGCTTCTCCTAACTCATTTCCTCCCTAGGCTCACCTAGTGCTTACCTTCCTCCTGGCTGAATCTGCTCCTGGAGTCCGGGTCTCCTTGAAGTTCCGCAAATACATGAGGGAAATTGCCATTTGGGGTCTCTGCACTGTCTGTGACCTCTGCCTAGAATGCTCCTCCCCAAACAACTTCATCGCTAACTCCCTCACTGCTTTCAAAGCTTTCTCAATGACAGCAACCCTGACTCCCTTACTTAAAATTAAAACCTGTACATGACCATAGCTCTATCAATCCTCTTAACCATTTTTCTTCTCTCAAAGCACCTGACACCTTCAAAAAGACTGTTATTCATTTATTTATTATGTCTCATGCCATCTCCAAAAGAGCAGATCTCAGTCTATTTGTTAACAAGTAACTAACACAGTGCTCCCCATATAACAGGTGCTCAAAAAGATGAGTTGAATGAATGAGTGAAGCAATGGAAAGATAAACAAGGCGCAGATCATGACAAGCTTTATGTGGCATGTTACAGAGTTTGAACTTGGCTCTGAGGAAGCCCTCGAAATGTTTAGGATATGAGACTGAAATAATTGTATTTGTGTTTTGGACAATAGCTTTAGTTGCTATGTGCTGATTCCAAGTAAAATGGAAAATAGGTTACTATGATAAATGAAGCAAGACAAGGTGGTGATCTGGATGAAGGTAGATGCTATTGGAATGAAGTGTATAATTTCTAGAGATATTTAAAGTGTAGAATTAATAGAACTTGGAAATCAACTAGATGTTGAGGGTGAGAGAGAGGGGTAAGCCAAAGATAATGTTGATTTTTCTAGCTTGGAAGCAAGGTTGGATGGTAGCGATGAAGATAGCAGAAGAAGGATCTGGTTGGGGTGCGCTAGAGCTGAGGAGTTTTGCACCCCTTTAGAACATCCAAAAGGCGTATAGCAGTGGGTCTAGGGTTCTCATGAGAGATCAAGGACAGAGTTCCTGGCATACACCACGGTCATATAGCGATGGTGGAAGATAAGACTAGAGGGAACCTACAGCCAAAAGGAGACATGCAGATCTCCCCTGGGTAACACCGACACTTGAGGACTGGGCAAAGGCAGAGGAGCTTGCCTATGCTGTGGAAGACAGTCCAGAGAGATAGGAAGAATCCGAAGAGGGTTCAGTGTTACCAAAACCCAGAAAAAAGAATGTTTTAAAAAGGAGAAGATGGTCGCCACTGTCAAATACTGATAAGAAGCCAAACTAGATAAAGACTAAAGTGCTCATGGATTTATCAACAAGGAGGTGTTCTTGGCAAGAGCCAGTTGACTTAGATAGGTGGGGGCGGAGGCCAGATTGCCTTGAAGTAAAGATGTAGGAGGTGAAGAAATAGAAGGAGGGAGGGAGTGTAACAAGCTTTAAAAAGTTTGGCCGTGGAGGGGAGGAGAGAGATAAGGAAGTAGCCAGGGAATGAGAAGACTGGGAGGTGGGAGGTGGAAGGTTGGGGGAAGCAGGAGGAAATATCAAGTTGTGCAAGTGCTATGAAGTTAAACTCTGATGCTATAGCCATGACAGGCAGAGCTAAATCAAAAGTGTGTGAGACAATGAAAAAGAATGACTCCCGATACACTCAACAACATGGATGAATTGCAAATACCTTTTGCTGAGGGAAAAACAGCAGGATTCAAAAGGCTACTTACCGTATGTTTCCATCTGCATGATAGTATCGAAAAGGCAAAAACTAGAGGAAAAGAAAGCAGATCAGTGGTTTCCAGGGACTAGAAGGGAGGGAGGTGTCAATCAGAGAGGGGCAATGAAGAATTGTGGAGGATGATGGAACCGTTTTCTATCTCGATTGTGGCGATAGTCACATGACTTGTCAAAACTCAGAACTGTGCACCAAAAAGGACATATTTTACCAAATGTAAATTATAGCTCCATTTTTTGAAAAAGTGACTGATGAAGAATGTCTAGTGGAGAGGGCACTAGAAATGATCACCTTACTAAGCTTAGGCAGGTATCCACAGGTTACCGTGTAAGGGTGCCCTGTTGGGTTTCAGACAAAGTAGGCTAAGTCAGTGGTATCAAAACTTCACCTCCCTCCTCCACCCCAGCATAGCTTTCAATCCATCTTCACATGGATAGCCTGCACATCAACTACATCGTGATCCACGTGTGGATCCTTCATGGATAACTTGGGATCTTAAGCCTTCCCTTCTCTTCTTACCTCTCTGTGAGCCCCCTGTGTGAGACCTTCTTTCTGGCAACACGGTTCCCTTGCTATGTCAAATACACCTTGTCCTTTTGCAATGCTCTTTCCATGATTTTACCTTCCTCTTTTCTTTCCCTAGAAATGAGCACCCCAACCCTTGACTTCTCTCTGCCCTTCCCCAAATCTTACTAACCTTTACATTCCACATCCAAGCTCAAAGTGCCCACTCCTCTGTGAAATCCCAGAAGTCAACTCTAATCTCACAGCATTTATCACACTCTCACTGGGACCTCCTATTCTCCTTTCTAATGAAAGCATATCCTTCCAATTAGATTATAAATCCCGTTCAAAGCTGAGCCTTTATCTTATTTTTCTTTATATCCTCCAGGGCTAAGTATAATGCCTTACCCATCACTAACACTCAGTTAATATTTAGTGACTGAATAAAGTCCAATTAAAAAAAAATCCTTGACAGAGGAGCTGTGTGCTCCAAAGTCAAGCATATCCAATGTATTTCCATCAGTACAAAGACCAAAAATTGTCATTATAAATATGTAATCTGGAGGAATAAGAAATACCATCAGAGATTTTGACTTGAACGTAACTATTCAAAGTTCATGGGTCATGTCAATCTATTTTCCTGTTCATTTTCCCAAAGGCATATGATCAAAAATTCAGAATAAATATCAGCTCACATTCAAAATCTCTTTAAGATGACATTTATTTCTGATTAATACAACTGGAATAAAAAATCTCTTCCATACATCCATTTGTTGATAATCCAATACCAACATGAAATGCAATCAAAGTGACAGAGGATAATTTAGCAATTTTAAGAGGCATAGAGAGGAGTAGTTAGGAATGCAGACTGTGAAGTCAGGCAGCCTGGATTTTAGTCCCAGCTCTGTAACTTGTTAGTGTGTGATCTTGGAAAAGATATTTGACCTCTGTGTGCCAACCCTTTTTCGTCTCTAAAATGAGGATAATAAATAGTACCTGCCTCTTAGGGGTTTTGAAGGGATTAAATATACACACACAGGGTAGTTCTCAGAACAGTGTCTAGCACATAGTAAGCGCTCTTAAGAGTCGATGATATTAATAGTAGTTCTAATGTCAGTTTGAATCTGAATTTGAGTCTGAATTTGAAACCTAGTACCAGTAATAGGTACCAGACAGGAGTCAGATGTAACAAGCCAAGATTTCTAGTCTAAGCTCAGACAAGCTCCTGGTAAGGACCCTTGGATATACTTTTAAAAATTCACACTCTTTTTTCCTTCTGTTTGTTTTCACTAGAACATAAAGAATGTGCACACGAAAATGGAGAGCAAAGTGCATTTTGGAGAGTGCATAAATCAGATCGGCATGATATTTATAATCTATATTATTATCTAGGGCAGGGAGTTTCATCCCTGTGCTTCATGGACTTATCTAATTACGCTCTAAGGTCTCAGCCAATCTTCCCACAAATGATAGCTGCCAGAGTGAAGGATCATCACTTTAAGGAAAGCAGACACTAGATGAGGGAAAGCCCAAACTTTGGTATCCAGACATCCCATTGAGACAAAGCTTTATGCCTCCCACTTCCCTTACATCTGGCCATACAGATTTAGGGAAAACATGTCTTTCCCAACCCTGGGATTTCTTCTAAGTTTTTATTTTTACCTTCTCATTGACATCTGTAGCCTTCAAAACCACCTTTTCCATTATTAGCCTACAGGCCTCTTCAACAAATTTTTCTCCTGCTTTTGCATCTGTTGTGGGTCCATTCAGCACCACCCCATCCACAAGAACAGCACTCTTCTTACTTGGAACCATCTCTTGCTGATCAATATCTCCTGGAAGCACACAGGCAAATTGTGTCTGAGAGATAATCTAAATATATCACACAACAAAGCACAGGAGAAACAATGGATCACTATCCCCACTCCAAATGGCATACCTTGTTTTCATACATGAAGGTATCACATAGGGCATTGAACAGACAATTTCTTATAGCATCCAATGATTAGAGTTAAGGAAAATTTCAGAAAGCTTACAATTTATGGGTCAACCTACCTTGTTATGTATGTTCCTCTATATTGGGTTGAATTAACACACAGAGTGATGACCCCTTATTTGGTATAATCTCAGGTCTAATCAGGAAGGGTAAGATTTGTGTACACCAGTTCCCAGGCTGGATGGTGTCTGAATTTGAAAAAATAATGCTTTCCATAATTAGAGAGATGGCTTACAAATCAGCCACCTTGAGAGAATAAAACTCTCATTGGCATTCCTATACATGCACAGATGATTAAATGATGGCCATTAAATCCTAACCTCAGAGATATCCCTCATTCCACCACAGCAGAATACAAGATAGAGGGAGGAGAGTTGGCTATTTGGAGAAAAAGTTCCGGGGGAAGGCCTTGTAATTTTACCTGGAATTAACATTATTTCTATACTGTATTTCCTTGAAATATACATTATATAATAGTTGCTCTGACTTTCAGAATCTGGTACACTGAGTGAACAAATCACATGACAGAGGTAGCAAGCCTTTGGCTTCATGGCCGTATGCAGATTTACTTAGCATTTTTGAGCCCTAGGATGAAGCTTTTTGCAGAACACAGCACCTGGCCATACACAAATTGTTTTTCCTCAAGGCAGAGAGAATGCATTTCCAGATTGGAATACAAGTTTGAATTTTGTAAAGATCCATCAAGTATTTGATGTACCCAAATTATGGAAGGGACTGAGAGGGATCACCTGGTCACCTTCAACAAAGTAAATTCTGAAAGATTCAAAAGCAGAGAGCTAGCTGCTTCTTTCTGGAAAGAATGGCACAGTGAATGTATCTCTCTAGCTGGCACTCATGAATATGTTTCTCTACTTATCTCTTCCTTTGGGTGTGTGGAGCTGCTGGCCAGCTTCTCCATGAACTAGATTGCAAAGTCTACATAAGAAGGAATTCTATTTTTCCATTCCTGCATCATCTTGATTAGCATCAAGGAGTGTGGAGGAAACAAAGACATGGAAATTCAACCCATTTTACTCACTCTGGCAACACTTTTCAAATATGCATACAAAAATATCCTAGTAAACAAAGCCCATGTCTATTTCATGTACCCATTACTTTCTCTTGTAATTCATTGGGGATAACCCTTTTTTTTCCCTTGTAATACACCATTTTTAAAGAAGAAGTAATAGAAACATATCACTAATCTTAATTTTACATTTTAGGCCTATGATGGCATGGCCCTCTGCATTGCAGACACTGCTTTGTCCCTGAGACAAATTTGTCTCCTCCCCTACTTCTCAGCTATTACCTGCAGAAATGATGATTAAAAGAAAGTAAGCAGCATGCTGGTTTGTGTCAACCCACCTTTAGTGCCCTTAAACCTTTCAAACTTGCAGTTTCAGCACAGGATGGAACAGAATGTGTTCAGGACTGTACAAGTGCCGATCATTGACTAAAGGTCAAAAGCCAACATGGAAATCAATATCTGAGAAGAAAGGTTACTGCCTACCCAAAATAGCCCTTCACAAAAACAATTTTGGCATGTTAGTTCATGTATTCAACCAATATCTGCCACAGCTTTGATGGGATTTCATTCTCTTTTTCCAATCAGTATGCCTCTCTCCCTTATAATGTACATGTTCATTTAACTGTGGAAATTTACAGAAACAATTTTTAAAAGTTCTTTTCAGCACTGCACCTCGCACAGTGCCTTATATTTTAAATCCACCTTAAACAGGTTGATGGCCTACAAAAAGTTTCCAAATATATATATCGCAAACATGTCTATTCTTATTTATGGAGGGTTCTAGCAGTATTCGTGTTTCTTATACCTTGACTTTATCTTATCCTCAAACTTAAATGTTCTGGTAAGCTCTGTGGCTTTATAAACCCTCTGATTCTATTACTAGCAAACACAAATTGTGTCCACGAAAGCACCCAATAAAAATGTCACAGGAAGATTCCCCAGTTGGGGAAAAATGGCATCTCTAGCACAAGATCAGTCTTTGATCCTCTCACTGAAAGGGAAAGCATCCAGGGCTCCGATGAGGACTTTTAGTTCCATCCTTCACTTTCCCTAGAAAGGACGCATTGAACGTAGTTTAGGGACAAATGTTGAAGCCCTAAGAAGTAGCTTTTTGATGGAAATGCTCTGCCCCTGAAGACACTTTCCTCCTCCCCCTCCCCCCAATTTTCTAGGTCCTAAAAATAAAGTGGAAAACAGGGCAATTATTCCAGGAACTCTGGTTATGTCAGTAGGCAGTGCTATTATTAAACACACAGAAAAAGTTACGTTTTTTTAACCTCATTAGTAGAATTTCAGGTTTTATTGCCCAGGGAATAGCAGCAGTTCTGTAGCCTGCTCAGTCTGTTTCTTTGTATATATCATTCATTCTCTCTCTCTCTCTCTCTCTCTCTCTCTCTCTCTCTCTCTCTCTCCCTCCCCCCACCCCTGCTCTCTCACTCTCTCATACCCTTTCTCTCTCTCTCTCTCTTTTTTTTCTTTCTCTGATCCACTCTCTCTCTCCATGTGTCACACACACATTCAGACACACACATGATAAAATAAAAAAAGTCTACACCCACTCACTACCAGAATAGCTGTGAAATTTAAATTGTCACTGTCTTCCCAGCAATCAAAGAAATCCCCATAATTCTATAGTTATCTAGGAAAAATACTATTAAAAATCTATAAAGAACGGAGTCTAGATTATGCCTCTTTTCTTGATAGATGCATTTTATTTCTATGGCCAGATGGGATAATATGCCCCATTCTCCCTCCGCATTTGCCCAGGTTGAAAAGTCCTTCTGGAGATTCTATAATAGGTCAAGCTGTGGTTTTCTGAGGATACATATTCAGGATTTACATTATAACTACTAGAGTTTTTTTTATGGTGCTAATACTGAAGTCTTTCTATGTGAGAAATCTTTCATAAAGAATATATCTAGGGCCAGGCTCTGTGGCTCAGCCTGTAATCCCAGCACTTTGGTAGGCCGAGGCAAGTGGATTGCTTGAGCCCATGGGTTCAAGACCAGCCCAGGCAACTTGGTGAGACCTCATCTCTACAATAAATTTTTTTTAAAAAGGCAATTCCCCCTCGGATTCCTTCTCACGGTGGGAGATTTTCTGTCTTCTCAATAAATCCTGCTTTCTAAAAAAATAAAATGCAATAAAAATAAAAAATTAGCTGGGCGTGGTAGCATGCACCTGTAGTTCCGGCTACTTGGAAGGCTGAGGCAGAAGGATCACCAGAACCCGGCAAGTTGACACTGGGATGGCCGTGAGTGTGCCACTGCACTCCAGTCTGGGCGATGGAGTGAGACTCCAACTCAAAAACAAACAAACAAACAAGCAAAATATATCTGGAATCTGACTGCTTTCTACTTCTACCTCTTTAATTCAAACCACCCTCAAAAGTTCAGATGACCACAGTAGCCTCCCAATGAACCCTCACCTCCATCCTTGCCCCTCATACCCTGTGGAATATTCTCAACACTATAGCTCCCACACTCTCTTGAAAAGATAAGTCTGCTCACATAATGACTCCTCTGCTCAAACCATTCAATGGCTCCATCTCGTCAAGCTAAAAATCAAAGTCCTTATAATGACCCCCAAGGTCCAAGATGAGGCCCTTTCCCTGTTACCTCATGGGTCATTACTGTCTTCCAAGCTCACCCAACTCCGTCATAGTTGGTCTCTTCACTATTCCTTGATCCTTACTTTAAGCATTGATTTCTTAATTCTCAGGGAGGCCTTCCTTGAGCACCCTCTGTGAAACTGCAGCCAGCTCTCTCTACAACCCTCTTTCTCTACTTTGACTCCAGAGCAGTGACCACCATGTGACATACAATACCTACACAAAATTATCATGTGTGTTTAAATAGGTATCTTTCAATAGAAAGAGGAGAAACTCTAGGAGAGCATGAGTCTGTGCCGGTTAGTTTCACGGTTGTTCTTGCAGCATCCAGAAAGTGCCTGGCTGTCAGTAGGAGTTCCATACACATTTGCTGACTGTTAAATAACAGAAGCTCTTCCTGGTTTCTTCAACCAGTCAGTGGTAATGTCTCCCTCCTCTGAGATGCTGTTGTGGGTTATCTATATGCCAGCATAAAGACTGAGCAGAAGACCCCTTTGGCTAGGGACGGAGTAGACATAGAACACAATTCATGGACTAGAGATAGAGAGTAAGGGTTGAAACACGAACCTCAGGGCCAGAGTCAGTGAGGCATACTGGGTTCTTAAAGGAAGCCAAACCATGGCTGAAAGGTTCACATGTTTCTCCCCTTCCATTCTTCCACTGCAGCTGTGCTCTGTGCTCTCTCCTTTTCCCTCTGGTAGTCATTTGATTTCTCAAAGTCAGTCTGTCAACCACAGTCTCACTGCAGGAACCAGACTTCCACATTTGAAAGCTAGCCAATCCCTAAACACTGGCTTCTGCCTTTGTACCAATTCCTCACCTCCATATCTTCCAAAACTCTATATAAACTCAACTTTTGCCTTGTTCAGAGAGATTCACAACTCTCCCTTGCTTAACAAAAAGAAAAGTCAGCTTCAAGTATTGTTTCATATTTTGAGAGATGGCCTCTCCCTATCACATCGGATTAAATGAATTAATACAGATTGGACCTTAAAACAGTGCCTGGTACATAGTGGGCACCCAGTAAATGTAGCTAATAATAGTAGGCAACGATAATATTTATTAAATACATAAATGCATAAAGGAAATCTGCATGTGGTGATAAGCTATGACGGTAGAAAGGCAGGTCACCTTAGACTGATCAAATTACTAGGATAGAAAACTCGAGGCTGGGCTCGGTGGCTCAGCCTATAATCCCAGCACTTTGGGAGGCCGAGGTGAGTGGATTGCCTGAGCCCGGTTCGAGACCTGCCTGGGCAACTTGGCGAGACCTCATCTCCACTATAAATCAAAAATAGCCACGCGTGGTAGCACGCACCTATAGTTCCAGCTACTTGGAAGGTTGAGGCGGAAGGATCGCCGGAGCTCAGCAGGTCGAAGCTGCCGTGGCCGGGAGCGGCCATTGCACTCCAGTCTGGGTGACAGAGTGAGACTCCAACTCAAAAAAAAAAAAAAAGAAACTCGAGACCAAGTGGCTGGTGAGTTATCCCCTATGGAAAAGTAGGAGAGGACCACAACGTTAGGGCTTTCCCCTGTGAGGAGACCAGAACTTCCCACACAATGTTCAGGACACAATATGGCGGCCAAGTAGTTCAACCCACACTGGGTAGGCAGCTGCCCAGACCTCCTTCCTTGTCCCTCTCCACCTTGCACTATGGTTATCTTTGTAGAAGTTTTATTTCTTGTATCAGATTGTAAACTCTTACAGAGAAGAAAAGCCATGTCTCATTTTGCTGGACACTCCAGAAAACAGAGTTCAGAAATTGGTTTTCAACAGCTCCTGAGGTCTGACTGGATGACTGTACAGTTTCCCTGGAAATTATCTTCTCTAACCATTTTATATAATCCAAAAATCCCCTCCACAGCCCAGCAGCCTAGACATTAAAAGAGCTGAGATCTAGTCTTGCTTGTTCACTCCCAAGCTCTCTAATTCTAAAACAATGCAAACTTTCTGTACCTCATCAATAAAATGATGATCCTCTGAGGAAAGTGCTGGGCTGAATGCTGAAAAATCCCTGGGAAAATTGATTAAGATTCAGAATCCTGGCTTCAACTAGAATCAGAAATGCTAGCAAGCACTCCAATTCATGTTAATAGTACTGAAATATACTAACATGCAGTTAGCTTGGATGTCATCATTCTGGGTGATGTAAAGATCCGTCCAAAGTCTCATGCTTTGAGTTGTGTACCTCTCTCTCAATCTGTAATCATTATGTATTTATCTCAACAAACATACATCAACTACTGGGGAGTCAAAATATTATCACACAAGATATATGTATAGTGCTGACAATGTCTCAGGCCCTGTTCTAAACGTTTTGCAGATTTAAAAAATTTAATTGTAACATAACACAAACTCCATTTTACAGATCAGAAAACTGAGATCCACAAGTTTTACTTGGGTTTAGTTGACTTACCAGAGTTCACAGAACTAGTAAGACAAATTTGTACTAAACACTACTTACCGAAGTTCTAGCAAGGAGCAATGAGATTTTGCTTCATGGGTGTCTACAATTTGCAAGACAATATTAGGGAGTTAATATGACAGCAAGATGAATTACTCAGTTTCCACACCCAGTAATTGAGAGCCTCAGAGTATCGAATAACGGCAATAGAAGATACTAGATGTCAAGTGCCACAAGAAAGACACCAATAAAGCAGTTTGAATGTAAACAATGTAGACATTCAAGGTTAAGGGTTAGGGTTATAAGAGAAGTTGAAGTGTCCAACAAGACTTCTGAATTAGAAGATTTGTCTTCCCTTTGAATATATACAGTAATAAATTAATAATAAGGGCAGGGCACAGTGGTTGATGCCTGTAATCCCAGAACTTTGGGAGGTCGAGGTGGGATGATCACTTGGGACCAGGAGTTCGAGACCACCCTAGGCAACGTGGCACAAACCTGTCAATCAATCAATCAATCAATATTTTTTAAAAATAATTTTTAAATCTCATCACTTCTTAAAGTAGTAACTTCATTGGCAGATAGCTGGCATTGTCATAAGACTGCTCCTGAGAGTGACTCCAAATGTGCATTTTGTGTCATTTCTATGGGCTTTTATAGTAAATGAGTAGATGAACTAAGTCTAATTTTTTTTGTCAGGACTGTAACCCAACTATGCGAAGACTTTTTTTTTTTTTTTTGAGTTGGAGTCTCACTCTGTCTCCCAGACTGGAGTGCAGTGGCCACTCCCAGCCACCGCAGCCTCGACCTGCTGGGCTCCAGCGATCCTTCCGCCTCAGCCTTCCAAGTAGCCAGAATTACAGGCATGTGCTACCACACCCGGCTGATTTTTTTATTTATTGTAGAGATGAGGTCTCGCTGCCCAGGTGGGTCTCGAACCCGCAGGCTCAGGCAATCCACTCACCTCAGCCTCCCAAAGGCGCGGGATTACAGGCTGAGCCACCGAGCCCGGCTGAAGACTTTTTTTTTTAATCAACTCTCATCTAAATCTTTTATGTTGCCAGTTAAAACTGCTCCAGTTTTTTTCAATGGTTTCTGATAGTCCATGGCTCCTAGTCTGGGTCAGTTTGCTTTTATCTTATAAAATGAGGCATTGCACAAAACTCCAGGTGTGATCTCACCAGCTCTCAATACAGTGAACTCATAGTTGCCATTCTGTGGTCTCCATGATCCCATCAATAACGTTTTCAGAAACACTCTAAAGCTGAGCTCTGACATTAGGCAAATCCTGGCCCAAATTCTAACTCTGCTGCTGTGACCTTTCCCATGTTACTTAACTTTGATGTGATCCATATTTATTATTTGGCTAATGGGGAAAAACAACCATGCTTTATTGCACTGAATCATTGAAAGGATCGAACGTGCTAATGTGTGCAAGGTGTTGAACAAAGTGTAAGTGTCAGAAACTCAGCAAATGATAACTATCCATGTGGCTGAGTCTATATGAGTGTCTCTTTTGACACTCATATTACTCTGTTGACTCGGGTAGATGTTATAATTAGCAGTCTTAGAGTTTTGTCGGAAAATCTGCCAGGAAGGGCCAAGTTTCCCATCCAAGACTCTTCGATTGTTAAGAGCAAATTTGCAGTAGGAAAATAATGTTTGCATTCGAAGGACAGAAAAGGAGAAACAATGGATCAAAGGTGAAGCCAGGCATCTGGGCAAGAGGCCAAAGAACTCATCAGAAAACCAATGCAAAGACATTGGGGACCAAGGAACTCCTGATGGACAGGATTCTCAAGAGAGAGCCCAGGAGGCCAGTTCAAGAAAGACTGAGAAGCAAAGTTCAGGAAAAAGTTAGGCTAGTACTGATTTAAAAAAAAATACAGCCTACTGTGTGTCAAGCACCCAGCCTGGTGCCTGGGGATATAGAAGGGAACAACACAGAGTGTCTGTTCTCAAGTTGCTGAAAGTCTAGAAAGAGAATACTTAGAAAGCCAAGGCAAAAGAAAACTGAGCTTTAAAAAATTGAAGACAGTCCTCTGTTCTGGAGTTTTCCAAGTCAGTGTCTGTCTCTTCTAAGCTCAAAAGAGTGGATGCCTAATTTAGTTGATGTACCTGATATATGGCCTCATAGACTGTTTTCTTTCCTGTTGAATTTCATACCTATACCTATTTTTAAGCCATTTTATCTTTCTTAAAAATGACATACCAATGAGAGGGTAGCTATGGACAAGGAAAAGGACTATAGGAAATAACAAATATTCAGAAATAGCAATAGTACAAGGCAGCAGGCACAGAGCTCTGAAGATTTGGGTAACGGCAGCAAAGGCAGCAAGTTCACTTCTGGATTTAGCTCAGCCATTTGAAAAAAATCATAGTACCTTCTCAGGGACTGAACAATTTTCACAGGGCAACCTGCAAACATGAATTCAAAGTAATAAATGGAAAAAAAGACTATGCTTACAACTTGTATCAGCTGCGATGGCTATCCAGATGCAGCGAGAAAGAGAGAGAGAGAGAAACCAGAAAAAAAATGTAATCATTTCTTTAGTCTCATTTCAAGGTTAAAATTCTCCTTGGCTGGAATCTACGGTCTAGATACTTCTTTTATTTATACTTTCATGAAATAGTCACAAAATATTTATTGAATTCCTACTACAGGCATGGCATCGGGGTGAGCACTCTAGGAAACTCAAAGATCAATTAGACACACAAATGGTGACCTCAAAATCCAATAGGAGAAAGTTAGACATGCTTATGAATACTTGGAATCCTATCCAAGAGGTGTGAAGTCTGATACTTGAAGTTAGACATGACACTCACTGAAATTCTAGAGAAGTATATTGCTTCTGAATGTAAGAAGCAGAGCGTTCTTCTGGGTGAGGTGGCATTTGAGATAGACCTTCACTCAGCCACTCAGCAAACACTTATGCAGTGACTGTTATGTACAGAATACTGTGTGAGGCATTCAAGCAATAAACAAGAAGACAGACAACTTTACATTTACTTGAAGTGGATAAGATATGTAGTCAATAAAAAAGGCAAACGGATAAGTAAGTAATCGGAAAGTCTAAGAAACCTCTGAAGGAAATTACCTGAATGACTTCATACAAGGGAGGATTCACACAAAAAAACTGGAATTATTTTTTGGAGGGTGGGCCCCTTATAGTGTAGGCTTCCCCTACTAGATAAGTATCCTAGGAACCCATCAGTTTCAAGGTACCAGCTAGCATTGTTGTGAGAGGTTACATTCAGCTTCAGTGAATTTTTTTTGAAGAGTCTTTCAATGCATTTGCCTATTTCATGAGGAGTGATTTATGAGTGCACTGTACTCACCACGCTAAGTGTTCAGCAGTTTTTGACCAAAACCAGCATGACCCTGTGTCCCATTCTCCCTATTCATCCATTTTGCCCTGAGCAATTTTTTTGTTTTCCCGGATGAAAAAACTTTCCAAAGGAAAGCATTTAGCCAATGTGGAAGAAGTGAAACAAAAACAGCAGAAACATTAAAAGGCATCAAAATTGACAAGCTCAAAAACTGTTTTGAGCAGTGGAAAAAGCATTTCAATAGGTGCATTGCATCAAATGAAGGTTACTGAAGTTTAAACATGGAAGAATAAATATACTATTTCTCATAAACAAATTCTGGGGTTTTGGGGGTCTCCCTCATACAATAAAGGCAAGGAGCCATTTTAGATATGGTTGGGAAAAAGTGTTTCTGAAGAGGATATATTTGAATTGAAATGTAAAAGAGAAGAAGCCAGATGTGAAAAGACATGAAAAGAGGATGATCCAGAAAGAAGGAACAGAAGATGCAAACAATCAATAAATCAGCCTCTTTAAGAAACAGGAAGAGACCGTTGTGGCCCAAGCATGAGGTCAAGGGAAAGCGGGGAAGAAAACGAGATTCAGAAATACAAACCGAGAGCAGATCGGATAAGGTGGTATTTTATTCTAAAAGCAATAGGAGGTCACTCAAGGGTTTAAAACGGAGGAGTAACAGGATCTGGCTTACGTATATAGAAGATTCTTCTAGATCCCATGTAGAGAATGAGCATTGAAGAAGAGATGTGGAAACAGGGGATTGCTTAGGATGCTACTGTAGATGTCTAGGCAGTGGATGAAGGGAACTTTGGTCTGGAAGGTAGCAGTGGAGATAGAGCAAAGTGGTTCAACTGAGGAGACATGTGGTGGTGAGCCTGAGAGGACTTGCTAACAGATTGGATCTGTAGGGGTCAAGAAGGCAAAAGAACCTATGGGAACTCAAGTTTCAGACCTGAGCAATGAGGTAGATGGTAACTGGTGAATCCCTGTACTGACCTGGAGAATTCTGGAGAAGATCAGTTTAGACAAGAGTGTGTTTGGGGCATGGGAAAATCAAAATTTTTGACTGATTCGTAAGAATGGGCCATCACAGGTCGAAACAAAGGTCATGCCAATGACATTCACGGCAGTCAAAGAAACATGAGCGAAGACAGAAAAGTGCGTGTGTGTGTGCACAAACCTCAACCACATCAATTTGTCCAAGGGTTAGGGTCTGTAAATGAGGGAAGGGGCTGTTAAGAAGGAGGCAAGGCCAGTCGTGCAGGGACTTGAGCAGGAACTGAGGAGTTTAGATGTTACTGACTGAGTAAGCAGTAGGAAGCCACTGAGAGCTTCAGCTGGGATGAAAAGAGTGCTTTAGAAAAATGAAGTGGGTACTGGTGTCGATTCAGACAGGAAATCAAGAATTGGAGGTAGGGAGCTACGATGGCAATGTTGCAGGCCATGGAGAGGGAGGACAGAAACTGAGGCGTAGACAGGAAGGTAGGTTTGTATTTGTTTTATACTCTCTCCTACAATTCCGTTATCACGAACTTGAAGCCAGGCATCCCATATCTTTGTAATGGGCTCTGTGACTGTCCATGGAAAGTCAGCTCTTTCTATCCTCCAGTAAGTCTCTGTTCTAATGATGAGCATTGGATGAAGTGGTAACAAAATATAATAGGAAAAAAATCTTTCTGTGCATTAGCTCCTCGCTTGCAGAGCAGATGAACATGTGACATTTCTGGGAGGTAACTTGTTCCCATCACCCAGGGTTTTATGTTATGAGAGTTTTACATCATGTTATGTTAGCATCTGGGAAGTCAGTGAGATGATTCAGAAGTGGGTAACTGAACATCAAGGCACCCCCTTTAACCAAAAAGCCAGGTCCATAAACACCACCCAGCTTCTGAGAGGAAAAGGTCCTCCAAAGGGAATCTCTGAAATAGCCAGAAAGAAATGGCCAACAAATGCATAATGCATAATAAATTCTTACTTGTTTTATTTTAATTTCTATAATGTTTTCCTTTCACTGAACACCAGGCCAGAAACTAGGTAACCTTATCAGGAGAGTTAATTTCTCAGAGACAACTACTCCTATTGCTTGAGTAAAAGTGACTTGACAAGCTGTACATGCTGTGATTATATCTTAGCCAAATCACCTCCACCCACCAACCCACCTCTACATCTTATACACTTCTCTGATAGGTGCAAATTCAGCTTGAAGGAACTTGAATACAGCTTGGCTCCATGAGAAAACTAGACTTGGCTATCTACCCAGTACATTGTGCCTCTGCTTCAGGCTGGAGAAGTTTGCTCGGGATCATATGCTTTAATTTGGCTGAGCCATGACTCCTGCACCACTGAGCAATGTGTTCCCCAGGAGCTCAATTTGCTATATCTTCCCTTTCCTCTTCATTAGCCACTGCTAGTGGTGGTCTCAGTTTCTGTTGGCATTTTCCTCCTCTGACATCTTGGCTACTTTGTCCCCTTGTATTCTTCATCTTATTTCTTGTCTACATACAATTATGAAACACCCGGTTTGACTCATTGTTTTAACGGTAACTCCTGTGTTTTCTGAGATGTAAGGCTGAGTCAGGAGAATGCTCATTTTTACTTGACTTATTTACTTGGGGGTAAATACTTGGGGGTAAATTTACTTGACCTAATTAGCATCCCAATTGAAACCACGCTTCCCCTGAGACATAGTCTTGGTAAGACTGTCAGTGAAGTAAAGACCACTTTTGTAGGTATCTCCAAGACCCAGGTGTTCCAGATATCCAGAGTCATCTTGGTTCCTGTCTTTTTCAAGACCTAATTCTTTACCTCTCTCTTTAAGTCAATCAACTTCCAAAATCCTCTCAATAAACTCCCCCTTTTAGTGAGAATGCGTCATTCTGTGCTCTTGAAACTAGAGAACCATGACAAATGCTCTGAGTAACTTGGATTCTGTAGACATTTCCAACCAAAGAAAGTTAAAACTAAAACTAAACACACCTTACTAAGTATACTCTCTGGACCCTCAAAGTTTCTCATCTATTCATATTATTCTCCAGAACTCGGAGGTCACCCAGTTACAGTCAAAAAATAAAGATAGTGTATTTTCTCTTCTTTCAACATTCCACCCTCTTACAATTCTGGATACTTGAGGTCAGTGGGTAGAGTACTGTCTTAGCAAAAGGAGTCCAGAATGGTGCTACAAAAATGTATAATGCAAGTCACAGATGCAAGCCACCTGGGTTATATTACTGTTTCTAGTAGTTTTTCTAGTTGCAGTGTGACATTAAAAATAAAAATTAAAACATCACTGTACTTATAATAATAATGGTTAACACTGAATGGATACTTACCATGGATCAGGTACTGAGCTATCCACTCTGTGGGGATATTTTATTTAATCCTCATAACAGCCTTCTCATAAAGGTATCTTTATTAACTCCATTTTACAGATAGGGAAACTGAAGCCAGAGACATAAAGGGAATTGCCCAAGTTATAGAGCTAGTAAGTAATAGAGCCAGAATTCAAAGCCAGGCAGCCCGAGTCCTACTTTTTTTCCAAAAGAGGCAAACAAGAAGATATTACTTTCCATGTCTCATCAACTACACTAAACTATTTGGACACATATTTTGTACTCCTAAAGCAATAAGCAATTATCTTGGAAGTATGTATTAAATTGCAATGTGCTGCAATTTAATATATAGTTTTAAACCAATTTGCTCAAGTGTTGACTTCAGGATTTTAAGTGTATTCCATTTAACCAGCAATTTAAATGAAAATTTAAATAAATGCTATAAATGGGTGCCTCATTTGCATGATCTGTTGATTAACTCTGATATGGGACTTGTCTGTGCCCTGGGTTCTTCCTCCTGCCTAGGGCATTGACAAATCATTTTCTAGGTGAGTTTAGAGCAATTACTCTAAGCTGTCTTGTCCCTCAATATACATGTTGTGACATTCACATATGGCCACCCTCAAATGCAGAAAACTGCTTACCAAAACTCCTTAATGGAGTTACTAAATGTGATTTTAACAAAATATACTGAGAAGCAACTTGGAATGGCAGTCAGACCTTTCTAAGGGGTATCTTTAAATAAAAATAGATAGTCTAAACTGCCATCTAAGGATGGAGGACTCTGTTACCTGCAGGGAAAATGCATTGCTGAATATAGTATGCAAATTTGGAGCCAGAGCTGAATTGCTTAGGAGAGGGTAAGGCTGAAACCAGCATCTTCCTTCTCATCCTTAATAATACACAGAATCAGTCTCACATCCATATAAATTTGGAGCAAAAAATCTAATAATCTAAACCTGCCTAAAAGCTGCGACAGTGACATAGAGTACCATTATAGATGGTACCTATGGAGTAACAAATGCAGGAGCCTGGGAACTGTCCACACACCTCAGTGCTACTCTCATTTTCATGTTGAAAAATGAAGTACTCACAGAACACTGCATAATATATCATAAAGACACTGGCATGGGTTATTCCTCAATTGAGATACACTGAGATATGAGTTTGGAACCATCTAGGATATGTACCAACCATCTAGGATATGTACACAGAGGAAGCAGTTTTTGGTCAACTGCATATTAGATCATGGGATTTTAGAGCTTTACAAGTACTTACAGATCATTTAGCCTATGTCCTCATTCTGAATTTGAGAAAACTGAGGTTTAAGGCACACAGACTGTTTGATGCTTATATAACCCCTTCTAAAGGTTCAACAAATCTATTAAGAGTGTGCTTTTGTCCAGGGACCCATAAACTAAAAACACAAGTTTTCAGGTGCCACATGCAACATACAACAGTGATACGGGACAGGATAACTGCCATGGTCACTTCCAGAAAACAACGATAGGCACTGGCAATCACGGGTCCAAAGCAGTTCTGAAATCCAGCTGCAAAAATATTTCACATATTTAATGGGACCAGATTCTGCTCCCTAGCTGATTTCTAAATCTACTAGTCTCTGTGACCCCCGACTCCACACACTGGCAAAAGTGTAGCAGTGACCCAGCCGCTGTCTGTGTTCAAATGCAGTGGTAGGTAGATGCAGACATGTCAGCATATTGTGCTTATACTCACTGTTTTCTCCTCTCCTCTAGATGCTGGGTTATTGATCCCAGAGATATCAGCTACACAGAGGAAAGAGTTTATTTTCTCAGTCTATTTCACCGTTACATTTTGTCAGCTGGATATGCCTGGAGTCCCAGATCTTTCTACAAAATCCAACTTGACCATTCATGCCAGTTCTTCAAGAAGACGGTTACGTGAATTTTTTTTTCTGATTTCTAATTCCCTCTTATGAACGTTCTTTCCTCAGTTCCTCCCTCAATTGTGTAAGGTCTAATTTTTTTTTTTTTTTAATTTTTGAGTTGGAGTCTCACTCTGTTGCCCAGACTGGAGTGCAGTGGCCGCTCCCAGCCACCGCAGCCTCAACCTGCCAGGCTCCGGCGATCCTTCCACCTCAGCCTGCCAAGTAGCTGGAACTACGGGCACATGCTACCATGCCCAGCTCATTTTTTATTTATTGTAGAGATGAGGTCTCGCCAAGTTGCCCAGGCGGGTCTCGAACCCGCGGGCTGAGGCAATCCGCTCATCTCAGCCTCCCAAAGGCGCAGGATTACAGGCTGAACCACCAAGCCCGGCAGGTCTAATTCTTATAATAAATTCTGTACTCCATAATGTTTTTCATATACAATATGTTACTGTATTAAATCTCCTCCCAACAGCTGTACAAGTTAGATACGAACATTTCCATTTTACAGATGAGGACATTGAGACTCAGAGAGATTAGGTGATTTCCTCAAGGCTACACAACTAATAAGTGTCAGAACTCACCTCTGAACTTAGATGTATCTGATTCTCAAGCCTATGCTTGTAGCCCCTATTCTCCATTTACAGAAAGAGACAGGATAAGGACAGCGACGTACTAATAAGCTAGTTTCTGAAGAAAAAGGACTGTGATTGATCGTATTTGGCCATTTCTAGGGTCTAAAGACTACTATCATGGCTAATTTAAAAACTGGCTTACATTTTTGAGTATTTAACACTCGTGTGAAGTAATTTCAGCACATCTCTGCATGGGTGTACTGAAAGGAAAAGTTCATCAGTTAAAAGGCCGGGCATGGTGGTTCAGCCTGTAATCCTAGCACTTTGGGAGGCCAAGGCGAGAAGACTGCCTGAGTCTAGGGGTTCAAGACCAGCCTGGACAACTTGGTGAGACCTCATCTCTACAATAAATCACAAAAAAAAACTAGCCAGGCATGGTGGCATGTGTCTGTAGTTCCAGCTACTTGGAAGGCTGAGGCAGAAGGATCGCCTGAGCCCAACAGGTCGAGGCTACAGTGGCCTTGAACAATTCCACTGCATTCCAACTCTAATAATAATAATAATAATAAACAAAATTGGGGTAGAGTGGTTCTTTGGTTGTTTCTTCCATGTGCAAGCTATCTAATTTCCAAGCTCTATATCTTCATATCTTTGTCTGCAGCCTTTATATTTTAGTCAGAACCTGCTCTGCCCACTCCCATGGCAAGAGTGAAACTCTGAAAAATAAATTCCCATAGCTCAGCATCCTTCAACCAATTAAGTTATAGAAATGGATGTAAACATATCCAGCTTTCTCATGCTTCATATGGGATAACCCTAAGGTGTGTTTTCTCGACTCACACTCAGCGTTACCCAACAGGATCAAGCTTTAGTTATCCACAGCCATACCTTACTTAAAATGTATTCTTCAGCCAGGCTTGGTGGCTCAGCCTGTAATCCCAGCACTTTGTGAGGCCGAGGCGAGTGGATTGCCTGAGCCCGTGGATTCGAGACCAGCCCAGGCAACTTGGCAAGCCCTCATTTCTACAATAAATGAAAAAAATTAGCTGGGCATGGTAGCGCACACCTGTAGTTCTGGCTACTTGGAGGGCTGAGGCGGGAGGATCGCTTGAGCCCAGCAGATCTACGCTAGGGTGGCGATAAGTGTGCCACTGCACTCCAGCCTGGGAGATGGAGTGAGACTCCAACTCAAAAAAAAAAAAAGATGTCAACTCTCCTCCAGATTGATCTATAGATCCAAGACATTTGCACTCATAATCATTACAGGCATTTCTTTTGGTAAAAATTGAAAAGCTGATTCTAAAAATCATATGAAAGTGTAAAGGTTTTAGAGTAGCAAAGTAATAATAATAAAGAATAGCCTTAAAAAATAACAATAAGGCCGGGCATGATGGCTGAAGCCTGTAATCCCAGCACTTTGGGAGGCTGAGGTGAGAGGATTGCCTGAGTCCGTGGGTTTGAGACCAACCTAGGCAGCTTGGTGAGACCTCATCTCTACAATAAAATCAAAAAATTAGCACGGCATGGTAGCATGCGTCTGTCACTCTGCCTACTTGGAAGGTTGAGGCAGAAGGATCTCCAGAGCCCAGCAGGTCGACACTGGGGTGGCCGTGAGCATGCCACTGTACTCCAGCCTGGGCAACGGAGTGAGACCCTGACTCAAAAAAAAAAATGTATTCTTCTTGGCTGTCACACTAGGATCACCTTGCGAAGTAACTACTCACACTCTAAAATTTGATTCAAAGTCTGATTCCAAAAAACACAAATCTAACAAACAGCTACCATTTTTTGAATGCAAGTGGACCAGACAGACACTGTACCAGACACGTTACATGTTTTTGCACAAATCTTCATAAACACCCTCTGTGAGGCAAGTATCACACCCACTCCTACAAATATGGAAATGAGGATCAGAGAGGCTAATTAACTCAACGAAGGTCACATAGCTGGTATAGTAAATAGCAGATGTGACATTCAAACTATGATGGATTGCAACGTCTCTTCTCTTTCCACTAAACTATGCTGTCTTTCTCACCAGGGAGATTGGACTAACACACATGAAACAATAAAAGAACAATTAAGTGCTAAGCTGACATATTGTATTGAACACTTTTGGGCAAAACTGTCATCAAACTTATGTTCCACAATTACTTTCTAAAATTCTCTTTTGTTGCACCATCAACTTGAAAAATTAGGCCACTGACTAATATTAGGAAATTCAATTTTTCAAAGATTTTCTTTCTCCTCTATCACCATATCGCACAAATTAGGTACTGAAATAAAACTGAGCAAATGGCATGACGAGAATATACTGTGATGAAAATGTATATGAAGAAATATGTTACTTGGGTATATTTCTTGGCCCACATATCTGAAAAAACAGATATGTCATAAAACACCAGCTAAATCGCTATTGATTTTGCAAGTCAATACAAAGTAGTATGAGATCAAGTAACACAGCATACAGAGTGCTGAACTGGGAACAGTATTATCAGCTAAAAACCTCAAACAAAGAGAGGACTTTGACTTTTGCCTGTATTTAATAGGCAAATATTGAAGTGAGAAAATTTAAAATTTGTCAATGTTGTAGCTAAATCACAAAAATAGATGTTAATATTTAACAGTGGCTTGCTGTCATCCAGTAATTGAGACAGTTGCTCAGCAATGCTTGGCATTAAGAAAATCCTGAATGCTGACATTCTTAGCACGACACTAACAAATTGCAGATGGTGGTGGGAACAAACATAAATTCCAACTCTCATTTGATCAGTATTTTGCAGGGTTGGTTTCTTACAAATAATGACCTGTCCTGACAATACACACAAGAATACTCTGGAATTTGGGGGATGGGAGAGTTTTAGCCCTGGCTCTGACCCTAAGTAGTTCTATGTCTGTAAGAACCCTAACCTCTCTGGTTAAATGATGCTCTACAAGACCCCTTGCCACTCTAACAATGATTCTGAGGCTAAAGCCCGTTTTTTCAATTAAGTTCTTATTCATGTATTTAACAAAGATTGTATTGTACCATTTCTAAAGGTGGTCCCTGTCGATGCTCTTTAGAACCGAAAGTTCAAAATGTTTCGACTTTCATGGAGGTGACTCAGGGGAGGGATTGATGGAGAAGATGAGCAGGTGACGGATTCTACTTAAGGCATAGAAAGAACATTTTATCTCAAGCCTCTCTATGTTATTTTGCTTACACAAAGAGTTTGCAGGCTGGGATGAATGCACCTACAAATTGGCTTAAAATTCCGATGTGGATGATAAATATTTGACATTCATCTCTTACCTCTGTACAAAATGGAGAATTTATCTACTGACTGAACTTCACTTCCCATGGGACATGCCACACAGACCCAAGACCCAGTTTTGTACATATTTACTTTCGGCAACTGCACTCCTCAAAGACAGAGTCAGTGGCAATGGTGCTGGATGAAGCCTCCCATTCCATTTGTCTTAAGGCTATTTGCAGTGTTATTACTTTTATGACTCTCAGGTATAAGAGAAAATACAGTATTTTTATTTTGGTCTCTTACATTTCTCATGAGCCCCCATTGCTGAAAAGAGGCAACGAAATTGACTTTATTTCGTCCAATTGAGTTAAAACATGATCAAACATAATAAACAGCCTAAAAAGACAATTCTTTTTTATATAGTGTAAAAAATGTTTGATACCTCAGATTTCTACTTCCCCCTTTCCTAATGCTCTGTTTGATGACTTCTCCTGGGGAGAAAAGTTTGTCTCACTCTACTACAAGGTGAAGGAAGAACGGTGGAGTTCTTGGATTCGTACCAAGGACTCACACTGGCATCTTTGCCACTGTATGCCTCTGGTCCACATCTTTATTCCCACCTGGAAATCAGGGGGAGGCACAGTCATGGCCTCTTCATTCTCATCTTAGTCGGAGACTGGGGCTTTACCTGAATGAGACTATCTCACCTTGGCTTTTGGTGATATAGACCTTTCCGAGTTTATGCCACATCCTTCCTTGGCTTCCCAGTAAAGCAGGACCATCACACGGCTTCACAAGAGAAAGCCACTTGGGAGGACCAAGGGTACTTGATTCAGTAACCTTCACCTGAAGACAAGAGGGCTTTTCTGAATCACCTCCACCCTCTGAGAAGCTCAGTACGGGTTCTCCCTCTCCATCTAATTTCAGAGAGCCAACATTTTGGCTTTGATAAGTCTGTAAGGTGGCTCCTCCAAGATGGTCCGTTGAAGCTCTCTGTTGCTGCCTTTCATGTTTCCATAAAGCCACCACGTAACTATTTACTGTCCTCCCACCCCTGCTTTGGTCCAAGTAATAGGAAATCGAGAATGTACATTTCATCACTGGATTCTCTTTCCTCAATCTTTCTTTCTCTCCCTATTATTACCTTGTGCCAAAAGGGGAGATTTTTCAGTAACTTCTCCTACATTAAATGTTCTTTTTTCTTGGCCCTAGCCTCATGGATAGTTATTAAAGGTGCACAAGGGTATCCTCTCTGCACAAAGGACAAAACTCCAAGATCTGGTCCTCTGAGCATAATAGGTTATGCTAAAGGGAAAACAGAACATTTAGAAAGTCCTATCTCAGAGCAATAGCCTGGCTTATAAAAACTACTGTGTTGCTTAGAAACTCCTGGTTTGACAGCCAGAATCGAAACAGTAACTGTCTTTCTCTTTGCATTCTACCTATAAAGATTATAATCTCTCTCAGGCAGATATCTGCTTGCATAGAGGAACAGGCACTCAGAAAGGCAGCAGAAGAAAATCACAATAATTTTTTAAAAGATATTATGTGGATGGAAATACAGTTAACCTTCTATATCTGCAAGTTCTGCCTCTAGGATTCAACCAACCATGGTTGGGAATTTTTTTTTAAGTCAACAGCAAAAAACAATACAAATTTTAAAAATACACTATAACAACTATTTACATAGCCTTCACATTGTATTAGGTAGTACAAGTAATCTAGGGGTGATTTAAAGTATACAGGGCTGGGCGTAGTGGCTCATGCCTATAATCCAAGCACTTTGAGTGGTGGAGGCGAGAGTATTGCCTGAGCCCATGGGTTCAAGACCAGTCTGGGCAACTTGGCAAGACCTCATCTCTACAATAAATCAAAAAAAGTTAGCTGAGTGTGGTGGCACGTGCCTATAGTTCCTGCTATTTGGTAGGCTGAGGTGGAAGGATAGTATGAGCCCAGCAGGTCGAGGCTACATTGGCCATGAATGTGCCACTGCACTCTAGCCTGGACAGCAGAGTGCGACTCCTACTCAAAAAAATAAAAATTTAAAAAATGAAGTATGCAGGATGATGAGTGTAGGTTAAATGCAAACACTATGCCATTTTATGTCAGGGGCATGAGCATTCATGGATTTTAGTATCCACGGAAGGTCCTGGTCCCAATTACCTACAGATTCTGAGGGACAAATGTTTTCTAAAATTTTACTGTGGTAAATAAGAGTTAGACGATGCTGTAAATTTACTAAAAATTGAATTGTACACCCAAGTTGGTGAATTATATAGAATACAAACCATACCGCAACAAAGCTCTTTTAAAATGACATGCAGTATAAAAAGAAATGAAATGTAGATGGTCATCCTCTGGTAGTTGGTGTGTGAACTCAGTGGTGTTGCTTGTGAGAGCAGTGGAAACAGAGAAAGTAAGGAGAGAAAGCACAGGCATTGTCCTCTCCCTAAGGGTTAGAGATCAGTCATATCCCCAGAGCAGCTGAATGAAGTAGAAAGCTGTAATATTCCTTTAAACTGGGACTTACCTGCCAACTCTGTTTGCACATGTAATTCTTGAGCAATAACATGTTACCAATTTCTTCAAATCATAAGCATGAGTTGTAATTATGCATGCATACATTTACATAGCATATTTTTATTTACATACACTTTATATGGAAACTTCTTATCTGGTACAATCGTATAACTAGAACATATATAAGAATACAGAAAAAAATGCCAAAAAATTTAGAATAATGTGAATGTAGCAGATACTTATAACTCTTTTTATAGCAGAACTCTTCAAATCTTATTCAGAGGCAATTCACCTTACATTGTATGCAATTCTAACTTTTTGTAGGCTAAAAAAACAGAGGATGAAGTAATGACCAAGCTTGTTAAAATGAAGCAATGACCAAGCTGCACTAAATTGGGGGAAGTGCAGCAAATGGTAATTAGAGATGCTACTAGAATTTAAGAGAAGAAAGAAAACATCACTGACACTCACAGACAACAGTATGAAAGATACAAGAATTTAAGAACAGTAATAAGACATTATTCAAGGAAGGGATAAACAGCCTGACAGGTCTCAACTCTTTAGAGATATTATAATACGATCAGTGCTTACAATGGCCATACCAAGATACATTTTTAAAAAGTTTAAACTTGTAGCCGGGCTCGGTGGCTCAGCCTGTAATCCCGTGCCTTGGGAGGCTGAGGTGAGTGGACTGCCTGAGTCCGCGGGTTCGAGACCTGCCTGGGCAACTTGGTGAGCCCTCATCTCTACAATAAAACAAAAAATTAGTTGGGCGTGGTAGCGTGCGCCTGTAATTCCAGCTACTTGGAAGGCTGAGCGGAAGGATCGCTGGAGCCCAGCAGGTCGAGGTTGCGGTGTCCGGGAGCGGCTACTGCACTCCAGTCTGGGTGACAGAGTGAGACTCCAACTCAAAAAAAAAAAAAAGAAAAAAAGCTTAAACTTGTTTAAGGAGTGCTATGGTTTGAATGCTTGCCCCTCTACAATTCATGTCTAAAGTTAATTGCCACTGTAATGGTATTAAAAGGTGGGAACTTTAAAAAGTGATTAGGCCACCTGGGCTTTACTCTCATGGATGGGATTGATACTGTTTTAAAAGGGAGAGTGTGGCTTTCTCTTGCTCTGTCTTGCCCTTTCACCTTCGCCATGAGATGACGCCAAAAGAAGGCCCTCTCCAGATAACAGTCCTTTCATCTCAGTTCCAGAGATATCAGCCAATAAAATTTTGTTATACATTATCCATTCTGTAGTGTTCTATTATAGCAGCACACAACAGACAAAGACAAGAAGGCAAGTACATTTCTAAATCATTTTTAAAAATTTCCAAAATTTATTTGTTTATTTTTTTAAATTGGATATTCTTTTTTTTTTTTTTTGCATGTGCTAAAATACGCATAACATAAAATTTAACATCTCAACCATTGTAAGTGTACAACTCAGTAGCGTTAGGTATATTCACATTATTTGCATATATGTGACATTCCCATTGTTGTTTAAATGACCTCCAGAACGTTTTCATCTTGCAAAACTATATGCCCATCAAACAATTCCCCTTTTCCCCTACCTCAAGTCACTGGAAATCATCTTTCTATGTTCTGTTTCTATAAATTTTCCTATTTTCGACATCTCATCTAAATGGAGTAATTTATCATTTGTCTTTTTTGTGACTGGCTTATTTCATTTAGCATAATGTCCTCAAGGTTTATTCACGTTGTAACTTGTGACAGGGTTCCCTTCCTTTTTAAAGACTGAATAATATTGCCCTGTGTGTATATACTACATTTTGTTTATTCATTCATTCGCTGGTGGACAGTTGGGTTGCTTCTACCTCTTGGCTATTGTAAATAGTGCTGGCATGAACATTGGTGTGCAAATATCTCTTCAACACCCTGTTTTCAATGTTGGGAGGTAAATATCCAGAAGCAGATTTTCTGGATCATATGGTAGTTCTCATTTTAATTTTTTGGTTTTTCATCTTTAATACTGTTTTTCATAGATTACGCCATTTTACAGTTACAAGGGTTTCAATTGCCCACCATTCTCACCAATACCTGTCATTATATTATTATATTTTCTGGTGTTGCTGTTGTTGTTTATAACAGTTATATCAATGGGCACGAGGTGATACCTTATTGTGGTTTTGTTTTGAATTTCTCTGATGTTAGACATCTTTGCATACACTTGTTGGTCATTTGTATATAATCTTTGAAGAAATGTCTATTCAAGTCTTTTGTCCATTTTAAAATTGAGTGATATGATTTTTTTGTTGTTGAATTATGAGTCCTGTACATGTTTTTAATATTATCAGATACATGATTTGCTAATACTTTTTCCATTCCAAAAGCTACCTTTTTACTTTGTTTATTGTATATTTTGATGCACAAAACGTTTTATGTTTGATGTAGTCTTGTCTATTTTTGCTTTTTTGTCTGTGGTTTGGTTTTATATCCAAGAAATTTGGTGCCAAATCTAATGTCATAAAACTTTCCCTTTGTGTTTTCTTTTAGAAATTTTGTAGTTTGGGGTCTTGTGTACACATCTTTAATCCATTCTAAGTTAATTTGCACATGTGGCATAAGATAAAGGTCCAATTTTATTATTTTGCGTGTAGATTTTCAGTTTTCCCAACACTATTTGTTGAAGAGACTGTCCTTTTTCCTTTGAGTATCTTGCCATCCTTACCAAAGATCATTCGACTATATACATGCAATTCTGGATTCTCCATTCTATTCCAAATTTCTTTATGTCTACCTTTATGCCACCACCAATGATTATTGTAGCTTTGTGATGTGTTTTGAAACCAAGACATGTGAGTCCTCCAACTTTGTTCTTTTTCAAAATTGTTTTGGCTTTTCAGGGTCCCTTGAGGTTCCATGTGAATTTTAGGAAAAATTTTATATTTATGTAAAAAAAAAGCCATTGGAATTTTGATAGGGATTGTGGTAAATCTGTAGATTACTTTGGGTAATCATGGACATCTTAACAATGTTGTCTTGCAGTCCATGAGCATTAACACAGGATGTCTTTTCATTATTTGTGTCTTTAATTTCTTTCGGCAATATTTTGTAGTTTTTCAGTGTTCAAGTCTTTAATTTCCTTGGTTAGGTTTCTTTCTAGCTATTTATTCTTTTTGATGCCATTGTAGATCTTTAGCATTCTTTTAAATAAAAATTTTAAGTGTTTGACTTTTAAAGAGATTAGCAATGAGAGAGTTAGCTGTGGAATAGGTAGCTGGTATTCCACCAGTCTATGTCCTTCAACTTCAAACATCATACTTGCACACCAAACTCCAAATGTGTCAATACCCTGGTTTACAAAATCCTGCCATTTCACCCTCAGCAAGGAACAGGAAGGGCACAGTAAAGATGCATTCCATGTTAGCCTCAGAGGTCTGAGGACAATATTTGCTGAGGTTCATCCCCAGCTTGAAGGGTCACAACCACAGTATCACAGACCAGACAACCTTAAGTAGAGTATCTAAAACACATATGGGGACCTGGGATGAAGCCCAGCTGGGCAGATGAATGTCTGCCCTGAGACAATCCCACTACATGAGGTTTTTGTGACGTATTGCTCATAAAACGAGAGTCAGGCAAAAACCCACATTGGAGGTCTCCTGTGATCCACTTCTGGTGCAAGCCTGCAGCATCTTTGGAAGACACAGTCCGGTTGCAACAGCAATAGGACCAACTTGCATTCTCTAAATCCACAAGAGATAGAACCTGAGCAAAGGTTCAAGGAGGTGTCAACTTCAACACCATAATTTAATCAGCAATTTAAAAAAACTATCTTTCACACTATATTTTTCTATCGTATTTTCTATCTGTGTTGTTTCCATTCTGAGCAGAAAAATCTTTAAATTCATCACCCTTTTTCAATTACTCTATTAAGAGCGATAGAAGTCAAAGGTCTTCCATTCTCACTATACAGTGCGTTTGTTATATGGCTTGGAGAACATGCTTAAACTAAACCTTATTAAAAAATCATACTCTGCATAGAGTCCCATGCATATTTACAATTTACATATTTACATACAATGCAATATAGTAAATATGTATTGAAGGAAAAAGGTAGGAAATACTTACCTTTAATATGCCAGGTATTTAACATATAGTCTCCATCAACATTTACAAAGCCCTAGGAAGTAAGTAGCGTGGTCTCTTATCACCTTTATTGTACAGGGTGGGAAGGGTGAACGAATGCTGAAAAAGGGGACTCACTGCTGTTAGAGTCAGAAACTGAGCCTCAGTACATACATGAGAGCGAAGCCCAAACCCTGTCATTCTTCTCACGTTCCTGACAACTGCCTACTGTTTTTTCAACATAATTTAACCAAGTGTGAGTGCAAATTGATCAAGATGGTCGTTTGTAATATGAAGGGTAGGGGGTGCCAAAAAATGTATACACATTTTAAGAGATGTTATCTATGTATTACATTTCAAAGTTGAATTAAATTATGGTCACAATGTATAGTATGATGTTCATTAAAACGTGCTTCTACCAATTTCTTTGACTGTCCTGCCTGTTGCATGGTGATGCTAGCATTCATTTGATGAGCACCATCTTTTGAGTGAACGTCATACTTAAAATGTGGTGGTTTTTTTTTAGCACCACAAAAAATATATATATGTATATTTCCAGCCACTGGATTTCCAAGAATTGCTAATTCTGATGCACTCCTGGGTGAAATTTCAACATCACATTATTTCTTAAAACATCATTAATCTTTTTCTAGAATTATAGTGCTCCTCCCACTTTTTTTGCTTCCATATTTTTAATTTTCAGCTAATTATTTCTTCCTCTGTCTTGTGATTTAAAACAACCTGAGTATTCAGCAATGGGGGAAATTAGAAGACATTTTAGAATCCAATGTAAGAATTTTTTTAACAATAGGAATCATTGACATTCGTGCTTGTGAAGATAAAAACTAAACCAGATGAATAAAGTTAAAAAGTGGGCCTAAAATGAATGACAAAAACATTTAAGTAAAACAAAACCTCATTCCTAAGCCTCATCCCCTGCCAAATTATTGTTTGTTTCTTTTTAACAGAAGCAATGCAGACTCACACAGAAAATACAGACAAGCATATGAACTTAGGAAAACTTCCATTATCCACCCAATCGTATACAACTACTTTTAATTCCTTCATGTATACTTTTCAGTTCTAGCTCCATATGTATACATGGATTATTATTTTTCAGCAAATGGACTTTTGCTGTACACACTATGTTGCAATCCACTATAATTTATATAACTAAGCATTTACATTTATAACTAATACCTATTTCTAAATATGTCATGCATTCCAACATTTTACTGTTACTAATGGGTGAGAGAAGAAATAATTGCTTGAAAATTAATAGTTCTCAAAAAAGAAAAATATAAAAACTTCTGAATATAGATCAACTAAAGGCTTGAAATTTAAAAGATTACAAAACTGCCCCAAAATGCACCACAATGCAAATTACTAACATTTGAACTAATTATAAACGAGAACATCAATTTTAACCAACTCCTTATAATCGTTAATGAAGTTAATGCAAGAATTGAGAGGCTGAATTTGAGAAATTCAATAAAATGCTTATTGCCTAATAATAAGAAGCCCCCTAGATAAAAATGATTGCATGCCTGTTTCTGCAATTTAAGGATTAGATTAAGGAATGCAACTTAGCCAAGAATACTAGAAATGTGCAAAGGAAGTAGCATCATGGAGACATTTCTGCACACAGAAAGATAGGGGGCTGATTTCTTACCTTCTTACCCATAATCACAGTAACCAGGGGTTCTGCAGAATTAAGCAAGGCCCTCCTCTAAGAGTACCTAGGTAGTTTTGCATTATAAAGATCAAAATTTGGGCACAACAAGAGCAGACATGAGCTGGCAAAAAGAGGACAGAGAAAGGTCAGGGGATGGAGAAGGAAGAGATAGTGACATCTGAGTGAGAGAGGCTTCGTTGAGGGAGGGACCGCTGATCACCTAACAACGCTGTTAGAGTCTGTTGAGGCAAAATGAAAACTGCTCACCATGGGGGTTACCTTCAAACCAATAGATCATGTTGTAACTCTTGTGCTCACCACAATTAAGTAATACAGAGAAGACTGGATGATTCTGATTGCTTTGGGGGATCCAGCCTGAATGGACTCCCTGGATCCCAATCTTTATGGTTATGTGCCTAGAAGTCCCGGCAGGCAGCATAAGGTAGACAGTGAACAAAACCAGAAGCAATGGAGTTGATATGATACATTGGAGTTTCAGTCACAAATGTAGACTGTCATGTCTCTCCACTTCACAATGACAATCATAATAGCGGCAGTAAACACAGAAAAATCTCTTGTGATAAATAAGCCAGTGCTAAGTGTTTACAGGTATCACCTCACCATTACTCATTACTCTGCAACGTAGTTTCTGTTGCTAGTGACAGGTGAGGAAGCTGGGTCTCAGAATTTGGGCAGTATGCCCAAGGAGCATACATTTAGACATTTTAGATTCCATTGTAAGAATTTTTGGAACAATAGACATGACTGACATTCATACTTGTGTAAGAGGATATCTGTAGTTCACCAACATGGCATATCCTTCACCTCTTTATACTGTTAACTAATAGAGCACTGACTATTAATTAATAGAGTACCTAGTGTATTCAGACAAAGACTGAGCAGGAAGAGGGGCTAGGATGGTATTACCTGGAGTTGAAAAGAAGGTGTTATGATTTGAATGTTCCCTCCAAAACTCAAGTTGAAATTCAATCCTCAATATGGAAGTATTGACAGGCAGAGCCTTGAGGAGGCACTTGGATCACAAAGGCTCTGCGTCTCCGAGACAGCATTCATAGATTAATGTGTTAATGGATTAGTGGGTTATCATGGCAAGGGAACTGGTAGCTTTGTAAGAAAAAGAAGAGAGACTAGCATGTGAGCACGCTTAGCCCCTTTTCCATGTAATGTACTGCCTTACAACACCAAAAAGAATCCATACCAGCAAGAAGATCCTCACTAAATGCAATCCCCCACCATCAATCTTAGACTTTCCCGCCTCCAGAACTATAAAAATACAGTTTTTTCTTTTCTTTATACATTACCTAGTTTCAGATCTTATGTTTTAAACAAGCGGAACAGACTAAGATCAAAGGCAATCTTTAAGGAAAATGTTGAACGATAAGCACACCAGCAATAAAATCAAGACTGTGAGGAGATTTATAGGCCAAATGGCCCCAAGTTCTTCAATATGTAAATTTTAGGAATAGAAAAGGATAGGAGAGGGAATCTATAAGATAAAAAGGTAGCAGAGCTTGGTGGCTCAGCCTGTAATCCCACACTTTGGGAGGCTGAGGTGAATGGATTGCCTGAGTCCGCGGGTTCAAGACCCACCTGGGCAACTTGGCGAGACCTCATCTCTACAATAAATCAAAAGAATTAGCCGGGCGTGGTAGCACATGCCTGCAGTTCCAGCTACTTGGGAGGCTGAGGCGGAAGGAACGCCGGAGCCCAGCAGGTGGAGGCTGTGGTGGCCGGGAACCGGGAGCTGCCACTGCACTCCAGTCTGGGCAACAGAGTGAGACTCCAACTCAAAAAAATAAATAAATAAAATAAAAAATAAAAAGGCATATCACTGTTTTTAAAAATGGGTAAGACTAAATTGTTCTAAGAATGCATACGTGGATGGTAAAACTTGGTTTTTTTTTAAATGCAAAAAAATATTTAAAGTCATCCCCCAGTATCCACAGGGCATTGGTTTCAGGACCTCCACAGATACCAAAATCTGAAGATGCTTGAGTCCCTTATATAAAATGGCACAGTGTTTACATATAACCTACATACACCCCTCCATGCATATTAAAACATCTCTAATGTAAATGCTATATAAAATATTTGTTTACTGTATTGTTTTCATGTGTACTTTTATTGTATTTTTATTTGTTTATGTTTAATTATTTTCAATCTGCCAATGCAGAACACACAGATATGAAGGGTCGACCTACCATCAAAATCAGGGTAATGGTTACTTACAAAAGTAGGAAGGGTTCTGATTTAAATGGAATTCATAAAGGAGGCTTCTAGGACAATGGCAAGATTCTATTTCTTCATCTGAACTGTGGTTAAATGCATACAAATTGATACTTAGGTGTTCTATATGTGCATTCCTCATAATTTAAAAAGGGGTTGAATCAACAGACAAAAGAACTCTCCATCATGTAGTTCCAGAGACTTTCAGGAATCCTTAGAAGCTCAAGATGAAAGGGAAGTGGGTAGGAGAGAAAGGGGGGATGGTCCAGAATCCATGCATGTCAGGAGCATGCTTAACAGAGAGGGATTCTATGTTTGAGATATTATTTCTTTCAGGTATTTTTTCCTTTTCCACACCCATTCTACTACAGTAGGCTAGAACAGGGGAATCCCCTCAAATCAAGAGCTGAAAACTTCTAGAGAAGGAGTCTACTAGGGCTGGATAACAAGAAGCACTCAACAAGTCTCAGAGGCACTTAAGGAGTTTATCAGAGTGTCTGGGAGGGAAAACATAAAAAAATAGGGCTTTCTTTTAAGACTGAAAAGGAGTTCCCCAAGTGAAAGAGAAAAGTGATGCTGCTGGTGGATTCTGGAAAAAGGGGGCCTGAGTCCATCTCTTAGTCAAAAAAACAAAAGAAGCAACAAGATGCTAAAAAGAAAACAATGTCACGATGTTCCCCTGACCATGGAGAAGCAACAGTGTAATTTCTGCAAAATATACAAATATGTAAGATTAAAGGTTACTCATTCATATGTCTATTCCCAAAGAATGCTTATTTAAACAAAAAAAGAGAGAAGTCACCTGACTTGTTCTTGTTCCTGGCGCTACCTTTATAGACACAGAAATGGTAATCAACAATCACCACCTTGAAAACACCTTGTGCAAAACAATTAGGGAATACTTACACATGAGGTATTCATGAGCTGTCATAATTTTTTTATAACAAAAGAGGGAAAGCCGAGGTCAAAGGGGAGACTAGAAGTTAGCATAACTATAATTTACACCAAAGCAATGTCTTTAACATGGCATGTTGAAAAATTAATATCCTTGAGTCACTGGCTTTGAGTGAGCTTATTTTTTCCACTTAGAGTTTCTATTTCAATCACTCATCTCTTTTAAATCCATTATACTATTTTGTAATGCTGAGAAGTTAGAAACTACTTAAATGTTCAACAAGAGATGAAGGGCAAATTTAGACAATTAGTTTAGAAGACAACCTGAGTGTCTGGTATAGTATAAGTGATCTATAATATACACAGTTTATATTTCTTGTATTGTGGTTCCTCTTTTATGAAAGCAAAGCAAATTCAGTACATAATAATCAGAAAAGATAAACCAACAAAAGAATTTAAGGGATATTCATAATTCCACCTACTCAGAGACAATTCCCATTAATCCTTTGCTAGCTATCCATCTAGATCCTCTTGAAATATGCAGTCATTTTCCAAAAATGGAATGCATTCACATAGCATTTTGTACCCTGCCATAATTTACTTAAACCATCCAGTATTCGATAGTTAGAAGTTCGAAATGATGTCCTTTTGTTTGAGGTGTAAGCAGTTACGAATTTTTACTATTACAAACAGCTCTGAGGAGAAAAAAGTGAATACACATTCAAAATTTAAGTGCAAAGATGAAAAGGACTAAAATATTTCAGGAATCATGCACTGTCACCTAAATGCTCTCATCACTTTCTTGATCATTCATTCATGCATGAGTTTGTAACCAAGTATCTCAGTCTTAAAATGTAAGTTTTTTTCTCCTCTCTTTTTCTTAATCTTAAGCCTTGAAGCATGTTTTAGAAACCTACTTAAGGCCCGGCTCGGTGGCTCAGCCTGTAACCCCAGCACTTCGGGAGGCTGAGGTGAGTAGATTGCCTGAGCCCTCGGGTTGGAAATCAGATCTCACCTCTACAATAAATTAAAAAATAATAATAAATTAGCCGGTCATGGTAGTGTGTGCCTGTAATTCTGACTACTTGGAAGGCTGAGGCGGAAGGATTGCTGGAGCCCAGCAGGTCAACACTGGGGTGGTCGTGAGCATGCCACTGCACTCTAATCTGGAGTATGGACCAAATCAAAAAAAAGAAAAAGAAAAAGAAAAGAAAAGAAACCTCTTTACACCACGAACACTTATCTGACCATATGCTTGCTTAAAAATCCCAGGGGTTACTCTTAAAACAGTCTCACTCTGGCGCCCTCCATTTGGGGGGAGTCAAGAGATGGTTGACCCATAATCTGACCACAGCTGAGACAATACCAACCAGACCTCCAGGAGGACCACCACCCAAGATAAACCATCAAGACACACCCTATGCCATGTCTGCGTGTTTCCCCATACCAACTTCCTTTTGTAAACTTTTGCACTCAAAAATTCTGAAATGGTTTCTTTGAGGCATCAGCCTGGCCATTTCCCCATCTACTGGCTTTTGGAATAAAATCACCCCCCTTTCACTACACTTTGTGCTTGTTTATTTTGTTGTACAAGCAAGGAATGGCTAAGTTTGAATCGATTGCAAGTTTATTGATTATATGTTGAATCTATATGCCCACTACATTTTGAGCACTTTGCTAGGTACTGAGGATGCAATAAATAGACAGATGTGGTCCATGCCTCATAGACGTCAGGCAAGACAGAGATATACACAGCTACAAACATTTTGAAAAGAACTATGAAATGGGCGATTCAGGCTTTACCAAATACACTAGAAAAACCGGTGAGCAGAGGCAAAAATCTGAAGCCATTTGTGGCAGTAACTCCATTATGCCATTAACCAAATTGCTTTCTGAAAAAAACCTCCCCACAAATCACCTGGACTCTTCATTCAATTTCCATTTTAATATGTAAATTAATCTCTCCTCAGTCTTTCCTAAAACTGAAAGCCCAGATTACAAAGACTCAGCAGCAGCCCCAGCATATAGAGTGCAGTGTGGCCTCACAGCTGAAGGACTCTCTCCATCAATAGATAAGTATTACCCTGCACTCTGTGGCATTGTGGAGTTGAGTAAACATCAACCTGGACTATCTTTCTGTAAGCTTGCAGGGTGCTAGCGCTTTCCAATCACCTCATTGATTTCCATTTTCTGAGCATAATAGGTCTACTATCTGCCACGCACTCTGCATATCAATTCTGATCCTCACAATAATGCTAAACAGTGGGGGGAGGGTTTTATCCCTACTTTACAGATTAAGAAACTGAGGCTTACAGAGGTTAACTCACATCACCAGAGAGACAGTCTAACCAGGCAGTAGGCTAGAGAGTTTATTTTGCAGTCTCCCCCTTCCTCCATTCCTGCATTTGCCCGCAAGAGGACAGCTATGGCCCAAGGTGAGTCTGCCCGGGCACTGCCATGTAAAATGGATTCATCTGTCATGGTCTGAGAGGAACAAGACCTGTAAACTGCCCTGAGAGAAGGGTTGTTAGAGAGTGTGTCTCATGGGACGCTGCTTTTTCCCCTCAGAGCCAAGCTGCTTTGCTTCTTAGCAACCAGAGGGCAGAGCACACATCCCTGCCTTGGAGATAGGAGTCTCTGCAGGACTCTCATTCAGCCCTGTCATTAGTGTCAGCCTTCAAACACTGACAGCCTTTCCACCATCCTTGAGGCTGTCATTTCAATGAGCTTAAAGCCACATCCCAGAGTCTTCTCCAGTATTCTTCCTGCAGTGCCTGCAGAGGCAGACAAAGGGTGCTGCTCCAGGTCACCTGACCATATTCTGCAGTATGGGTCAAGGTCAGGACCAGGGATTAGGTGTTAGGGGTGTGGACTCTGGAGTTGGAGCCCTGGCTTGAAGGTTCAGAACTGATTGTTTTAGCCTCTCCAGGCCTCAGCTTTCTAAAACAAAACAAAACAAAAAGGTACCCTTCCCATTGACTTGACTTGTTAATGAGATAAGAGTTCTTCTAGCTCACCATGGCAATAACAGGGACCATTTACCAGCCGATGGATTCTGCCTGTTGTGGGTTTCATTTAACTGATGACAAGGAATAAATTTTTTAAAAAGAAAAAGGCACAGAGAAAAAGAGAAAGGAAATGTCTAGAGAGGGCAAAAACACAAGCAAGCAAACAAAAATACACAGGAATTTTGTATCTGAATGTCATGGTGTTCATTTTGTTACAACAAACCAGTCTTATCAGAGCATAGAAAAGTCAGTTTTTCAACAGAAAAAAATTCCTGCCCCACCCTCATGAAAATGAGAATTTGACTTCTATTTTAAGTGTTTTCAATAAGAATCAAAGCTATTCAGGCAAAATTAAGGGTTGTGTTACTATTTCAAATGATAAAGAACAACATTATTTGAGTCCAAAGAATCATTCAAGGGGGAAATCTGATGTAATTGATTAAAAATGTGAATAAAATGCAAACAAAATAAAATGTGAATAAAAATGTGAATCCAGTGGAATCGATTGCTTAAACTTCTCTTGGAAGTGCCATGGCAAAGTCATAAACCATCAAGCAAAGCATCAGGAACAGAATAAGAATTCTTTATCTGCAACAGGATTCCCTGTGATGCTCTTCCATAATGTATGGGTGTGTAACAGATATTCAACAGCAGAGTTTAAGACAAGGGTATCATTTAACATACTCATCCAATGTTTCCTTACACCATCTCATCATACATACTCGGAAGCTGACTAAGTCTGACGGATATATATCCTGTTCTCTTTCAAGATGCCATAGCAAGCATTTGGCACAATTAGTTGTGTTACAGCCTTATCACCTGCTCAAGGATAACCAGGCAGACAGTAACCTAAGCTACTGGTGTTTTCAGGAAATCAGATTTAAGGCTAAATTTTGAAGTTTATGATTAATAGATCATATATTACAGTTTTTGAAGTCACCACAGGTTACGGCAGATTTTGCTACAAGGACACATGCTTAATTTAGGAAGAGTATATACCTCTTTTTTTAATGTTTTCATTAGAGTGCTAAAGGACGTGTGACTTTAAAACAGGAATTGAGGTTAAAAAACTAGCAAAACAGATCAGGGCTAAGAAGATCAGATACAATCATCCTGTTCATCCTCACTTCACATTTTTAAAAGTGCCATATTATTAGAAGGATTTTTTTAAAAATCAACAATCTAATTTGTGCTTCTCCATCAGTTCTCAAATAGCCAAATGTCTTAAATTACAGTATGTGCTGACCCTAGATACACAAAAGTAAGAATCTGACAAGAAGCCCCAGCAGTTTAAAGTGTTAGGGATTTTTCCTTTTTTTTTTTTTTTTTGGTTTTACTTTGTTTTTAGTTGACACATAATAATTGCATATATTGATGGGGTACAGTGTGATGTTTCAATACACGTATACTTTGTGTAATAATCAGAGTAATTAGCATATCATATTCCCTTAACACTTGTCATTTCTCTGTGGGGAGAACATTCAAAACCTCTCTCCTAGCTGTGTTGAAATATTCAATATACTATTGCCGACTAGTCACTCTACAGTGCAATACAACACCAGAATGTATTCCTCCTGTCTAACTGTAGTTTTATACCCATTGACCAACATTTCCACACCTCCCTACCCTTCCCTGCTCTGGCAACCACTATCTAGCTCTCTATTTCCATATGGCAATTTTTATGCCATAAATATATATATATACATGTATATGTATATATATATAGAGAGATATATAGATATCAGTAGCAACACAACTTTAAAAAAATTTTTTAAAGAACATCAGGAGCAATTATGCTGGAAACTCTCTCTGGGACAACAACAACAAAAACAAAAGAAAAAAAATGTTTCTTTCAGCACAGTGGTTTTTGTCTTGGCAACTACCCTGCACAATCCCCAGCCCTGTAAAGGACTGATCCTCTGGGAACTCTGGGTGTTACCTGACCTACCTGTGGCTCAGAGCCCCCGGAGAGATTCCACTTTAATGAGGCTTCATTAAACCGCGTTCAGTACCATTCAAAAAGGTGACTGATCCAAAGAGGAGTTATTCCTGGAGCCTCGGCTTCTCCTTAAAGGTCAACAACTAACTAGGTGGTGAGAACACCTGAATAACAATAATCATAACCTCTCAGAGAAGGGGTTCTTAACCTGGGGCTGCAGGGAGGTAAGAGGTCCAGCCTGAAACCCTGCAGTCGTCAGCCAAGACCCACGCGTGGGCACACATGCAGACGAATGTCGAGAGGAAGGGGGGTCTAGAGGCGTTCCCTCACGTGATCCAAGCAATCTGAGACCCTTCCCTGGCAGAAGTTGGTAACTGTCACTTCACAGAAATTGAACTAAATGACTCCCGGGTTATAAAGACAGCTTGGGGGGAATTCTGCGGTACAGTATCTTCTAGAAGTTAAACAGCTCTGACCCCGGGACCCGAACCCCGAGCTGGGATCCCAGGAACGCTTGGGCATCCCTCGCGCGGTGAGATCAAGTTCACGCCTGCCTGTCTTCAGAGCGGCGGGTCAGAGGTGGGAGGACCGCTGTGATGCCGTCCTGGCCCCAAGTAGAAGCAAGTTCATCTTTTTTCTTTTCTTTCTTTTTTTTTTTTTTTAAGGCAGCAGCGCGCCAAGCAGGGGACCCTCAAAAGCAGGCGATTTCTTTAACAACTCCCCCGACGGGTGTTAGACGCGGTCCTCGCGCTTTATAAAAGTTAACTCGTTTGATTTCCCCCCCAAAAAACCCCAAAAGGTGCAGAACATGATGGGGAAAAGAAAAAGAAAAGAATCCACTACGCTGAGGGCTGGCGACCCACCCCGGCCGCTTCGGGAAGGAAATGACCGATCGCCGGGTCCCCACGCCCGCGAGCACCGAGGAGGTTAAGACCCGGTCGGGGGAGAGGTCAAGGACGAGGACGCGGCGGCGCCCACGCGGGTGGTTACCGTGCCCCGGGCCCCGGCGGTCCGCGTCGCGGCTCATCTCCGCTCCCCACTCCGGGCTGTCCGGGCGCGGCTCCCGCAGGCTGGGCGGAGGCGGCGGCGGCGGCGGCGGAGGCGGCGCCCCGCTCGGGGACCCGCAGGTGCGCCGGGCGCACGCGGGCGCCCGGGGAGCGACGAGGACGCGCGCGCTGGGTCCCCTTCCCTCGCCACCGCCGGCGCCCGTGCCAGCTCCCGCGGCGCTCTGTTAATATTTGGAGCGCGGCTGGCTGCGTGGCCACGGGCTTGACCCAGGGCCAGGGTCCCTCCGCCCGCGCGGGGACGGGGCGGGGAAGGGTGGCGCGAACGCTCTGGTGGGAATAGTCAGGGGGCGCCCACCTCCCATCCCTCCTGGGGGAGGGGCTGGGCTAGACAGGTGAGTGGACCTTGGCCTCCTGACCTTCCCAGCGTCCAGCTCTTTGGAGTGACCACCTCGCAGGGTCTGAGCTGGCTGGAAGAGCCCCAAGCTAAATATGATGCCTGGCGCCAGGCCATCAGCTCGGGGAACCTATTTTAGGGCCGCGGTGGCGAACTGGATCCGCTGCCCATTCATCCGGTGCTGCCCTGACATTTAAGAGTTCTACAAGCGAATCCCTATTCCAGCTCCGGTTTCAGCCTCTTTTTGCCTCTGCTGAATTCTAATTTTGGAGAAGAGAAAGGGGTGAGCATGGTGTTACCTGATGGTCACGAGCTAAAGGAGGTGCGTGAAAGGTGAAATCTTGAAAAAGCTTCCATAGTTATCTATTCATTAGGTGAAAATATTCTCGACTGGGTATTTGCTCCAGCAAGCCCCTGGAAGTTTAGTTTCAACTGTGTTCCTATTGTAAATTTAAATTTAATCAGTAAGCACTGCTTTTTTGTCATACCTCCGACAGGCTTTATGTTTAAAGTTAAATTCCCTGAGGAGCTTTTAACTGAGGCTGTTGATATGATGGGGACAATCAGTTATTGCCATTTCAAAGCACATTTATGACAACTGCATTATAAAGCTGCATTTGTAATCTGGATTCTTCGACAGACAAAAATAAAGTTCTTTTTTTTCTGCAGAGCCTACTAGCACTTTTCTGCAGCGCCTACTAGCACTTTAGCCTACTAGCATTTTTCTGCAGAGCCTACTGGCATTTCTTAGCAGGTGAGTTATTTTATCTGGCAAGCATAGCTATGGTCCATGCCAGTGAAAAGAGTGTAGACCTTTCCTTCCAAATAAGAATAGATTGTTTCTAACATACAATCAGAGTTATTAAAAATGTTAGCTAAGACCCTTCAGACAAATTTCATAAAGACGCTGTAAGTTTCTGAGACTGCCATGTTGAGATTGAGTGATAAAAGCATAAATAAGAACTTCGTGAGTTAACCTTCTGTGACTCTATTAAAATTTGCTGAAAGTATGGTCACACATCAATTAAAGATAGGAATACTTTCTTAGAAATACATCCTCAGGTGACTTCTTTGGTATGCGAACATCATAGAGTGTATTTACACAAACCTAGGTGGTACAGCCTACTATACACCCAGGCTGTATGGAATATCCTGTTGCTTCTAGGCTGCAAATCTGTATAGCATGTTCCTATATTGAATACTGGAGACATTTACAGCACAATGGTAAGTATTTGTGTGTCTAAACATAGAAAAGGTGCAGTGAAAATATGGTAGAGAAAGATTGCCAGTGGCTCATGGCTGTAATCTCAGCAACTCGGAAAGCTGAGGCGGGAGAACTGTTTGAGCCCAGGAGTTCGAGACCACCCAAGCAACATAGTGAGACCTCATCTCTAAAAAAATATCAAAAAAGTCAGCCGGGCATGGTAGTGCACACTTGTAGTCCCAGCTATTCGGGAGGAGTTGCCTGAGATCATGAACTTCAGGCTGCAGTGAGCCCCGATTAAGCCACTGCACTCTAAACTGGGTGACAGAATGAGACTCCCAACTCAAAAAATATTTATATGGGATAAAAGATAAAAGTAAAACAACAACAAAAAAACCATGTTGTAGCTGTATAAGGCACTTACCAGGAATGGAGCTTACAGGACTGGAGGTTGTTCTGGATAAGTCAGTGAGTGGTGAGTGCATGACTGGACACTCCTGTAGACTATAAATACAGACACTTAGGCTGCACTAAATTTATTTAAATCTTTTTTCTTTTGCCATAGCAAATTAACTTTAGTGTACTGTAAACTTTTTACTTCATAAGCTTTTTTTTAATTAACTTTTTTACTCTTTTGTAATAATACCTCACTTAAAACACAAACACATTTTACAGTTGAGCAAAAAGTATTTTCTTTCTTTATATGCTGATTCTATAAGCTTTCTACTAGTTTTCATTTTTTTTCTTTACTTTTAAACTTTTCTGTTCATAATGAAGACACAGGCACACACTTTAGCCTAGGCCTACACAGGGTCAGAACCATCATCTGTCTTTGACCTCCACATCCTGTCCTACTGGAAGGTCTTCAGGGACGATGACAGGCATGGAGCTGTCATCTCCTGTCATAGCAGTGCCTTCTTCTAGAATATCTCCTGAAGGGCCTGCCTGAGGGTGTTTTACTATTGACTTTTTAAAAAGATAGAAGTGGAAGGCATACACACCTAAATAACAATGAAAAGTATAGCTCGTCAACACATAAACCGATAACACAGTCGTGTATTATCATTACCAAATGTTAGGTGCTGTACAAAACTGCATGTGCCAGACTTTTATACAACTCACAGCATTGTATGTTTGAGTAATATGTTGCAGGTTCGAGACCAGCCCCGGGGAACTTGGCGAGACCTCCTCTCTACAATTAATAAAAAATTAGCCGGGCATGGTAGCGGGCGCCTGTAGTTTCGACTACTTGGAGGGCTGGGATGGAAGGATCGCAGGAGCCCAGCAGTTCGACACTGGGGTGGCCATGAGTGTGCCACTGCCCTCCAGCCTGGGCCACAGAGTAAGACTCCAACTCATTAAAAAAAAAAAGTTGCACTATGACTACAATGTTGCTAGGCCAGAGGAATTTTTCAGCTCCATCTTACCTTTATGGGATCACCATCATGCATGTGTTTCACAGTAGACAAAAATGTCATTGTAGGGCACATGACTGTAACACTCTGCCAAGCTTTTCACTTTTTTTTTTTTTTTTGAGTTGGAGTCTCACTCTGTCGCCCAGACTGGAGTGCAGTGGCCACTCCCAGCCACCACAGCCTCAACCTGCTGGGGTCCGGCGATCCTTCCGCCTCAGCCTTCCAAGTAGCTAGAACTACAGGCTACCATGCCCGGCTGGTTTTTGATTTATTGTAGAGATGAGGTCTTGCCAAGAAGGAATCCACATACACATAGGAAGGAGGGCTAGGTGCAGGATAACCAGACAAAAAAGAGAGAGAGAGACAAATATCAATCTCAATGTCCTAATGAGTTAAGCTGTATTGAGTACTTGGTATGTAATCTTCACAATAATCCAGAGAAGTGATGATTATTACTACCATTTTGCAAATTAAAAATTAGGCATCCATCTAGAGGACACATAGTTGGCGAGCAACAGATCTAGTTTTCAAGCTCAGGTCCGTGGATTTCAAAGCCCGTCCTATTTAAAAATGGGACCCAACCTTCCCATTTTATTTAATCTAGATTTAACATCAAGTATATCTGCCTCACTAGGTTCACAGTCAGGAGATTTGAGGGCTTGACATTGAGATATTCAAAGTCATTCAACATTGAACATAGTTCTTGTAGCCAGCAGACAAGGTGAACGCTTGATAGTTATTCTTTCAATGATCAGACATACATTCACATAATGCTTATTGAGTTTGATGATGGGACAGGCATCGAGCTAAATGTGGCCCGTGAATAAGACATGGTAATCTTCTTAGAGAACATTGCCTGACAGGGGCGATAGACATGTGAACAGTTAAATCACAATGTGTTGTGTTAGGTGCAAACTAGAAGTATGCACGAAAGAATATACAAGAAGCAGTGCTGAGCAGGCAGCTACTGACAGTGTCAGAATGGCTTGGGTTCTGTTGAGTAACAAATAAGCCCCCAAATCAACCAAGAGTTACTTTTCACTCCTGCTAAATGACCACTACACATCTTCTGTATTTCATTGTTCAGCCAAGTCCCAGGATGCTGGAGCAACCTCTCTCTTAAACATGAACTGGCTCACCTAAGAGAGAAAAAAAAGCACAGCAAATCATGCCTGACTCACATACTGTCTGTTCAGGAAGAAATCTGATATTTCTGCTTGTAGTTTACTGGCCAAAGCAAGTCACATGGTCAAACCTGACACCAACAGGCCTGGAAAAGACTAAAAATCTTCCCCCAGGAAATGACAGTGAGTGTTTGTAAACAAGAATGTAATCTACCACACTGGCCATCTGGGATAGGGGAGCAATAAGAAAACTTCCCCAGCCAGGAGACTGTGAAGTGGCTGAGTGGAAGGTGGACTCGGGAGTCATCTTGGGTTCGAATCCCCTTTCCACCACTTACTGGATGGCCACTGGAAAATTACCAAAACTACTAAGCCTTCACTTCCTCTACAGTAAATGAAGAATGAAGATAGTACCTAAATCCTGGGGTTACTGTAGAGAATAAATGAAACAAACACCTAGCACAGTGCCTATTGTATACAGTAAGTACTCTAATGTTAACAATTATTAGCAAAGAGAGCTAATATCTGAGTAGAACTTTGAAAACTGAATTTAAGTTTGCCACGAGAGTAGGATTAGGAAAAGAAAGCAGAATTCTGATTTTCCGAGCAGAAGTATGGGAATGGGCAAAGGATTGTCATCTGTCCCAGCAACAGGAACTGGATCAGTATTTCTTGGGATGGGGTTAAAATGGGGAGAAGGGAGTGTCCAGAGACGAGGTGAGGAAGGAAACAGGACCCGGTCCCGAAGGACTGGCCGATCATGTTTAGAAGCTTAGACTTCCTCCTGTGGGCAAAGGAGACCCAGTGAAGACTTTTAATCTGGGGACAGATGGAAAGAGATAGTATCATCATCATGGAAAATGGCCAGAGGCAGGGATAGGGACTGGTGAAGGCAGAAGATAATAATCTAAGGGAGAGGTGGTAAGTGTTGCCAACAAGGTGGGGACAGTAGAAACTGAGAGGGTCAGACAGGTGGGAGTGTGTAAGAGTTTTTCCCACTGCTGGAGTTCCAAACCCAGAACATCACTAGGCGATGTAAAAGGAGTTGTTAAATAAATGCCTCAACAGGACTCAAGCTGTGACTGGCTTCAGAAAGGGTGGGAGAATGCCTGTTGGGGTATCCCTTCTCCCAGTGTTTTCCAGACATCTCTAATTATCGGAGTCATCCAGGGTACTCACCAAATATACAGATTCCTAACCAACAACCTTCCCCCAGTTCCTTGATCTTGGGAGGGACCTTGAAATCTCTATTTCAAAAACAACAACAACAACAAACTATTAATTTGTGGTGAGAACTGATAATTCATTTCACAAATCTTGCTAAATTGATTAAAATATTGTTGGTCAAAGAAGATAAGGATGAGCCAGGTTCGGTGGCTCAACCTGTAATCCCGTGTTTTGGGAGGCTGAGTTGAGTGGATTGCCTAAGTCCCTGGGTTCGAGACCCACCTGGGCAACTTGGCGAGACCTCATCTCTACAACAAATCAAAAAATTAGCCGGGCATGGTAGCGCATGCCTGTAGTTCCAGCTACTTGGAAGGCTGAGTCGGAAGGATTGTTGGAGCCCAGCAGGTTGAATCTGCGGTGGCCGGGAGCAGCCACTGTACTCTAGTCTGGGCGACAGAGTGAGACTCTAACTCAAAAAAAAAAAAAAAAAAAAAAGATAAGGATGCTGGATAGGACACTGAGGTACCAGGATGCAATCCGGGGTTGTTTAATTCATTCTTTGGTGCTGTTTAGACATGTTTCTGGGCACTCATATTCATAAACAGAGGATGTACAGTATGGTTAGTTGTGTTATTTTAAGAAACTAAATGTCCATATTATAAACCACATGGCTCCCATCTGTTATTGTGACCCCTGAATAATACACAGATCCTTCTAGAAGTTCATCACCATCAGGACCAAGCTTTTGGGCTGATCAGAAGGACAGTGGCAAAAACCTTAAAATGTTAGAGTCTGCAGACCAGTGCTGATCTGGGCAGTTCTCATAACTGACCCATGATCGGCAAGAACAAAAATGGAAAGTAATTTTTTAGAAACTAGAATAGAAATCTCCTAGGTACTCTTGACATCTTGGGCCTGTTGATTGCTGTGTCAGCTGTCCTGAATATTGTAGGATGCTTAGCAGCATCTCTGGTGTCTACCCACTCAATGCTAGTAGCACTCTTCTTCCAGTATTGCCAATGAAGAATGTCATTGCCAAATGTTCCCACAAGACAAAATGTCTCAGGGGAGAACCATTGCTTATAGCAACTTAATAGAGAAATGTTATGTCTGTCAAATCTAGTCATATAAAAATAAAATTGTAGTTTGCATTGTGTATATCTTTTCATCTCTTTTTTAGTAATTGGGTATTATCATATTTTGCTATTAATTTGCAACAGTTTTTTAAATGGCCCTTCCATACACACAGCTTGAAACACAATGGTACTGGCCACTGTAAAATACTGACATGGCCTTTAGAAGAAAGGGTCAACCTTGGATATCCAACATCCCTCTGCCATAGTCAATATCACAGAATGACTTACTAAGAAATAAACTAGGCTTTGTTATTTATGAATTTGCTCCTGTAGCCTATCATAAGAAATCTCTAACATTCTCACCACTACTGCAAAGAAAGAAGAAGCCAGCACCAGGTTTTCCATCCTTCAGTGAAAGTAAGTAGTTCTTTTGTGTTTCCCAGGAGAGATGACAATTTACCAGGTAGCGACTGGGCCAACTTAGAGACAAATTCTCGAAATCTGTTTATGACAGAGAGACCTAGGTGAGAGGTCATAGAGTGTCCAACCACAGGTTAAATGTAGTCTACAGACAGATTTCTTCTGGCTCCAACATTGATTTTTTTTCAAAATCAATGACTAAACTACTTATAAAAATCTCGATTCCCAGCTTCTCTTGAAAAATCAGAAACTTTCGGTGACATGGGTCCCCCCCTTCTCTCACAATGTTAATCAGCAGAAACAAAAAAGCTGCCATTATCCTCAGTCCTCTTGTGCTGTCCCCTGAGAGCCCACTTTCCAGGCCAGTCTCTGGCTAAGCTTACTGTGCAAATCGTCTGGATGATAGGAGAAATGAAAGAGACAGAGGATTCAACCTTTGAAGGTAGAATAAAGTAGGGCCAGGGACTCTCCCAACCTAAGGCAGGGCAGATCAGAGACTCAACTGCTTGCAGTTACCAGGTAGTTTGGGCCCTGGGACTCCTGGGAGGTAGGACAGTTTCAGATGGGACTGAATGTGGGCAACTCCATAGGTGGGCACAGACTGTCTGAGCCTGATCTTCCTGACTGTTCCACTGCAGGTTGACCCATGATGCTAGTCAGTCTGGACAGCGATGGCCTTCCCCAGCTGGTGTGCAGGAAGAATTACGTGGTCTTGTAAGACTCAAGAGAACCCCTAAATTCCATTGCTAGAGAATGTCTAACCAACCTAGCAAGTAAGCACTCAGACCGAACTTAATGGACCTTAGAAAAATACGAAACTGTGACATTGATTGCACTGTGAGTGCCGGGGAGCCTTCACCATCTGTTAGGAGAATACTTAGTATCTACTGTGTACGGGCTCTCAGGCTAAAAAGACAGATTGGGCAAATCAGTGCTCCTCATCCTGCGATTCTCTCCGCTGAGGCGTGGAGACAGCTGTGTAAAAAAAATAATTAGGACACGTTGGGCAAGTGCTGTTTCAGAGGGTGAACCAAACCCTGGAAGAACCAAAGCATGAGTCTCTGCTTGGAGAAATTGGGGATTTCTAGAGGAGATGACATCTCAGCTAGGCTTAAAAGATTAGGTTGCATTTACTAGGTGAAGAAAAAATAATGATAAGGCATTGCAGCCAAAGACATCACCTTGTGCAAATGGAGAATGCTGGAAGCTCACTGAAATGAGCAGCAGTTTCATTTGACAAGAACAGAAGGGGGAGGAAACAGAGTGGTAGGGGCCTGAAAAAGGGCTTGGGCTCAGGTCACATCCTCAAATCAAGGTGAATTAAGTTCATAGGTTGCTTATCACCGCAACAATGGTGCACTCTTATCAACTTTCCTTCTTTGGAGGTGACATCTGGTGGCATATTAAAGACAGACCAAACAAGAAGAATGGGCACCAGACCAACCAGCTCTGAAGCTATTTTGAAACCTGAACTAAGGCAGTGGCAGTGGTGAGACGTGAAGGAAACATTCTCTAGAAAGTTCAACATTTGCATTAAATGTGGAGGTGGAGGCAAGAACAGAGTTTGGGTAAACAGAGTGGTGGGGACCCAAGAACGAACTTGGAATCAGACTGTGTCCTTGGAATCAGACTGTGTCAGGGTGACTTGAGCTTGTTGGCTGAGCTTGTAGATTCAGCAGTGGCGTGGTCTTATCAACTTTGTTTCTTTGGAGGTGACATCTGGTGGCATATTAAAGGTAGACTGGGCAAGAACAGGAGCCAGACCAGCTTGCTCTGAAGCTGTTTGCAAACTTCAACTAAGGCACAATAGTGAGGCATGAGGGAGACATTCTCTAGAAAGTTCAAGACTTGCATGAAATGTGGAGGTGACTCAGTTTTCTGACTTGGGGGGACTGGGTGGATGATGAAACTATCCACAGAGATTTAAAAAAAATTAAGAGCCAAAATCATGTTTGGGGAGATATGTAGATACTGACTTGTTTGGGACAAGTTTGAAAAAACCGTGGGAACTTCAAATCGATGTATCCAAATGATGCTTAAAAACAGGGGACTAGAGTTTAAAAGAGCAAGACAGCGAGAAAGATATTAGGACAGAGATTTCATACATGATTGATGAAACTGCATGAAAGGCTGAAATTGCCAGAAAAACAAAACGAAGATCCAGGACAGGGTCTTAGGAAACCCCAGTATGGAAAGAACAGACACAGGAGAGGATTCAGCAACAGGAGAAAGAAAGGACAGAGAAATGGGAATGTGAAGACGAGGGCAGCAGAGGCCAGTGGAGAAGGGGGTTTCAAGAAGCGGTCAACCCTGGTGTCCTGCAGAGAGCATGCAGAAAAATACCCATGGGGTTTTGCAGTTAGGAGATCTTCAGAGATCTTAGCAGGAGCCACATTAAAGGGGAAGGGGAGGGAGGAGGTTGGTGGCCACAAGCCAGAATGTAGTGGGCTGAGGAGTGAAATCAGGGTTTGTGAAAGTGGAGATGCAAAGGTGGACTATTACTTCAAAGAGGTTGATGTTCAAACAAAGACAGGAGTGAGGCTAGAGGCTTGAATTAAGCTACCATTGTGATATTTCAGCACGGTCTTATTTTTTATCCTCGATACGTCTTGAACATAGATGTCATGAGAGAGAAGAGCCCAGTGGAAAAAAGAGGGGCCAAAAATTCAGGAGAGCAAAGATTCCAGATTGTGCTCTAAGGGGCTGTTTGCTGTCTGGGTGTGAGGAGAAGACCACAAGCCCTGTTTTTAGGAGGAATGGGAGGGAAATTGACTTGAGGAAATGTCTTATGGGAAGCCTGGTGTTTTCAAGGTGTGGCCATCGGGTGCAGGAGCGCACCCTCACCCTCATACTCAGCAGGCTCACGGAGCCCTCTCCAGGGCTGCCCTAGTCTTCACATTCCCATTTATCTGTCCTTTCTTTCTCCTATTGCTGAATCCTCTCCTGTGTCTGTCTCTTACATATGGGGGTTCCCTAAGACCCTGTCCTGGATCTTCGTTTTGTCTTTCTGGGAATCTCAGCCTATCATTTATGAAATCTCTGTCCTGATATCTTTCTTATTCTCTTGCTCTTTGAATCAGAATCTCTGGGAAATGGGCCCCAGAACCTGCATTTTAAGCCAGCACCCCAGAAGGCCACCATGTGAGAAACGACACAGAGAATAGTGAAAAGAAAATGCCAAGCTGCCAGGGCTCAGTTTTCATGTCTGCCACAAACAAAGCGTATGATCTTGGGAAATTTACTAAATGTCTCTGTACCTCGGTTTCCTCCTCTGAAAAATGGGGATGATAGTACCTACCCCAAAGGAGTATTGGTGAAGCATAAATGAATTAGTGTACATAAAGTATGTAACAGTACCTGGCACATAGTAAAGGCACAAGAAATGTGACACATTTTTTTAATTCCACATCCTCTGGTTGTAATGGTTCTCAGTTTATAGTATGCCCACAAATCACTTGGGAAAGCTTGTTTTTTTCTTTTCTGTCACCCAGGCTAGAGTGCAGTTGCACACTCATGGCCACCCCAGCGTCAGCCTGCTGGGCTCTAGCGATCCTTCTGCCTCAGCCTTCCAAGTAGCTGGGACGACAGGCGCGTGCTACCATGCCCAGCTAATTTTTTATTTATGGTAGAGATGAGCGCTTGCTAAGTTGCCCCGGTTAGTCTCAAACCCGCAAGCTCAGGCGATCCACTCGCTTCAGCCTCCCAAAATGCTGGGATTACAGGCTGAGCCACCAAGCCTGACCAGGAAAGCTTATTAAAACTCCAGATTCCACTGCTGAAACTCTAGCAATTCTGTCAGAGATGGTCTGCGGTGGGCCCCAAAACTGTATTTTAAACAAGCCCATCCTCTCCCCCAGGTAATTCTGGTGTGAAGGACCACAGGACATCCCTTCCAGAATCACAGCTCTGTAGGATTCTACCCTCCAAGCTGTCTGTGCCCTTATCCCTAGCTCTGCCTGCTCATGGGAGAGTCAAGATGGTCCCCAGGCCTAAGACCTCAGGAGAGTGTGCAGAGAGAAGAGAAAGGACTGCCTATGAGAGCTCATTGTGAAGATTTCTTTAAAATAACTTTCGCTTTCAAAAACCCTTGACTTGGAAAGTATGTTCACCCAAACTAGTCATTTGTCAGGCTTAATTGCTACTGGTGTTTTATTTGGGGGAAAGCAATTTGAAAAGAGATACACGTGTATACATAGAAGCTAACTTTCAGAGACATACTGCAATTTTTCTGGTGTATTTATAGCATAGTCATTACCCTGTGTGTTGGTTTCAAACCTGGCAGTAACAAAAAACAAGAGCAATAAAACCTAAAATGCAAATGGGCTCAGTCAACCAAATGTTTTCTCCTTCACTCAGGTAGCGGTTCTAAAATTTCTACTTGAGCATTCAGCACAAGGGGTGGTTATTTACATAAATAAAAATGATGGGGGGAGAAAATGACTGGAGGTGGAATTAGATTTCTCCTGGCAACTCGAAGTAAAGAAGGGTAATTGAACAGGAGAAGCCAGGTGCCTGGCTTCCTGCATGCCATGCTGGTGAGTCTCACTGGTGTGATGTTTTTTTTCTGGGCATCTTTTAGTTAACTTAACATGAGTGTGATTTTCAGCTGGGTAAGGGCACAGTTCCTATGTGGTATGAGGGGTGTCCTGGGCCTCCTGGTGAGAAAAAGCAATGGCCAACAGTGTCAGCTTCTGTTCGCCAGCCCAGAGCAGAGTCATCTTAATGTATCAGGGTTCCTGTATGGTTTAAAAAAAAAATGAGCTTCACTGCTTAACAGTCTTGTAGAACCACTGACCTGAAGTTGCAAATGGGCTGTCTGAAGTAATAACTGATCCATACAGATACTTTCTCTGAGCTGTATAGTGTTTTTAAAATTCTAAATAGTTGCCAGATTTTTTTTTCTCCCCTTAATTGGATGAGTTCACATTACATGCAGATTTCAAGCTCTTGAAAACATAGTATTGCAACCTATATTTCTGCATAATTACAAGGAACAGTTGCTCCCTTGGTATAGGGACTGTATTTTTTGCATTACTCTCTGTGTCTCAGTTTTCTCATCTGAAAAACGGGGATAGTAATTATGCCTCTCTCATAGAGGTACTGTGATAAAGAAGTTGATGTATGGAAAACACTGAATGCCTGGCATTTAATAAGTGCCACAGACTCTGCCCAGCCCAGTTTATTGAAATTTTTGTCAGGCAGGCATTTGCATTTCTGACCCTTGCTGTAATCCAAGCAAAAGTTTAAAAGTAGATACCAAAAAAGTAAATATAAGCCAGGCTTGGTGGCTCAGCCTGTAATCCCAGCACTTTGGGAAGCTGAGGTGAGTGGATTGCCTGAGACTGCGGGTTTGAGACCTGCCTGGGCAACTTGGCGAGACCTCATCTCTACAATAAATCAAAAAAATTAGCCAGGCATGGTAGCATGCTCCTGTAGTTCCAGCTACTTGGAAGGCTGAGGCGGAAGGATCGCCGGAACACAGCAGGTCGAGACTACGGTGTCTGGGAGTGGCCACTACACTCCAGTCTGGGTGACAGAGTAAGACTCCAACTCAAAAAAAAGAAAAGAAAAGAAAAGAAGGAAAAAAAAGTAAATATAAAAGTTTCTGCAAAGCAGCAGAGGTTGGAGGCTCTTTTTGGCATTTTCCTGCCAAAAAAGAGCTGGCCCTAGGAAATTTAAAATCTGAGGAGGAGCAGGAACATTCTTCTCAGGAAAAAGAGTGACGGGGTAAATCAGTAATGCATTATAAACCTCAGAACAATTCTTTTGTTACACTTTGAAGGGTAAGTTTTTAACTTTGGAATTTTCCCTTTCATTTATTCTCTATCTTGTCTCCTATGGTTATGAGTAGTGAAAATCCTTAGAAACCTAATAAAAGTCTTTAGAAACTCTCAAATAATTGTGGATGTTTTTGAGAGGAAATAAGCTAAAAGTTTAAGACAAGACTGAACTCCTGGAAAACTCCTAGTCAGAACAGTCATGTGGCATCCGTCGTGTGAAGCACCAGTGGGGTGATGTTCTACTTGTTGCCAAGGATTGTCCGGTCTTACTGTGGTGGGTATTTTCCACCAGTCTTCTCAGATCCACCTTCCACTCTTCTCCTCGTGCTCTGGGCCCTGGAGGTTGGCCTGCATGGGCTGTCTACTGGGCTTCCCAGTGCTCCAGTGTCCAGCTGGATTCAGCCCAGGAGGGGCACTGGTGAGAGACTGGAGAGAGAAGAATAGGCTAGCTTGCATGTTTCCACTGTCCTTACCCACTTCCCTGCAGCTTGCCTGTGACGCCCTGCAGATAGATGACCCAGAGCTCCCGCAGGCAGCCCTCTCCAAGCAGCAGCCATCCCTGAGTTCCAGAAACTGCTCTCCTCCCTGCCACCCCACGTTGCTCCTACAGGCAGGTCAAGGGATGGCAAAGGACCCCCACTGTTGCCAGACCAAGGAGACCACGCCATTGTTTAGTGGTTTCCCTGAAGCTAGCTGGCACCTCTGAGAACAATCCCTTAATTAAACTCTGGAGTGTTTCAATTTTAAGGTGGTGATGGTTTCCTTCCAGGATTCTGACTGATGAGCGAATCACTTCATAACATCCCTGATCACTTATATCCTGCTGGTGCTTAAGAACAGAGCCTTCAAAACTCTCTGAGTCAAGGCTTTGTGAGTCAATGTTCGGATCTGATCCCACAATTACAGGTCAAGCAGTGCTCAGGCATCTGTACTAGTAGATTAAGTAATGTGTAGATGGATACAGTTAACGCTGATGAGTGGCAAAATTTTAGAAAGTAGTAATAAGAATCTCTACAAGCTTTTGTCTACCATTACCTTGAAGTAATAAGAAAAAGAAATGTCTCACTGCATCTTCTTCCCATACTGCCTTGGGTCAAGAGTGTGCTCCCAGTCCTGCCCTAAGCCCCCAAACCGTGGAGCTCACATATTTGGGTTGTCAAATATAAGGGGAAATTTCTACAAAATAGAAAGTGAAGGAAAGGTCTGTGTAGAAAAAAATTAACTTGTTGGAGAAGGAGTGGAGTTGCATTGTCCACGATGGTAGCCACCGGCCACCGTGGCGATGCGGAGCAGTTGAAATATGGCTGGTCTGAATTGAGATCGGCTGGAAGTACAAAATACCACTGGATAGCAAAGAGTTACTATGAAAAATGCAAAATATCTCATGGGTAATGTTTTAAATATCAATTACACGTCAAAATTATAATCTTTTGAATATAGTGGCTTATATGCAATATGGTTACTTTTTTTCTTTTGGGAAAGCAATAGTGAGTTGGAGTTGTTCTGGTCCCCTCTCCCGTAACCCACAGCTTTCTTGAATAACAGCGAAAGGGAGGGTGAGAGCTTGTTCTTGGCACGTAGCTTGGAGCCAGTCCTCTTTTTGAGCCACACCTCATGGCACATCCCACATACGAATGTCTTTCGGATGATGTGCCCAGGTGGAAGAGACTCTGTGTGGACTAGATGTCAGTCAAGGCCACCTGCCTTTGAGATGTACATAAAATTCTTTCCAACCCTGGGTCCCCGTGGAGAGGGAAGTCACATGCCTCTCTTCCGCTGGTCACTTCTATTCTCTCTCTCCTCAAATTCCTAACTCTTTTACTTCTTGGGTTTCACATGGACCACGGAGCGATCAGTATCACCTCATTCTTGATTTTTCCTCCAGTCTCTCACGCAGTGTGCTTAAACATAGCAGGCTTTACTAAAAGCAAAAGAGGAAAGGGAGAGATTTCTTTCACACCAAGGCATTGGAGATATCTCACTGGCCACCTTTCTTGATAAGCTCCCTCTTTTCTTGTTCCTGGATCCCCCATTTCGTCCCCAAAGTCCTTTACTTCTTAAGCAGAGCACATGAACCATCTATTTGTTCTGCTGTATCTTAGAGTCTCATCTTCTACACCTAAAGGAATCTATAAAGTATCCTTTCTAAGCATAGACATTTATTCCCAAAATGCTCCACTAGAACTTAAAATTAGTTGGGTGACCTCTTTATATCTCAATAGCCTCACAATCAAAAGTGTCTCTCTCTCTGTCTCTCTCTCTCTCTCTCTCTGTCTCTCTCTCTCTCTCTCTCTCTCTCTCTCTCTCTCTCTCTCTCTCTACACACACACACACACACACACACACACATACCACCTCTGGGCTTATTTTGAATATTAAGCAAGACAATACACATGAGAAGCACAGAACACGGTCTCAAGTATAGTAGGTCCTTATTAAGTACTAGTACTTTTTAAAAAGAGGAACAGTGATGTTTGCTATTACAATGACAGGGTCTTTCATCCCATTTCATGAGCAGCCTTCATTCTATGATAACGCTCTTCAGGAAATCCTCTTGTGCAAGAGTGTGACAAGCCTAGCTGCCTAAAGTTACCTCTCTTTTCCCCTACTTTAAACAATTACCTGGACTTGAAAAATCCCCCACCTCCGAAGCTTTCGAGAAGGTTTCCAGTGATCCCATGCCCATGAAACTTTTCACAGCTGCCTTCTGTATTGGTTTCCTATGGATTCTGTAAAAATTGCCGCACACTTGATAACTTAAAACAACACACATTTATTCTCTCATTGTTCTGGAGGCCAGAAATTGAAAATGAGTTTCGCTGGTCTAAAACCAAATTGTCACCAGGGTTAGACTTCCTCAGGGGATCTAGAGGAGAATCTATTTCCTTGCCTTTTCTAGCTCCTAGAGCTGCATTTCTTACAATCCTTGGCTCCAGGTCCCTTCTTTCTATCTTCAAAGCCAGCAGCACAGCATCTGGCCTTACCCTCCATTTGCGTTCTGCTGTGAAATCTTCCATTGCTCCCTCTTATAAGGACTCTGTGATTACATATGGAGAACACCCAGATGATCCAGGATAATTTCTCCATCTCAAGATCTTTAACATAGTCACATTATGCAAAGTCCCTTTTACTAGACAGGGAAACATTCACAAGTTCCAGAGATTAGGACATGAGCATCCGTGGGGATTATTGCTCAGCCCACCAACCTCACAACTTACCTAGGTGAGAGTGAGGGATTTGACCAGAATCTTTTTTTTTTTCTTTAAAGACAGGAGGAAGTGCCTAATATGCACATGTAAGCAGTTCTGATGTTCTTCATACAGTCTCAATGTGCAAGAGTGTGCCCCTAATCCCAGCCCAAGAAAATACCACTGCAAGTAGCAAGTTTTAAAATCCTACCATTTATTTATTCTTCCATCCATTCATACATTCATTGATTTGTTCATTCATTCACCAGTCAACGAGCACTTAGGGAGATTGTACTGTGTGCCAGGCACTGTGCTAGGGACTGAGTAAAATATGTTCCCTGCCCTCAAGGGGATTATGATTCATGGATTCATGGCAATGGTGGGCAGTGTGGGGGAAGGTGAGACAGGGAATCGGCAGGACTCGTCTCCCAAAATGAAGGTCACGAGGCCGGGACCTCAATGACAAGACTGAATGTAGTGAGAAGACTGGCCAAAGCCAGCCAAGACCAACCAAGACCAAGACGGCAGTGAAAGTGACCTCTGCTTGCCCTTTTTATTTATCATATGCTAATTATAATACATTAACATGCTAAAAGACACTTCCACCTGTGCAATGACAATTATCATGGCGATTCCCAGAAGTTATTCTATATGGTAAAAGGGAGGAACCCTCGATTTCAGGAACTCCTCACCTCTTTCCCAGAAAACTCCACAAATCATCCACCCCTTGCTTAGCATATAATCAAGAGATAGCCGTAAAAATAAAATCCCAGCGATGCCCAATGCATGGCTGCTGTTCTTTGTAGGAACCAACCCAGGCTCTTCTGTCTGTGGAGTAACCTGCTCTCTGTCATTTCAACAAACATGTCTTTATTTTCCAGCTGAAATCCCAGCAAGGTGTGGGGGCTGCTCTGTCTACAGAGGAGTCTTCTTTTCAGTCCTCTCTTCTTTTATTTTTATTTTTATTTTTTTGAGTTGGAGTCTCACTCTGTCGCCCAGACTGGAGTGCAGTGGTCGCATCCGGCCACCGCAGCCTCGACCTGCTGGGCTCCGGCGATCCTTCCGCCTCAACCTTCCAAGTAGCTGGAACTACAGGAGCGCGCTACCACGTCCAACTAATTTTTGATTTTATTGTAGAGATGAGGTCTCGCCAAGTTGCCCAGGCAGGTCTCGAACCCGTGGGCTCAGGCAATCCACTCACCTCAGCGTCCCAAGGTGCGGGATTACAGGCTGAGCCACCGAGCCCGGCTTCTCTCTTCTTTTAATAAACTTGCTTTCACTTTACCTTGTTGGCTGTCTCTTGAATTCTTTCCTAGGTGAAGTCAAGAACCCACTTGGCCTTTCAGGAGGGACCCCAACTTTGGGGTCCCCCAGCCTATATCAAAGGGGCCAGGTAAGTAAGCCAGAGGAACAATGCATTTTAGATGTTGCGCCATGTGGTCTGTCCCTGAAGGAAGGTGGCAGAAGTTAAAGTGGTGTTTTGTAGGAAGCAATACCCTGAGTTTTGAAAGACGAGTCGAAGTTTGCTAAGCAAAGGGGTGGCAAAAGGAAAGGACAGCAATATCAAACAGCTTGGTGTTTTTCGTAAAATGTGAATTTTTCTTGATGACTGCAACACTAGTGATTCTAGTTAACTGTACATTTCATTCCCCCGGGACTGGGGAGAATTATAAAATGCAGATGCCTCAGTTCTACCCCAGAAACTTTGGTTTAATTGGTTTGGGCTGTGACCTGGGCATCAGGACTCTTAAAAGCTCCCCCAGCCGGGCTCGGTGGCTCAGCCTGTAATCCCGCGTTTTGGGAGGCTGAGTTGAGTGGGTCACCTGAGCCCGCAGGTTCAAGACCCGCCTGGGCAACTTGGCGAGACCTCATCTCTACAATAAATCAAAAAATTAGCCGGGTGTGGTAGCCCGTGCCTGTAGTTCCAGCTACTTGGAAGGCTGAGGCGGAAGGATCGCCGGAGCCCAGCAGGTCGAGGCTGCGGTGACCGGGAGCAGCCACTGCACTCCAGTCTGGGCGACAGAGTGAGACTCCAACTCAAAAAAAAAAAAAAAACTCCCCCAGATGATTCTAATATGCAGCCAGGTTTGAGAACCTCTAACCAAAAGCAAACATGGAAGACCAAACATGGTGGCAAGAGATAAGATGGGGAGGGGGTTAGGCATGGCTTATCATAGGGAGTGCTGTGCCCTCCTAAGGAATTGGCAAGGAGACTGATTTGTTTTTGTATTTTTGGTTTTGGTGCTGATATCCGCCATCTTCCTTTCTTTGCTCCAATGCCAGTTTTATTATTATTATTATTATTGTTGTTGTTGTTGTTTTTATTATTATTATTGCATTTGCCTCCAGGCTGTCTTGCCTTTGCACACAGTTTCTACACAAGCATTTGAAATGACTGGAGTTTCAGATATTTATGTAGATGCTATATATTAAAGCAGACAGTAAGCGGTTATGCTCTGGACTACACCTAGGCCCACCATGGACCAACCACACACCCTCAGGCAGGATTTCTATGAGACTGATTCCTCATCTGCAAAATGGGAATAAATATATAGGAACCCACATTCATGAGTTACTACTGTGAGATATAAAATACTTGTGAGAGCTAAAATCCATAAAGCTGTGTCTGGCACACTGAAAGTCTTAGAGAAGTGTCCCTTTGGTATTGTTTTCTGAACTTGCTACTTAAAAGGGAACTTGCGGGAAGTGTCGAAAACAAAAGAATACACTGACACAGACGATCAGTGACACTCTCATTTGCCTGTTCTTGTGGCAGCTTGTCTCCAAAGACAGTCCTCTGTGAAGCAGGCCTCCCATAGTCTTACTCAGGTCGTCACCTCCCAGTGAATCTGGACTGGTCCTGTGATTCACTTTTTGCCTGTAAAATGTGGCGGAAGAATGTTCAGTGAAATACGCCAGGCACAGAAAGGCAAATTTCACACTTTGTCACTCATACGTGGGAGCTAAACATTTTTTAAAATTGAACTCATAGGGATAGAATAAAATGATGGTTACCAGAGGCCAGGAAGGAGAGGAGGAGGAGCAGAAAAAGAGAGGATAGTTAATGGGTTCAAAAATACAGTTAGATACAGTGAATAAGATGTAATCTCCAGTAAGTAGCATACTAGGGTGACTACAGTTGGCAATAATCAATTGTATATTTTAAATTAACTTAAAGAGCAGAATTGGAATGTTACACACACACACACACACACACACACACACACACACACACACACATAAATGCTTAAGGGGATGGATATCCCAATTACCCTGATTTGATCATTACACATTGTATGCTTGTATTAAAACATCACACATACTCCTTAACTATATACAACTATTATATACCCATAATAATTAATTTTTTTAATTAAAAGGAATGTAGCAGAAGTGATACTACACAACTTTTTAGGCTAGGTCAAAAGAAGTCTTGCTGCTCCCACCTGGGACACTTGGAACACTCAGTCTGGGTTTCACGCCCCTGAAATGGCCGCACTGTAAGGAAGCCCAAACTAGATACCTGGAGAAGCAGTATGGAGAGAGAGAGATGCCTGACCACCCCCTGGTTCTTCCAGCCATCCTGGCTGACTGTCAGGCATGTGAGTGTGGACGCCATCTTGGATCTCCTGAACAGTGGAGCCTTCCATGAAAGGTCATGAAGAAAAAAAAAAATCTGCCTCTGTTTTTATGTTTTGCCTTATGTAACTCCAGCCTTAGCTTCCACTCAGCTGTGATCACATGAGCGTCTCTAGGCAAGAACTGCCCAGCTGAGGCTAGTCAATAAACTGACCCATTCAAGAAAATAAATTGTTTTAAACCACCCCGTTTTGAAGGGGTTCGTTACACAGCAATAGATAACCAGAATATAACAAAAATAGTTATCTTCATCCAACATTCTGTAAAAATATCATCTTACACTGAAATACACCTACAAGGAGCACTTGAGACAGGTCTCAGGAAAGCTGAGCTTGTTAGATGGTGGCTGACTTCTCTCAGCATGAGCATTTCAGGAGTCCCAGGTGGAATCTGTAAGCATTTGGACCTCTCCCACATTCTACAGTCAAAAGTGAACCACAGGGTCAGCCCAGATTCACTGGGGGGTGATGACACCAGGGCACAAAAATGGAAGGCCTGCTTCATTGTAGGGACTTATCTTTGGAGAGACTAACTGCCACAAGAACAGATAAATTACAGAGTGCCCCTGTCCCTCTGTGCAAAGCTGGCTTCTTAGTTGACTGTTGAATTGTTATATCTTATTACCAAATTATTTTATCCACTCTACTCATTGAATTCTATTCACAGAAAGACATAGAAAACTGCCAACTAGATGAACTAAAGAACAAATGGAATCAGAAACTTTCCAGGACTCAAGGACCCTGACCCAGATACCCTTTTGTTTGCCTGAACTGTAGCTAATGACCACCCTGCTTCGTCTCTGATTAAAGTTCAGAAAACTAGGTATTCAACAGCATGGTCAGTCATTATTGTTTCTTCTGCCACTATTGTTTGTAAAACAAATGAAAGGTCATGAAGAAAAAAAAAATCTGCCTCTGTGTTTTTGTTTTGCCTTGTTTTGATATATTTTGAAATTTCATGAATGAAGCTAAACAAATGTCATGAAATCCATGCTGATCAGAATAGTAATATAGGAACATCCATGTTCTGGTTAAATTCCTATTTACCTGGATTAAAGTAATTCCCATCACACCTACCACACCCAGACTGGGTGGAGAGCATTTAAAGATTGGTGTTCTAACTGTATTTCTCTTAGCCTAAGGCACTTTTTTCCCTAATTAATCAACTGTCTGTTTTAGAGCAGTTTCAGATTTATAGAAAAGCAGGAAGTATTTTGAACAGAGCTCCTATACACCCTCTCTCCAGACACCCCTCCCCTCGACTCCCCCCATTATTAATAGCTTGCATTTGGTGAGGTACATTTGTTACAACTGGTGAGCCAATATCGACACATTATTATTAACTAGAATACATAGCTTGCAGTAGGATTTGCTCTTTTTGCTGACAAATGTATAATGTTAAGGAGTCACTATTCTAGGATTATATGGACTAGTTTCTTTGCCTCTAAAATCTTCAGGCTCCACCTGACACATGTCTTTTTCACATTTTAATGCTTAGAAATAGGGATATCCAAATACCATCGATGGTTAAAATTAATGTAATATGCTACCCGCCTCTCCTCCCCTCTCTTTCCCTTTCTCTCCCTTCTCTTCCCCCTTCCTCTTCCCCTCCCCTGCCCTTCCCTCACCTGAGAGGCTCTTGTTAAATCAATAGCATGTTTTACATTGATGGCATCTTAGCATTAGGAAACACGGTAGTGAAAGAGTTCCTGATAACATATAACCTAACACAGACTCTCTTCTCCTTTGTTGTGTACCACTGAGAATAGTTGACAGGACCCACTCCATTCTCCTTCCAGCTGGAGTCACGGGGTTTACCTGAGAGGCAGCAGTCTTTGTATGCCATATGCTCACGAAGAGAATCTGATTGTGAGCTCAGGTGGTCTGCCGTGTTTCTTCTGCCTTTTCCTTGAGGTCCCTTCTTCTCCATCTCCAGTTTTCCTGCTCTGCCCCAGAGGATACTCTGCTTGAATGACACCAACAGTTCCCAAACCCTTGGCTTTCAGCTGTGTTTTCTCCGGGAGGAGCCCAAACAGGAGAATGGAAGGAGAGAGAAGGGTATTTATTCTCCAGGCGCTCTCCTTGAGGTCACCTGAAGCTGCCTCTGTTCCTTGATAGAAGGTCACTGTTCCTGTCAAGGTGACTGACTCTGCTGGAACCTTCCTCCTTTTGAATCTTGTAAGATGTCCTTCATCTCACTCCATAGGCCCAGGGATGGTAGCAGCCTGTGTTTTAATGCTATCCCTTGTGGTTCCCCTACACCTTGGTCACATCTTTATAATTAGTCCCTTTGTAAATTCACCCTCCTGGAATTGTCCTCATCTGAATGTGCCAACTGGTTCTCAACAAATGCGGGCTGCAAATGGATAGTGCCTTCATGTCAGGGAGAGTGGGGCTCGGTCCCAAGGGATGAGACAATTTGGGCCTAAATAATTCTTGGGGATCTCAATCTTTGTAATTAAAGATTGACATAGGTTCTAATTTCTAGTCATCCAATAAATGTAAAAGGAAGTCTCCTGGGAGACTTTTCTTTTTGAATACAAACGCTGAGCTTCATAGTGAATAAGAAATGTTTTCCTGCTGAATCCCTTCCCCCATGGACACTGGTGTGAATACATGATGCCTAGAGATGCAACAGCCACTTTGTGACCATGAGATGACCAAAAGAAAAAAAACTTTAAAAATCCTATCATGTCCACACACACACATACATACACACATGCACACACACACACACACACACACACACACACACACACACACACACACACAGAGTGAGAGAGAAAGAGAGAGAGAGAGAGAGAGAGAGAGAGAGACAGAGACAGAGACAGAGACAGAGAGAGATATTTAAATGATCTTCTGGAGAGTGGGCCCCTTGTAAATACAGGCTTCCTCCACTAGGTTAGTTAGGAACCCATCAGCTTCAGTGTACCAGCTAGCCTTGTTGTGAGAGGCTGCGTTTGGCTTTGGTGAATTTTTTTTGGAGATTCTTTCAGCACGTTTGCCTATTACATGTTGAGTTATTTACGAGCGCACCTACCCACATTGTGCTGAGTGTTCAGCAGTTTTTGACCTAAATGGCATGACCCCTGTGCCCCACCCTCCCTACTCACCTGATCTCACCCCAAGCAATTTTTTTTTGTTTCCCCAACGAAAAGAAGTCCTCAGAGAGAAACATTTTGCCGATATAGAGGAGGTGAAACCAAAAATGGCAGAAGCACTAAAAGTCATCAAAATTGATGAATTCAAAAAACTGTTTTGAGCAGTGGGAAAAGCATCTCAAAGGTGTATTGCATCAAATGGAGAGTACTTTGAAGGTGACTGAAGTTTAAGCATGTAAGAATAAATGCAAAAATTTTTATAAATAAATTTTAGTGTTGGAGCTCCCATATATACTAAGAATATATATTTAATGACACTTCAAAGTCATTGCATGAAATCCGAAACTACCAGTTCTGGATTATCCTTTGGGTGATATGATTAAATGCCCTCATTGTTTTTGCCAGAGAATCAGCAAAGCCCATTCCTACCTGATAGAATGAGGGTTGGGGTTGATGATAAGGGTGGCATATAACATTCTCCAGTTCAATTTGAGATGGTGTAGGGACAGAAGAATACTGAGTCTAAGATGAATATATGTGCATATTGACTTTCCAGCATTCTTCTATCTTCAGAAGTGGCAAGTTGGCATCTTCCAGACCTGTGCCACTCCCAATGCCATGTCAGAGTCCACTACCTGAGAAGCTTCTCAGTGTTTAGGAGCTAACTTCCACAGCCAAGTCATCCTAAGTGAGTCCTTATTCAGTGTGTCTAAAGCTCCTACCATGGGTTCTTCCACTGACTGCCTTTGCTGTTCTTAGACTCTTACCCTTAGCCTGTCTATTTGGAGGTTCTCTTTACCAATTACTTCTGAAAAAGTGTGGCCCTTCTTTGTCTAAGAGCAAGATAACCAATGTTTCTTGGGTACATGCTCAAATCAGGTAAGTACTGTCATAGTGTCATATATATAGTATTTCTAATTTTAACATCCTCTAATGTAGGAACTACAATTATCTCCGTTTTACAAAGAAGGAAACTGAAGTTTTTAAAGTTCACTGCAGCTATAAAATCACTCAAGCCTGTCTTAACCTAAGTCCACTTGTTTCTAGTATGCACAAAGTAAGAACAAATGAATTTATGTTGCTAACTCTTCATTCAGGTCTGAGACTAAGACCAAATTCTGAGCACACCTGTCTTACTCATCATCTGGACACCCTCACCTCTCTGCTGCCTTTTCCCTACTCTTGACCTCTCCCTTGGTCTCCTGGTGTTCTTCAGCTTGGGCAACGCATAGCACTGATCATGCACACCCCTCCTTTGGCCCGAGTTTGCTCCCACTTCCAGACCCCACCCTGAAGTCTGGGGGCTGTCAACACCCACAGGGTGACCTCAGATTCTTCTGCAAAAGAAATAGACTCTACACGCTTAAGTGAGCCTGACATTTTTCTCTGGATAAAAAGCAATGCCTAATTTGCATTTTTTTTTGTATTCTGAGTTTATTTTTAAATTTGGCTTTTCTCTCACTGTCTACAGACGGTTCTCAACTTACGTGAGTTCGACATACAATTTCTCAACTTTACAATGGTGTGAAAGTGATACACACTTTCTCATGTTGCTGGCTGAGGACTTCCAGTCAGCCACATAATCACCAGGGTGAGCAACTGGTACTCTCCAGGGTACTGTACTGCCTGATGACTTTGCCCAGCTGTAGGCTACTGTAAGTGTCCTGAGCATGTTTAAGGTAGGCTGGGCTAAGTTCAGTAGATTCAGTGTAATATTTCTTTTTTTTTTTTTTTAGTCAATGTCACTCTGTTGCCCAGGCTGCAATGCAATAGCATGCTCACAGTTACTGCAGCCTCGACCTGCTAGACTCAGGTGATCCTTCCCTCTCAGCCTTCCAAGTAGCTGGAACCACAGGCCTGTGCCACCATGCTCAGCTAATTTTATGATTTATTGTAGAGACGAGGTCTCGCCATGTTGCTCAGGCTGGTCTTGAAACCCTGAGCTCAGGCATCCTCTGGCCTCCACCTCCCAAAGTGCTGGGATTGCAGGTGTGAGCCACTGCACCTGGCTCGGTGTAATATTAAATGCATTTCCGACTTATAATATCTTCAATTAATGACGAGCTTATTGGGATGTAACCTCATTGTAAGTCAAAGAGCATCTGTACTGAAGAACCAAACAGCACAATAAGATATATTTCTCCTGAAGAGAGATTAAATATCAGTGTCTACTTCCTTTGAGAGTAAGGATAATGGTAAACAAAGGGATTATGGGACAAATGACATTCGGAACCATCAATGGACTCATTAGACACACCCACCAGGATTCTCAGAACAATGAATGGTTTGAGTGGTGTTCCACCAGAGAGAAGTCATGAAAAGCAAATCAGAAAGTTCCAGGTAATCCAAGAGGGCTCCTTTCTTATGTTCAAGGATCTAGTATCTTCCTTTGTTTTTCTGGAACACTAGATTCCAGGGACATAGGTTAAAAGGTTTTGATGTTTTGATGATACCATCCAATTTACTCATGTAATATTTTTCAAAATCATGGCTTTATTCTATTTTCTGAGTAGGCTTTCATAAGTTTTGTTAAATATGGTGAGCACATATCCTTAGCAGGACCAATGCCTTGGTAGACTTCATACATTGCACTGGCGCATTGCAGAATATTATAAGTATAATAGTTAATGAATAGCTAATGAAAACTTATACATTGTCATTCATTGAACACTTCTGTATTCTACTTGGTGCTCTAAATACTTTGGTGTGTTGATTCATGTAATCCTCAAACAAGCCCATAAGGTGATAGTACTCTTTTTCTTTTATTTGTGAGGTCACTGAGACTCAGCAAAGGTAAGACACTTGTCCCAGGTCACAATAGAGCCCAGATTGCAACTCTGGTTCACCTGATTTAGGAGGCCACACAGTTAAACATGCTGATACACTGCCTTTCACTGAAGTTCTGTATGGCTTGAAATAGTCTATTTTCAAGTAGAGACATGTCAGATTACCTAGATAGAGGTATTTTTCAAGGTCAGGACTCAAGCCAAGATTGGAAGATAGTCCAGGACATTTGTACTTTAGGGACTTCAAGGGGTGGGAGGGAGCTCATTTTATAATAAATATTTCCCTTATTAAATTACAGATGAATCATGTTTGTGTTAAATTCTTGTTGACCCTTGACTTTCAGAAAATCTTATGTATAACCATAAAAGGGTGAGTTTAATTATTCTTTAATTTCTTATACCTAACTGCCTTGCTTTCTTGAACTTCATCTGAAGGTCAAAATGTTCTCCTTTGTTCCAGAAGTTCTAACCAATAAGGAAGGTCTTCTTAAGAGTGGAACTTTAGAAATGGTGAATATGTTGCTTTGAAGTTTATAATAGAAAAGCTTGGCAACATTAAACTGAGTTAAATGCATCTGAGATTTGAAGATAGAACATTTCCATTTTTTAGGGACATGGAGACATATATCAGTTATCTATTGTTGTGTAACAACAACCCAAAATTTTGTGGCTTAAAACAATAAAAATGCATTTAACTCATGGTTTCTGTGAGTTGGCAGTTTTGGTTGAGCTCAGCTGAGCAGTTCTGCTGGTCTCTGCTGATCTCACTCATGTGTCACTCAATCAGCTGGTGGGTTGGCTGGAGGTGGCTAAGAGTCACTGGATTTATAATGGCCTAAGTTTAGATGACTAGAATGATTGCAGCCATTCTCCATATAGTTTCTCTTTGTTCAGCAGGCTGGGCTGGGCTTGTTCTCACGGTTGTCACAGAGTTGAAGAAAAGACTATCTCCAATGTGCAAAGACCTTTCAAGTGTGTGCTTGAGTCACATTTGCTATTGCTCCATTGGCCAAAGCAAATCACGTGGCCAATTTCATATGTGGGACATCACTGTCCTGGGGAGTGGCCATAGGGAGGCATGAACTATTCTGGGGTGTGGCCACAGGGAGGCATGGAAGTCAAAGCAACGATCTATCACAAGATATAAATCCAAAGATGCCCAAAGTTCTAAAGAAGAGTATTTTTTAGAGAGATAAGACATCCTAATGTAAAAAGAAATGTTGATTATACAAAATCAAATAATTATAAAGGATCAAATTGAATAAGAAAATGAATGCTTCCCTTCAAGGAACTATCTGATAAATTCAAATTTTAAAAGAGAAGTATAAGCTGGCCTTGGTGGCTCAGCCTGTAATCCCAACACATAGGGAGGTAAAAGGAAGTGAATTGCCAGAGTCCACGGGTTCAAGACCAGCCCGGGCAACTTGGCAAGACCTCATCTCTACAATAAATCAAAAATTAGCCAGGTGTGGTAGCGCTCAACTGTAGTTCCAACTACTTGGAAGGCTGAGGCAGAAGGATCACCGGAGCCCAGCAGGTCGATGCCAGGGTGGCTGTGAGCGTGCCACTGCACTCTAGCCTGGGCGATGGAGATTTTTCTCATAACCATGAGGAAAAAAACCTCATGTGACAACCATGAGAAAAAAAAAAAAGACAAGTACAAATTGTAGAATACCAGCATCAAGAATTAAAAAACAATGGGACACATCTGTGAGAATAAGTTTCAGGAAGTTAAAGAATCAATTAAGGCTTGAAAACTGCATTAAAACAATAAGAGTATTGTTTACTGCTTTGTACTGTTTCGTTGTTCTTTACTTATGTTCTGAGCAAGAAAGGAGAAGAAAGAGTCCAAGGCTTGGGGCAGATATTGTTACATTAGCAGATGGTCAGGGAAGGCAGAACTACACCCTTCCTGTTGTGCTTCTGTCTTCTCCATTAAAAAGAAATAGCTTCAAGCTGGAAAGTCTGAAATAAATGTCATTAAGTACAAAATGAACGAATATTTGCTGAAGAGTTAATTCAGTGCTCAGAGAACTAGACAGGGTGGTGACAGCAGTTGCAGATGTGATTGTAGAGGTTTTTGTTGTTGTTTATTTGGTTTTTTGTTTTGTTTTGTTTTTTGAGTTGGAGTCTCACTCTGTCACCCAGACTGGAGTGCAGTGGCCACTCCCAGCCACCACAGCCTCGACCTGCTGGATTCCAGCGATCCTTCCGCCTCAGCCTCCCAAGTAGCTGGAACTACAGGCGCGCGCTACCATGCCCGGCTGATTTTTTTATTTATTGTAGAGATGAGGTCTCACCAAGTTGCCCAGCCAGGTCTCGAGCCCGCGGGCTCAGGCAATCCACTCACTTCGGCCTCGGGATTACAGGCTGAGCCACCGAGCCAGGCTGATTGTAGAGTTTTTATTTGAAAATATATGTGGGGAAAAATATGTGAAACAGGAACTTTCCTAAAGCATCATGATGACCATTCATAAAGCTGATGTCCAAAAGTGTTTGTCTATGTCTACGACAGTATCAGTTTCAAAAATTTTACAATACCAACCTTGATATCAGTTCTTCCTTGGTTTTAGGAGGAAGCCATTCACTCACTGGTTCTCTCTCATTCATTTATTTTAATCAATACTTATTTACCGAGTGTGTATTCTGTATTAGGTAATAGATATAACAATGAATTTCTGTCCAGAAAGATTCCTGTTTAGGTGGGGAGACAGAAATGTAAACAAGCCACGATAGTCCCGATGAAAGAAATGCTACAAGGAAGACATAACATCTTGAAGGATGAGAGGGATTTGGCGAGGTAGGAGGAGGTGGGTCAGAGGGTGGAGGAAAGAGAAGAACCACAGTGTACACAGAGAAAGCAGCATATAGAGAGATTTAGATCACAGAGTACTCAGATGATTCAGTGTGGGTAGACATCAGGGATGGAAAAGGGTAGCTGTGGGAGACAAAACAAAAGCATATTTTATTTCAAGGCAGCAGGGGCGTATAACAAACAGCATTATTTGCTAGCTTTGCCTTTATTTCAAAGGCAAAGGGGAGCTATCATGTATGATAATTTCCAATATAGGTGTATTTCTGAGATTTCAATGTGTTATATTGATCCATGTGCTCATAACTAAACAGATGGTTAAACAGATCCCTAAGGAAAAAAAGGTGATACTCACTGGGACCCATCACAGTTTTTAGGATATGTCTATGATTTTTTTCTGCTAAAAGTACAAAAAATTGGAAGCATGAGACAAAATGGCTACTTGCAATAAATTTGACAAGGACTCCCAAAATGTCTTAGTAGCCAAGATGAGGGCTAGATAATAGTATGATTAGGTAGATGCATTGTGATTGAACAATTCATATATTCGAATCAGCCTTCACAGAACTTTTTGTTGTCCACATTTGATCCTATCTCATTTATCTTTTAATCAATAACTTAGATGGAGACACATCATTATAAGTGTTTAGGTTGTGTAAGCAATAGCTAATACATTAAAAAATGGAATCCAGGTTCAAAGAAAATTTGTTATAATCTAAATAATAGGCTAAAATCTGAAATGAGATTCCTGAACTTTGGATACAGTTTGACATGTCAAGTAAATGTAATAGGAGAGTCTTGTTTGGATCCTGATTTGAATAAACCAATTTTGAAAATAAATATTTGAGACAATGTGGAAAAATTGAATATAAACTGGACATTCAATAATATTGACAAAATGTTATCACTTTTTAAAAGTATAATGGCCTTTTAGTCATTTTTTAAAATAGTTCTTATCTTCTTGCAATACATGAATATTTACAGGTGAAATTATATGACTACAGGATTTGCTTTAAAATACTCCAGGACAAAACAAACAAAAGCAAAAATGGGAAGTTAACAGATTAAATACATTTAATGAAACATGATCATGTACACTATCATTTGGGTTATGGGTACACAGGAAGATTAAGGTCCTGCTCTGAAGGCTGAGTATTGCCTCACCCCTTTGCCATGGTCTGAATGTTTGTGTAGCCCCAAAATTCACACGTTGAAACTAACCCCCAAGAGGATGGTATTAAAAGGTGGGGCCTTTGGGAGACAATTAGATCATGAGAGCTCTGCCTTCAGGAATGGAATTAGGGTTCTTATTTATAATAGGCTTGAGGTAGCTCTTTTGCCCTTCTCCCATGCGAGAACACAGCAACACAGAACCATCTTTGAAGCAGAGAAGAAGCCTTCATAATATACTGAATCTGCTGGCACCTTGATCTTGGCCTTCTGAGCCTCCAGAACTGTGAATAATAAGCTTCTCTTGTTTATAAATTAGTCTATCTAAGATATTTTGCTATAGCAGCATGAATGGATTGTCACCCTCCAACTTTGGGAGATGGGCCTCAGGTTGTCGAAAATTAGTCTTGCTTCCTCTTTTGTCAACAAGGAAATATTCACAGTGGATGGTATCCATCCAGAAAAGGGGTTAGGCCACTTGCTTTCCAAGTTCTACTAAACTCTTCTCTACAGATGTAGCCAACTTTCTAGTGTGCTTTGTATAAGCCAAAGCCTTTAATTCTAACAGTGTGTTTGTGCACATGCAGGTGTTGAGGGAAGGAAGGATCACAGCAGGAGATAGTCCAACTTCTCACAGTTCTTTCAGAAAACTGTTTGACTCCAATTGAGTAAATGCAAACTCTTCCCATTCAGCATTTTTATCATGTAGGTATTCCCAGTGGGAAGTTGCAAGCTTTGTGGGTCTACCTCTTAGAAGTACTTAAGCTTAATTCAGGTAGCCAATTGTCAAGGAGCCATCTGACTGAATATCTCTTCCAACCCTAACATTTATGTTATGTGGTGCTATTTTTCAAGAGTCTTTAAGTAAAAGAAGCTACGTGTTCATCTTAATGTTTTCAAATAATGAGGTATCTACTTTTATAAATAAATGGCTTCAGAAAAGTCAGAGGTAACTTGCACCCTGTAAAATCATCTAATCAAAGGACAAGAACAGTTACGGTATTAAGTGAAGAGGCAGAAATGTGGGGGAGGCTCATGCAAATAATGTGTTAAGGTAAGAAAGAAAGTCTATTAAGGGCAGAGGAACTTAAAGAGAGTGGGAAATTTTTCTGAAAATTATAACCAAGAGACAACCTTAATAATTAAATCAACAGTTAGTCAATCAATCTAATTATTGTGACATATAGCCTGATACTCAGAATTGTTTTTTAAAAAAACAAGTTGTACATTTTGTAAGTTCCTCTAAACATAAACAGGTAGGCTCACACAGCAGAAAGTTCATCTAATCCAGCAATGACGAGACCAAGAAATAGGGAGGTAAAGTGACAAAGTCACACAGTTCATTAGAGTCAGGATATAAATTATGATTTATTTCTTTGAATCATTGATAGAGTTTTTCCCCTAAACAGATTAAGACACAAATAGCCAGGATCAGACATTCATCCACAGAACCTCAAAGTTCTAGAAAAAGCCAGTAAGTTTTACCTCTTGGCTAATGGGGTTTAGAGTTTCACCTTACTTTTTGATGTTGTTTTTAAGTACCTTATAAATACAAACCAGATTCTTAGAATCAGATCCTCTATCAAGTAAGAGTTTGTCCCTAAAGTAATTAGCAATCACAGAAAGTTTCCCATGGAAAAAAATGGTGGTGGTAATGAAAGAACATGAAAAATGTAGCAAGCTGAATTCTCATCTGATAGTTTAGAGTCAACCAGAAATTTATTATCAGAGCACTAACTCTCAGGCTCTACTCCAGCTGGGCAAACCCATGCCCAGGAGAAATTATCACATGTTCTCTAAGCTGAAGACTTTTTTGCCCATACCCAGGCGCCCAAGGTCTTTCTTCTGCACTTTCCCCTTGACTTTTTCTCTGTGCTTCTCCATAATTGCTGAGTCTGCCTGGAGAAAAATTTCAAAACCATGCAGATTAATGCATCTCTTGACAGTCACAGTGCTGTTGTATTTTTACAGTTTTGGATGTGCTCATTTGATTCAAGACAATCTCCCCTCCATCCTTTAAATTCCACGTGGACCAGGCTCATGTCGGTCTTTGTCCAGCACAGCTCACAAGACCTAGCAGAGTATGGATACCGAGTAGGCCTTCCATAGGCACTCACTGAGAGAATGAACCACCTCACCTTTTCTTCATGGAGAAAAAATAAGTTATCAGATCTCTCACTTTATGGCTATCAGCCCACAAATTTGCCTGAATCCCTTCCCCTACTTTCTCTGTTCCTTCCTGTTATAGTGGAAATGTTGGTCCTAGTTATGGCGAATCTCTCCACCTGTGTTCTGGGTTATGACTTTTTCTACTTTCTCATAAGTCTTGCTATTGACTATTCCCAATCCTGTCTATATCTTCAAACTTTCCCACCCTGTTGGTTCCTTCTCCATAGACTGTAAAGACACTCAAGCCTCCATCACTTTTTAAAGACGCTGTTTTCCATTCACCACCCTTTCTTTGATTTGCCTTTTTATAAGTACACTTGTTGAGATGCATCATCACTCTCTGTTTCTGCTTCCTCAACTTATTATTCACTCTTCAGGTTTATAACACTTCACTGAAAATGGGTTGGCCAAGGTCACCAGTGATCTCATTTCCTCCAAACCCAATGGCTACTTTTAAAACTTTTACTTCATCTCTCAAGAGTACTTGACAGTGTTGATGACTATTCATGTTTGAAAGTTTGCTTCCTTTGCCTTGCAAGGCACCACAGTCTTCTGGGTCTTCCCTACCTCTTTAGTTATTTCTCAGTCTCTGGCAGTTTAATCACTTTAATAACTATGTATTGACCACCTAATATGCCCCAGTTATGTCCTAGGTGTTGAGCACAGAGTGGTGAACAAGACATTCCAGGAGACACTTGATCTCATGGAGCTTATATTTTAGGGAAGAAGAAGACAAATAAATAGATAAATAAACTAACAAATGACATCAGAAAGTAAAGTCAGCCATAGGCAGAGGTGGCCAGTAGCTTCTTCCCAGATTTAATTTCTGCTTATGAAGTGAACTTCATCATCTTTCTTGTGCCTTCCTTATTCCATTGAAAAAGATAATGAGAAAAAAAAAGATGACAAGAGTGAGAGCAGAGTGGCAAATAGCATCCTGTACTTAACATTACTTCTAAGTAATGTTAAGTACCAGTCAAGGGATGAATACTTGTTGATATAGGCAAGCTTGAGTCATCTTGCCGAAGCCCACCCAAAATGGCTGAGTCACCGGAAAAGTCCAATTCAGCAACAAGAAGATATATTGCCAGAGCCTGGATTTAAGAGTGGGGATGCACATCAAGAGAGGTGGAGCTGGGTTGCATGTCCTGGGGAGGATATTTCTTCCCCAGCAGAAGTCCATAAAAAACTTACATTCTGGGCTGGAGCCAGAAGTTGAGTAAGAAAGACTCAATCACCTCAAAACACTTCTCCCACCTACAAGCTTTTAATAGGCAAGAATAACCCGTATCAGTTTACTCCTCAGAGCCAGGATGGGACTAGTCATAGACTGCATCCCTCAGTTGCTCCTAGTGTGACGATGTTGGCCATCAACAGGACAACTGAAGTTACTCAGTCATAGTTCCCTTGTGCCTAGAAATCAACTAGCACATGGAGTCTCACTCTGTTGCCCAGACTGGAGTGCAGTGGCATGTTCCCGGCCACCACAGCCTTGACCTCCTGGACTCCGGCAATCCTTCTGCCCCAGCCTTCCAAGTTGCCAGAACTACAGGTGCGCGCTACCACACCCAGCTAATTTTTCATTTTATTGTAGAGATGAGGTCTCACCAAGCTCCCCTGGTGGGTCTTGAACCCACGGGCTCAGGCAATCCACTTGCCTCGGCCTCCCAAAGTGCTGGGACTACAGGCTGAGCCATCGAGCCCGGCCAACAAATAATAATTTAAAATGGTAGATTTAAATTCTGAGATAATCAGTTATTACATTAAATATAAATAGGCTAAATACTCTAAATCAGGAGGACTTAACCCCCAGGGCCACGGATGGGTACCAGTCTGTGGTCAGTTAGAAACCAGGCTGCACAGCAGAAGGTGAGTGGCTGGCAAGCCCGCGAAGCTTCATCTGTCTTTAAAGCTGCTTCCCATCACTTGCATTACTGCCTGAACTCTGCCTCCTGTCAGAGCAACGGCTGGTCTCATAGTATTAAAAACCTTATTGTGAATTGTGCATGTAAAGGATCTAGGTTGCACACTGTGCATGAGAATCTAATGCCTGAAATCTGAGGAAGAGCTGAGGCTAGTGCTGGCTGCAAATACAGATTAACATTAGCAGTGAGGTTTGACTGCACAGAGACCACAATAAATCAACTGCTTGCAGACTCATATTAAAACCCTATCAGTGAGTGGCAAATGAGTTGATGTACTTCAATCATACAGCTGCATTGGGTGGCAGGCTTTAAGTCAGAATCCAACACTTATTTTAGTCCACACATGGCCTCACCCATTATTTTATTTGCCACTTCCATCCACACCTTTTCCCCACACTGCAAACTTGCTTCAGTCACAGTTTTGGTAAGCCCACAGGCTAACCCTAGCCAAGATAAATTAAAAACAGACATCACTGGAGAGCTTCTTTGATCAGGGGGAAAGACCCAGTGGTGAGACAGCAGAAGACTCTAAGACTGCAAACAAAAAGAAAGCTGCATTTAAAAGAAAATACCAAGGGTCCTACTTAAATTATGTGTTTATTGCAACAGGTGATTCACATTTTCCAAGCCCACTTTATATAATATATATGTGGCAAATGGCTATCCAACAAAGCCATGAAGCCTTCAAAACTGCTTCACCAGATGGAGACCAAGCACCCTGCATTAAAAGACAAGCCCTTGGAGTTTTTCAAAGGAAAAAAAAAGTGAACACAAAGAACAGTAGCAATTATTGAAGGCCATCTCTTCTTCAAATGTATCTGCACTGAGAGCATTATTCTTAGTGGCTAACTGCTTTGCTAAAGCTAAGAAGCCCTTTACTACTGGTGAAGAGTTGATTCTGCCTGTGCTAAGGACATTTGTCATGAACTTTTAGGAGAGGCTGCAATACAAAAGGTTACACCTGTTCTTCTTTCAGCTAACAACCTAACTAGACGAATTGATGAAATAGCAGAAGATACTGAGGCACAATTATTAGAGAGGATTGTTGAGTCACCTTGGTACACTATCCAGGTTGATGACTCTACCAATGTTGGCAACAAGGCGACACTGCTGGTTTTGGGCAATATTTTCGCAGGAGGATGTGCATGAGGATATTATGTGCATTTTTGTTACCAACCAATACCACAACTGTAGAACTATTCAAGTGTTTGAAGGATTACATATCAGGAAAACTGAATTGGTCATTTTGTGTCGGTATATACATGGACAGAGTGGCTGCCATGACCAAACAACTTTCTGGTTTCACTACTTGGATCAAAGAGGTCACTTTTGAATGTGAGTCTACGCATCGTGTCATCCATAGAGAAATGTTGGCTAGCTGGAAAACATCACCCAAAGTTAACAATGTTTGATGGAAATGATCAACCACATCAAAGTGCATGCTCTTAACTCATGTCTGTTTGTGCAGCTCTGTGAGGAGATGGACACAGAGAACACACATTTTTTTTTGAGTTATAATCTCACTCTGTCGCCCAGGTTGGAGTACAGTGGCACACTCACAGCCATACACATCTTATACACAGAAGCGAGATGACTTTCTTTTTTTTTTGAGTTGGAGTCTCACTGTCGCCCAGACTGGAGTGCAGTGGCCGCTCCCGGCCACCACAGCCTCGACCTGCTGGGCTCCGGTGATCCTTCCACTCAGCCTTCCAAGTAGCTGGAACTACAGGTGCGTGCTACCACGCCCGGCTAATTTTTTGATTTTATTGTAGAGATGAGGTCTCGCCTGCCCAAGCGGGTCTCGAACCCGCGGGCTCAGGCAATCCACTCACCTCAGCTTCCCAAAGGCGTGGGATTATAGGCTGAGCCTCTGAGCCCGGCTGAGATGACTTTCTAAAGGTAGATCACTGGCCAGAGTTTTTGACTTATGAGATCTACTCCAGAAATTTATTTTAGAAAGCCAGTCATCACTGGCAGCACATTTCAGTGACACAGAATGGTCGCAAAACTTGCTTACTTGTGTGACATATGACATATTCAACCTGCTTGACGAACGCAATTTGTCACTTCAGGAGAGAACGACAGTTGTGTTCAAGTAGGCAGATAAAGTAGCTGCATTTAAATCCAAACTGGAATTATGGGGGCAACAAGTGAACACTGGGATGTTTGACATGTTTCAAACATTAGCAGAGATTTTGAAAAAGACTGAGCCAGGGCCTTCTTCCTCCCACCTGGTGCATGATCACCTGTCTCAGCTTTCAAAAGAGTTTGACTGTTACTTCCCAACCACAAAAGAACCCTGAATTAGAAAGGACTGAATAGCCAGGCTCGGTGGCTTAGCCTGTAATCCCGCGCCTTTGGGAGGCTGAGGTGAGTGGATTGCCTGAGCCCGCAGGTTCGAGACCCACCTGGGCAACTTGGCAAGACCTCATCTCTACAATAAAAAATCAAAAAAATTAGCCGGGTGTGGTAGCGCACGCCTGTAGTTCCAGCTACTTGGAAGGCTGAGGCGGAAGGATCGCCGGAGCCCAGCAGGTTGAGGCTGCGGTGGCCGGGAGCGGCCCCAATGGGACCATCTACTTGCAGGAAAACTGCGGGGGGCCAGCCCCTGCAGAGAGATTTAAGGGGTCTCTTGGGAGGTGTGGTGGCATCGGTGATTATTCTGGAGAGATAAAGAGAAAGAAAAAGGGAGGAGAAAGAAAGAGACTGGACCCTGTCTAGTGCAGAAGCCGATTCTGTAGGAAGGATAGATATTAAAAGAAAGAAAGAAAGAAAGAGACTGGACTCTGTCTAGTGCAGAAACTGATTCTGTAAGAAGGATAGATATTAAAAGAAAGAAAGATGGAGGGACAGATATTAAAAGAAAGAAAATGGACAACTGTTCAATCGATTGAGCAGAAGCCGTTTATTGGAAGTTACAGCAGGTATTTATTCCCAAATTTTACACAGACAGTCTCACAAGTCTTTCACGTGAACACAAAGCCAGGTGGATGAGGGGCATCCCCCACCCATCAGGCGTTTCCTCAAGCATGAGGAAGGGCAATCCCAAAATTATCTCACTGTTCCTCATGCTTGGTTAATATTCCTCAAAAACAGTACAACAATTTCTAACATCATAATATTCTAATGATCAATAACTTTTAAAACTTATGCATTCACAACACCTAATGACTAACTTAAATCTTAATTCCTTTCTATTTTACGCTAATTCTACCTACACTATTGAAACTCTTAATTATAACCAAACCCAGTTCCTAAAGAATGTGGCCCAGTCAAAAGATCATGCTGGGCCGTTTCTAGGAACAATGGATTACAATCTCTTAACAAGATGGCTATTCTAAAATCCTATATATCTATCTTAATTTCTATAAAAGTTTCTAATTCCTAATCCTAATACATAAAGCTGATCATCAGCAATAAAGCTTCTAAAAATAAAACCCAAATATGAACTGTAAATTGTACTAAAGCCAAAACCACAATAGTAGAAAATGGGAACAATGAAATTTCTAAAGCTAGCTGTATTCTTATTAAACCTCAAAATATCATGATTGATCATACTTGAACTAACATAATTCCCTGACGTTAGCACGATCTATTCTACAATACTTTCTATGAGTAAAATAAATTCAATTTCTATAATAAGTAGAAAAACCTACACTAACTGTAGCTAAAACCAGTCTAAAAGAATGCAGCCCAGTCCAAAGTACGCACTGGGCCCTTAGGAATGTGGCCCAGCCCAAAGTTCATGCTGGACCTTTAGGAATGTGGCCCAGCCCAAAGTTCATGCTGGGCCGTTTCTAGTAACTCTAGATAATGATCTATATTATTAAGGTTGAAACAGCACTTTATATGTATATACTAATTCTACAAATATACTTTTAAATCTGAAAAGAAGCTTGTACCGTATTAAAGTCTCCCAAATGTGACCTGAGATTGAGTTATGTTAAGTTTAAAGCCGAAACCGCAGTCTGTGAGAAACGGGAATAATGGACTCCTAAAGTAAGCCATGCCTGTCGTACTCTCAGAACTTCATGCTTAGATCATCGAAGTCCCTGCTAGTGGGACGTGCCAAACAGCAAAGAAGGGAAGAGGGAATGAGCCATCAGCTCCTGAACTCATCCTAGTGGTCTCAGGGTCCGCAGCCCGCCTGGATCCCTAACGCTCAGGCAGGCCTCCATGGTTGGCTCCCAACAGAAAACAAGTCAGGGCTCCCACTAATTTTGCATCATGGTTAAGTTGTATAGTTATTCCATTATATATTACAATGTAATAATAATAGAAATAAAGTGCATGATAAATGTAATGCACTCAAACCATCCCGAAACCTTCTATCCCCCACCCCACCCATCCATGGAAAAATTGTCTTCCATAAAACCAGTCCCTGATGCCAAAAAGATTGGGAACCACTGCTTTAAATGATGATTCGAATTGTTGACTGCACAAATAAATAAAAACTTACTATAAGCTGCTGATAAAAAAAACACAGTAACCAGACGAGAATAAATCTAATAAAATATGTGTAAATCTGCCACATTAAAATCTGCAAAATGTTATCAAGATCAATTACTAAAGACCTGCACTAATAGACAGACACACGATATTCAAGAATGGAAGATAATCAGTATTATAGAGTGTCTGTGTTCTCTAATCTGGAGAGTGCTGCAGATTCTAATGCTGGCAGATAACAAGTGAACTCACTCTCAGTTCACCTCTGACGTGGTGGAAGAGAGCACTAGCGATGGAAGAATCTAAAGGTAAAGACTTGAATGCATGCCACTAGAGGAGACAGTCTTGATAAAGGATCCTTTCTGGAGAAAAGGTAGGCAACGTGGGACAGGAAAGTGTCTCAGAAGAAAAAAGGAAACAAAGCGGTAGAAACTGAAACCCGTAGGACAAATGAATACATCAGAATCGCAATGACTATCGGCTTTCATACTCCCAAAAAGATAACACATATTCAAGAAAATGCATTCCATTGCCCTGACAGAAGGGGGCACTCTACAACTAAGAAATCTGTGAGACATCCAAACTGCTCAGTTTCTCACTGATGATCCAGTCAAATCCAAGACATTTAAAAACAGAAGACAGGTAACATCCATACAAAGCTATTATAACAAGAACAAAGAAAATGGGGATTGATTGTTTTTACCTGACACAAATATTCTTAAAAGAAAAAAAGAAAACCAAAAGAAAACTCTAATGCTACTTTGCAATATAATTATATGCCATTAACAAATATTTGCAAATATGAGAGAACACTTCAAAGAAGAAATGTAGACTAGAATGGGCAGAAAATAAAAATACGTGAAATAGGTCATCAAATTCAGGAAATAATTTGAATTTTTAAAAAATCTATGTCAGACTAAATTTCAAAGTTCCCAAGGGGAGATGAACTTGATTAAAAATAAATTAAAGTGGATTGCCTGAGCCCGCGGGTTTGAGACCCGCCTGGGCAGGCGAGACCTCATCTCTACAATAAAATCAAAAAATCAGCCGGGCGTGGTAGTGCGCACCTGTAATTCCGGCTACTCAGAAGGTGAGGTGGAAGGATCGCTGGAGCCCAGCAGGTCGAGGCTGTGGTGGCCAGGAGCGGCAACTGCACTCCAGTCTGGGCGACAGAGTGAGACTCCAGCTCACACACACACAAAAAATAATAATAAATTAAATAAATAAATTAAGGAACATTGAGATGAATGAAAACAGTTAAGAGAAAGAAAGTGAAACGATGGATCCAAGAGCCAGTATAAATATTCTTGGAATAAGTATCATTGGAATCTATAAAGAGGAAGGAAGGAAGGAAGGAAGGAAGGAAGGAAGGAGGGAGGGAGGGAGGGAGGGAGGAAGGGAGGAAGGGAGGAGAAAAGAAAAGAAAGCAAACAAGCAATGGAATGGAACTGATATTTAAAAAATAACCCAAGCAAACACTCCGGAAGAAAAATATTCTGAAATCTATATATTGATTTAAAAGACCCACCGTGTGCCCAAAATTGTCAATTTCAAGCTATAACCTAGAAAAATCATTGTAACTTAAAAATGAAGATGAAATATCATGGACCTCTCAGCAAAATGATTGAGTCATTTGCAAAGGATAGAAAATCAGGTTTGCATCAGACTTCTCAGTAGCCACATGCAAAAATTTTTAAATTAGAGCAACGTTTTCTCAAAACTCAAAGAAAGAGTCAGCTAAATTTTTTTTGAAAAAAATTCAGACAAGTTTCTAGAATCAAAACTATTGAAAAACCAACCGTAGGCATGTAGGAAGTGAAGGAATACAGTATTCATAAGTTCTTGAAAAATCTACTAGAAGATTTGCCAAAAGATTGAGAAAATGTCAAAATTTTGAATACATACATATACAAACACACACACACACACACACACACACACATTTGTAGATCTGAGACAAAAGCAAAGATGGTGGCAATGGTGGGAGAATAATTTCTAAATGCTCAATTTTTTTGATAAAATTGAAACCGTACACAAAAAAAAAGAGAGAGAGAGAGAGAAAGAAGGGAAGGAGAATAAGTCCATCAATTTTTATATACATAATAGGTGAGATTCAAAGGATATCATTTAAAGATGAAAAATCAAACAGTAGAAATCTAATAAGAAAAAGGAAAATAAGAACTTTAAACAGGAAAATAAGAACTGTATAGGTAAATACTAGAACAAAAATATAAACCATTTTCCAAATACCAAAAGGAGGGAAAAAAATTGAACAAAAACTACCTAAGAGAAAAATTCCACAAAAATATATAACAAAATGCACACAGCATCGAGTGGACGAAACATAGGTAAGGGTGACCTAAAAAACCAAACATGAATGTAGGTAATATGAATATTTATTAAACTCTAGATCCTAATCATTAAAAATATACTTTCTCAAGCACATGTGAAAAAACTGACATTAGTTTACAAATCAACCACAATAAATTCCATAAAGCGGAAAGAATAGGAACAGCATTCTCTGATCACCTTGCATAATAACTAAGAATAAATCACAACAATTTAAAAAGCAGAGACTTCAACCTGAAAATGGAAAATTTCCATAAACAGTTTTTGCAATGACCAAAATTAAAAACATCTAAATAAAATGATGATAATACTGATAAAAATGACAGTAATAATAATAATAATAGCTGGTATGTACCGAGTACTTTTTACTTCAAATGTGAAGCAGAAGTTTCTTATACTTTTAATGAAGTTGTACACATACCCACACAGAAGCACAGCTATATATAAATGCATAGGTGTGATGAGATATTCATTGGCTAGGGCTGCTAAACGAAGGACCACAGACAGGTTGGCTTAAACAACAGAAACGTGTTTCTTCGCAGATCTGGAGGCTGGAAGTTCAAGTTTGAAGTGGCAGCAGGGTTGACTTCTTCTGTGTCCTCTCTCCTTGTTTTATAAATGGCCATCTTCTTCCAGCGATGTTTTCACATGGTCTTTCCTCACATATATCTGTGTCCTAATACCTTCTTTCTTTTTCTGAGTCAGAGTCTCACTTTGTCACCCAGACTGAAGTGCAGTGGCACAATCACAGCTCACTGTAGCCTTGACCTCCTGGACTTGGGCAGTACTTCTGCCCCGTACTTGGTTAATTTTTAAATTTTTTTGTAGAGGCAAAGTCTCACTCTGTTGCTCAGGCTGGTCTTGAACTCCTGGGCTCAAGCAATTCTCCTGCCTCAGCCTCTGGAAGTGCTGGGATTACAGGCATAAGCCACCACGCCTGACCTATCTCCTCTTCTTGAAAGCACACTAGTCATATTGAATTAGGTCCCATCATGACAACCTCATTTAGTCATATTACCTCTTTAAAGGACTTATCTCCAAATACAGTTGCAGTCTGAGATACTAGGGTTAGGCTTCAACATTTGAATTTTAGAGGGACACACTTCAGCCTATAACAGACCATGAACACTTTTACACGTGGTCTTTTCTTTCTTCCTTCCTTTTTCTTAATCCTCTGCCTTGATTTTCATTACCACATTCCCATACAACTCTCCCCTCCCCCCAGATAATTCTTGGCATGCATACTCCCATGTTCTTGCCATACTCACATAGATCGTAAACACACATACACATAATGTGTACTCATATATACCTATAGAGAGAGAGAAGGGATTTTAAAATGTACAAAAACAGCAACTTGGATGGATTTAGAGTCTATCATACTCAATGATCTATCACAGAAACAAAGAACAGAGTACCATATGTTCTCACTCATAAGCAGACCTTGAACAATTATCATACTACAAGAAAGGGATTGGCAGTAGTGGGAAACTGCCAGGGGAAGAGGCATTGGCAGTTGAGGGGAACTGCCAGGGGAGGAAAGGGCACACCTCATCCACAAGTGTACCTGCATAATTAACATTTGTATACCTAACCCTGAATTGTACCCCACATCTTTAAAATTAAAAATTAAAAAATACAAAAAAAAAATCCATGTATTACTCACCCCTTTCTGCATTTTATTTCTCTGATTCAACCACAGCTCATGAAAATATCTCCATCAAACTCATTCCTTCTGGGATCTGCACAATATTCCTTGGTGTAGATGTGCCAGTTCATTCGTCAGTTCTCCTGAAGGTTTTGTGGGCACCGGAAACAATGTTGCGTAAACACCTATGCACACACACCCCTATGCACTGCTGCTTTTGTGGCTATAGGACAGACCAGATGCGGGGTTTCTAGTTTGAAGGATTCACATATTTCTAATTTCAGTAGATGCCGCCAGACTGACTTCCAAAATGGCTGTAACATTGCACATATCCCTGAGGTAGGAGTTTTATTTCCCCCTTTAAAGCTCAGTGCTTTTTCCACCCCAATGCTCAGCCTCCCAAAGTGAAAGGTACCTGCCCTGCGGTAGCCAGGTGTGCACATGTCAAGGTGAGGAACTGGCTTTCCCCCTGACCCTCTTGTCCACTCCACCAACTGTACTCTCACGGATCTGCTAGGTTACAGGTGCTGGTCTTATACTATTTACAATCTATAATGGCCCTCTCATAAAAGTATAATCATACACACTTTGTAAGAATAATGACCCTCCAGTAGTTGAAGTGGGTACCAGAGCTTGATGCCACTGAGTGTTATCTGGGAGGTCAGAAGAGATCGCTAGTACAGTGAGAAACATGGACCTCTCCTACCTGATTAAACACCTTGTCCATTAATGCACACGGAAGGAGAAGACGGAGGAGAGCTGGGTCCTGTGATCAGTTCTCTCACCATATTTCTACTCTCAGGTTGTTGTTTTTTTGTAACTAGCTAACAAATTTGCCATTCAACTCAGTCCTGCTTACTTAGAACATTTTTGAGAGGAGAGAGAACGATTGAAAGCAGCATTAATTTTCAGAATAAACAAGCTGAGGCATCTTTCTGTAGCAGTTGTCCATGAAGTTCATTTTGAGAATTCAATCATGCCTCTGGACTTGTACATTAGAAAAGGTTAGCTATAATAATTCAAACAGCATCGCTGTAACAACATCCTTTCCAAATGCATTTGAGAGAAAACAAACACGTTTCTGTTTTGACCACAGGGGGAAATATCAGCATGGTGTTTGAATCCTTTCACAGTTTACAGAAGAGAAGTTCCGCCTATTTGTGAGTTCTGGCAGAAGAACATGAATAATAACATTTCATTTTCTCCTTGGAAAAATATAATAGCAAGAGTTCAAGTTGACATGGGACTGGCCAAACCACACAATTCCACAGGTCTAATTCACACTTGACCATGAGCACACGAGCTCTGGGGGCAGAATTTTCTGAATCTCTGGCAGAGAGGAAACTTGTAGGAAAAATAAGGAACAAGAAAAATTAGAGTGATTCAGTTCTGCCAGATGGGGCAATTTTGTATAACCCCTCTCACCTTAAACTTTCGTTTAAACAGTGCTTCAAACAATTGGGCTTTTCTTTTTTCCTTTAATAGCCATTACAGTCACTTGGAATAAATGTTCTAGTTAGAACTAGCAAAATACCCAGAAGTGGCAATTTAAAAAACCAGAAGCAGACCTAACCCTGTAGGATACCTAGACTCAATTTGTCCCGTATTTTCTTCATTTTATGTCACTACTTGTTGTAGCTTTCTACATGGCTAATGATATTAATGACAATTTTATATAGCATCCTCAACTCTAAGAGTGGTCTTTAAAAAATTTTTTTTAAATTTTTATTTTAGAGACAGCATCTTACTATGTTGCCCAGGTTGGAGTGCAACGGTTTCATCATAGCTCACTGCAGCCTCAAACTCCTGGGCTCAAGCAACCCTTCTGCCTCAGCCTCCCAAGTAACTGTGACTAAAGGCATACGCCACCATGCCTTGCTAATAAGAGCAGTCGCTCTGCAACATCTCAGTAAGGCTGGGAAGTGGGTATAATTACCTTCAATTTAAAAGTGTACACATCAATTAAGTTACCTGCTCAAGGTCACGCAACTGAGAATAGCCTCAGAGAGAACCTAGACCTCCTGATGCCTACTCAAGAGCTTTCCATGCATGGTATTACACTTTGTATAGACAGCAGCATAGAGTTTTAAAAAAAGTGTTATTACCTTCTGCATGAAATATCTGAGCTCTAGGATAACTGGATACCAGTAAGTGGTAGATTAGTGAAATGTTGCTTGAGAAGGACCATGCAGTTCTCAGTGCCATGACAGATGGGTTGGAAATGTCCGCCATGTGTGAAAAGGGATCCTGTCAAAATATAGGCTTTGTATCCCCAGTCCTGTAAGTCCTAGATCCTTATTCCCCATTTGACCATTATCTTCATTTGCACCCGACTCTGTCAACCCAATCTCATGGTCACTTCCTGAACCATATTTCTCAGGATTAAACCATGTCTAAATTCTCCTTTTTCTAGCTCTGTCCAAACTCCTCTTCTCTGCCTTTCTCAGTTCTTGCCCTCACACCCTTGTTCCTCAATTTCAATTACACTCCCAAGTTTTTCACGAGTCTGCTTGATTCCATGATCCATGACTTCAGTTACTCCCCTGAGATGCTAAACTTTCTGTTCCTTTGTTTTTTAACCGCATCTACTTAAAAATGTCCTACGGCCGTTCAACCAGTCTACTTTTAAGCCTGAGTCCTCCTGGAGTAAATGTCTCAAAATATAAATCTTAATGCTGCTAAAAGTTTTGATGCTTAGGTTTCACTGGCCTATCTGTGTTGCTTTCCAACCCATTTAGCCATCATTGATTAGCAGATTGTCACACTGCACATCATTATGTGAATTGGAGTCTGACAATGCAGCTGCCCTGTTGGTCAGCTCATTCCCCTCCCCAGTTTTTCAAACCTTCGGAACTAGCCGTTACCTAAAAAATACCCTATTTCCTCACCCGTTTAAAAAAAAAATCTATTGTGTGTTAATAATTTAAAATTATGACCTAAGGTAGACCTCAAACTCTCAACCCTCAACCTAAATAATTGTCTATATCTACTTCTGTCTTTCTCTCCTTCCTTCTCCTCTCTTAACATGGTCCTTCTAATCTACAGTTGTTCCAGTCTCCTATCCAAGCTTAAGATATCACCTCTCCTGTGAGACTCTGCTGAGTCAATTCCTCTCTTGCCTAAATGTTAAACTAATTTTCTATCGGCCCCTTCCCCTCAACTTATAAGCATGTTCGAGTTTCTCATGCTAAAAAACAAAACAGAATGTGCCCTTGTGCAACAGATACTGTGAGCAGCCATGTGTCCTTAACTCATTCCATTTCAGGGCACACCAACGTGATTTCAAACTGCTAATATCTGCAACTTTTTGTCTGAGAGCTTCTCTGCCCTCCAGAGTCCATCCTGCTTTCATTCTGCATGCTGAAAAGTTTTGTAAGATTTATGAACTGCTTCCTTCCACCAGTAACTAATGGCAATCAGTGTATAAATACCTCAGCTCCCTCACCCACTAGGTGGGATAAACTCTAAGGCATATATTGTGCATTATTACCAAGAGTTCCCTAATGAGATTAAACTTCAGTGGCCCCAAATAGTAACTTACTTCAAAATACATTCTTTTTGTATGCTTTCCTTCCCTGTCTCACTTTGGTACTTCTCCAGAAGTATTCCCTGGGATTGCCTCCAAAATAAACTACTTGCAGTTGAATCCATGTTTCAAAGTCAGGTTCTGGGAAAACCCAAATCAAGACAACGTCCTTTGATCCTCTGACCACATCCAGTTACCACACACACTTTCACTCTTCTCTTTCACTGTTAAAGTCTTGATTAATAATCATATAATGAAGAAATTGCAATTTTCTACTATTGTTGAAAACTCCAAAGGGCTTCAATAACATATGAGTTTTCTTTTTATCATGGAATGATAAATCTGTAGTTATGAATTCCTGGACTGATGTGGCAGCTTCAAGTGTCATCCACTCAGGCTCCTTCTGTCATTCCACTCAGCTATCCTTTGCATATCCTAGATACTTCACAGTCTACAAATGTCTAAACCCCTCCACTATCACCTCCAGGTTTGAGAAAGGAACACGGGAGTGGATTGGCAAGAGGCAAAAGGTCCATACCAGTTGAGTCAGCCCTTTTATCAAGGAGCTTTCCCTAAAGAACCATCCAACAGTTTCTTACATTTTATTGACTAGAGAACTTCGACCACAGCTAACTTTAAAGGAGACTTTAAAAGTTCCTTTGTAGGGGGCGTGGTGGCTCAAGTCTGTAATCCCAGCACTGTGGGAGGCCGAGGTGAGGGGATTGCCTGAGCCCATGGGTTCGAGAACAGCCTGGACAACTTGGGGAGACCTCATCTCTACAGTAAATCAAAAATTAGCTGGGTATGGTAGCTCATGCCTATAGTTCAAGCTATTTGGAAGGCTGAGGCGAAGGATCGCCTGAGCCCAGCAGGTCGACACTGGGGTGGCCATGAGCATGCCCCTGCATTCCAGCCTGGGCAACAGAGTGAGACTGCAACTCAAAAAAAAATGTTTGTTTTTTTATTTTTAAATCTGGCCTTTTTGTTTAACAATATTAGCGTTCTCTTACAAAAAGAGAGAATGACTATCTGATAAAAACCAAAACCAAAACCAAACAAACAAAACAACACCCATCCCTGCTATAGGAGTCTACATAGCCAGTGTCAATTTTTTAACTACTGTCATCTGGTCTCCACCACCCAATGGCAGGTGTTCTAAGTTAACAATATTGCCTACCACTTATTTACAACTGACAACTTTCAGTTCATTGTGTATTGACTTCCCTGATTTCTCATTGACTCACCCTCTTTTACCCACCACATTCGTACACATTTCCCTGTATTGAATTGAATTTAAAAGTCTTGCCTGCTGGCAGATGCCTGTAGTTCAAGCTACTTGGGAGGTTCAAGCTACTGCAATGAACTATGAGCATGCCTCTTCTCTTCAGCCTGGGTGACAGAACAAGATCCCGTCTCTTAAAAAAAAATAAGTCTTTATCAGGCCCCTCAGCTCCCAAGGTAGATCATTTTATGCTGTGGCTAGTTAGAGAGGAATAGAGAACAAAAGTAAAATGGTAGATAAGATCATCATTCTACGCAGTTCCCTTCAAATCTCTTCTTAATGTTTATGTATTTATATTTATATGTGTGCACATCTCCATCCTACTCTAAGACACTGGTGTGCTTTCACCTACAATGGTTTTGTTTCTGAGGACTCAACCTATTGGGTCCACTTTGCCTAATTAGGGAACTAGAGGTGCTAAAAGAACGCACTTCCCCTGTGGGTGCAAGTGTATGAAAGTCGCAGCTCCCTGGTCTCAGGAAGTGGCAACACTTGAGTATGGCTTGTAACCCAGAGTTCCCTGTGTACTCAGTCCCAAGCTCCTCTCTGTGGGACTTGGCCTTAAATGACTCCCCTGCTTGGTGTCTTCCCCTCCATCTCTCCTTCCCACTCCATTACTGGTCTTCTCTGAGAGTACTTCCTTAATAAATCACTTGCACACTTCTGGGAGAATCAATTTTAAAACAATTAGGTAATAAATATTTGTCGGACCGAAGGAACTGAACTAAACCAAACAAGTCTTTCAAGATGTATTGCTGCATTGTGATAGCTTTTGAGGGTTTCCTATTACCTTTCTAAAAATTAGCATGTTGGGTCTAGAAAGTAATATTTTGCTACAGTTCATAAAGTCTAAGAAATCCAATTGCAATCGTTTGCTTAAATGCGTGATTTTTCTAACATTTATCCATAAACCATAAACAAAACTGTTTAAATAATTTTAATACAATATTGTCCAAGCAGTTTGGAGTTGTGCTGTATATTAGCATTCTTAACTTTATCATTTCACAAGAATTATTCATTAAGAGTACAAATACTATGCAAGCAATTCTAAGGTATCTATTTACAGGTATGGGAAAATATAGATATAATCTTCTTATAAGCCCATCCTTTCTTTTCTGAAGAAGATAAAATAAACGGTGCTGAATTTTTTTAAATACATCTTTTTCCTCCCATGTGATTGTGCCAGTTATCAATATATTGCCTCTCGGCTTCAAATTCACCCTTCTGCCTGCTCTGCGATAAGGGAGGTGGGTCCCATAAATATTTCTCTTTTGCCAGCGTGTCAATCTTGTTAGTAGAGGGCACTGGAAGGACAGCAGAAAAGGAAGGGGCTTTCTCTTCCTGGTTCTGGTGTGCCCCTCTTGTGGTCCTGGTTGTGTTCCTGCACAGTGGTTGTCTTCTTGTGGCAGTGTCCCTATGGCCAATAGCAAGTCACATGTTCATGCTGGAGCTTAGTGTATTCTCAAGGGCAGCTAATGAGTTCCCCAAGCACTTAGCTCATTTCCTGATTTCCTCATCACGGCTGCTTCCCAGTGAGTCAAGAGTATCCAGTGAGTCAAAGTGTCTAACCCTTATCCAGTGTAATGCCTGCATGACACAGTCAAATTTCTACCCTGACCTAACCTAAGAACCAAAAAGGCCTATGGACAGAAGTGCCCCTCTTGACCAGACCAGCTAAACCCATAAAATCCAAGATGGTACTCATCTGACCTCTGAAGAACCTCTAAGCTTGCTAGAGGTTCTTCCATACTTTCCATACTAAATAACACACCCCTCAGCAGCCATGACAGGAAATGTGGAACCAAAAAAGGATGGAAAAGTGGTATGATCCAAATTCCGGGACATTTTTCTGTCCATTCCCTGAAAAAACATGAATATTCCTCCCCCTTGCTTTTAATATCCAACCCCTTCATTAAGAAACCTTGTATTTTAGTCTCCTCACCTCCCACCCTGTGAGAAGGTGAGAAGTTGATTTGTGAGCCGTCTTCCTGCTTCTCCATTTTATGGCCATAGAATTAAAGCCTGCCATGTCTGACCCCCCACTTTTGGTTTTTTATATTGGCATCAACACCAACAGGAAATAATCCCATTTGGGAGGCAAAGCCGACTATGTCAGTAACACCACTACACCCTCAGGCAGCTTCTGGAAAACTTTCTAGACAATCCACCTGGTCCCCACCTGCTTTTCAGAAAGCAAATGACTTCCACCTTCTACACTCCTTGGCAGCTTTCTGGTGAATTTCTTTGGCATACCAGCAGGTGGTTCTCTGCCTTCCAGACACAGCCTCATCCTACTGACTTTGGATAACTGCAACTCAGTGAATTTCTCTGTCATTGAATGACCTTCAACCACACCTTGGCCAACAAGGTCTGAATCCAGTCATGGAATGAATGTTCTCTTCCCTAGTACAGGAAGAATGCTCTCCTCCCAAGTTTGTTCTGTCCTTGGGTACTGACCCCAGCCCTAGGATATCCTTAAAAGTTCTCTTTCCCCCTTCCTTTTAGCCAATTTCTGGTTACTCCATTCCTTTGTTAAAACTTTTTTATATTAGACTTTCCTTTTTTCTGTCTCCTGATAGGACCCCAACTAATGCTGTAACTAAGCAATGCAAAATACCCAAGTCTTTAACACCGCCGGTACACTAAAAGTGTGAGCTCTTTGAAGAAGGTTTCATTTTTTAAATTGTATTTAAATAGGATGTGCTTTTTAAATCTTTTTCTAAAATTGTTCTTGCACTCTTTAAATAGTTTCAATTTGAGGCAAAAAGAAGCCACCAACTCCAAGAGTGACAGTTCTGATTTTTTACAGTAACCGTGTAAGTCAGAGTTGTCACCCTTGGAGTATCTACTTAGTGCTTGGCACTTTACAAACAAACATCAGATTTAATTCTCAGATGCCTTCTGCAAGACCAACACTATCATTCGTGTTGTAGAGATAAGGAAACTGAGGCATAGAGATAAGGAAACGGAGGCTCAGAGATGTGAGATAATTTGCCTGATGTCACATGTCTGGTATGTGACTCAGTTGAGATTCAAACCCATGTGTGTAAGTTCAAAGCCTCTTCTCTGTCTTTCATGGTCTCTCATGTAGACATAGAATAAAACCTTTCAGATCTTGATTAATTACATTAATTAGTTCCTTGATTTATTCCCCAACATTAAGTGAATACTTGCTATGTTTCATGTTAGGTTAAAAGGAAGGAAGGAAGGAAGGAAGGAAGGACCTCATGTTTTCATTTTAAAAGCACTTTTCTCTTAACCTCTTGACTTTAACCATGACCCCTTGACCATGCATTGCACTTTGACCCTTTTAAAAGGCCTTAACTTGCCGGGTTCGGTGGCTCAGCCTGTAATACCGTGCCTTTGAGAGGCCGAGGTGAGTGGATTGCCTGAGCCCGCGGGTTCGAGACCCGCCTGGGCAGCGAGACCTCATCTCTACAGTAAATCAAAAAATCAGCCGGGCCTGGTAGCACATGCCTGTAATTCCGGCTACACGGAAGGCTGAGGCGGAAGGATCGCCGGAGCCCAGCAGGTCAAGGCTGCGGTGGCCTGGAGCGGCCACTGCACTCCAGTCTGGGCGACAGAGTGAGACTCCAACTCAAAAAATAATAATAATAATAAATAAATAAAAGGCCTTCACTTCCCATGCCAGCCTGTTCAGGGTGTGATACTTTTCTACCATTGCTGTGGGCCACCTTGTGATTGATGTTTTGCCTATGAGGTAGGTATATTTGATCTGTCTAGTTTTTCTGCCCCCACGTAGGTCCTGTGCCTTAAGACTCAGCGTCAGCTTATCTCCTTTTTTTCATGCTGCTCCATCTGGAGGCTGTGGGTCCCTCAGCTCTGCCCCTTCACCATCTTAGTTTCTTCACCCAATCTCTAGATCTGCGTCTAGTGTTCCATGTTCCGTGACCCATCATTGCTACTCTCGAGCCTGTCTCCCTACTCACGCCAGGGAATGGGAATGGACGGGAGCTTTCTCTAAGTGGGGAAAAAATGTTTCACCAGGACTCAGGTTTAAGGGCAACTCTGGCCTACATTGAGGCTCAAGCAGGACAACACCTTCACAGAGGCAGCTCTTCTGGCCTCCTCCTGTTGCCTCCAGAAGGCCATGTTGTTCTGTCTTCCCAGAATACCCCTCTCTCGTTCTAGTGTCTTCTCCTCTTCCCTGGAAGGCTTACCCTTCAACCAAACTACCTGGCTTGCCTGGAAGCAAGGGAGTGTCAAAAAGAGTTCATGCTAAAGTTGAACTTGAAAGGTGAACACGTCCTCGTGGCCACGCAAAAGGAGATGAGCCCTCCCTGTGCACCCCCTGCACTCCTGAACTGTAATGACTTTCTCCACACCTCGGGATTCTTAGCACCTCTGGAATGGGAGCAACCTTATTGCAGGGACTGAGTTTTACTTTAGTCTGTGTACCCCAGGGCCTAGCTGTGTGCTGCATGCATGCCCCCTGATATTCTCTCTGGGGAGGTAGAATAGGAGGGAAGAAGAAAGAAAAGAAGGAAGAAAGAAGGAGGGAAAGGAAGACAATGTATTCTCTGTCTCTCTGTGGCCACTTTATGGCATTTTCCCAAATGAATTTGTCATCTGACATTTATGATGTCTCCACAAACACCGTTTCAGGAGGCTCCTAGCTGAGCCTCTGTTCTAGCCAGTGCCCTCATTCAGAAATGGAAGGGATAACTCCACCACAGTCTCCACCACCACGCTGGAAATAGCATCAAGCAACAGCTAACATTTCGTGAGTGCCTGTTATGTTTCAGACCCCATGCTAGACATCTTCTGTGCATTTTCTCCTTACTCACCACGCTTGCCCAATGAGTCGATGCTATCCCTATTTTCATGTAAGAAAACGAAAGCTCAGTGATGGGAAAGGACTTGCCAAGGTCACCCGGCTTGTAAATAACAGTATGGGAATACTAAATCAGTTCCACACCCAAGCCAAACTTACAACCGTGGCACTATGATTCTTCTCTAAGGAAGCGATGCATCTTTTCATCCCCCGTAAGGGCATGCAAGACAGCAGAGTGGATCCTAAAGAGACGGACCTACACTTAGATCAATAAAAGATCTTTAAAAACCCACAAAACCCAAATGCATTAAGATGGGATGATGTTGCCTTATAGAAGCAAATGCACGTTACCTCAGGATGAAATCTGCCTCCTCGTTTGGGTGTGGGTGGAGGAATGGGGAACAAGAAAAGTGGAAGCAGTTGATGGCATTATTTGCACAATTTCCCACTAAATTGAAATAACAAACAACAAAACAGCGATTGTACTCAACTGGGAGGCACCAAATTGACGATCATAAAGTAAATATTATAATGGCGAGGCTCTTGGGCAGAATCAATTCTCCATCAACATGGAGAAATTTTGGCTCAGGTCAGAATGTATGTCCTCCACAAAACAATCCCCCCATATACCAAGTGGGGAGAAACCATGAGATGGAGAAGTCACTTTCAAAGAGAGGGCAATTGAATTCCCAACAGCAGTGAAACAAGCTTCACAAGAGCTGGTTTCAAAATTAAATGGTTTGTATGATGTTCACTTGGCCTCCCAGTGCATCAAAATATAAAATGCTATTTTGCATGCATTTCCACAGCCCATTTCTCTGTAATACCTCACTGCTTTGACAAGCATGTTATATTAGAAGAAAATAACACACAAAGGAATGTGGACTGCCTGGGGACCGATCGTATGGGAGTCCCTGTGACTTGTTTAAGATTATTCAAAGATCAATGCACAGGGACGTGTCTTGCATCTCTTCCCCTAAACCCTGCCTAAAATCTCTTGGAAAGAATTTGAAGCTTTGAGTCCTCAGTTGGGAATCTCTTCACCTTGGTTCTGTACATATTAAAATTTCAGAATGGTCCACTCTCAAGTGATTCATTCTCAGTGATGGACATTCATTGGTTGACAGGTCACTTACTTAGATGTAGGCGGAAGGCAATAGAATACTGCAAGAAGTATCTACTTCCAAAGCTTTGTCCTCAGATAAAGTGTTCACGGTACTTTGTTTGAAAAATGACCACAATTCTTTATTCTCCTCTATATGCACACACTCTGTACTATGGCTTTGCAGCTTCTTCCATCAAAAGACGAGGTTTATATTCCACCTCCCTTTGAGCCTTAGGTCTTGCTTCAACCAACGGAATGCAGTAGCAGTGACACCATGCTGGTTCTGAGCATGGGCTTCAAGAAGCCACGCCCTCTTCCACGCTTTCATTTGGCTCTTGCCTTTGCCATGTGAACAAGCCCAAGCTAACCTGCTGGAGGATGAAAGAGCACGTAGACCAAACCGAGTTAGGCTAGTCGGTCCTGTTAGAGCCTAAGAGATATGAAAAGCCCAGTCAACAGCAGTAAACCCATCTACCTGACCTGCCACCAATCATATGTACATGAAGGAGCCTAACCAACAGTAGAACCTAACCAGTTAAGAATCCCACTCCCCCCAAAAAATTGTCCCACAGAATCATGAGGTACATAAATGATTGGTGTTCTAAGCCACTAAGTTTAGTGTTTCATAAACACACAACAGCTAATAGATATAACATATCAGAATCAATCTCATTATTGGTACAAAGTTCTATTAACCATCCCACCCCAACACCGAGTGCAGACAGAGGCCAGGCTACATGCCAGTCATGTCATCGGAGGCTCAAGTTCTGTGACTCTGAAGCTAAAACTGGAGTCTACGAGAAAGAGTTCAGGATGCTCCGTAAACTAGATCACATCCAGATGCAAAACAGGAGGCGGTCACATGGTATCTAAACACCAGATGCCAATGAATATTCTGAGGGTGGGTGGGATCTCTCAGGTGGGAAACAGGCAAAAGGTGGGAGACAGGGAAAGGCAGATGTTCTAGGAGCTGCTCCCGTACTGGTTGCATGACCCACGATGGCAGACACTGTGCTCAGCCTACTCCCCATGACCTGGCACACAAGAGGAACTCAGGGAATACTTGTCTGGTAAACACGCGGCCTGATAACTCATGGATGCCTGTCCCTTGCCCTGCTGCACCTGCTATTGAGTAGACAGGAAGCACAGGGATTGCTTCCGAGGGGATGTCCCCAGATGGGCCTAGACGCTATTAGTTTAAAACAATTAACAAATACATTTGACATATAAATAATACATGTATATATGCATTATTATATTAAATGACAAATTATAGACATATATAAATACATGTTAAATTGCATATATACATATATAAATTATACATCTTTATATATTATAAATTGATATTATATAAATTTATAAATATTGTTAAAGTATACATATGTTTTATATAGATATACCTTTAAAACTTAACATACATAGAGTATATGTATACTTTAAAGTATGTATTATATTTTAATGTATACATTATGTATTTTATAGTATGTACTAAGTTTTGGCGTTTTTTTTGAGTCAGAGTCTCACTCCGTTGCCCAGGCTGGAGTGCAGTGGCACACTCATGGCCACCCCAGCATCAACCTGCTGGGCTCCGGTGATCCTTCTGCCTCAGCCTTCCAAGAAGCTGAAACTACAGGCATGCACTACTACGCACGGCTGATTTTGATTTATTGCAGAGATGAGGTCTCGCCAAGTTGCCCGGGCTGGTCTCAAACCTGTGGGTTCAGGCGATCCACTCTCCTCGGATTCCCAAAGTACTGGGATTAGAGGCTGAGCCACTGAACCCAGCCCATACTAAGTTTTTAAGTATATCTTATAGATAAATATACATAATATATGTCTGTTTTATATATATAGCACTCTGTGTGTTGATACTGTTCTGATCACTTGACAAATAATCATCCATTTTGATTCTCTTAAGAGCCCTATGAGGTAGGTATGAACTTAAGCCATATTTTCCCCATGAAGCTCTGAGACATAAAGCATTGCACAGTTTACCCAAGGACACACAGCTAGAACATGGCAGAGCCAGTGGCATGGCTCTCGAGCTTGTGTTCTGATATCTCTTTCTGCTTCCCCTCTTGAAATCATCCTTATTAACATAGAGGTGCTTAGAGATTACCTACATCAATTCCTTCTTTCTATAGATGAGGACGTTTGAGCCCAGGAAACTTACGCGACTTTTCTCAACACCACACAAATTCATGGCAGAGTCTGAGCCAGAATGCACATCTCCTGACACAGGTGTTTTTCCCTCTATGCCACACTGATAATATGAAAGCCTTTTTCACGGCCATCTTTACTTTCATAGCGGTTCAGAACTTTTAAACCCAAGAAGGAGTGGCACCATATAAGCAAAATAGAAAGAATGGTAGGGAGGAGAAAAAAAAACAAAAATAAAACAAGGGATAGACTTTCCTGTCCTTAGATGGTCAAGTTATGCTACAACAAAACACGGGTCTCACTCACTGATTAAAATCTACCAGAGACTCCTGAACCTCAACGACTAAGTTTCTTGTTTAGCATGAATATGGAAGGGTCTAGTGTCCTAGCAGAGAGCTTCTCAAGTATTAATGTGTCTATGAATCATGTAGGAATCTGATTACAGTGCAGATTTTGATTAAGATGTTCTGGGTGCAGCTGTAAATTCTTTAGTTCTATCAAACTCCTAAAAGATGACAGTGCTGCTGGTCCCCAGACCATACTTTGAGTAGCAAAGATCTAGAGCACTTAGCTGAATTCTTCAAGTAAGATCTAAAGGCCTGATACAAATTCCACTCAAGGGCCTGAGACAACCTGAAAGTAAAGCCCTGTAGTGTGGTCAGAGTTCTTCAGAGACCTAGGTGCGTGAGATAAATAAATATAAACATAAATATACACACATAAAATAGAGCTCAGGTTTTCAAAAAGGACAAGATATTCTTTAAAACCTGAAGAAACTAAAAAAAAGAAAGTTTGTGAGACACATCAGAAAATTTTTACTACTAACTGGATATTTGATATTAAGAAATTATCATTTTTTAATTATAAAATGGTATTGTGGTTATGTTTTTGAAAACACCCCTAACTTTGGAGATACATACTAAACTATTTACCATGAAATGATCAGATATCGGTCAAAGTAATCCAGTAGTGGCCGGGGAGGAGTGGTTGATTAAACAGGCTGGTCAGAATGATAAGTCCTGAAGCTGGGTGATGAAAGTGGGGCGTTATTATAGTAGGTTTTCCGCTTCTCTATGTGTTTGAAAGTTTTCAAATTCAAGCTTGTAACTAAATATACAAGGGGGAACCCAAAAAACTAGAATTATTTTTTGGAAGGTGGGTCCCTTGTATTAATAGTAGACTTTCCCCACTAGGTACGTGTTCTAAGAACACGTCAGCATCAGAGTACCAGCAAGCATTGTTGTTAGAGGCTGCATTGGGCTTCAGTGATTTTTTTCTTTAAGATTCTTTCAACATGTTTGCCCATTTCATGATGGGTGATGTGTGAGCACCTCTGCCCACACCACATTGGATGTTCAGCAGTTTTTGACCAAAAATGTCATGATCTCCATGCCCCACCTTTCCCATTCCCCTGATCTTGCCCTGAATAAACTTTTGTTTTGTTTCCCCAGATGAAAAACGTCCTCAAAGGGAGACGTTTCCCAATGTGGAAGAGGGGAAACAAAAAAACAGCAGAAGCACTAAAAGGCATCAAAATTGATGAGTTCAAAAAATGTTTTGAGCAGTGACAAAGGTGTCTTGATAGGTGTATTGCATCAGATGGAGAATACTTTGAAGTTGGCTGAAGTTTAAACATGTAAGAATAATGCACAATTTGTTACACATAAATTCTGGGTTTTGGGGGGTCCCCCTCATATATGCAAATACGAAAAACTGGAGGAAGGAAGGCAAGAGAGGAGGAGAGAGATGGAGAGAGGACGAAGAGAAAGCTAAAAGAAAGAATAAGAAAGAGAGAGAGAGATGTTCAGAGAAGGTAGTCTCTCATCTAAGTTCTCTGTCCAAAAAAGTAGGTTCAGCAGAATAATTAGTGATTCCACTTTCAATACCACATATCTAGGATATATTATTGAAATGGTAGAGGTTAAATTTTTTTTAAAGGAAGAAGGAATAAAAAGAAAAAGAAAGCGGAGATCATCAGACCCCTCTCAGGGCAGACTACTCAAGATGCTTCCCTTTCTACTGTGGCTCTTTGACTGGCATGTTAGAGAGACCCTGGAGATTTAGGGCCTCTGGATTCAGCAGAGCATTTGTCAACGTCTCCTGTGATCTTTAAAAGAAGGTGAAACTCTGGCTCAGATGAGAGCACGGCAAGCTGGATTTATGACTGATTGTACATCCATCCCCGAGAGGGCTAGACGAGGAGTCAACATCAGGCTGGAGGCAGCCTCTCAGTGGAAGACGGAAGGACGCCTGTTCAACACATTGTTGCTTTTTAAAAAAAATCAATGACAAATGAAGATACACAAGATGTGTTGGCCAAATTGACAGGAAACATAAGGTCTAAAGGGCTACCTCAGAATATCTTTGATGGCAGAATATTATCCAAAGAAATACCAACATGGTACAACTAAGAACCAGTGTTAGCCGGCTGACATTTAATAGTGTTTATTATCAAACTGTCAACTAGGAAAACCACAATAAAGAAAAGGCGGGTGGGCTCAGTGCCTCAGTCTGTAATCCCAGCACTTTGGGAGGCCGAGGCGAGTGGATTGCCTGAGCCTGCGGGTTCAAGACCAGCCCAGCCAACTTGGCGAGACCTCGTCTGTACAATAAATAAACAAAAATTAACCAGGTATGGTAGTGCACACCTGTAGTTCCAGCTACTTGGAAGGCTGAGGTGGAAGGATGCCCGGAGCCCAATGGGTTGGCACTGGGGTAGCCCTGAGTGTACCACTGCACTCCAACTTAGGCAATGGCGTGAGACTCCAACTCAAAAAAGAAAAGGCAAAAGTATGTTAGAAAAAGACTTGTCTGTGGACCAGGTCACCTAGGGGCATTTATTAGCAACATTTCCTTTGAATGTTGCCATCATCTGATATTGGTTTGGGAAGCACTGACTTAAAGATTTTCTCTCACTGTAAATCCATATGAATCAACACTGTAAGTGACTGCTGAAGCTAATCTGATCTGCTTATTTGATTTAGGGTACATTAAAACAATTACTTTCCCAGGAGCAAAGAGGAAATGAACACAATAATCACATCTACCAATTTACTGAGCATTTACTATGGTGAGCCGTTGTGCCAAGTATTCTACATACTTATCTCATTTAGTAGTCACATCATCCTTTCCGTGTGGTTGCTAACATCCTCATTTCTTAGGTGGGGAAAGTGGAGTCCAGAGTGGTTCAGTGACTTGGCTGACATCACCTGGTTACTGGGTATCAGGGATGGGACACGGATGGAACTTCCATTTCTGCAGCTTAGGAATACAATGCTTGTTCTCACATTGTCTGGGCTGCCCAACAAAGTGCCAAGGGGAGGGTTTAGTTTGGTTGTCCTTCTGTAACAGAGCATCAGGCGAATTTAGCCTGTGTCCAGAAGACAGTGTCATTGGTCCAGCCAGTGAGAGGATATAAGCACATCATATGTGTTCCAATTAGTGGAATGATATACCAGGCCACTTAGTCTGTCAAGGTAGGTACTTAGTAAATGTTTGCTAAAAGACTAACCTTAGGCCAGGTGCGGTGGCTCACACCTGTAGTCCTAGTGCTTTGGGAAGCTGAGGCAGGAGCATCACTTGAGTCCCGAAGTTGGAGACTGCAGTGAGTTGTGCTTGTGTTGATACACTATAGCCTGAATGACAGAGTGAGACCTTGTCTCAAAAAAAGAAAAGCATAAAAAAGATACTGATTTTCACTTAAAAAAAAAAGAGTTTCATGGTGCCTACTGTTTTGGTTATCTATCAGTACAAAACAAACTACCCCAGAACACTGGCTTTAAATAGCAACGGTCGTTTATTACTGTTCTCTCTCATGGTTCTAAGAACTAACTGGGCTTAGCTGGGCAATGCTCACTAAGTCTCTCAAGTTTTTGCAGCAGATGGTGATGGGAGATAGTGTAGGGGAAAGGAAATATCTTCCCCTCACCCATCACTAGGTTCATGGCTGAGACCCCTGTAACAAAAGACACATTAACAGGAGAAAAGAATACAACTTTATTTGCTCTAAGTGTAACATGACTTGGGAGCATTCATAAGGAAATGGAGATCCCCAAAACAAGCAAACTTGTGTATTTTTTATGTTACACTTTTTTAAAGACATAGACAGGTCGAAGTAAGATTAGACAAAGGGTGTATCAGCTAATGGTAATAAACTGAAGAGACTTTGCAAGACTTATCCAGATTCTTCTTGGAGTCTCTGTGTCTTAAGAGGCAGGGATGTTTCTTTCCTCCGTGGACAGAGAGGGCACCTCTGGAATAAGGGTCTAATGACCTGCTGCAGGGGAGAGGGGCAAGGGGAGAGTGAGAACAAGCTTCCTACTTCTGTCATTTTCTCAAGTACCAAAGCGCCATATTTTAGGATAGCATGCCTAGAACCCCACCATTGGAATAACCTAAAAAGCTGTTGGACTCAAGTTATATGGCCGCTCAGGGGCTCAAATGCACGTGTCTTGTGTAAGAGACAGAGTCCATTGGTAGCTATATCACCTTTTCCAATCTGCCCTAGCAAGCCACACAGTGTGGTTTCTGTACTTTTTTTTTGTCAAGTCAGTCACAAAGACCTACCCAATTCCAAAGAGAATAGACACAGACTCTACCTCTGGATGGGAGAGGAAAGGTTTTGAGAAAGCTTATGGGGTTAGAAATGTTATGGCAGCCGTATTTGTAAAATACAATCTGCCACATCTGCCCAAGAATATTTGGGGAGGAGGCGGGAGGTCAAAAGTGTCCTATAAGGACAGAGAGGGTGTGACTAGGTGAGGATGTACAAAAAAAGTAAAATGGAGACAGATTTGTGTTCAACAAAGGAAGGCGTTTTTTTTGTGAGGTACAATTTAGGGTAAGGTATACAAACGTTGATTATGCAGGTACCCTTGTTGATGAGGTGTGTCTCTCCCCCCGCAGCAGTTTCCCTCAACTGTCAATCCCACCCCCCTCCCCTGACAATTTCCCATTACTGCCAATCCCTTTTTTATAGTATTATGATAGTTGTTCAAGGTCTGCTTATGAGTGAGAACATATGGTACTCTGTTCTTTGTTTCTGTGCTAGATCACTAAGTATGATCGACTCTAAATCCATCCAAGTTGCTGTGAAGTCCATATGTTTGTTCCTCTTTATGGCTGCATAATATTCCATTGTGTATATGTACCACATTTTTCTATTCAGTCCAGCTTTGATGGGCAGCATGGTTAGTTCCATGTTTTGCTATTGTGAATAGAGCTACAACAAACATACATGTGCAGGTATCTTCTTTGTAGAATGATTTGAGTTCCTCTGCATATATTCCCAATAGGGGAATTGCTGGATCATATGGAAGGTCAATTTCTAGTTCTTTCAGAAATCACCATACCATCTTCCAAAGAGGTTGAACTAGTTTGCATTCCCACCAGCTGTGTAGAAGCAGTTCAATAAAGGAAGGTGTTTTCAAGGTGTTGGATTCTCTTAAGGTGGAATGAACTTTCTGTCACTAAAGTACTAAGCGGGAGTTTTCAGAACATCCCCAGGGGCTGATGAGTGAGGTATCTGATCCCTCCGACAGACTGTGTCCAGGACTAATCCACTAGAGGTACTAACCTCGGGGATAGTGGTTGGAGCAGGAAGTTGTCACGAGAACCAGAAAGTCCAGAGGACTGGACAAAGTTGAAAGTTAAATGTTTTTAAGTTTCCAGAAATATTTTTAAAGTACGAAGCCCAGGCTGCCAGGAGTGGGGTTAAGTAGGCTTACTGAATTTAGCAAGAGCTGGAAATGGACATTCAAGTAGTGGGCTCGAACAAGAGTTTGAAACCAGAGAGGATCAAATAAATGTAACTAAAGTTGATCTGGATTGAAAGGTTTGCAGGAATGGGCAAAGGCTAGCAGAGGAGACCTGGGCAGTGAAAGCACACCCTCGCATGATAAGAGCATTGTTCCCTGTGCCAGCTGGGGCCCTGGGTGAGTTGGAACCAGGAGCAGAAGCTGCCAGAAGGAGGTCAGGTTGGCCTAACACACAATGGAAACAGGGAAACTCAAGCTCCATATGGAGGACTTGGACTAGGATGGACAGCAAGGCATCTTCAGCAGCTGGGACTATTCGATTGTCATGGGACTAGGAGCCATGTTGTACCTAATTGTCAGTTTCTAGGCTTTATGAATCAAACGAGTTACCCATGCTCCTCTGGGTGTCACATGAGTCTTGACAGAATTTTCTGTGCTTTGATAACGAATCAACAACAGCCCCTGTGTGCCACCTTCAGGGTGCAAGGAGGCGCATGCAGGGAATCACAGTTCCATGGCCTTGCATGTCAGCTTACTACATGGTTTTGAGAAGTTTCGTTTCATAGTCAAAGTCAAGATCTGATGAGCAACTCAGCACTGTGGAGCCAGTGTGTCTTCTGCAGCCCTGGTAAAGATAATTGTTCAAATTAGGGTTGGTACATAAATGAGAAATCACAGTTGTATTTTATCTGTTACCCTTTTATCTGTCATCTATCTGTCTATTCATCTTTCTTTTCCTTCCTTCCTTCCTTTCCTTTCCCTCTCTTTCTTTCTTTTTTATGTATATATCTTTCTAACTATGTAGACTTTTGGGAAAGTTACATATCTTTAGACAAGGTAATACAGAGACAAGAAGTTAAGATAAAATTGGCGACGGAAATTACAGACCTGAATCAATAAAGGAAACCTTTTCCTGGGCTACCTAAAAGACAAGAGCCCTGGCTGGCTTTTGTGGCAGGACCACCAGCCAAATGAGCAATTGGCCTCAAATCGGGGTGAAAAAATGAGTGAAACAGATGGAAGCATAGTGATAGTCCAGCAACCCAGAATGACACACTGGCTAATAAACCAGCAGCCCCATATTGTACTCAATGAGACATGTCACGCTTAATCCTCAGGCCTAGGACATCCACCATAAGCAATTAGGCTCTGGTCCTTTCATGTACTATTACATAGGATGCCCATTGTGCCAGACTCCTCAATTATAGAATATGTCAATCCAGAAGCAGACACGCGAATTAAAATCGATATTCAGATACAGCTCAGAAGATGGGGAGTATGATTCATGGCTTCAGCTTAAAATCTCTCTGGAGAAACACAGCAGCTAGACTGGAATGTGTTATTCTTTGCACCTTTTTTGTTTACTTTCCTGGAGAGAGAAAGGTGTTATTAGGCCGGAGAGTGAGGAAAACTGAATTAAGTCCCAGCATGAAACAGTGGCCCAAAGGTTCAAAGAGGAAATGTACATTGAGACCAAAATGCTCATTTCTGCTCTGAGTTATAAAATGTTGTAGTTGGAAGTGGCCTTAGAAATAATCTAAACCAATCTCCAATCTTACATATAAGAAAACTGGTACTGTAGAAGAAACGAACGTACCTTCTGGCCATTTCTTTCTATGATAGAGTATTTTTCCAATATACACATTGTAAAAGAAGCAAAGGCATAGAATTCAAGCTTGCAGAATTTTCATTTCCAATCCATGCCATCTGGAATGATTGTCATACCACTTTGCCGCCTTTGTAGCAGGCCCTGGTGGCAGGGAAGAAACCGCGTGTCTCAGGAATTCTGTGCTCTGGTCCTGGCTCGTCTCTATCCTCACTAGCTCTCTGAAACCTTCTCTCAGGTCCCTTTCTGTCTTTCTCTTTTTTGTCATGCACACTAGAAGAGTGCAGAGCATGTAGGTGATGCTAAAGAAATGCTTGATGAATGAATAAATGCACTTAAGCTCTAAAATATCATGCTTCTCAGAAGAGTAATAAGAAAAAACAGAAAACCCTTTTGAAAAGGAAGGTTCTTCATCTATCAGAATGTGGACTTATCCAAATTCCTGCATTTGTGTTAAGATAAATGAACAGTAATTTTGCTGGAAATACTTTCAAAAAAGCAATTAACTTAAGGGCACGATGGTGCCCTAGAGATGTTCATTCCTGTCATTCATTTTAGAAAGATGAGCACTTCATTTTTGTTCACTGGAGAGACAAGACCCCTGGGGACACCTTTATAAATTGAGTTCCCTTTAAGCGTTCTAGACCCTTACTTCTCAATACTGGGGGCCCAAGGATCAGCAGTATCAGTCTCAGCCTCACATGGGAGTTTGTTAGAACTGCAGAAGTTCAGACCCACCCAGATCCACTGAGTTTGAATCTGCATTTTCACAAAGGCTTTAGGTAATTTGTGTGTGCACTAATGTTTGCAAAGTGCTGCCATAGATCAGCCCAGCAGCCTGAGATCTTCAGCGAGATGCATTGTTCCGCCTTGCAGTTTATAGTTGTCTTCACTTCTGTCAAAAAAACTTACAGTGCTGGTCAGGTTCAGCGACTCAGCCTATAATCCCAGCACTTTGGGAGGCCGAGGCCAGTGGATTGCCTGAGCCCATGGGTTCGAGACCAGTCCAGGCAGCTTGGCGAGGCCTCGTCTCTACAATAAATAAAAAAATTAGCTGGGCACGGTAGCACACACCTGTAGTTCCTACTACTTGGAAGGCTGAGATGGAAGGATCACTGGAGACCAGCAGGTTGATATTGGGGTAGTCGTGAGCGTGACACTGCACTCCAGCCTGGGCGACAGAGTGAGACGCCAACTCATTAAAAAAAAAAAAAAAGGACATCCACCATAAGCAATTAGTGTGCATAATCTATTTGAATACTCAAGGATAAACACCCCATGAAACAAACTTCATGAGGCTTCATGAATATTTGCTTAATCATTAGATTGAATCATATAAAATTACCATTACTCAATGCTTTTAATGACAAAAATGGCCATTTTATATATTTCAACATGATAATATCTACCATTGAGCAAGTGTTTATAATGTAGCTCTTTCTAATTAACATTTTGTCCCTTCACCAATTTTAAAGTTACTATAATTCAGCTTTTTTCAATGCATGTTCATACAATCAGTATATTACCCATCTACCACCAAATGTTTTAGTGGCCAAATTTTTTAAAAGGGCAAAAAAGATTATGAACCAGAACATTTAAGTTGATGGCATGCATTATGTGCTTGAAAGAAAGAAAGATACCATGTTGTTTTCCTCTGATGTTTCTGACCACTAATTCCCCTTCTCCTCTTTCTCTTTCCTCTTGACTTCCACCATTCCCCTTCTTGTAAGACTGATATTTCAGGAAACACATTGGGGAAAGGCTATGACCGATCCATTCAGAGTGTTCAGTTCTGACCATAGAGAACAGGGGACAAGAAGGGCTCTGAGCTGTTTTCACAGATGGTCCCCTCGGACTTTCATGACCTTTCCATTCAAATTTCAAGGATCTTTTGCACATCTGCTGGCTCTTTATGTTTTATCTTGAAACAAGATTTTGTCTTTCCCTATAGAATCTGCTTCTTGTGGGACTAAAGAGCAGTGCATAGCATAACGGTTGTGATTGCCTGAGTTTGATTTCTGACTCTGATACTTCCTTGCCAGCTGTGTGACCTTAGGTAATTGCTAACCTCTCTGTGTCTCACTTTCTCTTCTTCAAGATGGAGATGATAACAGTCGTTGTGAGCATCAAAGGAGTTAAAACATATAAAGTCTTAGTATAGGACTGCGCTGTCCAAAAGGGTAACCACTAACCACATGTGTCTATTTCCACTGAAATTTGTTAAAATTAAGTTAAATTAAAATTTAGTTGCTTAGTTGTGCTAGTCACATTGCAAATGCTTGATAGTCAAGTATAACTAGGGGCTGCCATTTTCGACAGCACAGATATAGACATTTCCACTGCCACAGAAAGTTCTAGATCTTGAGCACTTTAGTAAATTCTGAATAAGGGCTCATTTTTAATGCTCTGAGGCCCAAATACTTTTAACTGAACTCATCAAATCTTTATGTCTTCGGTCAGATCTTGCTCTAGGAGACAAATACAGATTATAGGAGTTCAACCATCCTTTTCCCTTGCCCTTTATTCCTTCATTCCTTCCTTCTTTCTTTCTTTCCTTCCTTTCTTCATTTCTTCCTTCCCTCCATTACCGTCTCCTCTGTCTCTTTCCTCCTGTCTCTTTCTCTCAGATAAAAGGATCACCAGACAGTTTCCTGGTTCCTTATCATAACTTGATACTGGAATCTTTGTAATTGGGTCTTCCTAGTAAGCTGCTCTGGCTCACCAAGTTTGCTATTTCAGCGCCACCATTCCATTTGAACCCAAGGAGCTCATATTACTCTCACACTGCCCTCTGGAGAGTACCTAATTTTGTCAATCAGAAAGCTAAACCTGTCTTTTCACCAACGTCATCCTTTCTCTCTATCAAAGCAAAATATTTTGACAAGATAAATGTGCTTCTGTTAAATTATTTGCAGTAGCAAATGTCATTATAATGAGATCAACCAAACCATGGGCCAATGTCTAAGTTTCAGAAAAACAGGCTAGAGGAGTTTTCTCGTGATAATACTCATCTTAAGAGATGTGACTAGTCCTTATTAAAAGGATCACAATGGATATTGATTCTAAGTTTGGGATTTTGGCTCATTAAAATAACAAACAGAAGTCTATGGGGAATGAGCTATATTGATTGGTTCATTTTGTTTTATAAGTTTGTTTCCTATGTAACATGTAATTGTATTTTATAGTTGCTATAATATGCAAGAATTAAAGACCTAATTTGGCTAAGCAATAATTGGCTTATAAATTATGAAACATTCTCTTCCATCAAACTCCTGGATAATTAAACAAAATTTTCGCAAATGCTATCTTTGTAGATTGTTTTATACTGGCATGGGAATCAGAATTTTGTATTCCTCCTGTCACTGTTTCACTTTCTTAGCACTTAAGCCTCTAGTAATGAGTTTAGGGATTTCAGAGAAGACCATTACTTTTTTTTCTGAGGTCTACTAAACTGTCTTTTCCTTCACATTATTTTGTTTCTAAAGTCTCCAAATAAGTTGCCATCAGTGTTATGGTAGAAGGAGCACAGGTTCTGGAAGTATTCAGTCTTAAATTCAAACTCTGTGTTCTGCTTTCTGTTTGAACTAGGACAAGTTACTAAATAGAATATTTCGAGATTTTAGACAGTTATTCTTCCCCACACAAGCAGATTAAAAATTAATCACCGCTTCTTCTCTCCCCATTTTGGTACACAGACTGCACTTCCATGTGATTTGATTCTGCACTTGGTCATGTGATGTGCTTCAGCCAGTGGGAGGCTAGCAGACATGATGTAAACAGCAGCTTAAAAAATGTTTGCATGGCCAGGCTAGGTGGCTCAGCCTGTAATCCCACGCCTTTGGGAGACTGAGGTGAGTGGATTGCCTGAGCCTACGGGTTCGAGACCCGCCTGGGCAGCAAGACCTCATCTCTACAATAAATCAAAAAATCAGCCCGGCGTGGTAGCGCATGCCTGTAATTCCGGCTATTCGGAAGGCTGAGGCGGAAGGATCGCCAGAGCCCAGCAGGTCGAGGCTGTGGTGGCCGGGAGCGGCCACTACACTCCAGTCTGGGTGACAGAGTGAGACTCCAACTCAAAAAAAAAAAATGCTTGCATGGACTGAGCGCGGTGGCTCAATCCTGTAATCCCAGCACTTTGGGAGGCCAAGGTGAGAGGACTGCCTGAGTCCAGGGGTTCGAGACAAGCCTGGGCAGCTTGGTGAAACCTCCTCTCTACAATAAATCAAAAAAATTAACTAGGTGTGGTGGTGCGTGCCTGTGGTTCCAGCTACATGGAAGGCTAAGGCGGAATGTCGGGGCTGCATGGCCATGAGCATGCCACTGCACTCCAACCTGGGCAACAGAGCAAGACTCTAACTCTGAAAAAACCAAAACAATGCTTGTATGGTCCGTGATCTAATACAGAAACAAACAGCTGAATACCCTATGTTCCTACTCATAAGAAGGTCCTGAACATTTATCACAATTTATCATAAGTTGATACCTGAACCTTTGAGAGAGGGATTGGCAGTAGCCAGTAGCAGGACACTGCCAAGGGAGGGTGGGAGGGTATACAACATCACTAAGGGTACCAAGTCCTAAACCAGAGGAAGGGAGGACCAGTTGGAGGCCCAAACTTCACCCGCACATAGACTACTTATGTACCTAACCCTGACTTGCCCCCCACATTCTTATAATAAAACAAAGTAAAAAAACAAAATTATTGCACGCTTGGGCTTTCTGTCTTGCTCTTTTTTCCACTGCCATGAGAAGAGCATGTCTGCATGAGCCATCTGGTCCCAAGGGAAGGAAGGAAACCCCACAGAGCAGAGCTACCCCTAGCCAACTTCAACCTAAGCCAGTTGACTCCTAGCCAACCTATAGATTTGTGAACTAAATAAGTGATTATTGCCCTATGGTGCTGGGATTTGTATCACAATTAACAGACACAACATCTCAAGCTTCCTTTACCCCATTACCTTCTCCCATCGTTTTCTGTAAGCAATGTCCCTAGAGAAGAGGAAACTCACAGCCCAGAATAAAGAGACCAGTTGCTATGCTGAATGCATCTATATTCTTCCAGTAGGAAAACAATCTTTCTATTTGCAAGAGTCAAGTTTGTTGAGACAGGAAGGAATTTATGGTTTTCAAGAAGTAGCTGTCTGGAAGACTAAGAACATAGCGTTTACAAACATATTTTAGGGAATAAGTGCTACCAAAATGAGGTAGCCCACAAGAAAATAAGATGATAGAAGAAGCAAGGGTCTGAGGGGAAGTGACTGGAACTTAGATGCAAGAGCCCCTTAAGAAGGGCCCTGCTGAGTCGAACAAAAGAAAGATGAGGAGAAAGCCTGAGTAATATTGATTTGTGGCTTCTTTTTCTTTCTCCTTTGTTAAAGCCCAAGAACCTATTGTGGAAATCCAAGAACCTATTGTGACCCTCTAAATGGTAGATTCATAGTGCTTGAGGGAGTTATCAAAGGAGATGAGCTAGGAAGCCTCATAAAACTTACCCACTTCAGAAATGGGTGGTGAAAATAAGTCATAGCTTTGCACTCCATCTGGAGAAACCTTGTATTTGAACACAAGGAAGTACCGAGTGAGCTACAGCAGAAGGGACCAGAGTGCCTGGAAAAGGACACAGAGACAAGGGCCCCAGCACAAGATACTAGGGCTGAAAAAAATGAAAATGTGACTTAAGCAAAGAAAATGGAATCTTTTATAAGAAAGGGGTTGGCAGTAGTGGGATACTGTCTGGGTTGCTAGGGGGGACATAGCATCGATAAGGACACCTGATCTCAAATCAGGCAAAATGGGGACTAAAGAAAGGCTCAAACTTTACCTGTATCATGTCCACTTGTATACCTAACCCTGAATTGCACCTCACATCTTTAAAATAAAATATATATAAAAATTTTAAAAAGAGTGAAAAAAGATCAGTAAGAATGAGCATCTTTTCTTGTTTATTGAATTTATGTATCTTGTCTTGTGAATTAATATCTTTTGTCCCTTTTTCTTTTTGATTATTCATCTTATTGGTGTGTAGAAATCACATCGATAATCTTTTATGGTATGTTTTGTGATCTTAATTTTTATCTAGTTAAATCTGTCAATCTTTTCTATTATGGCCAATGGGATTGGATACCACTCAAAATATTTTATTGTTTTCATTTTGTGCTTCAGCCCTTTGTAAATATGTGACTTCCTAAAGTTTGTAATATAAGGGAAATGTTTACCTATTGAAACTTCTTCTCAAATACACAAGTATGTCATCATACAGTGCTTCAGAGATTTATGGTTTAAAACAAAATCAGTAAACTATGGCCTGTTCCCTATTTTTGTAAATAAAGTTTGACTGAAAAAAAAGAAAGTGTTAGCTGTTAAGTCTCTGTCTTTTGATACTATCCAAGGAAGGAGCAGGGAACAGGGAAACATTTGTATGACTAGGGATGACACTTAGGTCTTCTGAGTAATAAATAGCAAGTATAAAGAATCTACAAAAAGATCCCACAAGGCTGAAGACTAAAAAGTGACAGGTGATATTCAGTGTTGGCAAACATCTGATAAAATGTTTCAGGAAAATGGTGTTCTTACATAAAACAAAATCAGAGAGTCTCTATAGGTTAAAAATGTGAGTAGGCCCATAAAGATTAATAAAATGGGAAAGACAAAGTTAGAGAAAGATGGAAAATGATGAGCGAGTGTCAAGTGACTTAGCAAAAAAGAAAAAGTAAAAGAAGTCTACAGGGAAAAGTACCAGTAATATGCAAGGAGATTCAGAGTGTGGAACCCAGAAACACCCAGAAAATGGAGCTGCCAGGTGAAGAGCAGGAAAGAAAGCAGAAAGTCTGATATAAAGTTTATTTTGAGAGGCCCTCTCTCCTGTACACTCAACCACTGAATGTCAACCATTCTCTTGCCTGAGACAGAATTTCTTTTCTGAAGAAATTAAATGAGAATAGCCCCAATTCCTATATAGTGAGGCATAATATTGAAAACAGAGAATTAATGAAACATCTATATTCTCCCCTACTGCTTATAATGTGCTATCCTATTTATAAGTACTAGGCAGGTTGATTGGAAGTATGTTCTGTAGAAATGGATTAGCCCAAGAAAAAAGACCCATAGATTTCCCTTTGTAAAGGCCAGCATGTTCCCTGATTCTTTTTCAGTGAAATGTGACGGTCTGAAAAAACTTGCCCCATGTATGCAGTGCTTCCAATAAGTTTTTCAGTACTTTATATAAAATGTGATTAGATCTCCAAGAATCACCTGATATTTGTGGAAAGCTTTCAGCTTCAAAGACTGAGACTGTATTGGCTGCATGGTTGGCTGTAATTATGGACCAAAAATAACAATGCCTTAAATATGAGAAATTAATATCATTGTTATGTAAAATAAGTCCAAAAGTAGGTATCTGGGATGGGTGTGATGGTTCAGAGTCATCAGAGACAAAGGCTCCTTCTATGAAGATAACAGAAAAACTATTTTATCAACCTAGAGTTTAGCTTTTCAAATAACCTCCTGGTCCAAGATGGCTACTGGAGCTCCAACCATCATGTCTAATTCCAAGCAGAAAGGAGGAAAGGTGGCAGAAGACAAGAGGATAGCCTTCAGTTGAGTTAACTCCCTTTAGTCAACTTTCTAGAGGACCTACAAAATACTTCTGCTTACCTTTCACTGGTCAAAACATACTCATATGAGCTATTTAGCTATATGAGACTGGAAAAATACAGTCTTTCAGCAGAGCAAATATCTGTCCTGAATGAAATTGATTTATGGAAGAAGGAATGAAATTTTGGTAAACAACCAGCAATACCCCCCCACACACACACAATAAAAAAAAGCAATTCGAAAGGAGCAAGGTTAATGTACTGCGGAAAACTTCATGAATGGTATTTTCAGAAAGTTACAAGATATTCACTCATGAATAAAGAATATACTCCAAGCCGGGTTCGGTGGCTCAGCCTGTAATCCCAGCACTTTGGGGGGCTGAGGTGAGTGGATTGCCTGAGCCCGCGGGTTTCAAACCTGCCCGGGCAACTTGGCGAGACCTCATCTCTACAATAAATAAAAAATTAGCCGAGCGTGGTAGCGTGCTCCTGTAGTTCCAGCTACTTGGAAGGCTGAGATGGAAGGATTGCCGGAGCCCAGCAGGTCGAGGCTGCGGTGGCCGGGAGCAGCCACTGCACTCCAGTCTGGGCGACAGAGTGAGACTCCAACTCAAAAAAAAAAAAAAGAATATACTCCTATTTAAAAGAAAATAACAAAAACAAAAAAGAACTACTTGAAATTAAAAATATGGTAGTCACCAAAAAGGAAGTATGGATTGAAATATACAGTTGAAGTTTCACAGAAAAATAAAAGCAAAATATCTAAGATATAGAAAAGAACAGAAAACTAAGAAAATCAATCTAGAAAGTCTAACATTCTAATGATAAGTGCTTAAGAAAAGAAATGTCAGGAACAAAAAGGAGGGAGAGAAAAGAAATAATTAGAAGTTTTCTCTCTTCTGAAAGATACATGTTTCTGTTTGAAAGTGCACATTGGATGTCAAACAAAATAAAGGAGAAAAATTCAGACAAAGTATATTATCATGAAATATCACAGTACCAGAAAGACAAAATAAAATATCCGGAATGAGAAAAAAGTATCTCCAAAACAACACCAAAAGATATCATTCAAAAAGGTCCTACAAAACCTGAAGAGAAATAATATTCAACCCAGAATTCTCTAGTCAGCCATATTAGCAATCAAATGGGATGACAGAAAAGTCATTCTCAGACATGGAGATCCAAAGTGTTTATCTCCCATGCACGCCTTCCCAGAAAACTGTTGGAAGATGTCATCTCTTACGTGATGGAGTAAACCAAGAAAGAGGAAGATGTAAGACTTGGGAAACACAAAATTAGCACAAGATAAGTAAAGGAAGTTCCCGGGATAATGACAAAGAGAAATCTCTGGATGGCAGCTTTGCAACAGGCCTAGAAAGCCACCAGTCAAGACTGTAAGAGGAAGATAGAGTATTTATGAACAAATGGAATTAAGCCAAGACATTAGAACTGGTTTATTATTTATTTGTTTGTTTTTGAGTGAGGGTCTCACTCTGTCCCCCAAGCTGGAGTGCAGTGGCACAGTCATGGCTCACCACAGCCTTGACCTCCTGGGCTCAGGAAATCCTTCTGCCTCACCCTCCCAAGTAGCTGGAACTACAAGCGTACATCAACATGTCCAGCTAATTTTTTTTTTTTTTTTGTAGAGACATGGTCTTGCTATGCTGTCCAGGCTGGTTTTGAACACCTGGGTTCAACTGATCCTCCTGCCTCAACCTCCCAAAGTGCTGGGATTACAGGCACGAGCTACCATGGATCATCCTCAGAGAGTCCTTAGTTTTTAGCAGAGAAAATTAGTTTAGATCTATAGAATACTTTACAATTTAAAAAATCATAGTAGCTATTATCTCCTTTATAGAAAAACCTAAAAATTTGTACAAGAGAGGATATATACTACAGGATAATTCATGGCTACTCTATGAACGATATTTACAAAACCACAGTAATATGCGAAAGGTTAACTGAACCAAAAATTGTGATATAACCATATTAGGAAGATGCTAGAGGGAAATTTAGGAAATAAATGGGGAATATGAAATTGATAAAGTTAAAAATACCAATTTAAGTCATGATTTAGAAAACTAGGGGTAAATACGAGGAAAAAGAGCTAAAAAACAATTCAGTATAATTGCCTCTGGGAAGGGGGACTCTTGAAGGAGATGAAGGCTGCAAATTCTCTGTTTTTTATGACAAACATACAGTGGCACCACTTGACTTCTACATCTATAAATCCACTATTATAATAAAAGAAAAAAATTAATCATCTATGCAGAAGAAAACAAAACAAAACAAAGTAATTCTGTAATGACAACTTCTGGGCAGCATTTGCAAAGACTGGGAAAAAAATAAGAGAGTGTCAACTCACAGGTTAAGCACAGCTTCTGAATTCTTGTACTCAGATTCCATGTGCATTTCTCACACACCCTATTCAAAAAAGCTTTAATAAAGCAGGAAAATACCCAAGAAGAGGTTCGTGTTAATCCAAGAGCAATGCTGCTGTATCATAAAGGGAACACCTTTTGCTAACAAGGGCTCCTCTCACTATCCCAGAGCAGGGCTAGTTATTAAATAGGGTCCTCAGCCTGGGAAGATGAAGACTAAGAAGAACATTATCAAAGTCTATAGTCACGAAAACTTCATGCAACAGTTGTGCTGTCATGAATAAGCATTGTGTCTGAGGAGTAGCACCCCCCTCATCTTCTCAAATAGAAAAGGTATTTTGTAACTAAGAGAAATGTGATCAGGCAGTAAGGAGTACATTTAATCAGCTCCATTAACTATGAAGCTGGGTTAGCATAAGTATCAGAAATACCTCATCAAGAAACACTCAGTTGGTGAATCATGCAGTAATTCATAAATCCAATCTCAGAAAATGTTATGTTGATAGAAAGAAGCCAGTACACATGGCATTCATTTTGCCACTATTCTTTAAATTATACATATGATTCTTATACTCTTATAGTATGATATATTTCCCAATTTAAACAATTCTGAAGGTTCACTCCTGTAATATTTTTAGAATCTAATATTTCTACCTAAAAATACTGGTATATATGGAGAAGGTCACTAATGTTTGTTGAAATCTACTACTGTAGCTTATATACATGTCTACATATATATACACACACACACATATATATAATTATACATAATACTGAGAGTAACAGTTGACTATTTGTCTTGTTCTAAAATAAAGATTAGAAAAATGAGGCTCAGAGAGGTGAAATAACTTTGCCCAAGACCTAGACATGAACACAGATCTATTTGACTCCAGGGTCCCTGTTCCTGATACTGCCATATTACTGATGATTCTTTTATCCTACTGTAAGAGCATTTCTAAGAGGAAACACCAAGAATTATTTGGCGCTGTATGCAGGACATATTCAGAAATGGCAGTCAAAACTCTTATCCCTCAGAAGTCTGGAGGAGATGGTGACAGTATCCGTGTCGCCTCCTCAGAACTTACTTCAGCATAGCTTTTTCTTTCACCGTCTTTCACCCTTCTGGATAATTATGTGCCTTGATGTTTTGAGAAAGTTCCATATTAGAAATTAACTTCATCACTGATACAGAAACATTTGTCTTTCCTGGTGGGAAACTAAATGAGAAAACAACTGATCAATGACTAGAAAAAGTTAAAAATTAACAAAACTTGAAAGTGATGGTTCGAACTGCTGGATACATTAGATGAATTACGTAGGATATTCCTAATGAGATGCACTAAAATTTTACTCTTGCCAAAGACAGTAAGCAGAATCTTGGTGATTTATTTAAGAAATTGTTTAAATTCACTTGATCAATGGCAGAGGCTTTAGAGGTGACACGACCTACCCAGAATTGCTCCTCTTGCTATAGTAAAAAGAAATGAATAAAAAGAGAGAGAGAGAACTATGGTTCCATTCTGATCACAAAAATGCCTCCCTCTGATTCTTCAAGAAACCTCTTTAGGTTGGATAAATGGCAGAATACAGAGTCTGCCCTGTTCCTAGCCAGTTCCCTTTCTAAAAACATCAAAATGAAGCCTCCAGAAGGGAGATAAGTGCTGCAGCAGACAGCTGCAAACAATTAATTCTTAGAAACAAAACTGAAAACAGACTAATTAATTTACAAAGTGCAGGGTGTGTGCCAAGAATGCAATAAAAATCCATCCTACTTAGTGTCCACCCGTGTTTCGGTAAAACAGAGCATTTGCAAAGTGCTATATATTCAATTATAAGACAAAACTATGGTGCATCATTCTCAGACACCCAAATAGATCCCTCTGATTGGAACAGTTGAACTAAAACCATTCATAATCGAACAATTTCCTTAATATCGATTCGATAAGTATCCACAAAGCCCATGCTACTAGGACTGTATTTATGAAATTCTTAGCGAGCTGGGAAGCCTGGGCTATCTAGGATTTTGGTGACTCCGACCAGGGTGGCAGCAGCAGATACTGTGATGAGGTTAATTTTGGATCCATCTGGAAGAGAGAACCAACAGGGTTTTCTGGCAGATGGGTGGGGGACGAGAGAAAGACAGAGGCACACAGGATAACTCCAAGGATTTTTACCTCCAAGCAAATGGAAGATGGAGTTTCAGTAAGGTGAGACGAAGAAGACAACGGGTAGAGCAAATTCCTGGGGAGAAGGAAACTCAGTTTGGGCATATCCACTATCCCTCTAAGTAGAGAACTAGACAGTTGAATAACCGAAGGAAGAGCTGGGGAGAAAGACGATCATTATTGTGTGCCTACTTGGTAGTTCCTGCATGACCCCCTTACATTCTCCAGAAGCCTCTGTATTAGATATTGTGCCTCTGTATTGTTTCGTATTGTTTAATAGATAAATCTTGAGCATCAAAGAATTTGAATAACTTGGTCAAGGTCCTACGGCTGGTAGATGGAAAAGCTGGAATTCAAATCCAAGTTGTCTGATGTCACACTGTTTTTGCTAAACCACACTGTTTTTGCTAAACCATACTGCCCCATAAATGTCTTCAGGTGAATGCTTATGAAACAAATCCCTGTATGTAGATTTGAATTTTTTTAAAAAATGATTTAAATCACAAGTGATGTGTAAGTTTGAAAAAGTGCCAATTGCTTCATACGAAATATAAGGAAACACAATGTTTCAAAGGATGAGGACAAAATGAATGTAACCTGTGTTTACACGATTGCCACATGGAGCCACTACCGTAGCTGATAACCAAAACACCTGTCGTTTTTGGCCAGGATGAGTCTTGAATGACAGGAGTTTTGAATTTATCACATGCTTTCAGTAGTGCATCTGCCACATAAACTGTGACCACCCAATAATTCTAATTTTCCTTTCCGTGATCCAGTTTCCAGACAGCTCTTTTATAGCAAAGCAGATCTTGTCAAAATAGCTGCTACTTCTCAAATCAAACTGCCAGTTTTAGGAAGATGGGGTCAAAGAAAACAAGATCCTTTCCTCTACTTCTGTTATTAAGTAGAATAACAATGAGAATAATAAACATGAGGAATGAGAGAAAATCTAAAAACGCAAATCCCAAATTTACATTTCTAGCTCAGACTTCTAGCCCAAACTGAACTCCAAATTCATATATATAGCCTACACTTAGAAGTCTAATAGATGCTACAATTTCAAAATGTCTACTACTGAATCCTTAAGATATTTGTCCCATGCACAGACTACCCATCTCATGATGGCAATTCTATTTTTCAGTTGCTCAGTCCTTCTATAGGTCTACAATTCAGGTTGACTTTCCTCATTTTCTCATACCCAACATCCAATTTGCTAGAAACACAACTGTTTTGTCCCATCTTTAAAATATGTCCTTCAAGCCGGGCTTGGTGGCTCAGCCTGTAATCCCGCGCCTTTGGGAGGCTGAGGTGAGTGGATTGCCTGAGCCCACGGGTTCGAGACCCGCCTGGGCAGTGAGACCTCATCTCTACAATAAATCAAAAAATCAGCTGGGCGTGGTAGTGCATGCCTGTAATTCCAGCTACTTGGAAGGCTGAGATGGAAGGATCGCCAGAGCCCAGCAGGTCGAGGCTGCGGTGGCCGGGAGCGGCCACTGCACTCCAGTCTGGGTGACAGAGTGAGACTCCAACTCAAAAAAAAAAAAAAAAAAATGTCCTTCATCTAGACTGGGAGCGGTGGCACATGCCTGTAATTCCAGCACTTTGGGAGGCCGAGGCAAGAGGATGACTTGAGCCGAAGAGTTCTAGACCAGCCTGGGCAACTTAGTTAGACCTGGGCAACTTAGTTAGACTCCTGCAATATTTTGAGAATCTAATGTTTCTACCTAAAAATACTGGTCTCTGTGGAGAAGGTCACTAATGTTTGTTGAAAACCTACTATGCTGTAGCTTATATACATATATACAAATATATAATTATACATAATACTGAGAGTAACAATTGATTATTTGTCATTGTTCTAAATTAAAGATTAGAAAAATGAGGCTCAGAGATGTGAAATAACCCTGGCTTCTTTGAGCAAGGACCTGGTGGTGTGTGCCTGTAGTCCCAGCTACTTGGGAGATTGAGGTGAGAGGATCACCTGAGTCCAGAAAGTCAAGGTTGCAGTGACCCATGATCATGCCATTGCACTCCAGCCTGGGTGACACAGTAAGACCCCAACTCAAAAAAATAAATACATAAAATAAAATAGACCTGTAATCTGACGACTCCCTCGCCATATCTATCACTTAAACGATCATGACACTGACCACTATCCTCTCTTGCCTGGATGATTGCAATATACTCCTGTTCCATCTGTACTCCCTACACTCTACTCAGCAAAGCAGCCAGGGTGATGCTTATAAAATATGACTCAGATCAGGTTCCTCTTCTGATCCAAAGTTTCCGAGCAGTGCCCCATATGCCTCACGAAATGGCCAGAGTCTTCACAGTGGTTTTCAAGGCCCATGGGTTCTGCTCTCTTACCACTATCCCCTGACTCACTCAGCTGCATCCACATGGGCCTCCCTGTGGTTCCTGGAATAGACAAGCATCTCTACTGTAGGAACCTTGCTCTGGGAGGTCCCCCTTGACTGAAACGCCTTTTCCCCCAGTCATCGTCTTGGCTCACTCCCTCACCATCTTTAGGCCCTTTAGATCTTACCTCGTCAGCGAGGTCTACCTTCATCTTCTCTTTATCACCTCAGCTATGCCCCCACCCCAACTATCTAGATGCCCCTCTATCCCACTCTTTTTTTTTTCATCGTGTTCATCATCTTTCCTGGTCGGCCATGTTTATTCTTTCTCCTCACTCAGAATGCAAGCTCCACGTCCTGTTCATCATCACCACATGTTCAAGCCTAGAACAGTGATGACATTCAGTAAGCTCTCGGCACACAATTGTCGGCTACAGATTTTTAAATAAAATTAGCTTATTAAGCCCAGTAGACACATTCACCCTGCAGACCCGCTCAGTTTTAAGAACAGCAATATTACAGCACCAGGGATTGCTACAAACACAAACCATAAGCCTGACTTGCATCCCTAGTTCTGCTGACTCCTCCCAGCATCTAAGTTCTTGCATGAGACTCCCCTTTAAATCTAAGCCATGTCTTCATGGATGTCAGGAGAAAAGGTACATTTCCTTCAACTTTCATTTTAAGCTAGGAGCAATAAAGACCAGACAGCAAGAAGGACATTGAATGCACCGACTTGGCTTGCACTTGCTGAAATGCCCCAAACAGCCTACTGGTTTTCTGCTCTGGCTTCTATTATTGTAGAGCAGTTGGAACAGGGCTTTGGCAAGTCACCAGCGCTTATCTAGAGCCTCAACAAATCACTGAGCCTAGTTTCCATACTTGAAGACTAGGAGACACTCACAACCTTGTATGTGGACTAAACAAGTATATAAACAAAAACTGCTTCTCCCAGTGCCAGGTTCATAGAAAATGTGCTATTTTTTTCCCAGCTTGGGTTTTATACCTGAATCATTAAGCTAGCGTTACAATAAGCGTTAAAGTCTGACTATCTGGTTTGAGGGGAAAAAAAAGATAACAAAAATGAAGACAGGAAACTCAGATAGGTTTGAATAAACCAAGTCAACTTTTACCTTAATGTTTAAATTATGAGACTTGAACTACAGGAAAGTAAAGTGCATATACAACTATACTTAGACTAGCAAGCAGTACTGCAGCCATTTATAATATTTTAAGGAAAAAAATAAGTCCCTTGACCGGCACGGTGGCTCAAGCCTATAATTCCAGCACTTTGGGAGGCTGAGGTGAGAGGATTGTCTGAGCCCAGGGGTTCGAGATCAGCCTGGACAACTTGGCAAAACCTTGTCTCTATGATAAATCAAAAACAAAAACTTAGCCAAGCGTGGTGGTGCATGCCTGTGGTTCCAGCTGCTTGGAAAGTTGAGGCAGAAGGATAACTTGAGCCCAGTAGGTCAAGGCTGCGGTAGAAATGAGACTGCCACTGCACTCCAGCCTGGGTGACAGAGTGAGATTTCGACTCAAATAATAATAATAATAATAAATAATAATAATAAAAGTCCCTTAAGTTCTCCTCCCCTTCTCATTCTCCTCCCTCTGGTGAATTTAGTGTGCAATCTACCCATGTATGTTTTTATACTTTTACTATGAATTATACAGACAGGCACTATACATTGTGTGCATTATACCTTTAACATACACACACTCCTGCATAAACAGTATAGTGTTGTTTTGTTATTAAATGTTGTATGTTTTCACTGCTACAAACTCCATAGGAAAGGTGTCATAATGTCAATATTAATCTTTTCTCTCAATATCATATTTTTGTGATATATTCATCTTTAGTTCTACATGGCAGGGGTTAGCATACTTTTCCTGAAAGGTCTGAATTGCAAATGGTCACAGACCATAGGCTGTACAGGCCACATGGTCTTTGTGACAGCTACTTAATTATCTGATTATAGTGTGGAAGCAGCCACATATAATACATAAGTGAAGGGAGATGGTTGTATTCAAATAAAACTTTATTTGTAAAAACAGGTGATGGGTCCGATTTGGTCTACCCATCACATACTGACCAAACCCTGCTATACAGTATTTCACTGACAAAATATGCCACATTAATTTTTTCAGTTTCATGATGTGATGATTCATTTTCATTGTCAACTTGACTGGATTAAGAAATATGCAGATAGCTGGCAACGTATTATTTCTGGGTATGTCTGTGAGGGTGTTTTCAGAAAAGACTGGCATTTGAATCAGTGGACTAAGTAAGGAAGATTTACCCTCGGTGTGGGCAGGCTCCATCCAATCTGCTGAGGGCCCAGAAAGGCAAATTCGTGCTTGCTCTCTTTTCTGAGTTCGAGATGCCCTTCTTCTGCCCTTAGATGTCAGAACTCCAGGTTTTCTGGCTTTTGAACTCTAAGACTTACACCAGCTACCTACTCCCTGCCCTCCCTGCTGGTTTCCCGGGCCATCAGTCTCTTCCTGAGAATCATACCATCAGCTTCTCCATTTCTGAGGCCTTCAGACTTGGACTGAGCCATGCTGTGGGCTTCCTTGGTTCTTCACCTTACAGACGGCCTGTTGTGTGACTTCTCAGCCTCCAGAATCATGTGAGCCAATTCCCCTAATAAATCCCCTGTCAAGTATCTATGCTGATGTTGATCTATATCTATATCTTTTTCTATATCTATATCTATGCCCTATTGGTCTTATCTCTCTGGAGAATACTGACTGACACATACTATCATAGATAGTTGGATTCTCAATCATTTTTTCCCCTCAATCAGGCAATGCATCAGTCAAGAATCATATATGTGTTCCTTGCATCCTTGTGTGAGAAATCCTCTAGATTAGTGCTTCTTAACCTCTAACATACCCAGAAATAATGTGTTGCCAGCTATCTGCATATTTCTTAATCCAGTCAAGTTGACAATGAAAATGAATCATCACAAGATAAAACCGAAAAAATTAATTGTGGCATATATATATATATATTTTTTTTTTTGAGTTGGAGTCTCACTCTGTTGCCCAGACTGGAGTGCAGTGGCCGCTCCTGGCCACCACAGCCTCAACCTGCTGGGATCCGGCGATCCTTCTGCCTCAGCCTTCCAAGTAGCCGGAATTACAGGCATGCGCTACCAGCTGATTTTTTTTTTTTTTTTTTTATTGTAGAGATGAGGTCTCGCTGCCCAGGCGGGTCTCGAACCCGCGGGCTTGGGCAATTCACTCACCTCAGCCTCCCAAAGGCGCGGGATTACAGGATGAGCCACCGAGCCTGGCCAATTGTGGCGTATTTTTTCAGTGAAATACTGTATAGCAGGGTTTGGTCACTATGTGACAGGTGGACCAAAACAGATCCATCACCTGTTTTTATAAATAAAATACAAAATCAGTAGGACTGGAAGAAGGCCTAATTCTTCTGGTCTAACAAGCTCCCAGGTACACAGATGCAGCCAGTCCATGGTCAACATTGTGAGACACCTGGCTAGACAATAGAATCAGAAGTAAACGTGCTAGAAATTATTCAATGTTGCCAAATTGCTCTTCAAAGTAGATGAACCTGCCTACACTCCCAGTGGCAGCATATGTCAGTTTAATTTCTATACTTTCCCACCAACAGTTTGAATATTCAGACTTTTTATGTCAGCAGTTTTAAAGGGTATGAAGGTACCTTGTTTAAATTCATCTTTCTCTGATAATTGGAAGTTGAACCTCCTTTCAGATGTTTATTATTGTGTATCTGATGTTCCTCTTCTGTGTATATCTTGTTCACTTATTTGTGGTTTGTCTCATTGTTTTGTATGAAAACTTTTATTCTATTTATTTATTTTTTTGAGGTAGAGTCTCACTCTGTCGCCCAGACTGGAGTGCAATGGCCCTCCTGGCCACTGCAGCCTCACCTGCTGGGCTCTGGCGATCCTTCCGCCTCAGCCATCCGGGTAGCAGGAACTACAGGCACGCGCTACCATACCCGGCTAATTTTTGATTTATTGTAGAGATTAGGTCTCGCCAGGTTGCCCAGGCAGGTCTCCATCCTGCAGGCTCAGGCAATCCACTCACCTCAGCCTCCCAAGGCACGAGATTATAGGCTGAGCCACTGAGCCAGGCTTGTATGAAAACTTTTTTTTTTTATTATGAAGTTGTGGGGTACAGTTAAGGGTTAGGTATACAATTGCGTTTCATTCAGGCACCCTGTTGATATGGGGTGTTTGCCCGTTCCCAGACAGATATTTGCTACTGTTAATCCCATCTCCCTCCCCCATGAAAACTTTTAAAACTCTGCACATTATTAACTAACCTTTTGCGTGTATATCCTCTGCAAATTTTTTCTACATCTGCATTTGTCTTTTAATGTTGCTTTCCATGTACAAGATATGTTAATTTTAATATGCTATAATTAAACCGTTTCCCTTTGTTTGCATTTTGAAACATTGCATGAGAAATTCTTCTAAATTCCAAAGCCATAAAAATATTCTATTAGGCCGAGTTCGGTGGCTCAGCCTGTAATCCCAGCACTTTGGGAGGCCGAGGTGAGTGAATTGCCTGAGCCCGTGGGTTCGAGACCCACCTGGGCAACTTGGCAAGACCTCATCTCTACAATAAATCAAAAAAATTAACCGGGCGTGGTAGCGCGCTCCTGTAGTTCCAGCTACTCGGAAGGCTGAGGCGGAAGGATCGCTGGAGCCCAGCAGGTCGAGGCTGCGGTGGCCGGGAGCGGCCACTGCACTCTAGTCTGGGCGACTGAGTGAGACTCTAACTCAAAAAAAAAAAAAAGTCTATTATATTTTCTTCTAAATATTGAAAAGACTTTATTTTCCTATATAGTTTTTCACTCATCAGGAACTGATTTTTGTATATGATGTGAGTAGGGAATTTTTTAAAAAATAGAAAACCAGTTCTCCTAACACCACTAATTTAAAAGCTATCTCTTTGGCTGGTTTGTAATGTTTGGGGCGATGTCTCTATGACTTGTGAAATTTCTCTATATGTATTGGTCTGACGGAGACTCTATTCTGCCCATCACTGTCACACAGTCTTATTTACTATCACTTTATAAGTCTTGATGTCTGACAGGGTATTTTGTTTTTCTTCAAAATTATCTTAATTATTTTGGATGTTTGTTTCTTAAAGATCTTTTATGAGCTGTAAATACATACAGAGAAGTGCACATGTACATAGAAGTGCATATAAGTACATGTAGCTCAACAAATTTGTATAAACTGAATATAACTGTAAAACAAGTATGCAGACCAAGAAAAAGGAGTCTGTGAGCATCCCCCAAACCCCTATCATGCCCATCTCCTGTCACTAACACTTCTCTCATAGGGAACCAATGTCATGAATCCAGTATCATTGCATACATTTTGATTGTTTTAGCACTTTACATGAATGGAAATATAAAATATGTATACCTTTAGGTCTGATTTCTACTATGGATGAGTAATTTCTGGTTTTCAGCTGTGCCACTGTGAACATTCTTTTTTTTTTTTTGAGTTGAATTCTCACTCTGTCACCCAGGCTGGAGTGCAGTGGCACACTCACGGCCACCCCAGCATCGACCTGCTGGACTCTGGCGATCCTTCTGCATTAGCCTTCCAAGTAGCCAGAACTACAGGCATGCACTATCACATCCGGCGGCTAATTTTGTTGTTGTTGTTGATTGTAGAGACGAGGTCTCGCCAAGTTGTCCAGGTTGATCTCGAACTCACGGGCTCAGGCAATTCACTCACCTCGGCCTTCCAAAGTGCTAGGATTACAGGCTGAGCCAGTGAACCCGGCCAACATTCCTATACATGTGTATGGTTGAAAATACGCATATATTTCTGTTGGGTATATATTCAAGAGTAAAATTGCTAAGTTTCAGGGCATACATATATTCAACTCTGATAGATACTCTCAAATTGTTTCCTAAGTGGTTGTGCCAATTTACCCTCAATATGAGAGCTCTAGTGGCTTTATATCTATCAACTTTTGATGTTTCCTGTCTTTCTAATTTTAGCCAAGTTAGTGGACATTGTAATTCTATTGCACTGTGACTTTATTTATTTATTTTTGAGTTGAGAGTCTCACTCTGTTGCTCAGGCTGGAGTGCAGTACACGATCACAGCTCACTGCAGCCTTGACTTCCTGGGCTAAGACAATTCTCCTATCTCTGCCTCTCGAGTAGATGGGACCACAGCCCACCCGAGCGTCAACCAGCTGGGCTCAGACAGACGATCCCAGCATCAACCCACTGGGCTCAGACGATCCTTCTACCTCAATCTTCCAAGTAGCTGGAACTACAGGCATGCGCCATCACACTCAGCCAGTTTTTTTTATTTATTGTAGGGAAAAGATCTCACCAAATTGCCTGGGCTGATCTCGACCCCTGGGCTTCAGGCAATCCCCTCACCTCGGCCTCCCAAAGTGCTGGGATTATAGACTTGAGCCACCACGCCTGGGTAGTACATTCTTTCTTAAACCAGAGGTGTCTTTGTCCTGGTCACTTGACCCCTATTTCAGTTTTCAGACTGTGAGTAAAAACTCATGAATAGGTCGAAATCAATTAGTGTTTCATAACTATAATCTATAAAATATGAAAGAGAATAGACTAAAAATACAATATGAATAAAATGTAAATACAAATAGATTAGAAAATATCAAGTTAATTGCATATAATCAAGGTAAATATTTATTTGATGATATTTGTTTCATATATATATATTCCCATGGAGTAGATTGTGATATAAAAGGTATTTCTGATGTCAAATTTCTGTCAAAAAAAGCTTGAAAACCCCATCCTATTTTACCTTAAGCTCCATAAGGGCAAAGAAAGTCCTCCTTCATCTTTTATTCTTGATAGGGCTATTTATTATACTGCCTTGTACACAGGCCAAGACATGTGATTTGAATTGAATTGATCCTCTGAACTTACAAATCTTGCTTTCATTCAAAAATATTTTTACACTAAAACATTGCTGTGGATAGCTACCCATTTAAACAAAACTACCTCCCCCAAAATGATGGCATTAGAAGCAATTTCAGATCCCTGCCATTTATTGGAAGCCCCTGAGTCCCCTATGCCAGCACTACCAGTGTGATAGTGAACCAATCCTGGTCTACAAACATCTTTCTTGCCAAACCACAAAGATATCACTGAGAGTAAACATTCTGAAACCTTTATAGTAATTTGACATAGTAGTTGTATGTCTGTTAATGGCTACTGTACATTTTTATTTTTCATCTTACCGTTTAGGTGTCTTGGGTAATTAATTTTATTGTATTTACAAAAATATGGGTTCATAATGGTTTGCAAATAAACCAAAAAAGATGGTTGGAGAAGCACTGTTCTAAAATATAAATGAAAGCTGTGCATTTTCAAATGATCAAAAGTACAGATTTCTTCCATAAGTTGCCAACTGTTGTTTCTAAAACAGAAAGTGTTTTATGTGGTTTATCCTTTGTTGAAGTCACAATGTATATTTTCTATCATTTTCTGGATTACAGGCATGTATTTTATCTGGAATACTCATGCCTCTTGCTAATGGGCTCCAAATCATTTTGACAGTGCTGCTTGTACTAGTAAAATGTTTTGTGACTATGCCCTCCTATAAGTGTATTTATTAACATAAATCACATACATACTAACTGTACTCAAATATTGGGTATACTATAAGATACATATAAAAATAGAAATTAGACAATTTGAGATAAAAGGCAAATATTCATGAAGTTCCAGTTAAATATTTTCCCCCTTTCCCTTAAGGTGCATATACTTCCACTCTGGAAATCCCTGCTCTAGATTTGGGACAGCAAACTTTTTCTGGAAAGATCCAAATAGTAAATATTTTCAGTATTCAGTCTCTGCTGCAACTGTTCAACTCTGATTTTTATAGTATAAAAGCAATCATAAGCAATAATTTTTTTAAAGGCATGGTTGCATTTCAAAAAATTTTATAAAAATAGTGAGGCAGATTTGGTCCAAGAGTTATAATTTGCCAATTACTGCTCTAGACTCCAGAGAAAATAAAAAATCCAGTATTCACTCTTCTAGGAAGTACCAGGTGCTCTGTAAGAAGCAAGAACAATATAAAATCTCAGGTTCCTTTTTTTTTTTTGAGTTGGAGTTTCACTCTGTTACCCAGGCTGGAGTGCTGTGGCACACTCATGGCCACCGCAGCCTCGACCTGCTGGGTTCAGGTAATTCTTGAGCCTCTGCTTTCCAAGCAACTGGAATTATAGGCACGCATCACCATGCCTGGCTAATTTTTTTTTTGTAGAGATGAAGTCTCACCATTTTGCTCAGGTTGGTCTCGAACCACTGAGCTCAGGTAACCCTTTCACCTCTGCCTCCCAAAGTGCTTGGGATTATAGATGCGAGCCACTGTGCCCAGCCTTTCTTCTTCTTCTTCTTCTTCTTCTTCTTTTAATGGAATACAAACAAATTCATTTTATGGATGAGAAAACTAAGACCCAGAGTGATAACCTTCCCTATATCATCTCAGCAAGGAAATTTTACTGTATATGACTGTAATTTATGCTTACTAACCAGATCAGCTTGCACTTATCATAAAACTATTGCATTTAATAGCAACTGCATCACATTGTTTTATTGATAAAGAACATTCTGTCTCAGCAACTTGCGATTTCCTATTATTGTTTTTTCCCCTCAGATTGTGTATCATTTCACCAAAAAATATTACATTTAGGGCTCAGAAAGCTTAGAATTATGTCTAACTAGTTCAGAGGTTGAAGGAACTTAAAAAGACAGATTTTTTTTAAAACCAGCCATTTGCTTTCAGAAAAGCCTCAAACATTGGCAAGAATTCAGATTACAAACAGCAGATATTCTCAAGGGTTTCATTTCAGTAACTATACCTGGTATTAATGATCCACCCAGGTGTTGTTTAAACATGCATGGTCAATACATTATGCAAACAACACCCTGGTCAACAGAATGCAGAGGGTTTTCACACACACTGCTCTTAAGAAACAAAGTCATGGTTAATTCATAGCCAAGGACACAACTAATGTGAGCAGTAAATAAAGTCTTGCCGTGCAGGTCAGCAGATCAAGAAGGATATTGCTACTCTCAAAGTGCTCAAGGATGGCAGTTAGCACCTCTTTATTTGTTCTGCTTCTGCTCCTAGGACAAGGTCTAGCATTGGATGGCTAGTTAATGCTTATGGAATGAATGAATGATAAGACAGACTGCTGAAGAGGATAGAATTATCTACAGAGACCTCTTAAAGTTATTCTCATTGCTTCCACTTAAAAAAATTTTTTTTCTATCTATTTCATTATGATAATTAAAGATGAAGGCAAGGAAGAAGCTCATGAGATGAAGCTTTTGAATAATGATCTAGTTCCTGAAAAAGGAGTTGAAGTCCAGAAATACAAAATTATTAAGCTGACACTGTACATCTCTTGGTAAAAAGTTTACTAATAAATAAAATTTACAAATATCTTCCCACATTTTATAGTTTGTTCTTTTTTCTTTCAAAAACCAAACCCATTATTCTAAGACTGTAGTCACACAACAGATGTCCAGATTTACTCTACTTTTAAAATCATGGGTGATCCATCCCCAAACAACTCGCTTGTACCCCATTCCCACACTTTTGTGACCCTAAACAACTCCCCAATAAGAACTGATTTTGAGTGATTGGGAAGAGGAAAGACTTCCTCTTTCCTGCCCCCAATGCCTCTACCTTCTGGTAGCTTCCTGGAATTCCCTTTAACAAAGGACCACCATTTTTATTCCACAAAAACACTCGAAATGCGAATATCTGCGGAAGTGAAAAAAAAAACACCACAAAACAAAGCTGTTGACTTAGATTCACACTGAGGGGTAAATAGCTTATCAGATCTTTTCCAGAGAGTAGGTTCTGATGGCTACAGGCTCCACGGAGAGAAAAAGACACTAGGGAGAGTAGAACAAATGTTGTCTAATTTACATTTTTGCTTGAGGCTGCCCTGCTTCTGAATTTAGTGCAAGTCTCCACCTGATCAGCACCCAGGGATTTGTTCTTAGCACTTCCGACTCCAGCCGCTCTTTCCTTCCTCCACTACCAGGACCTCACCTCCACCTCCGCCTGCGTGCTTTTCGGGCCCCAATAGTCACTCTACCAATTGCAGTTCTGGTTTAGTCCCTGCCTGTCTCAAGGAGGCCATTGGAATGGGATACAACAGTAAACAAGAATATTTTTAGATAACTGTGACCCTAGGGTTAGGGCGGGACACTAGTTTCTCTTAAAGACAGTGTTACTGTGAGACTCCAAAAGAAAAAAGATAGTGTTACTGGTCAGTGCCCCCAGGAGTAGGCTCTGAGGTGGCAGTAGGAGGTTTATTGCCAAGCATGCTCAGAATCAACACAACTGAGGGACCCTGGGAAGTAGGGTGGGGTGGAACAGGGTGGGAAAGGGTGGGAGGGGATGAAGGGGAAAAATTGAGATGCCGTGTAGTTGCAGCAAAGGTCTCAGTCAATCCTACAGGGAGATCAAGAGTTGAGAGGGTCTTCTAGAGTTGTCCTGAATTGAGCTGAAGCAGAGAGCTGGACCTTTATAAACCTGCATGACTAGCCACTGAACATAGTCTTTACCTGAAAATGGGTGTGATGTTGGGCAAGGAACACTCTTCAGTCGAGGGCAAGTCTCAAAGAGGACACCCAGCTAAGTGTCATCAGCTATCAACCCTCCCAGCAGCTAAGGAGAGAGTACTTTAGGCCTGGAGAAGGCATATTAGTGAGATATCATGGTATCTATTAAAATAAGGTCATGTGGCTCCTTCTAAGTACAGGCTTTCAATCAGTATTCATAGAAAGGAAAAATTATTCATTATTTTGTTAGATACTTTACCAAGATCTGTTCTTCTTTTTAGAAGTCACAGTAATGTCACTCATGGTTTGGGGGTTGCCAATTCAACATGCATGGGTCAATCTGCACTGGCAACCGTCACATATATAATAATTCACGCAAGCTTCTGCCCACTTCCCTGTAAGTGTGGTCAGACCCATGAACTAAAATATTTGAAATGCAAATTGTTATAAATTACTTTTATGTTATTTCTCTTTTGTATTGTGGTTAAGGCTATGTATAAGTAATAATGTTCATATAAATTTCATTTAAAAGTAGGAACAGAAATATTACAAAATATTTTGTATGGAAAGAAAGCATTAGGTCTGAAAAAGTAATTTAGGATGGAAGCTTGCTGTAGAGTAATTCTCAACCCTGACTGCCCATTAAAATCACCTAGGAAGCTATAAAATACCTCAATGCCTAGGTCATACCAGACCAATTAATTCAGAATCTCCGGAGGTAAAACCCAAACATTGTTATTTTTGAAACTCCCCAAGGAATTGCGAATGCACAGATAAGATTGGAAAAATCTGCACCTTGGGGCAGTGGTTCTCGAACTTGAATGTGCCTATCAATCACCTGGAGATTGTTCAACCACAGATTGCTGGGCCCCAGCCCCAGAGTTTCTGATTCAAAAACTCTGGGATATGGCTGAGAATTTGTATTTCCCATCAGGTTCTGGGAAATGCTGACATGCCTAGTCTGAAGACCACACTTTGAGAGGCAAGGTTCTAGAGGCTTTGCCAGCTGGACCAGAGCCCTCCCACCATATTTAGCAATTCTTTCTTGTCCCTGGTTTCCCCAATCAAGCAATTTGAAAAATCATCCCCTTTATCAACGTTTGCAAAGACCCTTTCCTCTCTGTGCAGCTATCTCCAAATGCCACCTATTCCCACCCCTTAGGCAGCAACCACCAGCCATCAGGAAGCTTTCTCTAACTTCTTCCATTATTTTTTCATCTCCTTTTGTCTTGGATTTCTTTGTCACTATAGATGTGGTTCTACAGATTACAGAACTCCAAATGCTCCTTTGAAACAACAGACTAATTGCTCTATTGCATAGTTCAGTACTAATGTTTATGCTGTGGGGAAACCAAATGCACCCATGTCTTTTCACACTTGCTGATTTTTATCCTGAGTTGGGCCAGATACAGCGACTCTCTCTATTATAAAGTATTTGGCTACCAGGTTCTAGAAATACATTTGTTTTGATTAAAATCAAGTCAGTAAATAACACAAAAATGGGCAGCAGTAATTGGCCACAGCTCTGTCTTAGTTCCTCCTAAAACTGGGGTATTTCACAGGAGGATTTAAAATAGGGCTCCTTTAACCCCTGCTTCCTGCAGTTCTTTCAGTGAGTCAGAATTTTCCAAAACTTATATGAAGACTCATCCCTTGACTCCAAGTACTAAATCTGAAAAGGAAATTTGGCGATCCAGATAAAAATTAACTTTCCCATTTAAGAGAGCCTGAAGAAAAAAGCTGGGGGAGAAAGAAGTCCTCATTTTCTGTAGTAAAAGAAAAATATTCACACAATTTTTCAGGTTGGCCTAGATTAATAACTCATAATCTGAAGATATTGGCTTCTGTTGAAGTGAATATCAGGATTTATTGACCTGCGAAGTAAATATTAACAGAGGTGAAAGTGAGGTTAATAACAAACCTCAAGGGATAATACATCTTCATATTTGCTGAAATAAAAAGTCAGCCTATGTATTCCTCATACATACATTCAAAAACCTCTTTAACCAAAAAGCTCTGGAAATCTCTTTGCTGTGACAGCTTGCTCAAATGTATGGCTGAATTTCCATTTGTATTAACATTCCCTGAGCACTAAGGCAGCCAGAAAAGCAAAACATGCATTGCTTCCTTTGAGGATCATCAGCAGCCAATCAAAGGGGAGCTGCTTATTTACATATGCGATCTGATTGGAAGAGACTGAGCCTAACCAGCGTCTCATGCTAATCAATTTCACTAATGTAGGCAGTGTATGGATCTGACCTACACTAATATTCAGCCACCTAATAAGCCCATCTTTTCTGCACATACAAAATAAAAACATTCTAAACTACTAACTTTACACAAATCCAAATAAATATGCTCATTGTCACCCACAGCATACTATATAAACTAATGTTTGATAAGAATTTTTTTTTTAATAGGAAATGTAGGCTCCTACCTGTAATCCCAGCACGTTGGGAGGCTGAGACGGGAGGCTCACTTGAGGCTGGGAGTTTGAGATCAGCCTGGGCAATATAGTGAGACCCCATCTCTACCAAAAAAAAAAAAAAGTGAAAATTAGTCAGGAATAGTGGCATGTACCTATAATCCCAGCTACTTGGGAGGCTGAGGTAGGAGGATCCCTTGAGCCAAGGAGTTTGAGGCTACAGTGAACTATGATGTGCCACTGCACTCCAGCCTCAGTAATGGAGCGAAACCCTGTCTCAAAAAAAAAAAAAAAAAAAAGAAAAAAAATACAAGTTTACATGAACAAAGTTAAGAGATAGCTATTGTACCAGATGGTCCATGTGCTGGAATTCTACTTATTTGTTCCATGCCATTAGACAAATCACTTGACTGCTCTGTGCTTCAGTTTCCTCACCTGTAGAATGAGGATAACAATAGTGCCTACTTCGTAAGATTGTTGTATAAAGTAAATGAGTTAGGACATGCAAAGTACATTAGAGGTTGTTCAAAGGGACATATAAATTGGTTGCTTCTTTGTTTGTTTTTGAATCAGAGATCTCACTCTGTCATCCAGACTGGGGTACAGTGACATGATTACGGCTCACTACACCCTCCTAGGCTCAGGCGATCCTCCTGTCTCAGTATCCCAAGTAGCTGGGACTAAAGGCATGTGCCATCACACTCAGGTATTTTTTTTTTTTCTGTAGAGATGAGGTCTTGCTACGTTGCCCAGGCTTGTCTCAAACGCCTAGGCTCAAGCGATCCTTCTGTCTCAGCCGCCCAAAGCCCTGGGATTACAAGCATGAGCCACTGCGCCCAGTCCATATAAATATAAATATATATATCTAGGAGAAAGGGACCTTTAAGATCATGTTAAGTCTCAAACCTTTGTGGGCATCTAATCTACAGTTTTCTCATGGTTAGTCTGAACCATTGACTCTTACATGTTGATACTATCATTGTTTGCTTAAATTTAAATGTAGTTGCCAACACTTAAAATGCAGAAGTCCGTGTAAAATAATAAGGATGTACAGCTTTTCTTGCAAAAACTTCAGAAGACACATTCATATGTGAACTCTATTCTCAGAAGCCCCAAATCGAGTGGTACGAAGGGAGCGTTGCCTGCTGCAGCAGGGGCTTTTCTTCATTTTCACATGAGTTTGCCCTTGACCACACTCCCCACCCCTCACTGTAACTCCTCCTATTTTGCCACCTACCTGGTATTATTCCATCAACACTGTTGCTTTTCCTGTAATAGAATAAAAAATAAGAAAATGTATCCTCACACTCATGTCTTTTTCAAAAATAGAAAACAGAAACAAAGACCGAGAGAGACACATGTTTCCAGAAAAATGTGAGCCAGACTTGCTTTTTCAGAACATAAAGAGGATTTCTGGGTTGAATATAATGGTAAAGTGCTTCTGTAGCAGAAGAGTACAGCGTAAACCTCCACTAGGAAAACAAACCATGAAAAGAACCATGACTGCATGACTGGTATATGAAAAGATGCCTGATGAAAAGCTTAATGATCTGTAAAAGAGACTGAAATTTCAACACAGTTGTTTTTGCAACTGTGAAGCAAATAAGTGGTGATGCTGTGATATGCAGGGATGAACACTTTTATGTTTCTGTCACCTGCCCTGTCCACACAGGTATTTGTACTTCTGACTCTTGGTCTAAACCGACTTATCATTGTATAAATGAAGAAACTGAAGTCAAAGAAGTTAAGGGATTTGACTAATTAGAGGTAGAGGAGAGACGTGACCTGGGTCTCCTGACACCACTCTCTGCCCTTTCTGTCACTCAACATAATTGTAAATGGCTGCCAGTGTGACTTCATGGTGACACTCAAAATGAATACACATCCTCATGTGAATTGAAGCCCAGCCTTCTCTGCTTCTTATGAGACCATAGAGAGAGACATTGAAATTCTCTGAGTCTAACTTTCCAGTTAGGAAACACAAATCCCAGTGCTAAAATTATAATTGTCCAAGGTATTTTCAAGATGGAATAAAATGTTTGATCTGCTGGTTTCAGCATCAACAGGCCATATAAATGAAGTGCACACTTATCCAAGGTCTTTATTGCCAAAATGTAAATGTTAAGAGTAGAAATATAAAAGGAACACTTAGACAGTAAATATGCATTTGGTGACATGACATCTCATAGGTTGCCAGAAATTTCTTCATTTTTCTTATCTCAATACAGTGGAACTAGTCATTTCTTTTGAAGAAAATGCAGCATTGCTTAATATCCTACTTTATCTTGGCCAACTCTCTGATTCATTCTAATTTTATTTTATTATCTAATTTTCCCCCAAGTCTATGAACCCACTGGTCAGACATCTTCAGAAAGAGTGCATGAGACATGCCTGAAACTATAAAATAAGAACTTGGACAAACTTTAAAAAAAAATGAAACTACACCCTTCCATGGAGACTGATATGCAATTTATTAAAGACAAAGACAACAATGTTCATTAATATCTACAATTATTCACTCAAATGCTTTCAGTTTTTTCTAGCCTTTGCTGCTCCCTTTTTAGCCAATGGCTTTCCTAAAAGAAGAACTAAACATTCTTCTTCTATCGCTTATTTTATTTTTGGTGAGGTGATTTTGTTTTGTTTTAAGATTTTTTTTTTTTTTTTTTTTTTTTGAGTTGGAGTCTCACTCTGTTGCCCAGACTGGAGTGCAGTGGCCGCTCCCAGCCACCGCAGCCTCGACCTGCTGGGCTCCGGCGATCCTTCCGCCACAGCCTTCTGAGTAACTGGAACTACAGGCGCGCGCTACCACGCCTGGCTGATTTTTGATTTATTGTAGTGATAAGGTCTCGCCAAGTTGCCCAGGTGGGTCTCAAACCCGCGGGCTCAGGCAATCCACTCACCTCAGCCCCCCAAGGTGCAGGATTACAGGCTGAACCACCCAGCCTGGCTTGTTTTAAGATTTTAACTGATTTGTTTCTTCAGTGTTTACGCCTTCTCTCTCTCCCCTCTGGCTCTCCTTCAGGGTGATGATTGCTTTAACAATCCCCCCAAAGGAGGAACCCACTGCCTCTAGGGTGGGCATTGCTTAAAAGGTGAATATTGGTTTTCAGACTCAGTTTCCCAAATCCTAAAGTATTCAAGAACTTTTCTGGTCAAATACCAAGAGAAAGAGTCTGAGGAAAAATACTGAGAGAGAGCGAGAAAGGGAGAGAGGCCATCTTGAGAGAGTTAAGGAGAGAAGATGTGAGATAGGAGGGACATTAAAGTCCTGAAAATGGGGTTTGGTACCATTTCCTGGGCAGAGATCTGGGAGTAATCAAGACAAGACGAGGGTGGGGCTGGAATGGGGTATGTGAGGAACGTCAAGGTGGCTGAGATGTCCAGCTTGCCTCAGAATTCCAGGCTGCCCGTTTGAGGCCACAAGAAGCAGAGACCTTCAGACCTGATCATCAGGAGAGAGGACATCCCAGCATGCCTCAGTGTAGACCGATGACAAAGACGCAGTGGTACAGTTCCACCACTTCATTCACTCCCAGTGCCTAAGCACTAAGTAATCTCCCATGAATTACCACCCTTCGTGGAGGTTAAGCTCCAGGGAAGGGGATGGGAAACACCAAAAAAAAAAAAAAAAAAAAAAAAATTGGAAGAAAGGGGGAATAGTTGAATCAAAATAATAATTAAGTTGTTGGGGGGGTTGATTGATTTTTTTTCTGCATATCTGTGTTTGTTACCTGAGATCGTGAACTCATGTAAGGGCAAAATTTAAGCGCCAGGGATATTTTGACATGAAGTCAGGGAAGATAGCCCCCTGATATTCAGTCATCAGCTTACCCTCCTTTCTTTTTTTAAATAATTATTTTATTGTTTTTTTTTTTTTTTTTTTTTGGGTTGGAGTCTCACTCTGTCGCCCAGACTGGAGTGCGGTGGCCGCTCCCGGCCACCACAGCCTCTACCTGCTGGGCTTTGGTGATCCTTCCGCCTCAGCCTTCCAAGTAGCTGGAACTACAGGCGCGTGCTACCACACCCGGCTAATTTTTTGATTTATTGTAGAGATGAGGTCTCACCAAGTTGCCCAGGCAGGTCTCGAACCTGCGAGCTCAGGCAATCCACTCACCTCAGCCTCCCAAGGCATGGGATCACAGGCTGAGCCACCGAATCCGGCTTATTTTATTTTTAAAATGTGGGGTACAAATGAGGGTTAGGTACCTATGTGGTCATGATACAGATAAAGTGTGGGTACTCTTACTGATGTTATATGCCTCCCCTTCCCTGGCAGTGTTCCACTACTGCTAATCCCTTTCTTATGGTATTATGATAAATGTTCAGGGTTCACTTATGAGTGAGTACATGTGGTACTCGAATATTTGTTTCTGTGATAAATCACTGAGTATTATAGACTCTAAATCCATTCCCAAGTTTACCCACCTTTCAATAACTCTAAAATCCCCTTAAGAAAACCGGCTTTCCCACCACTGACCTGGCACACGAACCGCAAAGCCCTCATCTTTGTCTCCTCCATTTCTTCCATTCGACAACCCACTTATCACTAAGTTCTCATTCCTCCTCAACCCTATGGTTGCTAAGTCCTGCAGATTTCTCAGTGCTCCGGCCTGTCCCCTCTTCCCTCTCCTTCCCCCCACTGTTCTCAGCCAGGCCTTCACCATCTGTTGACTCACCTATTGTCCTAGACTTCTGACTTGTCTCCTGGTTTCTTCTCTTGTCTTCCTGAGTCTGTTCTCTGTGTAACCTACAGAGAAATGTACAATTCAGATAGGCCCATACCATTCTGTTTAGCATCCTGTATTGTAGCTCCCCAGGTATCCATTTCGCTCCTGTCCCTCTGAGCCCTCCCTGATCTCTCTGCAGTCTCGGTTTTCTACCCTCATCTCCTGCCCATAGCTACCCCACTCCCACTAGGCTGCTTCTCTCCTCAGTGCTTTGCTTGTGTGAACCCTGTGCCCCAAAATATCCGCCCGGGCCTGTTCTTTGTCTCCTTTCCCACCAGGCCAGCTCTTGCTTATCCTGTAAGACTCAGAAATCCTAGCTTCCTCTAAATATTTGACCAGCTGCTCCAACAGATGGATTAGCTGCCCCTCCCTAATGCTTCCTTTCACCCCTTCACACCCACTGGATTGCTTTCTAAGCACCCATTTATGTGTCTGTCTCCCACACTGGAATATATGAGCTCTGCCAGGGCAGAGACCACGCCTGACGCATTTCTTTATTACTAGAACCCAGCACAGTTTCAGGTTAATGGAGGGGCCCAAATAAATTTTGGTTGGATGCATGGTAGATGAAATACACACACACACACACACACACACACACACACACACACACACACACACTCACACATATATATCTCTCTCTGAGGGATTAAGGGTTTGTACTGGAAGATATAACTCCTAGACTAGCTTATGTCCTAGTTGAATTGTTATACGTGCCTGCCCTGAAAAAAGCGAGGCTTACGAATTTAAAGAACTTGGATAAAGGATGCGTACATTTGAAGCACAAAAAGAAACTGGAGCATAGCATAAGGTTATTCACAGAAGCAAAAAAAGGAAAAAGAAAAGAACACACAGATAACTAGTGAGATGTGAAAGTAATGACAGAAAGGGGAAAAGAAACACATTTATTGACCATTTTGAACAGCTAGCCAGTTAAGTGTGAGATGCTTGAAGTATGTGAACTTATTTTATTGTCACAAAAGTCCTTCTTAGGTGGTATCATCGTCCGCTAAAAGCGAGAAAACTGAAGGTGAAGGAGTGCAAGTAACATATCCCTGTTGTAACACAGTAACCCCAAATCTGAGAGGGCTTGTGCGTAATGTTTACCTGTTCCAAAGAAGTCACCCTGAAGCCCAGAAGGGAAAGACATTGGTTTATTAAAACTTACAGGAGATGTCTAGGTATGGTGGCTCAGCCTGTTATCCCAGCACCTTGGGAGGCCAAGGTGAGAGGATTGCCTGACCCCAGGGTTTGAAACCAGCCTAGGCAACTTGGTGAGATCTCATCTCTACAATTAAAAAATAAAATAAAAAAATAAGCCAGGCGTAGTAGAGTGCGCCTGTAGTTCCCGCTACTTGGAAGACTGAGGCAGAAGGATTGTGAGCGTGCCACTGCACTGCAGCCTGGGTGACAGAATGAGACTCTGGCTCAAAAAAACAAAAACAAAAACAAAACTTACAGGAGGCACTGATGGCAGCAGGTGGGTGAAGAATCTACACCTCAGGGCACTATGTCAAGCAGTTTTATAATCAAAGCAATCAAGCTAATTATTCAGATTCCTGTACAGTGAGTACAGTTACATTGACTGAGTGATGACTTCAATGTTTTCAGCTATGCTTGGTCACCTGCATAACTCATTGCTGGGAATATGCATACCCATCAGAGATAGCCTTGGTCAGAGGCCACTCCCCAAGGGAGTGAGCAGGAAGAAGCCAGGTATAAAGGGAAACAGTCTATGTCCCTACAAACTTCACACTAGAGCAAACAGGTAACAAGAGAGGAGATTTGAGCCTAGGTCTTTGCGATACCAACACTGATATCTATTTGGCCACACTACGTTGCTTCTAAAGATATACATGAGGAATTTTGCTTTTTTCCAGTTTATTCTGGGAAGACAAGGAAGGAACTAGAAGGCCACAATCATTATCTCCTGATATTCTAATAATGATAATAATAGCAAACACTTGCATCGTAAAGAAAATGCACCATACTGTTTTAAGTACTCTAGGTATGCGGCCCATCTAATCACCTCACAATCCCGAGTGAGATTCTGCTGTGAGTCTCCTTACTGTCTAGATAGTAAACCGAGGCTCAAAGAGTTCACAAACTTGCCCAAACCAAACAGATAGTAAGGGGCAGATCTGGGGTTCAAAATCAGGCAATGTGGGAGCCGACTGGACGCCCTTAGCTATTCTGTCTCTAAACATCCCCACATGGGACACAGGAAGAAGATAACCAGAAGAACCTGGAAGCAAAGGTTTCACTACAACTTTATGAAAAACAGAGGTTTGTATCAGCACCTCATTATACAGATGACCTTCACAAGACCTTCAACTTGAGGCACCATTAGATTCAGGGAAAAGGCTGCAAGTCATACCATTATATCATAAATTAGACTTCTAGTTCCTGCAGATACACTGTGATAAATTAGGCTTTATTTATGAAAAACCATTAGAATCAATAAAAATACCAAAATAATCACAAGAATACATGAAAGAAACACATAAATGTAAGATCTTGGTGTAAACGTTTCTTATGTTAAACACTTAACATAAGTTTTGTTTCTGCATGTACTAGTCTTGTTGAAGGTTGTTAAAACAGGAATCAATGAAGTTTGGATTGAAGATAAATTATTTTTTCTAGCAGACTTCCCTGAAGCGAACATAGGCATATGTCACTGCTCTAGGCATCTTAGGCTTGAATTCAAAATTAGAGTGATTTGTCTCAAAATATTTTATTCTAATTCAATGTAAATGAATAGGAAATCTTAGCATAGTAAGAGCTGGGAGAAACAGTTTCCACAGTGTCGTCTTTTTCAATGTTCTTTTGCTTTTCTATTTCAATAGGTCCTTTTACAATGACCTCTACCTGATTTGTCCAGTAATACTAATTATTACAGTCATTACCAACTCCCTTCTTGGCTTTGGTATCTTGGATTCTGATATGTACTGCTAAAAAATCAGGTATTTTTATTGATGTTACACCATTATTTTAGAATCCAAATAAATCTGAAAATTATTTGCATATTGATTGCATACATAAAAAGTTCTCCACTGCATTCAGTTTTTTGTATTAAAAATAAAAACCCCAGATTCCTCAAGAAGAAGAAAATGACAATTGATACAGTAAAGTTTCATTTACAGTAATCATTCTGATCTGGTTCAAAGACTTTCTGTACAAGAGGTGCATATACATCTGACAGTTTTGAAATTGGAACAGGTAACTCCGCTTCAAGTATCTAGCGACACAAGATAAAACCAAAGAAGAGACACAAATGAACCAGAAATATTTTCTTCAGACAAAAAAAACCAACTCTCTCTGAGAGTGCACATGAATATGATTTCAGTGCCTGAATATTGTTCAAAAGTTCCCCTCAAACAGGAGAAACAATTATGCAATTATTTGAAGATGAAGAATTTTCTTTCCCATATTCCCTGATCAGAACACACAAGCAGCATTCCGGCAGCTAGAAAAATCTGCAAAAAATGCTCTCAATTATGATATTAATGCACACACTGCCTTTATTTTGTTTCATTTTGAGATTTAATTTTTTATTTTTTTAAAAAGTGCAAATTATATTTTTAGATTTTTATGATTAATCATCAGTTCTTCTTTCTCATGTAATACAAGGGAGAACCCCCTCAAAAAAAGTAGGAATTATTTTTTGGAGGACAGGCTCCTCATAGGAGAAGATTCCCCAGCTAGGTAAGTATTCTAGGAACCCATCGGAATCAGTGTGCCAACTAGTGTTGTTGTGAGAGGCTGCATAGTGGAAGAAATGTCCAGAGTTGTGGCAAACAGGTTGACTGATTCTTCCACCATGACAACACATCTGCCCACAGTGCTGAGTGATCAGCAGTTTTTGACCAAAAATAGCATAATCCCCATGTCCCACCCTTCCTATTAATCTGATCTTGCCCGGAGCAATGTTTTTTGTTGTTGTTGTTTCCCTAAATGGAACAAAAGTCCTCAAAGGGAAATGTTTTGCCAATGTAGCAGAGGTGAAACAAAAAATAGCAGAAGCACTAAAAGGCATCAAAATTGATGAGTACAAAAACTGTTGTAAGCAGTGGAAAAGGCATCTTGATAGGTGTGTTGCATCAAATGAAGGTGACTGAAGTTTAAATATGTAAGAATAAATACACAATTTTTAATAAATAAATTCCAGTTTGGGGGTCCACCTTGTATGTTTTAGAATAATACTTTATTAATTCTATCTGTTAATGTGAATTTAGCATTTATACTTACAACAAATTTAAAATTTCTAAAAATTTTAACATGTGATTACTTGGTTTTGTGCTGGAAATGTGTTTCTATTCAGCTGCTGATTTTAAAAATTATTTTATGCTTTGGGAGGCAGAGGTGAGAGGATTTCCTGAGCCCAGGGGTTCGAGACCAGCCTGAGCAGCATGGCAAACCTCGTCTCTACAGTAAATTTTAAAAAATTAGCTGGGTGTGGTGGTGTGAGCCTGTGGCTCCAGCTACTTGGAAGACTAAGGTGGATGGATCACCTGAGCCCAGCAGGTTGAGGCTGCAGTGGCCGTGAGGGTGCCACTGCACTCCAGCCTGGGTGACAGAGATTCCAACAAAAAAAAAAACTATTTTATGAATCCTAAGCATGCTTTAAAAAAATAGCAATAATGTCAGTATTATGAAAGTTAATTACCAAAATGCTATAATTTTCAATCAGCAAAAGAAAATTTATACACATTTTTTCTTTTTATTTAAGAACAAAAAATGAGCCGAGCTCGGTGGCTCAGCTTGTAATCCCAGTGCTTTGGGAGGCTGAGGTGAATGGATTGCCTTAGCCCGCGGGTTCGAGACCCGCCTGGGCAACTTGGCGAGACCTCATCTCTATAATACAATTTTTTAAAAAAAGAAAAATAGCCGGGCGCGGTAGCGCACGCCTGTAGTTCCAGCTACTTGGAAGGCTGAGGCGGAAGGATCGCTGGAGCCCTGCAAGTCAAGGCTGCGGTGGCTGGGAACGTGCCACTGCACTACAGTCTGGGTGACAGAGTGAGACTCCAACTCAAAAAAAAAAAAAGAACAAAAAATGACTATAAAGTGAGACTATGCTTGCAAATAAAGCTACTGTAGGCCTCCTGTATGTCATTTAGCATTAAATTATACTATCTCTTTATAGAACAATTTCTCAAATTTTAATATGCACAATAGTCAACCAAGGAGCTTATTGAAATTTGAGTTCTAATTCAGGAGGTCTGGGCGAGGGCCTGGGATTCTGCAAATTTTTACAAACTCCCAGGTGATGTTGATGCTACATGTTCAGGGACCACACTGTGAGTAGCAAAGCTCTTCTAGAATCTATCACATCCCTCAGGGTGGGATCAGTCATCTGCCATTGAGTGTTAGAGATTGCCACCAGGTGGGCTTGCCTTAACCTCTGTGATTTGAATGAATGGAAGGTAAGATGGGTGGAATGATCCTGGAATTAAAAATTGGCAGAAAATTAGAATTTACATGAAATAAAACAGAGTTATAGATTCATATGAGGGGAGATCTAGGAAACACTCTGCATGACTGAGAATATTTTCAGCGAATTCCTTCTTCCAGTGAAAATCCCTGAAAGAACACAGACGGAGAGCCAGAGCTTTACCCTGGGATTCCTCGCTGTTCTTCCACTCTCAAGAACAGAACACCTGAATTCGCTGTTTACTTTGCCATCTGCTCATTCAGGATGCTCCTCATGACTGTGCCAGCCTAGGTCAGGTGACCCTCTTGTGTGCCTGCATGGTGTCCATGCCTCTCTTTGATGACTCTGATCTCACAGCATCATAACCATCTGTTTGCTCACCTGTATCTCCCCTTTAAACCTGGAGTTCCCCAAGGTCATGGGTTGCTCATGATTGTCTGCTGTGTATATGGCACTTAGCGCAGTATCCAATCTTTGGTTGACACTGATCATTAAGTATTTGGTCAGTAAATGAATGAGACCTTGCAGAGATTTCTTAAACTCTCTGAATCCCTTTTTTGTTGTTTTTGTTAAATTAAGGATGGTCTGAAACAGAATGAATCATAGCTATGCTCCTATTGCAACTCACCTGGTTTTCCATTTTGCTTTGACCTCTATGTTGAGAAGGTAGATTTTAATGCCTGCCCTGTATACCAAGGCTCTGTTTAACCTACATGGCACACAGTGGGCTTTCTGATGTGATGCAGTTCTTGTTCCTGGATTAGGGAGCAGACTTCACCCAAGCAATGACAGCAGAGAATCTCCTACTTTGTTCTATGTCTTCATTAAGCTCTTTCAGGTGGTGAGGAAATGATGCGCTCAGATTACCTCAGGGAATCAAGTTTGTTGTAAGGAAGCAAGGGATGTGAGGAAGTCAGAAACCTTCCTTAGCAGTGGTGCAGGCACTCTGGTTCCTGAGTTTTCCCAGTTGGAACAGCCTACCGGTAACATGGCAATGTTCATAGTCACTCAGGATGCAGCAGAAACTCCAACTCAATCTCTGTAGTCCTCTATGGAGAAGCCCACAGCTCCCTAAAGCTTTCACTGTGTGCTTTGTCAGTGGCAAGGGCAAGAGGTTCCCGTGGCACAAGGGAAAGCCTCTGTATGCAGGATCACCAGGCAGTCAGGGACACTGTCATTAAATTAAATTAGAAATCCTGTGATGAGATATGGGACAAAGAGCCCACTCTATGGCCTTTCAGATTTCAATGGTTCACTTTCTGATTCGCGGCTTCCTCATGCCATCCCTTGTTCCAACCAACAGGAGTCAGAAAGGTGCTTTCCTGAGTATTTCAAATGTCATCATATAGGCCAATTCACCCTATACATGTCGCAGTTTTGTAGGAAAGAGCAGTATCAAAGGATGGTACAGAGGTAGTCTCTGGGGTCCCTAAGTGCTCAAATTCTTTAACTAGACATTAAGATACTACACTTTCATTTTGATAAAATTGTGTAAGTCTGTTAGGGACAAGTTACTTACTAAGGATGGCCACAGCATTTCAGTGTCTGTGTTGCATTTGGTTTATGATCACAGCATTGCCAGGATGTACACTTGTGATTATTGTGGGCTAATGACAGGAGGTAGAGACCATTGACATGGAAATGCTAATAATTCCTCCTTGCCAAGTAAACGCTGGAGAACTTCATGATCTGTACAAATTGGGGTTTTACAAAAGTTCTATTAGAGAAGAGTGGTGGAAAGTTGGTCCTTCCCACGGCATCGTGTAACATAGGCTATGTCAGATATGCAAGGCAATCTGCGCAATTTCACAGTTACATATTTACTTTGAGATCGGCAATTTAGTTCCAGCAAAGCAGCATCATCCATCACATTGAATTTATGTTGTCAGTTGGAGTTTTTATAGTCTCATACTTTTAAAAATTTAATTTGTAATTTGCTTTGGTTTCATGCCATTTTAAGAAATATAAGCATAGGCCGTTTATCAATGCTTTTAGGTTTATGCGTGTGTGTGTGTGTGTGTGTGTGTGTGTGTGTGTGTGTGTGTGTGTGTGTGTAAAGCATTATAAATGCAGCTTAAGCCAAGATTGGAAGCTAAGAAAACTTTTCCTTCCTAAGAAACCATCACATATTAGTCAAGCTTGAGAGACAAGGGGCATCCCTTTTCGAGAGGTTAACCCCTTGGTTTCAAATATATTCTCCATGAAGCAACAGAAGGAGGCACATAGCTGACTTCAGATGAAGGCATCCTTTGTAGGAGACAGTACTGGTGCTTCTCCCAGATTCCCTTTATTAGGCCAGTGCCCTGTCTCTCAGCTACTGTGAATGATGGCTGCTAAGGGCTCGTGGCTGCCCCCTTCTCTGGAGAATTGGTGTCAGACAAAAGGGAACTCGCATGAGAGAATGCACTTTCCCCTCCCAACTGAGGACTCTCCACAGCCATTGACTGGCTGACTTAAGGGTACAAAAGGCTAGGCCTCTTGACTCAAGGTGGGCTCATCTCGGTTACAATTTATGTCCCAAAGCTCCCTATGAGATCAACAAAAGCTAAACTCCAGATGAGATCACATCCTGCCTAGTTTCTTTTCTTCTTTACTTTCCTTGCTCTTTCTTCTGACAGCATACCCCAACATGCACCCAAATTTCTGTCTCTGATTCCAGGGAATCACAACTAGGACACCTTTCTAAAACCTACTTGGCACTAAGATAGGGCCTGCTGTTTGGTCACAAATGAATGATCTGTGGAAATGGTTTTTCTTCTCTCTCCATTACCATAATAAAAGAGAGACAAGAGGGGCCTCCCCCACCAAAACAGAATTTATTTATAAAAATTGTGCATTTATTCTTACATGCTTAAATTTCAGTCACCTTCAAAGAACTTTCCTCTTGATGCAATTCACCTAGCAGACACTTTTCCACTGCTCAAAACAGTTTTCAAACTCATAGGTTTTGACACTTTTTAGTGTTTCTGCTGCTTTTTGTTTCACCTCTTCCAAATTGGCAAAACGTTTCCCTTTGAGGACTTTTTTCATCAGGGGAAATACAAAAAAGTCACTCGGAGCAAGATTGGTTGAATAGGGAGGGTGGAGCATTGGGGTAAGGCCGTTTTTGGTTAAAAAATCTGCTGACCACTCAGCAGTGTGGGCAGGTGCACTCGTAAGTCACCCATCATGAAACAGGCAAATGAGTTGAAGGAACTTCCAAAAAAAAACTCACTGAAGCCAAATGCAGCCTCTCACAACAATGCTAGCTGGTACACTGACGCAGATGGGTTCCTAGAGCACTTCCCTAGTGGGGAATGCTTGTACTACAAGGGACCTTCCCTCCAAAAAATCATTCTGGGTTTTTTGGGGTACCCCCACATACATCTCATTCTCCAGAACATGTTTTTAAAAATCTCCAAAAGAAATTTGACTACCAAAAAGCTCAGGAAGATTGAATATGAAGATTTCTGACTTAAAGTTTGTGTGAAAATCTAAAAACCAAAATGGTTACTTTTAAGTATTTCTAAATCTCTAAAACCAAATGACTCCTTTCTGGATGCAATTATGAGAAACTTCCATTGGATCTGTGAAATCAACATCCCCCCAGGCACTCATTTGCTTACAGTAAAGCGCACAGCTTTTGGACCCTGGAACAAATATACATGCAACAAGTTGTCTGCCATTGTCCATAGTGACCAGCTCTCTCTATTGGCTAGAAGCAACTTAGTCTCCAAGTATAGAAAATGTAGTCCTGCATGCACTCTCATTATAAAATGTCTCATTTCATCATGCTTATAGAAATAAACATGTTTACACTTCTTATTGTATCTTTACCAGCCTTCTTCACCCACCCCCTCTCCTAGAAGAAAAATAGAAGAAACTCATGCAAGTTAAACTGAGTTAATAATAATAGCCATAGGGACCAGCTTTTGAGCACTTACTTACTATGTGTTCACCTATGGTACAAAGAGCTGAATCATTGCTATCTTATTTAACTCTCACAACTGTCCTATGAGGTGAATACTGTGTACATTCCAAGTTAGGGTTAATTTTTCTCATGTTACAAGCAGTCTGGAGGTAAACTGACTGTCTCTGTGTAGCAGTTTCATGAAATCATCAATATCCCAGAATCTTTCCATCTTTCTCTTCACCATCCTAGGTATTTTGCTTTTACCCTAACAGATATGATGTGGCTGATGCATGTCTAGGCACCATGTCTGTGATCCAGGCACAGAGAACAGAGCAGAAACCCTGTCTCTTCTTTGGTATTGATTTATTTTAGGAAGGCAAGTCCTTTTCAGGGATTTCTACCTCCATCTCATGGATGAGAAATGTGAAACTTGGCCACCCTAGATGCAATGAAGCTGGGGGTTTGGGTATCTCACCTTCCAGCTATCATAGAAGCATTTCTAACTAAAATTGTATTTATTAGAATAAATCACATCTTGGATTGCCAGGGATAATCCTGGTTTACACTGGTAGCACTCACATAATCATTCATAGGGTTCCTTTTAGCCTCCAGTGCCTCGGGATGATAAATTATATGGTTAACCTTTCTGTAACAGAGCTGGAAACGGAAGTGTTGAGCAAACCAAACTTTAGTATCTGTTGTACTCCAGCAACCAAAATAATTGAAAATCAATGTAAATCTCAATTTACAGTCTTCATGGAAACACCAAAGGAGTGTATATTTATAACACTTTCAAATTTTCCTTCTCATTTCTCTTGCTGTCAATATATCACACATGCATGGCTGATGCCCTAAAGTGCTTCTCTTCTTCCACTGTAAGATTCAGAAAAGTCCTCTTTCTAACTCAGTCTGTGTAACCTCCCTTCTCTCTTCTTCCAACCCCTGTCTGGCCCAGGCCTTTGACATGGAGTTCACTTGGCTTCTGTGCTTGGTTCACTGTTCCCCTTGCCCTATTCCATGGTAAAGTGAACTCTGCTGCACCTCCCAATCCCACCTCCCAATGAAGAAGCATTGTTTGTTTGTTTGCCCCCTTTGCTATTGACAACCCTCTTGTAACAAGGTGAGAGTCAATCTGAAACCAAGAAGGGAAGGGGCCAGGAGAAGAGCCCTGAGATCCTGATTGTCCTGTGACTAAAACGCATACTAGCCATGGAGTTCCAGAAATGTGAGGTAATAAATATTCTTCAAGCCCATTTGCATCAGACTTCTCTTACTTGTAAGCAAAGGCATCCTAAAAAATACACTGATTTTTTTTTTGTACAACTGAGGAAATCTCAATATCGAGTCTTCTCTCCCTTGACAGTAGTGAAAGGAAGAAGATGGATTTAACATTTTGTAAGTTAATATTTTTAGTTTGATTTCTTATAACTTAATGTATGTTGATTTTGTTCTTGTTAAAAGTGTATAACCAGGACGGGTTAGGTGGCTCAGCCTATAATCCCAGCAGTTTGGGAGGCCAAGGCAAGTGGATTGTCTGAGCCCAGGCAACTTGGCGAGAGCTCGTCTCTACAATAAATCAAGAAATTAGCCAGACATGGTAGTGTGTGCCTGTGGTTCCAGCTCCTTGGAAGGCTGAGGCAGAAGGAACACCTGAGCCCAGCAGGTCGATGCTGGGATGGCCATGAGCGTGTCACTGCACTCCAGCCAGAGTGAGACTCCAACTCAAAAAATAAAAATAAAAAATGTATAACCAAAAAGCACAATTTAACTTTTTGTTTTGCTTTGTTTTTTAACAATTGCGGGCAGGAGCCCTTTAAGAAATTTGGGGAAGGAAGTAAATATCCTAGAAAATGGATAGAAAGGAAGTCAATGTCCTCTCACGTGGATAGACATCTGCCATTCTATGCTAAGCCATTTAAAAATCAAAGCCAGTGCCTCACTAAGCTGGTGGTGGTGCTGGAGAATGGTCCCTTAAGTCTCCTTAATGAGGGGAAGAAAGTCACGTGTGTACATGACGAGGAGATGTCTTGGGACTACTCAGCCCATGAGGAAAGTAAAGGCAGAACAGAATGGCTGAGACATTCATTTGGCTTCAACAATAAGTCCAGTAAGTGACTCCTTTGAAGGCCAAACGCTTTTACTGGCCCTGCAGGGCTGCTATCATTCACAGAATGAGTGCAGGCCATCCTTCTGATAAAGCAAAGTCATGGAGGGAAAGGGTTTGGTGCCAAGTGACTGCTGGAGACCAGCAGAAGCGTAAACAACAGGGCCCAAGCAGAAAACGCTCATGCCTAACAGATCTTTCTACTATGGACTTTCCCTTTGAAGCCATGACAGCACAGAGACAGAGGGTCAACCTTACAAAGAGCTTTAGGGAATGATTGCTGCAAACTTAGAAAAGACAACCAAAGCTAGGTTGAGGAGTATCTTGTCAGCTCAGGCTACCATACCAAAATACCACAGACTAGGTGGCTTACATAACAGAAATGTCTTTCTCATAGTCTTGGAGGAAGAGAAAGTTCAAGATCAAGGTACTGTCTGTTTCTGTTCCTGGTGAGGGCTCTCTTCCGGTTTTGCAGCCTTCTTGCTGTGATTTCACATGACAGAGAAAAAGACCCGTCTTTTTCTCTTTTTATAGGTGCATTAATCCCATCTTGAGGGCCCACCCTCACAACCTCATCTAACCCCAATTCCCTCCTAAAGGCTCCACCTACAAATGTCATCAAACTGGAGAGTAGGGTTTCAATGTCTGAATTTGGGGGTGACACAGACCCTCAGTCCATTGCAAGCAGGAATAATTACAGTGGGTTTTTGGAAAGTCCATGCCAATCTATATTCATTTACTGTATTTCTTCAAATCTTGTTATTTATCATAATGATATTTGATGCTAAAAACATCACGTGTAGTAATATGTGCTTAGAAGCTTGTGCTAAATTAAAAAAAAAAAAAACAGGCAATGTTGATAGAACCGTCTTTTCTGACCTGTATGTCATTTATACATTTCAGTGGATAGCTTAGCTATAAAACCTATCCACCATAAACCAACGACTGACTATTTCCCTTGGTAGTCTTCAGCTGGCGCAGAACCCGCCCAGTAAATCAGACTCTATTAAAGAATACAGCCATTCTAAAAAGAAAAGGACAAAGGAAGGAAGAAATGAGTAGAGAAAAGTTAGCTGTGGCTAGAGGGGAGTCGGGAAGGAGGAGAAGGAAGGTCAGTAGATAAAAGAGGACGGAACACTCCAGAAAGTAGAAAGACTTATTGTACTAACCTGAGAATGCTGAGAAGATGAACAAAATGTGCACAACCTGCTTTGAACTCCCTGCTCAGGAAAGCAGACGCCATGTAAACATGACATTCTATTCATTGTGTTTCTTACCAGGCACACAAAAAGAGTACTTAGTCATTTCAGTCATTGAACAATGCTCTATTATCAAAATGAAACTAGATTTAAACTATTAAATAACTTCATTCACCCAAAGTACTTGTATATATAGCAAAGCTATTTAAACCGATGAATATAATTTTAAGAGGGATTATTATATTAATTATTTCACATCTGCTATGAGAGGCAATGAGATACTGAATGCAGAAAAGACAGTTAACTGCTTGAATTCCAGGGCACAGAAGAATGATAAAGAATGAAATGTTATTTTAATTTACTGAACACCAGTAACAGGGTCAGTATTGAATACAGGTTTAGAAACCATTCGTGACTAACTGGCTTGTAATCTAAAAAGGCAGAAACAACCTTTTCTAGGAGAAAAAGGCAAGTCTCAACCAGCAGAAGATGGGAAAGTGTTACTTTATTTCCATAGTGTTACTTAAACAAAGCCCACCTTGGTATATATCTGCTAAAAGGACTCATGAAGTCAGCGGTCTTCAGGCAACCAACTTTCATCTCTCACTCTGCATTATGTCTCCCAACTAAAGTGGAAAAGAATAAGGTTTTTATTTTAATAACTAGAGTAAACCTTTGGTAAATTCATAAACAGCCACTAGAAATATTGGCCCAATGATGTGCAGATATTGCCTGGAAACAATCAAGCCTGCTGCTCAATGGCAAAGCTCAGTGTCAAGACCATTTTTCTAATATTTTCTTCCCATGTAATTCTTCCCACTCTCAGCAGTCTCAGGAGAAAAGACTCCTACATAGAGGCATTCCTAGTGTGGTCAGAGTCACCTCTTAATCAGATAGCGTTTTCATTTGATAGTACCCATTCCTGATATGTGTCTAATATCTGTCAATCTCCATATATTTTACCCATTAAGAGGCTGGGCACAGTTCCCAATCTGGCAAGCTTAGAGAACCTAAGTCAACAAGTAAGAGTCAAAAGCCCAGGGAATTAACAGAGATTTGGACTGAGAATTTTAATTCAATAAGTATGGAGTAGCTATTATATGCTATAGCAATAAAAGAATCAGATGAGGTTCCTGCCCCATAGAATCTCTTCTTGAAAGGAGATCAACACACCTTGGTTGTAGGTGAGAAAGAAAAAGCAACTAAGATATAATGAGTATTTAAGATGCTAGGCACTGTTCAGTTCAGTTGCACAAAAATAGCATGAGGTATACATTAATTTCCCCCACGACGCAGATGATACAACCAGAGGCTTAAGGGGTAAAGTCTTTGCCCAAGGTTACCCTGAAGGTAACTAGTGAGAGCCTGATAATCCCCTCAATTTGAAAAGACTCCTCAAGAAATGAGGAGTGGGGAAAGAAAGAGAGAGAGCTAGAGAGAGAGAGAGAGGAGAGAGAGAGAGAGAGAGAGAGAGGAGAGAGAGAGAAGAGAGAGAGAGAGAGAGAGAGAGAGGGAAAGAGGTAATATCAGAAGGAAGAAGGACAAGAAACTCCGACTTATTTCAAGTCCACCACCTTAATCTAGTCAACAGCCCGCCACCTCTTGCTCTGCTGAATCCTGGAAGGTAGGAAGATGATTTTAAAACAAACAAACAAACAAGCAAACTCAAAATCTTAAAGATGTTTGGAGACCCAAAAGCCTTGGGGAAAGCCCAATGAGATGTCAAGATCCTAGCATGAAGGAGAGCAAAAGAAAAGTCTGAGGGTATGTAAAGGTGAGATAATATTTTTCACACATTTTGACTATGACTCACAGTAAACAAACATGTTACCATATAACAACTCAGTACTTGTAAGGCATTTATAGTGGAAACCAAAGATTCATGAAAAAATGGTTGCTATATTAGGGTTCTCCACAGAAACAGAGCCAATAGAATGTATGTGTGTGTGTATATATAATTTTATAATCTAAACAGGCAGAAATAACCCTTCCCAGGAGGGAAAAGCAGGTGCCAACCAGCCAAAGACAGGAAAGTATTTTACTTCTACGGTCTTATTTATACAAAGCTCATGAAAGAAACAGAGATTTCTTTAAAATTGGTTCCTACAATTATAAAAGCTGGCAAGTCCAAAATCTTCAGAATAGGCCAGCAGGCTGGAGATCCTGGAAAGAATTTAAATTGCAGTTTGAGTTCGAAGGCCATCTGTCAGCAGAATTCCTTCTCCTTCAGAGACATTAGTCTTTTCCTTAATGCCTTCAGTTGATTGGGTGAGGCCCACCTACATTACGAAGGGTAATCTATTAAATACTTTACTCAAATCTAATAATTTAAATGTTAATTTTATCTTAAATCTCTCTCTGTATATATCTTCACAGCAACATTCAGACATGTTTGACCAAATATCTGGTACCATGGTCTAGCCAAATGGATTCAAAATTAGCCATCAAAGTTATCCTGTGTGTGATACACTCTGATATTTTTCATTCAATTATATTCTATTTTTTTTAATTGTTTTTTTCAATAAGGGTTGCAAACTACTGAATTGACTTCATAACTTGCTCCAAGGATTCATTTTGAAAGTCTAAAACCTACTAGCCTAGGAAGCTGTCTGAAAAAGCCTCATAGACTTCCTTGTGCAAAGTCATGGGGCAGGAGCAGCAAAAATGTGCTCTTGTGCTCAGAAGGTATGAGAAGGTAGAATTTTCAGAAACCCAAAATGGTGAGGTAGACTGTGTCCCTTGAGCCTGAGAGTGGCAAGGATATGGTTCCAAAAGTTAACAGACTTGAAGAGGTCTTATGCTCAGGTAAAAGAGAAGACAAAAGTGACCACCATGGACTAATAACAGCAGACTAGATAAGAATAAGGACAACTGAATGGACACAGCACACAGATGATGACATCAAGACCGCATGAGCAGATGTTTCCCTGACAGCATCACACGATGTATCTTCTCCGAATTCAGGCTATTCCATACACAGAATAGCATTGCTGAAATGACTGAGATACATTCCGACTGCCCAGTAGAATGGAAACTTGACATAGAAGTTGTTCAGTTATCTATTGTTGCCTGAAAAATCATCCTATACTAGTGGCTTAAAACAACATCAGTCATTTTACTTTTACCCCACACATTTCTGGAACTTGACTGAGCTCAGCAAGGCAGTGTTCATTCTGCTCCCTCCTCTAGCAGCAAGCCAAGAGCGGCTGGGTTAGAGTTGTCTGAAAGCTGGTTTTCTCACATGACTGGTGCCTGGACTGAAAGGTACCATCAGCTGGGGACTAGAACAGCTGAGTCTGCCTGGTCATCTCTCTGTTTCCATATGGTCTCTCCAGTACAGCAGCTTCATGGTAGTTGGAGTGAGAACCCTGGCAGAAGCTGTTCTGCTCTTAGGACTTGAGCTCAGAAACCACACAGCATCACTTCTGCCACATTCTAGTAGCTGAAGCAGTCACAAAAGCCTGCCCAGTCTCATGGGCAAGAGACAGAAACTTGACCTCCTTATGAAGAAAGAGAAAGTCCTATGACAGCATATGGAACAAGAGACATTGTTGAGGCCATTTTTGACACACACACACCTAAAATATGTCCAAAAAATTCACTTAGCAGAAAGATAGATTAATTTCTTGCCAATTGAAATTGATGCTCTGAAATTTGTACCCACCGCCATTTGAGACCCCTTCGCCAAACAGGGACTAAGGACCACGGCTGCAGCTCAATGTCCTCATTTCACAGTTGAGGAAACTAAGATATAAACAGGGCCTGTAACTTGCACAAGATCTCACAGCCAATGTCAAGCAAGGCCCCAACTTAGTTCTCTTCCTAGTCTTTTCCTCTCCTGTCTTCCCACTGGCCTTCATAGGCTCATTTATTGAACAGAGTTGAATAGGCAAGGACACACAGAGTTCTTGCTCTTAACTACCCAGTGATAGCAGAGGAGTCTGCCAGTAAGGGACACACGGCACTCAGACATGGGGAGCCACCTATCAGAACAGACACCAGCCATGAACAACTGGTAAATGGTAAGAAAACCAAGGTAAGAAAACATTTTCTGGCTGGGTAGGGTGGCTCAGCCTATAATACTAGCACTTTGGGAGACTGAGGTGAGAGGAGTGCCTGAGCCCAGGGTTCGAAACCAGCCTCGGCAACTTGGTGAGAACTTGTCTCTACAATAAACCATAAAAAAAATTAGCCGGGCATGGTGGCATGGGTCTGTAGTTCCAGCTACTTGGAAGACTGAGGTTGCAGTAGCCATAAGAGTGCTACTGCACTCCAGCCTGGGTGACAGATACAGAATCCAACTCAAAAAAAAAAAAAAAAAGAAAAGAAAACATTTTCCTCTGTTTAAATCCAAGACCATTCATAGCTTTGGGCTAAAAACCTCAGGTTGAAAATTCACTTGTTCTAGGGGAAAATAAAATGGGTTTTCCTATGTGCTAGCAAAAATACTGTTGATGTTACTCCTTAAATACTTTGAAATACTTTCCCAAGTTAAATCACTTCTACTGAGGAAAAATGATGAATCGATAGAAACTTAATCATGATCAGATGGATTAAATTTTTCTCAATAACAGAGTTTTTGAAAGGAAGGGTAAAGTGTGGCGAATAATTGGTTTCCAGTAGATTTTATAGTGACAATCATTGCTTTTCTGGACTTAAGATTTATCCAGCCCGTTGTTATGGAAATATGGGATGTGGTACCAAATGCAACAGTATAATTTCACTACAAGATTAACCAAAGAGCAATAAAAGCCATAGTTAAAATATAGCACTTTGGTTTTCTATTAACTACAAGAAAGAAAAATGTACACAGGAAGAAATTTACACCGACATCTTTGGTTTCAGTAGGGAAATTCTATCTGACTGCCTCTCCCCTCTGGATGGGCATCTAAGTGAGCAATACTGACTTCACAGAAACTCAGCATATTAGAGCTGGAAACGGTCATTTCATTTTACAGATGATGATGAGACTCTGCAAGAAAAAGTAATTCACTCAGTCACACAGCTGATGGAGCAAGGACCAGAACCCAGGACTTCTGGCCCCAGAGCTGGTACATTGTCCATATTACCATCCACTTAAATCACTTAAAAACATTTACGTAAAAGCATAAGCATAGTTAGAAACTGGAGAGTCCCAAGGAAGAAGGAACTTTCAGAGACATCTGCTCTCTGCATCTCAGCCTCCATCCCCTCTTCTGGCAACAGTCCTTGTTTTTGTTTGACGATGTCAACTTCCCCCACTTCAATCCACCTGGCATTATACCACTAGCCTGAGTGAGGCAGCACTCCTGGTAAGCTAGTCACCACAGTGCAACCCATCTGCCTGTGACTGGCTCATGGATGGGCACATAACCCAATCAGAACCAGTGAAAAACCGTCTGATCTGTTTATTGCTTTTAACTTGAGAAAGTTTCATTCTATTCCTTTTTCAGTTTAGAGAGGAAAAACTGTTAGGTTTGAAGCTGCTGAAGCAATTTTTCTTCTATCGAGAATGAAACCAGAACAGCAGAAGGCAGAGCCAAGGGATGTGAGAAACCACACACAGGAGACATTGTTTGAATACTGGATCCGGTCTTGTCTGAAATTAGCTCTAAGCATGTACTTTATAGTTGCATGTGCCAGTAAAATCCACTTACTCACTCAAGCCAGTTTATGCTGTTTTCTATCACTAGCAATTATAGGACTTCCAAATAACACAAAACCCTAATGATAATTAGACCTATTCTCTACCACAAATAAACAACAACAACAATAAACAAGCAAACAAACAAACAAAAAAAAATCCTGAAGGCAGAAAACTGAAGCAACTTGTGCAATACCATAGAATTTATGTGTCAAACCCAGGCTAAAACCCAGCTCTCTAAACTCCAGGTTAACTGCTCTTATGCTCTGAATTATTAAATAGGGGTGAAGCCTGGGTCAGGGGATGGATCCCTCAAGGAACCATTGTGAGTAGGGCATTCTCCCCAAGTCGCCCAAAGTAAAATAATGATAGCGGAGATCTAAATCCAGGGACAGGACTGGATAACAAATAACAAAACTGAGTCCAGAAGTGAAAATTGATACTGAAAAGATGGAGACATGAATCAAGAGAGAAAAACCACAATCTGATTGGAAACGAGACAGAAACACATAACACGGGGTCAGGATTTGGAGAAGCAAAGAAAGGAGTTCAGATGCTTAGGGACTTCAGAGTTTCTTCATTATCGGTCATGTATTTGTGAAACCAACTAGCATTTTTTTTTTTTTTTTTTCCGGTTGGAATCTCACTCTGTTGCCCAGACTGGAGTGCAGTGGCCACTCCTGGCCACTGCAGCCTCGACCTGCTGGGCTTTGGTGATCCTTCCGCCTCAGCCTTCTGAGTAGCCGGAATTACAGGCACGAGCTATCACGCCCAGCTGATTTTTTTTTTTATTTATTGTAGAGATGAGGTCTCGCCAAGTTGCCCAGGTGGGTCTCGAACCTGCAGCCTCAGGCAATCCACTCACCTCAACCTCCCAAAGTGTGGGATTACAGGCTGAGCCACCGAGCCTGACTACCACCTAGCATTTTTAAGGTTAGCAATCCATTTTCTAATTCCTACTGTACATGACTTGCTTATTTTCCCTAGTAAATTGACTCTGCAATCAAAATGAAGGCAGCTAATCACTGTGTTGGATATTCAGAGACCAGAGATCTAGTCTCAGCTCCACTACAGACTAGTTGTGTGGTCTTGGACAATACCAACAATGGATTCAAGCAACGCATTTGAAATTGTGTAACTTTACTGAAATTCACTCATGCGAAACCTCAAATTGGAGTTTCAAGTGATTTATCTGAAGATAGATGATGATGATAGAAAGATGATATAAAATAGAAAGATAGCTAGATAAACAGACACACAAATATATAAACATATAGGGATTGTATATTTTCCCTAAACATGAAACTCTTAACCACTGAAATTTCTTTTTCGTTTTTGAGTTGTAGTCTCACTCCATCACACAGGCTGGAGTGCCATGGCAAGCTCATGGTCACCCCAGGGTTGACTCTGGTGATCCTCCCACCTCAGCCTTCCAAGTAGCCAGAACTACAGGTGCGTGCTACCACACCCAGCTAATTTTTGATTTATTGTAGAGATGAGATCTGGCCAAGTTGACCAGACTGGTCTTGAACTCACGGGCTCAGGTAATCCACTCGCCTTGGCCTCCCAAAGTACTGGGATTACAGGCTGAGCCACCGAGCCCAGTCTGTGGCTCTCCCCAGTACCTAGTAGTTAGTCACCCTCATTTGTTTGTCACACAATATCTTTTATAATATGACCCCAACCTCTCTCACCGTTTCATGGTTCATTTTCTCTCCACATTTCCAATGTTCTAACCACATTTGACCACCACCTATCTGCCTCTCTGTATCTATTCATGGTGTTTATTCAGAATGTCTAGCCATCCTCAGTTCCTCTACCTGACAACCCCCAACTCATCTTTCAAGACCCAGCTTAAGCATCTTGCTCTCTGTTATTTTCTAAAACTCCCCAAGTCTCCCACTTTTTTCTTTATAGTACTTCAACATCTTGCACATATCTCTTTTGTATACTTATTCCTGCAACAACACTGCTTGCCTGCACATCTACTTCTTGTACTAACTTGCACTTTCCTTGAAATGATCCATGTGATATTATTGGCTCGTTACACAAAATCTCATTTCTTTTTGATCCTGGTGGGTAGACTTGACTTGAGTTTGGAGGCAACATCTCATGATGCTGGGGTCACCTAGGCAAAATGCCTGTAGGGTATGGGAAAAGCAAGTTAATATATGAATGAGAGGAGTGTCGGGCAACAGGGAATGAGGAGGACTGTTTTTTTTGTTTTTTTTCTTTGAGTTGGAGTCTCACTCTGTCACCCAGGCTGGAGTGGAGTGGCACACTCACGGCTACCCCAGCATCAACCTACTGGGCTCTGGCGATCCTTCCTCCTCAGCCTTCCAAGCAGCCGGAACTACAGGCACATGCTACCATGCCAGGCTAATTTTTTGATTTTTTGTAGAGACGAGGTCTGACCAAATTGCCCGGGCTGGTCTCGAACCCTCAGTCTCAGGCAATCCACTCGCCTCGCCCTCCCAAAGTGCTGGGATGACAGGTTGAGCCACTGAGCCCAGTCATGGACTGTGTTGAACATGGGAGTGCATGGCATGTATCAAGGTGGCAGCCACTACTCGGCTGTCAGTTCATCTCTGCAGGCCAGATCCCACTTCTGGCATGGTTGGAAAAGCAGACTTTTGAAATAAATGGAATTTCATTCTCAGGTCTACCCTTCACTCACTGTGGGAATGGGAGCATGTTATTGAACATGTCTGAGATTCAGTGTCCTCATCTGAAAGAGAACTCGCTGATCACGGAAACCCCATCATCTTCCAACCTAGGCACATAGCCGATTCCATTTCCATCCTCTCTCACAGTGAGGTGATGTCATCTTCCCGTGTTCTGTTCAACAGAAAGTGAAAGGAAGAAAGGCACACCGCTTCCAGACCTGTCTCAGTGTCAGTTACCCCAGAAGCAGATTACGAGATAAGGAAGAAAGCACAAATGGTTTATTTGGAAGGTGACCTGAGGAAACACCAATGGAAGAATGGAAAAAGAATCAGGAAAGGAAGGAGGCTAAAAAGGATGTGTACTTAAGTAAATTACCATTGTAGGCAACTGGAGCTTGTTCCTATAGAGAACGCCAGTAGACAGAAAGGGATTTCTCCACCTCCACCCCACCTAAGGGTCAAGTGACCCTTGATTGGGGGTAGTTATATACCAGCCCTCATAAGTCATTATTTGGTGGCTATGAATTAGTTCCTGGGCACTTCTGGCCTGCCACACATGTGAGCTGAGAAGACTCAGATGGCCAGAGAAACCCACATGAAAGAGATGGTGTTGGTCATGGTGTCACAGCTGAAGGAAGAGGACTCCAAGGTCTTAGAGGAAGGCAGAACCATGGCACTGAAGACCCCTAGATCCTAAAATGACCACTTGGCAAGGCTGCTCACTGACCGGGAAAATTAGCGGTAAATAAACAATTGTGCTATGTTACAAAAAATGTAAGGATTGCTTGTTACAACGGTTAGCCTCTCCTGAACAGTGTAGGGAGTAAGTGGTTATTTAAACAGCTAGCCATATCCACTGCATAAATCCTGAGCTTGGCGGGTAACAGATAATGCCACTGAATCACTACCTTGCTTATAACAATCTGTGAAGCGCCAGGTAGAAGACCTTGAAGCGACAAACGAATGAAAGGCAAGCAGATATGAGAAAGAGCCGCGGGTTTATATGCTCGAAGAGCCCAAACTCTGGAAACGCAGAGTGTTCTTGAGCTTTGCCCTTTGGCTACATTGTTTCAGCTTTCTCTCCTGGAGAGAACAGACTAGATTAGATCTTACAGGTGCATTGTCCCTCAGGTGCCACAGACTCATCTAAGATTACAGACTAAAACTCCCCAGGTGGCAGAGATCAGCCATGAATTTGTATCTGAGTTCTAAGCACAACAGGGAAAGGACACACTCTCATCCTCGGCTTCTGCTCAAAAGGAAAGTCAGCTTTGTGGTTACTGCCCCCGTGGGGCCAATGTTGACAAGGAAGGAAGAGTCAGATGGGACCGATTATGCTCAGGGTGTACCTCATGCCTTCACAAAGCCCAGCCCTTTGATGGAGGGCATTAACATTTGTTGACTGCCCATCACTTGACAAACATGGTACTATAATTCCATTTCACCTCCTGACAACCTCAACAGGCATCACCTGCATTTTTCAGATGGGAAAACGGAGATCTAGTGAAAAAATGTCCTCTTGGTAAGGTCAAGAGCCAGAAAGTGACTAAGCCGTCAAGACACCAGAAACAATGCACATTTCACCACTACATCCTGCTCCTTCTTTCTCTAACTTTCCCCCATGCAATGCACAAATGTAAAAAATAGAATATATTGGGAATCTGTGAAGCCAGCAAACTTAAAAATCACATGCTTGATTTTCTTAATACTCATCTAAACATTTTATTTAGCTAAGTAGTTATCCAATTAATTTATGTAAGCTGTTATCTAAATATTTTCTTTCAATAACTCGTGTGCTATGCACAGATTAGGCATCTAAAAATATTTTGTTCAAGGAAATCAATGAATGTGCTGCATGTGCTGTGATACCCTTTCTGCATGTCAAGTTTCTGTTTTCTGTCCCCATTCTAATATACAATTGGCAAGATTTTGCTTCCCTAATACCTTTTCATCTTTGTTCTATAACTCCACCCCACTATCCCTTCCCCCTATCCCAACAGCAATGAAACTCCACATCTCAAACATCTTCCCCAGCAGCTGCAATCCTCGGAAACCTATCTCCTCCCACTTGGTCTTACGTTATCCTCTTTCTCACAGCGTTCTTCTCCCTGGGGGAGACCATCCTACTTATCATCCCCGATAAAAATAACCAACATTTTGTAAAACTTTACAATTCACAAAGCAATTTCTTCCAAGATTGTCTTTTGATTTTCAGTCTCCCAGAGAGGAAGGCAAGACAGGTATCCATCACTACTGTTTCAAATGAGAAAATTGAGACTCAGGGGGCTAGATGATTTGCTCAGGATCATGCAGCTAGCAGACGAACGAAGACTCAAACCATGATGTTCTATCTCCAAGTCCCAAGCTTTTTATAGCAGATGATGTTGCATCTTCCCCTGTTGACTTCTGAGGCATCTTGCCAAGTGACCACAGCCCACTCATTCCCCAGAACCAGGCCCACCCCCTTGGCTACCAGCATCCACAGCGGTAACAGTTGGGCTCACGGTGGGGTGCCACCTAGGGGTGCCTTCCCTAGGCAACATGACTGTCATGCAGACAGGCGAAGAAAGGAAAAGTTGATCACTGGAGAAACCTCTGTAGGGACAGAGGCTGTGCTTACGGGGACTGAAGATCTTTCCCAGATACTCAGCATTCCCTCAAGAGTTCAAAGAAAAACTCTGGTTTTTCTTAAACACTTTGGAATGAGTCATGTGGTTGTTTGAGCCCAGCTCTGCTGCCTCTATCCCCTTGGATAAATTTTAACCTTCCTAAACCTCCAAAATGGTGAAGAGAAGATTAATATCATAAGATGTTTTTGAGCATCAGCCGAGATGGGTAAATACAGTTCTTAGGATAAGACCTCAATAATGACAGCTATCATCAATACTTATAATTTGTATCATAATATAGGGTCATTGTAACACTATATAATAATAAATATAAGAAAATTGTGTAGCCCAAACAAAACATAGAGCAAGGAAACAAAAAAACTAACTAAGGAAGCTTTGCAAATAGTTGCTACTTTGGGTATCACTACACAAGTATCTGGTATGGGTCCTGTTTCACCTTGCCTATGATTTTGTATAAATAATGAGGCAGGGAGTTTCTCCCAATATCATTCTTTGTGCATGAGAGGAGCTAAAATGCACATGAACCACAAAGCACTGGCTAATGTCTTTTAGTCTAACTGTGATAGCAAACCGTGTTGAGGGAAATCTTGGATTTGTTCTCTAAGGAAGCCACTCCAGGCAAATTCTCAGTGTGTGGCTGCTGCTAAGGCTCCATTCAGAGAAAAGAATAGAGGCCTCACTGTTGTGGCTTTGAAGGGTAAAGAGCTATGTGATCCTAGGGAAAAATAAGTCTGGGATTCCAAACTAGCAGAGTATCCAGACCTGAATCCCTCTGGAGAAGCCTAAGTTGTATTGAAATCTTAACACTTTGAAAGACACTGCCATTTTTTACCCAATTTTACAACCGAAATTCTCAACAAATTGAAGCATGAAGAACCAGAGCACTTAGAAGAACTATATGGGAAAAATGAATTCTGTGCCCACATTGAGTTTACTGTGTGTATTTTAGGGAGACTTTGACTTTGATAGTAGAATGGTTAATTTTATATGTCAGCTTGACTGGGCTAAGGAATCCCCAGATAGCTGATAAAACATTATGTCTGAGTGTATCTGTGAGGGTGTTTTCAGAAGAGAATAGCATTCAAATAAATAGACTGAGTAAAGAAAATCCACCCTCACCAATATGGGCACACATCGTCCAATCTGTTAAGGATCGAAACAGAGCAAAAAGGCAGAGGCAGAGGAAGTACGACCTCTCTCTCTCTCTCTCTCTCTCTCTCTCTCTCTCTCTGTCTCTCTTTCTCTCTCTTCTTGAGCTGGTACAGCTTTCTCTTCCTGTCCTCTGACATTCAAGCTCATCATTGTTGGGCCTTTGGGACTTACATAATTGGCTCTTCTGGCTCTTAAGCTTTCAGACTTGGACTAAATTGTAACACTGATTTTCCTGGTTCTCTAGTTTGCAGATGGCAATGGTGGAATTTCTCAGCCTCCATAATCATGTAGCCAATTTCCATAATAAATCTCTCTTGCACACGCGCACTCTCTCTCTCTCTCGTTCTCTTTCCCTCTGAGGAGCCCTGACTAATACAGATAGCTAAGAAGAAACACACTACTGGAAAATGTGAAAATGTGCTACTTTGAAGAGCTAAATTGCCCTTGCAAAAGTGTTCATTATCTTAATTAAAATAATAGACATAATTTCTATTTATAGAAAAAAGATTATCTAGTCTTGGAGGAAAAGAATGGAAAACTCATTTATTCATTTCATATGCATTATATATCTATAGTGCCTTCTCTCTTTGTGTGAACCAGTTTTGCATTTCTATAAAGGAATACCTCAGCCTGGGTAATTTATAAAGAAAAGAGACTTATTAGCTCACTGTTCTGCATGACAGTGGCATCTGCTTGGCTTCTGGCGGGGCCTCAGGAAAGTTTTTACTCATGATGGGAAGTGAGGGGAGATGGCATGTTACATGGTGAGAGCAGAAGAGAGGGAAGCAAGAGCTGGAAGGGAGGTGGTAAGACTCTTTTAAACAACTAGCTTTCAGATGAATAGTAGAACAAGAACTCACTCATTACCATGAGAAGGGCAAGCTGTTCATAAGGAATCCACCCCATGACCCAAGCACCTCCCACTAGGCCCCACCTCTAAAACTGGGGATCACATTTCTTTTTATTTATTTATTTATTATGAAGATGTGGGGTGCAATTCAGGGTTAGGTATACAAACATTGATCATGAAGCCACCCTTGTTGATGAGGTATGCTCCTCCCTCCCCTAGCAGTTTCCTTCAACTGCCAGTCCCACCCTCCCCTTTCCCCTGACAGTTTTCCGCTACTGCCAATCACTTTCTTATAGCATTGCAACTGTTCAAGGTCACCTTATGAGTGAGAACATATGGATCTCAGTTCTTTGTTTCTGTGATAAATCACTGAGTATGATTGACTCCAAATCCATCCAAGTTGCTGCAAAGTCCATATATTTGTCCTTCTTTATGGCTGCATAATATTCCGTTGTGTGTATGTACCACTTTTTTTTATCCAGTCCAGCTTCGATGGGCAACACAGTTAGTTCTATGTTTTTGCTATTGTGAATAGAGCTGCAACAAACATACATGTGCAAGTATCTTTTTCATAGAATAATTTGAATTCCTCCAGGTATATTCCCATCAAGAGAACAGGGAGACACCCTGAATGGGAAAAATTATTTTTTAACTGTATATCTGACAAAGGCCTAACATCTAGGATCTTCAAGGAACTCAAATGCACTGAAAGGAAAAAAACAAGCAGCCCCTTTAAAAAGTGGGCAAAAGACATGAACAGACACTTCTCAAAAGAAGATATGTGGACAGCCAACAGAAAAAGTGCTCAGCCTCACTCATCATCAGAGAAATGCAAATCAAAACCACATTGAGATACCACCTAACCCCTGTAAGAATAGCCATCATTAATGAAGCAAACAGTAACAGATGCTGGCAAGGATGTGGAGAAAAAGGAATGCTTCTACACTGCTGGTGGGAATGCAGACTGGTACAACCTGTTTGAAAGACAGTGTGGCGATTTCTGAAAGAACTAGAAATTAGGGATCACATTTCAACAAGAGATTTGGAGGAGACAACTATCCAAACTATACCACTCTTCTAAACACTATGCTAAGTTTTGAGAACAGATAAAGAATAAGATCTAAATCATAGTCCCAACAAGCTTGTGGTCTAAATAGGGAGATGGATGTGCATCAAAGTGTGGTAAGTGTTAGATGGTCCTGTCCTTCCAAAGAGGGCTCAACTACATCTCCAATCCCATATACATTCCTAGAACCTGAAATCACCCATCATGAGATGCAGCCTAACTCTCCTGCCTTTAAATCTGGGCAGGCTAGCTAGTGACTCACTTAGAGGTATGAAAATGCAGCAGAAGTGACGCCGGGTGACTTCCAAGGTAGAGTCCTACAGGCAAGTAGCTTCTGCCTTGTCTTCTGGAATACTCATTCCTGAAGACTTCAGCTGCCACGTAAGCAGACGGATTGCCCTGTGGAAGCCATGCTACAAAAAAGCTCAAACTAGCCTATACAGAGAAACCACATGGACAGGCTCTGAGGCTACATTAAAAGAGAGAGATACTTGGCAACTAACAGATGCTCCATACTACCTCCTTTGCTGTTCCAGCTTCAGCCACCATTTAACTGCAACCCATGAAGACACCAAGCTATCCGCCCAGCTGGAGCCTTCCTGACTTTCTCACCTACAGAAGTCGCAAGATTCAATAAGGCTGTGGTTGCTATCCAGCACTAAGTTTTCTGGCAATTTACTATGCAGCAAAAGTAACTGAAATGAGGCCCCTGGAGGCAGAACCCCGTTTGCTTTGTCCACCAGTCATTACGGGGTCTGTCCTATAGTATGTATTTCACAAATATCTCTCAAATTTTGTTGAATAGAGGTAAGAGGTAGGTACATTGTAGCATAAAGGAAATCTGAGATCAAGGCGCCTGCATGGTCAGCTTCTGGTGAAGGCTCACTTCTTCACTTGCAGATGGCTGCCTTGTCACTGTGGGCTCACATGACTTTTTTTGTGTGCATGGAGAGAAAAATCGGTGTTGGTGTTTAATGACACCGATGAGTAGGAACACTTCCCAGAGGAGGTGACAACTCAGGTACTTGTCAATGGATAACTCAACACTTTTCAGTGAAATAAGGAATGAAAAGGCAGTTTCAGGTAGAAGGGAGAGCAAATACAAGGTGCAGAGTCATGAAACAGCTTGGTAGAATTAGGGAAGCATAAGCAGCTTCATATGGCAAAAAGAGGGCACATCAGTGTAAATGACAGGGATTGTAGCTGGAGAGGTAGACAGGACTGGAGCCAGAGAGGCCTGGTGTACTTGGCTGGTTACAAAGCCAATGGGGAGAGCTGATACACTCTCCCCTACTCCCAAACAGTAGGCCTTTTCAGGACAACCAGGCCTCCCCTTCACATCTTCTAGTGTTTTAATGACTTTTTGGGGGCATGTAGGTCTTTTCTCTCCATCTTGTGTCATTGAGAGTATGAGAACTCTATGAAGTGACTCAACTCTAGACGTACTTCGCAAAACATGATCCTCTCCTAGTTTCAGTTTTTTTCTGAAATTGGACACAGATTCCTTCAGATCTTGAATCTCCAAGCCTCTCTGGAGTGTCTAGAGAAATCTCCCATCTCCTAAACACAGACAAGGGAAAAAGACTCAAGGCTACATTAGCATCCCCATTTTGCTTTCCCAAAGATGCTTCATCTTTCTTTCTCTCTAAGTCCAAAGAACCCTTATTTTGTCTAGCAAAGGATAGCCCAAATCTTTAGCTGGTCATTCAAATGTGTTGTTTGTGTATATGGGCCCCAGATTTTGAAATTGAAAGTCTCAAATTAATTCCTTTGTTATCTGTGTTCTGTCATGACATCTTTGAGACCGTGACTCTGTCAGGACAGGCTACGTTATGCTATAGAAACAAATATCCCAACACTCTGTGGCTTACCATAGCAAATATCTATTTCTCGCCCTTGTGCTACCTGTCCAGTCTGGAGGGGAATCTTTCATCTAGTCTGTCAGGAGTCGAGGCAGACACTAGCTGTATCTTAGCACATGCTTCCATGGTTACCCATCGGGTGAAGAGAAGGTGTTGAACTGTGAGCTAGCTTTTAAATCTTCTGCCAGGAATAAAACACATGTCACAGTTGAGGCTGAAGAGAATGGCCTGATACAGAGGATACAGAAAAATACCCAGAAGGAAAAAAGAAGCTCTGATTCCTGTCTTAGTCTACTCTGGCTGCTGTAACAAAATACCACAAATTGAGTGCCTTAAACAGAAATTTATTTTCTCATGGTTCTAGAGGCTGGAAGTCCACTATCAAGGTGCCTTCACAGTGCTCTTCTTAGCTTGCAGACAGCTGCTTTCTCACTGTGTGATCACATGACCTCTTCTCAGGTGTGTGGAGAGAGAGAGAGCTCTCTGGCATCTCTTCTCAGAAGCACATCCTATCAGATCAGAGCCCCACCCTAAAGACCTTAATTAACCTTAATTATTTCTTTATTCCAAATACAGCCACATTGGAGCTTAGGTCTTCAATACATGAATCTTTGGAGTACATATACATTCAGTCTATAACAGCTGCTATCTCTGAGAAAGGTAAATATGAAGTTCATATTATGACTAGTTCTGTGAGAAGGGATTCTTCTATAATTAAAAGTGAACTGTTAAACAATATCCTTGGGCACAAAAACACTTTATACTTTTTAGATATTGTGTAGCAGTTTTCTTCTCTGTGCTGATTTTAAAAATAGAATTTGCCACCTGGTAAATTATTTTTTTAAAAAAGCTTTCAACTAGCTGAAAAATCAACAAGTCCCAATTAAGAAAAACAGTTTGATTTCCTCTGTTCTCCACTATAAGCTAGAGTTTTCTTTTAATTTGATTAAATGCATAAAAATCCCTTGTCATCACATTATTTTATTATGAGAGTTTATTTTTTTTTATCTGAAATGCAAACCTCTACTTTGGAATAGTTCTCGTTTAGATTATAGTGTAACATCATTAAACAGATCAGAGTCAGAGATTATGATCACTTATAAACTGATGTAATGAAATTGAAAATGAATTTCTGCAAGGTTCTTTGTTCTTATCTTTAGGTCATTGTTCTCTCAAACAATAGCTTTTGAGATGGCTATTACAATTTTCTAGCTCTTTTTTTGCAGAAGTTTGCAACAAACCGAAATCAAAGTGCTTCTATTTCTAAAACTTAAACATGATGTGGAATGTAGTTTGTCCTTTAACAAATTTTTGCTTTCAGTGTATTCCACCAAGAAAAGAGAAACAGTGACAGAAAGGAAAGGAAAGATGGAAAGAAGGAAAAAGAAGGGAGAGAGGAAGAGAAAGAGGAAAGGAAGGAAGGAATGGGGGGCAGAGAGGAAAGTCCATGTCTACAGCGGTCTGAATCTTGATGGTATATTAGGTCTGACAATGCAGCTCACGACTTGCCACCATGTGCTTACGTTGGCAGCACTGTACAAACGACTCAGTAAGGTTTCACAACATTAGTATATCAGTGTCTCACAGTTCGTGTCGATGTGTGGTGGTGTCTTTCTGAGTGGTGTTCATTATTGTTGTTGCATGGTTTTGTGGGCTGTTGTGAGAATGTTGGAACTTGAATTAGAGCAATGAACAAACATTACATCTCTTGTTAAACTTGGCAAGAGGGGAAGTGAAATCAGGGACATGTTAGTTCAAGTTTATGGGGATAATGCCTTGAAGAAAACGGCAGTGTACATTAAACATTTTTCTGAGGGAACAGAAAGCGTCACTGAGGAAGAAAGATCGGGACAATCAGTAACAAGCAGAACTGACAAAAACATTGCAAAAATTTGTCAAATTGTGCGTCCAAATCATCAACAAAATGTGAGAGGCATAGCAGACCAAATAAACATTGATAGAGGAACAGGAAAATCTTAACTGACAATCTTGGCATGAGAAAGGTGTGTGCAAAAATGGTCCCGAGGGAGTTCTTGCATCACGACAATGCACCAGCTCACACAACACTGTCTGTGAGGGAGTTTTTAGCCAGCAAATAACTGTATTGGAACAACTCCCTACTCATCTGATCTGGCCCCCAATGACTTTTTTCTTTACCTTAAGTAAAGGAAATACTGAAAGGAGAACACTTGGATGACTTTCTAGACATCAAGGGTAATACGATGACAGCTCTGATAACCAATCTAGAAAAACAGTTCCAAAATTGATGGGCGTACTAGGTGCTGGTGTCAGTGCACAGCTTCCCAAGAGGAGTACTTCAAGGTGACCATAGTGATATTCAGCAATGAAGTATGGAGTACTTTTTCTAGGATGAGTTTGCAAACTTAATTGTCACCCCTCGTTTTTAACCTTGTCTCAAGCATCTCAACTTAAACCTAGACTGTCATAGCTGGTGTCCAGCAATGTCTGGGCACGTTCATAAACTAACATGACTAACCCCCAGAAAAAGCAATTTAAGTAAAATGATTTGCATGAAAGCTTTTTCCTAATCAAAAGGGATTGAGAGCAGATTCAGTCATGAGCAAATGGGTGAAGAGATGGGGAGATGGAGACAAAGACAGTTCTTGCCCAACCCGAACTTGTGTACTTTAGACAACACTTTCTTCTTCTCCCTGAATTCCCATTGACCCACGACATAGTATTGTCTACTCCCCCAGAAGCATTTTTTAAAGAAGCAACTTATCTGGTTGATGAGACTAGGGAAAGTTTCATTGCAGCTGCCCAAGCTTACTTCACTTTCTCTGTGTCTCCTCACCTGTCTCTTTGTCCATTCAGTGAGCCCTGTAGGGAAGACTCACCCTGCAGAGAAAGACCTGAAGATATCTAGGGGTTCTGCCTTTGACTGGTTGAATAAGTTCAATTCAGAGGAGAAAGTACAGGAAGCCCATCTGGCCCTTTTCTGTATCTCACACTGTGAAATCTAGCTTATATCAGTAACACTGATATCCTTGACTTTAGTGGAAAAAGACTAATAGCCAACCCTTATAATAATGCTTGCTATGTGCCAGACTCTATTCCAAATGGTTTACATATATTGATTCATTTAATTATCATAAAATCCTATGAGATACGTGGTAGACAGGATAATAGCCTCACAAAGATGTCTACATCCTAATTCTCGGAACCAGTGAATATCTTATGTTACATGGCAAAAGGGGAATTAAGGAATCTTAATCAGCTTAGTGTGCTAATAAACTGACTATAAGATAAGGAGATTATCCTGGAATATCCCAGTGGACCCAACATACTCATAAGTGTTCTTACAAATGGAAGAGAGAGGCGGAAGGGTTAGTTGCAGAATGAAGCAACGTGAGAAAGACTTGACTGACCATGGCTGTCTTTGAAGATAAAGGAAGGAAACCATGAGTCAAAGAATACGAATGACTTTTAGAAGCTGGAAAAGGCAAGAAAATAGATTATCCCCTAGAGCCTCTAGAAAGGACCACAGCCCTGCACACACCTTGGTTTTAGCCCAGTAAGGTTCATTTTAGATTTGTGATCTCCAGAGTTGTAAGATAATCGACTTGTATTGTTTTCAGCCAAAAGTCTGAGATTATTGGTTCCAGCAGCACAGAAAATTAATACAAGTTAGGTAGTAATATGCTCCCCACTAAGCGATCGAAAAAAAACTGAGGCAGGAAACAAAATGTAACTTGTCCAAGGAGACACCCAGGCCAACTGCTTTCGGAGTCAACCCTTGGGATGGCTGTGCCAGCTGCCTCTTTAGCGCTTTCCTCAACTGGATTAGAAACAGGCAGGAAGAGGGATGCAATTAATGCGTACCTTTACAAACTTCAACAGGGGAGAGAAGATAATGACAGGCATCCTGTGAGTATTTACAATTCTCCCCATCTGGGATGCATTCTCTCCTTTGACCCTCACAGCAACCCCTTTCAGGAGATTAATATTCCCTCTTAACAGATGAGAAAACTGAGGTTTGCGGAGGTAAAGCAACTTGCCCAATTCATGGAAGAGGTCAGTGGTGATGGTTGGAATTAAACACCGCAGTCTCACAGGCAAACCATCTCAAGGCAAGCCATCTCACAGACAAGAGAGGCAGAAGGGCTAGTTCCAGAGTGAAGCAACATGAGAAAGACTTGACTGACCATGGCTGTCTTTGAAGATGAAGAAAGGGACCCAAGAGCCAAGGAATGCAGGTGATTTTTAGAAGCTGGAAAAGGCAAGAGAGTAGATTATCCCCTAGAGCCTCTAGAAAGGCACACAGCCCTGCACACAATATACGCACAGGGGCGGTTTCACAGGCAAGCCATCCTGTGCGTATATTGCTGAACTTGAAGAATCTACATTTACAAGCCTCCCATGACACATATAAGCATGCGCAGTACTGCTTCAGGGCCCTGATGACAAAATATCACATGGACAGAAGGGAGCATTTTCAGCTTTTCTGTGTGAACATAGCCCTGCCCTAAGGCTCATGTACTAATGGCAAACAAACTCCTGCTGGGCAAGAGGCCACAGGTTTCTGGAAGATATGAGTATGGTTGCTCTGACCCAGTTTGTGATTATACAGTCATTCCCTGGAGGTTTTCAGAAGTATTTGGGGCAGAGAGCTGAGCCCTTGGGAAAAAGTAGGTCCAAGAATCAACAAAATATATTACTTGTACTGTGACCCTGTCTGTATCTATAGGCTGGCAAGTTCAGGAAAGACAGGCGTACCTCAATCAGTACATCCCTGAGCTGTTGCTATGCTACTCACAACCACAAAATCTCAGCAATATATGACAAGCGTTTATTTCCCTCTTGGGTGCCTGGAGTTTGGCTGATCTAGGCTGGACCAGGCAGAGCTTGACTTTAGGATATGAGTCAGGTCCAAGTCTACTCCATGTATCTTTCATTATTCAGGGACCAGCAGGCTACCCAGAACATGTCTTTTTTATGGTGTTGGCAAAAGCGTAACAGGGACAAAGGGAACATACGATGCCTCTTAAGGACGAGGCTTAGAATTTGCACTTTGTAATGACCATCCTCTTTGGCCAAATCAAGTCATGTAGTCAAGCCCTACAATACTGGGACAGGGACGTATACCATTCCCATGGAAGTGCAGAAGTAGGAAATATTTGCTGATCAATAATTGAATCTGTCACAATCATTGCAAGCCAAAGTCCATGAGGAGAAACAGATACCCTGTTCTGTTTGGTGACTGCAAACATCCTCACATTACAGACACATAGGCTCTTGCTTCTCTTTTATACAAACTGGTGATCTGTGCTCATAGAGAAATGCAATATGGCATCCCTCATCCTCAGCTTCCAAATGTGTGGCTGTCTGCTGGGCCCCTTGCACATTTGTATCCCCATAACATAATGTCCTTAAATGGGATCTAAGTCCACAGTTGACATGGAGTCCACTCACAGCAATGGAAAACTCCTGTTTGGAAATGATGCTCTTGTAACATATTCTGTGAGCCTGTCATGAGATGTCCTCCTGCCATGTGGGCCATCAGTTGCAGCTGTTTGAGAGCCTTGGTCTTTGCACAATGGTTTCATCAGTGCAAACTCATAAGTTTGGAAGGAACTTTTGAGGTGTAGTGAACTCAAAAGGAAAGAAGGGAAATTTGTCTTCAATTATTTTCTCTCTCAACCAGTGACTGGATGAAATAGCAACAAGAGGGTGATATCCTTAACTGTATAGTTCTCACAATGAGTTAAAAACATGACTTACAAATGTTTACAAAGATAAGGACAGATTCTGATTTCTCTGAGAGAAGAACAAAAAGCAGATGACAGTTTCACAAAGTGTGACTATACTAATTGCCTATGGTTAGAAGATATATTAGAAATAAAATGATGAATTTTCTAGCATTTTACAAGATATTAAAAGGAATCCAGGCTTTCTTTTCCCAACTCCCAGGAACATCATCTGAGGAAAGAACTGGAATCCCTCAAGGAAGTCAGAAACATAGCTTTTTGCAATTTTATATTGCTCTTCTTTTCTCTTCATGTACTTTATTTTTCCTTAAAAATTAAAAAAAAACAGAAATAGTCATAGACTTTGCCCTGAGATTGTGTTAGAATAAGGAAAGATGTCTCTGATTCTCTGCTAATTTGTTCTACTATTGACTGTGCTCTGAATTTATTAAGTTTCTGCTCAGGGGAGTGTAATAGAAAAGAGAACATGCTTTGGAGCCAGACCCTTGGAAAGTCATTTGCCTCAGTTTCCTTTTCTGTATAATCAGGATGTGGATGCCTGATTCAATGCAAGATGTTATTTTTAATATTAACAGGTAAATTCCAAAGACATAATATTACACTGGACAAATTTTAATCTTGAATTATTGTTAAATTTTGCTCTCCTCCTATTCCCATTCTACAGTGAGGATCATGAATTACAGAGAGCATATCTCTTCCCCATCTCCTCCTTAGCCATGTTTTTGGCTAATCTATAAATTTTTCTGTGTTATAATCTTTAGGTGATTTCCAGGAAGCCGCCCTTTGTGTAGGATGACCTTGACAATATAGGATATATTTTATGTTTTGACTTCATTCTCTACACATGGTTTCCATAGTCACAGCAATAGAGGAAGAGAGCTGATGATGAAGAAAGGGTAGTCACACACCGGCTACTAAATGCTTCATCAAGATTGACCTATATCACTTCTACTCATAGCTCATTGGTTAGAATTAGTCCTATGACCCACATTCCCTACAACGGGACTGGGAAATGTGAAGAAACAAGTGGATATTCCCTCAGTGGTAAATATTTCTGCCACAGAGGATTTCAAGAGAACCACATCCATGATTTTGATCACCCTGAACTCATGTGCTCTATGTAGGACATTTATTTCTCTGGGTAGATTGAACAGACAGTCATACTCTTAATTCCCTTCCATCTCTATAATTTAGTCATTTTATGAACTGATGACAATGAGACTACTGTCTAGAGATCAAGGACAACTTTTAATTATTAAGAACACAGACTAAAGGTAAAGTACAATACCCAGGACTGACATTAAGGTAAGAACCCTGGTGCCTGGAAAACAAGAGGTAATAGGATGCCAAGAATAAAAGAAAGTTCAAACAATGTGGAATACATAGTCAGAGCTTGTTTCAAACAAGAATCTCCATCAGGCATCTCTAAGCAACACTGTTGGCCAGCACAGCCCTTTTGGAAAGCAATTTAGCAAGGTATCAAGGGCATTCCGAATGTATCTACACTTTAATCCTGTAATTTCACCCTTGAGGCCTTAAAGAAACATTTTCTAAAATGTTTTAAGTAAAAGTTCATCACAACTTTATTTGTAATAGAAAATGATTAAAACTAGAAAATTCATGCCTAAATGTTTACATTAACTATGCTTATATATACCTAGTGGGCTCTAATGTACAGATAAATTAATTTATTCCTGAAGAAATAACCAGGGAAATTCCAATTGAGGGCCATTTTACTAAATACCAGGACTGAGCTCTGCAAAAATGTTAATTCATAAGTCAAAGACAACTAAAGGCCCTTGAGGATTAAGGGAGACCAAGGAGACAAGACAACTACATTCATTGTGCTACCCTTTATCTGGTTTGGAAAAATATGCTATAAAACACATTAAAACAATAGGCAAAATTTGGCTAAAAACATTATCACATAATTTATTCAAATTTTGCCTATTGTTTTACTGTGTTTTATTAAATACCCCAAATCTGATCAATGTGTTGCGACTATATACAGAGTATCTTTGTTCTTCAGTGATCCAGGCCAAACCATTTAGGAATACAAGGTCTTAAAGTCTTCTTAGCTCAAATGATTCAGAAAAAGAAAAACAACATACTAATAATACTGTATATGTAACAAGAATAAAGATAGTGCCAATGTGGCAAAATACTAACAATTGGTGAATAGACATAAAGGGTAAATGGGTGTTTATTGCACTATTCTTGAAATCGTTTTGTGGTTTTAACATTTTTCAGATTAAAAGTGTTTTTAAAGATGCTCCAATTCACAATTGCAAAGCTATGGACTCAACCTAAATGAGCAATGTATAATGAAAATGTCACACACACACACACACACACACACACACACACACACACACACACACACACCATGGAAAACTATTCAGCCACAAAAAATAATGGAATAATGCATTTTGTAGCAACTTGAATGAAAATGGAAACATCATCCTAAATGAAGTAATGCAGGAACAGAAAACCGAACACTACACGTTCTCACTTATAAGTCAGAGCTAAGCAAAGGAAATGCAAAGACATACAGAATGGCATAATTGACATTGAAGAATCAGAAGAGGGAGGGTAGGAGGGGGAAAGGGAATGAAAAATCACCTTTTAAGTACTATGTGCACAGGCGAAGGTGAAGGGAACACTTAAAGCCCAGATTTCTTTGCCACTATACAATGCAATGCATCCATGTCACTAAAAATTATGTATCCCCCCTAAAGCTAGTGAAATAAAATAATTTAATAATTAATATTAATTAATAATTAAAATTTTAAAAATAATTGCTCCTCTGCAAAGTGCTATAACATAATGTTAAATTAAAAATTCAGGCGAAATTATTCGTATATCCAATATGATCTTAATAAGTTAGAAAAACTTCTCTATACAGAAAATAAGACTAGAAGGGGAATACTAAACATTAACAATATCTAAGTGTGGTGGGTAGATTGAACGGGGAATGTTTTTACACTTCCATTTTTTCTATACTTTCTTCACATTTTTAATAATCATCTATCACTTTTATAATGAAATTTTATAATGAAACTTTTTTTAAAAGATCTATCAAGAACCATAGGGGCAAACAGAGTCATTTTTTTTTCTCCATCTCCCCAACTTTGAGCCTGAAGCCAAAATCCAGAGCACTGACAGAGGGAAATGAGTTCAAGCTGTCAGCTACTAAGGTGTGAAAGTCTGCATTTCAGGGGTTGCCAAGTGACCTCTAATGAACACCTGTCTGAGACAGAAAAATCATAGTATTCCAGGCTGAGGACTCAATGTATAATTTAGCTTTAGTATCACAGTGGGGCTGCTGGAAATAACCCTGGCGTTAAGATTTATGACCAAGCTGAGGAATACTTTTGAATTAGGCTTCACGTTCATATGGTGCAAAGTAGCTAAACTCAATTTCTGATCAGAGACCAAATGGGTCAGCCCTAACCCATTCATAGCCCTTTACAGTGTCGTGAGGTCAACATCCTCTCAGCTACTAATTTCTTCTAACTGAACTTAACTCTCTTTCTCGATTTCCTGGCTCCTGTTCTCAAAATCAGCTTCCTCTGCCTCACTCTTGTCAACTCAGCACACTTAACACCCTTCCTTCTTATCATGGCATTGACGGCAAGCACCCTTTAGAAACCTCCCTTCCATCTGTTCTATTGACTCGGGAAATTATCTCCAAGCTCTACTCACTGCTTGCCTCTCATCCAAATCCATTACTCTAGAGTCAAGTCATTTGCAATCCCAGCCAGTTCCTCCCACTCATATAGGTGGATGTTTCTGACCATCTTCAAGGCAGCCTTGGCTGGGGCAAGAACTTCCATTCAGACCCTAAGACCTCTGCCTCTGTAGTGCATAGGTTTCAGTTCACCCGGACTAGAGAGCTCAACGTCGCCAAATCCCCACCAGGGGGCCAGAGACCTTCCCATCTCCCAGAGGCTTGGAGCCTCTCCTGGGGCTTGCAATGATTCTTAGCTCTGCTCTGACAGAACAGACCATCCTGGTGTTGCCTTGAAGTTCTCATTCTACTGAATTGACAGGAATCTCAACTGTAATCATCCTAAAGGCACCTCACTCTCCAGGGTTATGCAAAGTGATGCAGTGCCATTTCTGTATGCATTAGCAGTGGCATGGGTTCCTCAACAAACTTAGAGCCAATTCATGCTCCCCTACTCAGAATCATCTCCTCCCCACTTTACCCTGACAAAAATGACTGCCTGTGTCAATTCCCAAAACAAAGCCAAATGCCTGCAGCTATGAAGTTTCCACTCTTCTTCACAGGGTCAAAAGTCATCCAACCCCACTCACACTCCCTCAGTTTATGTTTTTACCTGTAGATCACTAGTAAACTAGAAGAAGCTAGACAGGAAGTTTTCCGTCTTTCTACCAGCACACCTATTCCACTCTCTGCTTTCCCTTCTGATTCAAGGATGACCTGTCTTCTCGTTGGTCCTTCATTGTGGTGTCTTCTGCATTGTCAGTTTACTTCCTCCGGTGTACCCTCTCCATCAGCTTCAGTGTCTCCATCCCTAAGACAGATACTTAATTCATCCCATGTCCTTCTCCAACTACTGCCCGATGTTACTTCCCTTCACAACAATACTTTCAAAGAGTCATCTCTGGTGGCTCTATTGTTCACATACAATCTTTTTTCTCAGCCCACTCTAATTTTAGGAATGACAATGCCCTTTATAGGGCTACCAGTATCCTCTGTATTGCCAAATGCAATAACTATCCTTTTGTTCCCCTCTCACTCACCCTCTCAGCCCAGTAGAATTGATCACTCTATCTTTTTGGGGCTACTCCTTACTCTTGGTTTTCTATGATGACTCTCTATATTCTCCTGACTTCTCTCCAATCCCACTGGCCTCTTCTCAACCTTCTTTGCTAATTCCTTCTTCTGTGCTTGACTTCTAAATGTAGGGCTTTACTGCCGGAGATCCGCTCTCAGCCATGTGCTAGTCTCTCTCTGTGATCACACCAAGACCAATGGTCAATCAAAGACTCTCAAATTGATATTTTCACACCAACATCTACTTTGGGTGACAAGCTTATATATATAGCTGTTTCTTTGACATCTTGGATGTTTAAAGTACATCAGAAAAGCAAGATGGTCAAACAAAAACCTTGATTCCACCCCTCACACACACATATGCACAAATACACGACACAAATCCCCTTTCAACCCAAGTTCTTTTCATTTCAGTTAATGCCTCTAGTCCCTTCTCTTGAAATCTAGATATTATCTTTGATTTCTTCCGCTTCTTATCCATTCACCTCCAAACATGCAAACCTACAGTAAATCTATTGGTTTTACCTTCAAACTACTTCTCAAATTCATTGACCTTTCATGCCCCTGCTACCACCCTGGTTCCAGCTACGTTGGTCTCTCAGCTTACTGTTGCAATAACCCCTAGTAGACGCCACTCTGTCCACTTCCCCAATCCATTCTCTACACACAGACAGAACAATCTTCTTAGAATATACATCATATCCTGTTACCCATTTCTTTAGACCTAAAATGATATCTAAAGACCTTTCCATGGCCTACAAGAACCTAGGTTAACTGGCAGTTTCTCCATTTCCATCTCCCATCCCTCTCCCCATTGTTTACCATGCTCTACCCACACTGTCTCTATCTCTGTTCTTTAAACAGGTTAAGTCTTTTCCTGCCTTTGTACTTGGTGTGTCATCTGCCTAGACACTCTGCTTCAAGATCTTCCCATGACTGGCTTCTTATTCAGCTTCGGCTTGAGATTAATCCCTCATTGATATTTTTCTTTTTCCTTATCTAAATTAATACCTCTCACTCTGAGTTGCTTCCAAGACACTAACTTCTTCTTCTTCTTATTATTATTATTATTATTATTATTATTTTCTGAGTTGGATTCTCACTCCGTTGCCCAAGCTGGTGTGCCATGGCCCACTCATGGCCACCCCAGCATTGACCTGCTGGGATCCAGCAATCCTTCTGCCTCAGTCTCCCAAGTAGCTGGAACTGCAGGCATGCACTACCACACCCGGATAATTTTTTATTTATTGTAGAGATAAGGTCTCGCCAAGTTGCTGGGCTGGTCTTGAACCTGCGGGCTCAGGCAATCCACTTGCCTCGGCTTCCCAAAGTGCTGGGATTACAGGCTAAGCCATAGGACACCAACTTATTTTAACCTAGAAATTTAATCTGTCCCGTTTCATGTTTATTGATGCATTATTGATTTGTTCACCAGTATGAAGACACTGTGAGGGCAGGAAACTCATGGATCTGGTCACTGTTATATCCTCAGCACCTGAAGGACAGCATGGTATAGAGCAGAGCCTCAAAGATTTAACTAGTAATAACTAAATTAGGAATAAATCTCTAATGACTGCAAACTCAAATTAGAGAGGGATACAAGAAAGTTCAGGATAGAGAAAATGTCTGAAGAAAAATAATTTCATCAGAATGACAGTCATATTCCAGTCCTGCTTAGCTTGCTACATTTTTGAGAGTTTGGCCTCAAGGCATATGGGAGAAAGCACATGGTGATGCTTCCTGAAAAGAAGTTTTTGTCCTCAGGCAAACTTTGGTTAGCATTTGCTCCTTAAATGACTGCTCATGGATTCTTGCTGAGACCAGGGCTACTGACCAGCCACTTCCTGCAGTGGTGGTTAACCTGCAGGTGCTTGGTGGTCACAGGCAGGGCTTGAGACCTTGGAGTGGTATCCGGCTATATTCACATCTGAGAAAGTACTCGTTTGTTTCTAGTGATCCTGTGTCAGTAACATTTTTCAGTCTATCAAATTTCTGGTGCCACCAAATAGAATATAAATTTAATATAAAATTATCATTTAAAAATATAGAAATGTTGTACAGATATGGTTTAAGAAAGATCATTGACCTAGTTCTACAGTGAAGGGATTACAGATCTTAGTGTTTCATTCAAATATCTCTTTATTGGAGGACTTTTAGCACTGAAAACATGGGTGGAATAGATACACTTCTGGCTTGCAAGCAGGCTCCTCAAATAGCAACCACTTGTAGAATATCTGAAAGACAGTGAGACTCTTAATACTTATAATAGGTTTTGAAAACTGACTATAACCATTGTATTCCAGTGCCACATACTAACTATGTTGCTTCTGGAAAGTTACTCAAACTTCTTATGACTCTATTTCTTTGTCTATAAAATGGGACTAGAAATATCACTCCAGGAAAATATGTCCAGTCCTAGTTAGAATGTGAAAAATCATGAGACCATTACTACCACCTTAGCAGGCCAAGAGAAATTAAAAGATTTTAATTAAAAGATTAAAAGAGAAAAAAAATTTAAAGATGAAAAAAGTATTTGGTCAGGTTTGGTGGTTCAGCCTGTAATCCCAGGACTTTGGGAGGCCAAGGCAAGTGGATTACCTGATCCCATGGGTTTGCAACCAGTCTGGACAACTTGGTGAGACCTCGTCTCTACAATAAATAAAAAAATTAGCCAGGTGTGGTAGCACATGCCTGTAGTTCTGGCTACTTGGAAGGCTGACATGGAAGGATCGCCAGAACTCAGCAGGTCGACACTGGGGTGGCCATGAGTGTACCATTGCACTCCAGCCTGGATAACAGAGTGAAACTCCACCTCAAAAAAAAAAAAGAAAGAAAAAAGCATCTAAGAGCTATAAAACAATATCAAATGGTCTAACATAGATGTAATTGGAATCTTAGAATGTTAAAAAAAAAGCAAATGAAGGCAAAGAAACATTTAAAGAGCTAAAGACTGAGAATTTTACAAAAGTGATATAAGACATCAACCATGTACAAAAAGCTCAGAGAGCCTGAAGAAGGTAAAGACAAAATTCCACTTGAGCCCTTTATAGTCAAACTGCTGGAAACCAAAGATAGAGGAAATCTTGTAAGCAACCAGAAACAAAATTGCATTAAAGGAAACAGAAGACTGACTATAGACTTTTCATCAGAAAAATTGAAGGCCAGGAGACAATGGAGTGGCAACATCAAAGTGGGAAAAGGAAAAAGAAATTATCTTAGAATGTTGTACCATTTGGCTCCCAGACTTCACCTTTAGCCAACAAGGGGTGGTATTTTTATTGAGTACTCAATTCCAGGGATGTAAGATCCCACATGAGCTTTGGTCCTGCATAACCAAAGTCCACTCAGGTGTTCACCAGAACCAAAAAACCGTCCTCTTCTTCAGCAGCACTAAGCACAGTAGAACACCCAAGAGAAGCATTTTCCATTCAGCTCTGTGGCTCTGAGCCTTGGGTGCCATTAGAGTCACTTTGAAAGCTTTAAAAAATTGTATGCATCCAAGTCACATACTTTGAGATTCTGATTTAAGTACTCTGGCTTGGGGCCTTGGTTTTTTGTTTTGTTTTGTTTTTGGTTTTTTGGTTTTTTGTTTTTTGTTTTTGAGTTGGAGTCTCACTCTGTAGCCCAGACTAGAGTGCAGTGGCCACTCCCGGCCACCGCAGCCTCAACCTGCTGTGCTCTGGCGATCCTTCTGCCTCAGCCTTCCAAGTAGCCAAAATTAGTTTTTGTTTTTTTAATTTATCTAGATGGTGCTAGAGAGCAGCTAAGATTGCAGCCTGTTGTTTAACTAGGATGTTTTCTCCTTTTTTGGCAGATATGATTTAAAATTCCAATAACATTTCCTATGTTAAACCTTATAACAAGGTCCTAATTGTTTGTTAAAATGGCAGCCAGAACTGTCATAGGTAAGATTGCCATATAGCTGACTTACTGTCAGTTTGGAAACACTTTGATATCACCTGGATTTTTAAATACATTGATGCTTGAATCTCCAGTAATCCTGGCTTTTTGGTATGGGTTACAGCCTGGGCATCTGGATTTTTACAAGCTCCACTATTCTTGAGATATTTAGAAGGTCCAAGTTCTTGGCAAGAGGTTAAGAAATTCAGGTCAATAAGAGACTGTCATGGGAAATAAATAAAAACATATGGAACCAGATGAACTCCCAGGCCTCTGACCTGCTGACATGGCCTCCACACTTGCTCGACCACCTCTTCCTTTCTTCCTTGGGCACCCTCTGGCCCACCACATGCCAGAGTCCAGCTGGCTGCCTGCTTAGTGCCAAGAAATACTCCTTACAGAGACCTCACATGCATTCCCTTCTCTTTAATGACCAAGCCACAAAACAGAAACCCCATTACATCAAAGTTAAAGGGGTTGTCAGAAACCAAATGGTTAGTGTTGTTTGGGTACATTGAAGGAAACACACAGGCCCATCAAGAAGCCATGGATTCCTGAGCATTGGCACAAGGTTGTCAGACCACTCAACACTGTCACCTTGTCACCACAGTAGGAAAAACAACCCTCTGTTTACAGAGCTGTGTTGTTCCCTCTCCCAGTCCTCTCATGATGGGGAACGGGGGGGTGCAGAATCATAAATCTGTGTCTTCAGCCTTAATGTTACTTCCTGTATTCATACCACCTCCTTACCAGGATCAGACAAACCATTTAGTCACCAGAAGGATGTAGTTGCTATACAATTCAAATATAAGTTCCATTGATTTCTATAAATCCAGTTTCTGTTCTCTGATATTATTGTTTCTGTGGTTGATAGTATAGCCATTATTTTCTTTACCTTTGTTATTATTTTTTTCTTTAGAAGTGCCTACTATTTTCTCCATTATTAAGATTCAGAATTTCTCAGAGAGTACTCCTAAAACCAAACATTTGCATCACCTGGGTGTCTGTCAAAATCTCAGATTTTATGTCTACCACAAACCCACTGAATCATACCTAAAACAGGAGCAGATATTGGTATTCTTAGCAAGTACCATGGATTACTGTGAAGGTTAAAAACCACCAATCTGAGGCAGTATCATGTGCCCTGAGAAACCAAGCTTCCTGGTTTCTAGTCCCCCCAACTCTGTAGTTACCTGATTGAATAACCTTGAGCAAGTTCCCTGGGTCTAAGTCACTTCCTCTGTAAAATGAATCTGGTGTTTTACATGCCTTATAGACTTGCTGTGAGGATTAAATGAGGTAACATACATAATATGCTTAGATGAGCACCAGGCACATAGTAGGTGGTCATCATCACCAATCCATTCAGTAAGAGAAAATTAACCTCATGAAACATCAGAGAAAAAAATTCAGGTAGAAGATTGTTTCATTTATTTTTCTGATAGTCCAATAAACAAAATTTTAATTATTTGGTGTTAATATAGTATCTTTTTAATTTAAAATGAGACAAACCCTTTTGTGCCTTTTGAGGTCTTCTTATAAGTCACATGACTCTATTGTCTATTTAAAGAACACTTTTTAAAATGTATACATAGCAACAAGACATAAATGTGCACCAACTGGATCCTAGATCCTCTGTCCCCAAAGGCAGCCCTTTCTTGGTTCTCAGAAGATTGTTTTAAAGAGCTAAAAGTGTAACACAGACATATGAGCATTACCATTCTGCAGAAGTGAAGACACTGCTGGCACATCAGAGAGAAGACGAACTTTAGACTCAGTTTGGGATGGAAGCTGACCTCACCATTCTCTAATTGGGAAAAACTTAATTCATTCATTCAGAGATTGCAGTCAATAGTAATACCTTGCTGATTTATTATAATATTTTTCTTTTTAAACTCAATTTCTTATTAAGTAAGAAATAATCTCATGTATACATAATTGTATGTGGAAAAGAGGAATGCGATTGCTACATGAATTTCTGTTAAAAAAATAGATTGACCCCTGATCCCTTTTATATTTCTGCCCATCTCGAGATAAAGGTGGAATATTAGGGGTAAGATGGAAAAGAGGGAGTTTTTATAAAATTTAATTCAGGACTAATTTGTTAACCTGGTGCTTTTTGTATCAGATCTTTTAATGAATCTTCATGAATGTTTATTAAAAAAACAAATCTGCAACAAACAAAAAAAATTAGGTTAACAGGCCAAGCACAGTGGAGCATGCCTATAATCCCAGCACTTTGGGAGGCCAAAGCAGGAAGATTGCTTGAGCCCAGGAATTCAAGACCAACCTAGGCAACATAGTGAGACCTCGTCTCTACAAAAAAATGAATAAATAAATTAGCCAGGCATGGTGGTACTGCAGTCCCAGTTACTAAGGAGGCTGAGGCAGAAGGATCGCCTGGACCCAGGAGGTTGGAGGCTGCAGTGAGCTGTGATCATGCCTCTGCACTCCAGCGTGGGCAACAGAGACCCCAACTCAAAAAAAAAAAAGATAAAAAATTTACAGAAAAATTGAGCAGATCGTACAGAGTTCCCAGAAAACATCCTCTTCTCTTCCCCTGCACACAGTTTCCCCTATTTTCAACATCTTGCATTAGTGAGATGCATTTGTTACAATTCATGAACCAATATCAAAACATTCTTAATAGCTAAAGTCCATAGTTTCATGAGGGGTTCCTCATTGTGTTGCTCAGTTCTATGGGTCTTGACAAATGCAATGTCATGTGTACACCATTCCAGTATCATACAGAATGGTTTCACTGCCCTAAAAATCCTCTGTGCTTCACCTAGTCATCCCTCCCCGCTCCCATTGAACCCCTGGCAATTACTGATCTCTTTGTGTCTCTGTAGTTCGGCTTTTTACAGACTATCATATAGTCGAAATTATGCAGTATTAAGCTTTTTCAGCCTGGCTTCTTTTACTCAGCAATATGTTTTTAAGCTTTCTCCATGATAACTCAGTTCTTTTTATCCCTAATATTTCATTGTGTGGTTGTACCACAGTTTGTTTATCTATCCACCTATGGAGGGATATCTCAGTTGCTTCCATTTTGCAGCAATTATTGAAGTTGCTATAAACATTTGTGTGCAGGTTTTTGTGTGAACCTAAGCTTTCAACTCATTTTGGTTGAAATACCAATCAGTATACCAAAATACCAACCAAATACCAATTAGTGCGACTACTGAATCATATAGTAAGGCTATGTTTAGCTTCATAAGAAACTTCAAACTGTCTTCCACTAGGCCTGTACCATTGTGTAGTCTCCCCAAGAAGGAACATAAGTTCCTGCTGTTCCTCATCTTTGCCAAATTTGTGGTTGCCTTGAATTTTACCTATCTAAAATGTGTGTAGTGGTATCTCTTTGTTGTTTTAATTTGCGGTTCCTCATGACATATGATGTTGACATTTTTTTATATCCTTGTTTGCAATCTGTATGTGCTATTTGGTAGGGAAGTCATTCAGATCTTTTGCCTATTTTGGGGGGTTTTTTTTGAGTTGGAGTCTTACTCTGTCGCCCAGGCTGGAGTGCAGTGGCACACTCACGGCCACCCCAGCATCAACCTGCTGGGCTCCAGTGATCCTTCCACCTCAGCCTTCCAAGTAACCAGAACTACTGGCGTGCACTACCACGCCCAGCTAATTTTTTTGATTTATTGGAGAGACGAGGTCTCACCAAGTTGCCAGGGCTGGTCTCGAACACACAGGTTCAGGCAATCCACTCACCTTGGCCTCTCAAAGTGCTGGGATTACCAGCTGAGCCACCGAGCCCAGCCTTTTTGCCTAATTTTTAATTGGGTAGCTTATTTTCATATTGTTGAGCTTAAAGAGTTTTTTGTATATCCTTTATCAGGTATATAGTCAGATAAACGTCCTTCATAAGCTATATCTTTTGCAAATATTTTCCTCTGGTCTGTTGCTTGCTTTTTCATTCTCTTAACAGTGTCTTTTATGGATTTAAAGTCTATAATACTGAGTGATCTATCACAGAAACAAAGAACTGAGTACCACATGTTCTCACTCATAAGCGGAACTTGAACAATTATCATAATACTATAAGAAAGGGATTGGCAGTAGTTGGAAACTGCAGGGGAGGTGGGGGCAGGATTGGCAGGAGTGGGAAACTGCCAGAGGATGGGGAGACACACCTCATCAACAAGGGTACCTGCCGAATGAACGTTTGTATACCTAACCCTGAATTGTACTCCCATCTTTAAAATAAATGTTTTTTTAAAAAACAGTGTCTTTTAGAGAAAAGAATTTTTTAATTTTAATGAAGTCCAACTTATTAATTTTTTGCATAGATTATTTTTTTTTGGTATTGTGTCTGCAAACTTACCACCCACACAAGATCACCTAGATGTTTTTCTATGTCATCTTTTCAAAGTGATTTCATTTTACATTTCACATTTAGGTCTATGACACATTTGGGGTTAATTTTTGTGAAAGATATAAGGTCTGGCTAGATTTTTTTTTTTCAATCCTTCAGCACCATTTGTTGAAAAGGCTATTCTTCCTTCACCGAATTGCCTTTGCTTCTTTGTTAAACATCAGTTGACTATAGTTATATGTGTCTATTTCTGGACTCTCAGTTTTGTTCCATTGATCTGTTGGTCTATTCATTCACCAATACCACACTGTCTTGATCACTATAGCTTTATAGTAAGTCTTGTAGTCAGGCAGTATCAGTCTTCCAACTTTGTTCTTCCTCTTCAGTGTTGTGATGGCTATCCTTTGCCTTTCCATGTATTAGAAAAAATGTGCTCATATCCACAAAATAACTTTCTGGGATTTTTATTGTGATTGCATTGAATCTATAAATAAAGTTGAGAAAAATTCACATCTAAATGACACCGAGTCTTTCTTTCAATGCATATGGAATATCTATCTATTTAGACGTTTTACAATTTTATTTCATCAGAACATGGTTTTATAAAAAGCTCTTTTTTTTTCTTTTTCTTTACTAAACAATGCTCCCCTCTATTTCTCCTCCTCCCTTCTCTCCTTTCCTCCTCCCTCCAGGTCATGTCAATAATCTAGTATGGGTTTTTCTTTTTCTCTGTCCCCAGGTACCCCTAAATTTATACCTTATGTGTATATAGATATATATGTACACATATGTAAATGCATGTGTGTGTTTGTATTTGTGTCTTTCTCTGTTTCTATTTTTCTCTGTGTGCATGTACACACACAAAGGCTGTTTTTTTTAATTTATCATTGTCAGTTTCTAAAAATAAAAAAAATGGCATTATACCTTTCTGCTTTTGCTTATCTTACTTACAAATTTCAAATAAATTCCCTGAAGAGATTTCACCTAGCCTTAACCTTCCAAAAAAAAAAGAGTATATAATATTCAGTGGTGGTGTGGGTCATTATAATTTATTCATCAATTCTCCCATATATGGTTGTTCATTTTGTATTCCACTTTCTCTCACCACAAACATCATTATAGTGCGCCTTCTTGTAAATATGCTTTTACATATTAATGCTGTATTTATGAAGATAGCGTTCTCGAAGTAAAATTTCAGGGTCAGAGGGATATGTTATTTTTATTTTAATAGGTATTGCAAGATTGCATGTTCAGAAAATGTTTCAATACTCCATTTTTGTATCATGAAAGTGTGGGTGGAAAACTTTACCCATTTTTCCCACTGTAAATTGCTGTTATCACTTTTTTAGTCGTTTTCTTAGTCTACTGGATGTAAAAGAATATTTCTGTGTTATTTTTATTTCTATTACCTGGACTCCTAGTTGAATTTGAGCATATTATTTTATATTTGTCAGCCATTTGGATTACATTTTCTTAAAATTATTTATGCATATATGTGTGACTTTATTCTAATTGTTCTTTACTGTCAATTTATAAGAGCTCATCGTATGTTACAGATATTACCCTTTGACTGCCATCTTCATTAAAGTTATTGTTTTAGATATATCTTTTTAATTGTTTGTGAACCACCTCATAATTGACTTAGTTTCCATCATAAAGCATCAAACATTGGCTAAAATGTGTAGGGAATATTTTAACTAAAAGAATCAGAGTCAAATGAATGACTGAACAATTCACTCTCAGAAGTCTGCAGGAAGGTAAGGAACTCACAGGGAAACTAAGATAATTCTACCTAGAGAAGAGAGTATTGGCCAGGCGGTTAGGAGGAAGAGAGTGATAAAAAGCTATTTTAAATATCTGAACAACCGTCATGTGGAAGAAGGATCTCATTGATTATGAATGGTCACAATTATGAAGAAACTACATCAAAAGACCATTAAAAGTAGGCAGAATTCCTCTTGATACAAGAAAGATATGTCCTAGCAGTTATGGCTGTTCCTGAATTAAGCGGTTGCTTCTGATTTACGGAGTTTTATTAAATTTCTGGAAATGACCATCATAAGGATAGTAAGTTCCTAAGAGAAGATAGTATGCGCAGATTTCTATCATTCAGGAAAACTACAGCCAATTGAGGTATTCCAAAAAATGGGGTTTAATACAGATTATTTGGTGACTAAAACACTGTTGAAAGGGCTGGAGAAGTTAAAGGCCGGAAGTAGACATTAGGTTTCAAATTCACTACTGCAGTTGTCATCTAACAAGTCAAAGAAATGCTGGGAACCCGGTGCTCATAACATGTTAGACTCCACTCCAGCTCCTCTGCAATTTTGAGTCAGGTGAATATAAAAAAAACTCAGAAGCCAAAAATTGTATATATACAAAGCTCCATATAATCATCTGCTGCCAGCACTAGAAGAAAAAGAAAATGACTTCAACTTCTACTCCATCTTCACGTAAGTGTATCTAATAACAGAACATAACTAATATCCATAGGGCTGGAAACAGATTCTGGGAACTATAGTTTGCAGACATCTAGCCCCCAAAGTATAGAAGAGATTAGAAGGAGAGAAAATGCCGGTTGTTGACATCTAACACAGGGTTTAAGCATCAGCTTGGGGGCAGATGGAGGGTTGTACTTAGTGGGACACGGTCTGCCTAAAACATGAAAAAGTAGGATTTCATACCACTTCCCTTATTTCCTCCTTCTGAAATTGATTTTAAAAGTCTATTTTGTAATAACAACCATCATAACACTCTTGAGACTTTTCTATTTAGGAACAAAAGATTGAAGACATGGAGAGAGAAATAAGATAAATGGAAATTGGAGAACACGAACGGCATTGTCTCTCTAAATACAAGGGCCACCCAGCTTCTCTATTGCTTTTATAGATTATGGTCAAATTATACTTAAATAGATCATTTCACTGAAGCTGATTATTTTTGTGACCGCTAAAAACACAAGCATATTATTAAATTCAATCTACATGTATTAAGGAACACTTTCTACGAACAGTTAGAGTATTTTTAAAGCCCAGCGGGCCCAGATGACCACTGCCATTGTAGACACAATCATGCATTGTAATTTTTCTACTACCCAGCCCCAGAATTACCACAATAATTCTGGATAACAGGGACATAATGAGGATCACAGGTCTTCTTACTTGGGTTAATTACATTATGATAGTGTATAGAATTCCCACTTCCACCCCATGTATGCACCAAATTTCAGGACCAATTCTACAAGATCACATAATGAACTTTCAGAAATTAATTTTACGGAGGAAAGGAGAAATTCACGAGGGCAAAACAAAGTCATGTTGTACTTCCGTTTTCCATCATCCCACTGAAAGATATACCAGGGACAGTGCGGCAGGCATGGAGGTGTGCCTCTCAGACCTCACTTCAAAAGAGACCTGCCATGAAGAGTGCAGCTAGGTGACAGTCTCCACTTTGGGGGCCTCTGGAATTTATCACAATAAAGCTATTCTCTCCCTGGGCAGTTCCCAATCAGTGAATGAGCATCCTATGGGTACTAGGGTCTGGCTATTTTTGTGCAATGTGGAATACCTATACAAACAGTTTTGTGCTGACCCCCTCCATCAGGCTGGTCAAAACTATCTCATAACTACATCAGAGCCCAAGGTTCCTCCTCCCAAATCTGCCTTCCTAACTCTTCTCTTTGCAAAGATGTGAGAGCCACATTGTGGTCTGAAGTCTTTTACTACCTCTCCTAATAATCTCCTCTTCTCTTTCATAGACATCATTCCCAATACACTTCTTGCACATGTAACTAGGTCTTGGTCTATGCTCTCTGGAGGATCTAGATGGAAACAGCCAGGGCCTCTGCTAGGCACAGCGTAGGTTTTTGGCTCTCCATTTGTACATTGCTTAGTAAGGGGAAGAGAGATAAAGAATGCTTATTGTCAAGCAGTCTGGATTTGAGATGCCAGCTATTTCTAAGTGTTGTCTGAGAAAGCCAGTTGCTCTGATGCTGAGGGAAAATTGGTTCTTGGGATGATTAAAGACCCTGGCCCTACAGGAAGTCGATCTGAAATGTAGCCTCTTCCACCATGAGAAAGGGAGTCCTGGTCCCAGGTGACTCATTGTCCAGGTAACCCAGGGTAATTGAGAAGGTTATTTGAAACAGTTCTGCTCATTGTGTGATGCGCAAACAACATTGTTCATTTTATTCATACATCATGGTGGCCCTTCGGAGCAGGAGCTCATTAGGTAACACTGAATCTCTAAGTCAGAGCAGAGCTACCTATGTATTCCCTGCTCTTAAAACTTCTAAATTAAAAAAACAGTCCCATCAGAAACCCAGTTTTGCTAGCAAATCACAGAATTGTTAGGTTTTGCAAGGTTTTATTTTCCTCCATTTCCCCTCCAACATGCCACTAGCAACCCCTTTTCATCCTTAACATCATAAAACCATTTTTCTTCTTTCCCCCTCACTTTACTTGTACCTCCCAATGCCAAGAAGAAAAATAAATTAGCCCAATTCCTTATTTTCAACAGTTGATTCATTCTAGAGGTGTAGAATGAAGTTCGCATAAACCCATGCCTCTTCACTTAGAGTGAAGAAATTGAGACAGAAGCAAGATAAATTGTGCTAACCAAAGTTATAGGAGCTATTCTAGCAGGAAAATATATCACTTAAGTATCTTATTTGGACAACATGATCTAAAAGTCAACCTCTGCTCTAACCCCACAGTCTAAGAACACAGTTACAAACATGAGACAAATTGAAAAACATGGCAGTCTGTGTGATAGTAGACGTCTCAGCGATAGAGTCTAAGGTCTAATTTGGCACATAACGCATAAAAGGCAACCAGAGATTTATTTGGTCCAACATTTACTTGTACAGTTGAGGAAACTGAGGTGCAATAACTTAGGATTGTTTTACTAGCTGTGGTCTATCAGAAGTAGTACTCAGGTTTCCAGACCCCTAATCTAATGTTCTTTCCTCAATGTCTTATTGCTTCCTGGTCATTCACATTTTTTCTTTTTGCCTTACTTTCTCCAGTCCTTTTTGTGTAACACTCACCAAAGACAAACCTAAATAAGGTGTGGCCTTTATTTCCTCTTTACTCTCAACAAGTATGTGACACAGACAGCAGACATAACATGAGTTGTCAAAGAACACAATGATCGGTCACCTATGAGTTTGTTTCTTGTATTTTTATGATCTAACTTGCCTTCTTCTGTCTCACGGCCCCACTATAATCCATATTTATCGCTCTCTTCAGAGAAGGGGGAGGCAAGATTTATAAAGTTGGTGAGGGACATTGAAATCTTCTGTTTCAACAGGCAATAATCGGTGGTGGCATGCAAATGCCCGTCTCATGCCTCGGCCCCATTCCTCTAGTCATTATATGCAGTTATTGGCATTATTGACCCAAATATGTTACCTCTTCCACAATCAACACCCTTTTATATATGGCACCTTTGTTTTGCCAGCTTAGTAAAGCTGGAACTACATTTCCCAAAATGCTCTTCTTCAGCTGGGCCTGGATCAAGTTTGCCCCAGGAAACACTTACCATGAGTTTTGCAATTGGGAAGTAAAGCAGCAGCCATTTTCCATGCTCTGAAGGTGGGTGTAGGGCCTGCACCACTGGGACTCAGGCAAATGTTCACTGACCTGTAGGCTCCCTTACTGACAATGAACAGCAGCCACCCCTGCAGGTCCTCCAGCTCCTGTGGCCAACCCTCCCTCACCTTCTGTAGCTCTTTTTCCAGGTGTGTGGAGCTTTCCATATACACACCAAAGACATCAACTTCTCCTGCAAGACACCCTTGTCTTCGTATCTGGAGATAGCTAGAGGGACTGATGTGGATTCCTCACCATGTGATGTCAAACTGTTGATCCCCGGAACTGCTGGCTCCGATTACCTCATGTCCAATGTCAGACGTAGAGGCGGCAGCCTTCCATGGACTTCTTACCCACCTCCCACAATTGCCTAAATGTTAGTTCCTATAATAAACCCCTTATTTGTTACCACTCATGGAAGTTCTGCTTCTCTAATCATACTCCAGAAGATACACCGTTGACTTTGCTGTTATCCCGACCTCCACTGGAAGAGTAGATTTCCTCCCCTTTTGACTTTGGGTTTGACCAGGTAACTTAACTTGGTATGATACAAGCAGGGACTTGCCCAAAGGACCCTTCCTCTCTTGCAGCTCTGCCATCGCCATGAGAAGAGCACACTGTGACTTCCTTCTGGTTCCAGGAGGAAGGTGAGATTTGTGTGGTACATAGCCACCCCCACCATTGCAGTCTGAACCAAAGCTGCCCCAGCCAACTCTAGACCCACAATGAAAAGTAGAACTGTGAATTCCAGCCCAGTCTAGATCAACCAAACATCGGCAGAGCTACAAATGCAGGAGTACTTTTTCATTAAAACCACTAAGTTTCAAGGTTCTTTGTTATGTAGTCATAACTAACCAGCATCCCGTTACAATTCTTTCATGTCAGAAAACAGATTCTATACATCTCTATCTTTTGCCAAAGGCAGAGTTTTTGTTTTTCAGGGGACTTTAGCAATACTTTGTTTTTTACAAAATAGCTCTTCTTTCATTTCACTTTGTAATGTAGTTGTAAAGCACACAAACATTGGAGATAGTTTGGGCTTGAAATTTGGTTCAAATACTCGTGAGTTGTATGAGAGCTTATTTAGCCTCTGTAAATCTTAGTTTCCTCATCTATACAATGGGGGTGAGATATTACTTAACTGGTTGGTTGTAGTGAACATGAAGTGAGACAAAGTTCTTAACATAGCAACTGTACATAGTATGTGCTCAGTATGAATTAGTTATCTGTGTGTGTGTGTGTGTGTGTGTGTGTGTGTGTGTGTGTATGTGTGTGTGTGTGTGTATTTCTGCCAAAAATACTGCCCCCCAGTGTTCATGTTCACTTAATATTTTGATGATCATGCATTCACCATCTATTGAATGTAAGTGATTCACATAGTAGTATTGTGTAGCAAGCATCTGTAATGAGTCCAGGAGATGAGCAAGACCAAGACTCTGCCCTTAAGTATTCCTATCACTTTTGCTATATTTCAGCTACTCCCTGACTAAATAATCACTTCTGAAAGCAGTATTTCTACCCAGTGCTGGAAATAAGGCTAGAGTTGCTAACCAGAGATACAGTTTATGATTCTAGAGACCATTACAGAAGGTGAGCAGAAAGATAACATGCTTAGTGATTTTAGTGGGGAAGGGGGAGGGCTGTATGTTCTATTAAGCTAAATTGCCTTAATCACTTATTTCAAACCTTTCAACTATTATGTGAAATAATTACAGCATTTACATTTGTGGTTTCTAATTTACTCTAATTTTTCTTTTGATTGTACTACCTAAAAACAAGCAAACAATCAAAAAACTGAATTCTCCAGGTTTATTTTTATTTTTCTTTCTGACAAGAACCTCATTATTCTCATAATTTATAAAATGAGATCAACTCTTTTTGTTATTGACCTCGTTTGCAACGAATAATAACAGCAAACATTTTGAGCAAGCTTACAATAAGCCAACCTTCGTTTGAGCATATGACATAAATTCATTCACTTCCCATGAAAAAGAAGTCCATAAGTAGAATTTCATGAACGCTCCCATTTTGTAGATGAGGAAATGGATGCAGAAAGATTAAGTAACCTTCCCAAGGTCACACTCATAGCTCATAGCATTGGATTCTATCAGACTCCAGATTCCCGGCCCTGTGGATGGAAACTGCCCCCTCATCCATCCGCTCACAAAGCAAGGAGTCTCTGTGTATCGCACATGTTGGTGTATAATACAGATCTTCCCACACAAAACATTCTTCACCCTAATTTCTTTGTTCTTCTGAACCCTTAGCCTTGAGCGATGCTCTCTGTCATCTTTAAGCATAATTCTCATTTAATAAATGTCCTCTTTTTATTGACAGGGATTTCATTAGCTTGATCGTCTCTGGGGCCTGGCAGAAATGATTATCACGTTCAGGAAATTGAAGAGAAATGGGTTATTACTTCGGAGGCAAATAGAGCAAGGGGAAAAAAAGAAAACAGGAAAGGCAGAGAGAGATAAGTGCCAAGAGAGGCAGGAGAGGAAAATGAGGAATTGAAGCGTTGTGGTCCATGCCGGTTTCTCTACGTCTGCTCTCCCTCCCTGTTGGCAGGCAATTACCAGGAGGTTCTGAAATGACTGCGAAGTGGTCGGTATGGAGGTCCCACGGAGAACTGCAGATTCCTCTCGTGACCAGCTCATCCAGGAGCAAGGAGACCATAGCGGCGGCAGCAGTGACAATGACTGCAGCTGGGACTGGAGGCCGGATGAAGAAATCCGCCCTGAATTTTTTAACATGAACCTCCTGGAAACTTCCTTCTGCTCTGGTTATTCCTGCAGAGCCAAATAGAAAGAGCAAATGAAATCCACCCTTCAAACAAGCCTAGGAAGAAAGCCGAGTGGCAGAAGTTCAAAGGCCTTGAGTCATCATTTTTCAGGCCCCTCTGAAGCAGAGCATACCTCCTTAATCACTTGGTGACTTCCTGCAAAGCTATTATTGCTGACGCAGGGCTCTCTAGCTGGAAAAGACGGTTTCCTTCATCAGGCCACAGGGGCCAGCCCCATTTCTGCCCTGTCATCTGAAACCATTCTTATTATTCCTGTCCTGACTTTTGCCTAAGCGCCCCTCCCCTGGCACTCATAATATCGTCAGGCTACAGGTAGCTGATGCAGTCATTTGACTCAGCGGCAGGAACTCGGTATTTAAAGATGTAAAGTAACACGGCTTCCTAACTGGTCTCCTCATATTCCCTTCCCTTCCCTCCCATCGATTATTGCCACAGGAGTCAAAGTCATCTTTTGAAAAACATAAATTAAACCTTTTAAGATACATGGGGCCAAGTGCGGGGACATATGCCTTAATCCTAGCAGTTTGGGAGGCTGAGGCAGGGGGAGCTGCTTGAGGCCCAGAGTTTGAGACCAGCCTGGACAGCATAGGGAGAATCTGTCTCTACAGAAAATTTTTTTAAAAACCAGCCAGGCCTGGTGGTGTATGACTGTAGTCTCAGCTACTTGGGTGGCTGATTCGGGAGGATCACTTGAGCCTGGACACTTGAAGCAATAGTGAGCTATGATCACTCCACTGCACTCCAGCCTGGGCAACAGAGAGATTTTGTCTCTTAAAAAAAGAAAAGAAAAACAAAGATATTTAGCAAAATAAGTGGCATGTCCCATAAAGAGACACAAGCACAGACCCTCGTCTACATTTCCACTCTTATTATGGACTATCTTGGTCTCTATCTTGCTGCCACACTGATCTCTCACTGTCTCTCTGAGGCAATCTCCTCCCCTCTACCCAAGGGCCTTTGCACATGCTATCTCATTAACCTAGAGCCTGCTCCCTTTCCTAGTTGACTCTTACTTATTTTTTGGTCTCTGAGCTAGAACATCTTCATTTTCCCTCCAGATCCATCCTCCACCTCTGCTTCCCTAGTCTTAGTTCCAGAAGGTTAACCGATATAGATTACATTAATGGTCTTCTCTGCCCTTTAGATCTGTAAAGACACTGAAGAAAGAGAATGGAGTGAAGCTTTCTATTTTCCCGGGTCATCTTTGCAGAGATCCACTCTTTACAACTGCCAAGAATGCTTTATTGATCAATTATTTCTGTGGAACAATCACAAAGTCTCCATGGCATACAATAATAAGCATTCATTCCTCAGGTGTTTTCAGGTCATTTGGAGGGTGGAGGGTGGTGCTGACCTAGGCTGCGCTCACATGGGCAGCAAGGGAGCAGTCCAATCACACAAGTACTTTCGATGATTTGATCGCCTGGCTTTCCTGCTAAACTGTTACTTCCATGTTCGTTTTGCTCACCTTTACATTCCCATCACCTACTAGAACACCTGTTAATTCTTGGTAAATATTTATCGAATGAATGGATAAACAAGAGGATTGCATTAGATGCAGGTCAATGCCCTCGTGCAAACAGGGGCAGTAGAGCTATCAGAAGGGCTGGTCTGTTCTTCAGATGGAAGAAGAATTTGGAAAGGACATTGATTTTCTCTGAAGGCAGAGGTGACTTTAAAGTGCCACTATATAAAAGTGACATTTTCTTGCAAAAAGTGCCCAACTGATTGTGTATAAAACAGCCTTAACACCATCAAAGTCTGACCCAGAAAGTGGCGGCCAAGTCTTCAAAGATGCCGAGGAGGTAGCATACAGTGTTGGATTGCTCAATAGATTCTCATTGATTAACTGGGAAGTAGAATTCGGAGTGAAATGAATGGGAGATTTCCTTTTTGACCTCTTTTAGCCCTCATGTCCTTCTCTATAAAATCAGACAACACTATCTGCCTTAATTATTGCTGTAAAAATGAGAAAAGACAATGTATGATCGAGTTTTGCAAAAATTTATCCATGATGTGTCATTCCCTTTATCAGTTGTTTTGATGGTGGTGGTGGTGGTTGTAGTAGTGTTCCCTGTTGTTTTTGTTATCCACAGTTGTGACTGTGGACAGACAAACTGAAAATATTTCACTGTTCTACTTCCGCAGGACTTTCTTTATAGCACATAAATGGTTTGTGTATGAAGCAGAAGAAGGAACTGATGAGACGGTTTGGGTGAGCACAAACTTACGTTCTCTGATCCTTCTAAGCTGATAGAAAAGTGGTATCTCGGGAATGAGAAGAAAAAGAACTCAAGGAGGAAGAAGAGTGCCCAGACACTTCAGGTTACATGAACTAGAGAGGCAGTGTTGCATAACAGGGTCAAACTTCCATGCTCCATAGGTTCAGGTTTGAATTCCAGCTCTATCCCTTGCTAGCCGTGTAACTAGATAGTATATTCCATATGAGCCTTATTCATCTATAAGATAAGGCTCAAGAATAGTCCTCTTGTTGGTTTGTTGTGAATATTAACTTAAACAATGTATATGGTTCCTGGCACACAGAAAATTCTCTAGTGTACACAGTGACTGTCATTATGCTTACCAGAAGAATTCAGAGAAATGGAAGATCCCAAAATAAGTTCAATAAAGCCAGAAAAATTGTATGCAACCTTCTATCCTCCATACCCATTGAATGAAATCTGGCTTTCATACGGAATTCACCAAATAGGCCTTGATCTTCAATCACAAATAGAATCGCCAACAGGAATGACTGCAAAGGGACTTGACATCACACAAAACACATGCAGCTGGGTTCCTAAGACTTTAATGTCTGAGTTGGATTGTCTGCTTTTCCACATCATCACCTGGGATTTTGGGGTCTAAAGGTCCCAGCATGAGAACCAAGTAAGTGGCCACACAGTCTATCACTGTTTTACATGGATAAGAAATAGGACCTCTTCCACTCTTAAGCAGAGTCTTCACCACCTAGTGTCTGTTGACCATCCAGTCAATCCAGCCTTTGTTGTGTTAAGCAATATTGGTGAATATCTGCCATCAGCCTTCGACAGTGACAAGAATGTATGAGTTGAAACTGGGAGGCAAGAGAAAAAAAAACTCTCAACAATTCACATGACATTTTATCAACCATCCGGTACAATTTCTCAAATACTTTTTGTAGTCTAGCAATTCTGTATAAGTTTCCTATGCTGCTGTAACAAATTACCACAAACTCAGTGACTTAGAACAATGCAGATTTATTCTCCCACTATTATTGAGGTCAGGAATTCAAAATGAGTTCTACCAGGCTGAAATCAAGGTGTCAGAAAGCTAGGTTTCTTCGAGAGGCTGCAGGGAAAAATCCATTCCTTTCCTTTTCCAGCTTCCTGTGGGTGCTGGCATGTTCTGGCTTGTGGTACCATCACTCCAGTCTCTATTTTTATTACTACATTGCCTTTTCCTCTTTTTTTGGTGAAAACTTCCTAATTTTTATTGTTTTTATTCTTTAGAGACAATCTTCGCTATATTGCCCAGACTGTTCTGAATCTCTTGAACGCATACCACACTCCCGTCTCAACCTCCCAAGTAGCTAGGACCACAGGCATGCAAGAGTTTTGCACAAGGATGTTTTGGTTACATTTAGGTTCCACCTGGATAGTCCAGGGTAATCTCCCTTCTCAAGATTCCTAAACTTAATTACATTTATAAAGTCCCTTTTTTGCCATATAAGGTAACAATCAAAGGTTCTGGGGGCTAGGATATGAACATTTTTGGGAAGAGAGGGAGAAGCATTATTTAGTTTACCATAGGCTCACCTCACAGAAAAGCCATAGTGACAAATCATCCATTTAGAAGTAAGAGAATCATTAGGAACTGTAGTCTTCATCTTCCCAAACTTCACTATATCTCACACAAGAGGAGAAGAGAGAATAGGCAGGTCTGGGAAAGAGAATCACAGAACCATAAAAAAATTAAAAATTTCTTAAAAACTTAAAAAGACAGCCCAAACTGCAAAAACTGTAGCGAGTATTTAGATGTATTGCTCAAAAGAAGTAGTAAACAGTATTCTGTCTCCAGGAGAGTCACTGTCACAAATATGTGTGTACACACATAATCACACCACTGGAAAACACAGATGATGCTTCCAAGCTGGTACTCTACCTTTCTTTATATCCTAGGAGACATAGCTCTCCTCACCCCCACTTCCCGTCACTCCTCCTAAAAAGCTGGAACTGGAACTAAATTACATCAAGTCATTTCTTTCTCTCTAGAGAGATGCCACCCTACTTCTCACTGCTGCTCACCGCTGCCCATCTTGGATTATGAATGACCAGGGACAATCAGTGCAAGTCTATCCCTCCACTATAGTCGCTTAACCATAGCATCATGGGAGGAAGAAGAAAGCACACAATTCCCCATCTGAAACTCCTAAAAACATTTTGAAATGGCTCCCTGGAATCAGGTGAACCAAAAGAGGTCCTCAGAGCAAAGACACTTTAAAGAACAAAAGGAGGGGAGAGATTGCACAACATATGCTGAGACATACAGATGCTTTTATGAGTGTGTCAAAAAAAGCATCAGAAAGGAAACATAACGTGAAACTAACAAAACACGATTTTGTTTAAACAACAGAGTCTCAGATTACACATGCATAACATACATGATTACAAATTTAAAGAGAGAGAGAAGGAAACAAACAAAAATGATAGTGTGAAAAACTCTACCATTCTAAGTGAATGTGACTTAGGATGGGTTCCCACTGAACAGACCAAGACAAGGATTGGATGCATGTAGTTTATTTGGGAAGTGGTCCCAGGAAGTATTGGTAGAGAGGTGGAAAAGTGGGGGAAAGATGAAAAGGAAATTGATATAGAATGCACAAGCAGGCAGGTTGTTGCCGTGAGCCTATGGGGCTCATCCCACAGGGGTCCTTTGGGAGGTTGTATAAAACCATTTCAGAGTGCCCCATAAGAGGGGTGAGGAAGTTGGGGTATTTCACCTCCAATGCCTGACAACAATTGGTAGAAGCTTACTCCCAGGACAGGCTTGCTCCCGCCATGAGAGAAAGCCTGTGGGCTGTGAGTCACAGATGTTAGTAGAAAAAAGAATTCTTGTGCCCCGGAATTGTGACTATAAGAGAATACCAGCAGTGCACGGACAGTGACCGTGCCAGGATCAGTGAGAGATGGGAGATGTAAATCAATGTTTATGTCATCAGCCTCACTCCTTGTGGTCTCTTATCATGTGAGCATCACATCATCCTGAGTGTCACTCTAATGTTTAAGGTAAGAATTTCCGTAAGAGCAAAAACACCTGCTTTCTGTGCTGCTCAAATGGCAAACAGCAAACTGTCCCAACACTTGGCACTGGGTGAGACCTTTAGTCCTCAAACTTTTAAGAAAGTCTTGGCAACTTCAGATCCCCTCTGTCAAGAAATTTGATGAAAGAAAGAAGAGAGCTAGATCAGAAGCAGTAGTCAATGAAAAGACCTGTTTTTGTTACCATTCTAAACAGATTGACGAAGGAGATCGGAGGCCTTAATTGTATCACTCTGTAGTGTAAGTTTTCTCCTTCTTATTATAATCCTTACTTCATACAGTTGTGGGAAGTCCATGAGCCAGACTATATACACAGGGTTTATGTAGTCCTGGTATATTGTGGGCACTCAATGCACTTCAATTCTTGCTTTTCCCAAATTGAGCTTTGCGAGATAAACTAACAGGACCCATGTATTATCTTTGGCTCTAAAAAAAATCAAAGGTAAATCTGGTTTAAAATCCTAATGCATTGCCTCCAAAATGTTCCCAAGAGAGGTCATAATCCATCTTCTAATTTCTCTTGCTCTAAAAGCACGCCCTCCATCAGGCACTGGATCTCGGAGTGCAAGGCTTTCTTAAGCAAAAAAGCAGTTGAGAGAGGTGGGCTGCTTTTCATCTGCCACAACAAGCACATTCTAAAGGCACTTGATGTGAAACCATCTATACACAGCAGATTGACTGAAGAGTCTGCACTTGTCTGGGCACAAGTGTGAAACTGTTTGATTTTTTTTCCCCCAGTCATTCTCTTTGACCACTTTCTTTTGAATATCCCTTTCTGTTATTTATGTTGAAAAGAGTCTATACTTTTCAATTGTTCAACCATTTAAAATATCCAGTCTGCTGTAAAACTTCAATCATACAATCAATGTAGCAAAAAAAAGTGGGAATAGATCAATTTGTGAAGAAAAGACAGCTACAACTGAACCATCTTGTGTCCCCGTCTCCTCACCAGTCTCCTGGCTTTGTTTTACTTTGGTTTGGTTTGGTTTGTTTGTTTTACATGACACCAAGAGGGACTGTGGTAGAGGCAGGGAGACATGAGAAAGGACTAAGGATGGGTGGTGTGACCGATACAAGGGAAGTGCATTCCTACCCGAAGCCAGTAATCATGGAATGACGCTAAAAATTAAGTCATCCTAAATCTCTTTTCTCACACCAGCTGTCTCCGAGCAATCCAAAGCCTGCATTTCCTGGCTGCAAAGTCTCTCTGCTTGGATGTTTTGCAGGAACTAAGACAGGTATGAAAGGAAACCCTTGACTTACCTTGGGTGGTACCCCTTACTCTGTTTAATTCGTTTTTGTCATCAGCCTTGGCGTTACGTTGCCAGTTGCAGAAGTTGCAAACCATTGCATCATTCTTTTATTTCTGTTACATTTTCAAAGTCCCTTTCACACTGCCAGTTCCTCTAGCCCCTAGGACCTTCTTGCCGGGCTGACATTCCTTGTGGATAGGTAGTAGGAAAATAACTCAGTCACATCCATGTTAGCTAAACTCATTTGTCCTGGTCGCACCAGGGAGTGGAGGTACAGGGTGTTCTGTGGCTGCTTTCTTTTCCACACTAAAATCTCTCTCTAATTCTCACCTCCATCTACTCAAAAAGACACAGGACAGCAAAATTAGTAAATGTGCTGCAGATGGACTCTGAATCGCACACTACCCTAATAGAGCACCCTGCGGGAGAGAAAATCCAAAACAGCCTTTCCTGCTAGGCCAGTGACTCAGGACTGCAATTCTCTTCCTCCCTTGTCCCAGTTGTCCCTTTTTATAGCACTGATGAGAAAATGCAGGGTGGAGAGAATGGCTGAGGGTATCGGGCTCATTTAGATTATCCATATGAGCAGCCATTCATTTTTAAGGCTGGGCTTGGTGGTTCATGCCTGTAATCCCTGCACTTTTGGAGGTATAGGCGGGAAGATTGCTAGAGCCCCGGGGGGTTTGAGATCAGCCTGGGCAACATAATGAGAGCTTGTTTCTACAAAGCATATTTTTCTTTGTATTTTTTTATTTTTTTTTTAATTTTAAATTTTTTTAAATTTTAAAATTGTGGGATACATTTCAGGGTTAGGTATACAAATATTCACTGTGCAGGTACCCTTGTTGATGAGGTGTGCCCTCCCTTCCCCAGGATGATTTCCAATATTGTCATCCCACCTCCCCGCACCCAGTCCCATCGCAATTTCCCTATACAGTCAATCCTTTCCTTACAGTATTACAGTAGTTGTTCAAGGTTCACGTATGAGTGAAAATATGTGATACTCAGTTCTTTGTTTCTGTGAAAGATTACTCAGTATTACAGACTCTAATTCCATCCAGGTTGCTGTGAAGCTCATGATTTTGTTCTTCTTTATGGCTGTATAATATTCCATTGTGTATATGTAACCATATTTTTTTATCCAGTCCTCTTTTGATGGACAGCACGGTTGGTTCCATGTTCTTACTATTGTGAACAATGCTGCAATAAACATGTGTACAGGTATCTTTTTTATAGAGTGATTTGAGTTCTTCCTGATATATTCTCAGTAGGGGGATTGCGGCGTCATATGGAAGGTCAATTTTTAGAACTTTTAGGAATCACCCCACTGTTTTCCACAGAGGCTATACTAGTTTGCACTCCCACCCACAGTATAGAAGTATTCCCTTTTCGCCACATCCTCTCCAGCATCTGCTATTTTTTTAGTTATTGATGGTGGCCATTCTGACTGGAGTTAGGTGATATCTCAGTGTAGTTTTAATTTGCATCTCCTTGATGACTAGTGAGGCTGAAAATTTTTTCATGCATCTGTTGGCTGCTCATACGTTTTCTTTTGAGAAGTGTCTGTTCATATTTTTGCCCACTTTGGTTTTTTTTGTTTTGTTTTTTTTTTTTGAGTTGGAGTCTCACTCTGTCGCCCAGACTGGAGTGCAGTGGCTGCTCCCGGCCACCGCAGCCTCAGCCTGCTGGGCTCCAGCGATCCTTCCGCCTCAGCCTTCCGAGTAGCCGGAATTACAAGCATGCGCCACCACGCCCAGCTGATTTTTTTGATTTATTGTAGAGATGAGGTCTCACTGCCCAGGCGGGTCTCGAACCCGCAGGCTCAGGCAATTCACTCACCTCAGCCTCCCAAAGGCGCGGGATTACAGGCTGAGCCACCGAGCCCGGCTCTTTTTGCCCACTTTGTAATGGAGCTGTTTGGTTTTTCTTTTCAGCACGTTTGAGTTCCTTAAAGATCCTAGATGTTAGGTCTTTGTCAGATATACAGTTGGCAAATATTTTTTCCCATTCTGTGGGCTGTCTCCCTGCTCTCTTGATGATTTCTTTGGCTTTGCAGAAGCTCGTCAGTTTAATGAGGTCCCACTTGTCTATCTTATCTCTTATGGCATGGGCACTTTGGGTTTTGACCAGGAATTGGTTGGCAGCTCCAATTTCCATAAGGGTGTCTCCTGCATTTTCTAAAGTTCTTATAGTTTGAGGTTTTACATTTAAGTCTCTGATCCATTTAGAGTTGATTTTTGTGTATGGGGATAGGTAGGGGTCCTGTTTCAATCTTCTGCATGTGGTCAGCCAGTTTTCCCAGCACCATTTACTGAATAGGTTCTTGTCTCCCCAGTGGTTGGTGGTGGAGGATTTGTTGAAGAAGAGTTGGTTGAGAAATTGAAGTTTTGCTTCTGGAATCTCAATTCTATTCCATTGGTCTATATTCCTGATCTTGTACCAATACCAGGATGTTTTGATTATTGTAGCTTTATAATAAAGTTTAAAGTCTGGGAGTGTGATGTCTCCTGCTTTGTTTTTTTGCTAAGGATTGTTTTGGCTATTCTTGGTCATTTATGTTTCCATATGAATTTCTGTATTGTTGTTTCTAGGTCTGAGAAGAATGTTGCTGGTAATTTGATGGGTATTGCATTAAATCTATAGATTGCCTTAAGTAGAATGGGTATCTTAACAATGTTGATTCTTCCAGTCCATGAGCATGGGATATTTTTCCACTTGTTTGTTTCATCTTTAATTTCTTTGAGCAGTGTTTTGCAGTTTTCATTGCAAAGGTCTTTCACATCTCTGGTTAGGAAGATACCAAGGTATTTCATTTTTTTGTGGCTATTGTGAATGGAATTGTGCTTTCTATTTGGATTTCTGTTTGTTTATTATTAGTGTATAGAAATGTGATTGTCTTTTACACATTTATTTTATACTCTGAGACTTTGCCAAAGTCCTTTACCAGTGCAGGGAGGTTTTTGACAGATTCTCCTGGGCTTTCAAGGTATACAATCATATCATCTGCAAAGAAAGGTAACTTGATTTTCTCTTTTCCTTTTTGAATACCCCTGATTGCCTTCTCTTCTCTGATTGCTCTAGCTAGGACTTCCAAAACTATGTTGAACAGGAATGGTGAGAGTGTGCATCCTTGTCTTGTTCCAGTTTTCAGGGGAAATGGTTCCAATTTCTGTCTGTTTAGTTGTATACTGGGTGTAGGTCTCTTGTAGATGGCCCTTACTGTTTTGAGGTATATTCCATCTATGCCTAGATGTTCGTGGGGTTTTTTTTCAAAAAGGGGTGTTGGATTTTATCAAAAGTTTTTTTGCATCTAATGATATAATCATGTGGTTTTTGTTTTTATGTCTGTTGATGTATTTAATTACATTTATGGTCTTACAAATGTTGAACCAGCCTTGCATCCTGGGGATGAAGCTTACTTAGTCGCGGTGGATGATTTTTGAGATGTGTTATTGAATCCGGTTTGCTAGGATCTTGCTAAGAATTTTAGCATCTATGTTCATCAAGGATATTGGACTGTAGTTTTCTTTCTTTGTTGGATCTTTAGCTGGCTTGGGTATCAATGTGATGTTAGTTTCATAAAATGATTTGGGAGGAGTTCCGTCTTTCTCAGTCATCTGGAATATTTTTAATAGGGTTAGTATCCATTCCTCCTTGTGTGTTTTGTAGAATTCTGCTGGAAAGCCATCTGGTCTAGGGCTTTTTTTTTTTTTTTTTTTTGAGTTGGAGTCTCACTCTGTCACCCAGACTGGAGTGCAGTGGCCGCTCCCGGCCACCGCAGCCTTAACCTGCTGGGCTCGGGCGATCTTTCTGCCTCACGGGGCTTTTTTTTATAGGGAGTTTTCTTATGACATAGTCAATTTCTATTTAGGATCTCAACTTTTTCTTGTTTCAAATAGGGAGATTGTGTGATGTCAGAAAGTCCTCCATTTCCTTTAGGTTTTCAAGTTTGTTTCCACACAAGTGTACATAGTAGTCTTTGATAATCTTTGTATTTCTTCAGGGTCAGAGATGAACAAAGCATATTTTTAAAATATATATAAATTTTTAAAAATTAACCAGGTGTGACTGTATGTGCCTATAGTCCCAGCTACTCAGGAGGCTGAGACAGGAGGATCACTTGAGTCTAGGAAGTCGAGACTGCAGTGAACCAGAATCACACCACTGCATTGTAGCCTGGGTGACAGAGTAAAACCCTGTCTCAAAAAAAAAATTAAAAATTTATATACAGTAAAATTCCATATTTCTGGGAGTGTACAGTTTTGTGAGTTTTGCCAAATATAGAGAATTATAGAACCACCACCACAATAAAAGTGCAGAACAGCTTACTCACCTCTAAAAATTTCTCTTGATTCCATTCTAAAATCCTCCACACCCTTAAGCCCTGAAAATAATTTGTTTCCTGATCTTACAATCTTATTTACCCTAGAAGGGCATATAAATGGGATTGTATTAATATGTAGCTCCTTGACTCAAACTTCTTACAGTTAACATAAGACATTTAAGATTCATCCACCACTTTGTTGCTGTGTTGATAGTTTGTTCTTTGGTTACTGAGTAGCACTTCATGGTTATTACACAGTTTATTTATTTACTTGCTAGCTGAAGGACATTTAAGCTATTTCCAACTTTGGGATATTATGAATGAAACTGTCATACTCATTCAGGTATGTTTTGGGAGGACTAGCTATGTCACGTGGCAAGTACAAGTTTAACTTTACAAGAAACTGCCAAGCTCCTTTCTAAAGTGACTACACTACTTCCCATTCTCACAAGTAAAGTGTAAGAATTCCAGTGGACAGCACTTGATACTTGACATTATCCATACCTTTTTTTTTAAAAAAGAAATTCTGGTAAGTGTATAGTGGTATCTCATTGTGATTTTAATTCTCATTTATTTAATGACTAATGGTATTAAAGATTTTATATGCTTCTTGGCCAGATAGATATCTTTGGTGAAATACCTGATAGAATTTCATAACCATTTTTTAATGGATTTTTTTTTCTTGTTGTTGTGTTTTGAGAATTCTTTATATATTCTGAATACAAGTTTTTGGTTAGTTATGTGGTTTGCAAATATTGTCTTCCAGGCAGCAACTTGTCATTTTATTCACTTAAAAGAGTTTTTAGTAGCGCAAAAGATTTTAATTTTACGTAAGGTTCAACCTACATTTCTTTACTTATTCTATGGAGTGTATGTTGGTGTTATATCTGAGATCTCTTTGACCTAACTTAAAATCACAAAGATATTTTATTTTTTTCTAAAAATTTTATAGTTATACATTTATGATAATCTACATTTTGAGTTAATTTTGTAGAAAGTGTGAACTTCTAGGCTAAGAGTTTGTATTTTTTTTCCAGCATGCTGATGTCCAATTAGTCCAGCATCATTTGTTGAAAAGTCTATCCTTTCTTCACCGAATTAACTTTGTATCCGTGTAAAAGTCAATTGACCAGATTTGGGTGAGTCTCTTTTTCATCGATACCACAGTATCTTCTCTACTGTGACTTTATAATATGTATTGAAATCAGGTACCGGGTTCAGTGGCTCAGCCTGTAATCCCAGCACTTTGGGAGGCCGAGGCGAGTGGATTGCCTGAGCCTGCGGGTTTGAGACCAACTAAGGCAACTTGGCGAGACCTTATCTCTACAATAAAAAAAAAATAGCCAATAAAAATTTTGTTGAAGTTTTCTTTTTTTCTCTTTCTTTTTTTTTTTCTTTTGAGTTGGAGTCTCCCTCTGTCGCCCAGACTGGAGTGCAGTGGCTGCTCCTGGCCACCGCAGCCTCAACCTGCTGGGCTCCGGCAATCCTTCCTCCTCAGCCTTCCAAGTAGCCAGAATTACAGGCATGCGCTACCACCCCTGGCTGATTTTTTGATTTATTGTAGAGATGAGATCTCGCTGCCCAGGCGGGTCTCGAACCCATGGGCTTGGGCAATCCACTCACCTCAGCCTCCCAAAGGCACGGGATTACAGGCTGAGCCACCAAGCCCAGCTGTGTTGAAGGTTTTCATGTCAATTTAACGAGGTCTGTAGTTTTATTGTAATATATTTGTGTGGCTTGGGCATGAGACTAATGCTGTCTCTTTAAATTGAATTCCCCTGCGCAATAGAATGTCCCAGTGAAGTCATCTGTGCATAGATTTATATTTGTTGAAATATTTTTTAATTACAAATTTAATGGAATAAATGCAGGACTATTCAGGTTATCTGTTTTTGCTTGAGTAAATTTTGGTAGTTTGTGTCTTTCACAAAAATTTTCTATTTCATTTAAGTTGTCAAGTATCTGATCATACAGTTATTTTTCCCTTATTATTTTTTAAATATCTGTAAGGTTTATGGTAATATATCCTCTTTCATTCTTGGTATAGGTAACTTTGTGTCTTCTTTCTTTCATGGTCATATGACTAGAAGTTTATGAATTTTGCTAATTTTTTTCAAAGAACTAGCTTTTGGTTTCAATGATTTTTCTCTGTTGTTTTTCTATATTCAAAATGATTGATGTCTGCTTTTTTTTCTTTTCTTTTTTTTTTTTTACTGGCTTAATGTTTAATTTACTCTCATTGTTCTAGTTCCTTTTTTTTTTTTTTTTTTTTTTTGAGATGGAGTCTTACTCTGTCGTCCAGGCTGGAGTGCAGTGGCATACTCATGGCCACCCCAGCATCAACCTGCTAGGTTCCAGCAATCTGTCTGCCTCAGCCTTCCAAGTAGCTGGAACTACAGGTATGTGCTACCACACCCAGCTAATTTTTGGTTTATTGTAGAGACAAGGTCTCGCCAAGTTGCCTGAGCAGATCTCGAACCCCAGGGGCTCAGGCAATCCACTCACCTCAGCCTCCCAAAGTGCTGGGATTACAAGCTGAGCCACCAAGCCTGGCCTCAAGTTTTTTAAGAGAGTATTTTAGATTATTGATTTGAGACTTTTCTTCTTTTCTAATATAAGCATAGAATGCTATCAATTTCCATCTCTAAGCACTTCTTTAGCAGCATACCACAAATGTTGATATATTTTCATTTTCATCTTGTTATATATTTTCTAATTTCCCTTGAAACTTTATCTTTGACCCACTGGCTATTTAGAAGTATATGGTATAATTTTCAACTATCTGGGGACTTTCCAGATATCTTTTTGTTATAAATTTCTAGTTTAGATGTGTAGTCAGATAACTTATTTTGCATTGTTCCCACTCTTTTAAATTTGTTATGATTTCTTTGTTGCCCAAATGTGATACACCTGAATGAATATTTCACATGCCAATTAAACAGAACATAGAATCTGTTGTCATTGTTGTGTTGTGTTCTATAAATGCCAATTGAGTCATGTTGGCTGGTAGTGTTGTTCCAGACTTCTAAATCACGACCGATTTTCTGTCCACTCATTCTACTGGTTACTGAAAAGTAGTAATTCTTTCAGTGTAATCTCTCAATGCAATTTCATAAATTTGTCTACTGTTCATTTCACTTTTATCAGTTTTTTGCTTCATATATTTTGAAACTTTCTTTTCAGGTAAATATATATCTAGGATTTTTTCTTTCATTCATTCTTTCTTTCTTTCTTTCTTTTTTTTTGAATGAGGGTCTCATTCTGTTGCCCAGGCTGAAGTCCAGTGGCACTGCAGCCTCCACCTGCTGGGCTCAGGCAATCCTTCCACCTCAGCCTTCTAAGTAGTTGGAACTACAGGCGTGTATTACCATGCCTGGCTTATTTTTTTATTTGTTGTAGAGACTAGGTCTTACCAAGTTGCCCAGGCTGGTCTCAAACCCCTGACATCAGGCAATCCTCTCGCTTCAGCCTCCCAAAGTGCTGGGACTACAGGTTTGAGCCACCATGCCCTGCTGGAGGATTGTTTCTTTTTGGAGAATTTATGCTTTTATCATTATGTGATATGCCTCTTTTTCCTTAACAACTTTCCTGTTGTCCATATTTGTTCATTCTGATTGATACATCTTTTTTTTTTTTTTTGAGTTGGAATCTCACTCTGTCGCCCAGACAGGAGTGCAGTGGCTGCTCCCGGCCACCGCAGCCTTGACCTGCTGGGCTCCGGCGATCCTTCCGCCTCAACCTTCCAAGTAGCTGGAACTACAGGCGCATGCTACCACGCCCAGCTAATTTTTTGATTTATTGTAGAGATGAGGTCTCGCCAATTGCCCAGGCGGGTCTCGAACCCGCGGGCTCAGGCGATTCACTCTCTTCAGCCTCCCAAGGCACGGGAAGATTGATACATCTTTAAGTTCACTGACTCATCTGTTGTCTCTGCTCTGCTATTGATCGTATTCAGTAATTTTTCTGTCTCAAATATTGTATTTTTTATTTCTCAAATTTACATTTGGCCCTTTTTTGTGGTTTCTCATTTTTTTGCTGAGATCTTTCATCTTTCCATTCATTTCAAGAATGTTCTCCTTTGTCTGTGTTTGCTAAGGACAAAGGGGCATATCGCATAATTATGAGAGGGTTATAGTAATTGCTTTAAAGACTTTGGTACTTATAACTTCTGGGTAATTTTGTGTGTTACATATGATTGTCCTTTATATAAAAAATTTGGCTGATCTTTCTAGCTCTTTCTATTGAGTAATTTTTTATTGTATTGTATTCAGGACATTTCGATTATTATGTAGTGAGATAATGGGCCCTATTAGAATCTTCAGGAGATTGCTGAGTTTTTATGGTTGTTATAGCAAGCAGTCAACTTGGTTAGGGTCACACTGCAGGTTCTTCCTCACCTTTTGTGGATGGTAATTTTAATGTCAGTCTAGCATTCCAAACCTTTGTCGTATTGTTTGTTGTGTAAACTCAGGGATTAATCTGGGACTCAGGCAAAGATTTATATTGCTGTCCAGTTCTCAAGCCTTTCTATGTTTTTGGGGTATTTTCCACCCATACACTGTTGAAAGCATTTAGGATTTATGTCAGTTCATACAAAGAATTAAAATATTGTCTTCCCTAGCAGGCTTCTTGCAGGAATTTCCCATATTTTTTGTCTCCAAGGGGTCCTTTTTGAGTCTGGAAAACATCTTCCCTGCTTTCCATAACTTATAAATAATTACATAACAAATAAAATAAATAATTGCAGACCAAATAAAAAAGTAAATATATTTAATAGCTTCCTGGCCACTGGCCTCATATTTCTCCCCATCTCCGCAGTACTGACCCTATTTTTACCAGCAAAAAAATGTGGTAAACAAAAACAGAGGATGTAAGAATAAGCTACAATATCCAGGTTACGAAGAAACATGCTACTTTACCTTGATCAATTTCAGAGAATCTCTTCTAGACCATCTGCGTTGTAAGCAAACGCACTTGTGACCTCATGACTGTCTCCAGCTGCCCCTCAAAAATTCTGCTGAAAGCAACTGGACAAGATTTTGAAATAAGTTTAAATTTTCATTGGGGAATCTGTCCATGGCCAGCTAAAACCAGGGACATAAATATTCCGTGCATTGATTTAAATCTCCTGTGTGTTTACTACTGCAAAACAAATGCTAGTATTTTTCATTTGTAAAAATAATATGGGTGAAATAAGTTCACCTAGTATAAGCCAAATGACCAGGTGTTTGACATTTTATAGAATAAAAATCATCTGTTATCTAATACCATTGTGAATTGTTCCAGGATGTTGAGTTTTCCTATCATCCAATTCCGCATTCTGTTGTACCATGACCCCTTTGGATGGCATTGAGATTTGTGATACGGGATATTATCCTTAACACTGATGACCTTTGGCTTGATGGCAAAGAGCTTGCTAAGAAAGTTGAAAAGTAATAGTCTTTGTAACATTAAGTCTAAGAGTACTGAAAGACCGATGGATTTTCTTCAGAGTTCCTAGATATGAGAAAACTTCCTAGAAGTGAATATTTATATCAGTGACCTAGCATAGACATCTATTCACTGCAGAGGAAAAGAAAGAAAATTCAAGGTCATGGTATGAAATGCTTTTTTAAAAAATCAAAAAAACAGTAGTTAATATGAAGAAAGCAACACAGTAAACTATCTGTGCCCACAAATGTTCTTTAGAATATTCTTATATTACAAAAAAAGTAGAAACAACCTAAATGTCCAATTTTAGAGGAGTAATTGAGTTAATTATGGTACATCTACTCAAAAGATTAACATGTAGCCCGTAAAAATAAGGCTAAAAGAGGTTTCATTGGTATAACAAAGTCTGTAATATCTAATATAAAGTTAAAAGCACACAGATTTATATATATGCAAAACATATGTACATATGTATAAACTATATTTCTGTATATACATATGTGTATATATACTTTCTATATTTCCCCTATATCCATAGATAATATGTGTATGTGTTTGGATATGTGTGTGTTTGTCACAAGCCTGCTTTACAAAAATACCTCTGAGGAAACACTGACACCTTGGAGATCATTTAAGGGCTTTCTGAATCAGCTACAAAGCTGAACTTGTCTATTCTTTCATTGTTATATCATTAAACACAAAAGTTAAGTGCAAGAGACCAAGAAAAGATTATGAAGTGAGTCACTTTTACTCTTGGTGAATAACTGAGCTTTTCTATAATGAACTAAACAGCAACCCAGAATCAATGAAAGCGCTCAGGGCAAGAATTGCCTATGACTTCACGTAAGCCAATGGCGCTGAGAGCTCAGGGAAACAGATGGTACGGCTGTGAAGCTTCATTTTAGATCTGGGAGAGTAATTTGACCATTTGCCCAATTACCTCTGAGTATGTTGCTTGAACCCAAGCCAAGAATTCATAGAAAAATGTGGGCTCTGGTGAAATATGACCTTCGCTGTTTTCACCGTAAAGTAGCCATGAGAGGAAAAGTAGGAGGAGAATTACGATAAAAGGTGGCACTAAAATTAGGTTGACAAATGTCCACCAAAAAATGAATGGTGACATAATCATAAAATGAATTACAGCTTGGCAATAAAAAGAATAAACTGTTGATACACATTACAATCTGGATGAGTCTCAAAAACCAGGCACAAAAGAATACAGACAGTGTGGCCCATTTATATGAGGTTCTAGTACAAGCAGAACCAGTCTGTGATGACGGGAAGCAGGACATCAGTTTTCTGAAATGGAGGGAGGAATGGGGAGGGGGTTGACTGCAAAGGAGCACGAGGGAACTTTCCGGTATGATAGAAATGTTCTATGACTTTATTGTGTCTGTGGTTACAGGAGTGTGTGTCTTTGTCAAAATTTATTGAACGATACCCTTAAAATAGGTGCCTTTTATTCTGTGTAAATTAAATGTCAATAAAATGTACTATAATTTTAAAAATAGGTTGCTAGCACACAAAGCAAAAACAATGACCACATATTAACTAGACACAATTATGAAGTTCTGTTAAAGGGCATTTCTTTACAAATGTATTTTCCTGATGAGTAAAGGTCTGAGTGGAGATGTCCAAGATGATTGTCCTCAATCTTTACTGCATTTCTTTCTTTCTTTCTCTTTCTTTCTTTCTGTCTTTCTTTCTTTCTGTCTTTCTTTCTTTCTTTTTCTTTCTTTCTTTCTTTCTTTCTTTCTTTCTTTCTTTCTTTCTTTCTCTCTCTCTCTCTCTTTTCTTTTCTTTTCTTTCTTTTTTTTTCTTCAGTCAGAGTCTCCCTCTGTCGCTCAGGCTGGAGTGCAGTGCACATTCATGGCTGCTGTAGCCTCGACCTGCTGGGCTCAGGAGAGCCTTCCACTTCAGCCTTCCAAGTAGCTGGGACTACAGACATGCGCCACCACACCCGGCTAAGTTTTCTTTTTTATTATCGTAGAGATGAGGTCTCACCAAGTTGCCCAGGCTGGTCTTGAACCCGTGGGCTCAGGCACTCCTCTCACCTTGGCCTCCCAAAGTGCTGGGATTATAAGTTTGAGCCCCCGTGCCCAGCCTTTACTGCATTTCAAAACTGCCTGGATATCTTTTTTGAATTCAGATTTTATTACACTGGGGTGCAGCACAGGCATGGAGATTTTTCAAAGCTTCCTGGGTGCCTTCAGTGTGTGTTCAGGGTAGAGGACCACTGAGATGGTCACTCCCCTTCACCTACCCAGGGCTCTTCTAGCAGAGAATGTGCAGGGTCGCTGAGATTCTTACCCACCAGGGTGTCCCAAGTATTTTCTAAGGTCAGGGAGATCCCTAAGGTCGAACTGTGAGGAGGTGGATTGAGATATTGTCCTGGACTATGAATCAGTATGGCATAGTAGAAAGAGTAGTTGAAAACAACACATAGGTTTTAGAGAAAATGACACTCCAGTAGAAGGTCCTGACCAAAAAAAAGACAGAAGTGCTGTCACATGTTCACCTAGGTACACAATGTTCACTAAATTAGCTAGACTCAGCTGGTCCTACAAAACAGAGATGAATCACCCCCACTCGATTGCTGGAGTGCTGTTGATGTATTAATCCTTTCATATAAGGATTAGATGAAGTTGAGTACAGGGAAGTCATGTATTTTATCTCCTCAAAATGAGGGAAGACAAGAATAAAATGTGTTGGAACAAAGAAAATTACATAAATATGTAAAACTCAGTGTCTTTTGCCAACCCTTTAAAAACAGAGGAAGGAGCTAATAATTGCTGTCAGCCACTTTACAAATATTATCTCATTCAATCTTCATTATCCTTATTGAAAATCCTGTACCAGAGGTTTGATTTTGCCCATGTGGTGGTGTGGGAACTATTGCTCAGAGAGTTCATTCTCTAGTCCAGGGTATCGCAGGACATGGCAGAATTATGACTTGAAAATTCACTTTCTCTAAAATCTGTGTAGGTTCTACTAACTTGAGAATTCATTTTCTCTAAAAGCTATGCGTAGGTTTCTACTACTCTTTCTACTATGCCATACTGATTCTTACCATCTTGGAAACTGATCATAATAATAGTAGCAGTAACTGTAATGATATTTATTGAGAGTATGCTATGTACTAGGCACAGATGTAAGATAGCTATGTCTGTATCTTTGTCTAAACTTATACCTGTACCTAGATATGGATATATAAAAAGTCATCTAATCTTTTTTTTTAATTTTTATTTTAAAATTGTGGGATAAAATTCAGGGTTAGGTATACAAATATTTATTGTGCAGGTACCCTTGTTGATGAGGTGTGTCCCCCTTTCCCAGGAAGATATCGACTACTGTCAATCCCGCCTCCTCACCCCTCTCCCCGGCAGTTTCCCGCTACTGTCAATCCTTTTCTTATAGTATTACGGTAGTTGTTCAAGGTCCACTTATGAGTGAGAACATCTGATACTCAGATCTTTGTTTCTGTGAAAAATCACTCAGTATTATAAACTCTAATTCCATCCAGGTTACTACAAAGTTCGTGGTTTTGTTCTTCTTTATGGCTGCATAATATTCCACTGTGTATATAACCATATTTTTTTATCCAGTCCTCTTTTGATGGGCAGCACAGTTGGTTCCATATTCTTGCTATTGTGAACAATGCTGCAATAAACATACGTGTGCAGATAACTTTTTTATAGAGTGATTTGAGTTCTTCTGGGTATATTCCCAGTAAGGGGATTGCGGGATCATATGGAAGGTCGATTTTTAGAATTTTTAGGAATCGCCACACTAATTTCCACAGAGGTTGTACTAGTTTACACTCTCAGCAACAGTGTAGAAGTGTTCCCTTTTCACCACATCCTCTCAAGCATCTGTTATTTTTTGAGTTATTGATGGTGGCCATTCTGACTGGAGTTAGGTGGTATCTCAGTGTAGTTTTAATTTGCATGTCCTTGATGACTAGTGAGGCTGAACGTTTTTTCATGTATCTGTTGGCTGCTTGTATGTCTTCTTTTGAGAACTTTCTATTCATATCTTGTGCCCACTTGGTAATGGGGCCATTTGTTTTTTTCTTTTCAGTACATTTGAGTTCCTTGTAGATCCTTAATGTTAGGCCTTTGTCAGACATGGAGTTGGCAAATGTTTTTTTCCCATTCTGTGGGCTGTCTCCCGGCTCTCTTAATGGTATCTTTGGCTTTGCAGAAGCTTGTCAATTTAATGAGGTCCCACTTGTCTGTCTTATCTCTTATGGCCTGGGCACTTTGGGGTTTGATCAGGAATTGGCTGCCAGTTCCAACTTCCATAAGAATGTCTCCTGCATTTTCTAAAGTTCTTATAGTTTGAGGTTTTACATTTAAGTCTCTGATCCATTTAGAGTTGATTTTTGTGTATGGGGATAGGTGGGGGTCCTGTTTCAATCGTCTGCATGTGATCAGCCAGTTTTCCCAGCACCATTTACTGAATAGGTTCTCCTCTCCCCAGTAGTCGAAAATGAGTTGGTTGAGAAATCAAACTTTTACTTCTGGGATCTCAATTCTATACCATTGGTCTATATGCCTGTGCTTGTACCAATACCAGGATGTTTTGATTATTGTAGCTTTATAATAAAGTTTAAAGTCTGGGAGTGTGATACCTTCTGCTTTGTTGGTTTTTTGTTTGTTTTTGCTTTTGTTTTGTTTTTTGCTGAGGATTGTTTTGGCTATTCTTGGTCGCTTATGTTTCCATATGAATTCCTGTATTGTTGTTTCTAGGTCTGAGAAGAATGTTGCTGGTAATTTGATGGGTATTGTGTTAAACCTATAGATTGCCATAGGTAGAATGGATATCTTAACAATGTTGATTTTTCCAATCCATGAGCATGGAATATTTTTCCACTTGTTTGAGTCGTCTTTGATTTCTTTGAGCAGTGTTTTGTAGTTTTCACTGTAAAGGTCTTTCACATCTCTGGTTAGGAAGATGCCAAGGTATTTCTTTTTCTTTTTCTTTTTTTTTTTTTTTGTGGCTAATGTGAATGGAATTGTGCTTTTTATTTGGGTTTCTGTTTGTTTATTATTGGTGTGTAGAAATGCAATTGTCTTTTGCACATTTATTTTGTACCCTGAGACTTTGCTAAAGTCCTTTATCAGTGCAAGCAGGTTTTTGACAGATTCTCTTGGGTTTTCAAGGTATACAATCATATCATCTACAAAGAGAGATAACTTGACTTCCTATTTTCCTATTTGGATACTCCTATTGCCTTCTCTTCTCTGATTGCTCTAGCTAGGACTTCCAGAACTATGTTGAACAGGAGCAGTGAGAGTAGGCATCCTTGTCTTGTTCCAGTTTTCAGGGAAAATGGTTCCAATTTTGTCTGTTTAGGAGTATGCTGGCTGTGAGTTTTTCGTAGATGGCTCTTACTATCTTGAGGTACGTTCCACCTATGCCTAGATGTTCGAGGGTATTTATCAAGAAGGGGTGCTGGATTTTATCAAAAGCTTTTTTGTATCTAATGATATAATCATGTGGTTTTTGTTTTTCCGTCTGTTGATGTATTTAATTACATTTATGATCTTACAAATGTTGAACCAGACTTGCATCCCAGGGATGAGGCCTACTTGGTCATGATGGATAATTTTTGAGATGTGTTGTTGAATCTGGTTTGCTAGGATCTTGTTGAGAATTTTAGCATCTATGTTCATTAAAGATATTGGCCTGTAGTTCTTTTTCTTTGTTGGGTCTTTACCTGGCTTGGGTATCAATGTGTTGCTAGTTTCATAAAACGATTTGAGGAGAGTTCCATCTTTCTCAGTTGCCTGGAATACTTTCAATAGGATTGAAAGTATTCAATCAGTTCCTCCTTGTATGTCTTGTAGTAGTCTGCTGGAAAGCCTTCTGGTCCAGGGCTTTTTTTTTTGGTAGGTAGTTTTCTTATGACATAGTCAATATCCTGGATTGTTATTGGTCTATTTACGGCCTCGATTTCTTCTTGTTTCAACCTAGGGAGGTTGTGTGATGTCAGAAAGTCCTCCATTTCCTTTAGGTTTTCAAGTTTGTTTCCATACAAGTGTACATAGTAGTCTCTGACAATCTTTTATACTTCTTCAGGGTCAAATGTGACTTCATCTTTTGTGTTTCTAATGGTGTTTATTTGGGTTTTTTCTCTCTTTTTCTTGGTCATTTTAGCTAGGAGACCATCAATCTTGTTTATCCTTTCAAAGAACCAGCTTTTTGTTTCATTGATTTTTTTGTATTATCTTTTTGTCTTCTATGCTCTGGATTTGAACTTTTATTTTGGTGACCTGGATTCTTCCGCTGAAGTTAGGGTTTTGATGGTTTTGCTTTTCCAGCTTCCTTAAGTGACTTATTAGGCTGTTAACTTGTGATCTTTTCATTCTCTTCATGTGCTTTCATGGCATCCCAGATATTTTGGCAAGATGTTTCTTCATTTTCATTTGTTTCCAGGTATCTTTTAATCTCTGTTTTGATTTCTGTATTGACCCAGGTGTTGCTTAGCATCATGATGTTTAGTGTCCATGTCTTTGTGGGTTTTCGGGGAAACTTGTTGGTGTTGATATTTACTTTTATTCCACTGTGGTCTGAGAAGATGCATGGCAAAATTTCAATCTTATGAAATTTGTTTATGCTTGATTTATGGCCAAGGATGTGGTCGATCTTAGAGTACATTTCATATGGTGATGAGTAGAATGTATATTCTGTGGTTGTTGGGTGGAGTGTTCTGTAGGTGTCAATTAAGTTCATTTGGTCAAGAATCAGATTGAGGTTCCAGGTCTCCTTGCTGATTTTTTGTCCTGCTAACCTGTCTAGGGTTGTGAGTGGGGTATTAAAGTCTTGGCTATGATAGTGTTAGAATCAATATCTTTTTTGATGGACAGTAGGCAGGAATCTATGGGGAGGGGACAGGGAGGGCAAGGGTGGTGGGATTAATGGTGGTCAATATCTTTCTGGAGACAGGGGGACACCCCTTATCAACAAGGGGTGAATTATGCATATTTGTATACCTAACACTTAACTGTGCCCCACAATTTTAAAATAAAAAATATGTTTAAAACAAAACAAAAAACTAAAAAAGAGTCAATATCTTTTTAAAGTTTGCCTAGAAGCTGCTTTATGAAAGTTGGTGCTCCTATGTTGGGTGTATATATGTTTAGGATGGATATTTCTTGCTGATGGATTGAATCTTTTATCATTATGTAGTGACCTTCTGTATACTTTTTAATTTTTGATAGCTTAAGGGGTATTTTTTCAGAAATTAAAATTGCAACTCCTGCTTTCTTTTGTGGTCCGTTCACCTGAAATTTTGCTTCCCATCCTCTTACTTTGAGTCTGTGAGTGTCCTTTCTGGTGAGATGAGTCTCTTGGAGACAATATATTGTTGTCTCATGATATTTTATCCATTTTGCCATTCTATGTCTTTTCAGTGGTGCATTTAGTCCATTCACATTCAGGATAATTATTGTAATGTGAAGGTTTATCCCTGTCATGAGGTTCTTATAGAGTTGTTGTTGTTGTTGTTGTTGTTGTTGTTGTTGTTGTTGTTCCTGTTTGTTGTCTTTGTTTTGGTTTGGGAGTTGATTCATGTATGTTTTCCATCTTTTTCCTGTTCTCTTGTGAAGAACATTGTTGTTCTTTTTTCCTTTTCTTCTGTGTTTAACACTTTCTTAAGTGTTTCTTGTAGAGGTGGTCTGGAGGCAGCATAAGTTCTTAAGGATTGGATGTGTGGGAAAGATTTTCATTCTCCCTCACTGGCAAAGCTTACCTTGACTGGGTAGGTTATTCTTGGTTGAAATTATTTATCTTTGAGAACTTGGACTCCAAGCTCTCCTAGCCTAAAGTGTTTCTGTAGATAAGTCTGCTGCTATTCTAATTGGTCTTCCTTGGTAGGTCGTCTGACCTTTTTCTCTTGCTGTCTTTAGGATTTTTTTCTTTTATACCTACTTTGTTCAGGTGAATTATCATATGTCTGGGAGTTGCCCTTCTCATTTGCTGTCTTGCAGGGGTTCACTAAATCTCTTGTGTTTGAATTTTCACATCACTGATGAGATGAAGGAAGTTTTATTGAATAATTTCATGGAATGTTTGGTCCAGAGTGGTCTCTGTCTCTTTTTCTGCCTGGAAGTCCAATTACTCTTAGGTTTGGTCTCTTGAAGTAATCACTCATCTCTTGAAGGCTTTGTTCTGTCTTCTTAAGCTTCTTTTCTATATTTTTGACAATTTGGGTTAATTCTATATTTTGGTCTTCAAACTCTGAGATTCTTTCTTCTGCTTTGCTAATTCTGCTTTCCATGTTTATTAGTTTGTTATTTATTTCAATCACAGTATTCTTTACTGCTGTTATCTCAGTTATCAATTCCTTCCTATTTTCCTCTTGTCTCTCCTCAATTCTTTTTATTCTGTCTACTAAAGTCTTGATGTCGGGGTTTGTAGTATGTGACCAGTCATTTTGGGGGCTCTTCATTGTTTGCATTCCAAAGTCTGTTTTCTCAGTGTCTGACCTCCCAGCGGTCTGTTCTGTGTGAGACCTATATTCTTCTTTGGTTTTTCTTCATTTGTGTAGAGTTTTCTCCCCACTTTTTCCTTTTTTCTCTGTCTTCTTTCATTCTGTTGTTCAGGGGTGGCAGGGTCACTTTTACTTCTGTTTGCTCAATCTCCTATTCTTCCTTATGTGAATTCTCTGGCTTTGTTCAATTCTGAAGCTGGACTGTAGGTTGGGGGCTATATTTTTTGCAGTTTTGAGATTTAATTGAGGGGAAGCTGTGATTCAAAATCTACCTGCAGATCCCAGTATCCACCGACAGGTATATGGATACTTTGGAACATACCTCCCACAGCTTTGCAATCTGTCCATGCAGTGGGGATATAGGTTTGCTCCCTGAAAGTAAAATGAGATGATAAGAAAAAGGAAAAGAATGGAACTGGGAGTGGGGGGAAGAAGAAGGTGGAGAGAGAGAAGAGTAAGAGGGAAAACAGACAAACGTACGACTAACAAATGAAAAGAGACACAAAGACAGATAAGAGTAAAAAAAAAAAAACTAAAACATACAATCATACAAACATACAAGCTAACCAACCTCCTTATTGGTGTACTATTCCCCTACACAAGCATGAGATCTAAAGAAAAGAACATCAGTAAACTAACAGAAACAAAGCAAGTATGAAAACGTTATCAATAACAATAAGAAGAGAGAGAAAAGAGATGAGTGAAACAGACAAAAAATAAAAATTAAAACAAGGGAACCAAACATACTCTGAGATTTTTCCTCTAAGTCCAGTGTCCTTTTAGCTCTGATCTCTCACTCTTATTGCAGGCTGGTAGGGTTGCTCACAGCTGGAGTCAGTTGCCCCAGGCCTGCTGTGGAGGGTGGATCAGATCTGGGCTCAGTCAGCTTGCTGCCTGTCAAATCCACCACTCAGACCTGACCTGTGTCCAATCTAGCATAGGAGAGGGGCTTCTGTCTCTCCCATTTTGATGCTATTGCATTAGATCCCAACTTGGAGGCTGGGCAGAGCTGGGTGGAGCAATGGAGGTCCCTGTCTAGTCTCAGGGCTCCAGTTGATCTCTTTTTTTGCTGCAGCCCAGCTGAGCTGGGAAGGTGGAATGCAAGACTGCCAGGCAATGCAGGTCGGTGTAGCACTGGGCGGCTCTGGCAGGGCTGGGCGTGGTGGTGTAGCAGGCAGAGGAGCCCGGAGCTCCACAGGCCAAGAACCGAGGGCCACCCAGGGTGGGAGGGGGCAGCAGCTGTGGCTGCAGCTGCATCAGTAGTGCGGTGGGTGGGAGGAACTCCACAGGCCGGGAGCCACGGGTTGTGGCGGGGGGCAGGCAGTGGCGGTGGAAGGGGCAGTGGCAGGGAAAGCTGCAGCCACCAGGGTAGAACAAGAGTCTTTATGGACACTCGCTTTCGCAGAGTGTCTCACAGACCAACCTGTCCCGGTTGCCATCCTGCCAGAAGTCTGGTCATTTAATCTTTACACCAACGCCAAGAGATAGGTGTTACTATTATCCTCATTAAATATGACACGGCTAAGGTGCAAAGAGGTAATTTTCTCAAGGTCACAAAGCTACAGAAGATACGAGTTATTTAACAATAATCCTCTCCTGATTGCCTGAGTCCAGGGGTTCGAGACCAGCCTGTGCAACTTAGTGAGCCCTTGTCTCTACAATAAATAATAATAATAACAATAATAAATTAGCCAGGCACGGTGGCACATGCCTGTAGTTCCAACTACTTGGAAGGCTGAGGCAGAGGGATCACCTGAGACCAGCAGGTCAATGCTAAGGTGGCCGTGAATGTACCACTGCACTCCAGCCTGGGTAACAAAGTGAGACTCTGACTCAAAAATAAAGAAAGAAAAATAAATAAAATAAACTTCTCCTCAAAATACCCTGCCTAACAATACCAGCCAAGGAAAAAAATAAGAGAATTTTGCTGACCTTGCTTTCAACCTAAAATCTCAATACAATTATGATTTTAAAATTCTTGCCTTCAAACTTTGCCAACTTGTGACAGTCCATTTTGATGGTAGCAGTAATGGTATATGGAAAGGACTGGTTATTGAAAATTCCAATTTGCAAGATCAAGGTAAATATTATTACCCATCATTTTAACAAATCGTGGATTTACCTCATCAACAAGGGTGCCTGCACAATGAACATTTGTATACCTAATCCTAAATTGTGCCCCATATCTTTAAAATAAAAAATAAAATAAAATAAAATAAAAAATCATGGATTAGCAAGCTGAGAAAATACTCTTGACAGTTCCTGAAGCAAGAGAAGCAATGCATTGTGTCTGACATAGCGAAGAGAAGCTGAAGAAAGCAAGCGCTTAGAGCAAGGATTGTCAGCTGGAATTGACTATGGAAAAATGGGGCTGGCTTTCTTTATCAGATCTGCTTCCAAGCAGCAACCTGTGAGTCAGGACTTCACATTTCCCTGACATATGCAAGTTCTTACCACTCTAAGCCCCGCAGGGCAAATGCAAGTGTGGAAACGTGATCTGGGTCTAACCCTGCCTCGTATATCATCGGCACAACTGTCGACTATTTTCACCGAGGAACTTTTATGCGTAATAATGCCATCAGAGCTGGAAGAGAATAGCAGAATCTATCACACTAACAGCATTGTTACGTGAATGTATTCATATAGACACACACTCATATTTGATAGTGGAAGTATTCCACTATCAAAGAGAGATGATTTAAATTATGATCGCTGCTATGGTTCACCAACCTGAACTTTCACTGGTTGTAACATTTGAGATTTTATTTTAAAATCTTCTACGTTCTTTCCATTGTTATTCACGTACTCTCAAATCCACTTCCTTAGACCCCCATCTTTATCTGAGGGTATGGTCTCAGGGGGCACCTCCTTAGCCTGGTTGGGTCTAGAGCTGGCAGTGACTATCTCATAAGGAGAATTCTTGGGGCATCAGCATCATGGCAGGGGTGCCCTTCTGCCTCACCCTCTCACCAAGCAGAGTTGACAGGTAAGGCCAGCCAGATTGTTAGGTGGAATTGGTTTGCTGAGCACTTTCTCTCATTAGAATATGACATGAAAGGGTCCCATGTTTTTCCCCATTTTTGTTTTCATCCTTACTTTATCAGCTCCACATTTTCTGTCTTTTAACAACATCTTGGGGAAATTCCAAGCTATTTCATCAATATTCATTATTACCATTAGTCAGGGTCAGGTTTTGATTCCAAGCTCTCTATATTCCCCACCCACCCATCCACCCATAGACCTGTGACTAAAGGCACATAGGGGGACCGGGGAGAGTGACTGCCTTGTACACACCTCCTGCCTTCCTCCAAGACTCCAACTCTTCAAAGGTTCTACAGAGAGAAACCTCATCACTTACCTGGCTGTGTAAGTAAGACTGGCTCTCCTTATTGACTCTGGCTTCTCCTCTGGTCTTCGCCTCTGGCCCACAAGACCTCAAGACCCTGTGTCAGGTCTCCAAACTTACAAGATGAAGGATGGGCTCTTCATGGAAACTTGAAGTTTCTCCCTGCACCAATGTTTCCTGAAGTGGAGTCTAGCTCCATATCCACCCTTCCACAGCCCCCCGGCACCATGACCTTGCCCAGTGTGCTTCCCATGACCTATGAACCCCCTTACGTAGCAGGCATCCCTCTGGGGTAGGATATCAGAGTGCCAGCATAAGCTTAGCTACCTCATGCAGCACCTCCTTGACCACTGGGCTCCTATTTGCTAAGCCAGATTGTGGGAATACAATCAGCTTTTCGGTCTCTCCTCCCTCTGCCTCCTCACTGTCTTTCCTTCTGCTCAACAGACACAGGGCTCAATCAGCAAGTTCACTGCCTATGCAGATATCATATGTGGAGACCCATGACCATTGGCTCCCTAAAGAGGCAGATTAATAGGAGAAAAGGCATACAAATTTTATTGAATGCGTATACAAGAGAGGCCTCAGAATGAAAACCCAGCTTCCTCCCAATGAGCTTCAGAAGCTTAAATACCATCTCGAGGTTGCAAAAAGAAAGGGTGTTTTGATCATGGTAAAAGCCGTTTATGGGAGAGGGAAGAAGAAACATTCTACTGAGGGGGAACAAATGATTAGGAGAATGAATGAATGAGGGAAACAGAGAATGGTCTGTAAATAGTTCTACTTGGAAGCTGAATAAACCTGAGAGATGGGCATTATTTTGTAAAGTGGTAGAGTCAGGTCTGATTACATTCTTTTTTTTTTTTTTGTCCTGTAATAGATCATGTTAACATGGAGAGAAAACAGCTTGGGAGAAGTGGGAGAGAAGGGAAGCCAGAGAGCAGAGAGACTCTAAGGCAAAATGGTACATTCTGGGGTGAATTTCCCTGCACCCCTTCACCAACTTGAGAGTAAAAATCTCCTCTTCTTGCAGAGCAGATACCTACAGTCTTACAAATATTCTCATGACTTTGCACCTGCCCTGCTTTAGACAGGAAAATGAAACCCTCTTCTACATGAAGGGAAGGGAAAAATTTCTCTCTTCCCAAGTGCTCTTTCCACAAAACCGTTGACAATGACCATCTCCCACTATGATCTTCTCATTATATACCCAGATTCTCATTATGAAGAGACACTTCTGCTACATTTTTATAAGCCCTGGGTTGGAAGTATTAGGCCTGGGGTTGACAGATAAGTTCATGGTTAAATTTAAATTTTGAATTAAAAGAAACAAATTGTTCTTCAGTATAAGCGTGTCCTAAATATTGCATAGAACTAATGACTAATTTATATGACTAATTTTTTTTAGTTTAAGTATGTCCCATGCAATATGTCCTGTGCAATATTTAGGTTACACTGAAAATAATTAATTTGTTTATCCAAAATTTACGTTAAAATAGACTTCCTGTATTTTTGTTTGCTAATTCTGGCAAACCTAGTTGGGTCCTGCTATGGTTTGAATGTATGTGTCCCTATAAGATTCATGTTAAACCCTAATAAACAATGTGATAACATTAAAAGATGGGAGGCTGGGCTGGGTGGCTCGGCCTGTAATCCCAGCACTTTGGGAGGCCAAGGCAAGTGGATTGCCAGAGCCTGCGGGTTCAAGACCCACCTGGGCAACTTGGCAAGACCTCGTCTCTACAATAAATCAAAAAAACTAGCTGGGCATGGTAGCATGCCCCTGTAGTTCCAGCTACTTGGAAGGCTGAGATGGAAGGATTGCTACAGCCCAGCAGGTCGAGGCTGCGGTGGCTGGCAGCATGCCACTGCACTCCAGTCTGGGTGACAGAGTGAGACTCCAGCTCAAAAAAAAAAAAAACATGGGGGCATTCGTGGAAGTGACTGAGTCATGAGTGCTCTGCCCTCATAATTAGGATTAGTGATCTCATAAAAAAAGGTTGAACTCCAGTGTCCTAGTCCCTCTTGTCCCTCTGTTATGTGAGAACACACTGGTTGTCCCCTCTGGATAGTGCAACAAATAGAGACCATCTTACAAGCTGAGAGCAAGGCTTACCAGGTATCAAATCTACCAATGCCTTGATTTTGGACTTCCCAGTCTTGAGAACCACAAAAACCAAATTTCTATTATGTATAAATTACCCAGTCTAATGTATTTTGTTGTCATTTCTTAGCCTTTTGGCTGAGATCAAATAAGATATTTTGATGAAAGGACTAAGACAGGTCCTGTGTGTTACTCCTTAGTAATCCTCTTCAGAATGTGGCACAGTCTTGTTTTCAGTCTTGGTCCATAGAGAACATTCTGGAACAAAGGAAAAGGGCCATCGAGCTACCTCTTTTTTTTTTTTTTTTTGAGTTGGAGTCTCACTCAGTCTCCCAGACTGGAGTGCAGTGGTTGCTCCCAGCCACCGCAGCCTCGACCTGCTGGGCTCCGGCGATCCTTCCGCCTCAGCCTTCCGAGTAGCTGGAACTACAGGCGAGCACTACCACGCCTGGCTAGTTTTTGATTTATTGTAGAGATGAGGTCTCGCCAAGTTGCCCAGGCAGGTCTCAAACCCGCAGGCTCAGGCAATTCACTCACCTCAGCCTCCCAAAGCACGGGATTACAGGCTGAGCCACCGAGCTACCTCTAATACATAGTTTTTTTTATTTCCGATTTTCCCTTTTTTTGGTGCCAGGATCACTCTGAACTCTCTAACCAGTGCTCACTTGCCTGGAGCTCCAGAAAGATACTCTGAGCATCTTCCCAATGAGTTGTGGGAGAGGTGACAGGACCCACCATACTCTTCAGGAATTGTGCAGCTGCTCTGTTCACTGGATACACCTAGACTACTAGGCCTGCAGGCACTTTCAGCAGATTATCTGCCTTAGTCCGCAGCATCGGGAATTGTCAGCAACCCAAACACACTCACATTTCACATCCTCAGTTTGCACATTCACGCCTATGGAAGGTTTGATGTGTCTTGCCCCCACTGACAGCACCGAAACCTGATTCACTGAGAGCTGTCTGACAGGAGTCCCCAAAGAAGGTTCAAAGTTAGAGTGCAGCCACCACCACCATACAGTGGCCAGGGCGGGCTGGGATCTCCGACAAAAGCCAAGGTGATAGCTGGTGTGCAGGCTGGACCAGTTTCTGGTCTGAATGCCTCAAGTCCAGAACTGCTTGGGTCAGACAAACCCTGCCCTCTGCACATTCACTCCCAGGGACTCCTTGTAGTGGACTCTGTCAGTGTTCCACCCAGACCCCCTGGGTTCTGTGTTCTTGTGTGTCCCTGTCCCAGCTTCTGTTTGATTTGGCTTGGAACAGGCTATACCCATGACACTCTATGGATGACCGCTCTTGGGCTACTGGAGCTGTTTTGCCCTCGTAGCAAAGAATAGAAGTGCTAGTTCCTCTCTCTTCCTCGTTGGTTGTGGGGCCTTTAACCAGTGGATGGTGGGTGAGGGAGACCAAAGCACTGCCTCTTCCCTCCTACAGAAATAGCTCTGAAGTGTCATTTACACTCTCAAGTCCCCCTGAGGGTCCAGACCACAGCTGTTCTCTGTGGGGCTTTCCCTGCTACTGTTGCCGTGTTTGGCTTCTTCCCTTTCCCTGCTGTTCTTCTCTATCTTCTCCCCTTAGTAGTTTCTCCTCGTACTTCCTTAATAAATCCTTTGTTCATGTTTTTTTTTTTTAGAAAGCAGGATATATTGAAAGGACAGAAAAGCTACCACAGTGGGAGGGGACCCAAAGAGGTTGCCCTGTTCGTGTATTCTTATCCCAGAGTGTGTTTCTGCAGAATACAACACAAGACATTCCCTTTTGACAGGGAGACAGAATAATACAGGGGAGTCAAAAAATACTGGAGAAAGTCATTGTCCTTGAATTCTTACACATTTCCACCATGACTCTCTGTTCATGTGCTCAAGCTCCCTCCCACTGGCATTATATAAAACCACACAGAATGAAAGCCTTGAAAAATTAAATAGGAAGCTCTCGCCTTTTTGGAATGTTTATATGGACAGATCTGTTTTAGAGAGGAAAGGGCATTTTAATATACTTACAGAAAATTAACTCTTAGAGGAAACTCAAGAGTTTCAAAGTCATGATTTCGGCAAAAAAGAATTGAAACATACAGAATGAAAATCTAAACTGTAATTTTCTAGAGCAGTTAGATAATTGTGTAAGTGTGTCAGGAGGAGAAGAATCACTTTCTAATTAGTAGAGAACTTCTAAGAATCCTACGCCACACTGGCTAAGCATTTTTATGAGAAAGCCCAACTGAAATCCAAAGCATAGGCGGTTAAGATGCTTTTTAATTTGAGAGGATTATACCCAGGTAACTCAGAGGGTTATATTTTATAAGGAGCCTCTGTGCACCCACAATCAAGTGAAATTTACTCAGAGGGCATTGTGGGAGGGAGAAGGGCAAGCAGCCCCTTCACGCCACCTTTGATATGAAAGCCAGTCCACTCTCTGGTTGCCTTTGTTATAGGCCAGGTATCTTAGGTTGGGCTCTGCAGAATCAGGGTCTGACACAGGGGTTCTGGAACATGTGATTTAGTGAGGAAGTATGCGTGCAAAGCTTGTAGGGGAATGAGGAAAACTGAATAAGGCAAATAAAAAAAGAAACCAGGCGATGTCTAGCCTCAAAGCGCCCATGGTGAGCTCCAGAGTTGCCCAGGAGCAAGGGGGTGCCCTGTGTGGTGGTGGGCTCAATATGGCCAGAGTCATGAGTTGGTAAGAAGCATTTACTCAAACATTTATGAATTAAGAAAAATAGATTTACTAAAGGGAAGATATTTTGTGAAATGGGCAGAGACAGCAGAGAGTGTTTTCAGTCTGCTGTCTGCCATCAGCAAAGAGGCAGAGGCTAGAGGGATATTTTTATAAGAGGGGTGTCAGGGTTTAGTGGGCTGGGGGAACTGTCTTTGGGAGGGCTCTGCAAAAGGAAATTTCCAGAGGTTTGTGAAACGGCTGATTGTGGTGTTTTGATTTGTTTTTTAAAGATGAGATTCGTGAACTGCAGTAGTTAACTAGCGACACATGGTTAACTACCTTTTGTTTACTGCAAATGTTTTACAGTTGGCTAACCAGCTTTTGCAGTTCTTTTTTTTTTTTTTGAGTTGAAGTCTCACTCTGTCACCCAGACTGGAGTGCAGGGGCCGCTCCCGACCACAGCAGCCTCAACCTGCTGGGCTCCAGTGATCCTTCCGCCTCAGCCTTCCGAGTAGCCAGAATTACAGGCACGTGCTACCACACCCGGCTGATTTTTTTATTTATTGTAGAGATGAGGTCTCGCCAAGTTGCCCAGGTGGGTCTCGAACCCGCGGGCTCAGGCAATCCACTCACCTCAGCCTCCCAAGGCGCGGGATTACAGGCTGAGCCACTGAGCCAGGCTTGCAGTTCTTTTAAAATATTATTGACCCACTGTCACTGGCCTGACTGGGCCTATATTTCTCCCCAGGGAAGGTCGAGCCCTAGTACCCTCAGTCACAGTCATTCATTGGCCACAGGCTGCCTGGCAGAAAAGAGGTGTGGAGGGAGGTGTCATCACCCAACATCTTGGGGTGCGGCGGCCTTAGCCAAGGAGAGCTCTTCTCTGGAGACGAGGACAGCTCTTAGCAACCAACCCCCACAGTAGCTGGGAGTGGGCACACCAGCCTAGTAAAGGGATGGGTTGGGGGTAGTGTGCCACGAGCATCTGCTATACCAGTTACCTCAAAACCAGAGGAAATGCCACGACAAGGTGACTCACTCTGCTGGCCTAAATGTGCCCCCACATCCAGTAGTTTTCCAGTAATCTTGGAAAGAAGGAACCCTAATCCTCAAATGATTTCATTCTATAATTACCCAATGCTGGCACCTGACTGAAACAAAATGATTCTCCTTTTTTTTCTCTTTTGCAACTTCATGTTTTGGACTTTATTAAAAGATGTGCATCTCATTCTGTGCAAACTTCCCATCCTCCCCCCGGAAATCTCACCCAGGCTGCGGCACACCCTAGAGTTTTGCTCTCAGTAGACGGGATCTTGTTCGGAAGAAGCCAGTGGTGGTGGGTTACTGCAATCTGCTGTTCCCCAGCTCAGCCGCAGGACTAAGTTCCTGAGAGCAGAGATGAGTGCTCCCCTCGGGGCTTTGTCATTTTGACACTGAAGAGATTTAGGAGAGGCCTAAATTCCAGCACTTGAGGATTTCTGTTAAGTATCTGAAAGCAACAAGCTTGGTTCTGTGGGAGACTTTGGTCAGAGGAGGTCAGACGGAGAAGTTGCACCCTGGTCATCTTGGATGGGCCCAAGGACAGCCATGGATGTGTCTGCACAGGTCTCATCTCACTGGAAACCCTGCAAGGGGCACAAGGTGAGCCTATGGGAACCGGTCATGGCAGGTGAGCAGCTGCGAGAGGTCCCCTCTGGGCTGGCCTCAGAATCAACCTCAGGATTACAAGAAAGCCTTGGGCATGCCCAGAGTTCAAGAAAAATACCACATGGGACATCCTCGTCAATTCAGAGGCCCTTTCAAGCCAAATAACCACTCTCCCAACTGCTGTGGTTCAAATCAGCCAGCTCAAGAATCAACCAGCCCTGACTTCAGAAGAGGATAAAAGAGGGCGGGGTACAGTCCCTTTGCCATCAAACCCCTGCAAGACAATGGTGCCTATTTAGCTCAGGCCTGTCTGTTAGAATTCACACCGCAGTCCTCCCCACTGAGCCCCTGGGCTGGGGCGGGAAGCTCTGTGTTCAGAGGACTATTTTCATGGTAAGGAGCATGAAAGGGAGGATGGTGGGTGGTGACTTTTGTTTGAGATGAATTGTGTCTGGGAGCCTTTTGAAGAGCAAAAAATAGACCTATTTATTGACCTAAAGCCATCCATGAAATGGGATATGATCTCTGGCACAAAGAACAGAATAGAAATTCCCCAATATTGTAGCTATCTAGAGATGAAAAGATTGTCTGGAGCTGAGAAGACTTTATTCCTTCATCCACGGTCCTGATGCTGAACTTCCTGCAGAATGCTGAACAGTGTTATCTGTTTCTGGACCTTGGAGGGAGAACAGAGAGAAAGGAAGAAGGGGGAAGAGAGAGGGAGAGGGGGAAAGAGAGAGAGAGAGAATCAGAGAGAGAGAGAGAAAGACAGAGAGAGAGAGAGAGACAGAGAGAGAGAAGGATATTTAGCTAGCTATTATCTGTATATAAATACACACACACATTTTTTTTTTACTTTACTAGTCCTCTTTTCCTATGGCCACTGTGAGACATGTTGAGACCATTCACTCTGCCTTGTTAATAATAATTACCATCATTTCTTCTTGGCCTTTTGGCTAAGATTAAGTGTAGTGTCTGCTCCTTCCAGTTTAATAATAATTGACATCATTTCTGAGCATTTATGGGATCCCGCATACTGTGACAACATTTACATGGATTATCTCATTAAATCCCTAAAATACCAAATAAAGGAAAATCAGTTAACTAGACCTGCATTGAAAAGATAAGGAAACCGAAGCTTAGGACATTACTAAGTTTGCTCAAGACCACACATCCAGGAAACAATACGAGGATTTGAACCGTGCTCATTCTGAGCCCAGGGCCTGAGTTCTTCACCGCCATTTCATTTCGTTAAAGAAAAGCACACTCTGGAGAGTAACCATCCCTCAGCAGGCACTCAGGGTGGCCTTTGGAAGGGAAAGTGAAGACAGTAAGACATTGGATGCACTTTAACACTTGAGAGAATTAGTTTCTCCTAAATGCAGCCACCTGTCATCCCTGTTGATCTTGGCTTGAGGAGTAGGGTGGTTGTGGGTTGACAAGAGCAGTCACCATTGACTCATTTCTGTCTGTCTTCTGTAGCCCAGTCACCCACCAAGTACGAGATTCGCCTTTGAAATGACTCATAGCCACCCTTCCTCACTGTATTTTTCTCCTCCACTTTGGGCCAGGCCTTCTTCGCTTCCCATTTAGATAACATCAACATTTTCCCCACTGGCTTCTCTGACTCAGCTCTCTCTCTCTCTCGCTCTCCCCCCTCCTGTCTGCCTGCCCACTGCCAGACATGACTTCCTAAAATAGTGTGTCCAACATTTCACTCCCCTGCTCAAACACCTGTGATTGCTCTCGAGTCCTCGTTAACCTAAGCTCTGTTTTCTGCTTTACGGTCTGTCCTCAACTTCCAGAACCAATGTTCATCCCCAGTCTCTATTCTCTATCTTTTTCCACACCTGGAAGGTGGCACACTTGGCCACCTTTACCTGCATCATCTCCGCCACCCACTTTGTTACCTAAATCATATCTGAATGTCAAGGTCGAGCATCACTACACCCATGAAGGTTGTTCTTTAAACCAAACCACCCAGTCCTCAACTCTTCTGTAGATAAGGGAGCTGTTTTACTTTGGATTACTGACAAAAGGAAAGGCTCAGAAAAGCACCTGGATGCAAATACGTTATTTGGGAGTCAGGGGAACACATGATAGGGGAGTGGAGAAGAGCAGCGAGGGAGGAAAGGCAACCAATGAACATTGCATCATTAAGCCAGTTACCACTGTGGACAACTGGAGCTTAACCCTGTGGGGACCAGGGGACACACTATAGCATATACACTTCAATAATCCCATCTGAGAGAGGAGGAAGTTGGAGTATTGATATACCAACTACCCTCAGCCATTGCTAGAGAGCTGCTCCCAGGTGGCATTAACTCCTCAGCACTTCTGTCCTTTCAGCAAAGCAAGTGGCCCAAAGAAACCCCCAAATGACAGAAGCACAAGTTTTGGAAGTTGGCAACCAGACGGAGTAGACTGAGACAGAAAGAGCAAGGGAAGCCAGGCTCGGTGGCTCAGCTTGTCATCCCAGCACTTTGGGAGGCCAAGGCGAGGGAATTGCCTGAGCCTGCAGGTTCGAGACCAGCCTGGGCAACTTAGCGAGACCTCGTCTCTACAATAAATAGAAAATTAACCCAGGCGTGGTAGCGCACGCCTGTAGTACCGGCTACTTGGAAGACTGAGGCCGAAGGATCTCTGGAGCCCAGATGGTTGACGCTGGGGTGGCCATGAGCATGCCACTGCACTCCAGCCTGGATGACAGAGTGAGACTCCAACTCAGGGAAAAAAAAAAAAGCAAGGGGATATGACTCGGGCTGGTTACATCTGCTGCATCTACCATAACCCTATAGTTGATTCCTCAAGCCAGGGTACCTTTGAGAATGAAAAGGAGTACTACTAATGATTATTCTGAGACAGCAGGAAAGAAATTCAAGATGACCCTAGGCAAATGAGTATGCATGGTCTTGCATGTATAACTATAATTTTTATATCTATGTTCTCTCCCATCTTCACTCAGATAATATGATACTTGAGGTTAAGTTCTGTGTGGTTTAGATAAAAGTTCTTAATAGAGTTTCTGTAGATGTTCAGAAAATACTGGATGGTTAGACCTTGGATGGAATAGCCACCAAAAATTCACAATAGGGTACTATCCAAAAAGTACAGGTTTTGAAGTCAGACAGTTCTGAGTTGAAACCCAAGCTCCATGAACTCATTGTTAGACTGTAATGTAGACATGGAACATCTATGAACTGTGTTGCCTTATTCATAAATGAAGATGATACTAACATCTGCCTGTTGAAGACCAGAGATGATCTAATTTTTTTTTTTTTTTTTGAGTTGGAGTCTCACTCTGTCGCCTAGGCTGGAATGCAGTGGCATGTTCCCGGCCACCACAACCTTGACCTGCTGGGTTCAGATGATCCTTCCATCTCAGCCTTCCAAGTAGCGGGAACTACTAGCGCTACCATGCCCAGCTAATTTTTTTATTTATTGTAGAGACAAGATCTCACCATGTTGCCCAGGCTGGTCTCGAACATGCGGGATCAGGCAATCCTCTCGCCTTAGCCTTCCAAAGTGCTGGGATTATAGGATGATATATATTTTTAAAAATAGGCCCTAATATTCCATAAATCAAACAATAGTACATTAAATGACAATCATTTTATTATTACAAAAACTATCTTTTAAACAATAATAATATTATTGAAATTATTCTGGTCATTACTTGTGACTGGTACTGTTATTTGTCTCATTCCAGCATTTTTTTTTCCTTGTGGCTGTAGACATTTTCACGTAGCAAATGAATTGTGCTTGCACAAAGTCCACTTTCTTTTTTTCAGTAGTAAGGACAACACTTATCATCTGGGTATTGTTGAATAACACTGACCCCAAGTCACCTTTCTTCTCTTGAGGAGAGGGTCAGAGAGTGGCTCCATATGAACTGAGGACTAAACTGTGACAACTGTGATATTTTCTCTTATCCAAATTCCTAAGGCTTGGAGAGTCACACCTGATAAGGACTCACCAGAAGGGGTTATATTATCCTAATACTGAAGTTCTGTCTTCCAACTTGTCTCTGGCATAACATCACACAACAGATAAAGAAGACAGAGTATTGTGTGGCTCCTCAAAGTCATCTCTTGAGCTCTCCCCGACTCTGAGAACCTTGCAAGACACTTATCTATCCTCTTTGTAGTCTGCCACATATGGTTTTTCCACCCCCTTATCTCAACAAAATATCTCCTCTACTGATTTCCAAAATTCCTTAGATAGGAACTACAAATTGTCAGTCAAGAAATCTTTGAATCCACCTATAATCTGCCAGTCCCCCACCACCCCTATACTTAGAAATGTCCCTCCTTTCTCAGGTCAAACCAATGAAAATCTCACATGTATTTGTTTATGGTTTTTGTAACTTCTACCCTTTTAAAATGTACATAATCAAGCTACCATTCAACCACAGTGGGCACACGTTCTCAGGACCTCTTGAGGATGGGTTTCCCTAGCCTAAGGTCATTCACATTAGCCAGAATAAACTATCTTAAAATATTTTACAGAGTTTGGTATCCTTTTGTGAACAGAACTAAAGTCTCAAATTAGGACATAAAGTGCACTTCCATTTGTGGAGATAAGAAAGTTGTAGTTGACTGGACAGTCCCTAAGTCAGGGATGGTTATGAGTCTGGGAGGGAGAAAAATAGACTAGCAACGAAGCTGAAAGGATAAGACCTGGCGTAAGCTATTACCTGGACTGGTCAAAATCAGACTCTCTAGATTACTTGTTTCTGTTTCTTACATTAAGAGGCTCCTTTTTTTTCAGTTTCTTTTAATTGTTTATTATTTTTTTATTTTAAAGATGTAGTGTACAATTCAGGGTTAAGTATACAAATGTTCATTATAAGAGACTATTAATTAAAAGGAAAGCTATGGTAGAAAGATGCCTGGCTTCACAAAAGGAGGATTCTAACACCTTAGAAGTAAGCAGATCTTATTTAAGCTTCTAAGATGTGTTGCTGACTTATCTCAATCACCATTGCTTTTCATGTCCACTGGAAAGGCATTTTTCTGCATTCACAGGAACACACACACAAACTGCATAGCCTGTTATAACACCCATTGTTTCAGGAACCCCTCTGGTTTATTTTAACAAATTCATTCTATGAATATAATACATTCATATTATTTTTAAAAGTTAAGAGATAATGGTACTAAAAATTTATAATGAAATACAATAATAACCTCCACCACCCCTGCCCATCCAAAAGCTTCAGTCCCCAGCCAGCAACTAATTTCAACATCCTGGGTTCAAGTAATCCTTCTAAATCAACTTCCTAAGAAGGTGGGACTACAAGCATGCACCAATGTGTCTGACTAATTATTATTACTATTATTATTATTATTTTGTAGAGACGAGAGCTTGCTTTGTTGCCTAGTTTGGTCTCAAACTTCTGGGCTTAAGCAATACTTTCACCTTGGTCTCCCAAAGTGTTGAAATTACAGGCATGAGTCACCATATCTGACCTTATTTGGATACTTTTTTCTGGAATTTACTTCCTTGTTTCTAAATAATAGGTATGAGGGGGAAATGTCTATTTCTCTCACATCCATTCTCTCATTTGTGTATAGAAATATACACCCCAATTTCAAGCCAAGTTCCTGACTTCCAGAAATATATTTTCAAGCCTCTCTTTTAGTTATGTCCAGTTGTAGAATTAAATCTTTGTTAGAGAAATGCAAGTAAAATCATCCCATATAACTTTCAGGAACTTTTCTTAAAGAACACCTAAAAAGACTACATTTTTATTTATTTTTCTTTGCTCTTGATGGCTAAAGTACAGACATGATAGCTGGAACCTGAGCAGCTATGTTGAACCATAAGGTTAGCTTGGGAAAGGAAACCTGTCATCTCAGAACAAAAACAGAGAAAGAAATTGAGTCACCAAGGATTTTATGGAGTAAAGTTATCATTCCAATCTTGACTCTATTTTGAATGAGAAAGAAATATACTTTTGCCTTAAGTCACTCTGTTTTTCGTAGCTAACCGAAGCATTCATTTTATTTCTTTTTCCTGATTCATCAGTTTTAGAAATTATCTATTAATTACCCTATAATAGTAGATAAATATTTAGCTTTCTAATAACCTCTACCCATCTCCCACATATATATCCTTCATTTCAGTATACCTCTGATATAGCATTATTGCTATGAGATTTATGTTCACTGTCCAACCAAGTAGTGTACTATGAATGTTTCCTTTCTTGCACAGCTTTTTGTTTTACCTGGAGTTAATAATGACCTTATTGTTTCTTTTACTTCACTTTCTCTATAGTTATTGCTGATTATTTCTATATAGTCCAGTAGCCTCTCATTCACTTTTCCACCCAGGAAAATGTATCTGATGATCTACCAGGTCTGCTTTCATTTTTAAAACTCTCCCTGCTGGAGCCTTTGTCCTCCTGTTCTAGGGTCTCTGCAGAACTGTCATCCCTTCACACTCACCTAGGGGCTTCCCTTTGCCTCAGTCCTGTGGTAGATTCTTGGTTTCCTTAACATCAGTTTTCTTAATGTCAGGTGTTACACTTTCTTGGTTTCTAGTTTATTGTGGAAAACAGTTTCCAGTAGCTTCCTAAGGAAGGATGCCTAAAAAGTATATTACATTTGTTGCCTGGAGGGATACAGATACGTGGATGGTTCCAGAATTTCTACAGGCTTGGACCCATCAGAACCTGGATGAAGTGATGCTAGCAGACTATCTCACCTTCAGGTACAACTATGCTACTGCATAAGAATACAATCAAGGCAGGGAAACACACTCTCCACAAAGGGCCTTTCTAGAAAGAGGGAAGAGGCATTACGGATGCACCTGGATCCAAGAAACCCTGAAACTTCAAATGTTCCTCTTACAAATTGTGCTGCTTTTCAAAAATCTGACTTAAACTCTGGCAACTCACTCCCCAAGGGCAAAAGATGTCACGTGGCACTTTTTCCTCTTATTGCCTGGAGTGATAGAATCTGAAAGCCAGTTCCCCAGAGCTCATTAGCTGTATAATTAACCACATCGCATTTTCAACTTAAAATCCTCCAGCAATGTACAATGAAATCAGCAGTTAACCAGCCCAACCAAACAGGGCACCCTTATTAGCCTCGGAAACATGCTAGCGGGTTGGTCTCTTAGAAGCCAGGATCTCTCTGCCGTCCCTTCCCCAGGCTCTCCACGTCCCTTCATTTCAGACTGCCAGTGAACCACGGTACTGGGGAAAATCCAACTCAGATTTTGTGCCGTTTCTCGTACAAACTTGGATGGGGAGCTTGGCATGTCTGTTTTGCTCCAGGTAGAAAACCAGCCATGATGAATTAATCCAATACATTTTCTTGTTTTTTAATTTAAAATTGTATCTTGAGGTGTATTAGCTGAAGGCCTTATAGCAGATGAACACATGAGACCCAGGAAAGTAGAGGGAGAGGCTATTTCCCACTCCTTGGCTCTTGTCGACCCAGAAAACAGGCTGGTGATATTATTGCAGCATATTCTAAGCAACATCAGCTAATCGACTGAGAAATCACTCAATGGATTATAATTGTAATAAGGATTCTGTGAGCAATGCTCCATCCCTAAGAACTGCATAGGAAAAAGGTAACGTTTTCACATCCTTTTGGAAGCCTTGGGGTTGTTTTTCGGTTTTTGAAGGGAGAAACGGCAAATGGTTCTTCTTTTTGGCTTTATCTCCTTCTCCTTAGATTTCTTTTGCATTATCCTTCAAGGCGGGGGGCTGCCTATGTGCCTAAGCTCTGTGTGCTTGCTGATGTTCTCTCAAAAATGCATACTCCCCCCAGAAGTTGAAGCAAAGTGTCTTGAAAATATAGTACCATGATTGTGAAATATGTGCAAAAAAGATGGGCTCCCAAGTTACCTTTCCTGTAGTGGCTTTTTTTTTTTTTTTTGAGTAGGACTCTCACTCTGTTGCCCAGGCTGGAGTGCAGTGGCACACTCATGGTCACCCCAGCGTCGACCTGCTGGGCTCCAGCGATCCTTCCTCCTCAGCCTTCCAAGTAGCTAGAACTATAGGTGTGCGGTACCACGCCCGGCTAATTTTTGATTTGCTGTAGAGACACGGTTGCCCAGGCTGGTCTTGAACCCACAGGCTCAGGCAATCCACTCACCTCAGCCTCCCAAAGTGCTGGGATTACAGACTGAACCACGGAGCCCAGCCCCTGTAGTGGTTCTTTAGGTCTTCAATATGTTAATGTATGCTAACTCTTACTTCTTTTTTAGTTCTTCAATATGTTAATATATGATAACTCTTCAAGACCAGGCCACTGAAAATGGCATTTCCCAAGCTTACTTGATCACAGAATCCTTTATTTGCGTGAGGGACATGGATATTTCCTTATATTTCATAGACCACTGGCCCAGGGAATGTAGTTTAGAAAACCAAAGGGAATGAAAGCAGAGTTGGCCTTCAATGCCTCCTGTCACCATGGTGTATTTCAGAACCAGAGAAACACTGGCTTCGGGGAGACCAAGGCACTGGATTTGAAGATTGCCTTTGCCACATCCTGGCTGTGTTTTAGCCCAGTCATGCTGTTTAACCTCTGTGAGATCTGTTTTCCTATCTGTAAAATGAGGACAATAATATTTTTTGCAGATATTTAGAAAAGATCGCATGAAATATTATATATGACCCCCCTGCCCCACTGAGTGCCTTACTCTAAGTGTGTGTCAGCAATAGCTAAGTCTCTGTGTGTTTTTTGTGTTTTGTTTTGTTTTGTTTTGAGTTGGAGTCTCACTCTTGTAGTCCAGGCTGGAGTGCAGTGGCATGCTCACAGCCACCACAGCCTCTACCTGCTGGGCTTAGGTGATACTTCCGCCTCAGCCTTCCAAGTAGCTGGAACTACAGACGCACACCACCACACCTGGCTAGTTTTTGTAACTTGCTGTAGAGACGAGGTCCCACCAAGTTGCCCACGATGGTCTCGAACCCCGGGGCTCAGGCAATCCTCTCGCATCGGCCTCTCAAAGTGCTGGGATGACAGGCTGAGCCACTGCAACCGGCCATGTTTTTTTTTTTTTAACTTCTCTATCACTAGCCACATCCACCCCACTTCATCAAGGACCGCCACATTGCCTCTCTGTTTGCTATGTCTGAAATGCCTTTCACAGTGAGGAAAATATGTCTGACAGTGCATAGATAAACCAGGAATTGGGGTTATGCTAAAGCAGTGATTCGAAAAATATTGAGGGTAGTGAAGTTATTTGGCAAGCATATTTTTTTTTAATATTTTAAAATACCTCCACCTCAAGGGTCTCATTTAGGAGATTGAGGGTAGAGCTCTGACTTCCTTATTTTTGGCAGAATCGCTAGGGAATTATGATGCACTCAAAACTTTGGTGACCATAAGTTTTAAAGATGTACCTATATATCTAGATTTAGGCTTAGAAAATATCTGGCACTTCTGTGAGAGCGAACAGCAGGGAAAAGAGAACACAATCATCCTGGTGATTAAGAAAAGGAGGCCAGGAAGGCAGACCAAGATCAGAACAGAAACTCTAAGGATGAGCTTTGTCTGTCTCCCATTTCTCCTGAAAGTATGTCTAGGATGATGACCAAGAAGTAGAGAAAACATGAGTGTGGCCAGAGAGAAGGGAAGCTTGTTCACTTTTGAGATTTGTGGGCAGGCCCCATTAGGCAACCATGCATTTGGGCACGGTAAGCAGGACCTAGTGGTCCCAAGGTCATTTCCAGCTCTGAAGTTGCCTCTAACTGTACCTTTCCCAAAATCCTGTTGCCACAGTCAACCATCCCTTGACAAAATGTTGAGAGAGACCTGGGAAACTCTAGATACTAAGCTACCTGTAACTCCCAAACACTCGATCCTGTCTCAGAGAATGATCAGATGAGCAGTTTCCTCTCCCTTCATGTTTCACCATCTTCCTTTCTTGAATGGAATGACCAAATGTGCTCTCCCGTTTTGCTCATCCAAAATTGGGATACAATCGTCAGTGAAAATGGTCTGGTAAGCAAAGAGAAAAATCACAGAAAGCTAAGTAAAGGCACCAAAAAAGTAAATAAGTTCACTTTTAAACTTCAGGTTCCCTGTGAGAATTTAATACCCGACATTTAGTGTCCAACAGGGCATAGCTCATAGTCTGGCAATCATTGGGAGAGGAACAATAGACACGGTTTAGCTGTCAGACTGTGGACGTCCTTTGTGTAGAGTATGTCCATTACCTCTCTCTCCCAAGTAGGCCCAGGGTGCAGCCCATAGTAAGACCTCAATAAACTTCAGTTGGCGAACTGGGTCGATGATGCTGATTCTAGCACCAACCATCAAATCAGCATATGTTTATGACAGATGTACTATGTGACCACACCACGGTGGCCTCTGTATAAAAGCAGTGGTTCAAAAGAGGTAACAGATATCATCATAGTTTTAGGCAGTTAAAATCCTGTCTGGCAAAAAAGGTTTATACACACCTGTGAGCGCATGCACACATATGCATACACATCCACTCATGCACTGTACTCTGAATACTCCGAACAGCATACAATCAAATGAAAAGGGACATGGAGACATGACATGGGAATTTGAATTAAAGAAAAATGTGGCGTGGGCTGGGGTAGTCTCATTAGAGAAAAGTAATGGAAAGGATACTGGTTGTAAAGTTGGAAAGTCACAGATTCAAATCAGAGGTTCCTGGAATCTAACTTTAACTTCGATTTCTGTCAGTCCATAGGGTGGTTGAGAGAACTTAAGGAATTAGAATGTGGAACAAGGTAATATCTTACAATATATTTTTAAGAAATTGTGTATTTTGGGTAGTGTGGTAGGTTGAATAACGGCCCCCATGGAAGTCCACTTCTTAATCCCTGGCACCTGTGATTATGTCACCTTATGTAGGAAAAAGGGCGTTAGAAATGTAATTGCGTTAAAGATTTTGAGATGAGGAGATTATTTTGGTTCGTCTGGATGGGCCCAATATAATCACAGGGGTCCTTATAAGAGGACGTCAAGAGTCAGAGAGAGTCAGAGAAGGCGAAGTGAAGATAGAATCACAGGTTGCAATGATGCAGGTCCGTGAGCCAAAGAATGCAGACAGCTTCCAGAAGCTGGTAAAAACAAAGAAACACATTCTGCCCTAAAGCCAGAAGTACAGGCCTGATGACACTTTGATTTTAGCCTAATGAAAGTCATTTGGACTTCTTCACTCTAGAAGTTTAAGACAATAAATGTGTACACTTTTTAATTTAATTTAATTTAATTTTTTTTTAGTTGGAGTCTCACTCTTATCGCCCAGCTGGAGTGCAGCGGAACGCTCATGGCCACTGCAGCCTCGACCTGCTGGGCTTAGGCAATCCTTCCGTCTCAGCCTTCCAAGTACACACTCATGCCACCACGCCTGGCTAAAATGTGTACAATTTTAAGGAACTTGTATGTGGTCACTTGTTATAGCAGCAGCAAGAGACTGAAGCAGGTTGCTTTCGCTGATCCGCTGCTCTCCAGCCATTGAGGCTAAGGCATTCATTGCTTCAGAAGTATAACAGGACTCAGACAAGAACCAAACACTGGATGCTCAGCTTGTTACATTCAAAATAGGCTCCCCAAACACATTCAGAGGCAATAGCAGTGAAAGTTATAATTTTAATTTTGCAAGAGCTGGGATTTCTTGAGAGAGAGAGAGAGAGAGACCCCCCCCAAAAAAGGTGATTGCTGGTTCCAAAGATATAAAGCTTGTAATCTCAAAGGATCAGAGGAAAGAGTAAGAGGATGTGTCCTGAGAGAAGTTTAGCTGCCACACAAGGGGGAGAGAGAAGCCCAGGAAATAAGTATGTGTGATAGGACAAGAATGTGTGATAGGACAAGGTTAAAGGTAAGATGTGGTCTCTCCTATCCCATGGACGCTTTTGGCACAACTCAAGGACTTCTCCAAATAATGATTTTAAATGTGGAAAGTAAAATGCATAGAATTGTAAACAAATTATATTAAAATACAGTTGTCTCCCTTATCCTGGCAAGATAGCACTAGGAGGCCAGGCTTTCTTACATTTTTTTTTCAGCTTACCAACCCCAACAGAAAGAGAACCTCATTTTAAGTTGTTCCAAGAAAAGCCCTTGGAACTCATGGCTGGAGTAAAATCTAGGTTCTGTCTCTTTCTTTTAATTGCAGTGAACACAGGGCTAGAATATTCTAACTGACCAGATCTTGGTAATGTGCTCAGTACCAGAACTGGGGGTGAGATCAGCCTGTTCAAATCATGTGGACAGAACAGGGAAGGGGTGGATCCCAAAGAAAGATCAGGTTGCTGTTACCAGGAAAAAGGTCTTTAAACTGGATGGAAAAAAAAAATACAGTAGGTATCTGCTACTTCCTTTAAGCCTAGGTTCTCGTTCCTTCCACAAAATATTTTTTTCCCTCCACTTTTTTTCCGGACAAATCCTTTCCTTCGTCTACAGAAGAAAACTTAGGTAATTAATTTGGATATTAAAGATAACTCAAATCATTGAGCACCTACTGTGTGCCACGTGCTTCACCCCCATGTACCAGGTTTAAAATTCATAGTCACAACTTGTGAGTATAGCAGTATAATTCAACTTGTTTCTCTACAATCAAATTAAACTTGCTGTTTATGGGAGGGTTGTTTATCAAAATAACTCAGATTCTTCTGCTTGATCATACTTTTTTTTTTTTTTTGAGTTGGAGTCTCACTCTGTCGCCCAGACTGGAGTACAGCGGCCGCTCCCAGCCCCCGCTCCCAGCCCCGCAGCCTCGACCTGCTGGGCTCTGGCGATCCTTCCGCCTCAGCCTTCCGAGTAGCCAGAACTACAGGCACGCGCTACCACACCTGGATAATTTTTGATTTATTGTAGAGATGAGGTCTCGTCAAGTTGCCCATGCAATCCACTCACCTCAGCCTCCCAAAGCGCGGGATTACAGGCTGAGCCACCGAGCCCGGCTACTTGATCATTCTTTTTGAGTCAATGCTCAACAATCCATGCTTTCTATTCAGTTATAATTCAAAGCTGGAACTCCCTGTCAAGGCTGATCTCCCTTCTCAGGGATTCTGCCCTGCCTCTTTTTCTCTCTAGGATTGTGCTTGAACGTGAAGGGAAACGTCAGCACCCTTGTAACTGCACGGAAAGCATGTCTTCCACTGACTGCCCTCACCAACCTCAGTAGAGCTCACTCATTTTTGCTCATGGAATGTGGCCTCATCCCTGCTGCGTCTGCCATCGTCCACAGATCACATCATGAACTGCGGTCATAAGATCTATCGTGTGTTTAACACCCAGGCCCCTCCCTACACAAGGACCCATTCTGCCTTTTTCTGGATCTCTCCACTGGGACCACTGAGGAATTACAGATCTCTGTGGGAACCATGAGCACTATCTCGGGTGCTCTCACAGCCTAAACATCACAAACCTCCATTTCTGCTTTACTTTCCTTCTTGACTGTCAGAGGGCTTCCTCCCAAAACTATTGAATTGAGTTTCTCCTGCAGCACATCCTGACTTCAGTTCACCTGATTATTTTTATCGGCTCACAATCTACCACACACACAAATCGATGACTAAAAACTCTTGCATTAAAGGAGGTAGAAGATTTGGAAGCTTGAAGGTTGGGGGAATAACCTGAAATCAAAGCTAAAAGTGCAAAAAAAAAAAAAACTGAAAGATTTAGAAAAAAATCCCAAGAAGCATTATCCCAAGAAGCATTATTTGTGCACCTGGACTCATTCATGTTTGAATCCTTTTTTACTTAAGCAAATTATGTCTCTTTCACTAGGAAATATAGTACCCTGAATAAAACAGACAGTACACACTTGCTATGTCTCAAGGCAACAGAGGACTCAGCCCAGCTAGAGAGCAGAATTCATGATGAATGATGGTGTCAGAGAAGCCTGGCGAGGTTGGGTAGCAAATATGACAGCTCTTGAATGCCAAGCTCAGTGATTTGATTTTGGTGCAATGAACAGTAGACAGCCAGAGCAGGCTGAGAAAAGATGTGACATAACAAAAAGATTATTTGGGGGAAATTAACCCGGAAGCTACATCAGGACTGGTTAAAGCAAGGCATCCTTGTACTTAAGTGGGAAAAACTTGAAAGTTTTATTGACACTAATCACAATTGAAATGTGGTATTTTCTCTTATTTTGAATGTAGGTAACAGATTGTGGTTGCATCTGAGGTACTTGTATATTTGTCAACACAAAAGTTATGGATATTTTCCTATCCCATTACAGTTGTTGCAAGTATATCAGAATGCCACTTACACTCATCACTGCTTTAAAATATGATTGCTACAGAACCTATCACTGGATATTGTTGTATAAGGCATGAGCAGAGAAGTATACATATTACTATAGATTAAATCTGTGGAAAACTTCTATTCCATTAACTGCATTGTAACGTCACTTGTTTACTTTGCAATCCTATGTATTTTACTTTGTATCTGTAAAATCATTATTTAGAGAAGACCTTGAGTTGTGGCAAAGGGGTCTGTCACACACACACACACACACACACACACACACACACAAATCAATGATTTAAAATTCTCGTATTAGAGGAGGTAGAAGTTCTGGAAACCAAGAAGGCTGGGGCAGAGGTTATAAAAACATCCAACAATGAAGCCTAGAGTGTTTCCTGTCAGGAAGAAGCATGGGAAGGAAGCCATGTCTCCAATGGGCTTTGAAAAAAACCTGGGCAGCTCTAGAGGAGAAAATGAACCTGGGCAATTCAGGCAATAAAAAGAGATCTAAGAGAACGAACGCTTCACATTTTCAAACCTGAATAAATGAACAAAATAAGTCCTAAGCAAATGACAAATACAGAAAAATCTGGGACACGGCGTTGGCTTAGAATCAGTTTTGTGATCCGCTGTAAGACAATGGTAAGACTTCCCAAAGCAGCCATGCCATAGGAAAACCAAAAGACTTTTCCAGAGCTCAGCTCAGAGGTCAGGGTGGGGCAAGTCTGTTAGGAAGACTTCTTGGAGGGTATGGACGTAAATACATTTTCCTGGGGAGGGGTGTGGGAGAGACCAAGGATATGTAGCATTGTGGCTCAAATTCTGATCCCTTGCGATTCTTCCAACTCTGTGTTCCTCTGCATATTGGCTTCCTGAGTCATCCTCGCATGATTCGAGTGACTGCATAGATTTCCAGACTTCCACCCTCAAGCAGCATCAGCCAGAGGAAGAGTTTACCTCTTTTAGTGATCTCTAGGAAACTGAATGTCTCCTTCTCCCAAAATTCCTTGATGCTCATTCTGCTCAGACTGGCTTGGACCTCGTGGCCCCTCTGAACTAGGGATGACACAACCACCTGTCCAGAAGAGTCCTTGTCTACACTATTGTCCCAGCATAATTATTAGTAGTGCCCCTTCCGTTCTCAAAAAGTGTCCCAGTTTGTATGGCAAAACATGTGGCCACCCTTCCCCAAAGTCATTGAAGCTAGGGAATGCAGAGAACAGATTCGCCTAGGATATGTGATCTGCACTTAGGTCTGGGGTTTGGGCCAGGGAAGAATTTTCCAGAATAAAATCAGGACAGATATCAGAAAACAATGTGGATGTGAGGTGCTCACCTTAGTAGGTGCAATGGAGTAAAGCAGACTCTTTACATTAGAAAAGAAATATGTAGAATAAGGTAGAACTTTAAAAGTCAGAAAGGGGAGAATCTAAGAGAGCAATTTCACTCAAGAGATAGGATGGGAGAATGTAAAAAAGCTCTTACTCAATTGTGAATAGTAGTCCTGGTTTATTTCTCCTGGGTCTCCTGGCCACATCTAGCACAGTGCCTGGTGGTTTTGAAATGTTTTAATTGAATTCAAAACAAGGAGGAAGCCTGCCCTCCCTCCAGAGTGATTGCTTTTGCACACAGTGTAATTTTGTGCATTAAGATGGTAGACAGTGCCTTCCCTCCACCTTTTCTCAGCACCTTATCTGTGAGAAGTCCCATGAGATACACAACTGAGGAGGTCAGAGTCTCTGCTCTCAAAGAGCTTGCATGTTGTCAGGTATATACAAGAAGGGCCCCCCCAAAACCCAGAATTTATTTATAAAAAATTGTGCATTTATCCTTACATGTTTAAGCTTCAGTCATCTTGCAAGTACTCTCCATTTGATGCAGTACACCTATCAAGACACTCTTCCACTGCTCCTCAGTTTTTGAACAGTTTTGAACTCCTCAATTTTGATGACTTTTTGTGTTTCTGCCATTTTTTGTCTCACCTTTTCCACATCAGCAAAACACTTCTCTTGCAGAATTTTTTTCATCTGGGGAAACAAAAAAATGTCACTCGGGACAAGATTGGGTGAATAGGGAGGATGGGGTCCGGGGGCCATGCCATGTTTGGTCAAACACTGCTGAATATTCAGTGTGGTTTGGGCAGGTACACTTGTAAAATAGTCATCATGAAATGGGCAAACATGTTCAAAAAAATCTCCAAAAAAAAATTCACCGAAGCAGCCTCTCACAACATTGCTAGCTGGTACACTGCTGCCAATGGATTCCTAGAACACTTACCTAGCTAGGAAAACCGGTACTACAAGAGACCCACACTCCAAAAAATAATTCCATGTTTTTTGGGGATCCCCTTCATACTTCAAAGAACTGGTGGACAAACATCTAACTTTTTTTCTTCTTATTTGTCAATTTAACCAAATTCGCAAGCCACCACATCTGATCAGGGGAAAATTCTTACTCTTTTCAACTCAAACTAAGTCAGAATCTTCTGGATTTAAACTTGGTCAATTCAGGATTGAAATTTAGTCTACTGAAGACTACTTTAGGACCAGTTATGTCATTTGGGGGTGAGGGGCAATGCAAAATGACAACGCAAGGCCACTTGTTCCAAATTATTCATCATTTCAAGACAAAAAACATCACAGCAGTAAATCAAGCACAAGGCCTTCCTGAGCATGAAATGCCGCTACAGGTCATAGGCCCTGAAGCCAGTCCTATCTCTCCTCTCTCTTCTTCCTCCTTACACCCCGTAAGATGTGACTGTTTAAATGTTCTTACTTTCCCTCTTCCAATGTTTGGGAGGCCAGCTTGATACTTTTTGTTGCAGAATATTATCCAGGGAGTAGTCCTCTGCTTCAGAATCTTCACCAAGCATTTTCCTTCTATATTCCCATTCATTCCAACATTGTCCATTGTTTACTAGTCTGAGATCTGTTTGTTTACAGTCGTTCCTCGGTTATTTGACTCACAAGATACATGGTGAGTCATGTACATACTTTCTCTGACTTAGTACAAAGTCATGAATTCCATTCTCTCCACCTAGCAGGTTAATAGTATCTTGGCTGCATATAGGATTCTTCAGGCGCAGACTTTTTCTCTTGGAAACATATAGTAACATAATTCCACTATCTTCTCAGTTGCAGTGTTGCCAAAATAAAGTTCAAATAGCAGTCATTCTTTTTTTTTCTATGTAAGTAAATTTTTTTGCGACCTCGAAGTTTATGGGATTTTCTCTTTGCCCTTTAGGTTCAGAAATTTTGCCAGGATATTCTGAGTTATATGGCCATTCTCTTCACTACAGCCTTGTACTCAGAGCAGTTTTCAGAACTCTGCAGACTAAGAGTTTTCTTTCACTTCAATTTTCTCATCGGCTCAGATAAATTTCTTGTTATTATTTATTTATAAGTAAGCTCTCCTGCATCTGTTCTTCTCTCCTTCTGGAACTGCTATCATTCATTTATGAGGGCTCATGGATTCATATACCAGTTGACTTAAGGTCTTTCTCCTCGATTTTCTTCTCTTTGCAATTTCGCTCTGAGTTATAAAATAGTCCTTGCTCCTGGTCTCCCAGTTCTGGTCCCAAAGGTCACCCTCTTCTTCAATTCACCTACCAAACTTTGAGATTCAAAGATTATCGTTTGTAAGCCAGAGAATCTTCTTTTCTTTATATTGACTGTGGTCAAACCTTCGTTGGCGTTCTTATCATCTTGGCACTGGAGTTCTTGAATGTGTTTTCTAGCACCTTCCTTTTGCCAAGGAGCTGCCTGGACCAGTGCTGGCTGCTGCTTCTCCTTTCCTGGTGTGGATTCTGAATCTCTCTTCCCTGGTCTCAGGCACATCAGGAGTAGAGCAAGAGAGGGCAGTGGGAGGGGCTGCCCTGCACGCCGCGACTGAGTGGTATAGTATCTTTAGCGAAATTAAAATCAATAATAAAGTCAACCAGAAGCCAGTCTGCCATTTATTTTCACCACCCACAACAATTTAAACAATGTCAGTGATAAAATACACCTCTCCTCTCATATCTTCTGTAGGTCCAAGTTTTAATAATTGCTGTAGTTTCTGTTGAGATTTTGTTGTGTATGTAAACTTAAAATTAGTACTTTTTTTTTTTTTAGAAAGCAGGATTTATTGAGAGAACAGAAAAGTTCCCACAGTGAGACGGGACCCGAAGGGGTTGCCCAAAATTAGTATATTTTTATTACTGATCTTTTGATAAACATTACAGTCTACATGGATTTTAATTCAGAAAACTCACAGTTATAAACCTGGCCCCCAACACACCCAGACTCAGTTATGAATTCCTTGGACGATTAAGGTCATAGTAATACAAAGTTGTTCCCACTCACTTCAGATTTGGTCCACACCTCCAGTCCCTGTAGGGCTACCTATGCCTGCATTTGAACCACAGACTCTAAATAAACCAGGACAGCACAGTAACTATACAGGCAAAGAGAAAGGAACTTGTATCACTTGAGTTTCATTACTATGCAGACACTTGAAGGTCTTGTTTGTGTTAAAAATGTTTTCAAATGAAAAGGAACACAACTCTAAGACATAATAGTTTTTGTTTGGGAAGTACAGTTGAGTTCATACCTGAAGTATTTTACTAAATTTGAATAGTATTTTGAAACTTGGCATGTATTGTTTTTATATTCCTCGTTTTTTTAAGACAGCTAAATTTAATAATGATTATTACCAAACACTATATATATATTTTTTCAAGTCAGAGTCTTACTCTATCATCCAGGCTGGAGTGTAGTGGCACGATCACAGCTCACCACAGCCTCTACCTGGGCTCAGGCGATCCTTCCAATTCAGCCTCCCAAGTAGCTGGGACTACAGGCACATGTCACCACACTTGTTAATAGAGATGAGGTGTTGCTATGTTGACCAGGCTGATCTTGAACTCCTGGACTCAAGCGATCCACCTGCCTTGGCCTCCCAAAGTGCTGGGATTACAGATGTGAGCCACTGCACCTGGCTGCCAAATACTATATGATTATTGATGAAAATAACATCATAGAAAGGAACCAGAGAAGGAAGAGGGGGAGGAGAGGGGAAGAAGAGGAAGGAGAAGAGGGAAAGGGAGATCAATAATTTAAAACAAACCTATGAAGTATTATTACTATTATCCTCATTTTACAGAAGAGTAAACTAAAGCATAAAGACCACATAACCTTCCCAAGATTACACAGCTAGTAAATGGCAGAACCAGTAGTGGATATATGCAGCCTTGCTCCCAAGTCTCTGCTTTTAAACACGATGATAGTATCCAGTTATTTATAAAGCGACAATTACAAAAGAGTATGATCAAAATGCCACGACATAGGTATGAGCAGAATTTCAGGAAACAGCCATCAACTCTACCCAGGGGCGGCCTGGGATGGGAGAAACGAGACTCTGTTGGCCTTGATATCAGGAGTGGTTATAGAGTTGAGCCTCCCTCACCCATCTCACATGGGCAGATGCCCCTCCAGGTAAACTGAGCCAGAGAGTGCAAAGGCCTAAAGGCACCAAGCGTGTAGTATTCGGGGAAATGGCAAGCAGGTTCCCTATGGTTGAACCACGGGTTGCTGTGAGGCAAGCACTGTAAGAGACAAGACCAGCAAGTCGGCAAGGGCTCGGTCATTAAAAGTTCTGAGGCTTGGGCCAAGGGATCTGACCCAGAATATGAATTCCTGGATCCAGCTGTGAGCAGCATGTTTCACCATCCTTCCTATCTCCCACTGGAGGTTCTCAAATACTTTTTTAAAAATGGAATCACAAGCTTCTGCTCCCCCAGCAGAAATCCCACCACCACCCAAAAGAAGGAAAGAGCCAGGGTTACTGTGGCATGAAAACATTCAGGGCAAGAAAGTGGAATTTCAGCTGTAGCAAAACTCTGCTGAAACAAACATCTCAGTTGCCCAACCTGAAAGCACGTTAGGGTGAGATCATTGCTGTGTTTAGAAAAATAAAATTTTCCGCTCTGATGTTCTTCAGAAGAATTCCTCCCCCTGGGCCTGAGCTAACACAGAAACATGTGATGGGTGACATTGGCAGAAGGAGACCCTTCAAATACATGCATCCCACCAGGTACCTTTTTTTTTCTCTCAGCACTGTCCTATGTCCCCATATCTATGCAAAGTAAAGGGACAAGCAGAGAAAGCCAAACTGAAGGAGAAAAGGAAAATACTTTTCTCATCAATCCTCTGACCCAGGACAAAGTAAGGTCATGAGGGAAGACAGCAAAAGGTAGCATTTTTCAGTATTAATGAATACTTCCCAAGAGCTAGAATAAAACTAGGACAGAAGTCCCTGAGACTTCAGAAACTTTCACTCTCAGGGAGAGAGCCTGCCCAGTTTAAATGAGAGAGGAGAAAAACAAGCTTCTATTTCTGAATTCCAATACCACTGCAGCAATCTTCCCTTAAAAAATGGCAAGGACCTTAGCTTGAAATATTAATTCAGAAATTAGCATGCATTTGCATCCATTTCTTATGTCCCAACATTATGAATAAAATTAACTGAATTAATGAAACCAATTGCAGAAGTATCAAAGCCATTATTTGGAGCATGACAGGAAAGAAACCTATAACACACACACATATATAAGAACTTTCATTGTCTGGCTCACAGCAGGAACTTAATAGGGGTAAATGGACTGAGTGAATGAGTGACAATGAATAAATGAATAGTCCCCTTAGTAGCTGTTTGAGATATTCCTTATTCGTGCTATGCCTCGATTTCCTGGGCATAAGAGACAAGGAGTATGACTTAGACCTGGTGTTAAGCAGATGGCACAGTTCAGTTGTATCACATCCACCTGCCTGCCAGTTCAAAGCTTCACTAGCCACTGAATAACCTCATAATCAAATCATCACCTGTCGCCCACCACCCATGGCCCCTTCCCAGCCACTTGTAATTAGGGTTTCCCTTCTTCCTGCCTGAGTAATTGGGCACAAGTAAGCATGCTGGGAAGAAAGCTTTTCAGATTCCCAGGCTTTGTTCCCAAAGAAACTGCTGCAGGACCCTCAGTGGGCAGGACCCTTGGCATGGAGGATTCCAGGGCCATGTGATCTAGGCCCCTGCACCCAAGATGGCACAATTAGGAGCTACTTTGGCAGCTTATGCTCCCAAAGCCGTCCTCAGCTGAATCAAGAAAAGAGGTTGCCAGCTCCTGCCATCACCTTTGGCTAAGGAAGCAAATAAAGATGTTTCATTCCAATCAGTCAGCCAGGCTCTGCTGAGCTTTAAGCTCCTGTCTGCGAGGAACTTACCATCTGTTGGGGAAACAAGATTTATGCCCAAGGAACAACTTGAAGGAGCAGTATAAACTGTATCTAATCAAGAACTAACAGATCACAAGGGAAGGCTTTGATTCCTTTCCTTCTTTTTGCCAGTGACAGGGAAAGGAATGCTTCTGAACCACCGTGAACATCTCACAAGCCTGAAAGTGCACAAGATCTCAACCAAGAGGCCCTCAGACGCCTCACAAAATGGTGATTTCTAGACAGCAAATAGACATATTTTTCCACCTTCACTGTATGTATGTGAAGAAAAAATGAGAGATTTTCTGTTATTCTCAGATGAGAGCCAGAGAAATAGATTGCCTGCCACAAGCTCATTTTCAGCCAGCGGGTGCCACTTGAAGTTTGAGACCAGCGGTCCTCAAACTTACGTGCATCAGAATTGCCTGGAAGCCTTGTTAAAACACAGACTGCCGAACCTCGCCCCCAGAGTTTCTGATTCAGTAGGTCCCCGGGGAGCCGAGAATTTGTGTTTATAATGAATTCTCAGGTGATGCTGATGCTGTGATCAGGGGATCGCACTTTGAAATGGTTTCAATGATTGTGCTGAAATGGACGCTGCGTGTAAATGTTTGGTCTATGTCCATTGCAGGTGATACACAAGTCTACGTAAAGCTGTATCATGTAAGATCTCAGGCAGTGAGATATGTAGAAAGGGAGAGAAGTGGGGAGAGAAGGAAGGGAGGAGGGGAGAGAAGTAGGAAGGAATGATCACTATGGAAGAAGGTGCAATGATAATTAACTCAAGGTTGGAAAAATCAAGTATCTGTAGGCTCTAGGAGATAGTATTAATGAGAAAGGAGCTAGCAGGGGAGAGAGAGGGCAGTGGGTGGAACGGTTTCAGGGACCTGGGACTTTAAGTTCTCTCTAGAAGAGATAGTCTCTGTTCAACTTCAGATGACTGTTGTTATTCAAAGAGTGGGTGTGGACATGGAGGCAAGAGGACTACCTAAGCCCAGGGATTCAAGGCCAGCCTGGGCAATGTGGCGAGACCTCGTCTCTACAATAAATCACAAAATCAGCCAGGCATGATGACATGTGTCTGTAGTTCCCAGCTACTTAGAAGGCTGAGGTAAAATGATGGTCTGAGTCCAGCAGGTCCAAGCTGTGGTAGCCATGAGTGCGCTACTGCACTCCAGCCTGAGTGGCACAGTGAGACTCTAACTCAAAAAAAAAAAAGAAAAAAACCACACACACACACACACACACACACACACACACACACACACACACACACAACACACCCCCAAAAAAATCCCACAAAGAATGGGGCCCGGCCAGGCTCGGTGGCTCAGCCTGTAATCCCAGCACTTTGGGAGGTCGAGGTGAGTGGATTGCCTGAGCCTGCAAGTTTGAAACCCACTGGGCAACTTGGCAAGACCTGGGTGACAGAGTGAGACTCAAACTTAAAAAAAAAAAAAATGGGGCCCGATGTTTGTTGTCAGAGTTACCAGCGTTTCAAAAGAACTAAACTTTTTGGATCTGTGTAATGATAACCAAACTCACAGTGAAAAAAAAAATTCATTCACTACCCAGGGTGACCCTGTAAGATGCCAGGATTAAGCAATTTTCCAGAATGTGCCAGTAAAACAACAACTGACATCTCTTAACGGATCTGAAAATCAACCCCTCTGGCCAGAAGGCAAGCGGCTCATCTCGAATTTGGTGTGATGGGCCTTTAATAGCCTGCCAGGAATATGGAATCCACCGAACCCTGGCTTGCAAAGAGATCAGTGCCCATTTGCACTAGATGACAAATGTTGTTCATCCTAGACCAAGAAACTGTATGACATTTCCACTTAACTAGAACTCTCGTTGCTGAGCAGGGTTCTTCCGACATAGTCACAGTTGAGACAAATGGCCTCATCATAGATTTCCCGTGAGATCTACCCCAAGAAGACTTCCTTTGCAAGAGTCCAAGGTGGAGGCTGAGCTCACAGGCTGAGAGATCCCAGGAAAGCAAGACGAGGAGCTGGTTGAGAGCAGCATTGTGTCTCAGTGTCTCCAGGACCTGGCCCAGGGATTGGCACAACGTGGGAATTCAACATTATTGACTCGAGTAGATATCCTGTGAAATGAGACCACCGCGCAGAATTGTTCCATCTCCCTAAAAGTTCTTCTCTTCTTTTGTTTCCAATAACCCCTTTGCTCTTCCTGTCCTGGAGGACCCTTACCCCAAGGGCCTTTTGGTCCTTGTAAATGAGGGCTAAACTCTGACCTTTTTTTTCTCTCTTGCCAAATCCCAAACTAAGAGGCCTAAGGAGTCTCAGCAGGTGGATTGATGATGACGATGATGATTATTATTATTAACCCTACATAATGTGGTTTACTTTCCAACCTGACTCTGGCATCACTTCACATAACAGATAAAGAAGGAAATCAAAAATATTTTATGACCCTGCAAAGCCATCTCTTAGGGAAACGTGCGTCCACAAAGAGGTAGACGTTTGTCATCTAGCCTCTCTCACCGTTGCCACCTATGAGGCTTCATCTACACATCAAAAAACTTGACTTCCAGCCGGGCTCGGTGGCTTAGCCTGTAATCCTGCGCCTTTGAGAGGCTGAGGTGAATGGATTGCCTGAGCCCGTGGGTTCAAGACCCGCCTGGGCAGGCGAGACCTCATCTCTACAATAAAATCAAAAAATTAGCCAGGCATGTAGCGCGCACCTGTAATTCCAGTTACTCGGAAGGCTGAGGTGGAAGGATCGCCAGAGCCCAGCAGGTCGAGGCTGCGGTGGCCAGGAGTGGCCACTGCACTCCAGTCTGGGCGACAGAGTGAGACTCCAACTCGAAGAAAAAAAAAAAAAAAAAAACTTGACTTCCTTATTTCAATGTGGTATTTTCTTGACTGATTTCAAGAATCCTTATACAAATCCTAACTCTTGCTGCTAATTAATTGCCAATCAGGAAATCTCTGAATCTACCTATAACCTGCAAGCTCCCACTTGGAGATATCCTGCCTTTCCAGGACAAACTAATGTCAATCTCACGTGTGTTGGCTGATGATTTTTTTCTAACTTCTGTCTTCCTAAGATGTATATAACCAAGTTCAATTCAACCACCTTGGGCACATGTTCTCAGGACCCCTAGGGACAATGCCAGGGGAATTATGGGTCACTTACATTTGCCTCAGAATAAATCTCCTTAAATATTTTACAGAGTGTGGCGTATTCAACATATATCTGTGGTTAGAGATGTTAAAAGTCACTGTAAAGGCCATTACAGGAGGGGAGTCATTCTGTCTTTCACCCCTTCTCTTCAGGGGGTTACAGAGTAAGGAGTAAGTACAAGGAAGAGAAGCTAACTTGGAAATTTTAATTTTTTTTGTTTTTGTTTTTTTTTTGAGTTGGAGTCTCACTCTGTCACCCAGACTGGAGTGCAGTGGCCCCTCCCGGCCACCACAGCCTCGACTTGCTGGGCTCCGGCGATCCTTCCGCCTTAGCCTTCCAAGTAGCCGGAATTACAGGCATGCGCTACCACGCCTGGCTGATTTTTTGATTTATTGTAGAGATGAGGTCTCGCTGCCCAGGCGGGTCTCGAACCCGCGGGCTCAGGCAATCCACTCACCTCAGCCTCCCAAAGGCGCGGGATTACAGGCTGAGCCACCGAACCCGGCTGGAAATTTTAATTTTTTTAAAGGCAGATCTTAATTCAGAGTTGAGGCAGGTTCCATAGTCCCCAGTTCAAGGCTCCTCGTTATAAGTTAAGTTGAAATACGTGGCTCAGTTTGGAAGCTGAAACAGGATCCAGAATTTGCCAGTAAAACAACAACTGACATCTCTTAAAAGATCTGAAATTTAGCCCCTCTGGCCAGAAGGCAAGCAGCTCATCTCAAATTAAGGGTGATGGGGATTTGATAGTCTGCCAGAAATATGGAAGCACACTGAACCCTGGCATATAAAGAGATCAATGCCTGTTTGCACTGGATGTTCAACTGTGTTCCTTTGTCTGGGACTGTGGGAGTTCCCAAGATGCTGAGCTTTCAGTGCTAAAACCTAGAAAGTCCTGGGCAAACCAAGCTAGAACGAGTTGGTCACTCTAGCCTCCTGTTTCCCCTCCAAATCTAAATATCTGGAACAACACAGGAAAGATGAAATGGGAGACTAGGGAGAATAAGCTCTTGTTTTTACCCATGCTGTTAGACACACAGGACACTATTCAACACACAGGAATGAAACAAGGAAATTGAGAAGCTTCTGCTGAACTTAAGGTATAGTTGTCGATCCACAAATAAGATACAGCCCAGTCACTTAGTAAATTGTTCTCCCTTGGAAGTAGGGAGCAATGAAGGGGATTCGAAGACAGGCAGAAGAGTGCTAGCGAGCCTTCCCACCCCCAAATAATAAAGTCTAAGGTGAGTGTCTCCCTTTTACTCTCTAACTGCCTATCTTGCTTTTTGAAGACTTGCTCAAGGACCAGCTCCATGGATTCTATTTGTCTCAGTGCGCTAAAAAAAAAAGAAAAGAAAATTTAGTTTTGCAAATCATTTCTGGAACCTGATTGCTCTGACACCGTAAACTTCAGCATTCTACCAAAGCAGACAACTCTTCCATTTAGGTTATTTCACCATGAAATAATGTGTTAGATACCATGCGAAGACACTGCAATGCCGTTGATTGTCAGAAAAGAAGGAAGGGGTTAAAAAAAAAAGACTGCTCAAAATGGAGCATAAACACTAGTTAAAACAATTTTCTGAAAAGCAGTGATTGCAAAGACCCTGAGCTAGGACAGCTGGGAGCAAGCCATCAGAGTCCTCTTCTAAGGCACAGCTCCCTGTTACTGCCAGCAGACCACAGATTTCTTAGCATCTCTGAAGAAATGTTAAATCAATAAGCTACCTAAAGGTTGCTGACAAATCAGATGCTGTTCTATAAAAAGCCAAACACCATTGCCAGGGATAGATTGAAGACTTGAACAATTTTTAGAAGAAAAGGGCCATTTTTCACCAACACCACACACTGTATTCTGACATCTGCAGCTTCTCAGCTCATACTTGGGGCAGTCGGAGGTCCTGGTTGATTCAGCCTAGCCTTCAAGGTTTAAGATCCCTAGGAAGGACAAATGGAGCACGGGCTTTACCAACCTGGTGCTCCACATTAATTATGAAGATGATTTCAGATTGCAAAGCATCCTCCTTGTCTGAGTAACATTCTACTGTTTCCAGAGCATTTCATGCCATCATATCGTTAGCTTGCTATGAAAACCCTCTAAGTTTGGCCACACCTGTGTTTTTATACTTATTCCATAGCCGAGGAAAAAGAAGCTAAAAGAGCCCTTAGTAACTCATTCTAGATCACATGGCTAGAAAATGACTCAGCCAGGTCCAAAACCTAAGGTTTCTCATTTATTTATTTATTTATTTATTTATTTATTTATTTATTTATTTATTTTTGAGAAAGCAGGATTTATCGATAGGACAGAAAAGCTCCCACAGCGGGAGGGGACCTGAAGGGGTTGCCCCTCTAATTTCTATTTTACGTTCTTCTTTACTTACACTTCTGGAAACTTAGTACCTTCATCAAATTCACCAAGAATTTTCTGGTATCTCCTACACCACCTGAAAATAATTTACAAATTCTGCTCCAAAAGAACAAAGTCCTTGATTACTCCAATAACTATGCTTACTTATATTTCTGAATGTATCAGATTCCTGTATTAATACTTGCATAGATTTTTTTTATCTCCCAAATTTATTCAATCATTTAACAAATTGGACTCTACCATGAGGTGTGTGAGGCAATGACACTGGGAACACAAAAATAAGTAAGACAGTCCCTGCCTTCAGATTCCACAGACCAGAGCAGGGGTGGCAAAATGTTTACTAGGCTAGAATATATTTACTAGGCTTGGTGACCATATTGTCTCTGTCACCACTATTCAACTCTGCCATGATAGAGCTAAAACAGTCATAGATATTATGTAAATAAATGAGGTAACTGTGTTCAAATACATTTTATTTACAAAAGAAGGCAGTGGGCAGGATTTGGCCCATAGGCTATAGTTGCCCTACGCCTGATCTAGAGGAAATCTCAAAGCAGAAAAATCCAACACTGAGGCAACATGTTAAATGCCCTAGTGTCAAATGTGCTTGGAGTGTAGATTGGCAATTTAGCACCCACTCCTCTCTATGGCTGGGAACTACATTTTCCTTTATGACTTTGGGCTAGAGTTGACTAAGACAAATCTCTCTCATGTGAGATTTGGGGAAAGCAGAGTTTCCTACTGTAGATGGCTGTGATAGTCAGAAATGAAGACAAACAGACGGAGCTTTGTCCGGAGGGAGCCCAGCCTTTCCTTCCTCTCCTCTCATTCTGCATCCAGATCATCTTCCAGACTGCAAGCCCTGTTGACAAACAGTGGATCCAAGTTCACCACAAGGTACTCGGTTGCAGCCTGCCAAAGTGCCGGATTCCACAGAGACAAGAGCTTTCACAGAGGCAGCAATTTCTGCATTCCTCTCCACAATTGCCTTCTTTGGCATCCCATATCAGCAGCCAGCCACATACAGCACCAGATTGTCCTGTGGGTTCTGTCTACTTAAGCCTGTGCTTCTGAAAAACATGGCACATGACTATTTTTCTGATGCTCTGACTCCCTGCTTCTAGACATTCTTTTCCCCCACTACTTCCATTTTCGGGTAAGAAAAATGTCTATATTAAATCCCGCATTTCCATGACATTGATAATGTCTCTTACTTCCTAACCTCCAGACATACCATATGAACTCAGAGCCTTGGGGGCACAGAGGAGAAGACAGTAAAGTGACTGAGTCTCTATTTCATTGTCTTATTGGGGCAGGGACTGGACGAAGTTGAGAAGATGTTGCAAATGTGTTCTTAGGTCAGGATACCCAAGAAACAGACCCTGAGTCTCTGAGGTTGATTGGAACGTGCTCTGTAAGGAGTCAGGAAAGCAGAATTGGACAAGGGAAAACGTTAGCTGCATTGTAGCGGCAACTGAGGCCTCAGCCGATCACATGGGAAGTTCTGGAACTGGAGGAAATAGAAAAGGAAAGGAAAGAAAGGAAGTGAAGAAGGAAGGAAAAGAATTCTACTGAGGGGGAACAAATGGTTGGGAGAATGAATGGATGAGGGAAACAGAACGGTCTGCAAATAGCTCTTTTTGGAAGTTGAATGAAGAATGAAGTTGATTTTACTTACAAAAGCAGGCAGTGGGCAAGAGTTGCCCTACTCCTGACCTAGAGGGAATCTCAAAGCAGAAAAATCCAACACTGAGGCAATAAGTTAATGCCCTAGTGTCAAATGTGCTTGGAGTATAGATTGGCAACTTAGCACTACCACTTCTATCTATGACTGGGAACTACATTTCCCAGAGAGATCCTAATTTGTGGCAAAGGGGTCAGGCCTTTTACCTGCACATCCAGTCAAGCTCCTGAAGAGTGTGTGCTGTGAGCCATCAACAACCAACACTCCCAGCAGTGCAATAAATAAATGCCACAGTCCTGAATGGGTGCCCACTGTGGCAAACTATAGTATCCACCACAGATGTTAACTTTCAAAAGGGCCTTGAAGGACAAATTAAGCTATCCACATATTTTTAAAAGGGGAGGAGATTTAGAAAAATAAAACAGTCAAAGCAAATGTATTTTGAGGTGAAACAGCCTGAGGTACTAAGCAAAATTCTAATATACCCAAGTGCTCGTGGGAAAGAAAGTAGCTAGAGTGTGTCAAGTTCAGCTTATTGAGCTTTTATAAATTCCTTGTTTCCTCCTACTTGGATTATTATGATTTTATGTCCAGAGCAAATATTTTAATAATGTTTGGATATGTAGTGAGGGGGTGAGCAGTGAGGGAATAGGTGGATGTATGCCGAGTGGATGGGTAGATGGTTGAATGGATTATGAGTTGAATGCGGATGGGGGATGTGCAGTGAATGAATGAGTGGATGGATTATTGAACATATCATCATTCATTAAGTCAATTGTTCCTCCTCAGACCTCCTGGGAAGCAAGAACTGTACCTTGCACAGAGAGCCCTCATTCAGGACTGTGGCACTCCGAGTAAACAAAAGTCTTTAGACAGAGCTCCAAAAGAGTACTAAGGACATTTGTACTGAGTACTAAGTACTGAGTACTAAGGATATTAGTGGTTGGTAAAGCTAAGGGGGGAATATCCATTTGCTTCATTCATTTACATCACCTTCCTGGCCTCTGTGGGCAATGGAGTCTGCAAACATTTTTTCCATAAGAGCAGAGAAGGCTGAGGTTATGGCTTTGTTGAGGCTCAGATGCCAATACCCCCAAATATTACATTTTTCCTGAAGGTCGTATCCAAGCTGCTCTCCTCGCTCACCTTTACCTTATCTATTAAAGGAAAAGAGAAGAAGAATGCAATCAGACCTGGCTCAACCATTTTACAAAATAATGCCTGTCTCTCCGTTTCATTCAACTTCCAGAAAGAACTATTTGTGAATCACTGTTGCCCTCATCCATTCATTCTCCCAACCATTTGTTCCCCCTCAGTAGAATTCTTTTCCTTCCTTCTCCATAACCTATTTTACCAGAATTCAAGTCCCAATTTTTCATTCCTTCTGTAACCTCAAAATGATATTTTGCCTGTTTCTGGTCTTCATTCTGAAGGCTCCCATACATACCCATTAAATACATTTATATGCCTTTTCTCCAGTTAATCAATTTGCCTCTTTTCAGTTATTTTGCAGTCAACTTTTAGGGGGCCCAGTGGCCACGGCCCTCACAGTTTGGCAAAATTGGCAGAATGAAAAAAATGTTACTCGTCTCTTCCGGGATCCACAGTGAAGGGAAACCAGGAACTTGTTTTGCTAGCAAAGAGTTGAGTTTTTTACCAGCCAGGATTCTGGTCCTCTCTTTCCTCCCTCTCTCTCTTTCTGTGCACTCCAGGGGGAGGACAGTAAAAATCACTCCGTCTCCTCTGCAAGGTTTTGATTAATGGTAAAAAAAGAATTTGTGTGACTAGTCTTGGGTTGTAGTACTTTGGGGTACTTTGTGGTGTGAATATTCATATTGTTTGACCCTTTTCCTCTCAGAAGTAGTTTTTTGTTGTTGTTCCCTTTGTCTTTCTGTGTTTATCTGTCATAAAGAGGGTTACCATAGGATAGAACATGGACCCAGAACCCCTATGAACCTGCTATTCAAGCCAGCCCTGCAGACAGTTCTGACCAAACCAGTATCTATATTAAGACAAACTTTGCTATGGGTCCCTGAAACAAAAACCGGGTGAGGTTTCCCTCTTGTCTTTATGTCCTTGAAAGTTTGACCTTGTGGCCATGAAGGGATACTCTCTCTTGGTCTCTGCCCTCTACACGCATGAATGTTTGGGTTCACATCAGGTGGCCAGTCTGAAAAGACTGGAATTCTGAGACAAGTATGAGTTGAAGTAGCACACTCTGTTCTGAATGTGTAGAGCTCTTAGGGGAATTTTATCTTAAAGGGTTCCATCCCTATGGGGCGTCTGTTGGCTTTTGCTATCTTAAGTCTATTTCTGAGAGTAAATTTTTAGGAATCATGGAAATTGCCTCCTATATGCTCTCTTTGGAAAAACCTCTTGCTTAAACTTACGCTAAACCTGAAAAATTACCACTTGGGTTAAAAGAGGATTTTGGACTGTGTCACTATTGGAGTTAAGGGTGGGCATGGTGGCTCAAGCCTGTAACCCCAGCACTTTGGGAGGCGGAGGCAAGAGGTGTGCCTGAGCCCAGGGCTTGAGACCACCCTGGGAGACATGGCAAGACCTCAACTCTACAATAAATCAAAAAATTAGCTGGGTGTGGCAGTGCACACCCGTGGTAGCAGCTACTCGGGAGGCTGAGGCAGAAGGACCACCTGAGCCCAGCAGGTCAAGGCTGCAGTGGCCGTGAGCATGCCACTGCCCTCTAGCCTGGGTGACAGAGACTTCAACTTAAAAAAAAGAAAAGAAAAGAAAAAAGATTTCAAAGAGCTCTCATTCTAAACAATTGATTAAAAAGTTAAATTAAAAGAAAAACAAATAATATTGTCGTGGCTTGCCTTAAACAACAAGGGAAAAGAAATTGTCTGTGAAATCCTTTGCAAACTCAGAACTGCCTCCTCTAGACTAATTAAACTTCTGCCCTTTACACCATGACAGCCTGGGCTCCTGTTCCCAGCCAGGAAATGAGTCCCTTCTGGTTTGATATTTGCATTTACCTGGTGTGTCCGTGATTCTTACCATTTAACTTTGGTTAAGGCACTTGAGAGGATACCTTTGGTTAAAAATTTTTAAAAATTAAATAAAGTTTAAAAGCCAGAAGTGTATCTGCTGTTTGTCCTGGCTAAAATCTGGTAATGAGATTTGAAAGGATTTTTTAAAGAGTTCTATGGTTAAAAGTTAGCTCAAATAAAAGCAAATATTGTGTGTGTGCGTGTGTGTGTGTGTGTGTGTATGTATCTTAAATGTAGATTTAAAGGTCTTTATGTTTTGTGTCTTTTCGTATTCTGGTTTTGGACATTTTTGTTAGTCAACTAAATTTTGCCTGTTTTCTTAATTTGTTTCTGTCTGTCCCTCGTTCCTCTTGCCACCCTTGATGCCCACAGGAGAGGTCCTAAGATAATTTCTAAAAACTTGGGATCTCTTAAGGAAAGCAGAAAAGGCATCATAGACTCCCTTTTGGGAAGAACCTCTGTTTTCTCTAATGGAACCCCACGCATTAGGTCAGTGGGCTGAGCCAGTGCTGCAGGTATGCAAAGAATTGCACAGAAATTAGATTGGGAAGAATAGTATATTTAGAAAGTAGATCAGAGAAAAAAGGGTGGATCCACCTCTCCAAGACTGGAGGATCATTGGGCCTGGAATGCTTGAAGTTGAAAGCTTTTGAAGCTTCCCTTTTAGTGGGGGCAGATAGGCAAGTATTCACAAGAGCTAACGTCATGAGGATGGGGTCGGTTTTTCGTATCACTGACAACCAGGTAGATAGATGAGTGGGGTCAGTCATGGGTGGTGAATCACATAGATGAGTAGGGCTAGACTGGTAGCTGAAAGACAAATTCTTGGAAGATGTTCATCTTAATGTCTTGTGACTCGCCCAGGGTTTTGGAAAAGGATTATTGTGGTATATGAGCTCCAGGTGACCAGAGAAACTCCATTTTGGGCTCTGTCCTCTCTCCAAGAATGGTAAGCAGACAGATTCTTTTCAGGTCTACGGAGCCGCTCTCTCTTGCTTTGTATTAAATTCACAAGTCATCACCTCATACAAAGTGCTTTCCATAGATGTCTTAACTGAACATTTACTTACACTATTTTTTGTTGTTGTTGTTTAAGCAAATGATGGTATAATAGGTCTGACATCTTAACACTATGCTTCTAAAATATAAATTATTTGACTTGTTTCACCTAAGAATTTTCCCTGAAAACTCTGGGCTACCTGAGTCAATGAAACAAGTAACTGAAAATAATTGATAGTCTAGACTGGGAAAGAATAATTTTAAAAACTGAATGGAGAATCTTATAAATCATGTCATGTATAAATGTAATGTTTCACTACCAAAATATATGAAAAAGCTCTAATTGGCTTAAAGGAAAAAGTAAGCACTTAAATATTTTAACTCAAATCCTTTTAGTTCATGTGACTTTTATAATCTTTTTAAATTATTGGTGAAGTAAAAATGTCTTCAGAATTTAATTTAGACATTTTGTCTGAGTCTGTCAGTCTATTAGACCCATACTGCTTCTGCTACATGTTTTTGTTTTTTCTTTTCTTTTTTATCAGCTCACATCATGCTTTGAAAGATATTTTATGATAAACAACTTTACTGCTATAATAGTTTCTGTACTTGCTTGTCTAATAACTCATGTCTTTAGATTTGAGCCATTGTAATATAATAAGGTCTAGACCCAGACATTGTCCTTTGTCCTGGACTATACATCTGGTACATAATTAAAATTACTTAACTCCTAGGTTTTTCACTAAAAATAAGAGTCACCAAGAGTTAAGATTGTAATTGACACATGGAATTAAAACTACTAGATACAAGAAAAACAATTGTACATACAAAATATATAAATAAAATCACATATTTTTATGGGAAAAGGTTATAAAAAGGCAAAGCGAAAGCAATTTTCAATTAATGTTTAATTAAAGAGAAAGTCATTTTGTATAATAGAGAATTTTTTAAATTGTTTTAAAATTAAAGGAATATAGACTATGGTTAAAACTAAATAGATACAGAAAGTAAATATTCGTTCAAAGGTAAAAATTTTAAGATAAAACTGAAGTTTTAAACAAGTTATAGGCCGGGCTCGGTGGCTCAGCCTGTAATCCCAGCACTTTGGGAGGCCGAAGCGAATGGATTGCCTGATCCCGCGGGTTCGAGACCTGCCCCAGCAACATGGAGAGACCTCGTCTCTACAATAAATCAAAAATTAGCCGGGCATGGTAGTGCGCGCCTGTAGTTCCAGCTACTTGGAAGGATGAGGCAGAAGAATTGCTGGAGCCCAGCAGGTCGAGGCTGCAGTGGCCAGGAGCGGCCACTGCACTTCAGTCTGGGCAACAGAGTGAGACTCCAACTCAAAAAAAAAAAAAAAAAAAACAAGTTGTAAAAGGTCTATAGAAGATTGATCTATCTTATAAAAGGAATTGTATGTATTATCAAGTTAGCTAACATTTTAAAAGATTATTTAGTTTTGTAAATGAATTAAACATTAACATCAAAAGCACACTGATTCTGGGCCAGAATCTAGGTCCCTATGCCAGAATAACAGGGTTTCCTTGGAGCATTGACCTATGCTTTAATAAAACATTGTAAAAGATTATGGAAATCTTATCTTATGGTCAAACTGATTAAAGTGAAATAGATTTGTTTATAAGGTTTTATTTAAATTAGTTTTGATGTTAATAATACAGTAATGCAAAGATAAAATTTGGTTTTCTCTTTTAAACAAGCTTTTCATGTAATTTCAAGAGATAATGAAAGATTTGTGTTTACCTTTTAAATAATTTCAAAAACATTAAGGGAGAGAGTTTCAGTTGGCCTCATACTGTCTTCCTTAGGTCTTATTGTTTAAGAAAATGAATAATCTCCTATAACAAAGACTAGAATTTTTGCTTTTTAAATCTTTGAATTTTCATTGTGACTAAATGAATGACTTTACAGTGACCTGTGATCCTGTGTTGTGATAGCAAATGTCTTAAAACCTTTGATATTTGACAAATTTTCCAAAATCAAAATTTCAAGTCCTAAATTCAGTCTTCTTTGATCAAGTAACTTTTTATATATTAGGGTCCCTTAAGTCCAAGAGAGATACATTTGACCTATTTGGTATGTTGAAATCATACAGGAAACATTGTCAGATATGAAAATGTTTACCTTTCTTTGATTTATATTTATATATGTTATTGGTTGTATTCCAAAATTATATAACATTCCTATAATTCTGATATGCTTTAGCATATGTTATCTATAATAATAATTACTATAATGTTTAATTGTTGTCTGCCGCAAAGGTAACCAAATTTCCTTGTCAACTGTGTCTTTGACCTTGGCTGTCCTAAGACTTTTGTCATCCACAATGATTGTGTTCCTTTGATCTTTCTCATAAGGTGGTTTATAATCAGCTCTGATAGGTGCTTTTCAATGTAGGTTTTTAATTACTTTGGAAATTGTGTCATTGGACTTAAAAAAAAAAGTCCTGTTCTCTTTTTAGGGAGCCTATGTGTTCATGAAGATTATTGACCCAGTATGAACCAGAACAGGAAATAATTGCATGGACCGAACTAATAGAGAACTGAAATAATTTTTAAATGAGTTTTTTATTTCAAACTTTGCGAATTATTTGTGTTTTGCTTTCCAGAGTCAAGAAAAAAAAATTTTAAGCTATTTACAGCTTTTAACAATTGAGTAAAGTATGCTGTTATGAAATAAAAATTTGAAGCAATTTCTTTCCCTCTTCCAGATTTCTCCAGAGTTTGGAAACTATTTCTTGGTGTTGATTTATAGCAATACAACTATTAGAAAAGTTTAACAAGAATTTGTTTTCTTTTATGACAGGGCATAATTGGAAAATTGGTTATTTTACCAAGGCTTTGACTAGAATGACATTTCAGATATGAGCAGACTGGAACTAAGAATTGGAATTGAGAATTGAAATTAAGATTGAGATCTATAAAGAGTTGATTAAAGTCCTGGAATGGCTGGCCTTGTTCCTTGTCAGCTCCTATACAGGGCTTCTGACCTGTGGCATATAAAGAATGTCACTCTCTGGCAGACCTAGAAACCCCAAGTTATTTTGGGACCTCGAGAAGTGGGGAATTCACCCAATTCATACAGGTATCTGCAGGATCAGATAAATCCTTGGCTAGGTTCAAGTGGCCTTTGAAAGGTCTAATCTGAGATTCCCTATGGAAAAAGTTCCAGCAAAGCCAGTTTAAAAAGAGTTTGTTTAACAGAATACTACATGTTCTCACTCATAAGTGGACCCTGAACATTTACCATAATACTATATGAAAGGGATTGGCAGTAGTGGAACACTGCTGGGGGGGAGGGGGTGGAACACATCAGTAAGGGGATCTGATCTCAAACCAGGCGAAGTGGGGACCAACGGAAGGTCCACACATTACCTGTATAATGTCCACTTGTATACCTAATCCTGAATTGTACCCCACATCTTTTTTTTTTTTTTTTTTTTTTTTTTGAGTTGGAGTCTCTGTCGCCCAGACTGGAGTGCAGTGGCCGCTCCCGGCCACCGCAGCCTCGACCTGCTAGGCTCCGGCGATCCTTCCGCCTCAGCCTTCCAAGTAGCTGGAATTACAGGCAGGCACTACCATAGCCCAGCTGATTTTTTGATTTATTGTAGAGATGAGGTCTCGCTGCCCAGGCGGGTCTCGAACCCGCGGGCTCAGGCAATCCACTCACCTCAGCCTCCCAAAGGCAGGGGATTACAGGCTGAGCCACCGAGCCCAGCTGTACCCCACATCTTTAAAGTAAAATATATAAAAATTAATTCATTAAAATAAAATAAGAGTCTGCAAATAGTTATTCTTGCAGCACTTTATGCAAATAGTCAAGATACTTATAGTAAGACTAAAATTATTTTGCAAATAAATTGGTCCTGCTATGATTTGTCTTTGAAAAAGATGAAAGACTGGAGAGAGAAAATTATGTTTCAAAAGAAACAATAGTACACCTGTTATCTAGATTCTCTTGTTCATTATTTTTGAGTTTTTATTATTTTCTACAATTAGGAGCGCTTCCTGAATTATTTCCTGACTATAAGTCTCCAAACTAACGTTTTCAATTTTTCTTCAGTTTTTCTGATTTGGAATCACTAGAAATTAAAGCTGCCTTTCTTTCTTTTTTTTTTTTTCTTTTCTTTATTTTGAGTGATTGATTGATTTAGTCTGGATCTAATTCTGTTCAGGCAGGCTGAAGTGCAGTGGCACAATCACAGCTACTGCAGTCTCAACCTGTGAATCTCAGGTGATCCTTTCACCTCAGCCTTCCAAATAGCTGGAACTAAAGGCGTGTACCATCCATATCCAGTGAAAGGACGATGATGGAGTTGATATACCCAATGAGCAGCCGTTGTAACACTGCCTAGTTCTGGCATGTTTTTCTAGCAGTTCTCTTTAATTTACCCTGTAACCACTAGCCAAGAACAGAACTAGTTTCTCAGAGGTAACTATTGATAATTGTCTTACAACCAGCACCCCCAGATTTTTTGGCAAACAAGTTAACCTAATCAGTCCTTCATGACTTTCACCACAGAATGCATAAACAACCCTGCTAAGGGGAATTGTATTACCCACTGGAAAGCAGATATACTCTCTTCTGAAGAGAGGAGAGAAAAACTCCTCAGAAATAGTGGCCACGGAGAAGACCTGGAAACCTATTAAAGTGACTGGCATGGCTCACCACCATCACCCCAACATCACCCCAGATGACTATTAGAGCACTGGAACCCAAATTAATGTTTAATTAACACAGGTGCCAGCCATTTGGTCCTGGCCATCCATGTTGGAATAGATAGCCTTGGTCTCAATCAAAAGTTACTAAAAGGATTAATTCAAATTATCTATGTAAAAAGTAATCTATAGAAAGGAAAGGAAACAGAAAGCAAAGAAAAAATGTAAAGAAAGTTGTTGGCATAAAAGTATGGTTTTTGGTAAGGAAGGAGATAAATAAAATAATTTTGTATGAGAAAGGATCGTGTATGTAAATGTTTGTCCTATGATAAAATGGCGGGTTATTTGAAGGAAGGAAAATATGGGACAAAAATAGAAGGTTCGAGCATGTTGAAAAATGGTTTGTGTATGTTGAAGATGGCATGTGGAAGGTTTGTGGAAAGAAATCTGTGAAGGGAATTCTATAAACAATCGAGTTTACAAAAAAATTTAGTTATTTCTATGAATTTACCATTAATATCAATTACACTAATGCTAGGTCAAAATGCAACTCAAAGACCAAAATATGAGCCTCTTAATTAGCAATCTTCAAAAAAAATTTCTACCATAAACAATAAATGGCAGAGAAAGAGATTAATTCAGTTAGTCTCCTCCCACCCTCCTCCCACCCGCCAAAGTCTTTGTTACAAAAAGTGAGTTTTTGTTTTTTCACTTTTAAAAAAAAAAGTGAAAGTGATTTCTTTTTTAAATTTTAAAAATCTTCGGATGATCACTTTAGCTAAATAAGTAACTTTTAAAATGACTTGTTGCCGGGCTCAGTGGCTCAGTCTGTAATCCCGAGCCTTTGGGAGGCTGAGGTAAGTGGATTGCCTGAGCCCGTGGGTTCAAGACCCGCCTGGGCAGAGAGACCTCATCTCTACAATAAATCAAAAAATCAGCCAGGTGTGGTAGCGCATGCCTGTAATTCTGGCTACTCGGAAGGCTGAGGTGGAAGGATCGCTGGAGCCCAGCAGGTTGAGGCTGCGGTGGCCGGGAGCGGCCACTGCACTCCAGTGTGGGTGACAGAGTGAGACTCCAACTCAAAAAATAAATAAAATAAAATAAAATAAAATGACTTGTCATCCTGTGTTATAACATTATGCCTTTAAAATCTTTAATACTTAAATTTTTCAGGTTCTCAATTCAGCCTCTCTAGGATGGGCTAAGAAAAGTTTCGGGAATCTCACCTACCTCACACCCTCCTTCTGAACCGCCCGCAGATCAGGAATAAGATAACTAATCCAACATAGGATGGATAACAAAATAACTTTTGTCTAAAGCATTACTAATTTTTTTTAAGCTTTAAGGTAATGGTTCCCTGTCAAGGCAGAAGGCCAATACCTCCTCTTCTCCTGCTCCTCCCATCAAAAGCAGAGAAATCTCCCATCTCCAGAGTGGTGGATACCGGGAATCCACTATCTTTAGCATATCAATTATTGTGGAGGTATGTCAGATCTGTTGTAAAAAACAAAAGGGAAATTTTTCTTTCATTCATGCCACCTGTTTTAAATCTTCTTGTTTATTATTTTTCCTACGATTTAAACAACCACCTAACTACATGTTTCCAAACTAATGTTTTCAATTTCTTTTTTTTTTCCTTCAGACTTTCTCAAAGTAGCTGTATTTCTTTTGTTAAAGTCATTAACACAGCCCTTATGACTCTATAAATTTTATCACAAAACCCAAGGAAACTTGAAGACAAGCTGCTTCATCCACATATGGATTAAGAAACCCACTGGTACAACAATAAAAAAACCACCTGGACTTCAGTAGTGGGTGTTGAGCCCACTGGGGTAACTATAAATACATTTTACCAGACATCAAAGTCTCAATATTTTATAACAGCGGCTATAATGGTCTTTATTAGAGTTCTAATAGTATATGCTTGTACTCAGTGCTTTGTATACAGCTATTAAAGATACTTAGCAATTCCTTTGGTCTCTGTCCTCTCACCCCCTTCTCTTACTCTAGACAGGTAGGGACTTCTTTATGCCTCTATCTAGCAGGAAGGAGTTACAGAAGACTGACCTTCGTCCCTGCTCCCAGGTACAAATAAGAATATTTTAAAATTGCCAGACTCAGTGGCTCAGCCTGTAATCCGTGCCTTTGGGAGGCTGAGGTGAGTGGATTGCCTGAGACCGCGGGTTGGAGGCCCACCTGGGCAACTTGGCGAGACCTCATCTCTACAATAAATCAAAAACTAGCCGGAAGGCTGAGGCGGAAGGATCGCCGAGCCCAGCAGGTCAAGGCTGCGGTGGCCGGGAGCGGCCACTGCACTCCAGTCTGGGCAACAGAGTGAGAGTCCAACTCAAAAAAATAAAAAATAAAAAATAAGAAATCCAGCTGGGCTCGGTGGCTCAGCCTGTAATCCCGCACTTTGGGAGGCTGAGGTGAGTGGATTGCCTGAGGCCGTGGGCTCGAGACCCACCTCGGCAACTTGGCGAGACCTCATCTCTACAGTAAATCAAAAACTAGCCAGGCATGGTAGCGCGCGCCTGGGAGGCTGAGGTGGAAGGATCACCAGAGCCCAGCAAATCGAGGCTGCGGTGGCCAGGATTGGCCACTGCACTCCAGTCTGGGCGACAGAGTGAGACTCCAACTCAAAAATAAAAAAAAGAATATTTTTAAACAACAAGAGGGAGTTGATATACCCAATGAGAAGCCATTTTAACACTGTCTAGTTCTGTCATGTTCTTCCATCAGTTCACTTTAATTTATCCTCTAACCACTAGCCAAGGACAAAACCAGTTTCTCAGAGGAAGCTATTGATAATTGTCTTACAACCCTCTCCCCCTGCTCTTGTAAACAAGTTAACCTAATCAGCCCTTCAAGACACTCATCATAGACCCCGTCAACATGGCAACAGTCCTGTGACTAGCCCACCCCTCTGCCTGATGTCAGGTGTCTATCACCTGACATCAGTACCTGTGCTTACCTGTCCCCTCTGTGATGACGTGAAACCGACCACCACCCAATCACCTTAACGAACTTCTCACACCAAAGGGAAGGTTTAAAGGCATTCAACTTCAAGTAGCCATTGCTTTGCTAAACTATGGTCTGGTCATGTGGCTCTTTGAGCTATGGTCGCCATGTTTCCTAGCTTTGGTCCCCTCTCCTACCTTGAGGAGGTGAATCTTCTTTCTCTCTTTCTCTCTCTCCAATTTGCTTTCCAGATATTTTTCAATCTAACGTCTGTGTAAGTTTTTGCATCTTTTGCACAACACTGATCACACATCAGACAACCCCAGTTGGTCTGACCTAACATTTTGGGAGGCCCCAGTGAGATTTTTTTAATCTAACACCCAGTTAATTTTTTTTTTAATTCATTGTAGTGATAAAGTCTCACCAAGCTGCCCAAGTTGGTCTCAAACTCCTGGTCTCAGACAATCCTCTAGCCTCCACCTCCCAGGGTGCTGTTGGAATTACAGGCATGAACCACTGAGCCGGCTAAAACTGCTTTTTTTAACACCCTGCAAACTTCTATGTAAGCAAACTTTGTGCCTATCTGCTGATGTTTGTCTCAGTTCACTCGAATGTCTGGTTCAAACTACAATTCAGAAGAGTCTGTCGGATTGCCAGTGCAATCCAAGGACTTGTCAGGGGATCTAGAAAAGCTAGTCTGTAGACTGCTCCTGACATTAACTTTTATTTTTCTTCTATGTCCATATTAAATGTCTCATTAAAAATCTGTTTGGCTGCCTCATTTATAGAGGCCGAGCTCACTGCCATGTCACCTCCTAGGATGAGATGCAGCTTTTTAATGGGACTGACTCTTGTGAAATCCTTTACTACTCAATTTTTCTCTTCCACGGTCACCAACTCAGCTTTTAATAAGTGAAACTTCTAGGGAAATTTTATACAGAAGAGTGTTGGAGCTCAGAAGTCAGTACCCCCAAATATGGCATTTTTCCTCAAAGTTTTTCCCAAGCGGTTTCCACTCCCCGTTACCTCTTTATCTGTGGCAGGAAAGGAGAGGAAGAAGGTAGTCAGACCTGGCCCAGCCATTTTATAAAATAACGCCTGTCTTGAAGGTTCGTTCAACTTCCAAGAAGAACTATCTGCAAGTAATTCTCTGTTTCCCTCATTCATTCATTCTGCCAATCATTTGTTCCTCCTCAGTAGAATTCTCCTTCTTCCCCCCCCCATAACTTGTTTTGCCAGAATCGGAGCCTCCATTCTTTCTGCAACCTCAAGATGGTATTTCAGTTTTTGTAACTTTTGGGGAAGTTGGGCCTTCATTCTGAAAGCTTTCATGTATACACATTAAATAAATGTGTATGCCTCTTCTCCTATTAATCAACCTGCTTCATGCCAGTGAATTCTTAGTGAAACTCTCGAGGGCCAACGGCCATGGCTCCCACACCTTCAAGCATTTTCCAAGGAGCAGACCTTAAAACAAGGATTAGATGTAATACTTAATTAGGGAAGGAATCTCAGCCCCATTAGACAAAGAGGCAGGAAAAAGAAGGCAATGATCAAAGTGGTTTTATAAAGCCACTGCCACACTGGATAATCTGAATTTTAATCCCGAGGGTTAACTCTGGGAAATGATATAAAACACATGCCTCAGAGTTATCCTATTTGAGAGAGTAGGGGTATTTATACGCTGACTCCTATCAGACATTGCTTAAAGGCTGCAGGGTGTGATGGTAAATGGTCTCCCACTACCTTGGAGAATACCTTCAGGAAACAAGATACAAATACTGGCCACTGGAAGCCTCGGGAACAGGCTGAAGATTCAGAGGATTAAGGTAGGGAACAAGGAGTATTAGCTGCAATTTGTTCACTGCTGTATTAAGCACCTGGCAGAGAGTAAGCCCTCTAAATAAGCATAAATACGTGAATAAATACGTAATGAATACGTAATGGCCCAATGAATTATTGCATAGAAATGAAGTACTAATGTCCTGATTCGACCCAGGGAACTAAGCAAACTGAGAACATCTCCCAGGCAGGATTTCACACATGTATACCTGAGTCAGGCACAGCACCCTAACTGTACCCCTCCTGCGGGGCTGCTCCTACACCAACATTATTTAATGTTTTCAAAGTGCTTTATCAGAGTCAACTACTACATAATTGCAACAGTAACAATCATCATCATCATAATTCTTTGTACATAATAACACTGGAGTCAGCGAGAATAACAATTACACTGTAGTCAGGCACGGTGGCTCAGGCCTATAATGCCAGCACTTTGGGAGACTGAGGTGAGAGGATTGCCTGAGCCCACGGGTTCAAGACCAACCTGGGCAACTTGCCAAGACCTCAGCTCTACAATAAATCAAAAACTTAGCTGGCCGTCGTAGGGTGTGCCTGTAGTTCCGGCTACTTGGAAGGCTGAGGTGGAAGGCTGAGGTGGAAGGATGACCTAAGGCCGAGGCTATGGTGGCTGGGAGCATGCCACTGCCCTCCAGTCTGGGCAACAGAGTGAGACTCCAACTAAAAAAAAAAAAAATTACACCGTAACGTGCTTAGCTGGCAAAGGAACTCAACATGAGTAATATTGTATGCATTCTAGTTTTTTGCTTCCATTTTTGTTTCTTTATTTTTGACTATTTAAAGTTGTCTCCATCATGATTTTCCCAAAGACCACACTCAGGAGAGAAGGTATGGAGAGGAGATATAATTACCTTCTTGTTACATATAACTTATGTCTACCTATGTCATTTTTTCAGTGTTCCAGAGTGATTACTGTGACCCCAATGGCTGCCATGTCACATTTTTCCTCTTTTCAAGAAAAACTCCTGAAATTCGCATAAGCTTCTACAATTTTCAAGCTATTGTCCCTTTATAGGTGTTCGCGTGGTTCTCATGAAAACCCTAGTCATATGTAAGTGTTGTTACACTAAAACCCCATAATATGGGATATATGGAGCCAAAATGTAATAGAATAGAACATAGGACTGCATTATTATAAGTTAATGAAGATATACTTTTTTAAGTTATTCTTTCAGTTACCTTATGGAAAAAAATAAAAACAAAATACACTTTCATTTACTAAATATTTAGGAACTAGGCTAATTATCATAAACAAAATATGCACGGAGCTTAACTCCTTCCTCTGGGTGAAGATCAGTCTCAAAACCCAGATGTATCAAACCTAGTATAGCCAGAAAGTTTCTAGTAGTATCCCTTTTACTCTCAAAAATGTCCCAAGAAGCATAATACATTTCATAGTCACATTTGCCATAGCTGATTTAACATGATTACAATAAACTTTTCAATAGTATTGTACTGCATTGTTTTCATTCTGCATGAAACTGATGAGAAAATTGGACGCAGAGAATTTAAATGGTGTTCCCAAGATGACAGCATTATTATTGGCTCATAGCTAAAACTAGAAGTCCAAACTGCTTTCCTGCCTGACCTGAGGTTTGTCTACCTCTTGGAACCTGCCTTTTCATCCTGACTGCCTTTATTCTTCACTTAGCAATCACTTTTTCTTTCACATAACCAAGTTCTTGTTATCATTCGATCAGAGTAACATCTAGTTCTTGTTCTTATAGATATTCTACTATAATATACTGACAGTGAGAGCATAGACAATTATATTCTACATTCTCACTCAACATTTTACTACATTCTCATTTAGAAGTATTGGGAGTTGGCTGGGCATGGTGGCTCAGCCGGTAATCCCAGCACTTTGGGAGACGGAGGCGAGTGGATTGCCTGAGCCTTTGAGTTCGAGACCCACCTGGGCAACTTGACGAGACCTCGTCGCTACAATAAATCAAAAACTAGCCGGGCGTGGTAGCATAGTGTAGTTCCAGCTACTTGGAAGGCTGAGGCAGAAGAATCGCTGGAGCCCAGCATGTCGAGGCTGCGGTGGCTGGGAGCGGCCATTGCACTCCGGTCTGGGTGACAGAGTGAGACTCCAACTCAAAAAAAAAAAGAAGTATCAGGAGTGACTCAAACAAGATAACTTTTTTTCTTTCTCTTAAATAAGAGAAGTCTGGAGGTAGGCAATTTAGAATGTCATGGTGGTTCCACAGTCATTGGAAACCAAGGACTTTCTTTTTCTCCTTCACCATCCTAGCACATGACTTTCACCTCAAAGTTGCCTTATGATTCAAAGATGGCCACTGATGTTCCAGTTTTCACTCGTGTGAAGCTGGGAGCAGAAAGAGGAAAGGAGGACAGGGCAAAAGAAGTATATCTCTGAGCTGAGTCAGCTCCTTTTAAATCAGATTTCTGAGAAATCTGATCCCGCACTTCAACTCATGGGCCAAAACTTAATCACACAGACACACGTAGCAATTAAGGAAGCTTAAAAACGTATTTCTTTCATTGAATTCATTTGCTGCTCCAATAAAATTAAGATTTTGTTTTTATAGAATAAAAGGACAATCAATCATTTTCCCAACAATGCTTTGTAAGAAACCATGTCAAAACTCAGTGACTTATAACAACAAACGTTTCTTTCTTATTTGTGTGTTTTGGATCAATCGAGGTTCACAGATTAAGGATGGTCTCAGCTGGACCTGACTCTTTTTTATAGATCTATAAATTAAGGGGTATAAGTGCAATTTTGTTACATTGGATATACTTAGTAGTCTGGGCTCTCAGTATAACCATCACCTGAATAACGAACATTGTACCACACATTAAGTAATTTCACATCCTCTAACCCCTCCCAGCCCCCCTCTACCCTCTGAGATGCCAAAGTTTATCATTCCATACTCTGTATCCATGTGTACACATTATTTAGCTCTCATTTATAAGTGAGAGCATGCAGTATGCATCCTTCTGTCAGAGTTGTTTCATTTCAGAAAATGGCCTCCAATTCCACCCATGTTGCTGCAGAGGACATGATTTCATTCTTTTTAATGTGAGCTTGATTTCAAGCTAGGAATTCAATTCACTTTACTTCCCAGAACTCATTCTTCTGGGACAAGAGGGTATTTAGGTTGTTTTCTACCTTTATCGCTGCAAACAAAATTTCAAAAGCAGCCTTCTAAACATATATTTTCCATCCTTATCTCACATACACAAAAATAAATTCTGGATAGGTAAGAATAAACAAACATACTTAAATGTAAAAGAAAAATAGAAAGCATTAGAAAAATATAAGATGATGGTTTTATACTTTTTTTTTTTTTTTTTGAGCTGAAGTCTCACTCTGTCACCCAGACTGGAGTGCAGTTGCTGCTCCCAGCCACCGCAGCCTCGACCTGCTGGGCTCCGGCGATCCTTCTGCCTCAGCCTTCCAAGTAGCTGGAATTACAGGCTCACACTACCATGCCTGGCTAATTTTTTTGATTTATTGGTAGAGATGAGGTCTCGCCAAGTTGCCCAGGCGGGTCTCGAACCCGCTGGCTCAGGCAATCCACTCACCTCAGCCTCCCAAAGTGCTGGAATTACAGGCTGAGCCACCGAGTCCGGCTTATACTTTTCTAAAAAATACTTTTTATGAGTAGTCCTAACACAAAACCATCCCCTGGATAGTTAGTTTTATAAAACTTCCATGTGAATAAACATAACACAAAGTTTAAAGACAAATATACTTGAAGCTAATGTTTGCTATGCATATTACAGACTAAGGACCGAAGATACATTTTATTAAAATAACTCCTATAAATTGATTTTTAAAATGAATAATTCAAAGGAAAACTGAGCAAAGAAGATGAATTGGTAATTCACAAAAGAAGACATGCAAATGGAAAATAAGATATTTGGTCTCCCTAGTGAATAAGAAAATGCAAGTATTAATTAAAACAGCAATACAATATAACTTTTAACAAATTTTCAAAACTTAAAAGTATTGATAACACTTATTATCAGTGATCAGTGAGAATTTTAAGAAATAGGCAATCTCATGCTTTCAAGATGTGGGGAACATTGTTACAATTTTTGGCAAGATCATTTAGCCCTATTTACCAAGATACTGTTTAACAACTCAGTTATTCCATTCCTGGAAACGTATCTTTAAGAAATAGGACTACTTGTGCATATATATATATATATATATATATATATATACACACACACACACACACACACACATACATACATACACACACACACACAGGTTGTTTACTGGAGTATCATTTCTAGAAGCAAAAAGAAAAAGAAAAGAAAAACAACAACCTAAGTGGCCATTAAGAAGACAATATTATAGAATACTCTGCAATCATTAAAATAAAGGCTATAGATCTATATGATCTAATTCAGACAAGTGTCCACAACATATTTTTAGAGGAAAAAAGTGAGGTATAAAAAATATGTGTAGCTTCATTCTACTTATCTAAAAAATATTTTTATGTGTTTGCACAACTACAGAAAAATTCTAGAATTCGTACTCCAAAGTGCCTCCTGTAGAGGAAGGAATGTTGCATTGGAAGACAAAGAATCGTTCTTTTAATTCATTCATTCTATTACTTTGAACTTGTTACAAGAGGCATACATACTTTTATAATTTTAAAAATATTTAAAGAAGAAAAGTTGCTTTTGTGTCTGACTCCCGCACTTCTGGGCAGAATGAGGTTTCCTTTAGGGTAAGAAGTGGTGTGCTGGTTCATCCACTGGATTGGGGACAAAGGAGAAAGGGATCCCAGGTTTGTAATGTTTGTTGACTCTCATGGTGTAAATATTCCCATGTTCAATTTCAGGTGGCTCACAATACTCCTGAATATTTAACATAATAGATGTACAATAAGTCAACTTTTCAAATCAGGTGTTGAAGAGAACTAAACTGCCAAAGCCCTGAATGAAATCAAGTCAGAAATTCTGCTCTCGTGAAACAGAAACTCCGTCAGAAATTCTGCTCTCGTGAAACAGAAACTCCCTGCTAGCTGGGGTAAGTCTTAGCCTAGGTGGTTCATAGCACATCCATCTCCTTCCCAGCTCACCACTGCACATTCATGGTCCAAGGTTTCCTAGGCTGGTGTAGTGTAGACTCATTTCAGTTCTGCAAGGTCATTCACTTCGCCAGCTTGCTAAGAGATGCTGCACCCTTTAGAAGTCGGTCAAGCAGTGGAAGCAAAGTCTGCCAGGAAGGATTCCTGGTTTATTTCAAGGCCAGGCGGCCTCGGGGCAACCGCATTCTACAGACAGTGCATACAGAGAGAGGATCTGAGTGAACTTTTGACCTTCACAAAAATATTTCTCCAGATGAGAAGACATGAGTGCTGTCTTGCAGCTCTCTTTCCAGGTGCTGCTTACACTGCAACAATTAATGAGGCACCTGGCAACTCACCCAGCCAGGAACTGAAGCGGACACCTGCCCCCAATTTGTTCACAGTATAATGGCAAAAAAATCAGACCAGTCTCTTAGGGCAAGTGCTGAGGGTGGTCACACCTATCCTCAGCATCTGTGCAGACTCTAAAACCTGCTTTGTTCTAGCACCACTCCAGGCTCCAACTCCACTTGAAGGGTTTTCATGTGGAGACCCCAACAATACGTTCAATTTCATTCACCACCATCATTCCAAGAAACCATCCCTTGGCCAACTTTCAAGACCCCAGGCACACACTAGTTAAGTCTGTAAAAGAGGCCTAAGACCATTTAGGTTGGGCATTACAGAGTCCTGGTTACTCAGAGAATGACCTAAAAGAGGAGCCAGTACTCTTCACCCCATGGTGAGTGCAGCCCATAAGAGGTCTGAGAGAAGTCCTCTAAAGCATGAGATCTAGGGCAGGGACCCCAATCACCTGGAAGTATTAGGAATGGGAATAAGATATGGGGCTAAGGGAACAGCTAATCCACTCTTGGCCAGTGAAGGAAGGCTTCCTGGAGGAGATGAGGCTAAACTGAGCCTTGGCATATGCATAAATTATAGGAATTCAGAGAACCGGGTAGGGGATTCCAGACAGAGGAACCATGTGTAATCACTAAGAATTACTCTCAGAGCTGATGTTAAGTCATTCATGAGAGTATGTGTTGTTTTATTTTCCCCAAATCATCCTTAGACCCAAAACCTACGAAATGGGATTGGCAATATAGTCGGATCCAGCAACAGAAGCATGATTGTGAGTTCTCCTAAAAAGGCCAATGGAGCCCAAATTCTGAAGCAAATGACCCTAATTCTCTACTTGCCATGCTGACCAGCATGTTAACAGAGGCCTCCTCACTTTGCTCCTAACTTATCCCAAACTTTCCTCTCCTCCCTCCACCCCTCCACACTTCACTACTCTCTTGGAGAAGTACTAGAGACAGACAAGACTAGGACAAGAATTAGTATCACAGTGTTAATTGGGGTAATGAGTTGGCAGATAATCCATTTGCATTTTTATGGGACTCTTTCGGGCCTTAATTTAACTCGGAAGTGTGATTAAGGAGGGGATTTTCAGAACCTAAGCAGGCCCCTTGGGAAGATGCCGAGAGTCTTCCAAGGTCCCTAAGGAAAAGCCATACGCTTCCTGGTCCTATTTCAATATTTCCAGGTCGGAGATTAGCAAACTTTTCCTATAAAGAACCAGAGAACAAATATTTTAGACTCTGTGAGTCATAGGGCCTCTGTCACATGTACTCAACTAGCTGAGCTGTTGTCACCCAGATGCAGCCATATACAAAATGTAACTGGATGAGTGAATGAGTGAATGAATGTGGCCGTGTTCAAAATCAACTCTGTTGATACCAGCAGGCAGCAGTCCACAGTTTTCTGATATTTGCTCTAGCTTTTCACTTGCCCACCTTTCCTCTTCCCACTTCTAGGAAACATGGCCCTGCTTTTCAGGTGAAATTTCACAAATATTCCTTATAATTCTGTCAATCGAAATCATCATTGATTGACATAACTGACCTCATAAGTCCAGTAACTAATTGTGGTCAAATGGGGCCCATCACGGTATCTTGGTACCTTGCATTCATGCTATGCTTTCTTGTTTTTGAGAGGTAATCACATATGAGGTCTGGCAATTAGGTTTGCGAAGCGTCCTCGAAAAAGTACTATATACCTCACTGCTGAATACCACCACAGTCACCTTCAAAGTACTCCCCTTGGGAAGCTATGTACCTACACCGGCACCTAGTCCACCTGTCAAAGCAATTTTTATAACTCTTTTTCTGGAAAGGCCATCAGAGTTGTCATCGTTATTTGTTGGGGACTGACAATTAAGTTCGTGCACTTGCCACCATGCGCTTACCTTGGCAGCACTGTACAAATAACTGTATTGGAACACCCTCCCTACTTACCTAATCTGATCTGGCCCCCAGTACCTTTTTTCTTTACCCAAAGATAAAGAAAATATTGAAAGGAAGACATTTGATGACATTCAGGGCATCAAGGGTAATACGATGACAACTCTGATGGCCATTCGAGAAAGAGTTCCAAAATGGCTTTTACAGGTAGATTAGACACTGGCATCAGTGCATAACTTCCAAAGAGAAGTGCTTCAAAGGTGACTGTAGCAATATTCAGCAATGAGGTAGATAACACTTTTTCTAGGGTGAGTTCATGAACTTAATTGTTGGTCCTTGTATATTGCTTCACACTTAAGTCCTCATTCTGTTTCATCACATGGGGAAAATAGCATAGCTGAATGGTTAGAAAGATCAGGGGCTCCCAGATTCAGATTAGCAAGGGTTGTTGTGTTAGTCAGGATAAGATAGACATGTTGTAGTAACAAATTAACCTTCTTTGTTTCAACATAACAAGGGTTTACTTCTTCCTTACATTGTACATTCAACCCTGTCATCAGGAAGGATGGCTCTGTTCCACACAATTATTCAAGACCCAGGCTGATGGAGGCTCCACCATATGGAATATCCACAGGCACCATAGTAAGAAAAGAGGGAATGTGGAAACTTCTCATAGATTATTCTACATCTCAGTCCAGTAAGGACACTTATTATTTCTGCTTATAGACCATCATCCATAGGTAGTTCACAAGGCCACAACAAACTGCAAGGGACTCTGAGAGATAACAGAGAACAGGTGTAATGTCTAATACACACCACTGTTTCTGACACACATTGACCTTACCAGTGACTCACTGTATGATCTTGGACAAGGTATTGAGTTACTCTGTGCTTCAGTTTTCCCCAAGGTGGAGCAAGAATAAGAAGAGCTTCTGACTCAAGTATTGTGGTAATAAGAATTGATAACATACTTTCAAATCACAATGTCAGGCATTTACAAAGTGTTCAGTAAAAGCCAGTCACTAATTTTATTATTATGAACTAAATGATTGTGAGAGGAATGCTTTATTTCTCCGGGTCTATGCTTCCTCATTTGCAGATCAAATGAGCAATAATTCTGTTTAGGATGTAATTAGGCTAAAAGGCATAACACATTAAAAATATCTTAGCACTGTGCCTGACATACAATAAATATATAATAAAAGATATTTTCCCTTACTGTATGTATCATGACTAGATAATTCTTTTTATAGTTTTGGTTGCAAAGAGCTTATTTGTGGGTCTAATGAGTTTGACAGTATTTAAGATGCTGACCAATGGAAATCTAAATACAGAGTATTTCAAAGCAGAAGTGATTTTAGCGATTCTTTGTTCTCCAGAGGCAGCTTGACACCCAGTATTGTGTAGCGATCTTTCTTTCCACAACTTAGTTATGCTTAGAACTACATTTCCCAGAATCCTTTTTCTTGTATAGTCTGGGTTAGAGCTGCCAAAAGTGAAGTTGCCTGAGATTGGGGAAGTTGGGAGTGAAGGGGCAGCCATTATAATCTGACGTTCCATGCTGGCAGAGGGCATTGATAGGCAGACACTGAGGTGCTGGTGGGGCTCCAATTTGCTCTTGATCTTCTCGGTTGCAAACTCAGCTTTCCTTTCTCACTGCTGGTCCTGATGAGCAGTGGTGAGCCCAGGCCCACCACCACTGTGAACCCACAGGGTGCTGGTCGCAGAGCCAGCAACCTTTGTGAACTTCCCCTTCAACTCCCTTTGATGTTCCACTTCAGCAGCTAGATGTGTCTTGTAGCTTCCAGAGTTCCCTGAAAGCTAGGAATTATTCACTCACACCTGTGAAAAGCTGAATGTGTCCCTCCAAAATTTATATGTTGAAGTCCTACTCCTGGTGCCTAAGAATGTGACTGTATTTGGAGATAGAGTCTTCAAAGATAATTAAGGTAAACTGAGATCATAGAGGTGGGCCTAGTGGCTCACTATAAGGACGAATGACTGCTCTCCTTATAAGAGAGGATTAAGACATGAATGGAGAGAAAACACCAGAAGAAAACAGCTATCTACAAGCCACGGAGAGGGGCCTTAGAAGAAAGCAGCCCTGCTGATACCTTGATCTCAGACTTCTATCCCTTAGAATTGTGAGAAAATTAATTTCTCGTTCAAACCACCCAGTCTGTGATACTCTGTTATGGCAGCTCTAGCAGAATAATGCATCTCCTTTCTCAGTTCCTTCAACTTTTATTTGTGGACTTGACTTCTCCAGCTCTTCCCACAACTGGGTAAGGTCTAATTCTTGTAATAAGTCCCTTCTCCATGGTGGCCCTGCTTTCCTGATTGAACGCAGACTGATAAGTGTAGCAATTAAAAACATGGACTCTGAGCCAACCTGTTCAGGCAGAAGTCCAACGTCTGATCTTATCCTTGCGTGATTGTTGGGCTATTAACTTCTCTGCGTCTTACCTGCCTTATGTGAAAAATGGACTGGTGATGGCATCTTTCTTGCAGAGCTGTTTGGTGGCTTGCAAGCCACTATAAGCAAAACATGCAGTCCATTGCCTAGCACACAGATAACACTCAGTGTGTGTTGGTGACTCTTATGATTATTATTTGCTTCCCATTCAAGGAATAAAACAATAACTCACAAGGCTTTCGTTTCCGGCCCTGGTCTGTTGCATATGTGTCTGTATCCCCTCCCAGATTGTATATATCTTCAGGACAGGTGTCAAAATTTATCCTTGCTTTGTTCCACATGAAACTTCCCTCTTCATCTGGCAGGAAGACCATGACTGTCTCAGATGGGATGCTGGTCAAGTGAGGATTTGGGTTCCATATGGTCTAAGGAAGGTTTAGGGCAGGGATGTCCAACCTTCTGGCTTAAAGTAAACAGGAATTATCTTGGGCTACATATAAATTATATAACATAGTTAGTGCATATATATAATAAGACTTCTCAAGGTACTCATCAGAAATGTTTGCTTTAATGTAATGTTAAGGATTTTGTGTAGCCACAATATTAGCTGTCTCGAGCCACGTGCAGCCCATGGGCCACAGGTTGGACATGGCTGGTTTAGGGTCTATGGGAGCGGGCCTTCAAGACAGTTTCCATGAATCTTGCCGCCAATATCGTTCCTGTTTGTCTTCACACTCTTACGTACTCCCCTCCCACACTAAGGAAGGCTGACCTATAACGAATTGGACATTTGGGAAAATGATAAGTGTGACTTCAAAGCTAGGTTATAAAAGACACAGAGGCTTCTGTTTTGCTCTCTCAAAACCCTTATTGTAGGGAAAGCCAGCCTCTGTGTCGTCAAGACACTCAGGCAGCCTTATGAGGTGTCCACATAGTGAGGCCTCTTTCCAGATACAGTTGTAACTTATCAGGCATGCGAGTGAGCCATCTTGAAAATGGACCTGCTAGCCCCAGACCAACTTTCAAAAGACTGTAGTCCCAGAGGACATCTTGATTTCCATATCTCATGAGAGAGACTGTTCAGATAAATCACTCCCAAATTTCTGACCCACAGAAATTGTATGAGATTATAAATATTTGCTGTAATTTGTTACACAGAAATAAAGTAATATACTATTTAAGATTACTGGCCTCAGAATTTACCTTGTGTTTCATCAATAACAACAATCATAATTTGTATTATCTATCAAGTACTAATTCCTTTCCCCTGGTATTAGGTGTTGTGCTGAGCACTTGGTAAGCATTATCTCATTTAATCTTCATAACCATCTTATTTGATGAATGACTTAGCTAGGTTTGTACTATTATCAGTCTCATTTTCAAACAAGGAAACTGAGGCCTAAAAAAAGCAACTGACGTGCTCAAAGTCAACAAGAAAGTTGGTGATGCAGCCAAGACTCACCCCGCATCTCCAGACTCTTGGTTTTGGGTGCTCTTCACTGATAGCCTGTTATGTCTCCTTGGCAGAACTCCTAAAGACCTCATATATGGTACTGGTTTCCTGAAACCCAAAGAGCAAAGTCCTTGGGCTGCAAATACTCTTTCTCTTGCATCTCTTGACCTGGAAGATGCATGCTCTTGAGCTTTCTACAGCATCCTGGGCACAGCTTTCCCTGGAAGTGCCAGGGCAACTACCTAGTCATAGGCTGTGTTGTTAACATGCCCCATGTCACTGCAACTAAAGCTTCCACAATTCCTTCCCCATCATTATACTCTGATTTCCCTCTTGGCTTCCTCATTGCTCTACTGGTGGAAGGAGAGAGAGAGATTGCTTTAAGAGCAATTTCACACTTCATTCTAGAACTCTGTCTTGTGCTTCAGAGGAGGATAAGTGAAAGAAGATTATCAGTTCAGAAGATTATAGATCTTATTATGAGAACCAGCAGCTTTTGGTTTTTTGAACTATGGATATTCTCTTTGGGTCCCTCTATGTACAAGCACTTGGTCTGGCTTAGACTTCTTACTGGTATCGTTTTTGCTTGATAATGGGGAAACAATTTCATTTTGTTCAAACAATAAGAGTTACTTCCTATTAGTAAACGTCTTTAACCACAAAATGTTGAATTAATCAAAACATGATCTCACAGCATGCTGCCTTAAGTCCTATAGTATGAAATGTAGGAGAGACCCTTTAAGACGTTTATCTTCTTAATATACTAGGAGACCAACAAATCTTTACTGTTCTCTTTATAATTATAAGTATAATGAGGAGTTGGTTTTGACATACAACTATTTCACAGATTTAATACTTAAAATGGAAGCTCCCGGAATCTCCTGCCCCAGAGAAAATCATTGTTAACAATTTAGAGCATAAATATTCAACTTTGTTTTCCCACACATGCTAAAATATTTTATTTTCATTTTTGTTCTTTAAAAAACAAAATTGGTGTCATGTTTCACATACTGTTCTCCATATGTTTTTTCTGTTAGCTATATTTCTTGGAACTATTACATCTTGGAAAGCTGCTTCTGTGTTCGTATGTATAAATTCTTGTTCTTTTGAACAGTTTCTGATATACTACGACACGTTCAATTATTCCCATACAGACGGGTCTCGGGGTGGTTTCCTCTCTTTTTTCAGTGACAATCTATGCTGAAATGACCATTCTTGTGCATATGTCTTCCGCAGTGTTTCTGGAGGATGAATTTCAGAAAGGGGGGGCATTTTCAGACAGGATTTGCTAGCTGTACTAGTTCACACTCCTACCAACAATGCCTGAGGCAGCGTGTTTCTCCACATCCTCTCCAACATTAGATATTATCTTTTCTCCTTTCATCTTTATGTTATGTCTAGCTCTTTTTATAATTAACATTGATGAGAATAGCAATAGATTCTTTTTCTCCTTTACAGGTGATTGAAAAGGAAATTCCCAAAGTGATAAATAGGAGATTGGTTTGCCCAGGAGTAATTAGCATTTATATAGCTCCTCATTCTCAGAGTTAATTCAGTGTTAACTAACTTGGATTTATACACAAACAGAAATTTAGGACTGGAGAGAATTTTGGAGGGCTTTCCTAGGAGTTTATGGTCTGTCGTTCTTGACTTAGTCTGGTGACCTTGAACCAGTTGGTTTCCCTTAAGACAGATCAATTTTTGGTCTTTAAAAAACACGTGAGAGGATTTAGAAAAATACGGAGATGTCTATTTCTCCTATTTCACATTTTGATTCAGGAGGTCCTGGTGGAACATTTTTGTGTCTTTTGGATATCAGGCATGGAAAGTCAAAGTAATCATACTCCTAAATATGGCATATTGACACTGTTACTCCATGCAAAGCCACTTTCTTGTTTTATTCAGCGATTCCCTTTTATTTCTAAATTGATGTCAATCTCAACTTCCCTCCAACTATAAACAACCAGAATTAGGTGAATTAGATATATACTCTAGAGTTTTTAAGTATCTTTGGAAAATATGTAGTGCGCTTTTGTGTAATTACATATAAGCCATATATTTTAAATAAAAAATTTAATATTTGTAATATATATAGGAGGGACCCAAAAAACATAATTTATTTATTAAAAATTGTGTATTTATCCTTACATGTTTAAACTTCAGTCATTTTCAAAGTACTCTCTATTTGATGCAAAACACCTATCAAGACTCTTTTGCTTAGAACAATTTTTTTTTTTAGTTGGAGTATCACTCCATCACCCAGGCTGGCATGCATGCAGTGGCATGCACACAGCCATCCCAGTGCCCACCTGCTGGGCTCAGGCAATCCTTCCACCTCAGCCTTCCAACTGCAGGCACATGCTGCCATGTCCGGCTAATTTTTGATTTATTGTAGAGACAGCTCTCACCAAGTTGTCCAGTCTGGTCTCAAACCCGCAGGCTCAGGCATCCACTTGCATCGGCCTCCCAGAGTGCTGGGATTATAGGCTAAGCCACCGAGCCTGGCCAAGAGCAGTTTTTGCACTCATCAATTTTGATGCCTTTTAGTGCTTCGGTCCTCTTTTGTTTCACTTCTTCCACTTTGGCAAAATATTTTCATTTGAAGACTTTTTTTCATTTGAAGAAACAACAAAAAAACAGTCGCTTGGGGTGAAATCAGGTGAATAGGGAGGGTGGGGCAGGGGGTCATGCAGGTTTAGGTCAAAAATTGCAGAACACTGAGCACGGTGTGGGCAGGTGTGCTCGTAAATCACCCATCATGAAATGGGCAAGCACATTGAAAGACTCTCTGGCACACCTCCCCCCAAAAAATTCACTGAAGCTGAACACAGTCTCTCAAAACAATGCTAGCTGGTACAGTGATGCCAGTGGGTCCCTAGAACACTTACCTAACAGGGAAAACCTGTACTACAAGAGGTCCACCCTCCAAAAATAATTCTATTCTTGGGGGGTATCCCTTGTACTATGAAAAAAGAGCATATAAATTGCGCTCTACAATATATTATATATTATATAATCAGCCCTCCATATCCATGGGTTCCACATCCATGAATTCAATCAACCGCAGTAAAAAATATTCAGGAAGATAATTTCACAGGTTCTAATAACCAAAACTTGAATTTGCCACATGTTGAGCACATTGAATCCACATGCATAAAGTGATATGTAGACATTGCATAGGTGTTATAAGTAAAGTAGAGATTCGTTTTAAGTAAATGGGAGAATATGGGGGGGTTATATGCAAATAGTATGCCATCTTAGATTAGGGGCTTGAACATCTGTAAATTTTGGTATCCACAGGGGGTCCTGGAACCAATATCCCTCAGATACTGAGGGACAGTTGTGTCAATTAAGTCGTGGTTTAGATGCTTCTGTTTCTTACTTTTTTTCCTCAACACTCTAATTTGAAGATCTAGCCAGATTGCTGTGGGTACAGTCCCACAGAATTTGTGACTTCTAACTGCTGCTTAGAATAACCTAGTATATTTCAGTCACCTCTTACGAATGCATTCCCTGGTGAAAGACAAGAACAGTGGTTGTGTTCAACTCCTCCCCCTGCTTCTACAAGCAAGGCAACAGTGAATAACCACATATGTGTCCTGAGTGAGAATTTATCTGGGGCTTATGTCCAGGAGTTTGGTGATATTCAGATTATTGGGATTATTATTAAGCAATTGTACGCTTTATCATTTTATTTATTTATTTGTTTGTTTGAGTCAGGGTCTCACTCTGTCACCCAGGATGGAGTGCAGTGGCATAATCACAACTCACTGCAGCCTCAGCCTCCTGGGCTAAGGCAATCCTCTCATCTCAGTCTCCTGGGTAGCTGAGACTACAGGCATGCACCACCACGCCTGGCAAATTTTTTCGATTTTTTTTTTTGTAGAGACAGAGTCTCACTATGTTGCCTAGGCTGGTCTCAATTCCCGGGCTCAAGCAATCCTCTTTCCTCAGTTTCCCGAAGTGCTAGGATTATAGGCATGAGCCACTATGTCCAAGCAGAAGTTGTTTTTTTAACTTCTCTTAATGACAGCCTTCAAAAATATACAGAAGTAGAGAAAACAGTATAATGAACCCCATATCCTTATCTGCCAGATTTAAAAGTTATCACTATAGCCGGAATCAGTGGCTCAACCTATAATCCCAGCACTTTGGGAGGCTGAGGCGAGTGAATTTCCTGAGTCCGCGGGTTTGAGACCAGCCTGGGCAACTTGGCGAGACTTAGTCTCTACAATAAATCAAAAATTAGCTGGGTATGGTAATGGGCGCCTGTAGTTCTGGCTACGTGGAAGGCCGAGGCAGAAGGATGGCCAGAGCCCAGCAAGTCTATGCTGGGGTAGCCATGAGCATGTGTGCCACTGCACTCTAGCCTGGGCGACTCCAACTCAAAAAAAAAAAGTTATCACTTCTCCTTCCTTTATTTTGTTGTGAATTTTAAGGAAAATTCGTGATGTCATACAATTTTACTCCAAATATTTCCACTTCTAATACATGAGGACATTTAAAAATATAACATTTTCATATCCTCAATGCCATTATCACATCTAACAAAACTAACAATATTTTCTTGATATCGTCTAGTATCCAGTTCATATTCAAAGTTCCCTGATGATCTCAAAGGTAACTTTTATAGTTCACGTTTAAATCAGGCCCAAAATAAGGTCTCTCATTTTTAGCATATACATTAAACACAGACATTGAAACACACACATTGTATTTGTTTGTTATCTCTCTTAAGTCTTTTATTCTGTAAATCACACTCCTTTCTCACTTCTTCACACCATTGACTTTTTCAAGAAACCGGCTCAGCTTCCTGGTGGGATGCTTTGCATTCTGAATTTGCCTGGTTGTATCCTCAAAGTGTCATTAATTCATTTCTCTGTCCCCTGTGCTTCCTGTAAGCAACAATTTAGGTCTCGCTGCTTGATTAGATTCAGTTTCAACATTTCTACAGTGGGCTCTATGCCCTTCACGTTGCATCATACCAGGAGGCACATAAGGTCTAATGGTTTCACTTTTATTGATGCTAAATTGATCAGCAGGTTCAGATCATGAAAACTGAATCTTTCTTTTGTGAAATTCCTCATCAACAAATGTCCTAATGGTGTTGACACTGTTTTGCTAAGAGTTGCAGGAGGTCAGTTTTAACATTCATCATTTCTTCTAAATTTACTAACAGGACTTTTTCTAGAAAACTATCTTTCCCTTATCAACTAGGATGATTATTCTGAAACACAGTTCATATGGGCAGGCAAAATATATTTTTCTTTTCCTTTAATTATCAATTATTAACCAAAAGTGTTGGTGACCTGGCTTCCTTTGATAGTGACTAGAGGGTTTGGGGTTTAGTTTAGCTTAGTTGGTTTGTTTGTATTTTGATACTCAAACTTTCTTATCTTTGGCTACTAAGATCCTTCAACTTGGCTCCTAGGTTCTTTGGACATGACTCCCCTAGCTTCTGGTATCTTCCTAGACTTCTTGCTCATCAAGATAATATAGACTCATCTCATCCATTCTCACTCCAAATATGGAATCGGCCATTTCTTCAAGGTTTTGCTTCATTTTCATGAGGAATAGCATTTTGAAACAACCCTCTGGGCCCAGAGGTGCTTAGTGTTACGGGACTGGTATTGCTTCACATCCTTTACAGAAGACATAAGAAGAAGAAAACAATGAACTTTACAGCATTTACACCTCTCTGATTTTATACCTTTTTCTTTTTCTTTTATGCTGAGGGGTGTGTGTGTGTGTGTGTGTGTGTGTGTATGTATTATGAATGGAATTTTTAAAATTTTGGCTTTCAGCCTGCTGGCTGTTGGTACATAGAAATGCAACTGATTTTTTTTGGGGGGGCCCACATTAATTTTATTTATTTATTTATTTTTTATAATCAATATTTTTTATTATGATATTGTGGGGTACAGTTAAGGGTTAGGTATACAAATACATTTTGTTCAGGCAACCTTGTTGATAAGAGGTGTTTCCCCGTCCCCAGACAGATATTTACTACCGTTAATTCCATCCCCCCCCATAGTTTCCCACTATTGTCAGTCATTTTCTTATAGTATTACATTGGATGTTCAAGGTCCACTATATGAGGTTCAAGGTCTCACTATATGAGTGAGAACATGTGATACTCAGATCTTTGTTTCTGTGAGAGGTCACTCAGTATTATAGACGCTAGCTCCATCCAGGTTGCTGCGAAATTCATGATTTTGCTCTTTTTTATGGCTGCATAGTATTCCATCGTGTATATGTACCACATTTTTTTAATCCAGTCCTTTTTTGATGGGCAGCATGGTTGCTTCCAGGTTCTTGCTATTGTGAACAAGGCTGCGATAAACATACGTGTGCAGGTATCTTTTTTATAGAGTGATTTGAGTTCTTCAGGATATATTCCCAGTAGGGGGATTGCGAGGTCATATGGGAGGTTGATATTTAGAGCTTTTAGGAATCACCACACTGCTTTCCACAGAGATTGCACTAGTTTACACTCCCACCAACAGTGTAGCAGTGTTCCCTTTTTGCCACACCCTCTCCAGCAGTTGTTATTTTTTGAGTTGTTGATAATTGCCATTCTGACTGGAGTTAGGTAGTATGTCAGTGTGGTTTTGATTTGCATCTCCCTGATGATTAGTGAGGGTGAACATTTCTTCATGTGTCTGTTGGCTGTTCAGATGTCTTCCTTTGTGAAGTGTCTGTTCATATCTTTTGCCCATTTTATAATGGGGTGTTTGTTTTTTTCTTTTCAGCACGTTTGAGTTCCTTGTAGATCCAAGATGTTAAGACTTTGTCAGAACTGGTGTTGCCAAATACTTTTTCCCAGTCTGTAGGCTGTCTCCCTGCTCTCTTGATGGTTTCTTTGGCTTTGCAGAAGTTTGTCAGTTTAATAAGGTCCCGCTTGTCTATCTTCTCTCTTATGACCTGTGAGTATCGGGTTTTGTTCAGAAATTGGATGCCAGTTCCGATTTCCATGAGAGTATGTCCTTCATTTTCTAAGGTTCTTATGGTTTGAGGTTTTACATTTAGGTCTCTGATCCATTTGGAGTTAATTTTTGTGTATGGGGATAGATAGGGGTCCTGTTTCAATCTTCTGCATGTGGTCAGCCAGTTTTTCCAGCACCATTTACTGAATAGGTTCTCCTCTCCCCAGTGGTAGGTGGTGGAGGCTTTGTTGAAGATGAGTTGGTTGAGAAATTGAGGTTTTGCTTCTGGAATCTCACTTCTATTCCATTGGTCTATATGTCTATTCCTATACCAGTACCAAGCTGTTTTGATGATTGTAGCTTTATAGTAAATTTTGAAGTCTGGTAATGTGATACCACCTGCTTTTTTTTTTTTTTTTCCTGAGGATTGTTCTGGCTATTCTTGGGCATTTGTGTTTCCATATGAATTCCTGTGTTGTTTTTTTCTAGGTCTGAGAAGAATGTTGCTGGTAATTTGATGGGTATTGCATTGAATTTGTAGATTGCCTTAGGTAAGATGCACATCTTCACAATGTTGATTCTTCCAATCATGAGCATGGGATATTTTTCCACTTGTTTGTGTCAAATTTGATTTCTTTGAGCAGTGTTGTGTAGTTTTCATTGTAAGGGTCTTTCACATCTCTGGTTAGAAAGATGCCAAGGTATTTTTTTTTTTGTGGCTATTGTGAATGGAATTGTGGTTTTTATTTGGGTTTCTGTTTGTTTATTATTGGTATAAAGAAATGTGATTGTCTTTTGCACATTTATTTTGTATCCTGAGACTTTGGCAAAGGCCTTTATCAGTGTAAGGAGGTTTTTGACAGATTCTCTTGGGTTTTCAAGGTACACAATCATATCGTCTGCAAAGAGAGATAATTTGACTTCCTCTTTTCCTATTTGGATACCCCTGATTGCCTTCTCTTCTCTGATTGCTCGAGCCAGGACTTCCAATACTATGTTGAACAGGAGGGGTGAGAGTAGACATCCTTGTCTTGTTCCAGTTTTCAGGGGAAGTGGTTCCAATTTTTGTCCGCTTAGGAGTATGCTGGCTGTGGGTTTCTCATAGATGGCTTTTACTATATTGAGGTATGTTCCCCATATGCCTAGATGTTCAAGGGTTTTTAGCAAGAAGGGGTGCTGGATTTTATCAAAAGCTTTTTCTGCATCTAATGATATAATCATGTGGCTTTTGTTTTGACATCTGTTGATGTATTCAATTACATTTATGGTTTACAAATGTTGAACCAGGCTTGCATCCCAGGAATGAAGCCTACTTAGTCATGATGGATGATTTTTGAGATGTATTGTTGAATCCGGTTTGCTAGGATCTTGTTGAGAATTTTAGCATCTGTGTTCATCAAAGATATTGGCCTGTAGTTCTCTTTCTTTGCTGGATCTTTACCTGGCTTGGGTATCAATGTGATGTTGGCTTTGTAATATGATTTGGGGAGATTTCCATCTTTTTCAATCACCTGGAATACCTTCAGTAGGATTGGTATCATCTCCTCCTTAAATGTCTTATAGAATTCTGCTGGAAAGCCATCTGGACCAGGGCTTTTTTTTGTAGGTAGTTTTCTTATTGCGTAGTCGATTTCCTTGATGGTTATTGGTCTATTTAGGGTCTCAATTTCTTCTTGTTCCAACCTAGGTAGGTTGTGTGATGTCAGAAAGTCCTCTATTTCCTTAAAGTTTTCAAGTTTGTTTCCATACACGTGTACGTAGTATTCACTAATGATCTTTTGTATTTCTTCAGGGTCAGATGTGACTTTATCTTTTGTGTTTCTGATTGTGCTTATTTGGGTTTTTTCTCTTTTTTTCTTGGTCAGTCAAGCTAGGGGACCATTGATCTTGTTTATCCTTTTGAAGAACCAGCTTTTTGTTTCATTGATTTTTTTGTATCATCTTTTTGTCTTCTATGTCCTGGATTTGGGCTTTTATTTTGGTGATCTGGATTCTTTTGTTGAAATTAGGGTTTTTGTGGTCTTGCTTTTCCAGTTTCCTTAGGTGGCTTGTTAGGCTGTTAATTTGTCTTCCTTCCATTTTCTTCATGTGTGTATGTAGGGATATAAATTCCCCTCTTACTACAGCTTTTAAGGTTTCCCAGAGATTTTGGTAAGATGTTTCTTCATTTTCATTTGTTTCCAGGTATCTTTTGATCTCTGTTTTGATTTCATCATTGACCCAGGAGTTGTTTAGCATCATGCTGTTTAGTTTCCATGTCTTTGTGGGTTTTTGGGGGACCTTGTTGGTGTTAATGTTTATTTTTATTCCACTGTGGTCCGAGAAGGTGCATGGTAGAATTTTGGTCTTTTTAAATTTGCTTATATTTGATTTATGGCCAATTATGTGGTCGATCTTAGAATACATTTCCTGCAGTGATGAGTAGAATGTGTATTCTGTGGTCTTTGGATGGAGGGTTTTGTAGGTATCAATTAAGTCCATTTGGTCCAGAGTCACATTGAGGTTCCGAATCTCCTTGCTGATTTTTTGTCCTGATGATCTGTCTAGGGTTGTGAGTGGGGTATTAAAGTCCCCAGTTATGATGGTGTTAGAGTCAATATCTCTCTTTAGTTTTCCTAGAAGTTGCTTTATGAAATTTGGCGCACCTATGTTGGATGCATATATGTTTAGGACAGATATTTCTTGGTGATGGAGTGAACCTTTTATCATTATGTAGTGGTCCTCTATATCTTTTTTAATTTTTGATAGCTTAAATGATATTTTGTCTGAAATTAGGATCGTGACTTCTCCTTTCTTTTGTGTTCCATTCACCTGAAAATTTGTTTCCCATCCTCTTACTTTGAGTCTGTGTATGTCATTTCTAGTGAGATGGGTCTCTTGAAGGCAGTATATTGTTGCCTGGTGATATTTTATCCATTTTGCCATTCTATGTCTTTTCAGTGATGCGTTCAGTCCACTCACATTCAGGCTAATTATTGAAATGTGAGAGTTCGTTCCTATCATAGAGTTCTTATATAGTTGTTGTTCTTCCTGTTTTTTGTTTTTGTTTTTTTTGTCTTTCTTTTGGTTTTGGGGTTGATTCATGTGTATTTTATTCTTTTTCCTGTACTCTTGTGAAGAACATTGTTTCTTTTTTCCTTTTCTTCTGTTTAGTACTTTCTTAAGTGTTTCATGTAGAGGTGATTTGGTGGCTGCATAAGTTCTTAGGAATTGGATATCTGAGAAAGATTTTAATTCTCCCTCGCTGATGAAGCTTAGCTTGGCTGGGTAGGTTATTCTTGGTTGAAATTGTTTATCTTTTAGGACTTTGAAGATAGGGCTCCAAGCTCTCCTAGCCTGCAGGGTTTCTGTAGATAAATCTGCTGCTATTCTAACTGGTTTTCCCTGGTAGGTGATCTGGCCTTTTCTCCTGCTGCCTTTAGGATTTTTTCTTTTATGCCTACTTTGTTTAGGTGAATTATTATGTGTCTAGGAGTTGGTTTTCTCATTTGTTGTCTTGCAGGGGTTCTCTGAATCTCTTGTGTTTGAGTTTTTGCATCATTGATTAGATAAGGGAAGTTTTCTTGAATAATCTCATGGAAGGTTTGTTCCAGTGTGGTCTCTGTCTCTCTTTCTGCCTCAGGAAGGCCAATTACTCTTAGGTTCTGTCTCTTGAAGTACTCACTCATCTCTTGAAGGTTTTTTTCTGTCTTTTTGAGCTTGTTTTCTGTGTTTTTGAGAGTTTGGGTTAGTTCTATATTTTGGTCCTCAAGCTCTGAGATTCTTTTTTCTGCTTGGGTAATTCTGCTTTCCATGCTTATCAGTTTGTTATTTATTTCATTCACAGTATTCTTTATTACTGTTATCTCAGATATCAGCTCCTTTCTAGTTTCTTCTTGAGTCTCCTCAATTCTTTTTCTTCTCTCCATTAATGTCTTGATATCTAGGTTTGTAGTTTGAGACCAGTCATTCTGGGGGCTCTTCATTGTTTGCATTCCGAAGTCAGTTTTCTCAGTGTCTGCCCTCCCAGGGGTCTGGGAGAGACTCAGACTCTTCTTTTGTTTTTTCTTCATTTGTGTAGATTTTTCTCTCTCCCCCCCCCTTCCCTCCCCTTCTTTAATTCTGTTTTTGAGGGAAGGTGGGGTTGCTTTTGTTTCACTTCTGCAATATCCTGTTCTTCCTTATGAGGGTCTTCTGGCTTTGTTCACTTTTGAGGTTGGAGTGTGGGCTGTGGACTGTACTTTTTGCAGTTTTGAGGTTTAATTGAGGGGGAAGCTGTGGTTCAGAATGTATATACTGATTCTAGTATCCACGAACAGGTGTATGAGCACACTGAAAACTATTTCCCTCTGCCTTATAATCTGTCCATGCAGCAGTATGTAGGCTTGGTCCCTAGATTAAAAAGGGGGTATAAAAGAGGAAAATAATGGAGGAAGGGGGAGTCAATAGGAAGTTAGAAAGAGAGAAGAGTGAGAGGGAAAAGAGACATACATACCAACTATCAGGTGAGAAAGAGACACAAGGCCAGAGAGAAGTGAAAAAAGACACGTAAGAAAGATTCCCTGAAGAATACTGATAGCTACACAGAGACAGACCAATAAAATCATGAAACAGTGTAAGTCAGAAGGCAAACAACAAAAGTGATCAAAACAAATGGTCAAAATGATAAAATCATATGTCAAACTAAGAGATCAGACTAAAGTCACTTCAGCTCTGATCTCCGACCTCTCTCCTTTGTTTTTCATTGCAGGTAGCTAGATTTACTCACAGTTTGGGTTTTGTTTTGTTTTGTTTTGTTTTTTTAGCCTGCTGCCTGGGAGTTGCTTTTGTCTGATTCAGCATAGGGGTGGGGCTTTGTCTCCTGTTTAGCGACGTTGCCTTAGGAACCAAGGTGGAGGCTGTTGATAGGTGGGCGGGGCAATGGAAATCTCTGCCTGGAGAATGGCCGAGGCAGATTCACTTTCACAGATCCATTTCTCTCCGCTTCTCTGTGTCCCCAAGCTTGGGGTCACGTACTGAGTGCCTCAGCCAGGGTGGGCCCAGAGCTTCAGAGCTCCAAAGCTCCAAAGGGCAGGCGGTGAGTGGCAAGAGTGGCCCTGGGCCCCCCACAGGGTACTTCAACCAGGAATGGGACCGGTGTCTCTGAGGGGCGGGCACCCAAAGCCTCCCTGAGTGACCGGCGGCTTGGTGCTGGGTGCTGGGCAAGAGACAATGCAGCCAGGGAGGGAGCTGAGACCCGAGACTCCCACGCAGGTGGGAGTCACGTATGGTGGAACAGCAGCAGCAGGGGGCCGCAATATCCAGCCCTGTGTGGGACTGAAGGTCCCCAGGCCTCGGACCAGTGCGGCTGGTGGTGGGCTGAGGGATGGGGGAAGAAAAGTAAGAGTCTTTTTGGGAACTCAAGTTTAGAGAATCTCACAAGTGCACCTATGTCGTCGCCATCTTACTGGAACCCTTTATACCTCTTTCTTCTCATTTATACTATCATTCTTGACTCCGAACAACATTAACAAAATGATTTGTTCCATTTCCCAATATGTACACAAAATATCTTCAGACACGTTTAGTTTCACATGGCCATAGATTACACAGAATAGTTTCAAAATAACTATGTCAATATGGTTAATAACAGCAATCCTACAGAATAAAGTTTAAAATTTCTTTGCAGGTTTTTTCCCCCAAAGAATTGGTCCCACTAAGTATGTACACTCTAGAAAATCTCATCTAAAGTTGTATGCAATATTTATGTTCCTCTGTGGTTATGTTGGGAGTTTACTTTTTTTTACTATAAAAATCCAGATGGTAAATATTTTAGGCTTTGTGAGCTATCAATCTGTGGCAACTACTGAACTCTACAGTAGGAGCACAGGAGCAGCCGTAAATAATATAGAAACCAAAGGGTGTGATGTGTTCCAATAAAACTTTGTTTACAAAAATAGGTAACAGGTCTGTCTGGTCCTGCAGGCCATGGTTTGCCCACAGGTTATGTCATCAATTTGATATATTTGTTCTATTCTTTTTTGCACTTGGAGGATTATAAATTTTATTTCTTTTTTTTAATTATTTTTACTTCTTTTTTGGCATGTTAGGGTGAAGTTATACAAGTTTCATGGAAGATTCTGAGTCAGGGGATCTGTGGCCCTAATTCTGAGAAATACCATCTGGAAATAAAGACACAACTCCACAACTGGGGGACAGTTATACCTGGAGTGAATTGTTGCCTACATACTGTCCTTTGAGGGATATTAAAGAGATGCTCTGACCCAAAACTTTTTCTTGATATCCTTACGAGTTGTTCTTTTTTTCCTGTTACATCATCTTTCACATCTGGTAAAATGTAAATTTTTTAAGTAACCATTTGGATATTATAAACTATGGATTCATTTATCCATTTGCTGCAGAGACCCAGAGACTTGAGGCAAAAAAGACATGGAGAAGATTGGTGAAGAAAACCAAGGAGTGTGGATCATAGGAGAGCAATATGGGAAGGCTGAACACCTGAAGGAGATGCACAAAGAATGCCACTGAGTGTTTTAGGAAGGAAAGGAGTGGCCTGGAAAAGGAGTACCTGGCTACTAAATAAAATTAGGTCCATTGAAATCAGGGACCATCACTTTCTTTTCTTCTCTGCTATGAAATAGCCAAGACCTGAATGTTGGTTTGTCCAACGCATTTTATCAGCGTGGCATTTTATTTTTTAACATCATATTTTATTTTTTTTCCATATATATTTATTTTCTTTATTTTAAAGATGTAGGGTACAATTCAGGGTCAGGTATACCAATGTTCATAATGCAGGTATCCTTGTTGATGAGGTATGCCGCCCCCACCCTGGCAGTTTCCCTCAATTGCCAATCCCTCCCCCTACTCCTGGCAGTTTCCCATTACTGCCAATCCCTTTCTTATAGTATTATGATAATTTTTCAAGGTCTGCTTATGAGTGAGAACATATGGTACTGTGTTCTTTGTTTCTGTGATAGATCACTGAATATGATAGACTCTAAATCCATCCAAGTTGCTGTGAAGTCCATATGTTTGTCCTTCTTTATGGTTGCATCATATTCCATTGTGTATATGTATGACATTTTTTAAAATCCAGTCCCGCTTTGATGGGCAGCAAGCTTGATTCCATGTTTTTGCTATTGTGAATAGAGCTGCAACAAACATGTGTGTGAAGGTATCTTTTTGGTAGAATGACTTGAGTTCTTCCGGGTATATTCCCAGTAGGGGGATTGCTGGGTCATATAGAAAGTTAGTGTCTAGTTATTTCAGAAATCACATCAGCATGGCATTTTAAAGGGCAATAGACCTGGCAAGTTTGGTGCTAGACTACAACGCAAGCATCTTGTCATCTTTTGTTTAACACCCAACCTCCTGCAAGCATTTGAGTTTTCAGCCTTTGCTTGGCACATTGGTGGTGGTGGACAATAAGGAGATTTGGACATTATAAGGGAGAAGGAGAAGAAAAAGAAAAAATATCAAGGAAGCATCAGAAGATAATACTCTGTTGCTTTTCAAATTTGTCATACTCCAGTTGTGCTGTAACACAATTTGTACTGTGAACAATTTAAGTACATTATAGCATTCAAATTGAGTGTTCAGTCTCAAAGGAGCTTAGTACCTAAAAATAAAAATAAGATGAACAAGTATTTATTGGAAGTTTTCCAGTACCAGCACAGATCAAGGAAGGGAACACAATAACAATAAGGTTTTTTTTAAAAAAATCACCTCTTTAATAATTTTCCTTTTTTTAATTTTTGAGACTCAAAATAGCATAATTGAAAAGTATTTTGATCTTACGGTAATACACACCTGGGTTGAATCCTGTCCTTTTACTGTGATCTTGTCTTCCAATCTATAAAATCTTGATGATAATATTTATTTTTCAGATTTGTTGTTTAGGGATTCCTTGGTCCTCTATTAAACATTTACTGAATCCTGAAGGGGATCAGAATATGCCACCCCAAAATATACCATGGTGGCATTTGAATCATTTTGAGCTTAGGGCAACTAAGAGTCAATTGATTCAGGGAGAGAAACCTCAGGACTTCTCTTATCTTACTAGAAGCAAAAACTTCTGAGAAATGAGGACTGCCAGGTCTCTTCCCTGGGGCAGTTTTATGGCCACGAAAAAGATGAAAAAGTAAGAATCAGGATGAATCTGCACAAAGAAACATTACTAAATTAACACTTGTCTTTCATTGGTTTCCCTTTATATTAATCTCTCCATAATTTACTCCCTCTAGAAGCCAAACTCCCACCCCTTTCCTTTGTCTAGTCACTTCACAATTCATCACTTTTTGTTAAAATGATATATAAGCTCTGAATGGGCTTCTTTGGTTTTTTCACTTCTTTTATGTGATGCCCCCATGCATGTAAAATTAGTTAATAAGCTTTTCCTCCTGTTAATCTGTTGTTTGTCAGGTTAATTCACAATCCTCAGAGACTGAACCTAAGAGAGTAGAGGAAGTTTTTTCTTCCCCTACAACACCCACACTATTAATGAATGTCATGGCAGTGTATAAATGGATTAAACATTTTTCTGAGGGAGAGAAAGCATCACTGACGAAAGGTCAGGACAGCCAGTAACGAGCAGAACCGATGAAAATATTGCAAAAGTTCATTGAATTGTGCATCAAAATTATCAGTTGATTGTGAGAAACATAGAAGATCAAATAAACATTGATAGAGAAACAGAAAATCTTAACTGAAAATCTTAGCATAAGAAAGATGTGTGCCAAAAATGGTCCCAAAGGAGCTCTTGCCTCACAACAATGCACCAGCTCACTCAGCACTTTCTGTGAGTGAGTGTTTAGTCAGTAAACAAAATACTATGTTGAAACACCCTTCCTACTCACCTGATCTGGTCTCCAATGAGTTTTTTCTTTATCCAAAGATAAAGAAAATATTGAAAGGAAGACATTTTGATGACATTCGGTACATCAAGGGTAATATGATGGCTGCTCTGATGGCCATTCCAGAAAAAGAGTTCCAAAATTGTTTTCATGGATGGACTAGACATTGGCATCACTGCATAGCTTCCCAAGGGGAGTACTTCAAAGATGACTGTAGTGCTATTCAGCAATGAGGTATGTAACATTTTTTTAGGATGACTGTGCTAACTTAATTGTTAGAGCTCATAAAAGTTGTTTATTCTTTATTGTAATCTACTAAGTGTAAAACAGCTTTATGTCTTTAAAAAATCACTGTACTTACCTCAACTAAAAATATTTTATTGCTAAAAGTGCAAATGATCATCTGAGCTTTCAGGAAATCATAATTTTTTGCTGGTGTGGGGTCTTTCTTTTATGTTAATGACTGTTTACCGATCAAGGTGATGGTTGCTAAAGGCTTGGGTGGCTGTGGTGATTTCTTAAAGTAAGACAACATTGAAGTTTGACACATCAATGAATTCTTCTTTTCATGAAAGAGTTCTCTGTAGTATGTGGTGTTGATAGCTATTACTCGTAATGGAATTTCTTTCCAAATTAGAGTCAATAATTAAACAAAAATGCATTGTACTTTAGTAAGGGAATTCTAAATACCCTGACTTGATTGCTATGTGTTATATAAGAGGGAAACCAAAAAACCTGGAATTTATTTATTTAAAATTGTGTATTTTGTTCTATAAGCTTAAACTTCAGTCACCTTCAAGGTACTTTTTGTTTGATGCAATACACCTACTGAGACTTTTTTCCACTTCTTGAGACAGTTTTTGGACTCATTAATTTTGTTTTTTAGTGCTTCTGCCATTTTTGTTTGTTTGTTTCACCTCTTCCACATTGGTAAAACGTTTCCCTTTGAGGGCTTTTTTTCATCCAAAAGACAAACAAAAGGAAAGGGCTTGGGATGAGATTGGATAAGTTGGGGCATGGGGAACTCAACACTTTTGGTGAAAAACGGCTGAATACTCAGTGAGATGTGGGCAAGTGCACTCATAAATCACCCATCATAGCCGGGCTCGGTGGCTCAGCCTGTCATCCCATGCCTTTGGGAGGCTGAGGTGAGTGGATTGCCTGAGCCCGCGGGTTCGAGACCCGCCTGGGCAGGGAGACCTCATCTCTACAATAAATTAAAAATTAGCCGGGTGTGGTAGCGCACGCCTGTTGTTCCAGCTACTTGGAAGGCTGAAGCGGAAGGATCACCGGAGCCCAGCAGGTCGAGGCTGCGGTGGCCGGGAGCCGCCACTGCACTCCAGTCTGGGCAACAGAGTGCGACTCCAACTCAAAACAAAAAAAACAAACAAAAAATGATAAAACAATTATCAAGGTCTTGCTAATCTTATTTCATCTATCCTCTCTCAAACTTTAAATTTCAGATCTAATAAAAATGATTCTAAAAATAAAAAAATACAGTAAATCCTTTTAAACACTGACACTGCTTTATCAACTGTTTATATAATATTCTAATTATTTTCTTGTCAGTTTAACAATGTTCAGAGCATCTTCACCAAGAGTAGATTTAATGTTAAAAACCAATTTCCTTGTTCATCCATAAAAAGCAACTCCTCATTCATTCAAGTTTTATCATGAGATTGCAGCAATTCCATCACAGCTTCAAAATCTATTTCTAATTCTAATTCTCTTGCTATTTCTACTATTTCGGCAGTGTCTTTTCCCCTGAATTCTTGGACTTCTCAGTCATGCATAAGGGTTGGAATCAACTTTGTCCAAAGGATTGCTTGAGTTCAGAACTTCGAAACCAACCTGGGCAACATAGCAAGACCTCCTCTCTACACAAAATCAGAAAATTAGTCAGGTGTGGTGGCACACACCAGTAGTACTGGAAAGGCTGAGGTGGAAGGATGCTGACATTTTTACCTCCTCCCAAGAATCACACATGTTCTTAATAACATTTAGAATGGGGAGTCTTTTCCAGAAAATTTTCAATTTATTTTGCACAGATTCATCAGAGGAATCACTACCTAGAGCAACTATAGTTTTGCAAAACGTATTTTTTAAAAATAATACTTGAAAGTCAAAACTCTCTTCATCCATGGACTTCATAATGAATATTGTGTGAGCACACAAGAAAACAACATTCATCTTCTTGTTCCTCTCCATCAAGCTCTTGGGTGACCAGTTACCTTGTCAATGAATGGTAATATTTTGAAAGGAATCTCTTTTTATGAGCAGTAAGTTTCAATAGTGGGTGTTAAATATTCAGTAAACCATACTGTAAACAGATGTTCTATTATACAGGCTTTGTTGTTCCATTTATGGAGCACAGGCAGAATATATTCAGCATAATTTTTAAGGGCCCTAGGATTTTTGGAATGGTAAATGACCATTGGCTTGATTAAAGTCAACAGATACATTAGTCCCTAACAAGAAAGCCTGTCCTTTGAAGCCAGGAATTGACTTCTCCTCTCTAGCTATGAAATTCCCAGATGGTATCTTCTTCCTGTAGAAGGTTATTTTGTCTACATGGAAATTAGTTGTTTAGTCTAGCCACCTTCATTGATTATCTTAGCTAGATCATCTGGATAACTTGCAGCTTCTCCATCAGCACTTGACGCTTCACCTTACATTTTCGTGTTCTAGAGATAACTTCTCTCCTTAAACCTCATGAATAAACCTCTGCCAGTTTCAAATTGTCTTCCACGGCTTCCTCTCCTCTCTCAGCCTTCATTAATTGAACAGAGTTGGGCCTTGCTCTGGATTAGGCTTTGGCTTAAGGGAATGTTGTGGCTGGTTTGATCTTTTATCCAGGCCACTAGAACTTTCTCCATATCAGCAATAAGGCTGTTATCATTCGGGTATTCACTAGAGTGGTCCTTTTCATCACCTTCAAGATCTTTCTCTTTGCATTCTCAACGTAGCTAACTGGTAGGCACAAGAGGCCTAGCTTTCAGCCTGTCTCAGCTTTTGGCATGTCATCTTCACTAAGTTTAATCATTTCTAGCTTTTGATTTAAAGTGAGAGATGGGCGACTCTTCTTTTCACTTGAATACTCAGAGGTCATTGTAGGATTATTAACTGGCCCAACTTTAATATTGTTGTGTCTCGGGAAATAGGGAGGCCCAAGGAGGAGAAAGACAGGGGGAGAGTGATCAGCGGAGCGCAGTCAGAACACAAACAGCATTGATGGGTTAAATTCGCCATCTTATATGAGCATCATTCATGGCACTCCAAGACAGTTACAACAGTAACATCCAAGATCACTCATCACAGATCACCACAACAGATATAATAATAACGAAAAGATATGAAATATGGCAAGAACTCCCGAGTTTGTGACCCAGAGATAGGAAGTGAGCCCATGTTGTTGGAAAAATGGTGCCCATAGACTTGGTCAACCAGGGTTGCCCCAAAACTTCGATTTTTAAAAAGCACGGCATCTAAGAAGTTCAATAAAGTACAATAAAACAAGATGTGCCTGTATATCATAATTTTAAGCAGAATTTTTGAGAAAATAATTTTATTCTGCATGTCAAGCTGGTGAAGTGAAACTTGCGCATGAATGATTATTAAAGCCTTGAACAAATCTATCATGGCCAATGGCCCTAGGTGAAGATTTAGGACACACCTTCATTTTTCTACCTGATGCGGCTCATTCTCATAACTTATCCATTTTCTAAATGTTCTCTCAAAGAAAATAATGTGACTTAACACCTCTCCACCTCTCCGCCAGCCTTCTCTGCTGTTTTGTGAGAAAACATTACCAATCTGTTACAAGAGTTGAGCAAGCATGTGTAAAGGCATCGTCAGTCTTCAGGATACGACTCTGGGACAAATCGAGAGATCTGAGAGCAGACGGTGCCCACCACTCAGACCCTTCCCGGTGGAGATAAGGCCTAACCTTTGACATTGTCCCATCTATATTTAGCAGTCGTAAGTTTGACTTATTCAGGTCTTAATGAGCATTATGGCTGGGTGCGGTGGCTCATGTCTATAATCCCAGCACTTTGAAAGGACAAAGTGGAGGATTTCTTGAGCCCAGAAGTTCAAGACCAGCCTGGGCAACATAGCAAGACCTCGTCTTTACACAAAATCAAAAAATCAGCCGAACGTGTACGAGTAGTACTTGGGATGCTGAGGCGGAAGGATCACTTGAGCCCAGGAGGTTGAGGCTGCAGTGAGCCATGATTGTGCCATTACACTGCAGTCTGGTAACACAACGAGACTCCCAACTCAAAAAAGTAAAAGAGAATTTTGCAAAGGCTATTGTTCTTGCTCACATGAGAGAAGTAGCCAACCAAGACTTCTCCTTTGAGCTGGAAGGTCCCCCTGCTTTCCCCTGGACACTACATACTCCTGTCGCCTGCCTTCATTTTTCCCTGTGTGTGCATTTGCACCCTAATGTCCTCCATTATGTAGTGGAGTTTTTTGGGGGTTGGTTTTTTTGTGTGTGTCCTTTTTTTTTTGGCAAGTTCTTTGGATCACTTAATCTGCGCCTCTGTCCTGCTGACAACTCCAAATTTTCCCATTAAGTTCCTGCTGGCCAAACATCTTTCTTGTCAATCTCTCACTGAAAGATTTCAAACCCAGCTGAAAGGATTTCTTTGCCTTCACTGGCAAATAATTTCTTCCCTGATGCAACATGGGTCCAATGTTCATGCCTAGTGACTGTTTTAGGTGGTTAGCAGACTTTGAAACTTTCTGAATGTAAAATGCACTTAGATACAAGGATTACTATACATTACAGAAAAAATTAAGCCCAGTAATACCTTCTGTTCTCTGTACGGCACCTAAACTATCACATTGTTCCAATATCGTGCCTGACACATATTGTATGCTCAATAAATGATGCAGAAAGAAATGTTAGAAATGCAATATGAGACAAAGAATCTGTTTGCAGTTCAGACGTCTCTTTCACATTTTTAAAATCAACTTGTTTGGCAAAGTTCTCTATAAAATAATTATTCAAAGGTAAAAAACAAACAAACAAACAAACAAAAAAACCCTGGGCCGGGCTCGGTGACTCAGTCTGGAATCCCAGCACTTTGGGAGGTCGTGACGAGTGGATTGCCTGAGCCCGCAGGTTCAAGACCAACCTGGGAATCTTGGCGAGACCTCATTTCTACAATAAATAAAAAAAAATTAGCTGGGCGTGGTAGTGCACACCGATAGTTCCAGCTACTTGAAAGGCTCAGGCAGAAGGATCACTGGAGCCCAGCAGGTCGATGCCGGGGTGGCCGTGAGCATGCCACTGCCCTCCAACTCAAAAAACAAAAAATAAAATAATAAAAAAAACCTGAAAAATTCTGCATACTGTAGCTTCTTCTTGAACATTTGCACACAAGAATATCAAAGGTGCTAGAAGTCCTTCATCCGAGAAACATGTTTGACTCTGAATTTTCCAGAGTATTCCATGAAATTCTTCTTTATTAATTCTTTTAGTATTGCCTGTTCACATCCTACAGGACCAGTTTTCTTCAGAGCACACTTGAGCAAATGTAGCCTGAACTCCATCAGATATGATTCAGAGAATGCCAGTGTGAATTGTTCCCATGCAAAGAGCTTCTGAAACTACAACTATAAACTACAAAATGCCTCTGAGACCACACCAAGGTCATCCTGATTAAAGTACTTGCTCATGTGAAGTCAAAAGCATATGATTCCATCATACTTTACATATTGTGTATTCTAAACATAACCTGAGCCTTTGTTGGGAGGTTGTGATTGAGCCTCAGAGACTAACAGCTAGAGCAATGCCAGGCAGTGTGGCTGTGGTCATGAGGTGTGTAATAGCCCACTCTGGGGATCATTGCAAATGAACCACACAATGGAGAGACACGTTTATTTGTGTGTCATCTGGTCTTGGCATTCAGTTCCATTCCGTGTCATTAATTTAATACAGTAAAGCAAAGCATCAATTACGCTCTTCAAATTCAACTGGAGCCTGCCATGTTTAATGAGAAGGAAGCAAGAAATGATTGGAACCAGAGTTTGCAGATGTCAATTAGTCAATGATAAAAGCAATCTGAGCCTATTCTACATGAAGAAGAGCTCAGGGTTGGCCTGGTTGTGGCATCTCTCATGACCTGTCACTCAGGCAGATTATTTTTTTTGGTCACCAGATGGATATTCCACCTGTAACTTCGGTATGAGAATGCACTGACATCTAGTGGACAGAAGATGGTTGCTATTTTGGCCACAATTTCAATGTAGAAATTAGTAAACTACATAATAATGGTATTTGAGAAGGCTCAGTTCAAATACAATTTCAAGTCCATCGATTTTTTCCTCACAGTTGAATCCAGCTAATTATATTTGTATTTAAGTTAATATTATATTTGGAAGATTTTTGTTCCCATGAACAATACCCTCTCATTGTCTTGTGAAATGCTGGTTCATAATGACATGTCTACCAGAATCAACAACTTTATATGCAGATAAAAACAGGTAACACAATGCCAAAGACATCCAAAAGATGACATGGAATTTTTTCTTTTTTTTTTTTTTTTTTTTTTGAGTTGGAGTCTCACTCTGTCGCCCAGACTGGAGTGCAGTGACCACTCCCAGCCACTGCAGCCTCGACCTGCTGGACTTCAGCGATCCTTCTGCCTCAGCCTTCCGAGTAGCCGGAATTACAGGCACACACTACCATGCCCAGCTGATTTTTTTTTATTTATTGTAGAGATGAGGTCTTACCAAGTTGCCCAGGCGGGTCTCGAACCTGCGGGCTCAGGCAATCCACTCATCTCAGCCTCCCAAAGCGCAGGATTACAGGCTGAGCCACCGAGCCCAGCAGGAATTTTTTTATTTTCTATGTTTTTGGAGAAGAAAAAATTTTTTCTAATTCTCAAACACACATGAATGAGTAGGTGCTAGCCACCTGCCAGTCAGAAATTAAAGAATTTTAAGAAGTGTGGCCAAAAATGTGCAAAGCTGAGTATATTTGTCTCTGATGATACACCGATGGGGAAAAGAAGGGCATTTAAGTAAAAGAGAAGGTTTGTGTGCCCAGTTTTCTTTGTATCATTAATCGAAAGAGTCTGTGACAGAGATCTTACTTATCTGGTTTATTGAATGACACCTTGTAGGAAGTAATTAGTGTTAAGACGTGAGGAGAAAAATAGACAACATCTGTCTCTTCGACTCTTGAATTGTGTACTAACTGAGAAATAAATTAAAGAAGTAAAGTAGACAAAGATTTAAAAACATAAGTTTTACACTTCGTAAAGCAGACAGGAGAATGCTGTTCAATCTGTGTCTAACATAGATCTTTCTAATACTGCCTTTTCCTTCTGGATTAAATTTACACTGAAATAATTACAGTGCTTCTGTCCAGTTCTTGTATAGCCCTATTTTTTCCAAAACTGTGTGAATTACAATTTTCTGTATTTGTTCTCCCTAATATACAGTGCCCCAAATTATCCAAAACTTGGAAATAAAGTAAAAGGGAAGTAGGATGTCTTTTCAATGTCATACTAGAATTGTGTTTAATAGGCTTACACAAAGAATCATTTAATTTTCAACAAGAATGTACTTGCATTTGACTTAATACTTATTATCTGAATAGAGCCCAAACACTGTGAAGTTATGTGCTAATTTGTAGGGTTTTATACTGTGGGACTGAGTATACAAATGGACAGCTGCCATTGCCAGATCATATATTAAAAATAGAATTCCTATCCACAGCCTGCAGGAATCAGTCCAGGAAACCAACCCCATTATCTATAGGAACCAGCCCAGGAAGCCAGCCTGACTCTGATGTACAGCCAGCCTTACAGGAAATCAGACCGCTATCTCCAGGAACCAGCCAGGAGGACAAACAATGGCCCCTGTAACAATTGGCCCAAAAAGACTAGGAATAGATCAATAACTGACAGGGTCTGTAATGTGTGTTTCTGCTTCCAACCTAGGCTCAACCTGAGAAAACCAAAAAATCACCCCTCACCAGTCACATAGGATGCCCATTTCTAGTTAGCTTACCTCCCGTTTCTTCCTGCTTTAAAGTTTTCAATCTGGGCATACCCAAAGCTTTCCTTTTTTGCCACTCTAAAGTTTTTTGCTTCTTTGCCTGCCTTTGAGTCTCTTTCAAAAATGCAAGTGATGGTGGCTGACTCCCTTGTTACAGCAAGTTTTGAGCAATAGTCTTTTCTTCTTCTCATTTGGTTTGTTTTTATTTATTTCCACAGGCCAGTGGAAAAGAGAAACTCAAAAGTTAATGTTTATTGCCCCATAGAACATTAACCAACTTTGTATACAGCCTGGCAACCTTATTTTAGCATTATTTTTGCTAATGTTGAGAAATAACTGTTCCTTATATCTTCTTGGAACCAGTTTTATTATCTTACTTGTTCCCTCATTAATGAGTTGGCTAGATTGTTGACAGGTATGCATTCTATATTTGCATGACAGTTAGGTTTTTAAGTTTTTGAAAATTACACATTTACAACAGAAAAGAAACAAAATTCCTGTAAGCATCTGAGAAGAAATCCAAGTCCATATTTTATTAAAAGCTATATTGACAGAGGAAACAGAATTCTATTAGGCCTACAGGGTGTCTGCAATTTATTTTAATATTGAAAGATAACTTTGTCATAGTTATTTGTTAAAGGGATTTACCAAACTTTCTTAGATCATGGACTGTGGAATTACATAGCTCTGAGTGGCCCAACTTTAAGTGTATATTAATCAGTTTTTGCTAGTAACAACCTCCAAATGCTACTTCAGCACTTACTTTTCTCACTCAGATGTGTGCAAGCCAGTTGGGCACTGCTTGAGATGTGGGTTGAGTTCAGGTCTGCTCCACCTCTGGACGGAGGCTACCTGGGACAAATTCTTCTCATGGTGATGACAAAAAAGAGAACAAGTTCCACCATGCAAACAAACCTCAGCTTATGTCATGATTGCCAGCATCTCACTGGTCAAGGAAAGTCACTGATCCATGCCCCAAGGCAGGGGATAGAGAGAGAGGCATACCCCTCCAGCCAAGGGAAACACTGTGAAGAAGTCACATGTCAGAACGTGGATGTATACACCTCTAACAGAGAGGGAGAAATGTCATTTAATCTACAGCAGAAACAAACCTACAAAGGAAAAAAGAGCACTGCTGATCAGCTTTCAGAAGTGCGGGCATCCAGTCACATACCAGACGTGGGAGAAGGCGAAGTGGAGATAGGACACATTCACCAGAGTGAAAGGCCATGAGTCAGTGGAATCACAGATCTTTTGCATCTGCAGAGCTATTTGGCAGAATTTAGAAAAAAAATCACAATATCAGAAGAAATTCACCAGTAAACAGGAATCAAGCGTTGAGCTTGTGGCAGCCTCTGTCATGAGAATCTCAGGGCGTGTCAGAATAATTAGGCATTTGCCCTATTGTTGTGCTCTGGTTCCCAAAGGTGTTGATTAAGGTAGAAATAAACAACACTCTACAAGCAGAACTTGAGCCCATGGGATTAGGGGACAAGTATATTCTGAATATACTAAATAAAATTTCTGAAAATCTTACCATGAGACTAAATTCTGCTCAATGTTTTGGTTTCATTTTCTCTTTCATAAAACTGACTAAATTAAAGCTAGAGTCTCATTTCATCGCCATGCCTATAGCCACCCTGTAGTTGTCAAGAATTCGTGTCTGTTAAAATACCAATAGTTCATGAACTGTGACAGATAAATTACCAGGCTTAAATTTTATCTTTAAAATAAATTTGATCAAACGTTGAAAACGCTGTGTTAAACAAAATTATGAGAGGCCATTGTTTTGGACTGAGCTCCTGCACTGGGCCCCAGCAGACCAGACCAAACCAAAATGGAGTCACTCATGCTAAGAACACATCATGAAACTGAAATTTTAAGGAGAGCAGGCAAATCCCCACACAAGTTTTCCCTAAAAACAGGAGAGTCACATCAATCAGAAAGAACCCAGTGTACTTGAGTCAGTGTCATAAGGAAATCGTCTCTGCTTTAACCCTTAAAAGTAACCTGTAATCACCTGATGTTAACCAATCTACTTTTAAAAAATGATTCTGTTTCCTTGTTCCCACTTTACAAAAATCAGTTGTTTTGTCATACTCAGCAAAACATTTATTCTGTTTTTTTTAAATAGGAGGCTGCCCAATTCTAGGATCACAAGTAACAGCCAATTAGATCTTTAAATCGTATTTGCGGTAACTTTGTCTTTTAGCAGCTCTTACATAACCAATACAATCCATTTTTGACTATCAAATAAGCTATAATAAATTTTTTTTATCCCATGCAGCCCACCCAAATATTCGTATCCAATTACATGACCAACTGTTGCAAAACTTTAGATCCCTAATAGGAAAATAATGCAGTTTGCCACTCACTATTTTTTTCACTAGAGATTATTTTTCTGAGATTGTTTCATTGATACACACAGTTTTAGTTCTCTCATTCTTTGTGCTATATTGCATTCTACCTTCTAGCCATCTGCATATTCTGTTTTTGAAATTCTGGTGTTTTTTTTTTTGAGAGTCTCGCTCTATCACCCAGGCTGGAGTACAGTGTGTGATCACAGCTCACTGCAGTCTTAAACTCGTGGGCCCAAGAGATCCTCCTGCCTCAGTCTCCCAAGCAGCTGGCGCTACAGGCAGACACCACTATGCCCAGTTAATTTTTTAAAATAATTTTTGTTGAGATGGAATCTTGCCATGTTGCCCAGACTGGTCTCAAATTCATGGCCTCAAGTGGTCTTCCCGCCTTGGCCTCCAAAGTGCTGGAATGACAGGTGTAAGTCACTGTACCCAGCTAAAATTCATTTTTGTGTTAATAGTTATTTTGAGTTATTACTTGAGTTTGCCACTCCAAAATATTCTTTTTCTTACTTTATCTATCTTTACACATGTCCCAAGGTCTTAATACCTCCCTAACAGAAATGCATCATGGTTGGAATGTAACCCAGACTTGTTGTAAGTATAAAGAGACAGGGCATGCTAGAACGATCTGTGGCCTCTTCAAAACATCTCATTAATAACAGAGGCCAATATTATTCTAGTAAAACAAATATTCAAGATGCTTTAGTCTGGGCCAGACTTTGTAGCTCTTGACTAGCTCACCCGTGCTTCTGTGGCCGGTCGGTGGAAGGCTAACTGGTCTGGCACGATCTGTCTTACATTTTTACAGGTAGACTGGCTATTGGCTGGATCAATAAGCAGCTGGCCACGTCTCTCATCTTCCAACAGGCTCCAAGTTCCCAAGACCTTTAGGTATAGATAAAGGCTCTGAACTGGCACAACATCACTTCATCCACATTCTGTTGGCCAGAGCAAAACTCACAGACAGCTTATATTCAAGGTCAGTATTCCGGTTATCTATTTGTATGTGGCAAACCGCTTCAAAACATAATAGTTTTTTTTAAATCCTTCATTTTGCTCACAAATAAGGTTTCGCCACCAACCTGATTTTAGAATTTCATTTCTGTTCCACTAGACATATCAGTTTGGCAGCCCAGTTAAAGCTGGAGAATCCACTTCAAAGGTGGCTCCATCACCTGGATGGCAAATTCCCCTCCAGGGAGACTCTGCAGGGGCAAACTGGTTCCCTTTCTTACAGAATAATGGCTGGGTCCTCAAAGCCATCACCCAAAGAGACAGTAAGTAATAGTTGCTAGTTTCCTTCTTGGGGGTGGGGCAGAGGCTCACTCTGTCACCCAGACTGGAGTGTAGTGGCCTGCTCACAGCCACCACAGCCTCGACCTGCTGGGCTCAGGTCATCCTTCTGTCTCAGGAACCACAGGCATGTGCCACCATGTTCAGCTAATTTTTTTATTTGCTGTGTAGACGAGATCTCACCATGTTGCTCAGGTTGGTCTTGAACCCCTGAGCTCAGGCAATCCTCTCGTCTCTGCCTCCCAAGGTGCTGGGATTATAAGCTTGAGCCACCGTGCCCAGCTAGCTGCTGGTTTCTTAAGGTTTGGCCCAGACCCTTGGTACACTTATACCATATTCCTTTTGTCAAGCAGTCAGCACCCAGATTCACAGGGGAGGGAACGTGGACCCACCTCTCAATGAAACAGTGTCAAAGAATTGGGAGGCTATTTTTTAAAATGGCCACAGGCAGTCTCTAGACTCCATCCTTGATAGAAGAAGTGACATCACTTTACAAAAAAGACATGGATACTGGGAGAGGCAAAGAGTTGTAACCATTTTCACAGCCAATCTATCACAGTATGAACAGGGAGAAGGGGAGGGGTTTCCGATTCAGTGTTTTTTCTGCTCCTTTTAACTAAGCTGTTATTTACTTTTCTCAGTTTTTTTGTGAGCTAAACTTATCAAAAGGTAAATTTAGAAGTGCTGTTCTTATTATTTACATTGTTTAGAGGATTTTATATAGGAAGCCTTTATAAATGCCTCCTTTTTATTTCAAAATAAATGTTCTCACTTTAGCTCCCCTTGAAAGATGAGAAATCATGTTTTATTGATGGGATAACTATTATAAAACAACAGTGCATGTAATCATCTTATTACACTTGACAGGATGAACATAGCCATTTTTCCCACAAAAAGAGACAGTGGAGTATTCAATTACAGCTGTGTGATCAACGCAAAATCTCTCATTCACATGAACTGTAGAGTCACTGATTAGACATGGGGCAGAGAACTAAGTGAATGGGGCCACCCTGGATTTTCTTGAGGCTGTCTTCTCTGGCCCCTCTGGACCATAGCTGAAATGACTGCTGAAACCTTGCTCCATGGGACGCAACCTCTCCTTTTGGGAGGAAATTCTAAGCTGTACGCACCAATTATATTCCAAATCCCTGTTTTTCCCTTCCTAGATGCAACCTGATTTCAGAAGAGAGATATGACCTCATAAAAGTCCCAAAATAAAATATCTATAGCAACCACATAGTATGGTTTGATAAGCATAGTTTATACGCTCCAAGCACCTCTTGGGGAGCATTGGAGTGGTAATTGCTATGATCCATCGAGCGCTTGGCTTGGGCCAGTTTCTGTGTTCTGTGTTTTTCAGATGCTTTCAGTTAGGACTGTATTTGACAAGAAACAGAAAACCTTATATATTGCAGCTTTTAAAAAGTGAACTTTTAAAATGCTTCTAGAAGCATAAGGATCCAACATCAAGATACAATCAGCAACTTATGCTTCTTTCTGCTTGGATTTTTTTTTCCTTTTTTTTTTTTGAGTCGGCTCACTCTGTCATCACACAGGCTGGAGTGCAATGGCACTCTCACGGCCACCCCAGCATTGACCTACTGGGCTCCTGAGATCCTTCCGCCTCAGCCTTCCATGTAGCCGGAACTACAGGTGCGGGCTACCACACCCGGCTAAATTTTGTTTTATTGTAAGACAAAGTCTCGCCAAGTCGCCCAGGCTGGTCTTGAACCCTCACATTCAGACAATCCACTCATCTCGGCCTCCCAAAGTCCTGGGATGACAGGCTGAGCCACTGAGCCCAGCCTGGATGGAATCACAGCCAAGAAATAGAGAAATAGGAAACACAGCCTGGAGGCCTTGCTCACCTTGATTAAGCCAATCCAGAAGACACTCTTAAAAATACATATTCCTATTTTTTTGAATTCCATTAGTCACTACGTTTCCTTTTTATTAAATAGATTGGAGTTGTGTTTCTTGTCTTTTGGAACTGAAAGAGCCTTAATCGATACAAATGAGGAAATGTAAGCACCTCCAGATCTATCTCAAAAATATATAATTAACTGAGTATAGTTGTTCTTTGCATTCACATGGTAAGAATTTATACAATAAGAATTCAGAATTGAAAACTACAGAACTGAATTTGTGGAAAATTGCAAAAGTGCTATTTAGAGGAGAATACACAGCCTTGCTGCTTGTAATAGAAATAGGGACTGAGCCGGGCTCGGTGGCTCAGCCTGTAATCCCGCGCCTTTGGGAGGCTGAGGTGAGTGGATTGCCTGAGCCCGCGGGTTCGAGACCCGCCTGGGCAGCGAGACCTCATCTCTGCAATAAATCAAAAAATCAGCCGGGCGTGGTAGCGCATGCCTGTAATTCCAGCTACTCGGAAGGCTGAGGCGGAAGGATCGCCAGAGCCCAGCAGGTCGAGGCTGCGGTGGCCGGGAGCGGCCACTGCACTCCAGTCTGGGTGACAGAGTGAGACTCCAACTCAAAAAAAAAAAAAAAGAAAAGAAATAGGGACTGAAATGTATTGAGCTAGGAGCTTAGAAAGAAAACACCAGAATAAATCTAAATAAAGGAAGAGGAGGATGAAGAAAAGAATAGAAGCTAATAAAACAAAATCAAAGATAAAATACACAGGATTAAACACATAATGAAAATTTTAAAATATTTACAACTAAATTATAATGATAATACTATCTATTAAAACACGCAGGTTGAAACAAAATTGATACTTGGAAGGAAATTGATAGTTCTAAATGCTTGCATTGGGGGGGAAAGACTGGAAGTTAATTTACTAGACATTCAACTTAAGAATGTAGAAGAGAACAACAAAAAAAATTCAAAAAGTAAAAAGAAGAAGAAGATAAAACAAGAGGAGATCAAAGAACAGGATCAAAAGCCAACAGTTGGTTCTTTGAAAAGGCTACTGTGATAGACAAAGGCCTAGTAATCATAAGCAAGGAAGGAAAAAAGAAGGGAGGCAGAAATAAATATTAGGAATAAAAAGGGCATATGGATAGATTCCACAGAGATGTAAAAATAAATAAAATACCATTGTGAAAAATTTGTGTGCTAATAAATTTGACAGCAAATGAAATGGTCAACTTCCTAGACAATATAAAAATACTGATTAAAAAAAATAGAACACAAGCTATATAAAAGCCTTTAAGGAAACAGAGTCAGAAATTTAAAATTTTCACATGGGCAAGATCAATTTTCAGGTAGGTTCTATCAACTTTTCGGATACTCTATTCCAAAATATACAAACTCTTCCAAGCTAATAGATGAAATATTATTCTCAGCCCATTTTAAGAAAGCAGAACAACTTTCTCACCAAAACTAGAAAAGAACATGAAAATGGCAAGTGCTTTTTATTCATATAATATTTTTATGATCCAAGAATGAAAGAATGTATTAGATCACAAAACATCACTAAACAAAAGAGAAAAGATTGAAAAATTCTGTATTAAAACAGCTATCTATTCATCAAAAACACGAAAAGTAAATAAAGGCAAGCACAAAATAGGAGAAAATATTTCAACACACATATAACAAGCAAAGGAATATTATCTAGAATACAGAAAAAATTCAAGAGTGAGTTTCTTCTATAGAGTAAACCAAGATAGAATTTCCTCAGCACCTAGAGAAGAATGAATTCAGCACCATGTCCCATGAGTCTCCAAAGGAGTGATAATAACACTCAGAGCAAAGAAGAAGAAAAAAATTCACTGACCTGGGCTGCAACTGACCTGACTCTTACGTGCACCAACTCTGTTCAACACAGCCTCCAGACACAGTGGGGAAAATGAGTGAGGGGAATTCAAGAGTTCTGTGCTCCTGTTATGAAGTACAAAAAGCAGTGGAAAGTTTTAACAGTAGACTAGAACAAGCAGAAGAAAGGATCTCAGAATTGAAGACAAAGCTTTTGAATTAACCCAATCAGACAATAAAAAATAAAGAATCAAAGGAATGGAACAAAGTCTCCAAGAAAGGTGAGATTATGTAAAACATCCAAACCCAAGAATCATATGTGTTCCAGAGAAAGAAGAGAAAGCAACATGTTTGGGAAACCTATTTGAGTGAATAATGGAGGAAAGCTTCCCTGGCTTTGCTAAAGATCTAAACATCCAGATACAAGAATCCCAAAGAACCCCCAGAAGGTTAATTGCAAAAAGGTCATCCCCAAGGCATATAATCATCTGTCTATGCAAAGTTAATGTGAAGGAAAGAATTTTAAGGGAAGTAAGACAATAGCATCAAATAACTTACAAAGGTAAACCTGCCAAACTAACTGCAGATTTCCCAGAAGAAATCCTACAAGCCAGAAGGGATTAGGGCCCCATCTTCAATCTCTTTAAACAGAATAACTGTCAGCAAGAGATTTTGTATCCCACAACACTAAGTTTCATAAATGAAGGAGAAATGAAATCCTTTGCAGACAAGCAAACAATGAGAGAATTTGTCACCATTAAACCAGCTCTACAAGAAGTGTTCAGAAGAGCACTCTGTACTGAAACAAAAGGTTGAAATACACCAGTAGAAAAACACTGGAAATCATAGGCTTTATGAAACACGAGTATAATAGAAAAAATAAATAACGCAACGAGATAACAACCAGCATGATGAATAGAATAGTACCTAACATATCATTACTTCTCTGTAGGTAAATGGTCTCAATGCCCCACTAAAAAGATATCGACTACACGTAGCTGGTGGGAAGATACTATGATCACGAAGGTGGTTTTCTCAGGGTGAGGCTTATCCATTGCACTCCTGATGTGCTGACTCCTGTGATTTCCCCAAATGTGGGAAACTTGACCGCAAAATTTGTGGCTGTGGGGAGAGTGTATTTGCACTCTCCCCTGTTTTTTGTTGTCCAAAAAGTAGGCTTCTGGGTTTTGTTTTGTTTTGTTTTGAATGTATAAGTAATTTAGTCATAAAGTTATTAGACCAAAAAAAAAAAAAAAAAAGTATAGACTGGCAGAATGAATTAAAAAACACAACCCAAATACCTGTTGCCTTTCAAGAGACCCACTTAACTCACAAAGATACCTATAGACTCAAGGTCTATAGTGTGGGGAAAGATGTTCCACACAAATGGAAACTAAAACCAAGCAGAAGTAACCATTTTCATGTCAGATAAAACAGACTTTAAATTCACAACAGTAAAAAAATAAAGATGGCTGTTATATAATATTAAAGGGATCAATTCAACAAGAAGACATAACAATTTTAAATATATACGTGCCTAACACCAGAGCCCCCAGCATTATAAAACAAATTCTACTAGACCTAAAACTGAGATAGACAGCAAATCAATAATAGTGGGAGACGTTAACACTCCACTGACAGCAATAGACAGATCATCAAGGCAAAATGTCAACAAAGAAACATTGGAGTTAAACAGGACTCTAGAGGAAATGAAACTAACAGATATCTGCGTCTCTGACCTCTGTCTCCCAAAGTGCTGGGATTATAAGTATGAGTCCCCGTGCCTCGCAACAACAAAATTTTAAAGACATAGACTGTTACTTCACACAGAAAAGAATTACAAATGGTAAATAAACACAAGGAAAAAATGTTCAAATGCATTACTAATGAAGGAAATACAAATTAAAATCATAATAAGACTATTTTTAAATAGACTGGCAAAATTTAAGAAATTTTATAAATATGTCCCAAAGGATAGGAATCAGTGAAAATTCATGCACTGCTCATGAAGAGTAAATGGTTAGAGCAAACTAAGGCCAGTATTTTAGCCCTTTTCTGTATGTTTGGGAATTTGAATATCCTAAGACACAGTTATTTCTTGCTTGGGCACACTCTAGAGGGAAGTTTGCACATGTATTATTAGAACAGCAAAGTTGAAAGAATTTTACAGGAAGCACCCACATACCTATCACCCAGATTCTATGACTAGTATTTTACTAAACTTGCTTTATATCACACATCGATCTTTCTGCCTCTCTGCCCTCATCACCCCATCTCAATGTTGGCATGCATTTCAAGGTAAATTGCAAACATCAGTACACATCCCCATTTAACATGTTACTTCGCATAATACTAACTAGAGTTCAATATTTCTTTGCAGCTTTTTTCCTTTGGGGGTAAAATGTACATGGATATATTGTATTCATATAATTAAGTGGACAAACCTTAAATGCACATGCATCAAGTTAGACAAATGCATACACATTTGTAACCCAAGCCTTTATCAAGATATGGCACATGACCCTTCCTGGCCAATCCCTCCTCCCCTACATACAGTCAATCATTCTTGTGATACTTTTCTACCACAGAAAAATGTTGCCCAGTCTATCACTTTATATAAACAGCATCACACAATATATATTCCATTGTATAAGGTTTCTTTCACTCAACATAATGTTTTTAGAATCATTCATGTCATTGCCTGTCTCAGTAGTTCATTTCTTTTTATTGTTGAATAGTTATCCATTGTATGGATATACCACAGTTTGATCATCTATGCTCATATTGATGGAAACACCTGGGCTGTTTCCAGTTTGACACTATTATGATTAAAATTAAATATTCTTATATTTCTTTCTGTGGACATGTTTTATTTATCTTAGGTAAATACCTAAGAGTGAAATTTCTGTGTCATAGGGTTAAATGTTTCATTAAAGATTTAGTTAAGAAACTGTCAGAACTTTTCCAAAATGGTTGTACCCCTTTATATGTCCACTAACAATTTGTGACCACTCCACATCCTCACCAATATTTGTTATGGTCCGTTATTTTAATTTTATCCATTCTGATGGATATGGTTTTAATTTGCATTTACCTGATGAATAATTATGTTGAGCACTTTCCTGTGTGGGTATCAGCAATTCAGTATGTTTTTGATGACATGTCTGTCACATGTTTGTGACATGGCTGATGTTTATTATTATTAAATTCTAGGCATGTTTTATATAGTCTAGATACTACACCTTTGTCAGACATCTATTTCATAAATATTTTCTCCTGGTCTGTGGCTCATCTATTAATTTTCTTATGTTTTATTTTTGAAGAGCAAAAGTTTCTTTTAACTTTGTTTTTAGCTTTTAAATTGAATTTTATAGTCCATTTTGAATTGATTTTTGTATCCAGTAGTATATTTTGAGGAAGTTTGATAAACTGAATTTCAAGTTTTTGTGGAAGAAAACTTTACAAAAAGCCGAGAGAGTTTTTACAAATAAGTGCAAAAACTGGTGGCTTGCCCTACGACAAGCAAGATATATTACCAAACGATATTACTATTAATCAAGGAGTGTTATGTGTTCAAAAAACAGAAAAATAGATCAACCAAATATGAGAGCCCAGACACAGAACTGAAGATATATATGTGGATTTTTGTGTCACGTGTGTATGTGAGTGTACAAAAGAGTTTACATCACAAATTAAGGAGGAAATACATGAACTATTTCATAGATGTAGTTAAGAAAATTGGTTCACTAGTTGGAGAAAAATAAAGTTGAAATTCACATCACAACACATACAAAACTTCAAGAGTATTAGAGTTGTAAATGGAAAAGATGAAAATGTGAAGATAAGAGTACAAAATATATGAAAGTATCTCAGAGATGTTGGAGGGGGAAGAGATTTCATGTATAAGATCCAAAAAATGTGAACTGCAAGGAAGGAGGACTGATTGATTTGGCCATATCAAAATTAGATAATTCTCCTTAATAAAAAGACATGAAATTATCATACAAGTGACAGACCGAGAGAAGATATTTGAATCACCCAAAACTCACAGGGAATTAATATTTAGAACTACTAAGGAGTTGCTAAAAATCAGCAAAAGAAAGAAAAACTGGCCAAGGGTAAGATTAGGCAGTTCAAAAACTAGAAAATACAAATGACTTAGAAAAACACAAAGAGATAATATTATTAATCAGGGAAATCTAAAAAAAACACAAGTTTACACAAAAAATGCTGACAATAATTGAAAGCTAGATAACATCAAATATGTAGATGTTATGAGAAAAAGGTAATTCCCCCAGCCCACTGAATGAAGTATACACTAGTTCAGACAATGTCCTGAACAACGCGGCATATTCACTTCTGGGTATGCACTTCACAGAACCTCTCACACAGGTCCACAAAGTGGGGACAAGGACGCTCCCTGCCACCTTGTTTGTGAAAACAAGATTCCTCTCTAGAGGAATGGATAAGTAGAATTTGGCAAATGCATGTGATGGGTTGCTATGAAAACTACATAATAGTCAGGAACGATAAACCAGACTTACACATAAATAGTTCTTTAAAATAACATTCAGGCTGGGCACAGTGGTTCACACCTGTGATCACAGCACTTTGAGAGGTCAAGGTGGGAGGATCGCTTGGGCCCAGGAGTTAGAGACCAGCCTGAGCAGCATAGTGAGACACTCATCTCAAAAAAAAAAGTAGCTATATGTGGTAGCACGCGCCTATAGTCCCAGCTACTCAGAAGGCTGACACAGGAAGCTCAATGGAGCCCAGGATTTGAAGGACACAGCAAGCCATGATTGTGCCACTATAATCTAGCCCAGGCAACAGAGTGAGACCCTGACTCAAAAAACAAAACAAATAACAAATAAATAAATAACAACCAACCAGACCAACAAATAAAAAAGACATAACATTCAGTGGAAGAAAAAAAAAGAGGGAATCTATTTCTCTTTATCTAGCCTAATATCTAATCTTTGTTACAATTTTATAATTTAAAACACACACACACAAAGACACCATACATTTTTCCAAGCTACAGCAATATCTAAATAAACATATACTAGAAGCTCAGGAAGTTCACTTATCAAATACACCAGAGTGAGTGTCTAAGATGTAAAATGGCACTGAAAGTGGGGATGAAAAAGAAAATAACAATATTAAATAAAACATAAGAGAAGCCGTGAACAGATTAAAGTAGAGAGCATGACACCACAGCAAGTTAAGAGTCAAACTCCTTTCTGAATGACTCAGTCGCATACACGCAGATACACACTCATTCCCTGGATGTGTTTTTAAACGACCTGTAAATCTATTGACTCCTCTGACCTTACAGCTTTTGTTGTATCAGCTAAGCCATAAAGCTATCAGAGAGACTATCAAAAGTTTTGCCCAAATCACAAAATAATATGGAATACTTTTGAGCTATCAAAATAGGAACCAAATCCTTAATAAGATATAATTGTTGATATGACTGACTTGTTTTAGGGACCAAATTAGCTGACAGGAAGGACTTATATCAGTATTTGTCAAATTCTTCTCTAAATTTTCACACATGAAACATTTCTTAGTTTTCTTCTAGAATTGTTTTAGTTTTTTTTTTAATATCAAGTTTTAGGCATTCAATTCCTAGTAACTCCCTTTTGAAAAGCAGATCATGTTTTTCCTTGTTTTACCCTTCTTATGCCTCTTCCATTCTCCAAAAGATTCTCAAAAATAAGGACAGTAATAATAATCATCACCTTAAAATAATAAACATAAGATAAAAACTGCAAATTTCTTTATGCTTCTAGGGTAGAATCCATCTGGGTTTGGATGGGTAAATGCATTTAAAGTAGCTTTGTGATGTTTTGCAAACTCAGTCATGTTTTATGTATTCTAATAGTTATTATTTACCATAGCTCATAGCCTTTGTAAAGAAATTCAGTGATTTAAACCAACACGTTAAAAATATAAACATAAAGTGGAAATAGAAATAGCAGTGGAAAGGTAAATACTGATTCAATATTCACCAGGTTACATTTAAAAGAGACTTAACAGTGATGCAGTAAGAATCAGAGATGCAAATTCTAGTTCCAAATTGTCCACTAATGACCTTCATCTATAAAATGGTGAGTCATTTGTCAGGATCAAATAAGATAATGGATGTGAAATATTCCTGCAAACTGCAGAGTAAAAAGTAAATGGATATTTTAATTTTTATTTCTAAAATCGTGACCAAAGAAATGGAAGGGTGTATTAGCTAAAATGTTTTGATTGCATGTAAGAGGTAAGCCAGTTCCAACTAGCCCAAGTGATAAAATAAATTTATTAGCTCCATATCTGAAAAGTCCTGGAGGAAGACAGGATGCGTGGGCTCAAACGGCATAGGCTCCAGTGCCTATTCAGCTCCAGTGCCTCAATAGTTATCTACCTTCAGAGCCACAAAATTGTTATCAATAACATCAAAGGTAACATGTTTCCTGGTACAAATCTGGAAGAAATTAGGTCTGCAGGCCCCAGAATTTAAATAAAATCCCTGTCTTTGGCTCTGATTAGCCTAACTTAGGATATGTGCCCATTCAGTAACCACCATTGTGGCCAGGAGCATGGTACATAAGATGTGCTTAAGTTAATCAGGAATTGTGGCTAAAATGACTGCTTTGCACACCTCCAGAGGGCAGTATTCACATATCTCTGAGATTAGATGTTGGATAGTCAATTGGTACAAGTAATCTACTGTGAGTCTCTGGGAGAAATGTTAATATTTACATGAGACATTTTTTGAGCTAGGAATAAGAAAGTCAGCCTCACTAATTGCAGGCCAAATCGACAGGAAAAAAGTCCTAGATTTCATCCATTCATAATTTTCCTCATCTCTGAATATCCCTACTATGAACAGAATTATGTCCCCATCAAAATTCCTATGTTGAAGCCCTAACTCCCTGTGTGATTGCATTTGGAGATCAGGCCTGTAAGGAAGCAGTTAAGGTTACATGAGGTCATTAGGTTGTGGCCCTGATCCAATAAGATCAGTGTCCTTATAATAAGAGACACCAGAGAGCTGCCCCCAGTCCCTAACAGGCACCATGAAAGGATCGTGTAAGAACACACTGAGAAAGTTGCCATCTGCAAGCCAGGAAGAGAGCCCTCGCCAGAAACCAGACTTGCTGGCACCTTGATCTTGAACTTCCCAGGCTTCAGAACTGTGAGTAATACGTTCTGCTGTTTAAGCCATCTGGTCTGTGGTATTTTGTTATCACAGACTGTGCAGACAAAGACAGCCCTCTTCCCATGTTCTCCCTGTACACAAACACACCTTGATTTCTGAACTCAGAGCCTCAAAAAGTCTGGTACACTCATGGTTTCTGTTTCCCAAACCCTCTCCCCCTCTTTTTTAAATCAACTTACTAGGGTGAGGCTTACACCAATATTTTAGATAAATTTTTTGGAAAACATTGTATACTTTTCAGCCTTAATCTCACATGATTACTTAGAAGCACGTAGCTTTTCAGAGTGCTCCATTCTTCTTTCCTTCTTTTGGAGTCTGTAACCCAAATTGTAAGATTCCTCCTACTCTCTGGCTCACTCCAGTTTTCTTTACTGACTCCCTCATTTTGCTCAATAAATGCTGACGTGTTTCTAGTCTGTCTTCACGTTCTTATTCTTTTGGTATTTCTAGTTCTTGAATACTTCGTACCATCTCTGTGCTGATGTCTCTTACACGTAAACCCCCCGAGCCTTCCTCATGCATTCAACTTCCTGCCAGGCATCTCCATCACAGATCCCTCACATTCAATCATTCAAAACAAGGTTTGTTGCTAGTATTATATCTATCTCTGGATAAAAACAAAACTCTGCTACCTGGATAAATGGTGTCACCAAACCATGCAGCTGACCATGACAGAAACCTCAGGATCTTTCCTCAGCTTCTCCTTCTCTTTCACCTACCACATCCATTAGTGACTTAGTTATCTCTTTAATATACGTGCTTGTATATAGTCTGCTCATTTAAAACTTATTACATCAGGTGAGCAGTTGAACATACATGTGTAGTAAAAGAAGCTCATCTTCAACAAAGCATGCAAATAAAAAAGAATGCAAGCCTGATCCATAAGAATTTCTCTCAGGTCATGAAGTTCCTCAGGCTGAAGCCCAGTTGTTTCCAGGGAAGGCCAAGTTATGTTTAGTTTCCTTCAGGTACAAGTTTTCCCTGGTGTGCAACCTAAGCGTCATTCCAGACTAGTGCTCTCCCCGCACCAAGTGGCCTCTCTGCTTCCGTGTGGGGCATTGTCTGACCTAATGCAAAAAGAAAAAAAAAAGAGAAAAGAAAATATTTTTAAAATCTGATCTTATTCCCTACTTAAAACTCTTCTATGTTTCCCCCATAGCACAGTAGATAAACTAAACTTTTCTTAAGGGAAAAGGATGCCACAGACTGTAGTGGACAGCACCCTCGACAACTTAATCGAAATCAGTGAGTGCATAAAGTGTTTTAATGGATTTGGTCAAGATCCAGTTCCTCCCTAAACTTTGTGTCTACATCTAGCACTACCTCTGTGGCAGGTCATTATTGTTATCTTATTTATGGCTCAAAAATAGCTTTAGAAAATAGGTTTTCATGTCACCCCCATTTGTAGATGGTGAAGCTGAGAGACAGAGAAGTCAGGTAGTTTGCTGAAGCTCACATACAAAGAAGAGCAGACAAATAAATCATCTATGGTGTCCTAACTCAAGAGTCTGCTTTTTCAACTATCCATTCAAAGGGTTATATTTCTCAATCTGGGCTCTGTCAACCTGTATTAAGATAGGTCAAAAATTACATTGAAAGTATCATATGTTTATGTGTTTGCTAGAGAAAGAATCCTTAGGCTTCCTAAGATTCTCAAAAAAAAGAATTCATAGCATAAACAAAATGGCTGAAAAGAAGAAAACAGCCTGCTATATGACTGTCATTTTCAGGGGCTATAAAGTGACTTTCAGGAATCTTTCTTGGAAGCCTTTGAAGGTTGCAGGACTTTGGAGCATTTTATGTTATCCTAACTTGCTCGTTTAGAACTCATCACATTAGGAGAGCAGTTGAACATACATGTGTAAGAAAAGAAGCTCATCTTTCAAAAAAGAATTCAAGCCTAATCCATAAGGATTTCTCTCAGGTAATGAAGTCCCTCAGGCTGAAACCCAGTTGTTTCCAGGCAAGAGTGAATCACGTTTAGATTCCCTTAGGTACAAGTTTCCCCAGTTGAGGTAGTCATCTTCTCCAGACCTGGTTATTTGCAAAGTGCCCTGCTTGCCTTGATTAATGACTTTCTCCATAAAGCCAGTCTTGGTGATGACATGACAAAGCTCTTCTGTCCCTGTGTGTTAATAGTACAGCGAGACCATTAACTGTTGGCAAGTATCCCAAAATTGCTCTGAAGATGTCGAGGAATTCTAATGAAATGTAAAGCATCCATCAAAAAGGAACACCATAGATTTTTCAAAGCTCGGGCTCAGTACTTCCATTTAACAAACACAATACTATCCCTCTTTAAGAAATATGGATGATTCCCCATTTTTTGGAAGAAAAGAATCCTTTCAAATTGTCTTCTTTATCTTTTCTGTGTTTTTTAAACTTTGGATTATAAACATATACTACAGTGTTGTTACAAGGAAAAATAATTCATAAACATTCCTTTTTCAATTTTCTAAGGTTATGTACTCTGGTAAATCCCAAAAGGGTTTTATTACTAGATCAGTAGGGAAGATGCATTAAAATGCAGACCTACTGGATTTCTGTCCCTAGAGCTGAGGACTAGAATCTGGGCAAGTGGTGTCCAGACATTCAGAAACGTATGTCAAGGTTTCTCGCTTATAAGGGACACAGTTGATTGCCCACCCAAAACAGTTCCAACCTTCCCCATTTTTCCCTGTTAATAGCACCTAGATTTTATTTGAATAACCACCTCTCTCCATGCATCCCATATTTTTTTCAGAATAAGCTTATCCCTCCCTTCACTCCAACAGTGGTCCCTAGTTGTTTTTTTGTTTTGTTTTGTTTTTTGAGTCTCACTCTGTCGCCCAGGCTGGAGTATAGGGGCACTCTCATGGCCACCCCCCCAGCATCAACCTGCTGGGCTTAGGACATCCTTCTGCCTCAGCCTTCCAACTGGAAGTTGGAACTACAGGCATGCACTACCACACCTGGCTAATTTTTGTATTTGTTGTAGAGACAGGTCTCACCAAGTTGCCTGGGCTGGTTTCAAACCTGCAGGCACAGACAATCCACTCGCCTTGGCCCCCCAAAGTGCTGGGATAACAGGCTGGTTGAAGGTGGGACAGAGGTGGGGTGATGGGTATACGACTTGCACAATCAAATCAGGGTTGATTTCAGAACTCTTGCTTATAATGTTAAGTCACAAACCTTTATATCTCACTGGCATTGAACAGGAGCCCTATAATGCCAATATCTATCCCAGTCATCTTCAAGCCATGAAGAGAACCAACCTTAGGAAGAAAATGACACCACTGGAGTCAGATTAGAGAGATGGAAAAAAACTGAATCCTTGGTGCTACCACCAGGCTACTGGATTAACCAATCATGAAAACTGTAGTGCCTCCGAATGCTCAGGTACATAAAGCAATAAATGTCTTTCGTTGAAAAGGTCAATTGAAATGAGATTTTCTATTTCTTGCAACATGGTATCTTAGCTGGGGTGAAACTTCTTACAGTTCTTGGCTTCAACTGCAAACACAGTTGCAGTTGATTTCAGCTTTTTTTTTTTTTTTTGGTCACATCAAGAATTTGTTTGGGCACAACAGGATCAGATTCTAACCATCCTCAAGGCAATCAAGTAATATTTACCAGCCTGGCTCTATAATATTTACAGTGACTTAGCCTGTAATCCCGCGCCTTTGGGAGGCTGAGGTGAGTGGATTGCCTGAGCCCGCGGGTTCGAGACCCGCCTGGGCAATGAGACCTCATCTCTACAATAAATCACAAAATCAGCTGGGGGTGGTAGCGCGTGCCTGTAATTCTGGTTACTCAGAAGGCTGAGGCGGAAGGATCGCCGGAGCCCAGCAGGTAGAGGCTGCAGTGGCCAGGGGTGGCCACTGCACTCCAGTCTGGGCGACCGAGTGAGACTCCAACTCAAAAAAAATAATAATAATATTTACCTACATATTTTAGAATAAAAAACCTGATGCAGTACAATTATTTTCTCGCAACCAACAGTCATAACCATGACCAAGGTCCCTCTGTAACAAGAGTCTGGTTTCAGTGTTTCGCATTTCCAAAACTATCTCCAGAGTCTACCCCAGCTCCTCTCCCAGATCTGTTGGTCTTGCCTTGAGGTCTCTTGATGTCTCTGATCTGGATTTTGCTTCTTTGCCCAACCATTTTGAACTGACCCTTTGTTGAGAAAGTCTATGTAATTTTTCGGTTCACTTTTACCCCAGATGTTCACATTCAGATATGCTTAGTTTTCTTATTCATCTGCCATGAGCTAATCCCACCTTCTACAATGCTAGGATGCACAAACCCAAGATGTATCCAGGGAATTGGGTAGTCTGATCTGGAGATGCTGGAGGTACAATAAATAGCAAGCATCAGTCTTTCTTTATAAATAAAATAAGAACACTGGATTCGAGATTACTCTGAGACATAGCCCTTACTTGTAAGGTATTTATAAGCCCAGTACTGAGCAGAAGCTTGAAAATTAGAGGACTCAGTAGTCAACATTTCTTTCTTTCTTTTTTTCTTTCTTTTTTTGAAACAGGGTTTCACTCTGTACCCCAGACTGTAGACCAGTGATGCAATCACGGTTCACCATAGCTTTCAACTCCTGGGCTCAAGCAATCCTCCTGCTTCGGCCTCCTGAGCAGCTGGAACTACTCCTGACTAATTTTTCTATTTTTTATAGAGACAAGGTTTCACTTTGTTGCCGAGGCTGGTCTCGAACTCCTGGCCTCAAACAGCCCTCCTACCTCAGCTTCTTAAAGTGTTGGAATTACAGGCGTGAGCTACCACACCTGACTTCAACATTTTCAAATACCACTTTTCTGCCTAACAATTGACCATTATTGAATCCACTCCATATTTGGTAGAAATAGGATACATATTACTTAGCAGTTTCAGATTTATTTTTCAGAATGTAGGACACATTTTGCTAAGACAAAAATGATCTCTCTCAGATAGAAAATGCCATATTCTCACTATCTTAGATCGTCCTCACAGTAGCCTATCACCCACAGGGAACATTCCTTGCATATCATAAGAGCCTACTGGAGATTTACCCATTTTCTACCTCTGTAGACCTCTGCCACATATCTTACTATATCTGTCTCAAAACCCAACCAGACCACCAACAGTTCCTGGATGTCACAATTTTGTCTTTGTCTTTTCTGTTTTCTCTCGCCAGAATGCCCTTACCCAATTTCTTCATTCAGTGGACATACTCATCGTTCAAGACCCAGCTAAATTCTCACCTCCTCATTAAGTCTTCTCTGATTCTCTCCAAGTTGTTGCTGCCCCTTCCGTGGATAAGACAGACAGTGGAGGAAGACTGCAGAGAAGAGCCGCAAGCCATTAGAAGCCCAGAAATTGCACCAATGATGCTACCTCGTCAATGCTTGAGGTGCTAATCAGTTAAATCCACTTCTCCTTTGCAGAGAAGCCAGGAAACAGGATGAACAAAAGGGTAGATGCCCCTCCCTGCAGTATATTTCCAAGTAAGAATTGAGACAGACGTTCCCTCTTCAAGATATAGTACCTCAAGCCACGTAGAACTCTATATTGTACATGTGCTTGTAATGGGTTGTACAAGTATGTGGGCCCCTAACACTAGTATGAGGTCCATGACAGCAAAAGCAATTACTTCTCCATAGAACGGTGCCTGCTATACCATAAGCACTCGAAAAATATTTTTAATAAGAGTGAAAGAAGTACCAAATAAATGAACAGTAGTCCTTACATCTAATAAAAGGATAGCAACAGTTGGTGAGGATGTGGAAGAAATGGAACTCTCATCATTGTTGGTGAGTGTGTCAATTGACATAATCACTTTGGAAAACTTTTTGGCACTTCTTCCTAAAACTAAACATACAACTATGAACTGGCAATTCCATTCCTAAGCATATACCCAAAAGAAATGAGTGCATATGTCCACCAAAAGACTTGAACAAGAATGTTCATAGCAGTTTTATTCAGAATAGACAAAAAACGGAAACAATCCAATTGTCCATCAACAGTAAAGCAAATAATTAATGGTATATTATGAGTGGCAGCCTACTACTCAGCAAGAAAAAGAATAAACTATCGCGAATCAGAACAACATCGTTGAATTTGACAGATACGATAAAGAGCAAAAAAGAACCAGATCCCAAAAAGTACATCATGTATGATTATTGCATTTGTGAATGGCAACCACGAATATGAAGTTCAAGAACAGGCAAAACCACTCTATGGGGGTAGAAACCAGAATAACAGGTTCCTCCAAAAGAAACATGTGCTATTGACTGAGAAGAGGCAGGATTGGGGTGTTGTAAATGTCTTTTATCTTGAGCTAGTGCAGTTACATGGGTGTACACACACACACACACACACACACACACACACACACACACACACACACATACATACAAGTTCATAAAGTTATTTGATTCCTTTTATTTTTTGGTTGAACATAGGAGAACACAATGAGAAATTACATCAGAAAGTGTCAAAAGATCAGAGTTAGAAGGAAAATTTTTCTTATTTTACAAATGAGAACACAGATCCCAAAAAGATTAAACTATTTAACCAATGACCACTTTTCTTGTTCGTCTCAGAGCTAAGCCAATATGTTTTCATTACCCCATGCTGTCCAGTCTACACAAAGAAACCAAATCGTGAACATGATGAGGAATGGTGAGACAGCTGAGGGGCCAATGGAAACAAAAGGGGTTTTCTCAACGTCCTACCTTCCTTGCCGTCTCTTCCCTATTTCCCATTCCTTTTCCTGTCCTTGACTTAATTCCACACTAATTATGGATTTCTCTCACCCTCCCTGGTTTTTATTCCTCTGCCATTATCCATCTCAGCCAAATACGTTATCTTAGTGGATCTCAGAGTGGTCTTCAGATGATAGAAGTCAAAAAGTAGGCGAGCACAAAGCAAGTGTCTTTAAAATATCATCAGTATCGTCGTGTTTATTTACATCACAGCTCATTTCCAACAAAAATTTTAGTCAGCTTAGAAAAAGGCATATATTACAAGATAATAAACAAAAACCGAGAAAACTGTTGTGGAAGGAAAATCAGAATTGGAGGGATAAGATGATTTGTGGGAAGAAGTCAGTGCCTAAGGACAGGGAGGTATTTTCTCACTGCTTCTAAAACTTTAATATCAGAGTCAGGAACCGCTCCCATAACTACCTCTCCAGTGGAATCTCCATTGTAGAGGCATCCTGAAAAGGGAGGAATGAATCCAAAGAGCTCTGTATTTTACAATAAATTGAGGGAAAGGGAGGCCTTTTAATATTATATTATTAGTTGGCCCTGAATATAAACTTAAGAAATATGAAATGGTGCCTGCAATCTAAATAACGCAGCTGCTTCCAAGGTGCTGTTGAGCTGTAAAAAAATTAGAAAGAAACCATGATCTGATCAGAGGCAGGTTGCAAAGGACTCCTCCCCCACATCAGCTCTTCTGCTTCAGGACCGAAGAAGTAGATTCTGCCCTGTCAATCAAGCTGCCATGGCTGAGCCTTTGCTCTGCTTACAAGATGATGCACAGAATACAAAATATATTAAAATTGGGTTGTGGGAAACAAACCGATATTCCAAATGTTGACAACACAGAAGCCAGAAATGCACATTTTAAGTATTCTAATTTTATTACTGCTCATTCATCCAAGTTTCAGACAACCAGCTAGAAACCAACCAGGAAATAAAAGTGCTACTTGCTACTAATGCAAGATTCCAAGTAGTAGAAATTACAGGGGGCCGTTAATTGTTGTCTATTATCTACCATTGTTGTCTAAGTAGCCTCAAATAAAAACTTCACTTTAGTCAACTGAGGCTTAGGATTCTGTTTTCCATTATTTTTTAAAAAGGGGAAATCAGACCAGGAGCAATGGCTTACATCGGTAATCCCAGGATAAGGCAGGAGAATTACTTGAGCCCAGGAGTTCGAGGCCAGCCTGGGCAACCCAGAGAGACTCAGTTTGTACAAAAAATGAAAAAAATAATCATGCATGGTGGTATGCACCTATAGTCCCAGCTACTCGAGAGACTGAGACAGAAGGATCGCCTGAGCCCAGGAAGTCAAGGCTGTGGTGAGCCGTTACCATGCCACTGTATTCCATCCTTGGTGACAGAGTGAGATCCCAACTCAAAAAAAAAAAGTATTTGAAGACTATAAAGTCCTCGAATCTGACAAATATTTTAAAGCTCCTAGTAGTCATGAAGGAATTCATTGTCCAGTCGTAGAGGAGAGCAGTTCAGGGTGTGGACTCCATGACTCCTTGGGGTTCCTTCCAGCCCGAAGTTACTTCCACAAAATTAAAGTTGCCTGAATAGACCATGGCCCAAACTTTAGATCTGCACATCTGGTCTCTTAATTTAAAATTATATTTGTTAGTGGTTTTTAAAAAATTATTATTATCTTGGCAGTTAAAATCTGGGACTTTGTAGACAACTGGATTTTGGTTTCAATCCCAGCTCGAAAGTGTCTTAGGTTACTCAAATTCTCTTAGCCACAATTTCCTTGTCTGTAAAAGAAACATAATATCATCAAATATTAAGTAATACTATTAATAAATTATATTTTACCCAATTTATTGACATTTATAAATTATAATAAATATCAAATATCACAAAACCTCCGTATAGGTTGCTGTGGGAATGACATGATAGAAAGTACATTCATGGTTAACATAACATCATCTCCATTCTCATAGTCACGACTACCATTAAAATGACTCCTTGGGAAAAACACAGAAGGAAAAATGTTCGTTTTCTCAGAAGAAAAACAGCCTAACCCCTAAGAAACAGATAAGGGGCGTTCATTTACATAATGAGCGAAGTGGCAAAGGCCAGGTTTGCTAGACTCCCTCTTCTATAGATATGTCATGGGGCGAGGAAGGCTGTGCTGAAAGGGAACAGAAGGCAAGTACACTGTGAAGCCAAGGCTGGGACAAAAAGCAGCACAGCCCAGCGGAGCAAGGTGGGAGTCTCCGGAAAAGGCCAGTAGAACTTGGACACGGCAAGGAAGAAGCCAGACCGAAACAGAAGAAAGGCCACTGGCTTGGGTTCTGTGTCTACAAGTCATCTCCCCCTCCTTAGAGAGGAGACTTCAAGTTGATATCAGAACTGACTACGTAACTTTTGTGATGCGCTATGGTCTTATTTTAAAGTTGTACAATATACCATCTGTGTAACATAGCTCTAATTTTAGAGTGTGGACTAGGTCACTCATAGTTAACCTTTTTATACTCACAAGAACATCCCAAGTTTTGTGTTTTTTTTTTTAATCTCAGTATGGTTATAGGCAGACATTTGGGCCCTGATGAACTGAGGGTCTCTTGTAGGCCTAGACTGGGCAAAACCCGGTAAACTACCTGGTTCGTGCTTTCAGACAATTCATGTGATAACATGAACTGCTTTCTTCAGCTCTGAAATAAGGTAAATTCTATTCATAGCAATCAAATTAAAGTAATTCCTTAAGACACTTAATATTTAAAGCAGCACTCTTTCTCGCTTCCTGGAAAGCCTCTGATGCAGGAAAATCTAGCAAGCAGAAGTCTTATCTATTTACCCAGCAATGAGCCATCCCTACAAGTTTTCCCAAAATAACAAAACCCAGAAATTACTTCTTCCCGGAGCTGCACGGAGTCATCTTTACCATCTTCGCTGAGTAGCCAACTGAAAGTGGAATTTCTGAAGAAACAAATCAACAGCGTCCAGGAATCAACATCACATGGCACTACTGAGGCCCACAGAGCCAGCTATCACTCCCCTGCCGAGATCAAGGGAAAGAAACACTTCATTCCAAGAACTGAGAGCTGTGCACATCCCAAGTCCTCTTACCCAAAGGCTTCCTGCAACTTTGCAGCAGACTCCACAGTGTACGCCCACCCCTGGCTAATTGTTCCCTTAACAGCAAAGAGTGAGGGATGGTGACAGCTAACAATAACATTAGCTGACTCTTGTGAATGTTTATTATGTGCCAAGCACTTTTATAAGTGCTTTATTCTGCACCAAAACATTTAATTTTCCCCCAACGCTATGAAGTAGATGCTATTAGGACATGCATTTTACAGGTAAGGTAACCGAGACATAAGAGAGTTAAAGAACCCATCCAAAGCCACACAGCTAATAAGAGAGAAACAAGCTTTGACTCTAGAGCGTACATTTCCAAACATCACTGTCCTGCCTCTTGGAAAACTGAGGTGTTCTGGTAGATGTCCATTTTCCTCAGTGCTCAGAACCTTCTCGGATTTCTAAGCCAGCCCAGCATGAATAAAAGGGGAAGGTAGAAAAAGGGACAAAAAGCTTTGGGGAGGCCATTGCCTTGCTAAGCTATGGTGTGGCCATGTGCTCTTTGAGCTATGACTGGGCCATATTTTCTTAACCTTTGGCCACCTCCCCTCCCTTGGGGAGGTGAATCCCCTCTTTCTCTCTCTCTCCAATTTATATTCTAAATAAACTATATTTTCTAATCTAAAAAAAAAAGCTTTGAGGAGAGAGAAATAAGAGTGACTTAACAAGCAATCCTTTAGTTTAATTTCTATACCTGCTAAATATAGTCCTTCTTCCCTTAAAACTTTTTTTTAAGAAGAGAACAGAACAAATTTTAATGACAGTCAGGCAGAGAAAGGCCAAGAGAGCAAATAAATTGTTATCTGTAGATCACTGCATGAATGTATTTGAAGCTATAAGAAATTCAGTGGATGCAATTCTGCACAGACTAACTCACTGTGAGTCTGCTGAGTATTTGGCCAGTGTGTTAACTCTTTGTGGCTTCTTGCCATCTTTTACTGAAAAGTTATTGAAACTTTCTGTGCCCCTGGTTACCAAGAGTCTACTTGGGGGATGAAATAAAGAATGAGGATTCAAGAGGAAGATGGGGCGAGGGTGCTCAAGGTGAAAGAATGAGAATTGAGGTACTTATTCATGTGGCAAATATGTAGGAAGCATTTCTTATACACCAAGAATAAGTGCTCGAGATACAAGAACGGAAATAGGCCCCTACCCTTAAAGAATCTACAGTCTAGGCTGGGCTCAGTGGCTCAGCCTGTAATCCCAGCACTTTGGGATGCTGAGGCAAGTGGATTGCCTGAGCCCTTGGGTTTGAGACCAGCCTGGACAACTTGGCAAGGCCTCGACTCTACAATAAATAATAAAAAAAAAATTAGCCAGGGGTGGACACCAGGGTGGCCCTGAGCGTGCCACTGCACTTCAGCCTGGGCAACAGAGTGAGACTCTAACTCAAAAAAAGAAAAAAAAAGAATCTACAGTCTAATCCAGGAGTCAGCAAACTTCTTTTCTGTAAAGGGTTAGATAGAATAACATGCAAATGATGAGTATAGCTGCATTCCAAGAAAACTTTATTTTAAAAAAATAGGTTATTGGTTGGACTTGGCCCAAGGGCCAGTTTGCAAACCCTTGTTCTAGTAGACATCTCAAGAAAGGATTACAGGAAAAACTATTTCTGTGTAGTTTCACGTTTTGATCTGTTGTCTTTATTCTTGCAGATTTTATGGCTGTTACTCCACTGACTTTTAGTATTAACTGTTACTGGGGAAAATCTGTTGATTTTCTTCCCCTAATAGGTAACATGCCAGGGGATTTTTTTTTTTATTTATCTTTGAGGTCCAGGAACCTTATTAGGATATGTCATAGTGATCCCAATAGGAAAGACTTTTTCTTTCCATGGGAGATTTTAGCTCATTTTTAAGTACTTAGATGATGGCTATATTTGTCATACTATTTCATATTAAGCTTTCTTTTTCTAGTTTTAAAACTTTCTTTAACATGTTATCTTTTGCCTTATGTTTGTTTCTTCTCATCTTTAGGTGCATACATATTTTGTTCTTGTGGTTACTTCTGTAACTATAATGTACACTCTGCCTGTTAATTCCTTTCTATAAGCAATGATGAATTTAACATATTTTCTATTCCTTTTCCCTCCTTCCTTCACCTCTGCTGTTGGATTTTACTCAATTCTTTTATTTAACAGATACCTTTGTCATGTTCACTTATAGGATAGTTTAATATTTACTCCTTAATATGTTGTTTCATGTGTTTTGCTAATGTCATATTTGATTTCTTCTTGTATTCTTACTATCTGCTATGGTGGAACATTTGTGTCTTTCCAAAATTCATATGTTGAGGCCTAAATCTCCAGTGTGATGGTATTTGTGATGGTATTTGGAGTGGGGCCTTCAGGAGGTAATTAGATCATCAGGGTGAAACCTTCATGAATGAGTTTAGTGTCCTTTAGGAAGACATAGGAGAGAGATAATGTCTCTTTCCCCTTCTGCCATGTGAGAATACGATGAGAAAACGGCCGTTTGTAAATCAGGAAGAGTGCCCTCATCAGACACTAGATTGGCCCATGCCTTGAGCTTGGACTTCCCAGCCTTTAGAACTGTGAGAAATCAATTTCTGCTGTTTAGTCATTCCATCTATGGCATTCTGTTATAGCAGCCCAAACTGAATAAGACGCACTGTCTATTCTCTAGGATATTTCATTTCTGTTTTGTGTTCTAGCTCCACAAAGGCGATAGAATAATTAAATTTATTTAATTTGTAATCAAAACATTGTGATTTCTATATTTTTGATGATGCCATTTCATTTTTTCTGAGAAAGTGTCTCTCTCTACTACTGTGTTCTGTTGTTTTCCATCACTCTTTCTGGTGTATTTCTTATATAGCCCTGGTGCTGTACATGTTTTGTTACTCACCACTGAAGTTGATGAGTGTTTTTTGTAACAATTATATGTAGAAAGTTTGTGTTGTATAGATTTCTTATTTCAGATATTCATGAATATTGTTTGGTTTATATGTATGAGTTTGTTTACCCCTTCCTTTTCCTCACCTAATGGAGATAGATGACTAGGGGTTTTTTGTTTGTTTTCTGTTTTCTCTTTGTTCATTTGTTTTAACAATGCAATGATTTTTTTCTCCTCCACTGCCACAGAAATACCCTGCTTCCTGCAAATGTGACTGATACATGCAATTCATTTAATCTCATCTCCTTTGTTTCTTGAAGGGAATACAGGTCTGGGGAGTTCCAGCAACCACTGGGATTTAGACTTTTTCACCTGACGGTGTGGATGTGCACTCACTTTCCACAAGTAATGTGTTTCTGGTCATCTCTAGACTCTCTGGCAGCGGTGGTTCTCTCTGCTTATTGTTCACCCCTTTGCTTGAACTCCTCTGCTCTTTACAGCTCTTCCACCAGTTTTGCTGTTTAGAATTTTTGCTGCTGTTGCGTTTTGCTGAAAATGGAGTTTGTATCTGTATGTTTTATTCTCCTTTTTCCTCTTGGAGAGTTTCTAGGAAGCAAAGATGGGAATGTTGGCTTTGCCATGTTCAAAGCAGAAATCTCAATGTGGACATCAATAACTCAGGAACGTGAACATGGGTGAAATTGTAAAGTGACTGCAAGTGACCTAGGCTGACCAGAGAAGGGACGTGGAAACAGAAACAAAATTTTTTTTAGGTTAATAGTTGCCAACTACCTGACTGCCTAAGGGTGAGCAACAGTCTCCTGGGAGTAAAACAAAATATAGGAGGGTATCCAGCCTATTGACAGAAAAGTGATCCTTACCAAATCTGTACATGTTCTGCAAGGAGAGACAGGAAAATGGGTGAGATTACAAGACCAAGGCTGGAAAAACAGGCCTTTTCTGTGGAGAAAGGATATCTTAACAGTAGGATGTGATCTCCATTTTCACAGGTACAATAGGAGAATGAGTTTGCAGAAAATACTGGGGTTAAGATAAGTGTTTTGTTGTCATCTATTTTATTACTTTGTTTGATGTCTTCTAAGTTAATATATTTGCGCACATACTCACACATACACCTAATTTTACCAAGATGCATAAAGGTGATTATTTTCTTCACAGCGCTGTCATTTTCCCACTTTGCTCAGTAATTTGCTTCTCTTTCTCTCCAAAGTGGCATTCCCCTTTCCCCAGGCCATCCATGCCAGCAACATTTGTTGTCTTTTGTAATGTTCTTCTTATTTATATAACTTACACACAGATGCACACCACTTTTTGCCTTTATTTATTTGATATAAATAAGATTATGCGAAGCATTCTTTTCTGCATCTAGCACATCTCACTCAACATTACCTTCTGCTAATTTCTCAAAAACATCTTAAATAACTCCAATTTGTCATCTTTAATGTCTCCATAAGATTTCATGGTATAAATACACACCATAATTTCTTCACTTATCCCACCAATGATGAATGTTCACATATTTTCCCTCTATTTTTTTGCCACCACAATGTTCAAAAAAATTTTTTTGTATTTGTTTTATTTATTTTTTTGTTTCCACAGGGCAGAGACCTATAATTGGTAATTGCTGAGTACAAGGAAATATATATTTTTTTATCTGTATAAACTGCCAAATTGCTTTCTGAAAAGGCAGGAACACCTCATATTACTACTAGCAATGTATGAAAATCCTTTACCTCCACATGCCCTCAATAAATATTTAAATCAGCTAGTTCTGATTTATACTATTTTTCTTATCAGTCTTGGGATAATTTCTTCCTTTTTCATAGAGTGGACCCTGGAAGAAGACCTGGGCAGAGAGAGGCTCAAAAGGAAAAGCCATGGTGTCAGATGCTCACCCATGTGGATCTTGGGGAGCGTTTATGCAGCCCATACTTGTCCAGATATTTACTACACATGCAGGAACTGTACAGGGCACTGGCTAAATTTTAAAATGTGTGAGGCTGGGCACAGTGGCTCACGCTTACAACCCCAGCACTTCCAGAGGCCTTGGTGAGAGGATTGCCTAAGCCCATGGGTTCGAGACCAGCCTGGGCAACTTGGCAAGACCTCATCTCTACAATAAATAAAAAAATTAGCCGGGCATGGTGGTGCATGCTTGTAGTTCCAGCTATTTGGAAGGCTGAGACAGAAGAATCACCTGAGACTAGCAGGTCAAGGCTACAGTGGCCATGAACATGCCACTGCACTCCAGCCTGGGCAACAGTGTGAGACTCCAACTCAAAAAATAAATAAAATATACAAATATGGGCCCTTTAGAAGCTTAGATTCCACATGGGAGTAACTTATATAATAAATTATAACATGGTGTTTATTTAGGAATGCCCGGAATCTGCTTCCTGTCCATGTGTGACTTCCTGAAACCTCAATTTCCTCATCTGTAAAATAGATTGTGATAATCCTACCTATGCTTCAAGATTGCTCTACAAATTATATGAAGGTGATGCTTGTAAACCACTTAGCACAGTGTCTGGCATAAAGCAAACAAAATAAATTGCAGGTGGTAAGTGAGTATTGAAAAGGTTTATAGGCCAGGCTCAGTGGCTCAGCTTGTAATCCCAGCCCTTTGGGAGGCCGAGGCAAGTGGATTGCCTGAGCCCGCGAGTTCAAGACCCATCCGGGGAACTCGGAGAGACCTTGTCTCTACAATAAATCAAAAATTAGCCAGGCATGGTAGCGTGTGCCCGTAGTTCCGGCTGCTTGGAAGGCTGAGGTGGAAGGATCGCCAGAGCCCAGGAGGTCGAGGCTGTGGTGGCCAGGAGCATGCCACTGCACTCCAGTCTGGGCGACAGAGTAAGACTCCAACTCAAAAAAAAAAAAAAGGTTTATATATGAGTGTAGTGGGTAATAAGATTAGACAGGTAGGTTGTGGCCAGAATGAGAAAGACCTTGAAGGTCAGGTTGAGAAATTTCATCTCTAAACTATGTAGTCTCCAAAAAAGGTGTGCTAGGAAGATTTCCAGGTCAGTTATTACTCAATGGATACATTAAGAAGTGGAAGAAGCCAACAGTCAAAAGACTGGACAGGAGTTCTATCTGTTAGATGCTTCTCCTGTACACAGGGTGATGTTTGAACTATTTTGAAATATAGCACAGCATTGTCACTGTCCAATTAAACAGGTGACTGGATCATCAGGATGGTTGGTGGCTATAAACAACCTATACTGCCAGCCCAGCATGTATAAGCCAAGCAGCAGCCTTCTTCATAAATGAGAGAGCACCTTCCTGAAAAGAGCTTAAATAATAAGGATTTGTATTCTACAAAAACATACCTGCACCACACATGTTTATTGCAGCACTATTCACAATAGCAAAAACATGGAACCAACCGTGCTGCTCATCAAAACTGGACTGGATTAAAAAATGTGGTACATATGCACAACCGAATATTGCACAGTCATAAAGAAGGACAAATATATGGACTTCAAAGCAACTTTGGGTGGCTTTGGAATCTATACTCAGTGATCTGTCACAGAAACAAAGAACAGAGTACCACATGTTCTCACTCATTAGTGGACCCTGAACATTTGCCATAATACTATAAGAAAGGGATTGGCAGTAGCAGGATATTATCAAGGTGGGGGGCAAAATGCAACATCAATAAGGGTACCTGATCTCAAACCAGCAAAGTGGGGACCAAAGGAGGCCCAAACTTTACCTGTACAATATCCACTTATATACTTAATCCTGAATTATACCCCACATCTTTAAAATAAAATATAAAATAATAGGGATTTGTTTCCTCTGGAGAAAGATGGCTCCAGAGTTGGTTAATTGTGCAACTTAGAGTAAATTGCCAGGGCTCACCTTCATCCCTCAGAACTCACCCTTCCAATCCAAAGGCTTCTGCTGGCCAGCACCAGCAACTCTCTGCCTATTGCCTCTCTCTAGCCACAAGAGTGTTCTCAGTGCTCAGTCAATGCCTCGTGGGAGTTGGAGGATAAATATTCCAGTTTCCTCACCCCTTGGGTGGGACAACTCTGTACCCAACAAGACTGGGGTCAAGTTGCTCACAGCAAGAACACACTGCTGACTTCTTCCTTTCCCGTTACTTTCTCACTATCCTATTGTTGTTTCCCAAGATAACGCCTCAAATAAACGTCTTGACCTTAAATATTTTTCCCAGGGTTGGCTTCTTAGAGAGGCAAATCTAACCCCAAGTGTGTAGACACTCAGCTTGAGGTTTGTCCTACAAGATGGAGACTCCAGATCTTCTCATTTTTTCAGGGAAGACATTATTTCCCAGAGTGCCTTCCACATCTTCTCCTTTCATATCATTGGCCACAACAGGGCCACACGTCCATGCCTAACCATAAACTCATCACAAAGAGAAATGAGCTTACCACAATGTGGACCAGTCATGGCTTGGACCAGTCATGGCTCCTACCCTGGGGCACATTAGCAGGAGATACTTAAACAAAATTGGAGCTGTGTTACCCAGAAAGAAGGAAGAATGGTTGTTAGGCAGGGTTGCACAGTCTTGTACAAACTTCTCTATCAATTTGAGCATGAGGCAGTGAGTACATCTACCACGGGGTTGGCAATGAAAATCTTCATGGAAATTCTGGACTGGATTCATCATTCACAGAATATTGAACTGCTCATCTTCCTTCAGAAAAAATGAAAAAAAGTTTCAGCATTCACCTTTGTGATTAACCTACCGATGAATCCATCTGCATGTTTCTGACATAAAATGGGCTTAATACATCTTAATTGACCACAATAGAAATAACATTTTTCATAATGATTAGGTATTCACATTGCCCTTTCTCTTCATTTATCTGAGTGCTCAGACAGATGTCAGGAAGAGTGAGGAGCAGATTTGCCACACAACAGCTTGTGATTACACTACCAAATCATCTCTCTACACATTCACGTGAAGACATGGAACATAGGCCTAGACGGCTGCCTAAAAGTCATTTGTGAATATCCAGACAGTCTGCATGGCTAAGACAAGTAATGATTGATATCTCAGGCCACAAAGGGTCTGTGGAGACAGAATCTAGAGTATATTCTTATTTTGTTTGAATGCCTAATGAAAAGACCAAGGTTTCCTTGTCAGCTCTCTCTTGACAGCCAGGAACTGCTTCAGAAAGGCCTTTTGACTCAGTCTGGGACCTTAACTGCCATTTTGCTTACTTAACTTTTCCTGAGTCTCAGGTGACTACACAGTGCATTGAGATTATCTCCCGAAAGTGAGACCCCCTCCAACAAGGTTACAAAAGAAAGAATTTTCCCTGGGCAAGGCCTGTCAAACATTTCACTGCAACTGGAGGAAAGAAGAGTGAGTGTTTGGGACATGAGCTGTCACCACACGGAGTCACGTCAGCCTGTTCTTGGGCCCAGCTGCTAATGCTGCCAGTGGCATGTGAGAGGCATGAGGTGACGGATTTGCCTTCAGCCGGGGCCCTTTTATCTCTGTTGGCATGGAAATAAATTGGTTTCACTTTTTATTTCCTTCTTTGCGCATTCTTTAAATTCTAACCAGCTAATGGAGCCAATTCTTTTTGCCACTCCAATCCAAGTTCGTTAACACTCACTCTACATTTCATCATAACCTTGTGCACCCTTTTAAGCTACGTAGTCATTCACATTTAGTTTGTCCTGTAGGATGAAATACCCAAAGGTGTCTGATAATTTCTGGTTGAGAGGGAGATTCAGTGAGAGATGTCAACCAGTTCAGAACCCTTCAGAGGTTGTCTGCTTGTCAATCTCAGCCTTGCTGCATCTTTAGGCCGATAACCAGAAAGGCCAGGCCACTAATAGGAAGCCACCACTTGGATGTCACTACCAGTCGGAGCTATAGAAGTTGAGTGGGAAAGTGGACTTGGTGATCCCCATTCTATTTTTTTTTCTTTCGAAGATGTGGGGTACATTTCAGAGTTAGGTACATAAGTGGTCATCGTACAGGTAAAGTATAGTACTGTTATTGATGTTATGTGCCCTTTCCCTCCCCTGGTGGTGTCCCACTACTGGCAATCTCCTTTCTTATAGTATTATGATAAATGTTCATGGTCTGCTTATGAGTGAGTACATGTGGTACTCAGATCTTTTTTGTGTGTGAGAAAACACTGAGTATTATAGACTCAACTTCCATCCAAGTTGCTGCGAAGTTCATAATTTTTTTTTCTTTATGGCTGCATAATATTCTATTGTGTAAATGTGCCACATTTTCTTTATCCAGTCCACTTTCGATGGGAAGCATGGTTGGTTCCACGTTTTTGGCTATTGTGAATAATGCCACAATAAACATGCCTGGGCAGGTATCGTTTTTTGTAGAGTGTTTTGAGTTCCTCTGGGCATATTCCCAGAAGGGGGGCTGCTGGGTCATATGGAGGTTGATTTTTAGATTTTTTCAAAATCCTCACACTGTTTTCCACAGAGGTTGTACTAGTTTACACTCCCACCAACAGTGTAGAAGTGTTCCCTTTTCCCCGCATCCTCTCCAGCATCTGTTGGTTTTTGAGTTATTGGTGATGACTATCCTGACTGAAGTTAGGTAGCCCCATTCTTAGAAACAAAAGTTGAAGTCCCTTTACAGAGGAAAAAAAAGATCAGCTGAAGCTTCCAGCTCAAGAGTTCAGGCATTGTATAGGAAAAGACTTGACAGATTTCAAAGCTTTCTCTTAATGTCGCACTTTTCCTACATTTGTCATTTTATCTCCTGTGTTTTTTTAATGATACTAACAAAAAGTTCATTATGGAAGGCACCCATGGCCCTGGATGAAGGAAACTGAGAAAGGCAGAACAAAAGGACTGAGTCTTGTCTGCGGTTGGTTTCAAGGCAGCAGAACTAAGGAATAGTGTGCATGGTAGCAGCTATAAAGAGAGAGGACGCAAAATCAAGACTCTGGCATGTTTGGGGGAAGAGACGTCAAATAGAGAAAGATGTTTTTGGACTCAGAAAGGTCTATAGAAGTCTAATCAAAACCAGAACTCCAGGAAGCACTGCATCCATTTTTAAGTCTAGACCTGAGCAGTCTAACATGACACCACACTCACCACATGTGGTTTTTGAGCACTTGCAATGCAGTTAGCTAGAATTAAGCCACATACCAGATTTTGAAGACTTCATACAAAAGAAAAGATATTAGATGCTCATTATTTTTATATTACATATTGAAATAACAATAGTTTTACTATACTGAGTTAAATAAGATATTAAAATTAATTTTGGTTGGGCACGGTGGTTCACACCTATAATCCCAGCACTTTGGGAGGCCGAGGTGAGAGAATTGCCTGAGTGTACAGGTTTGAGACCAGCCTGAGTAGCTTGGCAAGACCCTCATCTCTACCATAAATCAAGAAAAATGAGCTGAACATGGTGGTGCACACCTATAGTTCCAGCTACTAGGAAGGCTGAAGTGGAAGAATTGCCCGGGCCCAGCAGGTCAAGGCAGTGGTGGCCATGAGCATGCCACAGCACTCAAGCCTGGGCTACAGAGTGAGACTCCAACTCAAAAAAAAATTAATTTCACCTATTTTACCAATTTCAATGTGACTCACATGACACATCCATGGATACCATAGGTCCACACAAAGAAATGTAAAATTTCAAGATTCTTGGTAGATAGTTTCGTCATATTGAAACTTTGTCCTCCTCCTCTGGACCCCTGAGCATCATACTTCCCTGAGAAGCACTGAAATCAGCCTCAAGCAGGCCGGTGGGAGAATTTTGGTCCTGGTACCGATGATCAGCCTGGAGAACAAACATAGCTCTCAAAGAATGCACTAACTTCCTCTTGCCTTCAAAAAAGAACCAATTTTATGACCAGATGCAGTGGCTCACACTTATAACCCCAGCACTACGGGAAACTGAGGCAGGAACATCAATTAAACTTGGGAGATAGAGACCTGGACAACATAGTGAGACTCTGTTTCTTATTTATTTATTTATTTAAAAAACACAATAATAATAATAAGTAATAATAATAATAAAAAGAACCAACTTTAGGGCCTGCAGAAAACACAGGAAAAAAAGAAGCTAGAAAGGGTGTCGATTTCCTTCTTTGTCCCAGTTCTGTTTGCTCTGTTTGAGCTTCACTTCGTCACAGAAGTTTGCATCCTCTCCCTGCCAACCCTGACACAGACCAGGCAGTCTATGTACATAAGCACGCCCAGGATGGTACCCAGTGCCCTCTCTTCTGCCTTGAGGCAACAAGCTCAGAATCATTCATTACTCACTGTCAGGAGGCAATCTGGATAGCTCAGAAACAAACTTCGTTCTATTTGCTCAAGTACCGAGGCTTTCCTTTATCTATTAACTTATTACTGGAATTTGCAGAACATTTTATGACTTCTGGTTGAGTGGTAGGTTTTGGTTTAAAAAGCTTTTTTTCCCCCCTTATTTTTCTTTTATAAGAAAATCCATTTATCTGGTTAACAAAAATGAATGACTCATACAACGTACAGGGACACTGTCAGATACCTGGTTCTCAATGAATTCCCAGACAAATTGAGTGAGACAAATTTGTTTTAAAAAGAAAAGATTTACTGATACAGAGTCCAGAGGTATGTAAAGAAAGGAACGAACAGTTTTTTTTTTTTTCTCCAAAGAGATCAAGAAAGACTCTAAGGGCCTTTGAGTTCAGATACCTCAGCCCCTCCACACACATACTCCCCCCCAAGTCTGAACTCCAAAATGTCTCTACATGGGTGGTTCAGAGATATCACAAACAAAACTTGTGCAAAATGTATCTCATTTTGTCCCCAAAAAGTACCCTTTTCTATCACCCCAAAGTGCCCTCCATTCTATATCTCAGAAATGGCACTACTACCCACTCAGTTACAAACTACAGACAGAGGGGTTGCCCTCATTCCCTTTTTTTCCTCCACATCACCTCAGCCAACCCATTTGTGAATTCTTTCTCTTTTCTTCTTCTTCTTTTTTTTTTTTGAATCAGGGTCTCACTTTGTTGCCCAGGCTAGAGTACAGTGGCATGATTACAGCTCATCGAAACCTTAACCTCCTGGCTCAGGTGACCCTTCCTTCTCAGGCTTCTGAATAGCTGGGACTACAGGTGCGCAACACCATGCCAGGCTAATTTATTATTATTATTATTAATTATTATTGTAGAGATGAAGGCTCCCTGTGTTGCCCAGGCTGGTCTCAAACTCCTGGTCTCAAGCAATCTTCTTGCCTTGGTCTTCCAAAGTGCTGGGAGCCACCACACCTTCAGCTGTGAATTCCGTCAATTCTGAGCCGTCATCATCTCTTACTTGGGCTACTGCAGCTGATGGACTCCTTTCAAAAGCTGATGGACTTTTACAAACATAAATCAGCTCATGTCACTTCCCTGCTTGTACCTTTCAATGGGTCCTCACTGAGCATGAAATAAAATTCCAAACACTTCTCTTGAAATCTGCAAAGACTTCCTACACAGGACACAGAAAGCACTAGCCGGCAAGGAGAAAATGATACATTGAATTACTTTGAAATTAATGACTTCAATTCATCAAAGAGAAGTGAAAAGGCAACCCTACAGGGTGAGAGAAGGTATTTGCAAAACATATCTGATAAAGGACCCATATCTAGGATATAAAAGAATTCAGACAAGTCAGTAAGTTAACCAAGGCTGACCCAATAAGAAGCAAGTCAAATACTTGAACTAATGCTTGACAAAAGTGAGTTTCCAAATGGCCAACAATACATATAAAAGGAGCTCAACTTCTTTAGTCACCAGGGACTAATTAAACCCACACGGCAATACCACTACACCCATCAGGATGGCTAAGACGAAAAAGGCAGATGGACTCAAACCACGTGTTAGAGGGCTAAGGAGCAATCGGAATGCTCACACACTGCTGGAAAGATTGTAAGTTGGAGCAAACTGGCTGGAAAAAGATTTGGCAATATCTTTTAAAACTGAACATATTCATATTCTATGCCCCAGTAATCTCACCCTTAGCTAAATACAAGAAGGAACCCCTCTATAAAAAATGGAATGTATTTATGAAAATTGTGTGTTTATTCTTACATGTTTAAACTTCAGTCACCTTCAAAGTACTCTACAAATACCGAGATGCTTTTTCAGTGCTCAAAACAGTTTTTTGAGCTCGTCAATTTTGATGCCTTTGAGTGCTTCTGCTGCTTTTTTGTTTCATCTCTTCCACATCGGCAAAATGTTTCCCTTTGAGAACTTTTTTTCATCTAGGGAAACCAGAAAAAGTCACTCTGGGAAAGATCAAGTGAACAGGGAGGGTGGGGCACAGACCCATGTTTCTTTTGGTAAAAAAAAACAAAAACAAACCAAAAAACTGCTGAACCCTCACTGCGATGTGGGCAGGCATACTCGTAAATCATTCATCATGAAATGGGCAAATGCGTTGAAAAAAAATCTCTCCCCAAAATTCACTGAAGCCAAACGCAGCCTCTCACAACAATCAAGGCTAGCTGATGCCGATGGGTTCCTAGAACTCTTACCTAGCAGAGGAAGCCTGTACTACAAGGGGCCCACCTTCCGAAAGATCATTCTGGTTTTGGGGGGGCTCCCTCCTTGTAAACTCCCCTTCCCCGAAATACATATACACATAAACCAAAAGACAGGTACAAGACTGTTCGTAGCAGGACTATTCATAAATATGCCCAAATTGGAAGTTAACCAAATGGCCATCAATGTAGATGAATACATTTTGGTATAGTTACGCAATGGAATATTCAGTAGCAACTAAAATGAATTCAACCACAGAAAAAAAGAAGGTTGCATTTCAAGGTTGTATTTGAAAAAAGACAACAAAAGAGTGCCCACTATATGATTTGCTTCTCTTGGGTTCATAAACAGACAAAACTAATGAATGCTGTTAGAAGGAAGTGCCCTGGGTCATCGTGACTGAAGCGGAGACAGGAGGGTGTTTCTGCTGACTGTGTTCTGTTTCCTGATTTGGTGTTGGTTGCATAGGTATGTTGAATATGAAAACACATACAAAGTATGCTCATGGTTTATAGATTTTTCTGTATGCATCTTAAACTTCAATAAAATCTAAGAAAATGAAAGGAAGAATCCAAACTCCCAACTACAGCCTAACAGGCCTTGACTTCTTCCAACCTCCCTGAGTCTGTCTCTCTGGCTTTCCCTGCGTCAGCCTGGTACGTTTCTTTTACCTTCTCAAATACACAAGCTCACTGTCACCTCACTGTCCTGGCTTATTTTGTTCCTTCATTCTGAACACCCTCCCTTCCACTCTTCACCTCGCTAGGTCTAAGTCTCCTTTGCCTGAACTTAGTTGTCTCCTCTTCTTGACCACGACACTCAGTAGGTTTCTAGCACTTTCTACCTCAAGCCCATGTTTTCTTCTTTCAAAGCACCTATCACAACTTGCATTATTTTATTTATCTGTGGAATTTAGGAAGCTGTTCTTTCTGGTGAGAATGTGTGTTTCATGAAGAGGTAAGCTATGGTCTGCTTTGTTCACCATGGTACCTCAGAACTAGATTGAACAATTCATTCCCGTTTGCCCAGGACTGTCCTGATTTTGTTTTGTTTTGTTTTGGGGATTGAAGTCTCACTCTGTCACCCAGGCTGGAGAGCAGTGGCATGCTCACGACCACCACAGCCACGACCTGCTGGGCTCAGGTGATCCTTCCGCCTCAGCCTTCCAAGTAATGGGAACTACAGGCATGCGCCATCGTGCCTGGTTAATTTTTCTTGATTTATTGTAGAGATGAGGTCTCGCCAAGTCACCCAGGTTGGTCCCAAAACCATGGGCTCAGGCAATCCTCTCACCTCAGCCTGTTCTGATTTTCAAACTTAAAGACCCGCATTCATGGGACAACCTTCATTCCTGAGCAAATGGGATGGCTGATTACTGAAGAAATCCTGATACCACTACATAAATGTTAAACAAGTGGATGAATTAAAAAGTAAATATATTGTTCTAGTGAAGAACAAAAGAGGGCAGAAATATAACACTTATTTTCCAAAACTGACATAGAAAGAAAGGGAGCAGGGGTCAGGACAGAAGACCTCTGTCCCCAAAAAGCCTTTGTAGTGAGTTTACTGTGCTTGATTATACACTGGTGCAATTTGTAATATATCTCAGGGTTTCAAAGTTGCTGTTGTGGTCGCTTGGTAACTCTTTCCTAAAGCTTCTTTCACTTCATGTATAGAAACCTGCTGACAAACTAATAGGCCTGCCTGCAACACGCTGGTCACAACAGTTTATTTAAATGATTGTGCACATTGGTGTCCTCACTAAATGGAAGGTCTTCAAAAACCTCATCATTATTCTGTCAGGTAGAGCAGCTTTGCAACCTCCACAAGCACTGGGGACAATTTCCATCTCCCTTTAGTGCGTCCCTTTTGGAGGGCAGTTTCCTCAGCAGGCGAGAATAACAGTTTCTGAAACTGAAATGATGACTTAAGCGTTTAGCTTTCACCCAGTATCTCCGTCTTAAACTGCCAAAAGCCCTATCATGACCTCCCATGAGAGTAACTGACTCTTGACACATCATTCTTTAGTACTTGTGCTTAGAAGGAGTTAGCAAGCCAAGTTCAACAGAAATAAAAGAACAGCAATATCTTCATGACTGGGAGATGCAAGTCAGTTAGATGGGAAATCCCAGGACAGATAAAACTTTGGTTACCTCTCATTTCCATGTCTCCACACACTCTTTAAAATTTTCTGAGGTCCATAATTTCAACCTGGCTTTATTGCAGAAAGCATTTACAAATAAGCACATTGCATTATTTTTGTGTCCCATCATACGCTTTTGGCCTTGTGATTTTGCAGTTCTTTCAGTGAAAAGTTGAGTCCGTTACCCCATGCACTGAGGTTGGACTTGACGTGGGACTTATTTTAGCTAGTGGGACATTGATGGTGCCAAACAGTTCTAAGCCTAGATCTTAAGGAGCATCACATATTTCCATTCTTGCTCTTGCTAACTAGTCATCACCATGAGAAGAAGATGGGACAGTAGCTCACTGGCCTAAGGAGGAAGAGAAATATATGGAGACTATCTGGACCTGTCCCACAGTTTCAAACCATGAACCCATGCGTACAGCCCAGGTCAGCAAACTCTCAACCAATACACAGATTCATGAGTGAGAATATAATACTTGCTTTCAGGATCTCAGAATTTGAAGACAAAGCCTTCAAATTAACACAATCGGACAACAATAAAGAAAAAATAATCAAGATAATGGAGCAAAGTCTTCAAGAAATGTAGAATCTTATAAAATATCCAAGTCTAACAGAGGTGTTCCTGAAGAAAAAGAGAAAACTTATTTGAGGGAATAATTGAGGAAAAACTTCCCTGGCTTTGCCAGAGATTTAGGCATTCAGTTATAAGAAGCCCAAATAATGCCTGGAATATTCATTGCAAGAAAGTCATCCCAAGGCATACAGCCATCAGGTTATTCACAGTTAACATGAAGGAAAGAATTATAGGCAGTGAGATAAAAGCATCAAACAATTTACAAAGGTAAACCTATCAGACTAACAGCAGACTTTTCAGTAGAAACTCTACAAGCCAGAAGGGATTGGGGCTCTATCTTCAATCTCTTCACACAGAATAAGAGTCAGCCAAGGATTCTGTATCCTGCAAAACTCAGTGTCATAAATGAAGGAGAAATACAAGTCTTTCCTATCAAATGCTGAGGGAATTTGTCACCACTAGACCAGTTCTACAAAATATACTCCAAAAAGTTCTAAATATTGAAACAAAAGGTCGAAATACATCAGTAGGAAAACACTGGAAATAATAGATCTCACAAGACTTATAGAACACCAACACAATAAAGAAAAAAAAGCAACCAGGTAGCAACAAACGTAATGAATAAAATAGTACCTTACATATCATTATTAACACTGAGTATAAATGGTTTCAAACCCCACTTAAAAGACATAGATTGGCAGAATAGATTTTAAAAGCACACGATCCAAATATCTTTTGCCTTAAAAAGACCCACTTAGCACACAAAGACTCCCACAGACCCAAGATAAGGGATGTAAAAAAAATTAAAATTTTCTCACAAATGGAAACCGAAAATAAGCTGGAGCAGTCATTCTTGTATCAAATAAAACAGACTTCAAATTAGCAGTTAAAAAAAAGACAAAGAAGGTTATTATATAACTGTAAAGAAATCAATCCAACAAAAAGATGTAACAATTTTAAATATATATGCACCAAACTCCAAAGCTCCCAACTTTATAAAACAAATTCTATTAGACCTAAGAGAAGAGATAGACAGCAATACAATAATAGTGGGAGACTTCAAGACTCTACTGACAGAAATAGATAGATCAGTAAGGCAAAAAAAAAAAAAAAATCAACAAAGAAATGGTTAAACTGGACCCTAAAGCAAATGTACATAACAGTCGTGTACAGAACATTTTACCCCAAAGCTACAGAATACACATTTTTCTCATCAGCACATGGAAATTCTCCAAAATCGACTATATGGTAGTCCAAAAATCAAGTCTCAATAAATTCAATAAAATTGAAGTGATATCAAGCACCTTCTCAGACCACAGTGGAATAAAACTAGAAATTAACTCCAAGAAGAACTCTCAAAACCAAGCAAATACATGGAAATTAAACAATCTGCTCCTGACTGATCTTGGGTTAACAACAAAATCAAGATGGAAATTTTGAAATTTCTCAAAATGAATGACAACAATGACACAAGTAACCAAAATTTCTGGGGCACCACCAAAATTGTACTCAGAAGAAAATTGACAACTTAAAGTCATACCTAAAGGAACAAGAGTAACACGAACAAACCAAACCCAAAGTTAGCAGAAGAAAAAAAATCATGAAGATCGGAACAAAAATTGAAACAAAAAATATATATAAAGAATAAATGAAACAAAAAGTTGGTTCTTTAAAAGCAAATAAAAAATTTGATAAATCACTAGCTAGATTATGTAAGAAGTGAAGAAAGAAAATTCAAATTAGCTCAGTCGGAAATGAAAATGGAGACATTACAACTGATACCATAGAAATACAAAAGATCACATAAGATTATTTTAAACCCCTCTACGCAAACAAATTAGACCATCCAGAGGAAATGGATAAGTCCTTAGAAACATACAATCTCTCAATCTTGAATCAGAAACCCTGAGCAACTAATAACAAGTAGTGAGACTGAAACAATAATTAAAATTCCCCAACCAAAAAAGTCCAATACTCGATGCACTCACAGCCAAATTCTACCAGACTTTCAAAGAAGAATTGGTGCCAATTTTACTGAATATATTCCATAATCTTGAAAAGGAGGGAATTCTCCCTAACTCATCCTATGAAGCCAGTATCTCCCTAATGCCAAAGCCAGGAAAGACACAACAGAAAAGAAAATTACAGATTGATATCTCTGATGAAGATAGATGCAAAAATTCTCAACAAAAACTAGCAAACTGAATTCAACAGCACATAAAAAATAATCCACTGTGATTGAGTAAGTTGTATCCCAGGGTTGCAAGGATGATTCAACATTTGTAAGACAATAAACATAATCCATCACATACACAGAGTTAAAAGACAAAAATCATATGGCCATCTCAATAGACGAAGAAAAAGCATTTCATAAAATCCATTCCTGCATGATTAAAAAAACCCTGAGCAAAATAGGCATAGAAGGAACATCCCTCAAAATAAGAAAAGCCATATATGACAAACCAACAGCCAAAGTCATCCTGAAAAGTTGAACACATTTCCCCTCAGAAATGGAACAAAGCAAGGATGCCCACTTTCACCACTCCTATTTAATACAGTACTGGAAGTCTTAGCCAGAGCAATCAGGCAAGAGAAAGAAATAAAGAATATCCAAATTGGAAAAGAAGAAATAAAACTATCTCTGTATGCCAATGATATGATCTTATATGTAGAGAATTCTAAAGACCCCTCCAAAAGACTCCTGGACTTGATAAGTGAATTCAGTAAAACCACAGGACATATAATCAACACTCACAAATCAGTAGTGCTACTATACATCAATAGCAACCAAGCTAAGAATCAAATCAGGCCGGGCTCGGTGGCTCGGCCTGTAATCCCAGCACTTTGGGAGACTGAAGCAAGTGGATTGCCTGAGCCCGTGGGTTCAAGACCAGCCCAGGCAACTTGGTGAGACTGCATCTCTACAATAAAAAAAAAGAATCAAATCAAGAACTCAATTCATTTACAGTAGCAGCCAAAAGCTAAAATACCTAGGAATATATTTAGCCAAGGAGGTTAAAGAGCTCCACAAAAAGAGCTTTAAACATTGATGAAAGAAATTGCAGAGAACACACACAAAAAAGGGAAAGTATCCTATGCTCATGGATTGGAAGAATCAATATTGTTTAAATGACCATAGTATCTAAAGTAATCCACAGATCCAACTCAAACCCTATCAAACTGCCAATGTCATTTTTCACAGAATTAGAAAATCCTAAAACGTATATGAAACTAAAAAGAAGTGCCAGAATAGCCAACGTATTCCTAAGCAAAAAGAACAAAGCCAGAGGCATCACATTACCCAAATTGAAATTATACAAGGCTGTAGTAACCAAAACAGCATGGTACTAGTACAAGAGCAGACACATGGACCAATGGAACAGAATAGAGAATCCATAAATAAATCCAAATACCTACAATCAACTGGTCTTTGATAACGCAGACAAAAACATACACTGGGGAAAGGTCACCTTCTTCAACAGATGGTGCTGTGAAAATTGGATAGCTACTTGAAGAAAAGTGAAATTTGATCCCTATCTCTCACCACATACAAAAATTAACTCAAGATAGTAAAGACTTACATGCCAGACCTGAAATCATAAAAATCCTAGAAGAAATCCTAGAAAAAACTCCTCTAGCTATTGGCCTACTCAAAGAATTTATGACTAAAACTCCAAAAGCAAATGTAACAAAAACAAAAATAAATAAGTGGAACTTAAAAGGCTTTTTTTAAAAACTAAAATGCTTCTGCACAGCAAAAGAAATAATCAAAAGAGTAAATAGACAACCTACAGAATGAGAAGATACATTCACAAACTATACATCTGTCAAGGGACTAATATCCAAAATCTACAAAAAACTCAAGCAAATCAGCAAGAAACAAGCAAACAAACCTATTTAAAAATGGGCAAATAGACATGAACAGATATCTCTCAAGATAAAATGTACAAATGGCCGACAAAAATATGAAAAAATGTTCAACGTCACTCATCATCAGGGAAACGAAAATTGAAATCACAATGAGATACCACCTTACACCAGTCAGAATGGCCATTACTAAAAAAAAAATCAAAAAGACGATATTGGCATGGATGCAGTGAAAAAGAAGCACACCATTAGTGGCAGTGCAAATTAGTACAACCTCTGTGCTGTTTCTTGCAGCACAATTCACAATAGCAAAGATGTAGAATCAACCTAAATGCCCATCAACTGATCAGTGGATAATGAAAACTACACACACACATACACACACACACACACACACACACACACACACACCATAGAATACTATTCTGCTGTTAAAAAAAAAAAAAAAAGAATGAGCCAGGCATGGTGGCTCACGCCTGTAATCCCAGCACTTTGGGAGGCAGAAGCAAAAGGCCTGCCTGAGTCCAGGGGCTCAAGACCGACCTGGGCAACTTGGCAAGACCTCTTCTCTACAATAAATCAATTAGCAGGGCATGGTGGCGCACTTGTGGTTCTAGCTACTTGAAAGGCTGAGGCAGAAGGATCACCTGAGCCCAGCAGGTTGAGGCTGCAGTGACCATGAGCGTGCCACCGCACTCCAGCCTTCATGACAGGATGAGATTCCAACTCAAAAAAAAAAGTGAAATACTGTCTTTTTGCAGCAACTTGGATAGAATCGGAAAACATTATCCTAAATGAACTAACACAGGAACAGAAAACCAAACACTGCATGTTCTCACTTATAAGTGGGAACTAAACTAAGAATCTGCAAAGGCATAAAAAATGGTATAATGGACATTGGAAACTCAGAAGAGGGAGAGTGGGAAGTGTTGGAGGGATGAAAAATCGCCTGTCAGGTATGATATGCACAGGTGGGAGTGATGGATGCACTTATAGCCCAGACTTCTTCGCTGCTGTACAATGCATCCATGTAACCAAAAACTATTTGTCCTCCCCAAAACTATTGAAATAAATAAATAAAACTTGCTTTTCAAAACGAATCTACCTATGATCTGGCACTCTCCAGAAGTTTCTAATAAGTCAACCAAGTCAGATAACAACTTTACCATCGCCTTCCACCAGATCAGTAGCAATTCTATGGCAAACAAAATCATCTCAGACTAGTAAGCATGTATTGAGCGCCCACTGAATGGCATTTGGGGTAATTTTTACATAGATCAGTAGAAAGTGGTTGTCTCCTGACACTACAGATCCATTTTTCTTCAGTTTGGAAGCAAAAGGAGAAGAAATCGTTTATAGGACCAATGTGTACAATTTTAAGCAACAAAAACCTATGGCTTCTGTTGGGCATGATTCCATTCTTTTTTAAATATGTATATATATATTGACATATATTTTACTGACCATAAATTTCACCTGTTTTAAGAGTACAATTTAATGATTTTGAGTAAATTTACAGAGTTATGCAGCCACCACCTGAGAGATAATTTCCATCACCCCAGTAAAGATCTCTTCTACCCATTTGCAGTCAATTCTTGCTTCCATATCCAGCCATAGGCAATCATCCATCTATTTTCTGTCTCTGTAAATTGTCTTTTTTCCACATCTCATATAAATAGAATTCTACAGTATGTGGCTTTTGGCGTCTGGCTTTTTCCATTTAGTATGTCTCTGAAGTTCATCCATGTTGTAACATGTATCAATTCATTTTGTTTTTTAAGGAATTATTTATCCTTACCGCTCCACTCCTGCTCAATAAAAATAGAAGTAATGCTAAAAAAAATTATTCAGAATGTACAGCTTTAGTTTCTCAAGCAATCTGGCTTAGGGAGGCTGGTACCTCCAGGAAATGGAGATGATACTGTCTGAAGTAAGAACAGGATTAGTTTTCTAGCTCTCATATCCCGTATCATACTAGCCAGCAAAGAACCCACATCTTTAGCTATCACAGAAAGAATCACAAGTCACTATTACTCCTTGAAAAAAGTGTCTGTTACATATTTCTCTGACCATGGATAAGTGTTTCTTCGATTACGTTGATCTTGATTTGTTTTCTTTCTCTCTTTCTCTCTCTCCCCTCTTCTCTCTCTCTCCCTTTGTGTTCTATGCACAACTCTTATTAGATCCCCAAGTTGTTAACTGAGAACTCTTCAACTGTTAACGTGGTTCAGAATCTTATCCAACAGCACTTTATTGGCCAAGATTAGAAAAGTATCTAACTACATCGAAGACTGTAAAATTCAACCGTTCAAGTCACAACTGCCAGATAGATAACCAATAGAAAAGGGACAACTGATTTAAACATGTTTATCTGGCAAACTTTTAAGCATTTTGGCTGAGCAATCCAGGAAAGAAAGCATAATGTTTTTTATATAGTCACTTAGTATTCCCATCAGCAAAACTAGATCATCAAATCAGCTCATGATTTAAAGGGATTTTGATGCATCTCCATTTGCAAAATCATGAGAAGAACAACTTAAGTGCACATAGAATAGAATTTTGAGAGTATAATTAGCCAAGAGAGTCATCCAACCTAAGTGGGAATTATAAACAATGAGTCGATCAGCTGTGTCCCCAAGCTAGGTACCACATTTAATTTACGACCACTGGGCCGGGCTCCGTGACTCAGCCTGTAATCCCAGCACTTTGGGAGGCTGAGGCGAGTGGATTGTCTGAACCTGCGGGTTCGAGACCAACCTGGGCAACTTGGCAAGACCTCATCTCTAAAATAAATCAACAATTAGCCGGGGGTAGTAGTGTGCTCCTGTAGTTCTGGCTACTTGGAAGGCTGAGGCAAAAGGGTCCTGGAGCCCAGCAAGTCAACGCTGGGATGGTCGTGAGTGTGCTACTGCACTCCAACCTGGACAATAGAGTGAGACCCCAACTAAAAAAAGAACAAAAATACTACCACCTCTGGCCTCATGCCCAATGGACACATTCAGGTTTGAAGAGCTATTTCAGAATCCATGCTCAAAGGCACTATAGCTCTCGAAGCAGGGCACTAAGACCACCTATGACGTACTACGGTCAGCCGAGAAACAATGCCACACTAAACATCTCCACACAAAGCGACTACAACTGTGCCAAGCCGAATTTTGTAAGCCTTGCCAAGGGAAAGTGATCTGGCGGTGCTTTGACAGCAAGTTTAAATCCAAAACAATCTGGAGAAAGAGAAGGTAAGGTTTAAATGAAACAGAATTGAACTGAACAAAGAAAAAGGGAAGATAGACCCTTGTAACTGTTAAATCCTGCCAATTCAAAGCTAAGAAAGAGTGAACGGAAGAAAGGGATGAGAACATAAAACCTCCAAATCCATCTGCATCAACCAAGCTCATCTGAGAGAAAACAGGGTTGTCAGCAACACAAAGCAGATTTGACCTAAGGGTCCTACTCACTTATCTCTCTACTTCCATAGTGTAGGGCTTTCAGAGAAAACAGGGGCCACAAGAATTACCCTATGTTTTTTAAAATGTGTCTTTCTTACAGAAAGGGTTGAATTAATCATATTTCTTGGTCCATGGACCATTATCAGTATGTACAAGGCTGTTCCCACATTTTATTTACTGATTCACTTATTTTTTAAAAGTAATTGTGGTAAACAAAACATATTTGAAGTATAAAATATACCATCTTAACCATTTAAAAATACTGTTTGGTAGTGTTAAGTACAGTTGTGTTATTGTAAAAGTAATCCCCAGTAATCCCTCTTCATCTTGCAAAGCCGAAACTCTGTACCCATGGAACAAACCCCATCTCCCCACTCTGACCTGTCCCTCCTGGCAGCCACCCTTCTACTTTCTGTGTCTATGAATTTGACTACTCTAGCTATGGCATCTAAGTGGAATCATACAGTATTTGTCTTTTTGTGACTGGCTTATTACACTTAGCATAACGTCCTCAACTTCTATCCATATTGTAGCATGTGCTAGAATTTCCTTCTTTTTTAAGGCTGAATAAGATTACATTGTATGTGTATTTTGTTTATCCATTCATCCTCTGATGGACACTTGGGATGCTGCCACCTTTTGACTATTGTGAATAATGTCACTATGAACATGGGTGTACACAGACCTCTCAAGATCCTGTTTTCAATTCTTTAGAGTATATACCCAAAAGTGCACTGAATCTTATTGTAATTCTATGTTTTTGTATTTTGAGAAGTTGCCATCCTGTCTTCTATAATGGCTGCATCATTCCTTGTTCCCACCGACAATGTACAGTGTGGTAATTTCTCCACATCCTCCCCTACAACTGCTATTTTCTGAATTTCTTGATGATAGCAGCCATCCTCATGGGTGAGAGGTGATTGCTTATTTCCTTTTATCACCTTCCTCTCTTTTTCCCATCCCATTGGCAATCATTGTAATGCTTATTAAGATACACTGATATTTGGGAGGCCGAGGTGAGTGGATTGCCTGAGCCCGCGGGTTCGAGACCCGCCCGGGCAACTTGGCGAGACCTCATCTCTACAATAAATAAAAAAACTAGCCGGGCATGGTAGCGCACACCTGTAGTTCCAACTACTTGGAAGGCTGAGGCGGAAGGATCGCCAGAACCCAGCAGGTCGAGGCTGCGGTGGCCGGGAGCGGCCACTGTACTCCAGTCTGGGCGACAGAGTGAGACTCCAACTCAAAAAAAAAAAAAAAAGATACACTGACAAATATATCAGGTGGCTTGCTCTGCAAATCATTTTATTCTACATAGAAGGATTGCTATACATCTCATTTTCAGAAGAAACTTCTGTTTCTTCCCATGTCTACTGAGCACTAGCTTCCTCATGTCTACCCACACTGCTATGTGTGCTTCAAGTCCATTTCTTCTAACCGTTGCACAGTATTCATGCATGAAGCCCACATTTCACCCATGCATTCCCCAGTGGTAGAATCGATAGTCACTTCTTTCTACTTGCTTTATGTTGTACCCCCTATCTTAGTTTAGACATATGCCTATAAAAAGAATGAAAAATTCAGTAGGTAAAATATCCCCAAGAGCATATAAAGCCTAATTTGAACACTGAAGGAAATCCTTTAGACACAAATCCAGCACATGAGGAGGTTTAAACAAAACACAGGAAAATGTGGAATGAAGGCCAAAGTGCTAGATGAGCCCAGTTAGAGAACGCAGGTGCTTAGAGTCTAGGTGTCTGCATCTTCTGAGGAGCAAAGCACACAAGGAGAGGAGAATCCCAGCCTCCAGGAAGAAAGACCAAGAAGTGGGCATGGCTACTGTAAACAGAGTCTGTTAACTCCTGAATGTAGGGACTCCTCCCCGGTTGCCTCTGGGAGTCACTGCAGCAGAATTGAAAGGGGACAGGCGCCCAATCCAGAGAGCCTCATGTTTGACCTCTACTTTGGTCTAATGATTTTTGACCTTGGAAATTTTACTTTAACTTACTGAGCTCCCATTTCCCCATCTCCAAAATTATCTTTCCCTTACAGGGTTGTTGCCAGTATTGGAAAGGATTTTTTTCATCCTTATGAATGACCCACGGGAGGTATTGGCTAAAGTACCATCATTGTGGATGGAGGAGGGAGAATATTCAGGAATTCGCTGTATCCCAGTCCCATTCTGGGGCCACGGACACATGGCTGGAGCTTCTGGGTTCTTAGGAGTAAGCTGAGGCCAAACATGGCCAATGAATCTCTGTCTCCTCTTAAAGAGAAAGAAAGGATCCCCCACAGCCCATGACTCTGGAAATCTTTCAGGTGCAAACGATAGAAAACCCAGTTTAAACTGGCTTAAATAAGAAGTGAACTTGGTTGGTTCATGTGACAGGTCAGACCACCAAAAGTGCTGGTTTCAGGACCAGCTGTGTTTTTCAAGCTCAACCTCCAACTTCAAGGGTCTCGATCCTTCCCTTGATTCTGCTTCTTATCCTCAGAATTGGCACTATCGTGTAGCAAAATGTTAAAGGAAGATTAAAAAGCCCGTAGCTCCAGCATTACACACTCTGCTAACAGCAACCCCATAGGCTCTTCCTAGTTGCTCCTGGAAAAATCAGGGATTCACACTGTTGGAACAGTTAGCTCATACATGCATCACTGAACCAATCCCTAGGACTATGGCAAGGAAGTAGTGTCGGTGGGCTTAAACCTGGGTCCAACACTCAGTCCTGGGGTTAGTAGTGAATTCAGCCCCAACCAAACCATGTGGGCAGAAAGTTAGGCAGAAGAAGTTCCTCCCCCCGAAAAGGAGCTGTTCACAGCAGAAGAAAACGGATGTCGGCAGACAAAAATACAGATGTGCAGCATAAACCCTAGATAACATCAGTAGAAACTAATCAACAACGATTATTGAGTGTTCACTGTGCTCTGGTGATACAGAGACTCGCTAATGTCTGTCCATATTGCCACAACCCCAAGAGCAGGGCGTAACAAGGGTTCAAGTACACCTGCACATTCCTGAGCACATCACTGAGAGTCCCCATATCTCCTTGGCGTTTCCAGTAAGTAACTTCAGGGGATCCTTGACTTCCCTGTAGACTATACCCAATCAACTGAAAGATGCAAATTCTCATTTATTCCCTTTTTCTGAGTGGTCATAAGTTTGAATAATACAGTGTCAATGTAATCATAAGCCTTGTATAACTTTTTATCATAAGTTTTGTGATTTGTATAACTTTCGTGTAACACATGATGTCTTAGGCCTTGTAAACTCCCTTTACTCTATGGCAATCTTAATTAATACCTCTGCTCCCTCTACTGATAAAAGCTATGAGACACCTCTGATACCTGGCACCAGATGTCTGGACCGAAAAATGTCACTATCGATAAATGTAGCTGAAACTCAAGTTCTATACAATGCTCTGCTGGTCACGTGGCTAGTATAGGTACTAACAACTCTGGACTTACAAAAGTGTACTGTAAAAGCCTGGAGGGTGAGCAGAGCCATTTTAGAATGACCTCAAGTCTGGCTCTGCTCCCTGGATTCGAACTCAGAAATCAATTTCTTTCTACCAGTTCCCTGCCCCTTTGATTTACCAGTATCAAGGGTGAGCCGCTGAGCATTCCTCGGACCATAACACTGGGATAAGCACTTTTCATTAATTACCTCATTTAATCCTCACACACATGATCAGTGCATCTATCATTATTATTATTAATCCCATTTAACGGATGATGAAACTGACACACAGAGAGGCTAAGCAATTTGTCACAAAGGTCACGATGCTAGTGTACGGTAGGGCTGAAATTTGAACACACACCACGTGACAAGAGTCCACTCCTATACTGGTGCGCTGAATAATATCTCCCACCCCAGCCCCAAGATATCCAGATCTTAGTCCCTGGAACCTGTGACAATTAACGTATATGGCAAGAGGGACTTTACAGATGTGACTGAGTCAAGGATCTTGAGAAGGGGAGACTATCCTGGATTATTCCAGTGGGCCCTAAATGTAATTGCAGGTACATTTATAAGAGGGAGGCAGAGGGAAATTTGACTACAGAGATGAGAAGGCAGTGTGACGGTGGAAGCAATGATTAGAGTGATGCACTTCGAAGATGACTAAAGAAGCCAAGACCCGAGGTGATCTCCAAAAGCGGGAAAAAGCAGGGAAACATTCTCCTTTGAAGCCTCCATAAGGAAACTTCTCTTCTTTTCTCCCCTTTTCCTCTCCTCTTCTGTCTCTTCTTCTCCTCCTTACCCTACCTGCCCATTCCTCCCCAAATAGCAATCTCATCTGTATTAAGCACAATTCTAAACTGACCTCCAAAATGCGCCAGCCCCTGATGCCCATGCCTTGCATAATCCCCAGAACTGTGGACATTGTGGATTTCACTGCTGTAATTAAGTTATATCATATCACACAGCTGATTCTAAGAAACAAGGATTATGCAGATGGGCCTGGCCTAATCGGGTGAACCTTAAAGGGGTCTGGGCTGTTGCTGAGAAAAAGTTGAATAGCACAAGAAGAATTCAGTGGAGAGAAATTCTCCATTGCTAGCTTTGGAGATGAAGGACAAGGACTGTGAGTGGCCTGTAGGATCGAAGAACAGCCCCAGCTCACAACCAGCAAGGAAATGAGAAAGCCAGTCCTATAGCCACTACAACCACAAAAAAAAATCTGAATTCAGCCAATACACTAAAGGAAAAGGATTATTCCCCCAGAGCCCTGATAAAGAAACACAGTTCCGCCAGCTCCTTAATTTCAGCTTTCTAAGACCCTGAACAGGGAGCCCAGCCACAAAGTTCTGACCTAGAGAACCGTTAGCTAATAAGTGGGTATGTTTTTAACCTGCACAATTTGTGATCATTTGTTACTCAAGAATAGAATACCAGTAGGCCATTCCTGGATCCATACAACCTCCCAATTCAAGCATCCAACGACAGTCTTTGTGTCCTAAAATAATTGAGAGAATCATCTTGTTCTTAGTTGGGTCAAGGGTCCACCATGCATCTTATACAGCTATGGCTACAAGCCCCAGCCAGGTTTTCCACCATTCACACAGCAGTGGTTGTGGCTATTCATTCAACCTCAGGGAAGAAGGCATGGACCAGGCAGGCGAGTTGGCTGGCATGTTCCGATATTGCCCTTCTAACCTGAACGTTGCAGCTTTCTCTCAATCTATACCCTGCCTTGTGTTGTGTGCATTTTCTCTTGCCTAACTAGCTCACAAGCTCATCAAAGAAAAAAAGTGGTATGATGGAGTGAGACAAGCACTATCTTAGAGGACACAAGAGCTGAGGGCAAGTCTACTTACTTATTATAGGAGCTTAGGCAAGTCACTTAACTTCTCAGAATTCCCTTTCTCATTTGAGAAATGAGAGTACTATACCCACCATGCAGGGCTATTGTAAGAATTAAATGAGATGAAGTAGGTAAGGCTCATTTTGCGTCTTCATTAGACATCGATTCCCTTTTGCCATTTTTATCCATTTTCTAGGTCCACCATAGCAGCTAGCACAACAGTATAAGCTCATTGCTGTGTCAAATCAAGTAATTTTTTTTTTTTTTTGAGTCAGAGTCTCACTCTGTTGCCCAGGCTGGAGTGCAGTGGCACACACATGGCCACCGCAGCCTTGACCTGCTGGGCTCAGGTGATCCTTCTGCCTCAGCCTTCCAAGTAGCTGGAACTACAGGCATTAGCCACCATGCCTGGCTAATTTTTTGATTTATTGTAGAGATAATGTCTCACCATGTTGCCCAGGCTGGTCTTGAACCCGTGAGCTCAAGCAACCCTCTAACCTCGACATCCCAAAGTACTGGGATCATAGGCATGAGCCACCACACCCGGCTTGTCAAGTAAGTTTTTTAAATCCACACACTAATTGTCCGATTGATGGGAAGGAATAGGGCAACCAATAGCATGGAAATAACCCAATTATCATGTAGCAATGGTGTCCACAGAGGACAGAGCTAGTAACAAAATCCCTTGACTTGAGTTGGCCAAGAATGTAATAATAATGAATAACATAATGATACCATCGGGCATTCATTGCAAGCATCCAGTACTATATGCCAGGCATTGTACTGAGGCCCCCCCCTTAGTGTATCTCATTTAATGCTTAACAAGGATCTTCCAGCCGGGCTCGGTGGCTCAGCCTGTAATCCCGCGCCTTTGGGAGGCTGAGATGAATGGATTGCCTGAGCCCACGGGTTCGAGACCCACCTGGGCAACTTGGCGAGACCTCATCTCTACAATAAATCAAAAAAATTAGCCGGGTGTGGTAGCCCGTGCCTGTAGTTCCAGCTACTCGGAAGGCTGAGGCAGAAGGATCGCCGGAGCCCAGCAGGTCGAGGCTGCGGTGGCCGGGAGCGGCCACTGCACTCCAGTCTGGGCGACCGAGTGAGACTCCAACTCAAAAAAAAAAAGACCTTCCACCAGTGCTATCCATTTTACACACGAGCAACAGAGATCCAGAGAGATGAAATGACTAAACTTAGCTAGGAAGAGGCAGGGTTGAAATTCACCCCTCAATTTATACAACTCCAAAGTCCATTTAACCATTCTGCTTCAAAGTGCCTTGAACATGGCATTCCTCTTTTGGAAACGAGCTCAAGTTGACGGAAACACGTGTGCCCATGGAGACTGAAATGGAACGATAAGATATAATTCCTTTCATTGACTTCTAAACTCTTTTCAAATCTTTACATTTCCAAGATTTTTTTTTTTAATCACAGAGAAAGAAAAATATCCCAGAAAAGGATAATGGGCTTATGGCTGCCAAACCAAAAGTAGCTATTCAAAACAGAGCCAAGAGAAATTCCATTTTCTTGCCTAGAGGAACATTCCTTCAGTGAAGTCTTCCAAGCAATTTCTGCTTGATTTTCAGTTGTTTAGAAAAATGAGGACAGCATAAGAAGACTACTGTTTGCTGTCCTTAGAAACCAATAGTCTTTGAGTTTGTTTTGTTTTGTTTAAGCAAGACTGAAACCTCTTCAGTGCATAAAATTGTTGTGCACTCTTTGGGGTTATCAGAGATTCCATGTCACCCTTGACAAACTATATTTCCCTGGAAACTGACATTCCTATCTTTATTCCTCACCCAGACAGACATGGTATGTGGTCTTTGCCTCTCCAACATGTGGTTTCACAGCACAGGACAGCTTGCCCTGACTGCCACAAATACCCCAAGGCATGCCTTGATAGTTGTGAAAAACTTGTCTGTTCCCCATTTAAGAGTCAGCCATAATTGCTCAAGCCTTTCCAAGTCAGCTTGAAATTCACCTTGGCAAGGATTCCACCCTTGTTGGACACTCCCTGCTGGCTTTTTACATTCAGTAAAAGGAGTTGAGACCTTGTGGGAAATGTCTGCCTGGCCTGTCTTCCTTTCCTTCTAGATTCCTTATGAAATCTCCCACAGGGCTATCCCAACTCCAGGCTAATTGGACTGTTTTATTATACAACAGTATCACAGAAAACTAAAGGTGATCACGGAAAACTAATGGACACCAGCCTTCAGGCGCTTGTTCCTGAGCGTTTGGAGAATCTGTGGAAATCAGACAATGATGCACTGAGGCCCACAATACTGTTTTCCTACACGGATGCCTGGGGTGTCCTTTTAAAATCCAGGTCCTATTTACACAAAGCACTTCTTAGTCATATGAATCATTGGCAAATAACAAAACAGATACAGAAAGTTACAGACTCCCTTCTTCTGCTCTCTTCCTGGTCTACATGGCAAATTCCGATTCAGCCTTCAAACTCAGTTCATAGCAAATGTCACCCCTTTCCCGGGAGCCCTTCACAGAGCCCAACTGTGCGGGACATGGCACTCTCCCTCTGTGCTCCGTGGCACCCATGCCAATCAAGACACTGGCATATTCGAGTGTAAGTGGTCAGCGACTTTCCATAACCAAGCTTGTGAGTGCAGGATTGGGTCAGAAAAACCCCATTACGTAGGAAAGTCCTATTCAAGGTGTGGTCCAGGAACTATCAGAGGCCAGCCCTCCATGAGGAAGGTACCAAAACCCAGATCAGCATTTAGAAATCTCTCTAGTTATCTGACAATACAAAAGTAATGGGCCAAGACAGAATGGAAACAAAAAAATAAAATAAAAACACAGGTTTGTTTTTTTTTTGGTTTGGGAATTTCTTTCTTTTTTAAATAAGAGTTTGGGAAGTGCTATACAGGAGACACACTGGAAAGAGGGAAGGAAGAAAAGGGAGAAAGGGAGGAAAGAATAGTGGCAGGAGCATGGGAAATAAAAATAATAGCTTTCATATAATTACTTATAACATGTAAGGTATTTTTGCACATATTATATCACAGGGTCCTCGCCGCTGTCATTCAAGATCTTCCTTCTCTTCTCAAAGACTCCAAGCTTGTGTCCATCTCTTGTTCCCTTGTTCTTTCTTCCCCTGGTGTATGCTTCCCTCTGTGAGGAAACATAAGGTCCAGTTAGGCCAGCAACAATTTGATAAATTATATTAAGGAAAGGAACTTCAAGATAAAGATCTACAAAGAGACTTATGGATAACAGCTAGAGCTAGAAAGGCTAGTTAGCCAGTGGTAAAACATTTGCAGTAAACAAAAAGCAGTCAACTATTGCTGTTAATTAACCCTACCTCAAAGAAACAAAACGCCACAATTAACCAGCCACTTTGCAAACCTCTGACAATTTCCTTTTGCAAACTTCCCCCAAGACAATTCCCAGCCCTACCAAACACCCCTCTAGCCTCTGCCTCTTTGGAGATAGCAGACACTCTATCTGGCCCATGTGCCCTTCACAATGTATCTACAGTTTAATAAATCTGCCTTTCTTAATTCATTACTGTTTTGGGGTAAATTCTTCTTATCATCCCACAACTCCTACCTCAGGGAGCCTTCTCCAGGCCTCTCAATCTAGCATGTTCTCCTCCCCCACACCATGCTATCTCTCTCCGTTACATGACCCTATTTATTTTTTCATCTATGAAACTTAAAACAATCCAAAACTACCTTGCTTCCAGTTCAAAATTTATTGTTTCCAGTCAGTCTCCCCACTAGAATCATATAAGCCTCTTAAGGATAGGCATGCTGTCTGTCTTGGTGACCCCATAACTTCCAGAGCTAGATCGTACCTGGCACAGGGACAAGTGAATGAATGAATGAATGAGCAGATGAATACCATAGGTCTCCTTGTTTCCATCTAAAAGACAAAGAAAATAATTTCAGGATTTTGCCCAAAAGAATGTTAGTGGCGCCGGGCTCGGTGGCTCAGCCTGTAATCCCATGCCTTTGGGAGGCTGAGATGAGTGGATTGCCTGAGCCCGCAGGTTCGAGACCCGCCTGGGCAGCGAGACCTCATCTCTACAATAAATCAAAAAATCAGCCGGGCGTGGTAGCGCGCGCCTGTAATTCTGGCTACTCGGAAGGCGGAGGCGGAAGGATCGCCGGAGCCCAGCAGGCGAGGCTGCGGTGGCCGGAAGCGGCCACTGCACTCCAGTCTGGGCGACAGAGTGAGACTCCAACTCAAAAAAAAAAAAAAAAAAATGTTAGTGGCTTTCCATATCTCCTCTGTCAGGAGGCCCAGGGCTCCAGTGAAACTCCTGACCCGAAAGTAGTGCTACTTTCACCTCACAATGTTGCCAGAGGTAGAGGTTTCTGGGGAAGGAACTACAAAGCCTTACAATACCCATAAGCAAATTCACTTGGGTTGCATGAAGCTGTCATCAGCTTCTGAAGTTCCAATAAGAATTCCTTTGAAATTAAGGAGAAGATGCATCCATGGCAATACCACACAGTGCAGCGGGAAGACAGAGCGATCGTGACACCAAGACTATTACAGGAAGTGGCACTTTATTACGCTGGTGGGCCCACCGAGCTCAAGGGGCTAATGCGTCCAAATCGAGCCCTGCAGAATGGGAAAGTAGGGATCTTATGCCTTCGTTTGGGTAAGGGAGGGAGGTCATGTTGAGTGATTACACATCTCCTTTGGAATTTACAAGGTGGTGTTCAGAAAAATCAGATCTTTCAAAGAACAAATGGTTTCCAGGAACTGCAGGGTTGTAAACCGCCAACTTCAGAAGAGGGGTTTTGGATAAGTCTGTGTTTTTTTGCATTTCCATGAGAGTCATCAGTCTCTAGCCATTTGGCCTTTTCAAACAAAACCAGCCTGGCGGGTCTTTAGAGCTTGCCGTTTGGCTTTCAAAATGACATACCTTTAACTGCTACCAACCCCTCTCTTGCCACATCAACAGAACACACCTGATCACCTCCAAAATTAAGGAGAAAACAGCAGGAGCCCAGGAGACTGGGTAGGGGTTCTGCTTCCAGCTAGGTGACATCTACCCCTCGCCTACTGCTTCCCCGCCCCTTCCCCCCCACCCCAAACAATCCCTTCAATCTCCTCTTTCTTATCACGAGAGTGGTGAAAGCAAGAATTTTGGAACCAGACACACCAAAGTTCAAATCCCGTTGGGTTTTTGTTTTTGTTTTTTTCTCATCTGGGCAAGTTTCTACATCTCTCTCCCTGTCAGTTTCTTCACCCCCACCCCCAACTCTTTGCATGTGTCTGTGACAATTAAATGCGGTAACTGGGCAGGTGCCCCCAGGGACATTCAACCAAGAGGAATTCCCCTCCCTTCTTCTTGTTGACATTTCTTTAACATCGCTAATTATACTGGTGCCAAGTGGACGGGAGAGTGAGGACAAAACAAAGAGGTTTTATAACCCACACAGTTTTTCAAGGTGGGTAAGCCTCTCTAGTTAGCCCTGCCTTGTGAAAGAGGTCTTCACATTTACCTTCCCAACTAAATGATTGCTAACCAATATATAACCTCATGGGAGTCTCGCTGCTAAGAGAATGACCATTAGATTGACCCTTATTTACATAAAGGAATAATGGCTGCTTCCAATGCTAAAACACAATTATATGAAAAAATGATTTCTTTTAATTTCGGGGGTAGGTGTGCAGATTTGTTACACAGGTATTATGTGATGGTGAGAGTTGGGCTTCTACTGAACCTGGCGCCCAAATAATGAACCTGGTACCTAATAGGTAATTTTTCAACCTTTGTCCCCCTGCCCCCTTTAGGAGTCTCCAGTGTCTGTTGTATCCATCTTTATGTCCTGTGTACCCAGTGTTCAGCTCCCACTTTATAAGCAAACATGCAGTATTTGGTTTTCTGTTTCTACATTAAAATTCACTTAGAATAATGACTTCCAGTTGCATCCATGTTGCGGCAAAGGACATGATTTTCTCTTTGGGGTTTTTTCTGTGTAGAATTCCATGGTGTGTATGTACCACACAGAAATGGTGTCCTTGCAAACTGAAGTCTCCACTTAATTTCTGCTTTTCTCCTATAGCAGCCTGGCTAGTGGAAAGACTATGAGTTTTGGAGACAGATAGGCAAGAGTTCAAATCGCAGGCCTACCGTTTGTTAGCAAATTACTCCATATGTCTAAACCCCAGTTTCTGGATCTATAAAGTAGGCATAATACTTTTCAGCTTGATGCATTCTTGGTGGACCTGGAGATGATAGAGTGCAGACTCTGGAGGTTGCTCAATAAACGGGAGCTGTAATTCGTCCCCCAAAGACTTGGTCTTAATTCCAGTAGGAAAGGTCAGCCTGCAGAAGCGTGAGAGGGGAGGGACCGTTACAATAGACAGAGCCTGGAAGGAACATAGTAGGCACTCAATAAGTCTTTGTTGAATGAAGAAAATGAATGAAGAGTGATTTGTTTGCAACAGTCAAAGAGGAAAAAGATTCAGCTCCTGAACCCTGGTATGGTGTCTCAGAATTTCAATTCATGACGTTAGCACTTATTCACAAGATTTCTCCAAGAATAAGGGTTGTTTAGTCTTAAAGTCTCCTATCTGGGCACGATGGCTTATGCCTGTAATCCAGCACTTTGGGAGGTGGAGGTGAGAGGGTTACCTGGGTTCAGTGGTTCAAGACCAGCCCAAGCTAAATGATGAGACTTCGTCTCTACAAAAAAAAAAAAATAGCCAGACATGGTGATGTGTGCCTGTAGTTCCACCTATTTGGAAAGCTAAGGCTGAAGGATTGCCTGAGTTCAGCAGGTCAAGGCTACGGTGGCTGTGAGCATGCCACTGCACTCCAGTCTGGGCAACAGAGTAAGACTCCAACTCAATGAATAAATAAGTAAATAAATACAAAGTTTTGCCTATCTTTCAGTTCCTCCCCCCATAATGAGAGTGGTGACATGGCCCATTAGGAGTTAGATTGAAAGTACCAAACGAAATACTGGCCAGGCACGATGGCTCACACCTGTAATCCCAGCACATTGGGAGGCAGAGACAAGAGGATTTCCTCAGCTTGTAGGTTCGAGACCAGCCTGGGTAACCTGGCAAGACCTCATCTCTACAATAAAGAAAAAAATTATCTGGGCGTGGGGGTGCACCCCTGTAGTTCCAGCTACTTGGAAGGCTGAGGTGGAAAGATCACCTGAGCCCAGAAGGTCAAGGCTGTGGTAGCTGTGAGCAGCATGTCACTGCACTCCAGCCTGGACAAAAAAGTAAGATCCCCACTCAAAAAAAAAAAAAGAAAAGAAAAGAATAAAGAAATACCTTATGGCCACTAGAATGCAGTAACCCAGATCTAAGACTACTTGTGTGTAATGTTCTTTATCTGTTCCAAAGAAGTCACCAGGAGGTCCACCAGGGAAAGACACCAGTTTATAGGAACTTACAGGAGACACTGATGGCAGCTGGTCAGTGAAGAAAGAAGCCTTGCCTCGGGACAGGATGGCAAGCAGTTTTATAATCTATTTAAATTGCTATACGGTGTTTACAATTACAGTGAGTAAGGGTACCACCCAGGCTGTCCTCAGCTCTGCTCCATCATCTGCATCCCGTGACTTATGACTGGGAATATGCATATCCTGCAGAGACCAGCTTTGGCCAGAGGCTGCTCCCTGAGGGAGGGGCAGAAAGAAGCCAGGTATGAGAGAAAGGATCTATGTCCAGACAATGCCCCACAGCCACCAAAGTACACTGTTCTCCCTGGGAGAGGAGCAGATTCCCCTGGAAGGGAGATTCAAGGCTACCACCCTCAAAGCCATCTGGCCCTGATTTAGAAATGCAGTTCATTCAAATCGAGGCTGCTCACAGCACCTGGATTTTCAACGGGGCCCCAACCTTTCCTGTCAAGAACATGACGCATGAAATGCCATCCTGAAATTAGACGAGAGCAGGAAGAAAGAGAGCCAGGCAAAACTGGAAGGTCCTGAGAGGAACCCCCGCGCTGGGGTTTGCAAAGCGAGGCAGAAGTTCAGATCCAACACTTAGCAGGAGAGATGGCGTCGTCTGTCAGACATCAAGCCTGGTTTGCGAAGCTGTCAGTCACTGCTGTGAACTACAAAGTCGCCGCCTGAACTGGCCAGGACCCGGGAGGATTTCCACAAAATGAAAATCCAGATAAAGAAATGCCAGTGAGCCCAAGGAACATTTAAATTCTTAATAACGCTGGTGCTCTAGGACCCCAAAGCCACACTGGGGCTCCATTCTCTTTTTCTCTCCCCCGTCCCATTTCCTCCTCCTCCTCCTCTTCCTTTCCCCTCCGTCCCTCTTTCTCTTGTCTCCCTACTTCAGTTTCAAAAGATTTACAGTAGCGGTCTCCAACCTCTTTGGCATCAGGGACCGGTTTCGGGAAGACAATTTTTTCACGGAGGTGTGGGGGTGCAGGAGGGATTGGGAGGAGGCTGGTTTCGGGATGATTCAAGCACATTACATTTATTGTGCAGATCAGCGGCAGTATTCACTTCTCATAAGGAGCAGGTGACCTAGATCCCTCCCATGTGCAGTTCACAATAGGGTTTGCGCTCCTATGAGAATCTAATGCCACAGCAGAACTGACAGAAGACGGAGCTCAGGCAGTAATGCCAGCAATGGGCAGCACCTGTAAATACAAATGAAGCTTTGCTTGCTAATCTGTCACTCACCTCCTGCTGGGCAGCTGTTCCTTGTAGGCCAAGGCTATACGGGTTTGCAGCCCAGGGCATTGGGGATCCCTGACTTACATAATTGTGAAGGCAGAGGAAAAGTAACACGTAAGAACATATACATGCTCATTAGAGAGAGTTTCCATTTGTCTGAAATCTAAACTTCCACAAAACTCATATGCATGAATTTTTCTCTTTTTTTTTCCTCCTTTTATGAGAATAGGAGTAAAACTTGACTGATGTGATAGATTCAATTTTTAAAAGAAATTAGTTTCGGGGGAAAACACAAGGTCAATGCATTCAATGTCTTTCTATCATCTATCTATCTTTGTGTAATTCAGTAAATCCTTCCTGAGTACCTACCACAGACTGTGTCTTTCTCTCCTCCTCTCTACCGCAGATTAGTTTCACCATAAATTCTTGGTCCTCAGCCTCCACTAGGCCTCAAGCACTACTTGAGTCTTCTGTATTTCTCTGGTCTGCGCTCTTCAGTTTTCCACACAGGCAAATGTAAATCTTCATACTCATCAAAGCTTCCCCCAAACGCCACCTTTCTACTCTGAAAAGCCCTTCACCTCCTCCTGCAATGGAAGCCATGAGGCAAGGACCTCCTCGCCCATCTACTCTGCTCACCTGTGTGGAGGCCTGCTGTTGCGAGCACTATGGAGGGTGACTCTGGATCTTGTACTACCCTACACTACCTTCTCAAGAAACCTATCCTGTAGATCAGTCCTTCTCTCTCCAGAGCTTTTCCCTTCTCCTTTTCTACCAGCTTTTCTTCATCAGTATTTAAATATACTTCAGGCTACTCCATCTTGAAAACAAACAAGCAGACAGACAACTCCCCTCTTCTCCGTGGAGGGGCCCTTGTTCTCTCTCTCACGTCGCACCCTCCTGGCTTATTGACAGCAGGCCGACACTCACTGCCCCTCTCTCCTCCCCTGTGAGGTTAAGAGTTTTGGATTAAAGCCCACTTGAGTCAGAGTGCTCTTCCCCTCCCTGATTTATGTGACTGCAGCCATAGTATTTCACTTTTCTTCATCTCCATTTTCTCAAGTAAAAGGGAGTAAATATGAGTTCTCCTTATTGGGTTGTTAAGGATATAAAATACGGCAACATTGGTAAAGAGCTTAACACAGTGTCTGGAACACAATAAGGTCTCAAGAATGCAGCAATTATTATTATTATTGTTATTATTAGAATCAGAATCTCACTCTGTTGCCCAGGCTAGAGTGCCATGGCACACTCAAGGCCACCCCAGGGTCGACCTGCCGGGCTCCAGTGATCCTTCCACCTCAGTCTTCCAAGTAGCCAGAAGTTCAGGTGTGCACTACCACACTCAGCTAATTTTTTTTAATTTTGTTATAGAGACGAGGTCTCGCCAAGTTGCCTGGGCTGGTCTCGAGCCTGCAGGCTCAGGCAATCCACTCACCTTGGCCTCCCAAAGTGCTAGGATTACAAGCTGAGCCACCAAGCCCAGCCTATTATTTTATTTTTAAGACTTTGTCATCTGGCTTCTTCCCTTGTCATTTTACCACCATTGCTCTCCCCAAAAATCACCTTATCGCTAAATTCAATCAAAGATGATTTTTCAGAATTATCTCACTCGGTCTCTTTGGTGCAATTGGTGACTTCATTTTCATGAAACAAGCTCTCTATCTACTTCTTCTTAGTCTCCTTCCTCTAATATCCCAACACCCATAGATGCCTCGGAGTTTCATTCCCACTCTGCCTATTTTTTACTCTTGTCACAATCTCTTATTGAACTTACCTACTCCTACGGCTTCTATGAACTGACAACGCCTAAATCTATATCTGCAGTCCAAAACTTTCTCCAAGCTTCAGGCTCAAAAATCTAACTTCCTGTAGGGCATCTCTACTAACTAAGATGACCCTTAAGCATTTCCAACCGTCCCAAGCAGACGTAATCATCATCCCAGTGTCTCCCTACATAGGACTATTATCATACACCCAGTTGACCTTCCAGAGACCTTAACGACACCTGTTTCCCTCACTCCCCTCCACATCCAATCCAAGTTCTACCTCCTAAATACACCTCAGTCCGTTTGCTTATCTCCATTTCTACTGGGGCGCCACCGCAGTCAGCATCTCACTGTCCTCTGTCTGTATTGCTGTCACATATTTCCAGCTGACATATGTGTCGCAGCCCCTCTAGTCTATTCTCTACTCTGTAGCCGGAATGAGCTGTATTTATCTATTTCACTTGAGTCAGACTTTTGAAAATGCAGAAGAGTACAAAGAATGATCAAATGAACACTCAAATTCCCACGACCTAGAATTAACAGTGATGTTTCTAAAACTAAAACCTTACCTTATGACTAGTCTGTAAAATGTTCATGGGTGCTTCCTTGTCCTTAGGATCAAGTTCAAACTCAGTTGTAAGGTTGATATGACTCTATGATTTCCAGTCCCTTCTCACCCACACCTCCCCACTCAATCTGAAATCCGGATCGCAGGCAACAATTTGCGCTCCTTCCAACATGTCAAGCTCCCTCTCCTCTCCAGCCTTTTCATCTTTGAGCAGGAGGGCATAAAGGGATGAGAAACTGCCTGAGTAAGGAACAGTGCAGAAATAAACATAGGAAAGCAGTTGGCAGTCAGCCCATAGAACGGATGTTCAGAGCGGTACCTTCGATCATGCAAGTGACAACATCACAGAATCTTAGAATTGTTAGGAAATTTATTTAAAGCCAGCTTCCTCTGCATCCGCCCCTGAACTTACCCATCCTGCCTTCAAAGAACCTATGTTTGAAAGGTAGTAAAGAACATGAACTATAGTTTTGCATCTTATGGCTTTTTAATGTACTCAAAGGAGAGTACATAATACATGGAGACAGATGATTATAATTCTCTAAGTCTCCTGGAAGGCAGAAATCTTTCCCCTGACATTCCTCCCAGGGGGTAGAGGTGATCTTTGAATGGAAAAGGAAAGAACGTCGGTAACTTCAATTAAGTAGTCCTTTTCATGAAGACAGAGGCAGTATCCAACATTTTCTGGCAATTCTTTTGTTTTATGAAGATAGTTAAAAGGAAACCAAGAAGGAAGAGACATTTTCTTACTTCTTCTGACAGGCCTCACAAATTGTCTTATTTGAAGGAAACGCTTGTATTTCTTTTGCTACCCAGTTACAGTAAATGACACCTAGAAAATGGCGTGGACATTGTAAACTAGAATTCTCTTATTTCAGTTTGTATTGAAGTCGGGCTTCAAAGATACCTGCATCACTCAATACCTGCTGCTATTTGGACTAGTAGAACATTTAGTGAAATACCCATGTATTGTGCAACCACACTACCAGAATTCTTGATAAAACGGGTAGTCAGTGTGGGAAAAAATGAATTATACAAGTAAGCTGCCGAATCTGCAAGGTTGTCATAGAAATCACTTCAATCTCTGTGGATGATTTAAGATGGAAGCTTTGTTGTTGTTTTTTCAGAATTCAGATCATTGTTAACTGATCACACCTCTGCTTCTACAATGATTCTTGTGAGATGTGAGAAAAACCAAAGAACTCATTACTGATTTTTAAAAAATAGTAATGAAAGAGAAAGAAAAGAAAATCTGTGGGTAAGTTCTGTATATGTTACCTAGGTTTTTTTGTCTGGGGATTGAATTTCCCTATTACATATGAGAACTACCCTCCACCCCCATAGATAACATTTATTCTGAAACGTAACCGACTTTCCAGTAAAGTGTAGTTTTTCCAAAGTGCTGCCATCTCCATTATATAAAAAGTACATTGCCTTTTCGAACAGGTGCTTTAGAAAAATTAAACTTGTGTCAAAATGGATATTTTAATTTGTATTGGGAAGTTAACACAGATGGCTGTAATGAGGGCTCTAAACTATCTTTTAATTTATTATTTAGAACTCTATACCATTACGCACACACCCTCAAAATGTTCAACCCTCCAAGCACAGTTCTGAGCAGATGTGCTCAAAGACGTCAGCAATACCTAAGTGATGCTCTGAGCTGCATGGCAAGTTCAGCGTAAGGTTGATGGAAATGTAGATAACGGGGAAAAGATTTTGGAAAAGTCAACATCTTTATGATGTATGGGCCATACTATACAGCGAGGGCATAGGTGTGAGCATGTAAATAAGCATGTACACACACACACACACACACACACACACACACACACACACACACACACACACACCAAAGGAATTTTTTAGGAGCGCAGTAAGAGAGGCTGGACATTGTGAGCTCATGCTTGTCTCTAGATATATCACCCATTGGAAAGGGTTGAGCCAGACCAGCCTGGGCAACTTGGTAAGACCTCGTCTCTACAATAAATCACACATAAAAACTAACCGGGAATGGTGGCATGTATCTATAGTTCCAACTACTTGGGAGGCTGAGGCAGAAGGATTGCCTAAGCCCAGCAGGTTGAGGCTGTGGTGGCCGTGTGCGTGCCACTGCATTCCAGCCTGGGCAACAAGAGTGATACTCCAACTCGGAAGAAAGAAAGAAAGAAAGGAAGAGCAGAAGTAAGGAAGAAAGAGCGAGCAGAATTTTTTCTGAGTTATACTTATTTTGTGAAGGCATGTGTTCTAATTTCAGTGGAAATCAAATTAGATTTCATGTCACCTTTATAGTTTATTCTAAGGAATTAATCATTGAGATTCAGCAAATAGCAAGGTTTTATTTAGTTATATTCTTTCTTTCATCACAGTTTGCTTTATTTCAAAAACTAAAAGTAAATATTGGGGAAAATGACAGAGTAGAAAGTGTTAGAGATGGCAAAAATGGCAGAAAGTGAGGCTGGATCTGTCATCAGGGCCCAATGGTAAAACTTCAAGTGCATCTTAAGGTCGGGCTTTAGGCTGGGCGCGGTGACTCAAGCCTATAATCCCAGCACTTTGGGAGGCTGAGGCAAGAGGATTGCCTGAGCACAAGGGTTTAAGATCAGCCTGGACAATTGGTGAGACCTCGTCTCTACAATAAATCAAAAAATTAGCCAGGCATGGTAGCGTGTGCCTGTCATTCTGGCTACTTGGAAGACTGAGGCAGAAGGATCGCCTGAGCCCAGTAGGTCAAGGCTGCAGTGGCACACTCACAGCCACTGGGCGACAGACTCCAACTCAAAAAAAAAAGAAGGTTGGGCTTCTTCCAAAGGGCAAGAAGTACCTTTGAAAGACTTTCATCAGTAGTTACTTTCTTCAACTCCACTCTGTCTTCTGCACAGCGTATAGCTCCACCTCAATCCCTTGTAGCTAAAACCTTCCAGAATTTTCAGCCTCATGACATGTTAAAATTCCTGAAGCTTGCTTTTCTTCTGCAGTGAACGTTCATTACTGTAAAAAAGGAAACTCCTGATGGCTGTGAATGTTCCCACTCAGTCAGCACACACAGTCCTCTCGATTGTTCAAGTCTATAGTGTTCCCTGCCTCCCAACTCAAGGAAGAGAATCCTTATGATCCATGAAAAGAGAAGAAAAGACAATAACTGCCCAGCACCTGTAGCAGGAACCCACATAACCAACCTGCCTCTACAATGAATTTCTCCCCCAAACCAACCCCCTTTTACCGTTAGCTATTTTTTCCTCGAAGCTAGAGCTTTTGTCTAACTTGAACCAGTTCAATGGAAGTAACCGTTAGCAGATATCACTAATACTAGGCTAAATTCAAACCACTCCTTCTTCAAAAGTTAAAAATTGCAAATACTTTATGTCAGGACACAACCTTTAACGTATAAAGTGTGTTCTCCACAAGTTTGTTTTTTTTTTTTTTCCTCATTCTGGACAAAGAAATAGTTCCTCATGAGAAAACGGTAAACGCTTTAGGGGCGAGACAATACAAAACAAATACACATGGACACACATTACTGCTTTCGAGGAATGAATGGTAATGGAGAGAGAGCTGTTTAAAAGGGGTAGTAGAATGTCTGCACAAATAATATCCCAAACATTTCAAGTATCACCCAAGAGGGAATTTCCACAAGCACATGCTACGATTTGCCACGGGCAGATGAGAGCTTCTAATTCAGAACATAAGCTGAGCCTCCACCTCTAAAAAATTCTACAAGCAACAGCCTGTCCTGGCCAGAATAGCGATGTACGACGCGTGGCTGAAAACATTCCGCAGCTCAACAGATGGCTCTCTTCTGGGGTTTGAGACAGGCAGGCATCAAGCAACAGCCTGATGAGAGTCAAACACTGACCCGAGGAGAAGCAAATCAGAGCCTAGGGAGAAGGCATATCTTTGGTGAAGTACACTACCTACTAGGCACACCCTGCAGGAAGTGACTCTTGAACACAGCAACAAAGCCATGGCTCTGTTACAGAAGTATGCCAAGGAATTCACAAAACAGGAACAACTGGTGCGAGCGAGACTCTATGAGTTCTTTATACTACGCTGAGATATTTAGATTTTGTTTGTTTGTTTCTGTATTCAGAAGCCAAATCAGGGCCAGGCATGGTAACTCATGCTTGAAATCCCAGCACTTTGGGAGGCGGAGGTGAGAGGATTGCCTGAACCCAGAAGTTCGAGACCAGCCTGGGCAACTCGGCAAGCCTTAGTCTCTACAATTTAAAAAATTGAGTCAACCATGGTGGCACGCATCTGTAGTTACAGCTACTTGGAAGACTGAGGTGGGAGGGTCACCTGAGAGCAAGCAGAGGCTTTGGTGGCCATCAACACATCACTGCACTCCAGCCTGGGTGACAGAGTGAGACTCTGACTCAAAAAAATAAAAATAGAAGCTAAATCTTATCACTACACATCTAGATTCTAACTCAAGGTTTATCCCTCTGGCATATTCCAGGCCAAATTCCTTATATTCCCAGTTCAGACCCTCTTCTATACAAGGCAGAAAAATAAACCACGGTTGTTAACGGGTGATGAGCCTGTGGTTGGTCCTGTGAAGAGTCTCCTACACCCACCTGGATGGGCACTGGCTTAGTGCAAAAGCAAGACATCCCCCTGCTTCCCCCAACCCCAGACATTGCCAAAACTGAATTATTTGCCCTTCCTCCAAATCCCAATTCTCCCCTTAGATCCCCAAGCAGATAAATGACTATACCTTCCGCCTTCCATTGTCCTATCCAGAAACCTAAAACTCATCTTTGCCTCCTCTTCCTGCTCACTCCTCTGGCCAATAACCAAGTCCTGCCCCCTTTGACAACCCAAATCTCCCTCCAGTCTGTTTCTCTCCAGCTCAACTGCCACCTCCCAGGCTGGCTCGATGCCATCTCAGCGCTAAATAATACAACCTGCGGCCCGAGTGGTCTCTCTCTGCGCAGCTCAAACTGAGTTTCTCTTGCTTAAAGTTCAGCAGCTCTCCATAGCTTTTAGAATAAAGTCCAAAGTGCTTACCACAACTTAGGAGACCCTTCAAGTTTTGGTCTTGGTTGCTCTGAACCCTCACCCTTCACCATGCCCCGCCTACCACCCCATGTCCCAACCAGTCTGAACACTCTGTGTCTTCCCCAAAGTACTACGCTCACTCTCGCCAACAGGTCTTTGTGCATTCTGTTCCCTTTGCCTAAGACAAGCATCTTACACTCAACTGCTATTTGTTCTCGAGCCTCCACCCAGCTTTCTCTACCAATAGGAAGGCTTCCCTTTCTTCCTGTGTTCACATGGCCCCTTTCAAATCATAGTACAATCCCATCTTGTTGACATGGGACTTCTGTTAGGATTGCATCCCAAGGTTTAGACTCAAAACCTAGAGCATCTTAGGAATTGCATATTTGTTGAATAAATGAACACGTCTTGAATGATGGAATGATGTACTGAAATAATAAGCTACGTTCCTGATTGTTTTTAGCAATTGATAGCACATCCCTCTGCCTCCTCCCCAGCACCCGACACCACTCTCTTCTTTGTCTCTTAATTGGGACTCTCTGAACTTGGTGTATGTGTGACATCCCTCTGCTGTTAAGCCCTTGGTGTTCCCATGGTACCTCTGATTTGGCCTGTGCTCTTGTTTACCTACTCACCTTCGGGTAGGACCAACCACATGGAATCAATTTTTGGTCTTGATCAATCAGTTGGCCTATGCCTAGGCCAGTAACACTCCTGCCCCACACCACCCATGAAGTGACAACTCAGACAGACATTTTATTATTATGATTATTATTATGATTATTATATTTATTTTTTTTTTAGTTGGAGTCTCACTCTGTCACCCAGGCTGGAGTGTATACTCACAGCCAATCCTGCGTCTACCTGCTGGGCTCAGGTGATCCTTCCGCCTCAGCTTTCCAAGTAGCTGGAACTACAGGTGTGCGTTACCACACCCAGCTGATTTTTTATTTACTGTAGGGACGAGGTCTCGCCAAGTTGCTTGGGCTGGTCTCAAACCCATGGGCTCAGGCCTTCCAAAGTGCTAGGATTACAGGCTGAGCCACCAAGTCCGACCAACTCAGGCATTTTAATACAGACCCATAGCTCCTGGAGTTCATCCTCAAGACTCAACCAAAATTGTACCATTTTTATCTCCTTAAATTGTAGCTATGATATTGAAGCAGGACAAACACAGCTTTCTGGGCACATGTGTCTTCAGCTGAGCCAAGGAATGAAGGTCAAAGCAGAGATATGCACATGCCCTTTGAACCACAGATGCCTCCAAAGTCATTGCCATGGCATCATCAGCCTATTCCTTGCCTTCCTGTCAAAGAGTCGTATGGATTCATCCCAGAGCTGTAGGAATCCATGGATACCCAGGGCTCAAAATTTTCTAGAATTTTTTCTTGTAAACCCACTTTTGTGGGACAATGTAAAGAGCAGTCATGCTATCCCTGCACAGAGAACTCTAGCAACGTCCTGGCTATTCTGCAAGGCATGCTCAACGGCCCCACGCACCATTCTATTTGCTGCCAGGAGTCACAAACCAACATCATGAGGACACAGCAGCCTAGCACCACTGGCCTAGAATGTTCTCATACCACATATAAACTTCGAGTCCTCACATCGGCTCCCTGAGAGCCCTCTCATGCCACCCCTCCAGGCACATGCTCTGCCACTTCCCTACATTTTTCCACCTCCGTTGGTCTTGATTCCTGCCACTCTGACCTTGGCACTAAAGTCTTGGTCTTGACCTTGCCCCTGCCACTTTCAGCTTGGTGTCTTGGACTTCCAGGTGTGTGACACATGGCTTCACTGTGTGACTCTGATGAGCTCATCCTCCAGCTTAAGATCGCAACTCCTTGCCATCAGCCTATCCTAGGGACCCCTGGAAGGAGAAGCAGCATGGTGGAGTCAGACAAATAACTACCCAGCATTGCCAAGTGGACAGTGCTCTTCCTGTAGGTGCTCTTTGTAGAGGCTGCTTTATCCTAGACTAAGACCTACAGCTAGTGTTGGAAGTCAGCTATACTGTAATTGACAGGGAGAATGAATCAGGTGGATTTTGAAGAACATTCTGTCTCCTATATATGCCACCTCCAGAGGCCCTGCTGTCCTTCATTAAGGCATTTTTTAATCCTAAAAGTGCAAACTTTTTAAAACACTCAAGGTGGAACTGAAAATACCACCTCAGACATCACAGAAGTATGGGCCAGTCCTTAAGGAAGAAGTTGGAATCTTGATCTCAAAAGCTATTAAAAGCCATCCTTCTTCCAATCCCTTCACCTGCCCACCTGATTGCTTTTAAATGAAGATGCAAGATCTCAAAGAGAAGAGGGTACAAAAAATAGAATGCCATTTTTTTTCTCTCCTCTCCCTCACAGATAATAATGTTGGACTGTCGACCGAGGTAGATAACGAGTATAAATTAAAAGCTTAACTGGAAACCTGTAAAAGGCTATCTCTAATCCTTCTTTTCTACTCCCAGTCTTGCACAATGTACAACACAACTTGAGAGAAGACCAAAAAAATTATTTCTGGAAAATTCAGTTGCTATAGCCAATTGTTCAGTGAAACGTCCTTTGTCAAGACTCAAGACTTTGATTAGTGAGTTTAATTTAAAGAGATTCCTCCTTCTCCCACTTAAAGCTGACCTACATCAAGTGCTGTCTTTGTTTATAATGGTGAGATGAAATGATTTTAGGCCAGACAGGGTCTTACAAATCTGAGACAGACTAAAGACTTTTTAAAAAATGATTTTAGGGACAGTACTTCCACTCCAATATTGTCCATGGTATGATTAACTTCAGGAGAAATTTAAACCACAAAACCCATAATACTAGGTCAAATGTTCTGACAGCTTTACTTTGTGAATTAGAACTTGACAAAAAGCACAAAAGTCAATAAAAAGCAGGCCACAACTCAGCCTCTTATTCTGGTTAGAACCAACCAGAGGAAAATATGCGAAGGAAACATCCAAATCATCATGTCACTTGATTTAGCTGCTCTGTCCAACCCTCTGCCCAAATCCATGCCCAGAACCCAGCTAAGGAGACCAGGATCCCTGAGCCCATTCCCATACCCTGTCGAGGAGCACCTGATTAAAGGTAGGCTCTCACAGGTCTCCTTCACAGAAAGTGGAATTCAGACACCAATATTGTAGTTATTTAGCCACAAGTGCAGAAACAAAATCAGGTACTGACTATATTTGGGAATAGATGCGTAATTCTGTGAGGGCTGTGGTGAGGGGGTGGGGAGAGAGAAAGCAAGAACACAGAAAGAGAACACACACCCAGAGAGGGGGGGGGGGACTGAGAGAGAGACGACAAAGAAAGAAGGAAAGGGAAGAGAGAGGACGAGGGAGGAGAGGGGAGAGGGGAAATGGGAGGGGAAGAGAGGGAGAAAGAAGAGAGAGAGAGGAAGTAACTGAAAGCTTTTCTGCGCCAGTAGTTACACCTTCTGCAAAATACCAATAGAGTCTCCTGAAATAAAATACTTTTCACTTCAGCTTTCTTAGGGGATTTCTGTTGCTTGCCACCAAGAGACACTTGCCCAAGCGTGTATCTTCTGCATGTCCTTTTATTGTGATTTGCATTTTCCTGGGTTAAATCATGTATTTGGACAAAAACCTCACAAATGCCCCAGGCTCCCAACAGTTTTGTGACTTTAGAATTCTGTTGCACAAATTACACGGCTGGAACCCACACCCTCCATTTTCAAGAGTCTGTAGCAAAACAAAGTTTTAAGTCAAATCTTTCTGTAGTAAAAGAAGCAGAAAAGAAATACTATGAGTTCCTCTGAGAGAATGAAATCGATGTCAAAGTTCCCTTACAATTACTCTTTAGAGCCGGGCTCGGTGGCTCAGCCTGTAATCCCGCGCCTTTGGGAGGCTGAGGTGAGTGGATTGCCTGAGCCCGCGGGTTCGAGACCCGCCTGGGCAGCGAGACCTCATCTCTACAATAAATCAAAAAATCAGCCGGGCGTGGTAGCGCGCGCCTGTAATTCCGGCTACTCGGAAGGCTGAGGCGGAGAGATCACCGGAGCCCAGCAGGTGGAGGCTGCGGTGGCCGGGAGCGGCCACTGCACTCCAGTCTGGGTGACAGAGTGAGACTCCAACTCAAAAAAAAAAAAAAAAAACAATTACTCTTTAGTCTACACAGCTCTCAAGCTTCTGGATTCTTTGGTGATTTTATTTTGTTTTGTGCGTTCTTTGAGAAGCAATTGGGGAAATAAATGGGTTTTATCAGATTTTGGAGATAGGAAGCCACGATCAACTGGAATCTTTGACACCAACACGATAGTGAAGAACTCGCTTTCCTTCTTCTCTTTCCTCTGGACATGAAAACAGCACATGGTCAAGTACACACATTGTAGAGGATGAATGACATTTAGGAATAATGGTCAGAATAAGCAAATGCAAAATACAGTATGCCTAGTTAAACGGAATTTCAGATAAGCAACATTTGATGCACAGGGCATATATGAAAAAAGTGTTGTTTTTGTTTTTGTTTTTGTTTTGTTTTGGTTTTGCTAAATCTAGCAAACTTAACTTATCCTCTTGTCTCAAAAATTCAACTGAAGCCCCGAACCTGAAAACATCAGGTTAAAAGAATGTTATTTGTTTTAGATTTTAAAATATAGTTTATTTAAAAATAAATTAGAGAAAGAGAAGATTCACTTCCCCAAGGTGGGAGAGGGGGCCAAAGCCAGGAAGCATGGAGACAGCCATAGCTCAAAGAACACATGACCACACCAGAGTCTAGCAAGTCAATGGCCAAAAAAAACCCAATGTTTTTTAAACATTGTCCCTAAAATGTTCTGCTAACTACACCCTGCCTATGGTTTGGATTCTGTTTCAGTTTTTGTGCTTAGGGTTCCTTAACTCTCCACCTAAAGTTTTTAAATTTTTTTCTTTATAAATTTGTTTTTTAAATCTTTATTTTAAACCCAATGTCCCTAAAATGTTCTGCTAACTACACCCTGCCTATGGTTTGGATTCTGTTTCAGTTTTTGTGCTTAGGGTTCCTTAACTCTCCACCTAATCTTTTTAAATTTTTTTCTTTATAAATTTGTTTTTTAAATCTTTATTTATTTATTAACTGAGTCAGAGTCTCACTCTGTTCCCCAAGCTGGAGTGCAGTGGCATGATCACGGCTCACTGCAGCCTCAACCTCCTGGGCTCAGGAGATCCTGAGTGGATTACCTCAGCCTCCTGAGTAGCTGAGACTACAAGTAGGCATCAACACACCCGGCTGAATTTTTTTTTTATTTTTTGTAGAGATGAGGTCTTGCTATATTGCTCAGGTTGGTCTGAAACTCCTGGGCTCAAGCAATCCTCCCACCTTGTCCTCTCAAAGTGCTGGGATTACAGGCGTGAGCCACTGTACCCGGCCTTCGTCTGTTCTGTCTACTTTTCCAAACCAGTCTTTCTAAGACTCCACTTTCACATTTATCATCTGCTATAATCTGCAAAATCCTTCCAGGCAGCGCCATGTTCAATCTGTCTGTTTCCTCAGAATCCTGTGAACATGTCAAAATTGTTCAATAAATGTTCACTGAGATAAAGTATTTGTCCGTGGTCTTCTACCTCAATTCCAGACTTTTCTTCTTGGCTTTTTGGAGCTCTCATATTCAAACCTCAGCTGGATATAACCTTATTTTTTATTTCTTCTTCAACAAATGCCTCCATGTTTGTTACAATGTTGTTCTTGCTGCTTGTCAAATGAGCTCTCCTCCAGACTCTGCGTCCGTGCTAACGTAGAAGACCTTTCTGCAATGTTTCACCTCTGCTCCCTGAAAGTTTACACGGACTTTATTTAAGAGCCAGTTCAAGTACACATTCTTCAGGAAGACTTCTTTGATTGTTCCATCCAATGCCAATCTGTTTCGTAAAACTTCAACGTTAGAAGTTAAAGCAGTCCAGGCGCCTATAATCCCAGCACTTTAAGAGGCCGAGGTGAGAGGATTGCCTGAGCCCACGGGTTCGAGACCAGCCTGGGCAACATGGCGAGACCTCCTCTCTGCAGTAAGTTAAAAAATTAGCCGGGCATGGTGGCACATGCCTATAGTCCCAGCTATTTGGAAAGCTGAGGCAGAAGAATCAACTGAGCCCCGCAGGTAGAGGTTGTGGTGTCCGGGAGCGTGCCACTGTAGTTCAGTCTGGGTGACAGAGTGAGACTCTGACAAACAAAAAAAAAAGAAGTGCCGGGCTCGGTGGCTCAGCCTGTAATCCCCCGCCTTTGGGAGGCTGAGGTGAGTGGATTGCCTGAGCCTGCGGGTTCGAGACCCGCCTGGGCAGCAAGACCTTATCTCTACAATAAATCAAAAAATCAGCCGGGCGTGGTAGCACATGCCTGTAATTCCGGCTACTTGGAAGGCTGAGGCAGAAGGATCACCAGAGCCCAGCAGGTGGAGGCTGCGGTGGCCGGGAGCAGCCACTGCACTCCAGTCTGGGTGACAGAGTGAGAATCCAACTCATAAAAAAAAGAAGTTAAAGCAAAGTTTCACTTTCAATGATTTGTTAGTTGCTTGGTTTGTTAGTTCAGTCATCCCAGTTCTGAGATCCCTAAAATCAAGGACTGTGTCATAAATGTCACCCATCTGCTCCTATGCAATGCTTGTCCAGTGGACATGGCCAATAAGAAAGACACAGGATGCTGTTTCCACCCTTTCTGCTAACAATACCTTACCTTTGGTTTGGATTCTACTTCAGCTTTTGTGCTTAGGATTCCTTAACTCTTCTAAAAATTTTTCCTTTATAAATCTGCTTTTAAAATCTTTATTTATTTACTGAGTCAGGGTCTCACTCTGTTCCCCACGCTGGAGTACAATGGCATGATCATGGCTCACTGCAGTCTCAACCTCCTAGGCTCAGGAGATCCTTCCACCTCAGTCTACTCAGTAGCTGACACTACAAATACACATCAACATACCCGGCTAAATATTTTTATTTTTTGTAGAGATGAGGTCTTGCTATATTGTCCAGGCTGGTCTCAAACTCCTGGGCTCAAGCAATCCTCCCACCTTGTCCTTTCAAAGTGCTGGAATTCTAGCACCTTCTATCAAATCACTAGAGCACAATTCATGACTGAAAATCTCCAAGAGCAACTAAAGAACAAGGTATTGAAGGCTTTCATTGTTTGTCTTGCTGAGTCTTACTCTGTCATTATCCAAATGCTCTGACTTACAACAGGCTACTAGGAGTTGAAACTGGTTTGCCTTCATTGATGGTTTTCCAGAGACTGAATCCTATGTGTTGAAGGTTTTTTTTAAAAAAACTCCACTTTACCTAAAAACAAAGCTTAGAAAATTGTTTATGAAAAGAGTTAGGAGCATGGGCCTTTAATCTTGGCCCTTCCACAAATTTTCATCAATCTAACAAGTTTTTTAAAAAATCACATCACATGTTGATGTGCATTTCTGTCTATAAGATATTGAGCATCTTCGTGTTTATCAGATAGCTGCGTTTCTTCTTCTTTCAAAGACCGGTTCATAGATGGTATATTTCGCTGCTTGTACTAGTTTGGGTTCAGTTTAAAATCTGAACTTGAGATGTAGTTTGTGGAGTAAATAGAGCTTTGGGTCATTGAGGCATTGGTGTTGGATGAGACAGACCGGGGAGTGTGTTAGGTGTGACAACCCAGCTGGGCTTGTCAAAAAAAAAAAAAAAATGTGGATTTTCATAGTTAATTTTTCAGAATTACTCATTTAGTAATGACCAAGTGAACCCAAAATGAGCAATTTAAAACTGAATCTTAAGCCCTCTGCTCACATTTGATGTTACAGGATTTTTGCTGGGATAAACTAAATCATGTTTCCAAGAATCAAACATATTGGTAAATGGGAAATTTCCAGAAGGCAGTATCAATAAAGCTGTGCCCGCCACTCCAATTTGACACTGTGAGATAGAGATAAATCTGGCAGGGGAGAGTGGTTGCACTGGGTTCTGTGGAGAACTGATAGTGGTCCAAAATCATGAAATTGTAGCATCTGCTTCGGCTGGGTATAAATTGTTTAGAGCAATTTCTCTGGCTACTGGGCCAAAGTCAGTATTACCCACTGCAGATTGAAGAGTTAGAAATATTGACATAGAGTTCAACATTAAGCAAAACAAAGCTTTTTATTGTAAGTCAAACAGCCTTCCTACTAGCTGCATGAGGAAATGGACCAGGATATACCATGCCACTCTACTGTGGCAGAATATACTTAGGACGTGAGTCCAGGCTGGTGTGATCGGCTAATACAGCCAGACACAGGGAGTCATCATACTGTAACCAAGGACCACTAAAATAGTGATAGGACTCTGCAAGGGGGAGTGATAATGTTCTATCCACCCCTGGTTTGGGGATCACTTAGGCTATGTTTGTTTCTCCACATACCAAGCAAGAGAGACGATCAGGAAGTGAGGATAAACCTCCACCATTGTGAGACCCCATTCCAGTTCTGACATCCTATACCCAGGCTCACAGGGAGGAAGGGAGGCTATCCAATGATGCTTTTTTCCCTCCCAATTTTAAACTATTTTCTTATTTGTTTATTCATTTCTTTTGAGAAACAGAGTCTCTCTCTGTAACCAAGACTGGAATGCAGTGGCATGATCACAGCTCACTGCAGCCCTGACCTCCTGGGCTCAAGCAATCTTTCCCTGTCAGCCTCCCAATTAGCTTGTACTTACAGGCATGTTCTTGGCTAATTTTTTTTATTTTTTGTAGGGATGAGATCTCATAATGTTGCCCGGACTGGTCTCGAACTCCTGACCTCAAGTAACCCTTCTGCCTCGGTCTCTCAAAGTGCTGGAAATACAGGTGTGAGCCACCATGCCAAACTTTAATCATCAAAATAAGATAATGGTAACAAGAATGACAACAGCAAGAGGTAACAATGAGCAAGTGCCTTCTCCATGCCAGGGATTTGTGCTTTATTTAATACTTAGCACAACCCGCTAAGGTAGAGTGGATCATTTAGGAAGTAACTAGTGGCTTGGTATAATCTTTCAGACCTTTCTTGTCTCCAGAACTTTCTGAGGATGCAGGTTAGCGGCAGTGTTTTCGCTAATACGGAAGTGGCACTCAACCCTACCCTCACATGCAGCATACTGTGCAAGGCCAACCTTTGGTGGCTTCCTCCGTCTCCTCCTCCTCCTCCTCCTCCTCCTCCTCCTTCTCCTCCTTCCTCTCCTTCCTCTCCTTCCTCCCCTTCCTCCCCTTCCTCCCCTTCCTCCTCCTCTTCCTCCTCTTCCTCTTATTCTTCCTCTTCTCCTCCTCCTCCTCCTTCTTCTTCTTCTTCTTTTCTTCATTATTTCTTCTTCTTTGGTCTTGGTTGGATACCTGTGTAGCCATATAAGAAAGCAGATTAGCCTATGAGTGAACTACATTAAACATTGACTAGGAACACTTCCAAACTCAGCACTCATACAAGATTTAAAGAAGAAAGACTGTGACAAAAGAATTTGACTTGTAACTTTGGAGGACTAGTTAAAAAAAAAAAAAATCTGGCCCATCACCTAGAAATTACTCAGATTTGGGAAGGACTCTGAAGAATCCTTGTTTGTAGAGTTGTGCTATTCTCAAATGGCTATTTTTAAGATTAATTTCTATTCTGAGGGACAAATGGAAAAAGAAATTCTTGAACTTTTCTGTGAAACAATTGCCAAGTTTTGTTTTACCAATAGTGACTCAGAGAATTACAGTTATATTGTCCTGACCTCAGAAGTCTTCTTTCTGTGTCGGAAATTAAATAAACTGAAACAAGATTTTTTTTTTTTTTTTTTCTCCATGGAAGAGATATTCAGCATTCTATTCTGGGACATGATCAATCCATTTTATAAGGTAATTGCTTTCTTCACCATTTTTCTTATCTGAGTATAGGGTCAACTTTGAGTCTGGAGTCTTCAGACCATTAGTTAAAAGTTAAGAATGCAGTTGTTAATTCACTGGCAAGTTGCATTCCCTTTTTCTCCCTTTGTGATCTAGCTTTGTTATTTAGTCATGTAATAATTTTAAAATAATAATGATAAAGTACTAGCAGTGAAAAGGAATTGTAACAGAGTAAAGCCATCTATTGGAAAGACTTTGGTAGAAAGTAGACATCAGAAAAAAGATCTCATTCATTCAGGAAGCTTTTAGTGACCATCAAGTGCCAGACCCTGTGATCTCCAGGCCTTAGGATAAGAAAATGTAGGCTCTCTGGAGTCAGCATCACATGGAGACAACATGAGCCTTGGAAACAGGTGGAGTTGGTTTGGACCTACCTTGGGGAATAAATCACAACTGACTTTACACCAGCTACTGGTGTGAGTCCTCCCTGGATCGCAGAGGTTACTCACTTGATTTTTTAAAAAATTTTTATTTTGGATAATTGTAGATACACACACAGTTGTAGAGAGAAATAATAAGGAGATTATCTTAACCTAGTTTTCCCCAATGATAACATCTTGCACGATACCACAACCAGGAAACTGACATTGAGTTAATTCATTAAACTTATGTAGATTTCACTAGTTTTGCATGTATTCATTGTGTATATTTAGTTCTATGTAATTTTATCATGTGTGTAGATTTGCGTGACCATCATGGTCAAGATACAAAACATGGCATGGCAACCACAAATATGTTCTCTATAATTTTTTTTCATAATAAGAACATTATGTAAATGGAATTATACAGTGTAAACTTTTGAGATTAGCTCTTTTTTCATTTGACATAATTCACTTGACATCCATACAAGTTGTTGCACGTATCAACAGCTTGTTCCTTTTTATTGCTGGGTAATATTCCATGGTATGGATGTGCTAGAATTTATTCAACCATTCACACACTGAAGCATATTTGGGTTATTTCCAGTTTAGAATTATAGTAAATAAGGCTGCTATAAGCATTCATGTGTAGATTTGTGTATGAATATATGTTGTTATTTATCTGGGATAAATGCCCAAGAGTACAACTCCTGGGTTGTATTTTAAGTGTATGTTCAGTTTTATAAGAAACTGCCAAATTATTTTCTAGAGCTACTCTGCCATTTTGTGTTATCACAGCAACGCACAGTTTTCTCCACACCCTTGCCTGATAGGTGTGTACTTATATTTCATTGTGGATTTAATTTGCACTGCATTTCTTTGACGGTTTATGATGCCAAACATCTTTCTATTTGCTTATTTTTCAACTATAAATTCTCAGCAAAATGTCTATTCATGTCTTTTGCCCATTTGCTGATTGGATTGTTCGTGTAATTTTTACAGTTGAGTTTTAAGAATTCTTTACAGCCGGGCTCGGTGGCTCAGCCTGTAATCCCGTGCCTTTGGGAGGCTGAGGTGAGTGGATTGCCTGAGCCGCGGGTTCGAGACCCGCCTGGGCAGCGAGACCTCATCTCTACAATAAATCAAAAAAATCAGCCGGGCGTGGTAGCGCATGCCTGTAATTCCGGCTACTGGGAAGGCTAAGGTGGAAGGATCGCCGGAGCCCAGCAGGTCAAGGCTGCGGTGGCCGGAAGCGGCCACTGCACTCCAGTCTGGGCGACAGAGTGAGACTCCAACTCAAAAAAAAAAGAATTCTTTACATATTCAAAATACAAGTCCTTCCTCAAATATGTGGTTTGCAAATATTTTCTCCCATTCAGTAGTTTGTCTTTCTATCCTCTTAACAGAGTCTCTTGCAGAGCAAAAATTCTTAATTTTGATGTTCTATTTGTCTATTTTTTTCCCTTATAGATTATACTTTTGGTATCAAGTCTAAGAACTTCTCACTAGAATTAGGCCCTGAAGATTTTCTCCTTTTTTTCCCTAGAAGTTTTGTAGTTTTACATCGAATATTTAAACCTATGATTCTCTTTGAGGTAATTTTTGTATAAGGTAGGAGGTTTGGATTGAGGTTCATTTTAAAAAGAAATTTGTACCTATATGAAAGGAGGTACCTATAGAAACCTAGAATAAACTTAGTTTAGCCTTTTTGCCTCAGCATAACCATTTTTGCTTAGACTTTACGCCGACACACTTTGAACTGAGCACAGGTTAGACATAAATAAATTTCCAATATACAGATTTTAGGAAGCGGTCAGACATTCTACTGCAAGTCAAGATGGCAACCTACCCCATCCCCTCAGCAAATCTCCATCAGGTGCAAGACAAGGACAGAGTCATAGAAACGATAATAGACCACCTTTTGGTCAAGGAGTTTGTGGATTGCAAATGTCTAAAAAAGTCTCTTGCAGGATAACCTCTTCCTGTCTAGCCCACTACCTGAGGACATGAGATACTAATGTCTGACGACCTGAAGATCTAAGACTCATGTGACTAACCCACCCATCTGCCTGTTGTCCATCACCTGTGCTTACCTGCCCCTTCGTAATGACGTGAAGCAGACCACCATCCAATCACCTTAATGACCTTCCCCCACCAAGGGAAATGATTAAAAGGACTCAACCTTGAGCAGCCATTTTGCCATTGCTAGTTCATCGCCATCACCATTGCCTTGCTAAGCTATGGTGTGGCCATGTGCTCTCTGAGCTATGGCCAGGCTATGTTTTCTTAAGCTTTGGTCCCCTTCCCTACCTTGGAGAGGCGAATCTTCTCTTTCTCTCTCTCTCTCTCTCTCTCTCTCTCTCTCTCTCTAGTTTACTTTCTAAATAAACTATATTCTCTAATCTAACATCTGTGCGATTCTTCACTTCTTTCATTCAGCATCGGATGGCAAACTAGACACTCATACCCCCAGTGGGCCTGACCGAACATTTTGGAGGCCCCACTGGGAGAGTGTGTGACCTAACACTATGGATGCCCAGTTGTTCCAGCACCATTTGTTGAAAGACCATTTCTCTCCCATTGAATTGTTTTTGCACCTTTGTCAAAAATCAGACACATTTGTATGGATCTATGGCTGGACTCTCTATTCTGTTCCATTGATCTATCTCTCCCCTCACCAACATCACATTGTCTTGGTCACTATAGCTCTGCTGCAAGTGTTAACATCAGACAGCGTGATTACTCCTAATTTATTCTTCTGTTTCAAAATATTGCAGTTATTCTGGGCCCTGTGCATTTCCATGTAAATATTAAAATAAACTTGTTCGTGTCTATTAAAAAACTACGCTAGGCTGGATATCCACATGCAAAAGGATGAAATTGAGCCCTTGCCTAATACCATATGCAAAAATTAACCCAAAATAGATAAAATATCTAAATGAAAGACCCAAATCTATAAAACTTATCTTAAAAAAAACACAGGGCAAAAGCATCATGATACTAGATTTGGCAATGATTTATTGGATATGACATCAGAGACAAAAGCAACAACAAAAAGAAAACAAATTGAACTTTATAAAAAAATTTGTAATTGTGTCTCAAAAGACACCATCAACGGCCGAGCGCAGTGGCTCAAGCCTATAATTCCAGCACTTTGGGAGACCAAGGCAAGAGGATTGCCTGAGTTCAGGGGTTCGAGACCAGCCTGGGCAACTTGGTGAGAGCTCGTCTCTACAATAAATCACAAAATAAGCCAGGCATGATGTGCACACCTGTAGTTCCAGCTACTTGGAAGGCTGAGGCAGAAGGATTGCCTGAACCCAACAGATAGAGGTTGCAGTGGCCATGAGCAGCGTGCCACTGCACTCCAGCCTGGGCAACAGAGTGAGACTTCAACACATACAACAAAACAAAAAAGACGCCATCAACAAGGCAAAAGGCAACCTACAGAATGGAAGAAAATATTTACAAATCATATAGCTGAAAAGTGATTCCTATCCAGAATATATAAAGAACTCCTACAAGTCAGCAACAACAACAAAATTGTAAAATCGGGTAAGCACTTGAATAGACATTTCTCCAAAGAAAACATACAAATGGACAATAAGCACATAAAAGATGCTCCACATTAGGGAAATGCACTTCAAAACTATAATGAAATCCCACTTCACATCCGTTAGGAAGGCTGCTAAATATTTTTTTTTTAAAGTGATGTCAAAGATGTGGAGAAACCAGAACCCTCGCGCACTGTTGGTGGAAATGTAAAATGGTACATCCCCTGCAGAACACAGTATGGCAGTTCCCCCAATAAAACAACAAAATAGAATTACCATAGAACACAGCCACTCCACTTCGGAGTACATACGCAAAAGAATTGAAAGCAGAGTAACCAAGAAGTATGTGTCCTCCCATGTTCACAGCAGCTAAAATGTGGAAGCTAAAATTTAAAAAAATAAGCCGGGCTCGGTGGCTCAGCCTGTAATCCCGCGCCTTTGGGAGGCTGAGGTGAGTGGATTGCCTGAGCCCGTGGGTTCGAGACCCGCCTGGGCAGCGAGACCTCATCTCCACAATAAATCAAAAAAATCAGCCGGGCGTGGTAGCGCCTGCCTGTAATTCCGGCTACTCGGAAGGCTGAGGCGGAAGGATCGCCGGAGCCCAGCAGGTCGAGGCTGCGGTGGCCGGGAGCGGCCACTACACTCCAGTCTGGGCAACAGAGTGAGACTCCAACTCAAAATAAATAAATAAATAAAAAATAATTTTGTATTTCTTTGCTAAATAAATAAATAAATGGGGAAGCTACCCAGTGTCTATCAATGGTCGAATGGATAAGCAAAATGTAGTATATGCATACAATGGGATATTTTACAACCTTAAAAAAAGAAGGAAATCCTGGCATATGCCACAACATGGATGAACCTTATGGCCATGATGCTGAGTGCAAGAAGTTAGACACACAAAAAAAAACAAATACTACATGATGATTCTATTTATATGAGGTACTTAAAGCTGTCAAATTCATAGAGACAGAAAGTAGAATGATGGTTGCTAGGGACAAGGGGAAGGGGTGGAGAGGGAGTTGTTTTTTACTGGGTATAGAGTTTTATTTTTACAAGATGAAATGAGTTATGGAGATGAATGGTGGTGCTGGTTGCACAACATTACAAATGTATTTAATAACACTGAAATGTACAGATAAAATTGGTTTGGATGGTAAGTTTTATGTTATTCACCACAATTTTCAAAATTGGAAAATGAAAAGAAAAACATCCTGGGACTTTGATAACATTTGCATCAAACCTAAAGGTGATTTAAGAAGAATTGACATATTTGCTAGGTTTTGTCTTGCAATGCATGAACACCACCTTGATTTTTTTTAATTCTCCTTTCAGGTTGCTTTGCCTCCACTCCTGGACTTAAATGTCCCTAGGGCTCATGCCTGGATTTATCGCAGCCTTCAGACCCAGAGCTGCCCTCGTTGATTCTAGTCTCTGGTCAAATCCTCTATAATTGCAGATTTGATTACTACCTGTAGCACTGTGAAAAAGCCAGAACTTGCATTTGAATTCTACTACTACCAGGTGTTAGCTGAATCACCTCAGTGTCAATTTCCTGATCTGTGGGATTCCTTGCAGTGCAGGCCTTAAGCAGAGCTAGTGTTATTTTTACTGTAACACAAGTTCCTACGACTTACCTAACTCAGTGCATGTGGTTAGATTTTTGCATATAAAACGCCAAGCTGCTATCACCCTTATTAGTTATATTTCACCTATTTTTACCCATCATGCTCATGTGCTGTAATCATTCCAGATCCTGATATAATTCACATTTTTATCTCAGTCATTGAATAATAATGGCAAACAAAACAAAATGCCATGGACAGAGTTTGACATACCACGAGAGAAACCTGTTCTTATTCAGGTCCTTCAGTTGCAGTTAACAGAAACACATTCGAGGAAATTAGGAAAAAGGTATGAATGAAGAGGAAGTCAAAAAACCATGTCCAGGAGAAAGAGAGCTAGATGGGACCCAAATCAGATGGATGACAGTCTCACCTAGGAGGCTGGCTCTGGAATGAATAAGCTCTATCATTCTTTTGTCTGTGTCACTCTAGTCAAGATTTGAAATGCCAAAAAGAAGGTCTTCTCAGATCTCATGAAAGAGTCCTGTCTGTACCAGGGCAGTAGGAGGAAGGATCTGGCCGACGAGATCCTTTAACATCTTATAATAGAAGGAGTCTATCTGTATTTTCTGCCCTCAAATGAAATCAGAGTGTTGTCAGAAGAAGCCATGAGTACTTGGATACCACGAAGTGCCAAAAGTTGATTCTTTTTCTCATTTGACAGTAATTCACGAAGTAAGCGCTCTCTGATAATGGCCATTTGTCCACCCAAGTGCCTAGGAACAAGGTCTACCAAAGATATGTTGACTAATTTAAAAAAAAAAAAAGTCTTGCTTAAATGTAGGTATGTGAAGCCTATGGTATTCCTTGAATCTACTGGAACCCAGCTAACTTTCAAATTGACATTGAAGCTGCCACACTAGTTGTGAAATGACCCCAAGTTCTTCATTTAACCTTGGTACTCAAGTTTTCTTGTTAATAAAAAGGGGATAATGGTTGTAATCTCTTCTCACATCTACAGTGCCAAGCTGCTATCATTCTTAAAACCCCACTTTGGTGGGGTTTTATAAAGTATTATATTCCTTATTTGTTATCCATGTGCTAGTTACAACTGCAACTACCTTACAAGATAGAGACTAAGCAGAAGTTCCTCAGTTCTGTTTTGGTTTTTTGATGGGCTTAGGAGTGCAAACTAGGGAGAAGAAATCTGGAGATAGAGTTGAGTCGCTCTGCAAGAGAGAAGATATAGAAAGGGAAGACCTTGAGCCATGTAGAGCAACCTGGAAGGGAGAGATGAGAAACAGGACTGTGAGAGAGAAGGAAACTCTCCCCAAACAGGCAGTTTCCTATTAGAGAGGACATATGATAGACGAAGGCACATTCGAGTTAAGTTAGCTGAACCAAATAGAGAAAGCCAGCAGGACACAAATACCTACCTACTCTCATTCCCATTCTAGGAAGTAGCAGAAATCCTGGAGGTAAAGTTCCATGGACAATAGAATTTGAGGGCTAAAGGCAAATTTATATAGAACTCAAGGGGCAGTTAAGACTTTACCTGACTTTTGGATTATATATATATATTTGCACTCATATATGAAAAACAATTGAATATTGAAATCTCTAGTCCCAGGGTAATTTTTTTAAGTAGAAAAAGACAAAAAAAAAAAAAGCTCTGCTTTTTGTTTTGTTTTGTTTTTTGTTTTTTGAGTTGGAGTCTCACTCCATCGCCCAGGTTGAAGTGCAATACCATGCTCACAGCCACCCCAGCATCAACCTCTCCAGCGATCCTTTTGCCTCAGCCTCCCAAGTAGCAGGAACCACAGGTGTGCGCTACCACACCCAGCTAATTTTTTATTTATTGTAGAGACGAAATCTGGTCTTAAACCCACGGGCTCAGGCAATCCACTCACCTCAGTCTCCCAAAGTGTTGGGATGACAGGCTGAACCACCAAGCCCAGCCTCAACCTTGGTCTTTCACTCATTCTCTAAAGGCACAAATGATTGTTTATATAGGTTTGTTTCCATGAGTTAAATCACTCTTGAGGATTTTGTGTTTGTAGTTGTATCTTACTGTGGATTTTTACACTGAAATCTTTTCTTTTGAACCAAAAGTATTGACAACTAGCACCCTACAACTGCCACATGCTAGATTGGTTTGTTTGTGGGTTCTTTTGCCTTATGTTCACATAGGGCACATGATAATTACAAGTATGAATGGCATGTATCTTCTGTGTAGAAGAACTGGAGGTAAGATTAGCCGCCACCCACCATTCCCCAAAATGTGCCTACTCACAGCCTCTGCAGAACACAGAGTCCCAGGAGGAATTATTTGACTCCACATGACCTGGTCATTCTGGCTTCAGTCAATGGTGCAAATCTTGAGCAATAACGGCCAAACCATAGCCTGTCCACGACCTCTGGAATGGCCACAAGTGAAAAGACAAGTTACACCAGTATGATTCCTTTCTTGGGTATTTGAATCAGGCAAAGGTTAAGAGAGAAAGTTGAAAGTGTGCATCAAGGAAGGTTGTGAGATAGCTTTGGAGGAGTCATGAGCAAGCCATAATAAGGAGAAAGCAAGTCGACAGCAAGGGCAGAATGAAGAGGGCATGAGATTATTGATTGCATCGTATTAACCTCAACTTGTTCCTGTCCCAGGCATGAACACGCACAAGACATTCTTGTCTTCTTACATACTCTCTTATTCCTCTTCCTATTTCCTCCCTTCTTTGCCTAAGACCAGCAGAGCAATTAGGGTGTTGCCATCAAAAGTGATGGCGATATACCATCCCAATTCCCTTGTTTTCCCCTACCCAGGCTGAGCTTAACAAAGGATACGTTGGTCATGTTGTCAAATGGAGGCATCATGACACCAGGCCCCTTCTTGGACTTCCCACAATGCCCAGGCAGAAAGAATGTCTGAGAATGCGAGGTTTTCCCATCACAGCGCTTGTCTCTCTTGTTGAATCTAATTGTAGCACTATAAAAAGAAAGACAGGCTTTTACAAACCCTCCCAATGAAATGCCAACTCTAACACACCATTAGCAAAATAAGAAACAGGGTCAACACAGTGTGGTAGAAATGGCGATGTTGTGTTTGCTGCCGATTCAGAACTGGTGGTTCTATAAGAAAGGGGGAAAAAATGAATATAGAAGTCATGTCACTACAGGCCACAATATATAGGTGTGCAGGGGGAAAATATAGTCGAATGTATTTTCGGGATGTGACGATCAAATGTGGCTCAAACAAAGGAATTTATGGCTGCAACTGACAGCCCCAACACCATAAAACTGTGCAAGGAAGTTACTTTTAGACTTTGAGGATCAAACAGCTAGATTCAAAACATAGATAATAGAATAACAGCCACTGCTTAACAGGGAGTAAGAGATAAAAATAATTTGCTACACCTCGCTGGATTCCATCCCGTCCCTCTAACACAGCAATCCTGAGCCATTAATTTATTAGAGTGTGTGTGGCTGCCACAGATGAGGGGAAATGGTATCAGTGATGGAAGAAGCAGTAGACAGACGATCCTTAGCCAGCAGTTAAACAGGAATAAGATTTTGGAGGCCAGAGGAGGCACAATAGAAATGAATCTCATTTGTGAAAAATAATTCCTGGTGAAAGGTTTCTTTGCCCTAGATCAGTAAAGGGACCTACATAAAGAAATCTACATTTAATTTTTGAAATTTCTTTTAAAATAAACTATTGGTAATTAATTCTTATTTAATTAAGAAGTTACAAGAATTTCCTGAAATTAACTATTGTCCAGCTTTGACTTCAGTCATGCTACCATAGTCCCAGAGGAAAACACAAAAGCACTCGCTCCCCCAACCTCTCTCTTAGACAAAAGATCTCCCTCCATCGACCCTTAAAAAGATTTTGAAGCCAGGCTCGGTGGCTCAGCCTGTCATCCCGCGCCTTTGGGAGGCTGAGGTGAGTGGATTGCCTGAGGCCGCGGGTTCAAGACCCGCCTGGGCAGCAAGACCTCATCTACAATAAATCAAAAAAATCAGCCGGGCGTGGTAGCGCATGCCTGTAATTCCGGCTACTTGGAAGGCTGAGGCGGAAGGATCGCCAGAGCCCAGCAGGTCGAGGCTGCGGTGGCCGGGAGGGGCCACTGCACTCCAGTCTGGGCGACAGAGTGACACTCCAACTCAAAAAAAAAAAAAAAAAGATTTTGAGAGCTACAAAGTCACAAGAATAAAATCTTAAAGCTGACAGGACATAAGCTGGCTAAAGGTGACATTTCCAACTACCTCTCTTTATCATCCCAGAAGAGGCATCGAATGGGGACACGGATCTGTTGAGATGCTCACAGACTTGTATGTGTGGCACTTTAATGGAGAAGTAAAAAGAAATCGAACGCCCCACTTAGATCTGCCACTGCTATCCCTTCCTTACATTTCTCCTTGCCTCCCAACTCATACAGGAGCGCAGTAGCCAAGGATAAACAGGATGAGAGTACAGAAGGTACACGATTACAACACATGCTCTTAAGGGTCAATGGAAGCTTTAGATCCAAAATAATGAGTGATTATTATTGGAAGTGCCAGTCAAAAAAATTATAATTATTATTGAAAACATTCCCTCACTTTTTCCTAAAGTCTTCTTTACCAGTCTCTCAAATGGCAATGCACTAAAGGAATGTTTTCGTCAATGTGTCCAAATATGTTATTCGAAGTGGAATTTTATGAGAGAGAACCCCAGGGAACGTTCTGGAAGAAAAAAGGCAGCCCCAAAATTGGATGCACAAACTGTTTTAAGGTTTTAAGATGTGGTGAGGTACATTGTGCCTTCACTGCACCCCAAGTCAGGAATAGAAAAGAAAAAGAACCAGTAAAGAGAATGGCTTTCCAGTCTCTAAAAAGGGACCCATATTTCAATAGGTTTGCAGCAAGCAGGAGGCAGTGTCCCCAAAACAAAGCAACCCAGACCCCTGAGCTTCTAGCTGGCAAGTTGCCCAGCAGAGAAAACAGAATTCTATTGAATTTGCACGCATCTCCATCAGTGACAGGGGTGGAGGGATGTTGCAAAAGGAAAAGCAGGGATGGGGGGAAGGTAAATTCTGGAAAACATATTTTTCAAGCATAGAACAACTTAAAAATATACTATTGGGGAAGTAATGTGGGGCGAGGCATGGTACCTGGGTCATGGTCAATAAGACCACAGATACTTAAATAGGATGACTCTCTCCAAGTAACAAGCCACTTCACTGAGTATTCACACTCAAGTCCCAGGCCCAGATTCACAATAAGAGCAAAGATGTAAGCAAGCACACGCGCACGCACACGTGCGTGCCCACACACACACACACACACACACACACACACACACACACATGCAAATAAACACATACATACACGAATGCACACACATGCCCAGAGGCAGAGCATCCCAGGGCCCAAGCATAGGAAGAAGGCAAAAGAAATCTCACTCACGCCGGGCTCGGTGGCTCAGCCTGTAATCCCCCGCCTTTGGGAGGCTGAGGTGAGTGGATTGCCTGAGCCCGAGGGTTCGAGACCCGCCTGGGCAGTGAGACCTCATCTCTACAATAAATCAAAAAATCAGCCGGGCGTGGTAGCGCACGCCTGTAGTTCCGGCTACTCGGAAGGCTGAGGCGGAAGGATCGCCGGAGCCCAGCAGGTCGAGGGTGCGGTGGCCGGGAGCGGCCACCGCACTCCAGTCTGGGCGACAGAGTGAGACTCCAACTCAAAAAAAAAAAAAAAAAAAAAATCTCACTCACAGGGACTTTTAAATTGCTTTGCATTTGTTTTTCATCGTCTCTCACATTTCTTCTGATGGTGATTATGATTGTATTTTGAAATCATGATCCACCACTGCAGCACTGTAATTACATAAATATGGCATTATAAATGAAGGTTAGCGCCAGAAATAGCAGAGCAGAGAGGGGTGCAATTTGTCTTGGTGGATGTATGTGTATGTGTTTATAAGTACCTCTCATTTATGTGGCATTTGGAAATCATTTGTTAGTCCAAGCAAGGCAGTGGTGGAAGTGGGAGGGTCTTAAGACATAGAACAAAATCCTCAATCCTGTTCTCAGCTGAAGAATCAGAAGGCAAGGAAAGGCAGGTTCTTCTGGTCATGACAAATGATAAGGTAAGAGCTAGGCTTAAACGGAACTCAGAGTCCTCAGTGGACCTTCAGTTTAGTGGACACCGGTGATTCTACTTGTCAACAGGAGTCAGTCAGAGGCATAACTGATGGTCAACAGTGCTCTTCAGCATCCCTGGAACCCCAGGGAGAATCTCTTAGCCTCCTGTATCTCCCTCATAACCACCTCTCTCCCCTAGTTTCACTCATTCTTGCCTACAAGGTACCAACCAGAATCTTCAACCAATAGGAATGGAAATCAATAGATAAATAACCCAGTTTCTTCCATGTCCAGGGGAAAGGAAAATTCTGAGGTATGTACCACACCAGGAGTGTGGTACTTCTACAATACGTTAACTAATTCTTTGAACCTTTTCTCTTCAAAAGATAGAGACTGATTCCCCACCCCACCCCGAATGTGAGCTATACTAAGTGACTCACTTCAAATGACCAGAATATGACCAAAGTGATGCTTTGTGACTCTCAAGCCCAGGTTATAAAAAGGCTGCTTCTCTTTTGGTCACTTCTTCTGGGGAAAGCCAGCCACCACAGCCTGAGAACACTCAGGTATCTTATGGAGAGGTCCACACGGCAAGAAACTAAGGTCTCCTGCCAAAAGCCAGCACCAATGCACCAGCTATGTGGCTGAGCCACCTTGGAAACTGATAATCCGGCCCCACTGAGCCTTCAAATGATTGCAACTCTGACTGACATCTTGTTCTCTACCACCTTATCCGGAGCCAAAACCACCCAGATAAGCCGAATTCCAGATGTATCAAAAATATAAATGTAGTAGGTGTTTATTGTTGTTTTATGCCACTAAATTTTGGGTTAACTTGTTACACAGTAGTAGGTAACTAATACAGAAGCCCCATGGTATGGACCCTCAGTTACCCATAGCTCTCGCTTCCTCATCAATTTCCTCACTGCACTTCGTGGGGTCACCTCCAAAATAAAAGACCTTCACTCAAAATTCTTATCTCAGGGTTTGCTTTAGGATCTAAAAAAGGCCAAATAAGATGGATAGCATCTTCACTTTAGGGATAAAAAAGAGAGTGACGCATAGCTTAGAGTTACTTAGCAAATAACGGCAAAATCATTTCTTCCTAATGTATTGCAGCTGCATCTCCCTGCCACCCACACCCCCATCCTTTGCAATTTTACGCAACCTCCCTTCTTTCCTCCAAGGGGGGGAAAATCAGTTAATTTGCTCGTTTACTCTGGGCCTTATCTTAATCACAAAACTTAAAAATCATTCTCAGCAAATTCAATAACCAAAGCAGAAATTTTTAGTCTCTTAAGCCTATTTGTTTTTTTTCTAATGACACCTGTACACAGCAGGAAGGAACAATGAGCAAATCAACCGATTATTCTTTTGTTGACATGAATGCAAGGGCTATACATGGCTCTGCCTTGTTTTATGTCTAGACTACAGGTGGTGGCTGGAAACTGCTGACCAATGCTGCTCATAAATTACTGAAGTGATAAACAAATGACCAGGATGCGTGGGAGAGAGAAGATGAAGACAGAGCCCGTGTGTGCTGTGCTTTGTGTTCGGATCGAATAAAATGTACAGCCAACTCATCTGTCAGATATTTAATCATCATCATTATTGTATTATGTGGTAATTAGGCATAAATGGGACATAAATGACTCCTGCTAGCAGTGCTTTACATATCAAACAACAATTTTTGTGTTTTCAAGGCTCCGTCTCTGTGATAGTTTTCAAGTATCTGTCTTTACTCGGTTGTGATTGTGACTGGTTTCCCCTGAGTCAGAGGAGGGGAGGCGAACACACGGGTTCTGGAATCGAACAGATCACTCACACTGAGCTCACACTTGATCTCGATCAAGCCACATGACATCTCTGGGCGTCTGCAGCAGGGTCTCTATGAGAATCAAATGAGAACTTGAAACACAGTCACTAACCCGGTGTTAGAATATGGTAGGCACTCAGTCAAGTTCTCTTATTTGTCTCTTATATCAACATTATTCACACATGCATTAATGTCAGAGAGTCTTGACCCTTTCCCCACAAACTATTTGTTGCCTTCCCTGACTCCCACTCCCAAGAGTACTACTAGATTGCTTTTTTCAAGTCACACTGTTCCATGCTTAAATCTCACACTTATCCAGACTCTTAAAAACACTTCTTATCAGCTGAAGAAACATTTAGACAACACTTTGTGTGTGTGTGTGTGTGTGTGTGTGTGTGTGTGTGTGTGTGTGTGTATAATATGACAGTTGGCTTTGGGTCCACAAGTGGAAATACACAGGTCTTAAAATGAGCCTGGGAGAAAGCACATTGATACTTTAGCACAAACTCTTTCTAAAGATGAGCAATTTCTCGTTCCTTGTGATCTGGTCATGGTTGGAGAATGAGTTGGAAGCCAATCATCTGAAAAGGCAAAAGGGAGAACACGGTGCTGTGATTTCCCTTTGTGCTCCTCCAGTGGGAGGCTGGTCATATTTTGGAATAATCTGACAAATACGTAGATGGAAAGTGTGCTGAAAAAGATTTCTTGTCCTCATAGCTGTGTGCTCTTTGGGGCCTTGACTGGTTCAATGAAGATGAAGAGTTTGCCTCTTTGACATAGAAGAGAAGATTTGTAAAAGCAATGTCCGCTGAGAAATACAACTGCTCATAACAACAGCAGCCAAATGTATTAACTTCCCCTTAGTAAGGGCCTAACATTCATTTTCATACAAAGGTTAACAAATCACTTTCATGTCTTTCTCATTTGGTCCTCCTGCAGCCCAGGTGAGTATCATTACTAATTCCATTTTACAGATAAGCAAACTGAGACCCAGACAGGTTAGATGTCAAGCCCAACAGGCCTACAAATAGTAGGCAAAAGAATCGCGTCTGGAATCTTAATCCCGCAGTCTTTCCTCTTTATCAGACTCTCCCTATTAATAAATAATGAGCTTGTCTGTTTGAAGGATCAATGGAAGCGAATTTACAAATTCTCCAGCTAGCTTTTCTTACCCTATGTTGGTTTTCAGAGCCACAAAATCACACATCCACATCACACAGGGTTGTGTAGAAATACTTTTAAAATAATCATTGAATGATCTTTGAGAAGAATAACTTGCCATGAAAAAAGAGACAATTCCACGGGGTCCAGAGTAATTGCAAACAGCGGTGTGAAGTCCATGGTCCATGACCCAGTGGTAAAAGACCCATTATTTTAAACAGTTGAGGCAGCAAACTTCCTCAGTCAGGGCCTGTAACTTCTGTAGAAGGAGACATTCAGATATAAGAGCAGACCTTTCCTGGGTCACCTGTGAAACAAAATGGTAGCTAGGTTTGTTTTTTTCCGACTTCCCCACCACAACATGGAGACTTTTAACCATAGATGTCAGGTTCATGTATAAAGCCCTCAATCTCAGACAAGAACTACTTTAAATATAATAAATATAAGAATCACTTTCAAAATGAAAAAGTGAGACGTGGAGTACAACAAATAGGAATTGAGCTGATCACTATGCCAGGAGTGGGGTCCCTGCCCTGGAGGGGCAGATAGAGCAGTGGTCCTCAATCCTGGCTGGTTGATAGTGTCCTCTAAGGGCTTATCAAAAATCCCAGGTCTCAATGTATTGGTAATCGATTCGTCTCAATTAATTCAGAAACTCTGGGAGCAGGTCCAGGTGTTAGTAGTTTTTTCAGTGATTCCTCTGTACAGCCACAGTTGAGATCAACACTATTAGAGTGGAATCCAACATGTTGCAAGTTGGCTTGATTTTAGAATCATCCAAGGTCCCAATTAAAAGTGCAGATGCATGGGCCCTGATCTGTCTCTCTTGAATTAGAATTTCTGGGGGAAAAGTTGAAAATACATACATGTTTTGAACAAGAGCCTAAAGATTATTATATTAGAGAGGTTAGGTAAAATCTGATATTGTCTTTAAAAAATAAATCAATAGAGTGAAAAGACAACCTAAAGATGGGATGAAAAGCTTTACAAATTATATATCTGACAAGAGGTTTATATCTAGAATATATAAAGAACTCCTATGATTCAGCAAAAACAAAAGCAAATAGACGGATGAAGAACTTCTTTTCTCCAAAGAAGATATACAAATGGGCAATGGGCATGGGAAAAGATGCTTGCCATCATGAATCACTAGAAAAATCAAATCCAGTTGAAAGCACAGAGATACAGTGTATCACCTAACACTTATTAGGAGGGCTGCTATGCAAAGACAAAGAAAGAAAACAAAAAGGGGGGGGGGACATAAAATGACAACAGTTGGTAGGTAAGAAAGTGGAGAAATTGAAACCCCTGTGTTGGTAGGAATGCAACATGGTATAGTCACTATGGAAAACAGTATGGAGGTTTCTCAAAATATTAAACATAAAATTACCATATACCTCAGTAGTTCCACTTCTAGTTAGGTACCCAGAGGAATTTTTGCACACCTATGGTCATAATAGCATTCTTCACAGTAGCCAAGAGGTGGAAGCAACCCAAATGTCTTCTGGTATATGAGTAGAGAGAGAAAATATGGTATGTACATGCAATGGAATATTATTTAGTCTCCAGAAAGGAAGACAATTCTGTCATGTGCTACAACATGGATGAAACTTAAACATTCTGCTAGGTGAAATAAGCCAGTCACAAAAATACAAATAGTATATGATTCCACTCATATGAGGAATCTAAATTAGTAAAGCAGAAAAATGGAAGGGTGGTTACCAGAAGCTGGAAAAAGAGGGGCTGGGGAATTGTTTGTTTTGCAAGATTAAAAAAACTGCTAGCCGGGCTCGGTGGCTCAGCCTGTAATCCCGCGCCTTTGGGAGGCTGAGGTGAGTGAATTGCCTGAGCCCGCGGGTTCGAGACCCACCTGGGCAGCGAGACCTCATCTCTACAATAAATCAAAAAATCAGCCGGGTGTGGTAGCGCGTGCCTGTAATTCCGGCTACTTGGAAGGCTGAGGCGGAAGGATCGCCAGAGCCCAGCAGGTCGAGGCTGCGGTGGCCGGGAGCGGCCACTTCACTCCAGTCTGGGTGACAGAGTGAGACTCCAACTCAAAAAAAAAAAAACTGCTAAGGATTTGTTGCATAACAATGTGCATCCAGTTAACACCAGTGAACTGTACACTTAAAAATTTTACAGTGATAACTTTTGTTACAGGTTTATTGCCACAATCTAAAATTGAAAAAAAAATGAACAATTTAAAGATTCAAATAACTTAAAAAATTTTAAATGTCATCCAACACTTCAACGATTTCCCTTGTCCTCTAAATGGTTCTGCAGCCCAAAGAACAAAGAACTCAGGGTGTCTTGGTTCTCTCGTCTGCAATAACAAAACAAAAACAAACAAGTGAACCAAAATAAAAATCATTTTCCCAACTGCTTCTTAAGGAAAGTTGTTCCCCAGTTACAGAAAGTTCAGACACTTGTGAATGTGAATCTGGGCAAGCCGGAACAGACATAGATTGCTCTGGTTAGGAGAGGAGAGCTTTAAAGGCATGTGGAGTGGGAAGACCTTGCAGACTGAGAACAAGAGGTGCCAGGAGCCTGGGTCCTGCGTGGGAACAGGAGTGAGAAGGGCTGTCCCAGCCCATCTGTGGAGCCCAGGAGACTTGGAAGGTGACATACTCTTCCAAGAAAAAAAAAAAGACACTGCACTGAATGTCATGGAGTGTGCCACTCCTATACCATCTTCAGTAAAATTCACTTACTCACTTCTCTTTCAGTGATGGAAACATTCTGTGAAAAGCAAATAATTGCCCTATACCCAGGACAGCTCAGGACACAGGCGGACGCCCAGCCCAGCCCAGGAACCAGCAACGTTGCTTGCCCCATCTATGACACTTCCGCCACAGCCTGTGCCCTACCCAGATCCATCCTCTGCCTTCCTCCCCCCGGCCCCTGTCCCATATCACCACAGCCACAGAAGGCACCTTGCCTTCTGGCTTCTCACTGGGTCCAGGCAGTGGAAGCTACTAGAAGGAAATGTGAGGGTAAGAGAAGGGGGTGAGGCCAGAAAATTCTCCATCCCAGTCTATCCCTCCTTCTGCACCACATTTTGGGAGGTGGCCACATCCCTTTGTGAAGACAGTCTCTGCTGGGAACCCCTGCCCTGTGGCACCAGCTCTCACAGGCCTCCAGGAACACTGCCTGCTGCCCTTGTTCCTTTGGGCCTAGGGAAAGTCTGGGCTCCCCTGATGCTAGTCCCTGGGGGCCCCGGCATCCCTGTGAGTTCCCTGAACCCTACATATTCTTAAATGATCTTCTGTTTGGGTGGGATTCTACTTCCTTCCAGGGCCCGGAAACTTTCCTGTTTGTGGTGGACAAAAAGAAAGAAATCATTTAAGAAGAATGTAAACTATCCTAGCCTCCTTTGAGTTCTTTAGAGATGACTGCCCCTAAGTATGGGCATGACCAGCACCTGTCACTGCCACTTGTGCAACAGTAGGCATGTTTGAGTTATGTAAGCCCATGCCCAGAAAGGGTCCCAGATGCCACCTGTCTTGGGGGTTCCTATGCTTGAAGTATAGAGACAAAAGTGAAAATATTCACGCTGCTACATTGGGCTACCAGCATTCCCCACGCCTCAGTAAGACCTTACAGAGAAGCTCCCAGCGAGACCATGTATTGGCAATGCTCTCCTTGACCCAGGGCAGGGAAGAAGCCCCCTGGAGGGACTAGAGGGGCAGAAGTGGAGAGTAAATTAGCAATAAGTGAGAGGAAGGCAGCTAAGTTCTCTGCAACCACAGTGGGAAAGAAAGTTCAACACTTTCAATCACAGAGTACCTGCCAGAAACTGTTATTTAAACTTCTGAGCTTTCAGGCTGAGCTTGGAAATGGCTCTATTCTCAGAGATAAATCCTCAGCAATGTCATGGGGAAACTTGATAAAAAGGTCTTCTCGGGGCCCTGGCAGGGTTGCAAGGGTCTCTGAATAACTAGCAGGCAGGGAACAATAACCAACACCTCCTTCCCCGCTCCCACCCCATCCCTCAGACCCAGACACCTCCGCTTCCCAAAGCCCTGTCTGAGACTGGAGAGGTCCAGAGAAGGACAAGAAAATATCCAGAGGTTTCAGGTGGGAGAAAAGGCAATTTCAGAACATGCAGGGAAGGAGATTGTTTGACCTGAAAAGAAACTCTGAGAAAGGTAACCAAAGGAGGGGAGAAAGTCTAAATCAGTTGGCCATAAAGTAGGGGAGGGGGGGACACAGATGGGATCACGATGTTCAAGTATTAAAATGATACCAAAGTGGCACATTTGCTTCGTCTCTGGAAGCCACTTCACTAGCTTCCATTTTAGGCAGAGAGATTAAAAAGAAAGGCTGGATGTGGCTATGTGTTTTGGAATTAAAACAGCATCTGAGGTATTATTAGCTGGACCGAGATGTGCAGAGGCTATCCATCTTTCTGCTTGGGGGAATAATTGATTACCAAAGGGGCTCAGACAGGCTGCTTCTCCCTCCCTGAGGTCTGGTCCTGAGTTCAGCACAATTAGCTAAGTGCTTCTGGGCTGGAGCAGGCTGGGAGCTTCACTGGCTCCCCCTTACACACTAAACGCTCAAAGACAGAGAACTCTGCTTTCTACCTGTCCCCAAAGAAGGACCAACACCATCTGCTAACGTTTCTCATGAGTAGAAGCCATTGATGGGTGGGAATGCCTCCTCTTAGACTTTGGGAGACTGGGAAAACCTATAAACCCGTTCCCTGAACAGTGTCTTTATGGGCATAAAATAAACACTCACGATTACAAAAGAAACCAATTATATTGAAATACAGTTACCAAAATATTTTTTTGTAAAAAACAAATTGGTGGTGCAGTCATAGTTGTGCATCTTTATTAAACATTAAGTAATAAGATCTAGTGGTGGGTGCAATAACTTAGAGTTAAGGAAAAGTAAGGACTATTTCAAGATGTCTACAACAATAGCTGTGTGATATGAAAATATCTGTAATAACTGCTGGAACTGTTCCTTCTGCCGTGGGCCTACATTAATCACTAAAGGAGGTGCTTAGTTTCATTTAGATGTTAGTGAAAATAAATAATTTTTTTAACTCAAGTTTAACCCAAGTTAGATCCCTGAATTCTCTCCATGAGTCTTAGGTTAAGAGTTTCTGCTCTAATTGGTCATTTAAAATGAGAGTGATCCTTTCCAGTCAGAATGAGTGCTAAATAAAAGCGTGTATTTGTCTTTATTATTATTATTACTATTATTGCTTTTTTTTTTGAATTGGGTCTCACTCTGTCGCCCAGGTTGGAGTGCAGTGGCACTATCATGGTTCATCACAGTCTCAACCTCCTGGGCTCAGGCAATCCTTCCTCCTCAGCCTCCCTAGGAACTGGGCCTACAGGAACACATCACCACACCTGGTTAAATTTTTTATCTTTTTGTAGAGACAAGGTCTTGCTATACTGCCCAGGCTAATCTTGAACTCCTGGGTTCAAGCAATCCTCCTGTCTTAGCCTCCCAAAGTGCTGGTGTTACAAGTACGAGCCACCGTGCCCGGCTTTTAATGTGCAGGGTACAAATCCCTCAGACTGCTGAACTTGAAGAGCCTGAAGTCTGGAAAGAAGGGGAAGCTTCATGTATAGACAATAACTCCTTTCAACTCCACGTCGATCCAAGTTAACTGTTGCTCGTCTCCTCCGCTGTTGTCACACAGACCTCCAACCACTTCACCTCCCTCTCTTCTTTTCCCAAACCCTTCCTTGAAGGTTTGGAGTAGACAGCTATTGAGTCCCTGGAGCTCACCAACTGGACCGTGGACAACCCAGGACTTTGAGATGGCTTTTCTCGGTGACATGATCAGTTTTGTATTCTAGGACAGTCACTTCGCCTTCAAGACCAAGAAGACGACTCCAGTCCAACTGCTGTGCTCCATCCTAAGGCCGCCATCCTTTTCCAAGTCACCACCCACTCTTGCCAGATTTTTGCAGTAACTATTTAACTCGTCTCATCTCCTCCTTCCTGCTAGCCAAATCTGGTTTGCACCTGCTTTTGCATGGCCTGTGAACTGAAATAACTTGTGACAATTTGTTTTCCCTCTTGTTATATAAATAACTACATTATAAGCGCCTCAATTTTGTCTCTTGGCTCAAAAAACCTAAAATATTTACTAACTGACACTTTATAGAAAATGTCTGCTAACCTCTTCCCTAGTGTATCAGTCAGGTCCAGCCAGAAAACCAGGAACCAGTCTAGGCCATTCAAAGGAACTCAGAGAATTGGTTATCTGAGAGTTATAAGAGCCAAAGAGACAAGTAAAACACAATGAGGCAACACGGAGATGAACAGCAGGTAGCTATTTACCACCTGCCATTGAAGACGAAGAGAGAAAGTGGTGTAACCAATCAGGGTCAAGGAGCCAGAGGCAGCCAACGGAGCTGATAGGGATACAGCTATGCAAGAGACCCCACCCAAGACGGAGGAGGAAGGTCAGGAAGCAAATCCTAGGTCCTCACTTTCTCTCACCCCAAATGTCATACCAGTACGTCTTATCAGTTGATGCCACCTGGAAGGTTGTTGGCAAGGGGGCCTGGAAAATGTAGATCTCTGAAATACAGGACATAGCCAGAGAAGGAAAGGGCAGGACATGGATATTGACGCCAACAGGTAAATGGGCATCTCATCCAAAAAGTGAGGATGACTCCTGCCTTTCAAATTTGCTCTAAGAGCTATAAATGATTAAAGTATTAACTACTTTATTCTATATCCTGCCTGGAATAAAGCAGTTAATATTATCATCATCATTACCACTGTTAACTTCTACCCTGCACTTGGTTTCCCTGTATTGAGTTGTCCAACATGAGCATGAAGGCATGGCAGAAGATGGGCCTGACTTGCCCAGAAGTTATGAGAAATGGGTTCAACTTGGTTAACATCCATGACTCCCAAACACACCGTGGGGCTAGGCCCAAGAATTTGTACCAACCTCTTTCTCCCATCCAATGAAATCATTTTACCTCCCTTATTACATTCCAGAGGGATGGTGAGTTTAGGAGTTCGTGGGTGCAAAATGCACTCAGGAGATGATTTGTGTTCATGGGAATTTTTTTCTTTTTCCTAGAGTGTGTATGTGTGTTGTCAGGAGAAACACACTTCTGTCTGGTCATGCCCACTTTTTTCCTCTCTAGACCCGTCTGCTGTACCACAGTAGACCACAAGCATCACAGTAGTTTAACGAGCTACCTCTTTTAAATGCCGGCCAATGAAATCAATGGTGGGTGTGATAAGATGTAGAATGGAGCCCGTAGGGAAAGCTCTTGCCACCCTAAATGTCATACACAGGGCTGAAAAGATGCACACATGCTTGGATGGCCATCCAGAAAGAACTTTCGGAACCAGCTGTTCATAGCTACACTTCTGGCCACCAGAGCACTAAAAGTCCAAGCCCAGGAGATGTTAGGAGTTCTCTTTCCAGGTTTATGGAGAAATATGTGCTTTCTTACGTTAGCCACCGCTGGGAGTTTTTCACCTCATTCTGTCTCACTCTACTTATTCGTCAGGGTTCAGGTATGGCATGAGTGATGGCAATGAACAAACGCATGATTTGGTCTTGCAATTTGCCTTCTTCTGATTCTGTTCCTCCTATACCCATTTCTGGGTTAAACTTTCAAATATTAAAATCAGAGCTACCTAAATCAAATCGAAGACTTCATCTGAGAGTAATATCAGTTCTTTCTATCCAGTTCTCAGATTGGCTTCCAGAACAGCCTTTGACTGGAATCTTCAAAGGCAAATTGGGCTTAGGATAGCTTCTGGTTTTGCTGAAGGTAGAAAGAACACCGGTTTTATTGTAAACTGGTGTTACCAAACTCTAATTATCCTCACAAAGTCTTAAAAAACTTTGTTTTGTTATCACCAAATGCCACCTTTATATACTTGCTTACTTAAAGATTGACCCACGTTTCAAACCTAAGTGCATTTTTAAAGGAAATTTTTTGTTAGTTTCATAAATGGAAAAGTGGTATCACGTGCCACAATAGAAGGAAGCCATGAAACAAAATGATGTGATTATATGGTCCTGGGATGTTACTGGTAGGCCCTGCATCAGAGGCCCTCTCTCTCTACATTACAAAAGAGAGAGTTAGCAAATGCCAAGAGAGCTATTAAAGATAGACCAGCACAAAAATGAAATCCTTTGCTTGAAGTAATCAGAAGGATTGAGAGATAAGTGAAAAGGAAGCCATTTCTTTCTCAGTATAACTCAGTGACATTCATGACTGTGTCCCTACACTGTCTAAATAATTTGCATAGTGTGGATATAGGAACAGCTACATAATTTGCAGAACCCACTGCAAAATGAAAATGCGGGACCTTATTTAAAAATTATTAATAGTTTTAAGATATTGACAGCAGAGCGAGAAACCAAACACAGGACCCTCCTAAGTGAAACCATGGGGCCAGGACCAGCCTTGATGGTGCATATTTGCATATTTGTATATTACAGAGTATGCAATCTTCCAAGGGAATGAGAGCATGTGAACACCCTATAGGAAACATGAAGTCTGGAAGTCTCAAAGGGAAGTCCAGAGGGCCATCATTGCTTCCTCAGGAAACAAAGCCAAAGTATAGGATGGTTAATTCCACATGACACTGATGAGAACAACCATACATGAGTCAGATCAGAGGCAACAGTGAGGAATGTGGCTGGAGCCATTTGCCTGGAACTGTTTGTGATTTGCTTTTAGAAAACCAGCTTCTCTTTTTTAAATAGCCAAGGTTAGAGTTGAGAAAGATAAAGGAGAGAGCAGTGGCATGACCTGATATATCTGGCAGCTTCCTAGCAAGAAACACCCAGCATGCTTAAAGATACAATGGCAGAGAATCTACAGAAAGGACAAAACACAAAACACGGAGAGGTGTAGGCAGGGTTACAAGCACCAGAAGGTCAATGACACACCAGGACTAACAATAGTAGGAAGCTGTTGCCAACCCTAGGGGGCAGTGGTTATTGGAACTAGAAAGACTGAAGTTGTGGGTATTCCCTATAGCCAACAGGAGTCAAGGCCATGGGAAAGAACACTGTCCCTGCCCAGTGGGAAAAGGGCAGAAAGAAAAAAAATGCATCAGCTTCTCTCTTTTCCCAGGACTTCCCATTGGCAGAACCCAGTCTAGAACCAGAGGGCAAAAGATACTAGGTGATATGGTCCCAGAAGTCAGTCTCCTGGGGCTCAGAGCAGGGAGGACAAGAGGGGAGATGGGTCTGGAGGGCAAATGGAAATTTATCAGCACTTCTGGAAATATGTATTTGTGGGAGTATGGGAGAGTGAGTGAGCCTGTGTGTGCGTTTGGGAGAGTGGCCCATGAAGGAAAGATGGTACCTAGTTTTTTGGCTAGGACAAACTAAAAGGTGACTCTATTCACTGAGCTAGGGAATTCAGAGAAGGGACAGTTTGCGGGAGGGTCTAAAGTCTTGTGTTTTGGTCATGCCAAGTTGGAAGGCATAAGGGACATTTAGGAGGCAGAGTAACAAGGACAGGCACTATAGTTGTGGAGGTCAAGGATCTGTACAAGGTTGGTGAAGTCAACAGGAAGAAAAGACAGCCAAGAATAAAGATTCAGCAACACCAACATGTAAATGCACCGAAGGACATGAAAGAGTGGCTGGATGGGTGAGAAGAGAGCCATGACACTTTTGTTTTGAGAGTTGGGGTGAGGTGGGAGCAGGGTGGAAACACATGGCCAGGACCGACTCTGGAGGGAGTGAGCCTCTGGACACTGTCCAAGAAGCCATCAGGTAGAATCCTGCATTGCGCAGGTGTCTGAATGGGACGACCTCTTAGCCGTGATCCATCCATGTGTTCCACAGTGTTCAGAGATGATGTAAGCAGCAGTTCTCAGCTACTCCCCCACCAAGGTCCCCAGTCTTCCCCAAAGATGGAAGACAATGCCTCAAACGCCACAATCCCCAACTCAGAGAAACTGGTTTCCATCTCTCCTGCCACCAACCTCTCAGCTTCTTCGGAAGCCAGCATGGAGGGATTAGCAAGAAGGCGTATTGCTAGAGGGGGTGGCAGCCCCAGAAAAAAACAGAGGAAATGCATCTCCCTTGGCATCTCTGTGGCAAATCAGGACCAACACTCCAGCCACAAGCCCCAGCCAGTGTGCGCCGCTTGTCTGCTACTCAGGGGGCAGAGAGCGAAGAAGCCAACTTCCCTGCCAGCCCTGAGGAGATGCCAAAGTTCTTCCGAGGATGACAGCCCTCTGCCATCTGCTGGTCCATGCTGCTGCCCCTCCCCACCACCCTTCCACAACCCTCTCTAGCTACACAATCGTATTCTGTGATTCCTTCTCTCCAAGACATGTTGTCTCATCCTTTCCTGACTTGATGCTGAAAGTGTGGTCACACAAGGAACTAAAGGAAAAGAAGGTCAGAGAGGGTGTCCTCTGACTCCCCACCCTTCTCGCCCTCACTCTCACAGTTGGGACCCGACAGCCCCACACCCAGGTATCACAGAGAGACCTCTCTCCTGCTCCCCTGCATGCCCGCAGTGTCTTTTTCAGGGAAAGCCATGATGGACCGACAATCCCACCTCCAAAAAGCCTTAAGGGCCCCCTAGAAAGAGGATCTGGCTTTCATCAAAACCAGTGGGTAACACTCCCCCTTCCACAGTTCCCCACTGTCTCTCCACAAAAGACCCTCAGGAGATGAGCAGGTGAGGCGAGTCCTTCTCCACCACTTCTCATTTGCCTTCTGTCTCTGCCCTGACAGTATCACTCGCCAGTGAACATACTTTCAGTTCATGTCTGTGGGATGCTGGAGACAGTTTCCTGGTCCATTGAGGTAGCCAAACTCCAGCACTTCTGAAAGTTCTTCAGACTCTAAGATGACTCTCTAATCATCTTGCCTGAGTGTAATGGCATAATATCAGGTGGTTCAAGGAAAAATGACTCTTAACTCCATCTTTAAGAAGCTTATAGTCTTGGGGGAAAGACAGGAAAGTGTGCAGTCACTCTGCTAGAAGGAATATAAGAATGTATAAAAAGAATACAGGGCGGCCAGGCTCGGTGGCTCATCCCATAATCCCAGCACTTTGGGAGGCCAAGGCGAGTGGATTGCCCGAGCCCACGGTTTTGAGACTCGAGGCCCACCTGGGCAACTTGATGAGACTTTGTCTCTACAATAAATCAAAAAATTAGCTGGGTGTGGTAGTGCACACCTGTAGTTCCGGCTACCTGAAAGACTTAGGCGGAAGGATCTCCAGAGCCCAGCAGGTTGAGACTGCGGTAGCCAGGAGTGTGCCACTACACTCCAATCTGGGCGACAAAGTGAGACTCCGACTCAGAAAAATAAAAATAGAATACAAACTGGGCTCGGTGGCTCAGCCTGTAATCCTGCACTTTGAGAGGCTGAGATGAGTGGATTGCCTGAGCCCGCGAGTTCGAGACCTGCCTGGGCAACTTGGCAAGACCTCATCTCTACAATAAATCAAAAATGAGCCGGGCGTGGTAGCGCGCACCTGTAGTTCCAGTTACTTGGAAGGCTGAGGCGGAAGGATCGCCGGAGCCCAGCAGGTCGAGGCTGCGGTGGCTGGGAGCGGCCACTGCACTCCAGTCTCGGTGACAGAGTGAGACTCCAACTCAAAAAAAAAATAGAATACAGGGAGGAAGCCACTAAACCCAATATGAGATCCGCTGTTATTTCAACACCAGTTGCATTTTATTAAGCACCTATTATTATGTACCAGACTGTTTCTTAGCTGCTTACATGATTATCAATTCTTACACTCTATGATGAAGCCAGTCTTTTTTTTTTTTTTTTTTTTTTTGAGTTAGAGTCTCACTCTTGCCCAGGCTGGAGTGCAGTGGCACACTCACCACCATCGCAGCCTCGACCTGCTGGGCTCAGGAGATCCTTCTGCCTCAGCCCTCCAAGTAACTAGAACTACAGGCATGCGCTACCACACCTGGCTAATTTTTTGATTTATTGTAGAGACGAGGTCTCACCAACTTGCCCTGGCTGGTCTCGAAACCCTGAACTCAGGCAATCCTCTCGCCTTGGCCTCCCAAAGTGCTGGGATTACAGGTTTGAGCCACTGTACCCAGCTGAAACCAGTCTTAATAGCCTCATACAGATAAGGAAACTGAGACTGACAAAGTTAAGTAACTTGCCAAGATCTCATCTCTACAGAAAAATAGAAAAATGTGCTGAGTGTGGTGGCACACACCTGTAGTCCTAGCTACTGAGAAGCCTGAGGAGGAAGGATAGCCAGATCCTAGGAGGTCAAAGCTGCAGTGAGCCCTGATTGTGCCACTGCACGCCAGCCTGGGTGACAGAGTGAGATTCCAACAAAAATAAGTAAGTAAATAAATAAATGAATAAGATAGTAAATAATGTAGAGAGTGCTAGATTTGCTGGGCAAACGATTTCATTTTCTTGCTGCAGGATCGTAGGGCCAATAATCTCTCTGCATTTGGGTTTTTCTGTCCTACGTGGCGATAACCATTTTTGCCTGCCTCTCAACATTGCTGAGGCTCCATGGAGATCACGAATGTAGAAATGCATCATAAACCCCAATGTGATTATTGTGATTATCATAATGATAAGAATCAAAGCTTCTCTCTCCCTGACACATGCCCAGACACACTCCCTGAGGCTGACTGCCCCTCCGTCACTGGAACAAGAGCAAGGCATTTTCACCTTAAGGTCAATGTCGTGGAAGGGAGTATGTGATTAATATCACAGATACTCTGTAACAGCTGCTTAGAGTGAGCCATTCATACCATCTGTGTCAAGGACCGGGCTGCTAATTTATTTATGTATGAGGTTGACAACCAGGGAAAGTAATTAGGATCCGTGCATCTATACTCTCGTGATCCTTGCTCGCTGGACCCGTGGCAGGGGGCCACCAGGAAAACCTTGACAACAGTTGCTAACTGCTAACTACCTTCTTTCCGCACTGGCTTGGGCTCGCTGTCTCTGCATGTGCCAAACAAGTCATGTTTGTGCCCCCATCCCTCGTCTGTTCCCTTCTGCATGCCAACCCAAATTACAGCACAAGTGGCAGGAATGCGGAAGGGAAACAGACTTGGGGACGAAGGTGCGTGCTGGGGGAAGGAGGACTCCAAGGTGTTTTCAGCATTCTTTACAGCTATCAATTAATGAGTCCCCTCAACAATCTGGGAAAGTAGGTCAGCACTAATATCCCTGCATCGTGGATGAGAAAACAGGCTTAAGAAAAATGGCTTGCCCAGGGCTCAGCTACCCATCAGAAGAGCTGAAGCAGAATTAGATGGAAGAATTCCTGACTCCGAATCCTTGGCCGAGTGTGTGCTTACTTAGCATGCAGAAGGTGATCGATAAATGAGGTAGACTTGCTCGCTGAGTTTTAAAATGATGCATTAATCTCCTGCCAGATTTTAGGTCCAATTCAAACCCTAAAGCTAGAAGGGCTTTGAAACACAGGTCCTAAAACCTGCATAATCCAAGAAAATGCCTTTGGATGCATCCCAACCAAAAGATGAAGAGGTAGCTTGGTCTTCATAGGGCAAGTTGTTTTAGCTGCCCAGCGTCCGAAGAGGGTTCTTGCTAGGAGGTGCAGAGAGGTGTACAGGGCCTCCCTACCCTTTCCCTCTACCTTTGTAGCCCCACGGAAGCCATATTAGGTCCAATTTCACTTCTTAGGTGAGATTAGAGACTGTATGCGGGGAGAGGAAGGTCACAGACAGAGTCCTTGGGCACCACAGAGATGCCCAGTGGCCACTAGCATTACACCTGGAGGCACAGTTTTCATGACACTGTTCCCACCGCACGTCTTTGGCCGTATTTTTTTTTTTTTTTTTTTTGAGTTGGAGTCTCACTCTGTCGCCCAGACTGGTGTGCAGTGGCCGCTCCCGGCCACCGCAGCCTCGACCTGCTGGGCTCCGGCGATCCTTCCGCCTCAGCCTTCCGAGTAGATGGAACTACAGGGGCACGCTACCACGCCCGGCTGATTTTTTGATTTATTGTAGAGATGAGGTCTCGCTGCCCAGGCGGGTCTCGAACCCGCGGGCTCAGGCAATCCACTCACCTCAGCCTCCCAAAGGCGCAGGATTACAGGCTGAGCCACCGAGCCCGGTTGGCTGTATTTTTTTTACTTCCCTTGTCTCCTCAGAGTCTGTGCTCCAGTTTTCCAATCAATTCCAATAAACTCTTTCCACTTTAAATTAACTGGACTCTCTTTCTGTTGTTTGCAACCCTGACTAGTACAGTTTCTGACCTACAAACGTAAGTGCTTGCCAAGGGAGATTAAAACTGCCAGCCTCAGATTCCCGTACATTGCTGGTGAGAGGGTGAGTGGGCAAGTTGCCCATGGAGGGCAATTTGGCAATAGTTATCATGGACCCTTTGACTCAGCTCTCCACTTTGGGGAATGCATCCTACATCTCTCTATGCTTGCACGATTACAAAGACACTTACATGCAAATTCCTTTTGCATCGGTGTGCCCATGCGTTATTCACTGTAGTGGTGTTTGTAATAGCAACATAGTTGAAAGGCTCAAAGTTCTATCAACAGAGGACTGATTAGGTAAATGGAGGCATATACACACAGTGGCAAGTTATCCCATGCTTTTTAAAAATGTACATTCCGTGTATTGATATGAAAACTTTCCCCAAATATGCCAGTGAGTTTTTTAAAAACGTTCTCGAATGTTCTCACTCATACGTGGACCCTGACCACTGGTCACATGAGCACAGAGGTGGGAACAGTTGCTGGAATTCTGCTGAAGGACAAAGGGAGGAGGAACAAGGGGCACACGACCACACACTGGGTACCAGGTCCACTACCAGGGGGAGAAGAGGCTTGCTAGGACCCTAAACCTTACTTGCACACTATTTACTTACATAGTAAATCCTCAAGTGTACTCCACGACTCTAAAAAAAAAATTAAAGGTTCCTATTTTATAAAAATAGGAAATAATTAGAATGTACATTTCTTTTTTCTTAAATGTACATGAGACAATCTACCAGGTTACAAAAGAAACAAAAAGCAGCGTCTTCCTGGTGAAAAAGAAAAAACGAGGCAAGTCAGAAAACAAGATGGGAATTAAAATGTTTTCAACGGATATCTTTTTCAATTTTAGGATTTTTGAATCCCGTCAATAGGTACCTGTTCAAAGAATTACGTTAAAAACGTGCAGCCTCAAAGAGTGAAAAATCAGCCCACATTGAGTTCATTTGACCATCCCCACCCTCTCACCAATCCACCCATCACCCTCAGCATGTGCACAGGGCAGAATGGTTAACAGTGGCACTGTGTTGTCAGATCCCAGCACATGCAGAAGGCTGGGTCAGAGGCTTCTCTTTGGAGGACTGCTTTCACACAGCAAGAATAGAATCTGGTCCAGACGACTGAGGGGAAGAGACAGAACAGGTTGCTGAAAACCAAGCGAGATGGTTTCTAGCGCAGGAGAAAAAAGAAGGTCACAGCATCTTTTGATTTGAGGAATACAAAGAAATGACATTTCAGAGGACTGTATGCCTTTAAGAAGTGTCTCCCCAAGTCATACCATGTACTGTCCCCTGCCACTGAGACACCCTCCTCAGAAACAGGAAAATAGCCCATTCAGCATGCGTCATTGGGGAACGCGGGTTCCTGGCAAATTATCTGCCTCAGTGGAGTATGTCTGGCATGACCATTTCGCAAACACTGCCTAATAAAGAGATTTGGTCCACGAATCCAACTCAAACCAAAGTTCCTGAGACAAACTTATTTATCCTCTAAGCCTTCTACTCGAAAATCAATAATATTTCAAATTTAATGAGTTGTAAGACAAGTAAATTAGAGTTTGGCATAAGCAATATTGATTCGATTATCCCGTCAACTGGAACCCATCACTTTCCTCTGTAATTTAGTAGTCCATGTAGAATACAATGCGCGCAACGGTAGTTGCCTTCACGAGGGTCTCGGAGGTCTGCCCACTCCTGTAATGAAAGTATTTTGCACACACTGGCTGGCAGTCTGTGTCCTGCCTAGCATGGGCGTCCCTGCCCTCTTCCTTGGCAACAGCAGGCGTCCGTGATAAGTGGCTTTCCCCAAGCACTAATCACCCCTTGCTCGAGTCGCAGAGCTTTGGCGAATTTGAACATCAAAATGAAGAACATCAGCTAAAAAAAAATCTTGCAAAAGAAACTGCCTTCAATAAAAGAGCTTCTGTGGAATGATCTCAACTGTTGGGCGCTGTCTTTAAAGTCCCCCTTGTAGTTGCATTTCATAGAAGCTTGGGGATGGCCAAAGTAAATTTCTCAGTAAATTGACAAAAGCAGAGATAAAAGGGCAGAATCTCAAACATCAGCTGTCACCATTCAACATCAGCAGACATCCCCGTCCTACTCTCCAACATCGAGTCACCTGCCTGTGTCAATGTTGCCCCTCCGTAGGAAACTCCTTTTTCGGTTTTGTTTTGTTCTGAAATCTGAGTAATGGCTGCTTTGATTAATGAATTTAATTTGTGCTAAATGGAATCTCTAACCTTGTAGTAGCCGTAGGGTCTTTAGACCAGATTACCCTCCCCCTGCCTCCCACTCAGCCCATTTGATTCAGAATGAAAATTTCAGAGACTGCATGAGAAACGTAGCCACTTTGCACTCAGTTCCTAGCTGTTTTCTTTTTGATGGGTTTTGTTGTTGTTGTTGTTGTTATTGTTGTTTTTGTTTTTTGGGGTTTTTTTTGAGTAGGAGTCACTCTGTTGCCCAGGCTGGAGTGCAGTGATATGCTCACAGCCACCTCAGCCTAGACCTGCTGGGCTCAGGTGAACCTCCCACCTCAGCCTTCCAAGTAGCTGGAACTACAGGTCTGCGCCACCACGCCCAGCTAATTTTTTTCTTCATTTATTATAGAGACAAGGTCTCACTAAGTTGCCCAGGCTGGTCTCAAACTCCTGGGCTCAGGCAACCCTCTCGCCTCGGCCTCCCAAAGTGCTGGGATTACAAGACTTGAGCCACCCCGCCCGGCCCCAGCTGTTTTAAGTAAAAGAAACAGAAAGGCAAAGAGAAAGATGTCCTTGATACTGAGAGTGTGGACTTTGGGCTGGTTTAGGCACCACCTGGAAGCTTGTCAGAAATGCAGGCTCTCTGGCCCCACCCCCGAACTGCAGAATCCATGTCTGCATTTTTAACAAGGTCCCCATGTGACTCCTGCACATATGAGAGTTGGATTCACGCACCTGGGTTTGAGCTGGGGCTCTGCCCTGACTCGTTGGGTGAACTTGGCCAAGTGACGTAACCTCTCTGTATGTCACGTAATAAATATGCAGTAAATGGCAGCTATTATTAAAGGAGACACATTTCTGGGAATAAATGAGAAATTCCTGGACTCTGGATAGAAGGAGTTCCTTGCGGGGAAGAACAACATATACCTGATATAAATTGACAAAGATTTTACTGGAACTGGGGAACCAGGAATGGGAGGAAGAAGCAGAGGCACTTAAAAGGGGAAATAACTGAAGACAAGGATGTCCATTCTGCCTCTGTTCCTGGATCAGAGATTTGCAGTCGCAGGATTAAAAAAAAAAAGAAAAGAAAAGATTTGGGATTTCACCGTCCTGTGTCGAAATCCTACCTCTACTATTTTCTGGCTGTACAAACCTTAGCAAGTTTCTGAGTCTCCTGAACCTTAGCCCTCTAACAAGTGTGATGTGAACATTGAGAATTACCTGTAGAAATTGTTATAAGGATTAAATTAAACTGTATATGATAAGAAATGTGTGTATGTGTAGATAAATACATACGGAGGCACCAAAAAAAATTATGCACATTTTAAGCGATGTTACCTATTACTCTTCAAAGCCAAATTGAATTACGGTAGCAATGGGTAATGTGACGTTCACACGACCGTGATTCTGTCATCTTGACTGTCCTGCCTGTCACATGGCGATGCTAGCATTCGTTTGATTAATGCCATCTTTTGAGCAAACATCATACTTAAAATGTGAATATCTTTTTTGGAACATATATATACGATATACATATATATTTTTTTAAAACTAGTGGCAGAGTTTCTGTAAGACCAGATGAGTCTCTGAAGACATGAGTTAGATTTAGAGAGGTTCTCTGGCTCGGCTGCATGTTTCAAAACATATGAAGGTGACTTTTATAAAAAACTTGTAAGCTGGGCTCAGTGGCTCTGCCTGTAATCAATTCCAAGCCTTTGGGAGGCTGAGGTGAGCGGATTGCCTGAGCCCGCGGGTTCAAGACCCGCCTGGGCAGCGAGACCTCATCTCTACAATAAATCAAAAAATTAGCCAGGCGTGGTAGCACATGCCTATAATTCCGGCTACTCGGAAGGCAGAGGCAGAAGGATCGCCGGAGTCCAGCGGGTCGAGGCTGCGGTGGCCGGGAGCGGCCACTGCACTCCAGTCTGGGCGACAGAGTGAGACTTCAACTCAAAAAAAAGACTTGTATGTGGGTCCCACACCAAACCAATTAAATCTGAAGTTTCAGGGTAGTCCCTAAGCCTTAGTACTTTCTCTTCTTTTTTCTTTTCTTTTTTTTTTTTTTGAGTCGGATTCTCATTCTGTCACCCAGGCTGGCGTGCAGTAGCACGCTCACAGCCACAGCAGCCTCGACTTGCTGGGCTCAGACAATCCTTCCACCTCAGACTTCTAAGTAGCTGGAACTAGATGCGTAAGCTGCCACACCTGGCTAATGTTTTTTTAATAATTTATTGGAGAGACAAGGTCTCGCCATGTTGCCCAGTCTGGTCTCGAACCCCTGAGCTCAGGCGATCTACTCGCCTCCGCCTCCCAAAGTGTTGGGATTACAGACATGAGCCACACCAGGCCCGGCAGCCTTAGTATTTTCAAATGTGCGGCCCAAGATTGAGTTCTACTGTGATAGAAGGAAACAAGAAAGAGACAGCAAAATCACTCTTCAAAATAATAATAATAGTAGTATTTAGTTGCCTTGGGTGGGAAAAGCAGATGAGAAAGCAAAGAGGTCTGCAGAGAGATGAAAGAGGAACACCTAGGCAATGACAGGGCTTCTGGAACACCAGCAGCAGAAATGCTTAACACTCTTCTGAAAGAATAGAGAAGCCCAGTCATGACAGTACCTAACTCCTGTCACATCTCCAATGAAGCCAATCACACAGTTAATATGTGGGGTATTTGGAAGGAGATGAAGAAAACGACACACAGAGAGAAAAGGCCCTTGACCCTCACATGGGTTGATCTGAGGGCTGGCATCGAACAAGAAGGTAGCAGAGAATAAGGACTCAGAAAAAGCCTGGCATAGGAGGCAAAGATGACCAGGAGACATGCAAAGCCACAGCAAGTTGTAGAAATATCGGGACAAACGTTGGACTTCCGACACCCGGCATGTCTGATCCATGACCCACGGACGCCATGCGGCCGAGGACAGCTAGTAACGTCACCCCACTAAATCTTTTAGCATCGTGGGTTTTTTAGCGTTTAGTTTCTTCATGACCCCATGTGTAGCTCTGTTTTTGCAGTTCACAATCACGCCTTATTCATCACTTTGCTTTTTGGCAGCACATGTTTGTGAGCAGCTGTTTCAATGATGCAGCACGCAAAGAGCAAATTCGAGCAAACATTTCTGACGAGCACCTTGAGAACTGGCACTGAGAACTGCAACCACTTCCACTGAACCAGACATTGATAAATTAGTTTTACAAAAGCAAGGTCAAATTTCTCACTCATTTTATATTGTTCTCATTTTCTAAACTTTATAGTAAAAAATACCAAAAAAAGAAGTCTTATGTAGATATACACCAACTATATTATATAATTTATATGCAACCCAAGACAATTCCTCTTTATTCCACGCGGAAGCCAGAAGGTTGAACACTTCCATCCTACACCATAAAGAATAAGGGCATGAGTCCATTTTCTCTAGAGCCCAAGAGAAAGGGTGAACTTGGATGATTTGGGAGTTACACATGGACACAGCACACCCTAAGCAGATTCTCTGAAATATATGGTGGTGTTATAATTAGCCCTGACAAACTGAAGTCTCAACTCTCCTGTATCAGAGCCATCATTACAGAAACCCTGCTGACCAATGTGGAAGTTTCAGCTATTGTGACAGTCAGCTACTCATCAGGTTTGAAAATCTATCTTTTGACTTTAAAGTTTTCCAACTTTAGTATTAGCAAGTACGTCTTGGCACAGGGATCTTGATAATTGTTTCTAAAATTTATAAGGAGGAGACATGTCCTCTATTTAATACATGTCTATTAAGATGCCCAATTTTCAGAATCCTGCCACCCAAAATATTTATCACCCAAGAGTCAAGGGAATTGAGAGAAATTTAGGCTAAGGGAGCCTTGCTGTGTGTGCCAGAGGCTAACACCACTACATGAGCCTTCCTGCAGCCTCCTTCAGGGTCCACACGATGCTCTTGGTAAGGAGAAACCACCCAACAGAACTCAAATTAAATCCAGTGTCTGTGCATCACACAGGATTTAGGAGTGCACGGATTTTTTTTTTTTTTTCCTATCTAGATGGTCTCTTACAGGCATGGTTAAACTTTAACACAAAGAATGCAATAATTTTCAGAGAACCAACATCAGCCAATGTGAGGCTTTCTGGCCCCACAGAAATACCTTTAAACTTTCAAGTCTTAAAATGAAGGAAAACTTCTTAAAATTTCATCGAAGGCTCATAAAAGTCCATTTGTCCTATTAAATGCCTTTGATTCTCTTTGCTTGATTGCTTCTATAAATGTTGAAGACTTCTGATGTGTCCTTTTTTTATGAAATAAGAAGGAAATTACTTAATAGCAGAAATTGTGTTTATCTGGCTAACTTATATTCTTCCTTCTAGCCTCAGGTCAGATATCTTTATCCTCTAAGAAGCTTCCGCTGACCCCCAGACCAGGGGGAGCTTTCTTGTATCTGAGTGTCCTTAGGAGTCTCTTTGTGGTTCTACCTCATAAATTATGATTTTATGTTGAAAGTGTCTGACTCTTCTACAACAAGACTGTGGACTGTACACCGTTGTACCCCAATGCCTGACACCACGGCTGGCACAAGACAGAAAAGCAGTGTTTGTGGAATTGTTGAAATCAGCAGCAAATGAATGGAAGAGGATCCAATATAACCCAGACTCTGTGTCACTTTAAAGTGGGAACATCTGTTGCTTTCTTCCTCTCCTGAATAATAGCTGAGGACATTAGTCTATTCTCCCAATTTTGTGGTAAGGCAATCTATCTAAAGAAGATTGTTCATTTGAAATATGGAGACAACTGAAAATTCTTAAAACCAGCTTAGTCCATTAGCATCACAAGATGAGGGAATTTGTCTTCCCTGTTCAGTGTCTGCCCACATGTAACGTGGCAGCCCCGAATCTGAGAGGGCTTTTGAGGAAGATTCTTTATTCCAGATAAGTCACCTGGAAATCTAGCAGGGAAAGACACAGGTTTATTAGAACTTACAGGGGGCACAAATGGCAGCCAGTCAGGGAAGAAAGAATGCATGCCTTGGGACAGTACAGCAAGCAGTTTTATAATCAAGTGAGTTAATTATTCAAATTGCTATATGACGTTTACAATTACAGTGAGCAAGGGTACCGCCCACATTGTCCTCAGCTCTGCATAATCACCTGCAACCCACGACTTGCCCAGACTGGAGTGCGGTGGCCGGGAGCCTCAACCTGCTGGGCTCCCACGATCCTGCTAACTTGGCAATATGCATATCCTGTAGAGACCAGCCTTGGCCAGAGGCTGCTCCGTGAGGGAGGGGCAGAAAGAAGCCAGGTATGGTGGGGGGGAGGGTCTATGTCCAGACAATACCTCACACCATGGTAGCCTCCAGAAGTGAACATGAAGATGTGCCTCCAGATTCCCTTCAAGGACGAACCTGCTGCCCTTGCAAAGAGGGTGGTCATCATCCAGCCTTCAGCTGTCAGCACCTCCAGAAACTGCCTCAGCTGTGCCTGACCTTACCCAAGATCATGCCCTTCCAGGCAGCCCTCATCCTGGGAATGAGCACAAAAGCCATTTTGGCCAGAGGTAGCCGTGGGAGACACCAACAGGCAATTCCTGAACCAGATCCGCCACCAACTTCCCATGTGTCCTGTCTTGCAGTTTAAGTTTCCCTCTGCCCAGTCCTGCTCCCTCTCCCTGACATTCACAGGCATTGGCTCCTAATAAACATTTTATTCCTCAAACTCCATCTTAATATCGCCTCCAGAAAAACCTAACCTGTGAACCCCCAATGAATGCTTGTTGAATGAATGAATGAGTTTAAAAAAATTGTAAATAAATTAACATGCAAATAAATGAGCAAAAAATGGAACGAGAAAATATTTTAACTGTGCTAAGTGACTACTACTGTCAACTAAAGATAGAAGTAGAACAATTAGGAAATTCCCAAAACAGTCCCATGTAGACATGTTGGAATATAGCTACCGCTAATTTAGCTAACAGAGCATGCCTTCTGTTAAATATCGTCTGATCTCACATAATCCTTTCAGCTGCTTTGCTGAGTAGAAATTCATTGGCCCCATTTTAGAAAATAAGGGAAGGAGGTTCATAGAGTTGAAAGAACTTGCTCAAGATCACACAGCCGGTCCGCTGCAAGGCTGGGATGCAAATTCTTTCTGCCGGGCTCCAAACAAAACGTCTCCATGGTTCGTATCATCCTCCACAATCGATAGCAAATGTTTTAGCGGGTAACCCCTTCTCAATATGGTCAAACAGACTGGCTGAAAGCAAACATTTCGCCTGAACATTTCCTTCTATCCAGCTGGCTGCTCCAATAAGAAACTATTACCCTGGTTCCAAATGCACCAGCTCATCCCTGTGTGGGCAAATAGACACTACTTGGACAGTTCCAGTTTTATTTTTGCCCTCAGGGACATATGTGATGCTGTTTTGTTATGTGATGAATAATAACAATAATAAAATTCAATAACAATGATGGTAAAATAATAAAATAATAATATCTAAAAATCTTTCTCTACCTAAGCATCACAAGAAAATGTCTTGCAACATTTGTCTAAAATGAGAATGCAATATTTTCTGTTAATTATGCAATGATATAGCTTGTTCCAAAAGCAGTTTAAGGGGAACACAAAAGTATCCTTTTGACCAGATGCAGAGAGGGACTTTCAGGTAACAACAGCACCTCCCTTCCCATTGAGGTAAAATTGAAATATCACTGGAAACAAGACATATTAGTACTTTCCCAAGTTTTTGGAAGACTGCCCTCTCCTCACAATGGAGAGATGAGCCCTGTGTCTCATTTCTCCCTGTCCATGCTCTCTGCCTTATAATTTCTAGAGCCTCCTGTGCCAATTCAGAGCTTACTCTGTGACTTTCTTTGGCCCATGATATAGCAAATGTGATGTAAGCAGGAGCCTAAAAGTACTTGGAAGTTTGAGCTTGGTCTCACTCTTGCTTCTGTGCAGTTGCTTTGAGAACATGCCCGGGCTAACCTGCTGGAGGATGAGACACATGGGGCAAAGACGCCCCAGTTAAGGGCCCCCTGCAAGTTCAACCTAGATCAGAGCCCCATGCTGACTTCCTAATGTGTGAAAAACAAATGCTTGTTGCAAACAATAAGTGACACATGTGCCACTATGTTTTCCAGTACTTTGCTATACAGCAAAATTTAACAGATACAATGGGATTAGGCAAAAAGACTATTGGTAGCCTTCACTTGCTTTGACCTGAAACAAAATAACACAGACAGGGAAAAAGTTGACAGAGGACATTTCTACAAACCTTTCCTATGTATTCTCATGCCAGAGTCTCAGGACCCGTGCTGATCAGAAAATGACTTTCTGAATAACAATGGATTTTTGCCTGATTCACTATTAGTATCTCTCTATATCAGCATTATCCAACTGAAATATAATATGTACCAGATTAACAATTCTAAATTTTCTAGGAACCAATAAAAAGTAAAATAAAACTGGTTAAATTAATTGTCATTAATGCTTCAATATGTGCAAAATATTTTCATTTCAGTATGTAATCAATATTTGTTAAGTATTGATTAGATTATGTACATTCCTTTTTATTTCATTTCTTGAAATCCAGTGTGTATTTTATACTTAACAGCACATCTCAATTTGTACTAGACACATTTCAAGCACTCAGTAAACACAGGTAGCTACTATATTGTACAGCACAATTCTGTATCCATTGGAGGTGTGAATTCCATTGGCCCAGAGGGAAGTAAGCAGGAAAGGGAGCATTTTGTCTCCTGGGATTTTAGCTGCCATTGTTAAAAAAGAAAAACCAGAAGAATTGAAAACAATAGCTTTTCATGAACAGCTTCTGACATAAGAATCACACATTGCTTTAGATTACACAGAAATAATTTTCATCATATTCAAAATAGAAGAAAGTAACAGTAGGTAATCCAAGAAAACTTTTTTTGGTGTAAGTGTCTAAAAAACAACAGAAACCTGGTTAGGACCCATATATATATATATATATATACACACACACACACACAGAGAGAGAGAGAGAGAGAGCGCTCTTGAAATGTGTCTAGTACAAATTGAGACTTGCTGAAAGTATAAAATACACAGTTGGATTTCAAGACATGCAAAAAAAGAGGAATGTAAATTATCTAATCAATAATTAACTAATGGAGATCTATATATATCTCCATCTACCTTTCAACTTTGAAACAATGCGTGACATATATGCCACTAAGTTTTCCAGTACTTTGCTATACAGCAAAATTTAACTAATACAATGGAATTAGGCAAAAGACTATTGGTAGTCTTCATTTGCTTTGACCTGAAACAAAATATCACAGACAGGGAAAATGTTGACAGAGGACATTTCTACAAACCCTAAAAAGCTTGAAATGCCATAAAAGATATGATAGTCAAGTGGAACTTCATCAAACTGAAAAGCTTCTGCAAAGTCAAAGAAACCATCAAGAGAGTGGGGAGACCTCCCATGGATGGGAAAAAATATTTGCCAACTGTAAAAACAAGGAGATTGCATCATCATCTAGGCAAAAGATATGGGATGAAGAAGAATCCATTTGTTCGATAATTCCAAGACTGTATATCTCCTTATCTACATAGCTATACACACAGACACACACTATTAAAAAGTCTTACAGTTTTATATTATTGGAGAAGGAAAATATTTTCACCGACAACATAAAGAAATAGCATATATTTTTTAAAATGAGTAATTACAGGTAAAAGAAAAATATTATACTTTCCAATATAACTTAAGTAGATATAAAGCCTGTGAAACAAGAGTTGAATGAAAAACTTGAATGAAAAACTAATGGGAAAGATTTAATTTTGGCTTTTGTCAAAAATGAAACTGACTGAAAAAAAGAAAAGAGTTCAAGAAAATAAAAAATTCAAATGAAGATTAAAAAGAATAAGTTGGTATGTAAGGTGGAGATAAGAGACTTTATCTTTTAAGGAGTAGGAGATCTAACTTATAAATAACTGGGGAAACCATGAGAAAATCGCAACAATTTAACCAGAAGCTAAAATCAAACCCTAACACTGGAATACAATGGAGCAAATTTATAAAGTTTTGAAGCAAAGTGTATGACCCAATAATTCTCTACAAAATAGGTTGTCAAAAGAAATATATTCTTAGTAAACTGTACCCGTTATCTATTGCCACAAAAATGCAGCAAAACAAACAACCACAGAACCTCAGTGAGATAAAACGATAAACATTTATTTTTGTTCACAAGATTATGGGCCAGACAGGGAGTTCTGCTGATCCGAGCTAGGCTGCTTCACATGTCTGCGGCCTCTTGTGGACCGCTAGATTCACCTGACAGATATCTGCCTGCCTCATCCTCCATCATCTCAGCTTGATCTCAGGGGTAGCAGAGGCTCAAAGTTACTGAGCCAGTGAGGTAGACCCAAGAAGGCTAATACGGGGGGACCATCAGTGCCACCATCCTACTTATCAATGCGCTCCAGCCAGAGACCCCCTGGAACACATCAGATCATTGGGGTTCAATCTTGATTTCAGTGAGGGAGAATACAAACCCTAAAAAGCTTGAGGCATGTTAGTAAGAGTTAGCAGGGACTTGTTGTAAGATGTGTGCTTGTGTTAAGTGATTTTGGTGCACAGGACTTTATGCGGGATCGGATGCTGTCCGGAAGCAGAAGTATCTTATGATTGGGCGTCTTAATGAATCTTCTCTATCTAGAAAGAGGGAAGACGAGACAAAGACTAAAGCTGTACTTAGTAAAGAAGCAGCAATCACTTGTCTTAGTTGTAGTAGGGAGAGGTTTGGTCAGTTCTGTGCTTTGGGCCATGTGCTGTCGCCTGTGTTCAGACATGGTCGTGGAGTGGTCTTGTCTTTGCCCTGCCCCATCACAGTCACAAAGCGGCCTGGTCTGATATTGATGTTCTGGGAATTGTGTTCAGCAGGAAAGCACTACAGGCTAGCTATAAGGCTGGCTAGCTATGAAGCTGCCTACCTTCTGAGGGCAGGGGCTGCTTTTCTTCTCATACCTCACACACACACTCCCTACCCTGGCAATTTCACTTAATGCTTTCATCAGTCATCCTAAGAGAGGATTCAAAACAATGAACTTGAATTTTAAAAAAAAGAGGCTGGATGCAGTGGCTCAAGGCTATAATCCCTACACTTTGGGAGGCCAGGAGGCGAGAGGATTGCCTGAGCCGGGGGTTTCAAGACCAGCCTGGGCAACTTGGTGAGACCTGCCTCTACATTAAATCAAGGGAAATTAGCCAGGTGTGATGGCGCACACCTGTGGTTCCAGCTACTTGCAAGGCTGAGGCGGAAGGATGGCCTGAGCCCAGCAGGTTGAGGCTATGGTGAATGTGAGTGTGCCACTGCACTCCAGCCTGGGCGACAGAGTGAGACTCCGACTCAAAAAAAAAAAAAAAAAAAAAAAAGCTGTGGTATAAAAGCGCTGACAGAATCCAGTTAAACACAGAGCTGTGTCTAAATGAATATTATAAATATAGTTATCATCTATTGAAAACAGTCATTGAATGAGATGTAAACCATATAAAAGGAATTGAATAAGAAGAATTTAAGCCTACAAACCAAAATTATATTAACAAAGGTAAAGAAGTTAAAACGGAGAGTGGGAGAAAGCTAAAACATAACATTTCTCATTTTGGAGAAGAAAAAGTCAAAAGACAACGGTTAATCTTTTTTTTAACGTTTTGAGAAACACAGATGCCAAAATATTTTTGAAAAGCTTATTGAAAAGTTTTTATAGTGCTGATAAACAGAATATATGCCTTCCAAATGATTGGGGAAAATAAAAGTCAACAAAATTATAGCTTAAGATAGACAACAAGGAAAATAACCATAAGAGTTTTTTTTGTTTTTTGTTTTTTTTTGAGTTGGAGTCTCACTCTGTCACCCAGGCTGGAGTACAGTGGTACACTCACGGCCACCACAACCTCTACCTGCTGGATTCAGGTGATCCTTCTGCTTCAGCCTTCCAAGTTGCTGGAACTACAGGAGTGCACCACCATGCCTGGCTACTTTTTTTTTTTAATTGTAGAGACAAAGTCTTGCCAAGTTGCCCAGGCTGGTCTTGAACTCCTGGGCTCAGGCAATCCTCTTGCCTCCACCTCCCAAAGTGCTGGGATTACAGGCATGAGCCACTGCACCTGGCTCAGAAGCATTTTTTTAAACATGAAATAAGATGGCTAAAGTAAGACCAGATGTCTTACTTCTTAATTATCCTTCCCTCCTCACACCTCTGCCCTTGTCTCAGTCAGGACCCTGATCCTCTCTGTCTTCTGAAATACTGCAAGCAGTTCCTATCAGCCTCCCTCTCTACCTCTCGTCGGCTTCTCTCCCTCGGACCAGTTCTCTGCAGAGTAGAGGCTGCCTTCATGGTACTCATCGTTTGTGGAGTGGGGCCAATGGCAAAGTATTGACTACAAGTGTGCAATGAGGTGAGAGCAGAGATGGACAGAAGCACTTGAAACCTTTATAGCCATTTGACAAGCCACTTGATGTCTGTTGAAACTAATAATAATCGGTGCTTGTATTTTGTAGCTTTTTATTTCATTTTTCTAGTAACTCATTTTTATTATAGTTTCTAAAACTATCAGTCTGTAATATATGAGAGCAAAAAGAAAACAGCTGGTCCTTCACAGATGGTTTGAGAAGCCCAGGCACAGACCACATGCGAGTGAGTCCTGTGGAACCTGCCGCATCTCTGCCCACAAATATTCAGTGGCTCCCTCTTGCTCCTAGCGGTGATTGGTACCTTCTCTTCCGGCCTCTGCCCCATTCCTATGGGCAACGTTGCCTATCAGTCACATCTCTTATTTTCAAAGGGAAGGGGAAGGATGAAAATCTCAAACCTGGGAGGAAAGGGCAGGGAGTGTGCACTTTGAAACAAAAAACCCTGAAGGTTCAAATACGCCCGAGTGCGTGTGTCACCTTCCCTCCCTCCTTTGAGACTCCTGGGCCTGTAGGATGCTGTAAGGTTTCCTTAGCTCTGCTTGACCTTCCACCCCTGATGCCCTTGGCACCAGGTGCCCTTGGCACCCCTGCCCGGTAGCACCCAGACACACCGTGAAACACCCCTGTCCCTTTTCTCCTCTTCATAGACTATCTCTCTAATTTCCCCTCCTTCTTAAAGCCCCAACTTGAAGGTCACATGTTCCCCATCCCTCCATCCTATTCCCTCCCAGGTGAACTTCCTCTCTTCTATGAGGCAAAAGCTGTACGCACATACCTTACTTTGACCCTGAGATTTCAATTTCACATTTTTTTCTAAGAACAAAATTGTTTCAAGCACTGATTTATCTATAAAATTATTCAATTGAGAATACTAAGAGACTGGTTAAATAAGTTCTATCCATAGTATACGATGATATCTATATTAATTATATATATATATTATATAGCTACTAAAAGTGTTGATGAGGGATGCATATAACATAGAAATATGTTTGCAATACTCTGCTAAGTAAGCAAGTAGATTATAAAACAAAATGTGGCCAGGCATGGTGGCATACACCTGTAGTCCCAGCTACTTAAGAGGCTGCAGGGAGAAGCGCTTGAGCCCAGGATTTCAAGGATATAGTGAGCCATGATTGTACTATACTCCAGCCTGGGCAGCAGATCAAGACCCTGACTCAAAACAAACAAACAAACAAACAAACAAAAACCAAGGCCAGGCATGGTGGCTCACACCTGTAAATCCCAGCACTTTGGGAGGCCGAGACGGGAGAATTGCTTCACTCCAGGAGTTCAAGACCAGCCTAGACAACATAGTGAGAACTCCTCTACAAAAATAATAATAATAAACTGGACGTGGTGGTAGGTACCTGTAGACCTAGCTACTCGGGAGGCTGAGGTGGGAGGCGCTGCTCGGGAGGCTGAGGTGGGAGGGTCGTCTGAGCTCAGGAGGTCGAGGCTTTGGCGAACCACAATCATGCTACTGTACTCCCATCTGGGCAACAGAGTGAGATCCCGACTCAAACAAAAACAAAATAACAACACGTGTAGACACATATAAGATAATTTTATTATTAAAATAGAGTGATAAATATAACATAATATGGATCCAGTTATAGATAAAGGTGTAGACATAGGCATTGGTACAGGCACAGATGTAAACAAAGACACACAGATGTAGACAGAACAAAGGTTAAGAAGTGCTACTTCCATGTTGTGGGATTGTGGGTAGTATCCGTTTTTCACTTTCTTTCTATCTATATTTTCTAGCAGACGTGTTAATTACTTTCTGCAATAAGAAAAGTCAGAGAATTAATTGTTGCCCATGGGGGTTGTCATGGAACTCTGCACAGTCATGTAGGAGAGCACTTCCTCTTGTCCCCTTGGTTGTTTGCTAGTTCCTGCTGGGTTGCGGTCCTAGGAGGCAGGATCATCCCATGCTTGATGCAAACACAGCACCCCACGCCAAACAGTCTCTGACAACATGTTCACATAACTAAACTAAACATGTTGAATGACCCGAAGACAAACACCCAACAAACAGGCATTTATGACATTTCCCAGGAAACCAAAAATGAAATAGATGGCTGGGTATAACTGGACCCATGAAACGTGAGTCCTCAGTACTCTCTGTCTGGATGAAGTGTGAGTTGAACTTGGCCAAGAGAAAGGTGAACTCACCCAGTTGGAAGAGGTCATTAGCCTTGACAGACACTTCCCTAAGCAGTCTGCCCCGGCTATGTTGGCGGAAGCGGAGACTGGGATGATTTATCCAGTTGGTATTGATTCTTTTCAGGCAATTCAGACAGAAGGTTTTTCATGAAACTGCCTGGGAAATGGAGCGAGTCCCCGGGATGGGCATATTAGCAGCGATGATTTTTCACTTAGCCGCTGTGTGTTCGTGTCTCTGTATAATAATAATGCTCTCTGAAATGTGTACACTGGCTTTCCCCTGAAGAGGATACAGTTCTTTCACACACACTGAGCCCAATTTTCCCATTTCTCAAGTTTCTCTCAAAGAGTGTGAGTACTTCAAAAGACACATTAGCTCTGCAAAGTGTCTGGACTTTTATTTCCGACAGACGGCTATTGCTGAAGGAATCAAGGCAGCTTACCGCCATCTGACTGTGTTGGCTTCTAGGCGCACGCAGACTCCCTGGGCCTCTCATTCATCCTTAGAAATCATGTGGGAAGGAGCAAACGGTAGGTAGAGAACCACAGTTATAGAGACAGAGGCACTGTGCACTCACCTAGCACCAAGGGCCTGCAGCAGTGAGCTGAGTGGTGGCCTCCAAAAGGCATGTCCACCCAGAGCCTCAGAATAAGAGTCTTTCCAAGTGTAGTTAGGGTAAGGATCTCAAGATGAGATCATCCTTGATCAGCGTGGACCCGGGATCCAACAGCATGTCCTTATAAGAGAGGAGAAGAGGAAATGAACACAGCAACACATAGGAAGGAAGGCCAGGTGAAGACAGAGGCAGAAATCAGCATGATGTTGCCACAAACCAGGTCATGCCAGGAACCACTAGACGCCGGAAAAGGCCAGGAAGAATTTTCCCATAGAGCCTCTGGAAAAACCACAACCCTGTCCCACAGGTTGACCCTGGCCTCTACATCTGTGAGATGATACATTTCGGTTATCTTAAGCTACCAAGTTTGTGGTAATTAGTTGTGGCAGCCTTAGGAAACTAATATATTCATAAAATCATGACCCTAGAGCGCACTGAACAAGCTGACTAAATCACAGGGCTCATGGGATTGCGTGTGTGTTTAGGCTTAATTTTCAGCCGCCGATTTTTTCATATGTACACTCCCTAACTGTGGCTTGGATGAGGTAGGGCTGAAAAATGTGAATCTAAAAATGGACCCCTGTTTTAAGTAGGATTTGACTTGTAAAACATAAGGACACAGGATGTTTTCTTTCTCTCCTAGCACATCCTATCCCTCCCTCACCTCTGAACACCATCCATATCACCAATCTTAGATGACAGCATGTGTAGGAGTTAAGAACGTGGGCTTCGGAGTTGAGCGGACTTGCCAGCCTCTGGATTATGGGACCTTGGCCAAGTCACTTAATCTCTCCGAGCTTCAGTGTCTTTATCTGCAAACGGGGATGATGCGTGTAATAAGTTAAGCACAGGGCCTGGGCTATAATACTCCCGGTTGAGAGTGCTCAGTTAGTATTGAAATAGATAAATAATTGATAGACTGAATGATAGCTATATAGAGATTGAAAGCAGTGAGTAGCAGGTAGGAAAACAATACTATACAGTTTAGGAAAGTACAATGCAACACAACACAACTCAACACCACTCTTCACTTCCCACTCCATTTGTTCTTTGGAGTTTGGAAGTAAATTATTAAATTACAAAAGTACAGAACAGAGAACGTGTTGGAGGGGTGGACAAAGTAGACAGGGAAAGTAGAAAAAAACTGCTACTAAGCGTAGGAACCCCAGGACTTGTTTCATTTTCATTTTAGAGTTGTGGGGATGCATGTGAGGATTTGCTGCTTGACTAAATTGCGTGCAGGTAAGGCTTGGGCTTCTACAAGCCCTCTCTCCCCCAGTAGTGGACGTGGTACCCAGTGGATGTTCGTGTGCCCCTTATCTCCCTCCCTTCCCCCCCACTAGTAGTGCTCAGGGTCAGTTGTTCCCACCCAGGACAAGTTTCTAAGGGCTCCCAGAGTTGATGGGGGAGGGGCAGAGAGCCAGGACACGCCATCACCACGGGTGCAGCTTTTAGTGTCACTGGGGAATGTCCCCTCCATGAACACTGGGTAAGCAGATGCCAGATGTCACGGGGGAAGGAGAAAGCCACTGGAAGGTTACATTCGATCTTGTTCCATGCTTGAGGGATGAGGGGTGGACAAGGAAACTGCAGAAAAAAGCTGGACCTGTGCCAGCTGAAGTTCCCAGGGGTGAGGGAGGAATCTCAAGGGACCACCTGGCATAGAGAACATAATAACCAGATTCAATGAAAACAGATTCCTACAAAAAACAAAATCCTACAGATCCCACCCCCAAACACACACACAAAGGTCACCACGAGGAACAGCAAGCTTTAACTATCTATCAGGCTTGGCTAGCAGGAAGCCAACCGGCCACGTGAGCAGTCACATCCCTCTGTGTCTTTTTCCTCCCCTCTCTTCCTCCCTCTCACTGGGGAGTGAAACCGTGCCTCTGTCGGGACAGTGGGAATGAATCAACAGAGATGGGTAAGCCAGGACCACTGGCCCTTCCGCACCTGCAGGCTTCCACCCTGAAGCAGCCCAATCGAGGGGGACAGGGAAAGACTCACTGCCAAGTCAAGTTGGGTATTTGTTTGTTTCACAAGGAGGGACATTCTAATGTCAGTATCGAAAGGAAAGGAGAATGGGAAATGACTCCTTGACTGTCACCTACAAGATGGAGTTGCAGTTTTAATACACTGCTAGTCATAATAGTTCAATATACTTTTTCCCTTTCTAAAAAATATAAAATATTTCAAAAAAAAAGCTCATAAAATAGGCTGGGTGCCGGCCGAGTGCGGTGGCTCATGCCTATAATCCCAGCACTTTGGGAAACTGAGGTGAGAGGATTGCCTGAGCCCACAGATTCGAGACTCGCCTGGGCAACTTGGAGAGACCACTTCTCTACAATAAATCAAAAAATTAGTCGGATGTGGTGGCACGCACCTGTAGTTCCAGCTACTTGGAAGTTGAGGTGGAAGGATCACCTGAGCCCAGCAGGTCGAGGGTGCGGTGGCTGTGAGCAGCATGCCACTGCCCTCTAGCCTGGGTGACAGAGTGAGACTCGGACTCAAAAAGATTAAAAAAAAAAAAAAAAAAAAAAAAAGGGCTGGGTGCCATGGTTTGTGCCTGAAATCTTAGCACTTTGAGAGGCTGAAGTGGGAGCATCACTTGAGGCCAGGATTTTAAGACCAACCTGGGCAACAGAGTGAGACCTCCCCCCCCCCATTTCTACAAACAAAATTTTGTAAATTAAAAAAAAATGCTTAAGTAACATAAAGGCCACAAATAGCCACCCCTCAGATTTTAGAGCTAGCATTTACCATTATTTGCTTTCTCACTCTCCCTGTTACATCAATTGTTATCTCCAGTTCAGCCATAACTCCACTCTCATCCTTCTCTTCCTCTCATCTCTAAGGCAATCATTTCAGTCTTGAAGTTGGAAAAGTCTGCTCCCACACGTGTCCTTTAGGAGTGGGTGTAGAGTGAGTATGGGGAGGGTGGAAGAATGTCGGGAGACTGGCAGGTGTCCAGTGAGGATACCAGTGGTATCAGAGGCAGAAATGGTGGGGACACTAACATGGGCATGGAGTAGTGACCATAGGCGGTAGGCACATCACCAGGGAGAGGAGGAAGAGGAGGAAGAAGAAGGAGCTCAGAGTGGGAAGCTCTGAAGGAACCATCGAAGGAGTTGTCTGGACCCAAGAAGAGAGGTTCTGATCAACACCAGAAGGGAGAGTTTGAGTGACTTCTAATTCCAAGCAATTACCTCATAGGCCCATGGCACTTGTTTCTGCATGCTAGTGGTTCTCAACTGGGGGGTGATTTCACCCCCTTGGAGACATCTGGTTGTCACAACTGGGGGTGCTGCTACATCTGTTGGATAGAAGCCAGGAGTGCTGCTTCATATCCTGCAGTGCTCAGGGCAACCCCCACAGCAAAGGATCACTCCGCTCTAATGGTTGATGGCCCTACAGTTGAAAACCCTGCTTTTTGCTAATGCCCACTAAAATAAGGATTTGACCTGGCAAACCTCTTGATGTGGAAAGGCTCTTGGAAATCATTTTATCAACATGGCGAGTAGGATTGAAATTGTAGTAAGGAAAAAGAAAAGTTTCACTGAGAGTGAAAAGCCATGATTTCAACATAAATCACTATAATTTACTATATGCATTTGGAAGGGTTGGCTAGCAAAATTTGTATGTCCTCATTATGAATCACTGTACAAGGAGTTATTCGTGTGGGCTTTGAAGCGGGCCAGATCTGGGTTCAAGTCTCAGCTCTGTCTTTTCTTAGCTGTGTGCAACAGGCGTGGTTCTATCAAGGCAGCCGACCATAATAGGCCGTATGGAATAAGGGACTTCAGCTCTCTAAGTCTCAGTCTTCTCATCTGCAAAATGGCAACAATATGAGTATTTACTTCCTGTGGTTTTTATGAGGATTAATGAAGAGGTCACAAGTAAGGAGAACGGTACCTGGCATTTACTAAGTGCTTGGAAAACCCTAGCTATCATCATTGTTGCTGTTAGATTAAGATATAGTCCCAAGCAGCTATTCCTTTGGAGGGTTCACCCTGCTGAGTTCCATTGGCTGACCTTGACTTCAGCAAGGAAACTCAATAGTCAACTTTCCCTCACGCAGACAGAGCTATTAAAGGGGGGGTGGGGGGTGGAGACTAAAACAAAGCTTATGTTGAACATAGTATTTTGTTGGTGGCAACAAAAAGAACTAAACTGAGAAGCTGACTCCTACCTGCAGCCAGCTAGCTATATGACCTTGAACAAAGTCATGGCCCCTGTCTTTCCTGTTCTTCCATCCATGAAAGGGGGAAAATACATCCTCTTCCTCCCTCTGTCTTGGGAGGAATGGGAGCAGACCCACAACAGGACTTTGTGAGATGTGAGAGCTCTTTGAAAGAAAAATGCTATCACAGCGCTAGGTAATCTCCACCCTTTATAATGTTGCTTCATCTCCACAATGAGAAATGCTTCCTTTAAAGTGCTGCTGGGTGTAGATTATCACAGAGCTGGGATTTTAAGGTCATTTTTCCTTCCTGGTATCAGGCGCTGATCAGCAAATAGGTTTATGAAGAGGCGCTGCTTCCTCGCTGCTGTTCATAATTTCCCATGCAGGAGGAGCAGCCAGAAGTGACAGCGAAGCCTCCCAGGAGAATCACTGAATGTGCTGAGGAGCTAAAATGCCCCTTATAGTTTACGTAGCAAACCATCACACTTTCTACTGTTGCGATATTCATTTACAGACCCAGAGAGCTGCTGAATGGGAGCGTCTTCTGTAGCCTTCAGGCTTGGGAAAAAGCCCCTCCTTTCTCTCCTTCTCTGCCAACAGAAGAACTACGGACAATACATTTCGTCATATCAAGAGTCTCAGAAACCCATAGGTGGAGCAATCCATCCTACTCCTTCGTTTTCTAAATATGGATGCCAGGGTCTAGAGATGTGAAAAACTTGATTGAGATCACAGGTAGGTTCAAGGCAAGGACAACAATCATTCATATAGAAATCCTAGTCCAATGTCCTTCCCTCTACACCAACAGAAAATGACACTCGTTACTGAGTGTTGTCTCCTATACCCACCTCTTTTATGATGACAACAAGGGTGATCCCAAAGAAAGACTACCTTAGGTAGCCACAGTTTCTGTTGCCCAGAAAAATCCACCCTAATTGCATTCTCCTCATACCTCCACGCTTTGCTTCTCCCTCGAGTCGAGTGTGAAGACCTTCTATAGCTCTTTCCTCATGAAATATGCCCTTGGGCTGGAAGATTCCAATTATATTTTTTGGTGAAGTGTTATCTATTAAAGAAAGATTAAAATAAACTGAAAGAAACGAGGGCCATCTGTGACCTCGAACTTTCTTTTCCCTCTTCCATGAAAGCAGGGTTTGAGAGACCTATCTGGGGTCCACTTCCCAGTGACCCTGCTATCCACTACTCGTGATCTTTTTTTCTAACATCTGTCATGCATTCAGTTGGGCCTAGACCTTCACCTTGAAGTCTGCAGGCCTATCACCGTGCTGCAAAGCCAATAAAAGCAAGGTGCCTTTTCTTGTCTTACAGACAGCCATTCTTCCAGATTCTTTTGTCCTGTTGTTCCCAACCTGTCTCTAAACCAGCTCCTGCGGCCACACCTCCTCTTTTCTGGCACTGGCTGCCTCAGATTCACCTCAGATGTGTTTTATTGAGATTGCCAATACATAGTGATTGAGTGTTTGCTATTTTCTAGGTTATTTGCTAGTGGGTATGTGGCTTAGTCTACTCGAGCTACCATAACAAAATAGCATCGACTGCATGTCTTAAAAACCAGAAATTTACTTTCTTAGAGTTCTGGAGCCTGAAAGCCCAAGATTGAGATCACAGTGCCAACAGCGTCAGGTTCTGGTGAGGGTTATTTTCCAGCTTGACAATGGCTGCCTTCTTGCTATGTCGTCACATGACGGGGACTGAGAAAGGGAGATCTCGCTCCTCATCTTCTTGTGAGGCCACCAATTCTATTGGATGAGGACATCACGCTGATGACCTCATTTAATCTTAATTACCTCCAAAAAGTCCCACCTCCAAATACAGTCACATTGGGGATTAGAGCTTTAAATACATGAAATGAGAGATAGGGGACACAGTCCAGTCCACAGCAGTTCTTACAGGCAAGCAAAACAGATGTGATCCCCATCCTCCTGGGCTATTTAACCTTGGTCAAGGTAGTTAACCTCTCTGTGCCCCATTCTCCTCATCTATAAAAGAGAGTTAGGTAATAATAGCTTCAATCTCACCTGGTCACTATGAAGATCCGATGAGCTTGCGTATCTAAAGCACTTGAAAGAGGTCCCAGCATAATGAAAGCATCTGATAGATGCTAGTTACAGTTATTATGCTTGTTGTCGCCTAGAAAGATAAACATGTATTAAATAATCACAACAGCAAATGTAGAACTCTAAAGTATTTCCAGGAGGGTGTATGACAGAGGAATGCAACTGGTCAGTTCTGGGAAGACTCTCCCGAGTAAGTGTCCCCTGAGCTAAGATCTAAAGGAAAAGCAGCTGGACATGGTGACTCAAGCCTATAATCTCAGCACTTTGGGAGGCAGAGGCGAGAGGATCGCCTGAGTCCAGGGTTTCAAGACCAGCTTGGGCAACTTGGTGAGACTTCACCTCTACAATATGTTAAAAAAAAAATTAGTCAGCTGTGGTGGCACCTGCCTGTAGTTCCAGCTACTTGGAAGGTCAAGGCAGAAAAATCGCCTGAGCCTAGCAGGTCAAGGCTGACTCTAAAACAATAAATAAATAACAAGACTTGGTAGGCACAGAGAGGAGTGGAAGGCTTTCAGGCAGAGGAAATAGATTAGGGGAAGCCCTTGAGGCAGGGAAGCACAGTTCAAAAGATGGAGGTGTGAGGTCAGATCAGCACAGGCAGAGCCTTGTTGCGTTGTGTTTATACTAATAACACTGCAAGATTTAAGGGGGCAAGAGTGATGTGATTTGAACTGTATGTTTGAAGAAGGCAAATCTTCCAGCTGAATCTGTCATGCTGTACCAGGTAACAACCTGATTCCCAAAACTCCATGCTTTGGGGAACTCGCATGGCCTGCATTGCTGACAATTCTGTCTTGTCCCTAAAAAACTTATACAGCATATGCTGCAGGGTTGTTGTTGTTTTTTTTTACATGGCACTCACGTACAATTCTGGTTCATATGATTTTGGGAGGCTGTAACTTTGCCTAGCATAATAACTGGCCCATATAATGAGCCCTCAAAAGCTGGTCAAACATATAATTTGATTAACTAAATAATGAATGACTCAATAAATTCTGTTAAAGAGCAATCGTCCCTTTGGAAAAAGCTTTGAAGCACTATCATTGAGCCCAGATTCCAGCTGATCTTGTAGCATTTAGGGCCGTGGCAGGAAACACTGTCCCATGCATGGTTCAAGGAACTTTAATGAAGGAACTACTTACAGAGAGGTGTGGGCAGACTTAATTAAGAAGTCCCAAGTGATGTTTTGGCACCCAGAGACCAGCAACACTAGGGAGACATCACCACCTGACCCACTCTCAGAATTCCAGTGCCTCATAGAAACACTGACTTCAACTGAATTTTCCTGCTTTCGTTTTTAGTCCTCTCCTTCCACAACAAATGGTAGAATTTGGATCTCTCTTCATAAGGGACAGAGCTTCTAATGCCATGCCCTGTATCTTTCTGTATTCCAGTGTTAGCTCTCGGATCTGAGTCCTCCAGGCTCAGACTACACTTATTTCAAACCATGCCTTCTTGGAGACCCAGAATAAAAACTCCTTTCAACTCAAGTGCGTAGGTCTCACAAATCAAAATCAACTTGGCTTTCAAACTCTAGTTCCAGCCATGGACGTTCAAAACTCTTATAATTGGAAGATAATAATGATGCCTTTGCTGTATGCGGTATCTACCTTCCCGTAAAGCAAAGAATGCTATTGATTTAGAAAAGGAGAGGAAAGACGATTAGAAGCATCTAGGGATTTCTAGAAGTGAAAATACATTCATTTAAAAAATACCATTCGGCTACATTTATAAGACCAGGGGCTGCCACTCAGTAGGAAAATACGTAATTCCACATTGACTTTCCCGTCTATCAAGCATGTTTGACTTCATGAGAAGATCAGTACAGGCTGGGTACAGTGCCTCATATCTGTAATCCCAGCACTTTGGGAGGCTGAGGCGGGAGGATTCCCTGAGTCTAAGAGTTCAAGACCAGCCTGGACAACATAGGGAGACCTTGGCTCTACAAAAAAAAAAACTAAAAACTAAAAAATTAGCCAGGTGTGGTGGTGCACACCTATAGTCCCAGCACTTTAGGAGGCTGAGGCGGGAGGATTACCTGAGTCTAAGAGTTCAAGACCAGCCTGGACAACATAGGGAGACATTATCTCTACAAAAAAAAAAAAAAAACTAAAAAATTAGCCAGGTGTGGTGGTGCACACCTATAGTCCCAGCTATTTGGAAAGCTGAGGCAGAAGGAACACCTGAGTTTAGTGAGCCATGATCATATTACAATGCTCCAGCCTGGGCAGGAGAGTGACACTGCAACAACAAAAAAAAAAAGGAAGAAGAAGAAGACAAATGATTATGCTTAAGCTGTTTTAGTTACAAATCTCACTCTAGTCATGCTTCCTAAAGAGGGATGGTCAACCGTCACCTTGGCTAAATCAGAATGATCTTGAAACTTCTCAGCAACTAGCTTTACAAGTACTCTCTTGAATTACTTTTAGGGCTGGCTGATTCCTCCAAAACATCTGAACTTGACTAACATATGTCCTACCTTTTCCTGGTATGCTGGGAGTGTGTATGCAGATGGCCTCAAAGTTATTAAAGAAATGAAGGGTAAGAGAAACAACTTACCTGATTATCTTAAAACCTCCCACATGAGGCATGATTGATGTCTTCTGGACCCCAGTCACACGTGAAAGGAAATGAGTCCTATTCTCTGGAGGGAGGGAACAAGGAAGAAAGAATGAAAACCCGCTCACTCCAATCCACAGTCATTTCTACTCTGGTCCAAGGAGAAGAGAGTCTTGCAGTTTGGGTAGGAGGTGGTGGGCCTTGAAGACAAACGTGATGAAGCTTCCTGGGCCAGGCATGGCTTCAGCTGGCCACAAACTTACTCAAGCAATCCACGGTTCACAAAATTCCACTCCTGTCTGTCTCCCCCAGGGCTATTATTCAGAATGACAGGCCTACTTCTCAATGATTCCTTAGCTCTTAAGACCAACTTTTTAGAAGTAGATGACTGAGCTGGGCTTGGTGGCTCAGCCCGTAATCCCGCCCCTTTGGGAGGCTGAGGTGAGTGGATTGCCTGAGTCTGCGGGTTCAAGACCAGCCTGGGCAGCGAGACCTCATCTCTACAATAAATCAAAAAATCAGCCGGGCGTGGTAGCGCATGCCTGTAATTCCGGCTACTTGGAAGGCTGAGGCGGAAAGATCACCAGAGCCCAGTAGGTCGAGGCTGTGATGGCCGGGAGCAGCCACTGCACTCCAGTCTGGGCAACAGAGTGAGACTCCAACTCAAAAAAAAAAAAAAAAAAAAGAAGTAGATGACTGATTATTATTGGCTCAACTGCTTTATCTTTCTTAGTGAGACAAAGTTTAAGAACTCTAAGAATTAAAACCACAATAGGCTTTCTCTTTAATGTCTGTAGGGCTTTTGTGTGTGGAAGAAAATTAACTAGTATCTGTATTTTATTAATGCTCAATTCATTAGATTCAAATATCTAGTAAAGGAGACTTTGAAAGCCTATTTTTCTTAAGCATTTAGTCATTGATTACAAGTTTTGATTAATTCAATTCCCTTATACGATTTAAACTTCAATAGCAAATTTAGTATGGCTATTGTTTTTTTTTTGAGTTGGAGTCTCACTCTATCACTCAGACTGGAGTGCAGTGGCCGCTCCCGGCCACTGCAGCCTCAACCCTCTGGGCTCCGGCGATCTTTCCGCCTCAGCCTTCCAAGTAGCTGGAACTACAGGCGTGTGCTACCACGCCCGACTAGTTTTTGATTTATAGTGGAGATGAGGTCTCGCCAAGTTGCCCAGGCGGGTCTCGAACCCACGGGCTCAGGCAATCCACTCACCTCAGCCTCCCAAAGGCACGGGATTACAGGCTGAGCCACCGAGCCCGGCTGGCTATTTTTTTAAAAAGCTTTCCATGCCTTTAAGAACAGACAAAACATTCCAGGCATGGTGGCTCAAGTCTGTAATCCCAACACTTTTGGATTTCGAGGTGGGGTGATTGCTTGAGCCTAGGAATTCAAGACCAGCCCAGACAACATGGTGAGACATTATCTCTGCAACAAACTCAAAAGAATTAGCTGGGATGGTAGTGTATACCTGTAGTCCCAGCTACTTAGGAGGCTAAGGTAGAAGATCGCCTGAGCCTAGGAGGTTGAGGCTGTGGTGAGCTGTGATCATGCCACTGCACTCCAGCCTGGGTGACAGAGTGAGAACCTGGCTCAAAAAAAGAATCAACAAAACAAACAGAAGTACAATGATGTCAAAATTATTTAAAACACTTTCACCAAAAAATGGCTCTATAAAGGCTCGAATCATGAATTTAACCTTTTTTAAGTGTTTATTCCTTTCAGGGATTTCAAGTTTTCACAACTTCCTAGACTTTCAATAATTCTACCAGTCTCTTTATTTATATATTTACTTCTTTTTGATTTCATTGAGCTTGAATTGACAAATGAAATTATATATATTTACAGTGTACAGTCTGATGATTTGGTATACACACACATTGTGAAATGATTACCACAATCAAGTTAATTAACATATCTAGCACCTCACATAGTTACCTTATTGTGTGTGTGTGTGTGTGTGTGTGTGTGTGTGTGTGTACACTTAAGATCTATTCTCTTCGCAAATTTCAAATGTGCAATACAGTATTATTAACTATATTTACCATGCTGTATATCAGATCCTCAAGAACGCATTCATCTTATAACTGAGAATTCGTACACTATGATGAGCACCTCTCCGTTTCTCCAACCCCAGCCCCTGGTGGCCACCCAACTGTTTCTATGAGTTTGACTTTTGTTTTTAAGATTCTACATATAAATGATACTATACAGTATTTGTCATTTTCTGACTTATTTCACTTGGCATAATACCCTCCAGTGTCATCTATACTGTCACAAATGACAGAATTTTCTTTGTTTGTAAGGTTGAATAATATTACATTGAATCTATCGGTACCATATTTTTCTTATTCATCTGTTGGTGGACACTAAGGCTGCTTCCACATCTTGGCTATCGTGAATGATATTGCAGTGAACATGAGCGTGCAGGGTTAGGGTTAGGGTTAGGGTTAGGGTTAGGGTTAGGGTGTGGTTGTGGGTTAGGGTTAGGGTTAGTGTCTCTTCAAAATGCTGATTTCCTTTCCTTCTAATATACCATGTACCCTCTATGGTATAAATTTGTTAATATATGACATTTTTTTGGCCATGACTTTCAACAAATCCAAGTAGTTTAAGTTAGTTTGCTATCATTATTATTACTACTATCATTATTATTGATGATAACAATATTTATGCCCCCTTAAAAAAAATCACTTACTTTTATTACTTTACTTGTGTTCTTAGACACATTCTTGTTTCTTGGAAACCACTGAATGTTCTCGATATATCTCTATTTTCTCTTATTCTAAAACAGTGATTTTGCAGCCCCATTACAAAGTGGGCAAAAGATATGAATAGACACTTCTCAAAAGAAAACATACAAGCAGCCAAGAGATACATTTAAAAAATGCTCAGCCTCACTAGTCATCAAAGAAATGCAAATTAAAACCACACTGAGATACCACCTAACTCCAGTCAGGATGGCCATCAACAATATTTCAAAAAACAACAGATGCTGGAGAGGTTGCAGGGAAAGGGAACACTTCTGCACTGTTGGTGGGAATGTAAACTAATACAACCTCTGTGGAAAACAGTTCGGCGATTCCCAAAAGATCTAAAAATCGATCTTCCATATGACCCCACAATCCCCCTACTGAGAATATACCAGAAGGAACTCAAATCATTCTATGAAAAAGATACCTGCACACGCATGTTTATTGCAGCATTGTTCCCAATAGCAAAAACATGAAACCAACTGTGCTTCCCATCGAAAGAGGACTGGATTTTTTTAAATGTGGTACATATACACAATGGAATATTATGCAGCCACAAGGAAGGACAAAATCATGAACTTCACAGCAACTTGGAAGGACTTAGAGTCTATAATACTGAGTGATCTATCACAGAAACAAAGAACTGAGTACTACATGTTCTCACTCATAAGTGGATCTTAAACAATTATTGTAATACTATAAGAAAAGGATTGGCAGCAGTGGGAAACTGCCAGGGAATGGTGGGGAGACGGGATTGGCAGTAGTGGGAATCTGGCGGGTGATGGGAGGACACACCCATCATCAAGGGTACCTGCATAATGAACATCTGTATACCTAACCCTGAATTGTACCCCACAACTTTAAAATAAAAAAAATTTTTTTAATAGAGAATTTAAAAAAATAAAACGGTGGTTTTCAACCAAGAGTGAGTTTGCTCCCCAGGAGACACTTGGTGAAGTCTGGAGATGTGTTAGCAGATTGGTGATAAGGCGTTGCTCTGGACATCTAGTGGGTAGAGGTTCAGAGTGCTGGTAAACATCCTTCCGTGCACATTGATGTCGGGCCTCACCTGCAGTGACAGTGCTGAGGTTGCAAAACCCTGATCTAGCGACATAGAATCAAATAGACTCTACTCAGCTTTGGTTCTTTTTTAAGCTGTAAGAGTTTCAGATGCATTCATGTCTTTCTGCACACACACAAAAAAATTTTAGAGACCAGCATTTGGGTGTTGCAGCTGCACAATAGAGTTGTGGATGGGTGAGAGTGTTGCTGCCACTGTTATGAGGCTGATAAATGTTTTCTTAAAGGTTGAGTTGAAGTTTGAAATGTATAATTTATTGCATCACATTGTTGTGTACCGCCTTTCCTATAATAATACGTGGTTTTCTCAAACACTAAGACTTTCTCCTCCATTGACAATGCATTCTTGTGATCCAATCAAGAGTGATTGATTCAAGGGCGCTTTCCTGTAACAGTTTTTATAGTTCTTACAGTAGTTTCTTTTCTTTCCTCATTCTTCAAGGAAAAATAATTATAAAGTGAACTCTATTGATGATCTCTTAATAGGTAAATATTGCCCATACCCACTTTGTCTTGGTTGGCAGCTTCTTGGTTATAAAAGTAGCCAGCTTAAAATAATAGCAGTTATGATTTTTACAGTAAACAGTAGAACATTGGGTGTTGGTCTAGAAAAACACAAAACAAAGCCTCTATAAATCAGACTAGATTTATAATGTGAACATTGGATATTTCTGCAGGAAAGTGTCGCATATTAACAAATGTCTACCACAGAGATTCCAATTTTTTAAAAAGTAGGGCATTTCTCTGCCTTCTGAAAGACAGATCCTAACTGGAAAATAAGAAGAGCTTGAAAGCCTTTCTTTATGGTGCAAAAATGTTTCAATCCAAACCAGTCAACTTACGTTTTTCCCTAAAGTTTTAGTTCTTCCCCAAATTAAAAAAGGGGTTAAAGGACCCAATGAAAATTTAATTCATTATTGAAAGCTTATTTGAAGGCAATGTACTTGGCAACCAAGCCCTGGGTTCCAGTCTGGAGCTCCCCGCTGAAAAGACAGAGGACAGAACAAGCCCCCAGGGGACATTGGTACTGTTTCTTCGAGCACTTGGTTGCAATTTGAAGTGTGAAGTCTACTTTACTTCCTTCAAATGTTCATTTTTACATCAGAAACTAAAACAAAGCTTGATCAGTTGCGTCTTCAGCAGAGCAGATGGAGAAAACAACAGTTGCAGACGACGGCTATAAGGCAGCCTGCAGTAAATAAGCATGGCATTCAACAGTCACCAACAGCTTCAGGACCAAGGTGATTGTTGCAAGTTATAGTCACAGAAATACAAAAAATATTAAGGGCAGAAAAGAAATCTAATCTCCTCAGTTATGTATCATACCAGTATGTGCTCAATAACAGCTACTTATAGAGAAAGCAAACCTTGATTCAGTATATGTCAGGTATTAGATAATCAAAATAAGAGGAACAGACACATTTAGGTTTTTTTGTTTGTTTGTTTGTTTGAGTTGGAGTCTCACTCTGTCGCCCAGACTGGAGTGCAGTGGCCGCTCCCGGCCACCGCAGCCTCGACCTGCTGGGCTCCGGCGATCCTTCCGACTCAGCCTTCCAAGTAGCCGGAATTACAGGCATGCGCTAACCACGCCCGGCTGATTTTTTGGTTTATTGTAGAGATAAGGTCTCGCTGCCCAGGCGCGTCTCGAACCCGCGGGCTCAGGCAATCCACTCACCTCAGCCTCCCAAAGGCGCGGGATTACTGGCTGAGCCACCGAGCCCGGCTTGAACAGATACATTTGAAAGGCCACCACCTCAACTAGAGAAGAGAGTGAAGCCAACATTCATTAAATAATTATATGCCATGGAAGATGATGTCAAACTGGGAGAGAGACAGAGGAAGGAAAGGAGGAAGGGAGGGAGGGAAGGATAAAATCTCATTGAATCCTTACAACTGTGTGCAAGTTTAAATTTTAGTATCCAGACTTTAAAGATGGAAAAACTGAGGTTAAGAGAGTTGGAGTGACTTGGCCCAGAGCGTGAATTCAAATCTACATTGGTCTGACTTGAAAGCCATGATCCTCTTACCACATCAGAGAGTCCACAGTAGAATTGTCAACATGAGAAATCAGGAAAAGGAGAAGTATATCTTCTGGAAAAGACATGTTTCCACTGAAGGACTTACACAAGTGAAGTGGGTATGGGAATCCGTGCGAATAAGAGAACACTTTCACTGGATATGAGATTGGCAAACACCACCTTACTTTATTTACATCATTGGATTTGGGCTGTGAAGTTTAATCAACATGAATAGAGGGAGTAAAATAATACGTTTCATATGGAATTGATGATAGGTTTTAAGTTGTAGAGATCATATCATTGAGTATAAATTATACTAGTTCATAATTTTAATTGAATAGGTTCTAAAAAGCTCTGGAAAACTAAGTACAATCGTAACAATGGTGGGAAAAGACACTTTTCATTTTGGGTTTAGTCACTAACAGCATGTATATGTCAACATTTTCCACATTATATTCTATGGACCATTACTCTTAAAAAAAAATTAGAACTCCAGGATTCAAGTCGTTTGGAGAAACACTGATTTAGCAACAAAGGAAATGTCTTGATTGCATCTATGTGAATGTAAATCTCTAAGAAGGAGACAGTGTGCTGGATGCCCCAACTTCCTTGTCCACAGGGTGCCAGTTTCATAGAGCGCGTAGCAGGGCATGTTTTCCCTGGAAGAGTTTGGGAATTGCTTCTGTATGCAATTGTTGGCTAAGTAAAAATATATGACAGGAGTTAAGAATATACAAGTTGAGAATAACATCATGTTGCTCAATAACCTTCACAAGCTGTCATGTCTTTAGCCTTTCACTTTTGGGCCTGAGCAGAATCGAGTAGCCCTCAAGAGCTATCAACATAAGACTCTCTTCTTCCTCAGTCTGCACAACCCAGCGTCTTTAACCTTCATTAGAATTATAAAAGTATAGTTTAATGTTACCCTTTCCCCTCAAATTAAAACTAGGAGTCCATTCCTTCTACCTGATTTCATTTTAACAACTTACTATTGATCTTTGGGGATATGTGAGGAATTCATGGGGAAAGGATTTTGAAGCTCAGTTGGCCTAAGTACAGGTTTACATCTTTTAATCTTGATGGATTTGGGGCATGTCCTGTGCATTTGATTTTAGTTGATGAACATCCCCCAAAGCGTCCAGTAAATGACTTGGGTAACTTTTAAAGTGGGCATATGTAGAGGTTTTGAGGAAATGCGTGAAGAATGATAGAAAGACAGAACTTTACTGTCAGACTTCCTCACCCTCATCATAACCTTGGAGGGATTCTTTGTCTTCCCCTAAGAGTTTGGGTAATTCTCAGAGGACAATTGGGAATTGTTTTCTATGTTATACAAGCAAGATAATGAGCAGAATTTCAGAGTAGATGTGTCCAAACATTTGAGAGCACATTTCGCTTTACTGTACCTCCAAATGCTTTTTCAAGAGCGTCGGTACACAGCTAAACCCAATGTGCACACTGACCAGCCATGTGTGAGAGGTCCTTCTGTTCTATGTCCTCACCAATATTTGGCATTGTTCATCCTTTTAATTTTAGCCATTCTTTCTGTCTGAGACATTTGAGGGGTGGGCTGTGGAGCAACAGAAAAATGCCACTTCCCAGAAATTCTGCTAGGGAGTCTAGCATCTCAAATCTGATTATGGAAAATAAGGCAGACAGCTCCCTTATCATTGTTTTGCCCTCTGCTTTCTTGTAGAGTACTCAATAAACCTGTTTTTCTACTCTAATCTGACTTGGGTGAATACTTTCACTGCTCATGACTCTGGGCCTCTGGTCCTAACCCCCTGTTGGGCATGGTGGCTCACGCTTGTAATCCTAGCACTTTGGGAGGCAGAGGCCGAAGGATTGCTTGAACCCAGGAGTTTGAGGCCAGCCTGGGCAACGTAGTGAGACCTCATCTCTACAAAATAATTATGATAAGAAGAAGAAGAAGAAGAGGAGGAGGAGGAAGAAGAAGAAGCCAGCTGAGGGAGAAAGAACGCCTGAGCCCAGGAGGTAGAGGCTGCAATGAGCTGTGATTGTGCCACTGTACTCCAGTCGACAGAGTGAGATCCACACTAAAAAAAAAAAAAAGAAAGAAAGAAAAGAAAAGGAAAAAAAGACAATAAGACAGCAGAAGAGTGACAAGATTAACATTTGTTAAGCACCTATTATGTGCTTGCACATTATACCACTGCTTTTCCAAAATTAGAATTATAACCCGTATCCCAACCATGCAATATACATATCATTAGCTTCATGTTAGACAAAGCTGGGAATGGCAGAGCTAGTAGCCTGGCCCTGGTTTAATTCCAAAGCCCATGTTCTCCTGATATAAAACACTGCCTCCATTGGAAGGGAGATTCTACTTTATTATTTACAAGAAAAAGAGTTCATTGAGCAGTTCTACCCTTTTCTGGAGGTTGAAAGAAGGGACACGACTTGAGAAATAAAAAGTATTCATTTTGTGAAGGGAAGAAGTATGTTAAATGTCACTCCCCCACCTCAGCGTGAGGGTTCACCAAAGGTAAAATGCAGGGCCTAAACGTTTAGTAACGTTAATCAATGGACATGTGGTGTCCCCAGACCTTGTGAATTCCGCACTACAATTAAATAGTTCCTGTCACAGGAGCTCTCAGTATAAAAAGAAAGACACAGGCAAGTCTCCTTTTCCCAGAAAGCACCAGTAGAGTCTAATTTGCAGTCATTTCGAGCCAAATGGAGTTTGACTTCTGATTGACATAGTAATAAGCACAAATCTAAGGGTAAAACTCAATAAATGTTAACATATGTTTACACATGTGCAGCCACCCCTTAAGTTGAAATATAGATCATTTTCAGCATTCCAGAAGGTTCTCTCTTGCCCTCCCCCCTTCCCAAAAGTAACCACTGGTCTTATTTCTGTCACCATGTATTAATTTTGTTTGTTTTTTAACTTCCTATAATGGAATCATACAGTCAATGCTCTCTTGAATTTGGCTTAATTTGCCTCACATTATATCGTGAGAGTCATCTAAATTGTGTATAGCAGTAATTTGTTCTTTCTCATTGCTGGGGGTGTGTAAATGGACCACAGTTTATTTCTCCATTATACTGTTAATGGACATTTGAGTTGTTTTCCGTTTATGCTATTACGAATAATGGTGATGCGAACAGTCTCAGACATGTCTTTTGGTGGAAATGAGGAATGGAAATGCTGGGGCATAGATAAGGTAGGCATTTCACTTTACTGTACCTCCAAACGCTTTTTCAAGAACATTGGTACACAGTCATATCCCAAGGTGCACACTGACCAGCCAGTGTGAGAGGTCCTCCTGCTCTAAGTCCTTACCAGCATTTGGCATCGTTCATCCTTTTAATTTTAGTCATTCTTTTTGTTTTGTTTTGTTTTGCTTTTGAGTTGGAGTCTCACTGTCGCCCAGTGCAGTGGCCCACTCACAGCTACCCCTGCATCGACCTGCTGGGCTCCGGCGATCCTTCTGCCTCAGCCTTCCAAGTAGCGGAACTACAGGCGTGTGCTGCCACACTCAGCTAATTTTTGATTTATTATAGAGACAAGGTCTCACCAAGTTGCCCGGGTTGGTCTCGAGCCCGCAGGCTCAGGCAATCCACTCACTTTGGCCTCCCAAAGTGCTGGGATTACAGACTGAGCCACCAGCCTGGCCAATTTTAGCCATTCTTATGGACGTGTGGTGGTGTCTCTTTGTGGATTAAATTAGCATTACCCTGATGACTAATGATGCTAAGCACTTGATCATAATCTTATTGACTCTTGGGTTTCCTTTTTTGTGAAGTACTTGATGGCATCCTTTGAAATAAGTGTGATGCAATTTGGGACAAGCCAACTTTGTTTTCAACTTCACTCTGTAAAAAAAGATATTCTTAGCTGGCTAGGTGGCTCAGCCTGTAATCCCGCGCCTTTGGGAGGCTGAGGTGAGTGGATTGCCTGAGCCCGAGGGTTCGTGACCCGCCTGGGCAGCGAGACCTCATCTCTACAATAAATCAAAAAATCAGCCGGGCGTGGTAGCGCGTGCCTGTAATTCCGGCTACTCAGAAGGCTGAGGCGGAAGGATCGCCGGAGCCCAGCAGGTCGAGTCTGCGGTGGCTGGGAGCAGCCACTGCACTCCAGTCTGGGTGACAGAGTGAGACTCCAACTCAAAAAATAAAATAAAATAAAATAAGAAAGGTATTCTTCTTCTCTCCCATCTTCCCCACCCTCAATTCCTGCCTGCACACCCCCCCCCACACATGCACCCGCTCCCCTTTCCCACCTACTGTGAAGAGCATATTAGCTAGAGGTGGGAAACAAGATTTTAGGCTCAACAAGAAAATCCAATTTCATTTTTAAAACTGAAATAGATGATGACACTTGAGAAGGGTTCATCTCTGCCTGCTTGTTTTTTGCTTCATGCCCATTTCACATCACTATAACAGCTCTGTGATTTACCATCCTGGATAAAAGAACCAAGTGGATTCCCTGTCTCCCAGTGTGTTAGAAATACAGCGTTACATGTACTTTAAAAACCTAAATCACTGTGAGCCCTGCAAAAAGTATCCCAAGTATTGATTTAAACATGTCTTTTTTGCAACATGCCTTCCTGCACATGCTAGGGAACATAAAGTGACCCATAAATATTCTGGAATATTTTTTCTTTTTCTTTTTTTTTTTTTGAGTTGGAGTCTCGCTCTGTCACCCAGACTGGAGTGCGGTGGCCAGGAGCGGCCACCGCAGCCTTGACCCGCTGGGCTCCGGCGATCCTTCCGCCTCATCCTTCCAAGTAGCTGGAACTACAGGCGCATGCGCTACCATGCCCAGCTGATTTTTTGATTTATTGTAGAGATGAGGTATCGCCAAGTTGCCCAGGCGGGTCTCAAACCCGCGGGTTCAGGCAATCCACTCACCTCAGCCTCCCAAAGGCGCGGGATTACAGGCTGAGCCACCGAGCCCGGCTAGTTTGTTGCTTCTTATGGCTAACTAGTATTCTTTCATTTGTTATGTGTTTATTTATTAGCAGTTTTTTTTTTTTTTTTGAGTTGGAGTCTCACTCTGTCACCCAGACTGGAGTGCAGTGGCCTCTCCTGGCCACCGCAGCCTCGACCTGCTGGGCTCCGGCGATTCTTCAACCTCAGCCTTCCAAGTAGCTGGAACTACAGGCGTGCGCTGCCACACCCGGCTGATTTTTTGATTTATTGTAGAGATGAGGTCTCGCCAAGTTGCCCAGGTGGGTCTCGAACCCGCGAGCTCAGGCAATCCACTCACCTCAGCCTCCCAAGGCATGGGATTACAGGCTGAGCCACCGAGCCCGGCTGACCACTTATTTTCTATTTATCTGTCACCCTGAGCTGCAGAACCCTTCTTCTCTTGCATGCTCCTGAGATTTCAAATCAAGGGGCAGGCTGGCTGAGGAAGGAAACATCAGTTTAAGTGGATTTCCACAGGCTTGCTGCTGACAGTGCTATCTGATTTCCCTTCAGGCAACATCTAAAAATAATAATAAGCAGAGGTTGATCTTCATATAATCCTTCTCCAACAATGGAGAGTTCATAGGGATTCTGGTATCCGTTCGTTAAATCCAGAACAGCCTTCTGAGGCAAGGAAGGGTTCCCCAGTCCAGTTTCTGAGAAGGATTTCAGGGCTTGGGCTGAGATGGTATGTCCGATTATGCAGTAAGACAGACTGAGAGTGGCTTTATGAAATCCATTACTTCGCTGAGCTACAAGGAGCCGTAAGATTTTTGGAGCTGGAAGGACCCACATAGTAGAACCCAATTATTTTCAGATGAAGTCAGACCCAACAATCTAAGGAAGATTCTCCAAGATGGCCAAGAGCATCAGTCCAAGGTCACCAGTCCAAGGTCACGTAGAGAAGAGTTTGAGGGTGGGCTGCCCAAGGTCCCAAGGAGAAGGATCTGGGGGTGCCACCTAGATCGTGTAGAGAGTTAGTGACAAAATAGGGTAAGACTCTGGTCTTCTAACTTTCAGTGCAATGATCCAAGAGCTTAAACAAAAACAACGTAAGAATAAGGGGCATGGGAGTGTTTGCAGCTGCTGCTACAATGTCCAGCACTGCCTCCAGCTTGCCAAGCTCCAGCAGAAGGTGAAGGGGGTAAGTAAAGAGGTCTCTGCCGGGCTCGGTGGCTCAGCCTGTAATCCCAGCACTTTGGGAGGCGGAGGTGAGTGGATTGCCTGAGCCCGTGGGTTCGAGAACAGCCCAGGCAACTTGGCAAGACCTCGTCTCTACGATAACTAAAAAATCAGCTGGGCGTGGTAGCGTACAACTGTAGTTTGGGTTACTTGGAAGGCAGAAGGATCACCTGAGTCCAGCAGGTCGACACTAGGGTGGCCGTGAGCATGCCACTGCACTCCAGCCTAGGGAGCAGAGTGAGACTTCAACTCAAAAAAAGAGGTCTCCACACCGTGGTCATGCAAAGCAGACTGCCCACAAGTCCCCAGGTGGTCAAGCACCCAGGAAACCACTGGCTACAAAAGCCATTCACAGAGGAAGAACCCTCCCTGTGACAGGCCCTGAACTGTGGCACTCTGTGAATTAGACACCATCAACCAACCTAGGTGCCCATCGAAGGTGGGTTGGATAGAGACGATGCGAAATGCTACACAAACAAAAAAAGAACAAAATCGTGTCCTTTGTAGTAACGTGGATTTCACAGGAGGCCATTATTTTAAGCAAATTAAACAGAAACCAAATACCACAAGTTCTCACTTACAAGTGGGAACTAAACACTGGGCACACAGGCACAAAGATGGGAACAACAGACACTGGGGGCTCCCAAAGTGGGAGAAAAGGAAGGGGCAAGGGTCAAACCTACCTGTTGGGTATTGTGCTCACTGTTTGGATGATGGGTTCAGCAGAAGTCCAAACTTTGCCATCACCCAATCTACCCATGTAACAAACTATACATGTATCGCCTGAACCCAAAGCTAAAAAATAAGAAAGTTCACTGAACTTCTCATATGCAAACTTCCTTTCTAGCATCTGGTGCAAGAAATTGCTCAGGACTTCGGAATAAATCTGTGCTTCCAGAGCACAGCTAGTGATGCTTTGCAAGAGCCAAATGAGACCTATTTGGTCGGCTTTTTGAAGACACCTTCCTGTGTGCCATCCATGCCAGACATGTCACAATTATGCCCCAAAACATCCAGCCAGCATATAGAGAACGACTTAAGAATCCACCACAAGGCCAGGCGTGGTGGCTCAGCCTGTAATCCCAGCACTTGGGAGGCTGAGGCAAGAGGATTACCTGAGTCTCAGGGCTCAGGACCAGCCTGGGCAACTTGGTGTGATTTCATCTCTACAATAAATCACACACACACAAAAATAAACTAGCCAGTTGTGGTGACATGCATCTGTAGTTCCAGCTACTTGAAAGGCTGAGGCAGAAGGATCGTCGGAGACCAGCAGGTCAAGGATGAGGTGGCTGTGAGTGTGCCACGACAGAGTGAGACTCCAACTAAAAAAAAAAAAGAATCCACAATGATGGAAGCATTTCATTCTAGAGGGCTCCCAAGGTACTTAAGCATATAACTGTGAGTGCAAAAATAGGGGACAAAAACCAGGTATTGGCGGTTTTTTCACTTTCATTTGTGTGTGAATTTTTAATATGAAGTAAATCTGGGACCAAAAAAGCATTAATGCAAATCAAAATGTTTTGGTGAGTGAGTTTCAGCTGCTCAACTTATAACAATTATATTAAGCCTGTTAAATTTGTCTGGACAATGCCAGCATTTGAATTTTTAATAGTTCCAGCTATTTGGAAGGCTGAGGCGGAAGGATCGCCGGAGCCCAACAGGTAGAGGCTGCGGTGGCCGGGAGCGGCCATTGCACTCCAGTCTGGGTGATAGAGTGAGACTCCAACTCAAAAAAAAAAAGTAAAGTTCTTATTGATGGCAACTAAATGATGTTTGTAGCTTTTTTTTCATACATTAGACTCTATCCATTTTCTATAGTTTTTGGAGTTCTACTACTTGATTTTAATGTTTCTGTCGCCTGTGTGTCCTTGTAAGTTTGCTGTTAAAATACATTGAGTGGTGGCTCAAGCCTGTAATCCCAGCACTTTGGGAGGCCAAGGCAAGAGAATTGCCTGAGTTCAGGGGTTCGAGACCAGCCTGGGCAACTTGGTGAGATCTCGTCTCTACAACATATCAAAAAAAAAAAAAAAAAATTAGCCAGGCATGGTAACACACACCTGTAGTTCCAGCTACTTGGAAGGCTGAGGCAGAAACCAGCCCAGCAAACCAACACTGGGGTGGCCATGAGCGTGCCACTGCATTCCAGCCTGGGCAACAGAGTGAGATTCTGACTCAAAAAAATAAAATAAAATGAAATGAAATAAAATAAAATAAAATACATTGAACTAGGAAAGGAGGGAGGGAGGGAGAGATGGAGGATGAGAAAGAAAAGCTTAACTATTATCATCCTTAAGAATTCAAGGTGATTAAACCAAAGTTTTACTCAAGATTTTGGAGAAACTTTTGCCTCTGGTAGATCACACAAGTAATAAACAGTGGATTAAAACTCAGATTTGACTAATGCCAAAGTTCACATTCTAGACAACTCCTTCTACTGGTAAGCAAATATTTGAAGTGTGTTATGATGCCTTGAGAAAATACTTAGGAATTTTCTTTAAAAGATTCTAGAAAAGTGGACAAGCAGTTTAAGAGAATGGTGGAAAAGAAAACCTTTTCTTTGTATTCCATACTTGTTTACTATTAGGTATTTGTTAATCATTATGCATATTCTTTTAATTATTTGTTGAAGTAGTTGACATATTTAAAGAATTTTTCTAAACTCTGAACTCTAAAATGTCATTTATGAACTGAGCATGGTGGCTCACACCTGGTATCCCAGCACTTTGGGAGGCTGAAGCGGGAGGATTGCTTGAGCCCAGGAATTTGAGACCAGCCTGGGCAATCTAACGAGACCTCGCTTTTTAAAAAAATAAATAAATTAGCCAGGTATGGCAGACAAGTAGTTTAAGAGAAAGGTGGAAAAGAAAGCCTTTTCTTTGTATTTCATACTTTTTTACTCTTTGATAACATGCCTGTTGTCCCAGCTACTCAGGAGGCAGAGGCGGGAGGATTGCTTGAGCCCAGGGGGTGGAGCTGTGATTGTACCACTGTGCTCCAGCTTGGGTGACAGAGTGGAACTCTGAGTCAAAACAATAAATAAGTAAATAAATAAATAAGTAAATAAATAAATAAATAAAATGTCATTTAATTAAAAGCAACAGAAAAAACAAAATTCTTCTCTTAACTTAAAATTTGTGCTCCCTCTAGGTCGTTATTTTATCTTCTTTGGAACACACCAGTGTCCCCTCATTCCATATCCTCTGACTATATTTTTACAATATCCTGTGGGTTTGTTACATGACAATTGCAGCTAAAAATATGCTTTTTCTGCTCGGTCCAATTTACTATTTTTGCAAGTGCTCGTTTCACACAATATCTTTATTATGAGGAATTTGCATAGGCCTTTATAGTCCTGTTCACCCAAGAGACATTTATTGATTACCTACTACATGCCAGACACCTCATCACCCTGCCGACAGGAAGACAGACATACAAGCAAAGTGTGACCATCTAGTCAGGGGAATACAAATGAAGACATCCAAGATATGCTTTGAGGACACAGAAGAAAGTAAAATAACCCTGCAAAGGAAGTCAGGAAAGTGTTCATAGAAGAAGTGACATCTAACTTAGGTCTTAAAGGGTAAGATGGAGTTTTCTACACATCTGAGAGGAAACAAGTTATCCTAAACATGTACAAAGACAGTGAGGGGTGAAGAATGAGCTAGAGAATTGATGCCAGGCACAGTGGCTCAAGCTTGTAATCCCAGCACTTTGGGAGACCAAGGTGGGAGGATTACTTGGGCCCAGGACTTCAAGGCCAGCCTGGGCAACGTAACGAGACCTCATCTCTACAAACAACAATAATAATAATAAATAGCCAAGCATGGTGGTGCTTGCCTGTAGTATCAGCTACTCTGGTGCTGAGGCAGAAGCATCGCCTAAGCCCAGGAGGTCGAGGATACAGTGAGCCATGATTGTGCCACTGTACTCCAGCCTGGGTGACAGAGTAAGACTCAACTCAAAGAGAGAAGTGGGGGAGGTGGGGGGAGAGCGAAAGAGAGAGAGAGAGAGAGAGAATGATCTGCATTCACCAGGATTTTTCAAGAGAAAAGGTGTCAAAATAGGAAACCAGGAAACATGTGCCAGGTGTCAGGGGAAGACGGGGAGCCACAGATCTGCAAGCAGGGTGCAAGAGGAAGACAAAGAGCCAGGCTCGGTGGCTCAGCCTGTAATCCCGCTCCTTGGGATGCTGAGGTGAGTGGATTGACTGAGCCCGCGGGTTCAAGACCCGCCTGGACAATTTGGTGAGACCTCATCTCTACAATAAATCAAAAAATCAGCCAGGCGTGGTAGCGCGCACCTGTAGTTCCAGCTACTTGGAAGGCTGAAGCAGAGCGTCTAGGGTGGCACACTTGGGTGATAAAACTCCATAAAATAACTCAAGGACGTGATGACCACGGAAGCAGAAGAATGGACGCGTTGGGATCCAAAGGAAGAAGGGATGGTCACGAGGCAAGGCCCAGGGACCTCAGGGGTGGTCAGCAATGATCTGTTTCTTGACCTGGGTGGTAGTTCCCACGGTGTCCGCCCTATAAATAATTCATCATGTCGTTTTAGTCGTTTGGGTGTTTATGTTGATCGGACATTGTCAGAGTCGACCAATATCTGGACAAAATACGTGTCTCCTCAAGGCCTCTGGATGGACCATGGGAGCGTGGCGGTTGAGGCACCATAGCTCAACCATGTTCCAGTCATACATGACAGAGCACAGTGCACCGGAGAACCCTGCAAAGGTTATCGTGGTAGGGAGGGCGTGGGCTGCTTTAAGGAGATCCAGACTCATGACAGAGGAGAGAGGGAGGTAAGTGGAGAACCTCAGAGGGGTCCCAGGGGAAGTGAGGTTCTTCCAGATGTGGTCCCCATTTCCACAGCTTCAACCTGGGGGTGATTATCACAGCTTCCCCGAGCTCCGGGTGATGTGATTGTGGCGGGAACCCCTTGTTCAGGAGGTAAGGGAATGAGAGCAACACCATTCTTGGCAAAGGGAAAAACCCGAGGCCTCCCCACTCCAGTGTGGAACAACTCAGGGGAGCATCTTCCAACAAAGGGCGGGTGTTCTTTCAAAAAAGAAGAGTAGGAAGAAGAAGAGATAGGGACCCACTCTGTTGGTGATTCAGTTGTTGCTGGGATAAGGTGTCCACTCCAGTTTTCTGGCTCAGCACCCTTGAAATACATGTTCTCTGGGAACAAAGGGCAGGTGTCTAATGGCCTAGAGAGGAAAGTACACACAGTGCCCTGCAGTGAGACCAAGAGAGAGTTTGTATCCCCCGCCATCCCCAGCTGGAATGTATCACACAGACAGATCCACGGCCACCACTGAGCTCAGAGATGCCTTACTGCTTTCCCAAGGCTACCATCTTCTCTCCTTGGTCTTGATACCCGAAGGGTCAACACCATAGTGTCATCAAGAGAGGGCTTGCATCCGAGGTTTGAGCTGAACTGGGCCCTAGTCCTGGCCTTGCCACCTAAGATCTCTGTGGCCTTGGGGAAATTATTGACTCTCCCTGGTCTTCACCTGTGAAATGAGGACAATAAGAGCTCACTCAGAGGGTTCATGTATGTATTAAGTGAAGTGATATCCATAAAGCACCTGGCACGGTGCCTGACACTTAGTAGGCACTCAGGAAATGGCTGTGTGTGTCCCTGCTATAATTGGATGAAATTCATAAGCACTTTTAAAAACCTCACAATGAGGTAACTTCCAGAAGGGCTGAAATCAAAAAGACCCGCAATGCCTAAGGGTGGTGAGAGCGTGGAGCTACTAGATTGCCCAAACCTCCTGAGGCCGAGGGAACTGGTCCATCAGCCCCAGAAAACTGCTCAGCAGAGTCAACCCAAGCTGAGCACACGTACCCCTTGTGAGGCAGTTGTTCCACTCCCAGGTCTAACGTAAACCCAATGTCCTGGAAGATAAGAGTGGTCATCGCAACACTGTTCATAACAGCCCCAAACTGGAAATTACCCAAATGTCCATCAACAGTAGAATCAATACATACATCATGGTGTATTTCAACAATAGACTATTACACGGCAATGAGATTAAATAGATTCTTACTCGACTCAACAACATGAATAAACGACATGAACCAAGAGTGAGGCAAAAGAAGCCGGGCATGATAGAATATACCCAGGATGCACTCGTTCCTGCAGATTTTGAAAAAGGCAAAACTCACCAGTGGGTCACCAATAGTCAGGAACTTGGCTATTCCAGGGACGGAGGCAATGGACTGGTGATTAGGATAGGACGTGAGAGGAACCTCTGGAGTTCTGCAATAATCTATTGATTGAACTAGAGTTATTGAGTGGTTTAATTATCTTCAATTATCATTGAAGTGTGTTCACTTCATGATAATTTGGTAAACGTTCTACTTATGACACATACACTTTTTTCTAAGGTGTTACCCTTCAATTTTTAAAAAAAAGATTGAAAAGGAAGGAAGGGGGTGAAAAACAATTAAATCCTGATGCTCCCTGAGCTACAGACTCCTTCTTATAATAAAATGTCTGCCTTTCCTTAAATCTTCAGAAAGATTCCATTATTTCTTAGTGACAGTGGCTAGTCTTATGTGAGCACTTAACTACGTGTCAGGCATGACTCTAATCGAATAACATGTATCAATTTCTTTAATCCTTATAAAATCTTATGAGTAGAATAGCCAGTTGTGTGTGCTGGATGGAATCCCAATTGACGCCTGTTATTGGAACCTCCTTTGACCCTCAAGAGTGCCAGATTTGAGCTGGGCATGACTCACACATATATTCCCAGCACTTTGGGAGGCCGAGGTGAGAGGATTGCCTGAGCCTATGGGTTCAAGATCAGCCTTGGAGAGACCTCATCTCTACAACAATCAAAAAAATTAGCCGGGCATGATGGCATGTGCCTGTAGTTCCAGCTACTTGGAAGGCTGAGGCTGAAGGATCACCTGAACCCAGCAGGTCGAGGCTGCGGTGGCCGTGAGTGCGCCACTGCACTCCAGCCTGGGCGACAGAGTGAGACTCTGACTCAAAAAAACAGTGCCTGAGTTTGGAAAATATTCACCCTGCCAATGAGGTAAGGATATCATTATCATTTTTGTAAATAAATGATACACAGAGAATTAGTAGGTAGGAAAGTCAGAATTTGAACACAGGGTTCGGCTCCTCATCACTAGGATAGCCTACATTTCTGGTCCAAATCTTATTATTCTTGAGATTCAATAAATTCTTTTTTTTTTTTTCCTAGTTAAGGTCTCACTCTGTTTCCCAGGCTGGGGTGCAGCGGCAGGATCACAGTTCACAACAGCCTCAATCTCCTGGGCTCAGGCAACCCTCCCGCCTCAGCATCCCTAGTAGCTGGGACTACAGGTGCATACCATCACATTGGGCTAATTTTTCTATTTTTTTGTAGAGTCAAAGTCTCACTGTGTTGCCCAGGCTGGTCTCAAACTCCTGGTCTCAAGTCATTCTCCCACCTCAGCCTCCCAAAGTGCTGGGATTACAGGTGTGAGCCGCGGCGCCCAGTCTGAGATTCAGAAAATCCTTGATGTCTAACTTTTCTTCTTCGTCTACAGTTTTAAGAGCTGCTCGACTCCCACAGTGAAGCCCACGGCTGGCCCACCTCCCACTGGATATTCAGAACGTGAGTGGCACCATCCGCTCCCTTCCCTTTATAAAATGGTCTAAGTCCACTCCCTTTCGTGTTTACCAGGGCATTCATCGTGTCTGTGGATCTGTCTCCCGTGTTTCCATTCATTCCTTCAACAAATCATTCATGGAGTTGTGCTAGTTGTCAGGTCCCACTGTCCAGGCTGGCAATAATGTGGTAGAAAACAAAACAAGCCCACATTCTCAGGAGCTGACTATCTGGTAGGGGAAACGATGCCACAAAAATGGTGACATGAACAATTATTCATTAATCTCATGACAAAGAGCGTGAAGAATGTAACATGGGGACTTGGCAGGGTGTGGAGTCTGCAAAGGCTTCTTGGAAACAGTGACTTTTGAGTTGTGTTCTAAAGGTAAAAGGGTGGGGAAAGGTGTCCTGGGCAGAAGGAACAGTGTATGCAGAGACCCTAAGGATGGAAGGAGCTTGGGAGAGCAGTGCTAGGTGAGGCTGGTAAAAGAGGCAGGGAAGCTGGCTAGATTTTACAGGGCCTGTAGCTCAAATGAGGAGCTTGATTATCATTCCAAGTGCAATGGAAAGGATTTGGACTCACTCAGCAGGGGAATGGCATCATTCTATCTCCGTGCAATGCTTCAACTCCTGGCTTTCAAATCACTGGTGACTCTAAGCCAAGTGAAGAGGGAAGCCACTGCCATTCATTCATGCATTCCAAGAGCATAGAATATTTTTTGAGTGTTTTAAGAACATTTTTTACAAAGGAACAGCCTACCGCTAAATGCGCTTAGTTACCAGGAACCTCTTTATCTTTCTCAGTAACATATTACTGACAGGCATGGTGGCTCATGCTTATAATCCCTACACTTGGGGAGGCTGAGGAGAGAAGACTTCCGGTTGTTGAGACCAGCCTGGGCAACACAAAGACAACTCATCTCTAAGGGAGGAGGGAGGGAGGAAGAGAGGGGAGGAAAGAGGGCAAGTGGGAAGAAAAGAAAGAAAGTTGGGTATGGTGGCGCATGCCTGTAGTCCCAGCTGCTTGGGAGGCTGAGGCAGAAGGAACACCTGAACCCAGGAGGTTGAGGCTGCAGTGAGCCATGATTGTGCCACTGCACTCCAGCCTGAGTGACAGAGTAAGACCCTGACTCAAAAAAAAAAGTTTCCAACATATTGCCAACTAGTCTACAGACTAAATCTGTTCGAAGTCCTGGATCACAGCCACCAGCTGCCTAATTCCATTATTCGCTTTGCAGTCTATTGTCTCCAAAAAAAAGCACTATTTACATAAACAATGAGAATGGTGTTGCTTGGGGCCCTAAACATGTCCCATTTCTGTCCACTGAGGCTTGTACATTTATTTGCCTTTATACTGTACTTTATTTATGAATCTGTGTCCCTAATTTATTCTTAAAAAGACTTAAGGAAGCCGGGTTTGGTGGCTCAGCCTGTAATCCCAGCTCTTTGGGAGGCTGAGACGAGTGGATTGCCTGAGCCCACACGTTCGAGACCCACCCAAGCAACCTGGAGAAACCTCGTCTCTACAATAAATCAAAAAATTAACCAGGTGTGGTAGCGAGTGCCTGTAGTTCCGGCTACTTGGAAGGGTCGCCGGAGCCCAGCAAGTCAAGGCTGCGGTGGCCCGGAGTGTGCCACTGCACTCCAGTCTGGGCGACAGAGTGAGACTCCAACTCAAAAAAAATAATAAAGCTTAAGGAGATGTATAAGGATAGGGAAAATAGAGCAAGATAGCATAACCAAAAGAGAACAAAAATTCAAAGGATGAGGAAAATAAAAGGAAAAACAAGAGTAAGGCCTTAGACATGATTCAGGAATGAGATTATTCTAAAAACGCGTTCTTGGAGTTTTGTACGCTCAGCTTTATTGTAGCAGCCAATATTGCTGTGATTTCAGGAGGCTGATAAATCAGATCCTTCCTCAGAAGTCTCAGAACCAACTGAGAAGTAGAACTGAGAAGAAAAGCAACATGGTCTTATGTTCTAGGGCAGGACAAGGTGGTTTGGAGAACTGTTCTTGGGTCTGAGGCCCCAAATACTCTTCCACCATGAAGTGTATTGATTTACCAGCCGCCAGAGGCAGAACAGAGGACAACTGCTAACTCCCTTCTCCAAGGAGCAGAACCTGTAAGAAGCAAAAACAGAGAAGAACACTCTTGCCCTGAGGACAGATGGTCCCAAGGCAGCACTGAGAACCTAGATACACCTGTAGTGGCCGTTGTTCCAACTTCCCCATCTGTTAAATTATACTCCCACCTTGGGAACTTATCTATTAAAGGCAGAGAGAAGGGCAGACACAAATCTACAATCATACCTTTCTATAATGTTCCAGAACACAGCTCTTTGCTGGTCTAACCTAAGCAAGCATGTATTTTGCAGCACTTCTCAAATGTTTATGGGCACAAAACCACCCGAAGATCTTGTTGAAACGGAGATTCCAATCATTGATGTAAGATGGAGGTTGAGATTCTTTATTTCTCTCTCTCTTTTTTTTTGTTTTTTTGAGTTGGAGTCTCACTCTGTCGCCCAGGCTGGCATGCAGTGACACACTCACGGCCACAACAGACTCGACCTGCTGGGCTTAGGTGATCCTTCCGCCTCAGCCTTCCAAGTAACTGGAACTACAGATGCACACCACCATGCCTGGCTAATTTTTTGTGATTTATTGCAGAGACGAGGTCTCACCAAGTTGCCCAGGCTGGTCTCAAACCCCCGGCCTCAGACAATCCTCTCACTTCAACCTCCCAAAGTGCTGGGACGACAATGAGTGCCGTATTTCAATGAGCTTCCAGGTGATGCCGATGCCACTGGCCCACAGGCCACACTTTGAGGAGAAATAAAAGGCATCACATCTAGAACTGAGATGCAGCCGGGCTCGGTGGCTCAGCCTGTAATCCCGCGCCTTTGGGAGGCTGAGGTGAGTGGATTGCCTGAGCCCGTGGGTTTGAGACCCACCTGGGCAGTGAGACCTAATCTCTACAATAAATCAAAAAATCAGCTGGGCGTGGTAGCGCATGCCTGTAATTCCGGCTACTCGGAAGGCCGAGGTGGAAGGATCCCCGGAGCCCAGCAGGTTGAGGCTGCGATGGCTGGGAGCGGCCACTGCACTCCAGTCTGGGTGACAGAGTGAGACTCCAACTCAAAAAATAAAAAATAAAAATAAATAAAATAAAAAATAGAACTGAGATGCTTAACTGCGGTCCACACCAACATTTTGATTCCAGCGAGTCTGCATCCACGGATGACAAAAACACACACCTATATTTGTCACCAACTTCTAACTGAAATTGATCATTTCTTTCTATTCTGAACTGATAAAGCTTGGATGGTCAACTCCTCCAAAGCTCATGCTGAAATGTGACCTCCAAAGTTGGAAGCGGGTCCTAGTGGGAGGTGATTGGATCGTGAGGGTGGCTCCCTCATGAATGGCTTAGTTCCATTCCCGTGGCAATATGTGAGTTCTCCCTCTATTCGTTCACGAGACAGTGGGTTGTTTAAAAGAGACTGGCCACCTTCTATCATGACTGTAAGCTGGGGTCTCACCAGATGCCCAGCATGCTGGTGTCACGCAAAGCCGAGACAAAATAAACCTCTTTTCTTTACAAATTACCCAGCCACAACAACGCAAAAGGAATCGGTACATGAATGTAGGTACAAACCATGGTAGTATGCTCAGTACCTGTGGCTTTATCACCAACCAAAATCTCAGACCCCTCCCAATCCCTTTATAGTTAGATATCTCCACACATCACTTTATGATACCTCCAAGCATCACTTGCATCTGGGGATTGCAGCAGTGATGAGATCTACTGCCAGTTCCTGTTGTTTAATGTGTTAATAAAGAGGCGTGTACATTGCTATCTCACAAATTAAGAAATGGGCTCTTTTTAATATGGTGATGGCTGTATTTCATTGTAATTGGTTTCCCTCATAATTCTATGTATTTCCGTTTTAATTAAAAATGTCATTCTGGGAAACCATTCCAAGATATCGCCAGAATTCCCGGAAAACGTGGCACATAAAAGGTTAAGAACCCAGCCAGGCGCGGTGTCTCACACCTGTCATCCCGGTACTTTGGGAGGCAGAGGTGAGAGGATTGCCAGAGCCCGGGGGTTTGAGACCAGCCTGCGCAACTTGGCGAGACTTCGTCTTTACAAAAAAAATTTTTTAAATTAGCTGAGCGTGGTGGCACGCACCTGTAGTTCCAGCTACTTGGAAGGCTGAGGTGGAAGGATGGCCTGAGCCCAGCAGGTTGAGGCTGTGGTGGCATGAGTGTGTCACTGCAGTCCAGTGTGAGTCAGAGTGAGACTCTGACTCAAAAAAAAAAAAAGGGTTAAGAATCCTTGATATGGAAGGAAGGGTGGCCAGAAGTAGCCACTAGCCCATGGTGGTGACGGTGTACTTTATGGTTAAATTCTGGAGCCAGTCAACCCGGGTCTGAATCCTCCTTCCGACAAGGTGTGAGACCTTGGGCAAGTGTCTTGGAAGCATGTATTGCAAAGAGGGTGGCCAAAGGATTCAATGGGTTACTGTCTTCAAGTTGTGCAACACAGGCTCAGAGCGAATACCCGGTTATGGGAAATCTGAGCACCACATTCAGAAACTCAAGTGCACAGTCATCTATTCAATGCCCACCTAGGAAACAGAGACAGATACTGCAAAATCCCTGTTCTCATAGAGTGCACATGTTCAATGAGCATGATAGCAGATGAGTCAACGGAAACAAAGAGTTTAGTCTCAGAACACAGGAAGGTACCGTGGGACCCAGAAGAAGGAACTCCTGGCTGAGTGGGGAAAGGGAACAAAAACTTTGCAAAATGCTCATCAAACACTTCCCCAAATCATTCTGACATCAGCAAATGCATTCTACTTCCTCCCGATTGCGGCTTCTGCTGATTTCTTGCTTAAATCCCGGCAAAAGCTCAGCATGCCTTTTAAAAGCTCAGTGCCCAGGCTTCTTGTTGGCATTTTTCTATTTTATGAGAGCTATTCCTGTGTAGTCTGCACTCTGCTGGATGCTGACTTTCCACAATGCCATAATTGCCTGACAGGTTTATGTCAATGCCAGCACCTTGCCAGGAGAAAAGAAACACCCCTCTCCCTGAAACCCAGGGGCTGGCCTGCCCACACCAGGGCACTGCATACTCTTCCTGGGGTACAGCAACCCTTCAGCCTGCAGGGCACAGTCGGAAAACGAGTCCTGCAGGAAAGCAGCTCTGAGTCAGACATGAAGGTCATTATTTCCTCAGGGCTCCAGTGCCAGCAATTTGGGGATTCCTGCATTTTTGTCAGGCAATTAGTACAAGTAACACCAATAGCTCCCATTCGCTGGGCGTCCCGATGTACCAAGCACTCACCACGCACCGTGTTTCCCGTTTACATTAATCTGCTAGTGTTGTCGTAACAAAGCACCACAGACTAGGTGGCTTAAACAACGGGAATTTCTTTTCTCACAGTTCTGAAAGCTAGAAGCCCGAGATTGAGGCGTCACCTTGGTGTCTTCTGAGGCCCCTCTCCTTGGCACGCGGATGGCCATCATCTTCTCCCCATGTCATCACACAGTCTTCCCTCTGGACTGGCTACGTCCTAATCTCTTCTTGTAAGAAAGTCAGTCTTACCAGGCACAGTGGCTCATGCCTGGAATCCCAGCACTTTGAGAGCCTGAGGCAGGAGGACCATTTGAGCCCCCAGAGTTTAAGACCAGCCTAGGCAACATGGCGAGACCTTGTCTTTACAAAACAATCAAAAAATTAGCCAGGTATGGTGGCTCACGTGTGCAGTCCCAGTTACTCAGGAGGCTGAATCAGAAGGATTGCAAGAGCCCAGGAAGTCGAGGCTGCGTTGAGCTATGAACGTGAGACCCTGACTCAACAAAAAAAAGGCCAGTCATATTGGATTGGGGCTTACCCCCAATGACCTTACCTTAATTTAATTAGCTCTTTAAAGAACTTATCTCCAAACAGAAGGCCATTCTGAGGTCCTGGGGTTTAGGACCTCAACATGTGAAGGGGTGGGGGACAAAATTCCGCCCATAACACCATGTAAGCCCAAGGAATCTGTTGTAGATGAGGCTCGTGGCCTCTAAAGATTAAGTGATTTGCCTAAGCTCACTCAGCCAGGGGAGCTGAGATCTGGAGCCAGGCACTTCTGAGTCCACTCGCAGTCCCCGTCCACTCCACCAGCTTTCTCCTGGCATGGTCTCTGGACTCACCTCAGGGGTTTGGAGATTCCCAGGTCCTTCCCCCAGAATATCTGAATCAAAGCCCCAGAGGAGGGAGCTTAAGACTCTGCATTTTTTGCAGACTCCGGTTCACCATAAGAACCTCTCCACTACACCATGTAGTCTGCCCACTTCCCGCGCTCTAGACGCCTGCTCTCAAGGGATGGAGGAACGCTGTCTGCAAAGTCTCTGTTTTCAGGGGCACCTACATTTCCCTAGAGGAGCTGATCTGTAGCGGGACTTGATGCTGTTCCCAGGCGAGTCAGGTTGTAGAGCATCCCACCCCATTCCACCCCACCAAGCCTTTCCTTCCTCCCAGCTGCAGCCTCCCCACAGCCTGGTCCCAGCCTCTGAAGCCCACTGCCCCAGGGGTTCCCAACTGGCTCCACCAGTGACCTGAAGGCTTGAGAAGGATACAGGCCAGAGATCCACGCCTCTGGTAGAAGCAGGGTGGGAGGCTGAGCCCGGTCAGCCTGTTCCCCTGACCACTTCCCTCAGCCTCCGGTTCCAGAAGCTCCGAGAATACCAGGGCTCTCCTCAAAACTCGGTTTGCAAACCACCGTCGGAAGCCGTGCATAAGTGGAACGTATCCTGGGGTCCATTTTGTTGTTGAATAGCTTTATGGAGGGATGAATGAATCCAACAAACTGCTCATAAAGTAGAGAGTTTGATAAATTTTAGCACACGTGAACACCTATGAAACTGTCATCACAATCACACCCCGAAGTATCCGCATGCCCCTGAGTAAGCCCTCTCCTTGTCCTCCTCTACCCCTCCCTACCCAGCATGCCTCCACCCTCTACACCTCCAACCCTCCCCACCCCCTATCCCATTCCAGTCAACCATTGTCTGGTTATTTGAATTTAAATTAAGCAAGTAAATAAAATTAAAAAGCAGTCATTCGGTAACAATAGCCACATTTCAAATGTCCAACAGCCACACACGGTTACCATATCAAACAATACAGGTAGTGATCTTTCCTACCATTGCAGCAAGGTCTAGGGAACAGCCCTGCTCTAAGTATGAGATCCTTTTCCCTTTTATTTTGCTAGATAAACGTGGTCCAAATATCTTCCTGAACTTTCCTTTTTTAAGCCACTTGTGGTTATTGGGGGCTTTGTGGATGCCAGGCTACCAAGCATTTTAGATATGTTATGTCATTAAATAATCACATTGGCCCTATGAGTTACGAACAATTAACGCCCTCATTTTACAGATGAGAAAGCTGAGGCTTCGGGAGGCTAAGTGCATGGGAGAGCTGGTCTGCCTTCCATGCCTTGCCCTTAGCTCTGCGTTATTTCTGGGGCAGCATAGCAGAGAGATAAGAGCACCACGGGGGTGTCTAACCATGGGGGCTCCAATCCCGGCCCGACCTCCTTCCCGCTGTGTGATCTCAGGGAAGTCATCAGTGATCAATGCTGCAAGTACCTCAGCCGTAAAAAAGAGAGAAATAACAAAACCTGCCGCATGTGTTTGTTATGAAGATTGAAAGAGTTAAAAATATAGAAAGCATTTAGGATGGTGCCTGGCCCACAACAGGTTTGATATAAGTGTTTCTTTCTTTCTTTCTTTTGAGTCAGAGTCTCACTCTGTCACCCAGGTTGGAGCACAAGGGCGTGCTCACGGCCACCGCT